>BSBM01000229.1:14936250-16215000 GCA_027924585.1 Larix kaempferi | reverse complement strand
TAGGTAAAGAGGAGGGAGAGGGAGAAGAAGATGAAGTTTAGGTAGAGAGGGAGATAGAGGAGGATTAACAGGGGAGAGAGTGAGAGCGAGAGAACGAGAGAGAGAGAGGGGTTGAAATGGAGTGGATGGGAGGAGGGTTAGGGAGGGAGAGGGAGAGAGGGGATGAGGGTTAGGGAGGGACACAGACATACAAAGGAGAGGAGGTGGATTAGAGTTAGGGAGAGGGTTTGTCGGGGGGGGGGGGGGGGGGGGGGGCATTTGAGATAGATGAAGATGACATCAAAACTACATTTCGGATTAGTAAACAAATGCATGCACACGTTATTACCGTGTGCGTGCTTTTAGTGTGTACGCATGTATTTAAAACAACATGTATGCACCATTTAAATTTCTAAATTTTGGAGGGAAATTCCTTTCCCACCAACGCGGTGGATGACTTGGCCGCTTTGGTTTTAGGTTCGGGTCGCCAAAGCAAGTGGCTTGGATTGTGTTATAACAAACTAAATCTGATTCTATAACTTCTTCTATTTTGAGCATTATTCTGTGTATGCTACACTTGTCCACTGCTAATGAAATTGCACACACTTGTAGAACTATGTGTGTAGATTCCGAATATGTAATGTTTTATTAAATCTATCATTTTTTTCTAGTTTTTATTTAATTTTAATTGGACTAACCTCAATCTTACACAAAAAGTAGGTTATTTCTTCCGGCTATAACTTTTGATTGACTCACCTATTTTGAAAACGGAAAAGAACCCACACAAGTACACACAAATACCTACATCCTAAAAAAAAAAATTCATTGATTATGTTAAGACCATGATGTCGGGGCCCAATGCTTGACCTAGTCATTTTAGGGCTTCGCTGACTTCCTTAATTTAAAAATAAAATAAAATTTAACATAAATAAATATGGAAAATAGCATTGCACTAGACCAGCCTGATATCTACGACTCTGTATAATTTTTTCCTCCTTTCCCACCATTTGCATAACAAACCCGAGGCCCAACACAAACATATTCATTATGTTTTCTTAAAAAAATAACATACCAACCTTAGAAGAACCCCATTTTTTGGGAGTTATACTTAATTTCCATAAATAAAAGTTATATATTCCAGAAGGTAATCTGATTTTCTACGTTTCACCTTCTTTTGCCATATTCCAAAAAGTTGTGTAGGTAGCTCTAATATTGCTTTTTGACATTCAGATTTTTGTTTTTCTAGAAGTCCATTGCGACTAACGCGTCATGAGTGACCAACATTAGCTTGCACCAGCCCTTGAGTGGTATAAACTTCTCTAGTAGCCCTGTTAAGTGTCAAGTCGAAAGGTGTACGAGGTAGAAACCCAACACGTTTTGGATGCATATTTGTTGTTGGAACCATGGAAAAACTGATTGTAATAGTGTTGAATAAAAGGAAGGCTCTTATGTTAGGTCTTGGGATGGTTCTTATTAAAATCCCTAGGTAGATGAACAAGGGTTAGATTCACTATTTATTTTTCTTGCTTTCTTTCTTTTTTCCTTGTAAGAGGTCGAAGTAGGCCCACCCAAAGGGGCCACAACTACCGACTCCATGCCTGAGAACCTAAACCCCGACAAGCCTAGAGGATCGAACCCACAACTCGTAAGAGAGGGCCAATGGCTTGGCAGCGGGGATCTCTGACCAACCGAGCTACTCGTCGGGGATTTGATTCACTATTTATGTTTTCCCTTCGAGAATTGAAGGTTGTGCTCAACTTTGTGTACGTTACATTGGTACCAACACCAGTGTACCTGCATAGGTGCCCAAGGGAGAGGGTGTATTTTTTTTAACAGGAGGGGTGCTTAACCAGCTTATTCTGAGGTGGGGTTATGGCCAGACCCTCTGGTTTCTCCTCTGGAAGTACTATGTCTAAATGGAAACACTCACTGCCTCATAAAAGTGTTTGAAACCCTGAGGTTGGTGTTTGGGGCTTCCAAGGGTGGGTCACTAGGTCACATGACCTGAAGCTTGTTTTATCACTCTAGCGAGAGGTTCTTTAGTTCTAAGGCATTTGATTAACCTTCAGATCACCTCCAGCACCCTCCTGGCCCTCCAATTCACCAACGCCCTCTCTCTGGGCCCTCCTTCAAAGGATGACATCATCTTCCTGGAAAGACTGTAATGCTTGATAAGGGGAGGGCGTTGAGGGTTTTTCATCACTGCTAGGGTTAGTTGGGGCATGACGACCCCCTTATGCATTTTGGACTTTATTTTGGTCAAATATGGCCTTGTTCAACCATTTTGCTCATGTTTGGATCAAATCTGGGGAAAACACCCCTATTTATCCACTCTTATCATTATTTTATATTATTTTTGTTTTAATTTTAAGTTGACATTTTTAATGTTAAATTGACCTTATTTTTTGTAAAAGTGAGTGTGAGATCATATAAATACAATCTCCTCACTTCATTTTTAGACATCAACTTGGGATAATTTCATTATGTCTGCTATTTTCCCTAACTAGAGCTCTTTGAAGGGATGCACACTCCTTGATGAAGGTTATTTTGCAAGTTTGAAGCATTTATTGGAATTTTTACTATTGTTCATGCCATTGTTGAGGTGAGGCTAGAGTTGTTTGCTTGACACATGCACTTAGAGGTATCTATAATTTTGGTTTGATGTCTCTTAGTCAATTTGTATAAAAGTGATGATTGTTAGAGTTGAATGGAAGCCATTGTTGCTTCATTTTGTCTTGATTAACATATCATTTTTGTCTTTGGTCACCAATGCATTCAAGCTTGAGCTTTAGGTCTTCAAGTTTTGTTAGGCTAGGTCTCCTTAACGAATCTCAAATATTGTTGAGGTCAGCCCTAGTTTCCAAGCTTTCCAAGTACCATCTCAAGGAGGGTAACTCCTCTCATTGATGCCCTAGGGTTGGGTGGCTAGCTTTCTACTGAAATCCTAGGTTGTTCAACTACTCTTTAACCTAAATTTACGAGTTTCACATTTGTATATATTATGTTAGATTAGATTCGTTATTTTATTTTCTGACTTAGTGGTTATTTTTAATATTTAAAAAAAAACTAATTTTAGTGGTAAAAACCTAATTTTAAACCCTAGATTTCAATGTTAAAACATCAAACTTAAATCTGATTTTTTGAGTATTTATGCGTTTTACCCTAAGTGCGGACATCCTAACCCCTGCGACTTCCTCCATGAGCCCAATACCTTTCACTCCCTTCTTCCCACTCTTCTTTTCCTTATCTGAGCCCTTTCCAAGCCTTAACACAAGTCTACAAATTTTTGCAGACCCTGTGTGTTGCATCCACTGCTTCCCTAACCTGCAACACAAATTAAAAAAAATGATCAGAAGTTTATATGTCAAGTTAGCCCATGGTTTTGTCACTTTTAGTTAGCAATTTCATGATATGATTTATGTGCTTTGTTGAAGTTAGATTATTTGGTAAATGCTAATACACTGTGCTAATATAATTTTGAGAGTCAAATATGGAAAGGTCTAATATCTTTACTGTGCAACTAATTAAGGTCCTTGTAACTAGTGAAGGTAAGTCGCAAATATTTTCACATATATGCTGCTAATTCTAATTGTCATTACAATATCAAACCCATATGTTGACATACGTATCAGAAGGGTACATTTTGGGTTAATAAACTTAGCATTTATTTAACCTTTGTTCTTCTCAACACTAGTTATTGGTTATTGGTTATTGATAATAGTTATCTCATACTCCATGATGGTTCTTTATTGACTGCTAAACTGACTTGGATGATAATAGACATTTTCCCTAGAGTTCTATGTTGTCTTATGATATTGAATGCTAGATTGAATAACATATTTTTGACTTGTACACTTGTGATATGATATAAGCACTTCTCGTAAATGGTACTTTGAAATCAAGTTATTTGGCTTATGTACACTTTGGTTAATGCTAATTATTGGTGAATAAAGTGTCTTATTGTGTTAGTATTTATCTATTGAATTGCTATATTGAATTATACTCCCATGAACCTGGATGATGACAAGTATTGGTACATGCATCATTTGCATTATTTCACTCCTATATATATAATAATGTTGTTATAAGGTGTTGAATGTAATTACATACAGATCTGGAAAATTACTGTAGGTTGCATGAGATTGAAAATTGCAGCTCAGTGCACATTAGGTTAATGATTGGAGTGTGTTCACAATACAGTCTTTTGATCCAGTATTGATTATTATAATACATGTGTGCATGTTTTCACATTTCATTTAGTGGGATAAGTGCTACATTGGTTTTGAGTATCTTTGGTTGAAGTTGAATGCACTTGACTCCATATAGGCACTGTTCTAACTAACAAATTTGCACATAGAACATAGTCTTTTGGTTGTACTGTTGTCTTACAAGATTCCATAAGGATACTTCTCCTTGGAGGTTTCGACTTCTGAATAAGTTAGAACGGTGATCGAGGTGACATTGGGTCACTGATCTTATTTGTCCTTACTAGGAATTAAACCTGCTAATTTGCCCGGTAACAATTTTGGCGCCGTTGTCGGGGACGTTTCATAACTCGAAGTGGTTTATCTGGAGTCATTGACATCCTTGGAAAAACGACATTTGGTAAGAATATTGAGGTGAGTCTTTGAATTGTATTTCGAAAATATTGTTGAGGACTAATCTTGCAAATCTTACCTAGCGACTCCACTCATTTAAAGTGACTCCACTGGTTGATTCAGAACTCGCTCCCGATCATCTCAGGTACGCCATTGTTTTTGGTACTTTGATGAGATTTGTTAATCGAACTTGGCACGTCTCTCCTGGCGACTCCGACTGAAGAAAAATAACATAAGTACTCTGGAAAGACAAGGAAACCTGATGACATGGATTCTTTTTGCAAAGAAAATGTTCCTTTTAAATTTAAGGATCCTGATTATCCTACAGATGCATAAAATGAGATAGCTTTTTCTCCTCTTGATTTGTCAAAGTTTCCAGAGCATTCAGATGAGTTACCAAAGATTTTTTGCACCCATTCAATTGAAATCGTGGTTACATCTGGCTCCATATCGAATGGTTTATGACAATGGCTGCAGAAAATAGCATTGAAAAAGAAGAAATCATTTACATGAGATCATTTGTTCATCACCTGGGAGGAAAGGCTCTTGCTTGGTTCATGGGCCTAGAAAAAGTGACAATATCATCATTTGCAGAATTGATAGAAGCCTTATGTAGTTACCAGGGTCCTGAGCACCGCGACAGATGAATGTCGTGTGTTGAAAATGCAAGGAACTTGTTCAATAACTAAATCCAGGAATATCAATTCTCAGAAGATTTATGTGAAGAAGGAATTGAAGTGATTCTTGGAGATGAAGAATATGAGGCCCCAGTTGAAGAAACTGAAGAATGTATAGAAATGGTAAGTGCTCCATATCCTCAAGTTACGCTTTCTTATGATATGTTGGCTCTCTTGGAAGAAACTTATAGGTATGCGAAAAATGATGATTATTGGAAGTTCATTGGCCCACCGATGTACGATTCTTCAAGGCCTTGTAGCATTGTAATAGACCATCCCCTGAGCATATATATGGATGAATATTTCTCTGCCCTCGATGAATAATGGATCAATCATTTTTATTTGTTAATAGATGCAGTGGTGAAAGATGTGGTGCATGTTCAGAATGCTCATGTGAAAATTTTCTCCTTTATATCTTAGTTCATGGTATGCCCTAGTAAACTACATTCTAAGATAACTGTCCACCCCTTTGTGTCCAGTATCGATAGGTGGTTGAAAATACTTTCCAATAAAGGCGATACAGGTATGTGGACAGGTATGATTCTCTTTTCACATTGTCATGATTACTATTGTATATCTTTTCGTTTAAAATGTGAAGGCTTGAATTATGTAGTTGACAATTTTAAAATGGTAAAGATCATTAGGAGTACAAACATGGTAATTATAAAGAAAAACAATATGCCTGTATTTCCAAAGGATTGTCCAAGCATGTTGCAGTTGATATGTGAATATTTGCAAGGTCCACCTCCACAAAGGATTTCTCAAATGGACATGGAAAATCGAGCAATTTTCAAGTAAAATTTTTCCTTGATGCCAATATATCATCAAGACGGTCCATACATTAGTCCAGTGGAAGCTTGGATAAATGGAGGTTGTAAAAGAGATTTTTCTCCATGGAAACAATATTACAGCTCCCAGATCCCCGTAGCCAGCCAATCCTCGTCTCATATCATGCGGGAGACTTGGGTACGTATTTTCTTTGTGATCGATCAAGTTATATCATGGATTCTATCTAAAGACAAAGGTAAAGCAACAAGTATGAATTGCTTACTCAAATGGTTACATTGGTGGTATGATTTTACCTAGTCCTTTCCACTTCTTATGTTAGCATAGGTAGGTAGGTTAGGCATATACTTTTATCTGTGCATTTCATTTAATGTTCTTCATGTTGACATAGGTTAGTCATCTATTTATGCATTTATTTAGTCTTATTTGATGAACAAGGTAGGACAGAAGTGTCTTCCTCTGGGTATTTTGATGTCCTTGGCTATTTGATATGTGTGTAGGTCTACAGGTACCCAGATGATTCTTGGATTCTCGAGCACCCTTAGGAGGAGTACTCGTCCCGCAGTTGGAGTGAGTGTTACGATGGTACTAGCACCAGCGTGCCTGCAGAGGTTCCCAAGGGAGAGGGTGTCATTTTTTTTACTAGGAGGGATGTTTAGCCAGCTTATTCTAAGGTGGGGTTATGGCCAGACCCTCTGGTTTGTCCTCTGGAAGTACTATGGATTAATGGCATCAATGACTGCCTCATAAAATGGCTTGAAACCCCGAGGTTGGTGTCTGGGGCTTCCAAGGGTGGGTCACTAGGTCACATGACCACGACCTTGTTTTATCACTCCAGAGGCAGGTTCTTTAGCTCTGAGGAATTTGCTTAACATTCATAGCACCTCCAACACCCTCCTGTCCCTCCAGTTCACCAGCGCCCTCTCTCTGGGCCCTCCTTCAGAGGATGACATCATTTTCCTGGGAAGACTGTAATGCTTGATAAGGGGGGAGCATTGAGAGTTTTTCATCACTGTTGGGGTTAGCTGGGGCATGACGACCCCCCCTACACAGGCTGGTGTTCAGTTTGGTCAAATATGGCCTTGTTCAGGAATCTTTCTCATGTTTCGGTCAAATATGGGGAAAACACCCCAATTTACCCACTCTTATCATTATTTTATATTATTTTTGTTTTAATTTTAAGTTGACATTTTTAATATTAAATTGACCTTATTTTTTGTAAAAGTGAGTGTGAGATCATATAAACACAATCTCCTCACTTCATTTTTAGACATCAACTTGGGATAATTTCATTATGTCTGCTATTTTCCCTAACTAGGGCTCTTTGAAGGGATGCACACTCCTTGATGAAGGTTATTTTGCAAGTTTGAAGCATTTCTTGGAAGTTTTACTATTGTTCATGCCATTGTTGAGGTGAGGCTAGAGTTGTTTGCTTAACACATGCACTTAGAGGTATTTATAATTTTGGTTTTATGTCTCTTAGTCAATTTGTATAAAAGTGATGCTTGTTAGGGTTGAATGGAATCCATTGTTGCTTCATTTTGTCTTGATTAGCATATCATTTTTGTCTTTGGTCACCATTGCATTCAAACTTGAGCTTTAGGTCTTCAAATTTTGTTAGGCTAGGTCTCCTCAACGAATCTAAAATATTGTTGAGGTCATCCCTAGTTGCCAAGTTTTACAACTACCACTCAAGGAGGGTAACTCCTCTCATTGATGCCCTAGGGTTAGGTGGATAACTTTCTACTGAAACCCTAGGTTGTTCAACTACTCTTTAACCTAAATTTATGAGTTTTACATTTGTATATATTATGTTATATTAGCTTCGTTATTTTATTTGTTGACTCAGTGGTTATTTTTAATATTTAAAAAAAAACTAATTTTAGTGGTAAAAACCTAATTTTAAACCCTAGATTTCAATGTTAAAACATAAAACTTAAATCTATTTTTCTGAGTATTTATGTGTTTTAACCTAAGTGCAGACATCCTAACCATTGCAGATTCATCCATAATCCCAATACCTTTCACTCCCTTCTTCCCAATCTTCTTTTCCCTATATGAGCCCTCTCCAATCCTTAACACAGGTCTGCAATTTTTTGCAGACCCTGTGTGTTGCATCCTCTGTTGCCCTAACCTGCAACACAAATTAAAAAAAACGATCAAAAGTTTATATGTCAAGTTAGCCCAGGGTTTAGTCACTTTTAGTTAGCAATTTCATGATTTGATTTGTGTGCTTTGGTTAAATTAGATTATTTGGTAAATGCTAATATACTGTGCGGATATAATTCTGAGATTCAAATATAGAATGATCTGATATCTTTACTGTGCAAATAATTAAGGTGCTGTTAACTAGTGAAGGTAAGTCACAAATATTGTCATATCCCTACTGCTAATTCTAATTGTCATTACAATATTAAACCAATATGTTGACATACGTATCAGAAGGGTACATTTTGGGTTAATAAACTTGGCATTTATTTAACCTTTGTTCTTGTCAACGCTGGTTATTGGTTATTGGTTATTGGTTATTGATAATAGTTAACTCATACTCCATGATGGTTCTTTATTGACTGCTAAACTGACTTGGATGATAATAGATGTTTTCCCTAGACTTGTTGATTGAATGTTAGATTGAATGACATATATTTGAATTGTACACGTGTGATCTGATATAAGCACTTCTCGTAAATGGTACTTTGCAATCAAGTTATTTGGCTTATGTACACTTTGGCTAATGCTAATTATTGGTGAATAAAGTGTCTTATTGTGTTAGTCTTTAGCTACTGAACTACTATATTGAATGATACTTCCATGAACCTGGCTAATGACAATTATTGGTACATGCATCATTTGCATTATTTCACTCCTATATATATACTTTTGCTACTATAAGGTGTTGAATGTAATTACATACAGATCTGGAAAATTACTCTAGGTTGCATGACATTGAAAACTGCAGCTCAGTGCACATTTGGTTAATGGTTGGAGTGTGTTCACAATACAGTCTTTTGATCCAGTATTGATTATTATAATACATGTGTTCATGTTTTCACATTTCATTTAGTGGGCTAAGTGCTACATTGGTTTTGAGTATCTTTGGTTGAAGTTGAATGCACTTGACTCCATATAGGCACTGGTCTAACTAACAAATTTTCACGTAGAACATAGTCTTTTGGTTGTATTGGTGTCTTACATAAGGATACTTCTCCTTGGAGGTTTCGACTTCCGAAGAAGTTAGAATGGTGAAGGAGGTGACATTGGGTCACTGATCTTGTTTTTACTTACTGGGAATTAGCCCTGCTAGTTTTCTCGGTAACAGTGTCCATCATGCCCCATAGCACCTTATCAAAAAGGCTTAGGAGTTTTTTTCCTTGGGCTAGCGCAATCCAAAATTCAACGAGACATGTTGGAAGAACATTTGGAAACATGTTTTTTTCTTTTTAGGAAATACTTCTTATATTAATCCAAATTAAGGTACAAATAAATATATACAAAAACTATAGGTCAAACATTTTTATCACTCTTATAAGTGTTAAGATGAGATCAAAATAAGTAAGAGCATTAGCATTCTTTGCATGCTTAATCAAAAGAGAACCTTTGGTTAGCAATTGAAAGTGTACCTATTCTCGCCATATGATTAGGGATGAGGAAACATCGTTGTCACAATTATAAAAAAAAATGCACTTACATTTCATTCTTTAAATTGAGTGCAAAACCAATACTCGAATGTAATGCCAAAGGCCCATAAAAATATATAGCATCGATAACTTGAAGTCCCCCAACATCATGACTCTCCAATGAATATTACCCTAGAATATTGTTGGAGAGTATCACTGAATTTGTTGCCGATTTTTTTTCTATCTTGCAATCCTAGAAGACATGTTTCATAGTTTCGGCCTTTCCAAAGCCAAGGCATTGATCATTTGTGAAGACACTCTTGGATAGTTGGGTTTTTGTTGGAAAAATTTGGAATATGGCAAGCCAAGAAAAGAACTGAAGCTTATAGGAGATA
Organism: Larix kaempferi; assembly: GCA_027924585.1. Taxonomy (NCBI): domain Eukaryota; kingdom Viridiplantae; phylum Streptophyta; class Pinopsida; order Pinales; family Pinaceae; genus Larix; species Larix kaempferi. The sequence continues at coordinate 16,204,948 of BSBM01000229.1, read as the reverse complement.
TGGAAGGACCACACAATGTGCAACCTCTAATTCCATCTATTATCCAAATCTAATTTATTCCATTTAGCTTTCAGTGCAGGCACAAAGGGGTCATTTTTATGCAAAAGCATATACAACATTTTAAAATCACAGTGTTGATTTGATTTATCAAAACTCCAATGGAAGTCTTTCCGACTTGGCCCCTTCATTTGTATATTCATTTTAAATAAATATTCAAGCGAGATTAGCTTTTAAAGATCTCTAATAGTCACTATTTTATAAGTGAGAAGAGCCTTCTATCGCATTAGCGTACTTCGCTCTTTCCATGACCCAAATTTAATATCCTAGTGTTCCTTATAGATAAAAATATCCTTTCTACTCAATATGAGAGCTTGAACACAATGAATTTCAACAACAAATTTCTCTCAAATCCTCTAGCTCTAGATAGGGAAAATGCTAGATCCCATCTTACCTTATTTTTGAAAGTTCAAGAACTTGGAAATACACCCCCATGTATCCCATATGATTTTCATAAATGAAGGAACCTAGAACTTTGAACAAATGAGGAGAATCAATAATATCGCAAACATTGAAGGATCAACATACATGTGTGTGCAAAAATCTATCCCTCAAAAGAATTTTTTAGGGTGCCATACCTTCTAAATATCAAATGACCCATTTGGCCACCAAAATATTACCTTATGAGATTATTTTGATCCAGGTGGATACTAGTGGCCACCCACCCATTCCATGGAGTTACAATGGTTCTCCATCTTCTTGGCAATTTTCTATAGTTTTTTCGGGTCCCAAACTTCTGGGTTGTTTTGAGGCCGTAAACTATGTTTTTTGGTCAATTGAGGGGCCAAAGTTTGCCATGGCATACCCTAGCCCCATCAAGGGTTGTAATCCTCAATTATTTATTTTCCAATGAGCTATCATGCACCCTAAATGAAGATCGCATGCAAACGTTGCACCCTCGGGAAATTGGCGTATCATCTAGCCACCTCAGGGCCCACAAATACTTTTGGTGCTTCATATCCTAGGGATAGGTTTTTGGATGTTGAGTGTTTTTGTCTCTTTATGCTTATGATAAAAGGTAATTTTCTAGTCTCTTTGTAATGGGATTCTGTGAATGAGTGTCACTAGTCGACACATCTCTCTTCAGAGATAAGCTACCGCCATTCGAACTAATTTGTATTGCTTTGTAGTTTATAGTGTTTTTCCATTCCATTCATTAATAGAATTTGGGTTTTACTATATTATTGTTCTCTCTACAAAATATTTTCATGTGTGTTTCCATTTTATAGTGTTGCTTTCATTTCATTCTCTACATAATCTAGATTAGTGGTACCAGAGCCATATTTTCTTGTTGTTTCTCAATGCATGTCCCCAACGGGATCCAGGTATTGGGAGTTGGGTTTCGAACTAATTGATCTTGGGAACAACCACTCTTATTGGCCCAAGTAGTCTCATATGGCGTGAGAGGAAAAGAGATGATATCTTATTAATTTTTTGTTTGAGGAATCCCTCACGCGACAAAGGAATGAGATGATGGATAATTTCGACCAGATCCTTCAAAGGCTACCAACGACAATGGAGACAAATTCAACCAGCAACCATTCAAAGGTGCGACACCCTTCAAGGTATAATTTAAATTTGGCATCCCTTTATTTGAAGGTCAGATAGATGTATATGCTTTGGCTAAATGATTAAATTTTTAAGAGGGTTATTACTTTATTCGGAAAAAAATTGACATCAAGAAGATTACCTTCGTATTCTTTAAGTCTCTCCTCCATGTTAAAGATTGGTGGAAAGGTTACTAGCAGAGGCATGCCAGGAATGAGTCTACAACATATGGGATAGACCCACTTGAGAATATTTTTTCGACACCCCAAAGGAGGATTTCTACCCCGTCGCAAATTATGATGACCAATACATGAGATGGACAACTTTGCACCAGGAAAGAGACCAAACAGTGCCAGAGTTTACTACTATATTCCATACCTTGCACTCAAAGCTGGGTATTAGAGACTTTGAATGGAACTTGGTGTTAATGTACAATAGTAGCCTACATAGGTACACCAAACATAAATGGATTTATTGAACATCTCCTCACTAAGAACCGCTCATAAGATATGTTGTCGAATTTGAGCAAAACTTCAAGTATAATATTAAGTGGGAGTTTGGGTTTGCAAATCAACCACAACAAAAGTCTGGTAAAGGTAGCTCTAACTCACAAAACAGAGGACATCAAGGATAACCAAACTCATGACAACCAGTCCAAACCATAGGTAAAGAAGGGTAACGGGAAGTCAAAGAAGGACACTGAAAAGTGGTGTGAGTTCCACAAATGGCTGCACCAATGGCAAATACCGCTCAAAACAGTCATCATTAGCTAAGAGTAAATTGTCGGAGCTGAACTCTGGATCAGAATTTGATTCAGAGCAAGATAAAGGAAAGTAGATCATTGACGTGGAACCTAGTGCCATATTCGCAACTGCAAAGATCCAACCAGAGGAGCCATATGAGCTAGATAAAGGGGAGCGACTCTTCCACTCATAGATGTGGGTGAAGATGACTCCACTACATTTCATTATTGATAAAAATAGCTAGAAGAACCTGATCTCGGTCGAAGTCATCAAGATATTGAAGTTGTCAACAACACCACACACCCGACCATACACCATTGGTCGGTTGATCCAAGGATGAGACATTTGTATCAGTCATCAATGTCGCTTATCCTACAACATCAATCCCTTCAAAGATGAGGTATTATGTGATGTTTCCCCACTTGAAGTTTGCGATGTTCTTTTAGGACAACCGTATATGTGGAAATACCATGATATTTATGAGTCCTGATCTCATAGTGTCATTGTTACTTTGGGACGCCAACTCTATAGAGTACCTGAGGTAGTTTTGATTGTTGTAGTTTCCTTGATCTTAGAAAAGTAGTGTCGGAAGGTAATATTCCAGACCGAGAAATTTGTCCTCTTCATGATTCGATCATAAGGTGTATGGAAGAACACTACGACTACCACAACCTAAACATGAGGCCTCTCTACACAACAGAAATAGGTGGATGAAATTATAGAAGAATACAAAAACATATTTGCATCACCTAAAGGGGTGCCTCTACACTACTAGGTCAAACAATCAATTGATTTGATACCTGATTCTCCCTTACCTAATGTCCCAATATATAGACTCCCTTTTGGAGAATGAGGACATAAAATGTTAGATTCAAGAGCTCACCCAAAAGGGACACATTCAACCAAGATCTTCACCTTGTGGGAGCCCAATTATGATGGTGCAAAAGAAGGATGGGACATGACGACTTTGCATGGATTAGAAAGCCTTGAAAAAAATCAGTGTTAAGAATCAATACCCAATCCTTTGAATTCGGATTGACGATATTCTTGATAAGCTTAAGAGTGCCAAGTTCTTTGACAAGATTGATAATGAAGTCAATATACCACCAAGTTCTGATCCAACAAAATGATGTGTGGAAGACAACCTTCAATTTTATAAAAATCCTTTTGGGTGGTTCGTCATCATGCCTTTTGGCTTGACTACTACTCCAACAAAATTCATCAAAATGATGGATGATATATTTGTGGTTGTTTATGAATTCTTTTGTGGTCGTATATCTAGATGACATCCTTGTCTTCAGCAAAACTTGGGTGGAACATTTGATACACATTCAGTAGATATTGAGCACCCTACGATAACACAAGTTATATGGAAATTTGAAGAAGTGTTCATTTGATATGAAGAGAGTTTAGTATATAGGATGCATCGTGTTGGGCAGCCTCGACGAATCTAATAGAGCTCTACGTCTTCTTGGGCCTCATAAAATTTTACCATAAGTTTGTGTTGGGGTTCTCTCATATTGCTTGGCTCTTGAGCCAAGTGACCAAGGGTGGAGCCAAAGCCAAGTTCGCTTGGGGTGTGTCACAATAGAGAGCATTTGAGGATATGAAATGATGTCTCTACTTGACTCTAGTTCTCACTCTACCATACCTCAAACAACCTTTGATATTGATATAAGTGCCTCTGACTATGTTGTTGGTGCATTCATTACTCAGTAGGGACATCTAGTTTCCTATATGTGAGGAACCTACAACAATTAATTGATCAAATGCACGATATATTAGAACATAGAATATTTTTATTGATCATGGGACACTTCGAGGGGGGAACCTCCTTTGATCAAGCTCAATACAAATAACTTCTTTGTGTCTTCATTGGCCTCAACGCGTACTTATATACTAAGTCTATGCGCCAATACTATGGATCAATACCATGGAACATATAATACTACGAGACGACTTACAAAGCATATGCGTCAAATACTATGGATGAATACCATGGAACATATAATACTATGGGATAATACAAACTATGGATCAATACCATGAAACATATAATACTACGGGACGACTTACAAGGCATATGCGTCCAAAAACAATATACTAACAAAGTAAAGAGAAGGGTTGACACGGGTTCCTAGCATCCCCTCTCCCTTAGAAAAATATTTGTCCTCAAAGCTTTAGATGTGGAAATTGATGTTAAATCTGAAGGAGTGGTTCCCATGTAGAATCCTCTGGTTGCATTCCGTGCCACTGAATTAATACCTCTGTGATAGATCGAGAGAGAAGATGACGCCCTTTGAGTTGCAGGGAGGATTGCTTGGAAGGCTGTAGACGAAGAAAAACCATATCACATGCTTGAAAAGTGCGCTCAGAATGGTGTTGATTGGCTTGTTGTTTCATTCGAATTCTGTCCATGTGAATATTGTCCTGCAAAATGTGAATAATTTGATCACCGTTTCGAAGAACCGTGTCAATTTCCTGAATTGGTGAACTAATGAGAAATGGCAGTACCTGACCATAGATTGCTTCATATGGAGTAATTTTAGATGCATTATTGTACCGCCATTCAGTGAGAGGGAGCCACTTATCCCACTGAGGTTGTTGTTCAGAGGTGGAGTAACGAAGATAAGTTTCAAAACATTTATTGGTAATTTCAGTCAGACCATTTGTGTGTGGGTGAGACCCTGAAATCATCTTCAATTTGGTGCCAATGTGGACAAATAGTTCTGTCCAAAAATGACTGGTGAAAGTTGCATCGCGAGATGAGACAATGGAAGAAGGGATTGCATGAGGACGAAAGAGGTGGTCCAGGGCACAAAATTTACTATATTTGTAGAGGCGAGCAACCACAACCAAAATCATTGTCTTCCCTCCAGATATAGGGAGCCCTTCAATCAATTCCATAGAAATATCTGTCCAAAACCGTGTAGGGATGGGAAAGGGTTTGAGCAATCTCGGAAGGAGCTGGAAAGTATCACATTCAACCACCATCTGTTGAATTGTCCTTTTCATTCCCTTCCAAAAGAAGTTACGATTTTTCCGCTCATTCGTTTTGAGGAACCCAAAGTGCCCTGCCAATGGCGAAGCATGGAGTTCATAGAAGACAGCATGTAAAATATTTGTGCTTTGGGGAAGCACGAGATGACCCTTGTATCTCAGGGAAGTACCATCCCAAGTGTAATGCGGTATCGTAGAAGGGTTATTGGCCAACCGTTGGATGAGTTGAGATAATGGGGAGTCATTGACATAGCCTTGTTGAACAGATTGCAACCAGCGTGGAACATGAATAGAAATAGCGGAAAGAGAAACTTGGTCATCAAATGTGCAAGAAAGAGCATCTGCCACCAGATTGTCCTTAGTAACCCTTCTTGTAAGTGATCTCATATGCATAACCCATGAGTTTTATAACCCATTTCAGTTGTGTTGGGGAGGAGACCCATTGTTCCAGGAAATATTTCAGACTCTGGTGATCAGTCGTGATGCATAAATAATTCCTTAATAGGTATGGCTGCCACTTCTATATTGCATGCAAAATAGCCATCATTTCCTTCTTAGAGGTAGAGGCAGCTAAATTCTTACCGGAAAGGTCTCTTGAAGGCGGAAATCCCACTGGTTCAGCAAAGACACCTGCATATCTATCCAAAATGTGTTGGAGATCCAAAGGAGTAGTGGACAAGGTGCCCCCATTGGCAATCATGACTTCAAAGTTGGAGCAAGGATGAATAAAAAAATCATCCTGTTTGGAGATCCAAGGGTCAAGTAAGTTGTGAGTGCTACCAAAATCAATGAGTATTGTAAGAGGGGGCTTCTTGAAGTAACCCTTGAAACGAATTGTTTGTGGGGTGGTGACTCCGGCTAAAGCATGGAGAGATATCTTTGGGTGGTCTTCCTGAGATTGAGGGTCAACAAGCGACTGTTGAATTTATACCTGATCATCTATTATATTTGGAGCTTCTTCACCAAGTTCAGAGGCAGGCAGTGAATCCACATCCAAGAGATAGATCTTTTGCTCAACACATCTATGTCCCCGAGTGAATTTCTCATCACAATTATAAGAAAGCCCTTCTTCTCTACGGGCTTGCATCTCTGCTTCATACAAATGCTTGATAGGATTTGGTCGAGGAGCTAGCGTGATGGGAGGTCGTTGGGAAACCATATTTATGAATGGAACAAAAGTGGATTTGGAGCATGTTGGGTTGTGATCTTATCCTCTGCCAACTTAGCCAACCCTAGGACTTCCATCATTGTGTTGGGATAGAACATTTTAACCTTTGAGCGGATTTCATCCTTGAGGCCACTGATAAAACAACTCTTGTAGAATTCATCAGACAATCCTTTTATGTGATTGGCTATTTTCTCAAATTATGTCTGATACTAGGACCAAATCGTTGCAAAAGGAGTTGGAAAAAATCTGTCCAATTTGGCTCGTCATGAGCTTTGATGTACCAACAGTACCATTGAAGGGATTCCTATTCTAAATGAAAGGATGCAAGTGGAACTTTATGGACATCAAAAGTATTATGCAGACTGAAATATTGTTCTTCCTGATATATCAATCTAGTCGGGTCATTACCATTAAAGCGAGGAAAATCAAGCTTCGGCCCATGAAAATTGTTGGAAGAAGAGAACCCAATGTCTGCAGAAGATTTTGGCTGTCGTTTATTGTTCATGGATGAATGATGAAGATGGAGGCTGAGAATATTTTCATCCAGATCTTGGAGTTTGGTTTTGAGGGCTGCAAGTTCTTCATCCATGATTTGTGCTCTTGCGCGGGTGACAACCATAACCAGGAGTTTTTTTTTTGTGAATGGGTAGAAAAACAAAAACAGAAGCTTCTTTAGTAAAGGAAAATTTGGATTTGGGAAAAACTTTGATGGGTAAGTGGGGTTTGACTAGGTTTTGGACATTTTCGAATGGATAGGGAAGCATAAAATTAGGATTTCAAAAGTGGGGTGAAAGAATGGAAAAAATTGTCAGAGAGGAACAAAGAAGCAAAAATAGGAAAGGAACACTATGGCAAAATTTGAAGGCGATTGGGTGAAAATCGAAGAAGTTATGGCAAACCCTAAAAATAGACAAATGTGGGATTTTTGGCTTCGGGAAGTGGATTTTGGGATAGGGTCCTCAAGAATGAAATATGCAAAATGGGATTGCATGGGTATCAGTTAAGTTTCAAGTTTCAAGGGAAACATATTTAAAACAAAGAAGATATGGATCTGCAACAACGCAGAAGTGATCAGAATGGATCTGCAACGGCGCGGAAGTGATCGATAATAGTTCTGGACAAATGCAATCGGTTATTTATCAGCTGGATATATATATGGACCCTAGGTATGCACAGATTCCTAAAGTATCAGGGGATTCAATCGGCCACCAATGTTGTCTAACGGCTTGCGTATTGAGGCAGTACCCTCACTCCACGGCTCAGGTAAAACTGATAACCGCTTTTCCACAAACGACAACACTCGGTTTACCTCACGGGTGAGAACTAGTCAATTAGGTAGGGATCATTTCCCTTTTCACTGGTAGGTCTTCTCAATGGTCCAACTACTTCGGGGTTCCTGTGGTTCTCCTCACAATGATTTTTAGGGCTTATGCCCAAGTACTTCCCACAGTTAGGCGGATAGGGATTATTCCCTGATCCAAACCTGCAATTGATAGGAACAAATACAGATGCGAAAACAAATTTGGCAGAAATTCCACCCAACAATCCCAAGAAGTTGCTCTGATACCAGATGTGAGGAACCTGCAACAATTAATTGATAAAATGCACGATATATTAGAACACAAAATATTTTTATTGATCATGGGCCACTTCGAGGGGGAAACCTCCTTTGAGAAAGCTCAATACAAATAACTTCTTTGTGCCTTCATTGGCCTCAACACGTACTTTTATACTAAGTCTATGCGCCAATACTATGGATCAATACCATGGAACATATAATACTATGGGATAATACAAACTATGGATCAATACCATGGAACATATAATACTACGGGACGACTTACAAGGCATATGCGTCCAACAACAATATACTAAAAAAGTAAAGAGAAGGGTTGACACGGGTTCCTAACACTATCATAGCGAGACACTCTTTGATTTTGTTTGTTGGTTTTCCACCTATGACAAGGAAATATACTACATTGTGCAAGCTTTCCGCCAATAGAAACCTTACATCCTAGGGAGGAGACGATCATCCACATTGATCACAAGCCTCTGCAATTCATGCAAACACAAGGAAGGTTATAGAATAATCACCATCAGAAGTGGTCTACACACCTGCAAAATTTCCACTTAAACATCAAGTACAAGAAGGGAAGCACAAATTGAGTTGCAGAATGCCTCTGCTGACCTCCAATTGTTGTGTTGAATACTGTACTCAACTCTTGTGGACCCCTATAATATCCTGATTTTGACCCTATTGCATTAAAATTGTAAATGATGTAAATATCGTTATAAAATCGTGGTGAGGATCTCAAGGCCAAGGCCCCCCATCGATTTAGCATTTTATGTATCGAAAATTAAAAATTGATGCATATGGTTCTCGTGCTAGCCAGGCACAATATAAATTACAACATCATGTAAATATGCATTTTAATGAAATACCCACAACTAGCTATGCAATGCAACAACAGTATGGGGGCATGATTTTGACAAGGAATAGGGATGGAAAATATTCAAACCCTTGAGCCAATAGTGTCAATCTAAGTTTCAATGAGAGAACCCATAAACCCTCAACTACCCATTTTGACTTATGCACCCAGTCATTTATTTCTTCCAAGATTTGGTTGAAGTAGTTAATGCTTGGGGAATGGAGAGGTATGGCTGCCCAATTTCATGTATGGGCAAGCCATCAATTTTGAAAATCTTGTTTTGGATTCTAGTGAAAGAAAACACCCACGAAATTGCTCCCCAAGCTATTATTCACCCATTGTCTTTGCTCCCTCACACGGTCTGAGCTTCCTGGGAGTATTCCCTCACATTTTCCCCTCATTTTCCCTCATTTTCCACTGTGGGGAAGTCATTTTTGAGTTGTAGAGTGGATTAAAAGGAAGAGAGTCATGATTTGGGGCTTTATAGAGGTATTTTATGCCCCTTGAATTCCCATAAATGTGTTGTGAAATCGATTTTTCTCTCCAAGGGTTGATTCCCCCTCTAACGGTTCATTTTTGGGTGCCCACTATTTTGGAAACTCATGGAAACCACATTTTGGGCATCCCACAGTTAAAACGTTTTTCTTCATGCCCAACACTTTTGTTTTGTTGTTATGTGCATCCTTGTTTTGATTTGAACTTGTGAGTGAGAAACTAGGAGTGTAAGAGTATTAGAATTGGCTTAATACACCTAGTGAAGAGAGCAACCTCACAGAAAGATCAAAGGGCCTTGGCTACTTTTCTATGCACACCTTGAAGAGCACTAGAAGGGAAGGTATGGCCTGAGGGACTGTGTAGCAGTGAAGGGAATACTTCCTTGTGTTTGGTGTGTAGGTATTGTGGGTACCAAGCTAGCTATATCTTGTAGAAGTACTAGTAGCTTTGTGGTTGAGCTCACTAGCTTAGCAATTCAATTCCTTCCATTTCCTTAGCATCCTAATAAACCCAACTGTGAATTGGTTTGGCTGAATTGTGAAATATTACTTGGATGTGTTAGTGGTTATTCCATTTTTCCTTATGGAAATCATGCCCAACTTGGGGGTGGAAACTGTGTTGAGAGATTGATGAGCACAATTGACCTATGCCTAGGTGGAACCTTGCAGTTGCATATCCAGTTGCTCGGGACATCATCATTTCAAGATAAGTATTCAATGAAACCTTTGTTGTGCCTTAATTCATTATAAATTCAAGTGTTGAATAGAATGAACATTTATATATGTGTCTATGAATGATGGATGTGATCATTATGCTTGTTTATGCATACTAGATGTCTATGTGTAGAAATAATTTTATTTCCGGTGTGTTTCCAGTGAATTTATACATCTGCATATGTATTTTTACTTGCTATGAATGTTGTTAATGATCATGGGGCTGAGAAGTAGAAATAGCCCAGTTTTAGTGTCATGTGCTCTCCCTTGCGTTGGATTGATGGGAGGGGACGTGACAACACCAAACCTCTAGGTTGCCCCAATTATACAACAAATACCTTGACTTTGTTGTTACATATCAAGAATTGCATGTAGGAAGAGAGGTCCCAAACTTCCATCTATGGGATTAAATTTTATGCCATCTTAGCCACCTCTGTGTTCCTTCAGAAAAGTGTGAGAAGTTGATCTAGGAGGCACACTATAGTTGAGTGGTAGGGCATTTCGGCATAAAGAATACAGTGGTGGTATTGAAAAATCACTTATACTAGCCAAAAATTTGATAATACGTTAGCAAATACATCAAATTGTGCACTGCTTGTGCCATTGCCAAACCTCCCATCAAGAAGCAGATGTTGTACACTCCATTTCCTACCCTAGATATACCTTGGGAATCTGTCTCCATGGACTACATGTCTGGCTATCCTTCAACCAAGCATGGAAATTACTATGCATTTGTGGTTGTGCCATGATCAACATCGGGTTCCACACAAGTTCCAGGTGGGAGATAAGGTATGGTTGCACTTGTAGAAAGAGTACCTCACAAGGCCCCATCAGAAGATACACCCACTTATATATGGGCCTTATCCCATCACGAATTTTGTTGGTAAGAATTATTTTGAGTTAAGTATTCCCCCTTTCCTTGACTTGCGCCATGTATTAAATGTGGAGATACTTTGACCATATTTTCCACCTCTTGTGGACACCTCAGAGGTAGTCAAGCACTACTGCGGAACTCAATCCCAGTTGCATTGAGCATGCAACAATCAACCAGATCATGGACACTGATATGAAGGGAACACACCAACAGAACATCCAACTGTATTGGGTCATCAAAGTAGGGTAGCTTCTTCACTAGGGAAGGTGGCTCACCAAGAGTTTCCTAATTTGATGGAGGAACTTGTCACATTGGGGATCATTTCTCCCTAAGGGTGGAGAATAATTCATGTCGATGGTAGTGTCTAACCACTTGTTCCACATAGTTACGATAGTTCTTCATCTTCTTTCTAATTTTCTATGGTTTTTTGAGTCCCAAACTTTCGAGGTTTTTTTTAGGCCCCAAACGATGGTTTTTGGCCAATCTGGGGTCAAAGGTTTCCATGGCATGCCTTGGCCAAGTCAAGAGTTGTAATCATCAGATAGTTATTTCCAATGAGCTATCTTGAGTCCTAAATTAAGATCGTGTGCAAATTTGTGCCCCCAAGAAGTTGGCATATCGGCTAGCCACCTCGAGGACCACAAATCCTTTTGGAGCTTCATCTCCCAGGGTTAGGTTTTTTGATATTTAGAGTTTTTGTCTCTTTATGCTTATGATAAAAGTCAATTTTTGGTCCCTTCGCAATGGAATCCTGCGAATGAGTGCATCCGACACATCTCTCTTCAGAGATAAAATACCACCATCTGAGCTAGTTTGTATTGCTTTGCAGTTTACTGTGTTTTCCATTTCATTCATTAATAGAATTTGAGTTTTACTACACTGTTGTTCTCTTTGAAAAGTATTTTTGTGTGTGTTTCTATTTTATATTGATTCCTTCATTTCATTCTCTAATAATCTAGATCATATTTCAATAAGGCATAAGCACCCCTGCTCCTTAGGTAAAATATGAACATCCATCAACACCATTGGTCGTCCTCTCGCATGGCCATATTTGGACCATAAAACGGATATGAAAATTTTCTCCAATCTATTTCATTGTAAACAACTTGATAGCCAACCAAATTTTTTAAGTCCGAGACTCACCCTCGATGTATTTTTGTGTGTGTTTCTATTTTATATTGATTCCTTCATTTCATTCTCTAATAATCTAGATCATATTTCAATAAGGCATAAGCACCCCTGCTCCTTAGGTAAAATATGAACATCCATCAACAACATTGGTCGTCCTCTCGCATGGCCATATTTGGACCATAAAACAGATATGAAAATTTTCTCCAATCTATTTCATTGTAAACAACTTGATAGCCAACCAAATTTTTTAAGTTTGAGACTCACCCTCGAACTCGATCGAGGGTCAACTCGGATTCCAACTTGGACTTGGCTTTGACTCTGACTTGTTTGGATTTTGTGACTTGGTTTATTAAATAATACTTGAAATATATATATTTTTAATGAATAAAACATTTTATTGATTCGCAACCATGATCCTAGACGATTAGAGACAAAATATACAAAGTCTACTCATGTATATGTCATTTAAGGGTGAATATATCAAAATAGCACCGAGTGCAATACATATCTAAAACAAGATGCATAATCAACAAGGCTCTAAATGGCCTCTAGAATCCAAAAAACGCGCCACAAGGATCTTTGTCACAAATTAGGGCCACAAAAGAGACCAATGAACCTTCCCTTGGATTAACTGCAGAGACTCATTGTCCTCTGCAAATACTACCAAGTTGTGTATCTCACTGGAATCTTTGTGTAATCGTAATAAAAACACATTCTTTTACATTATGCACTCTCTTTTGATGTCTTGTTCTCTAATTTATGTTTGCATGTATGTTTAAGAGAGAAGATCGTTAGTTCACTTTAGTATTATTTTTGTTTCCATTTATAATATGTTACCAAAGATTGTACAACCTCTTGGTAGGTTCTTTTTGCATAACTGGGTGATAAATCACGAACAACAGGTGGTGCCATTCAGGGTCATTAATGTTCCAACTACATTATTGTCTCATGAATAGTGTTTTCACCAGGTACTTGGATAAGTTGGTACTAGTTTTTATGGATTACATTCTTATTCACTCCAAGAATTAAGAGGAGCATGAAGAACATTTGAGGATGGTTTTGCAAGTGCTAGGAGAGCATAAATTGTATGCAAAGTTAAGAAAATGTGATTTCTATAAAAAACAAATTTATTATTTGTGTCGCAATATTTTAGAGGAAGGAATATCCATGGATACAAAAAATATTGAGGCCATTATGAATTGGCCAACTCTAAAGAATGTGATAGATGAGAGATATTTTATGGGTATTATTGGTTATTATTGGAGGTTCATTGAAGTATTCTTCAAGGTTGAACAACCCATTACTTATTTTTGAAAGAAGGAAATAAAATTTGAATAAACACAAGGATTTGAAGAGAATTTATAATTGTTGAAGAAGCTTCTTATTAGTGCTCCAATTTTGAAAATTGTAAATCCAAAAGAAAACAATAAATGTAGTGGGTATTGATGCATGTAAATGAGGAATTGGAGTTCTTATGCAAGACAAGCATGTGGTATGCTATGAGCAAGAAAGCTAAAATAATATGAAAATAATTATGTCCCCCATTATTTAGAGCTTGCTTCCATAGTGCATGCTTTGAAAATGTGGATGTGATATTTAATGGGTAGGAATTTTGATCTTAGAACTAATCACTATGGTTTGAAATATTTGGTTGAGAAGACAACATCAAATGCAAGGGAAACTAAATGGTTGGAATTTTTAGGTGAATTTGATTTTGAAATCAAACACATAAAATGTAAAGAAAATAAAATGGTTGATGCACTCGACAGTAGAAAAATGCATGTGATCCATATATCAACCATTAGTATTTGCCAAGCATCTTTAAGGCAACAGATTGTTGACTCTCTTGTTAAAGATGAACACTATGTTCAAATAAATGATAAAGTACAACAATAGAATTTAGAAAAGAGGTATGAATGTTATCATTTGGAGGAAGATGTTACCTATAAAAATAGAATGTATATTCTTAATTCTACATATTTAAGAAAAATTATTATGGATAAAATCCATAAAATGACTTATCCTAGCCATCTAGGATACTAGAAAACAATTTCTACAGCAAGGAAGCAATATTTTTGGTTGAGAATGAAGAAATATATTGTTGAATATATTTCTAGTTGTATGGAATGCTAGCAAGTAAAGGTTCAACATCAACATCCATTAGGTTTATTACAATATTTGTCAATTATGGAATAGAAATGGGAAGTGGTAACTATGGATTTTATCATAGGGTTACTAACCACTTCAAGAAAGAATGATTCCATCATTGTTGTGGTAGATAAATTATTAAAGGAAACAGATTTTATTCCATTTAAATCTACTCACAAGGTTGATGAGATAGCAAGAATATTTATGAAAGAAATATTCAAATTGCAAAGTTTACACAAGGCAATTGTTTCGAGAAAGATAAAAAGTTTACATCTAACTTTTGGAAAACTCATTTTGCATATTTAGGTACACAACTAAATTTTAATACTACATACATCAACAAATATATGTGAAAATAGAAAGAGTAAATCAAGTGATTGAAGACATGCTTCACATGTATGTGATGGATAAACTATCTAAGTGGGAAGATTAATTACATTTGGTATAGTTTGCATATAACAATGGGCATCAAGCATTATTGAGAATGCGTCCATTTGAAGCTTTACATGAAAGAAGGTCTAGGACACCAGTGAGTTGGGATAATCCACTAAACAAAAATAGGTCATAAATGGTTAAGGAAATGGAACAAAAAGTTGCAAAGATTAGGTATAATTTGAAGGAAGCTCAAGATAGGCAGAAAAAATATAAAGATAAAATATAGTGCATAGGGAATTCAATGTTGTGGATTATGTTTACCTCTGAGTGAGACCTAGAAAAAGTTCTTTGAAGCTTAGAAGTTGTGCCAAGTTTTCACTAAGATATTGTGGACCATTTGTGTTAGGATATTTAGACACTTAGGAGATAGTTAAGATCAACTTGTGTAATATATCCATTAGGTAAAGTGTGTTTCTTTAGTATGTATTAGTATGCATTTGTAAATATTTAATCCGACGGTCACGATATGTTCGTGATCCGACGGCTCAACTTATCTTAGATCATACCTACCCTTGATCCGTGGCTTAACACCCGATTGGTCCATGATCTCTATTTAAAGAGCATGGAGGGTCATTGTCTAGTTGATCGATTATGAGAAGCTCATTTGTAACTTTCTTTCTTTTGTATAATAAACTGCTCCGTAGAAGCTATTTGGCCGGGGTCGTGGAGTGTTTCCCTCTCGAGGGTTTAAACCACGTCAAAACATCGGTGTGTTGATCTGTGATCTGTTTGTGTGAAGTGGTTGCTCTAGGTGTTTGGTCCTTTGGGAGTACCCTGTGTACCCGAACATGGTATCAAAGCATTTATGAAGAGCCGCTTCCGGTTATGATCTAGATCTTGAACTAGTGTTGCCGAAACTTGAAAGGGTTTCTGGTTTTGGAATTTTTGTACATTTCTGGTCTATGGGAGGTGTTCTATTGCGTTCAGAGCCTGTTTCCATTGGGAAATAGTTTTCGTTTGATTAAAAACGGTTTTCGGTTGCTTCAGAAACGCGTTTTTCATCAGATCTGAAGGTATAATGTTACAATGACGTTTTTTATTTTTTATTTTTTTAAGAATTTATCTCATATTTGATCAGTTTTTATTATTATATTTTTTTAGTTTCAGATTGTTGTTTTCCCTGTCTGCGTATGCTCTTTGCCGTGCACCTTGTGCGATCTTGGTGAATCAGAAACAGAAAGGGAAAGGGTTTTTCTCGGCTGCGTATGCTCTTTGTCGTCCACCTTGTGCGATCTCGACAAATCAGAAATAGAGAGAAAACCTAGACTTTCCGGGGAAGCTAACGAGATCTAACCCCAAAAGTATGGAATTTTGTTTTTTGTTTCGGTTTGTGGTGTGATTTGCAGTAAAAGAGGCAAGCACGGAAACCGAGAGAGAATAGTAAAAAATAAAAAAAATAAAAAATAAAAACCCTTCCTCCCCTTCTTTTACGTACCTTTAACATTAGCTCACGGTTCAAAGTTGTTTTATTCCTTAATAGGTCTTGAGTTCAAGTCTTATTAAGTTACTTTTAAACAAAGGTGCATGCAATTTCTATTTTGAAGTTACTTTACTGTAAAAGTGCATCTCACTTAAATAATAAAAATAAAAATAAAAAGTGAGTCACTTAAGTTCTTTTTTTTTGCTGCACTATTTAAAGTAACATCATTGTAAAAGTGAAAATCACTTATTTTACAAAAGTGATTCACTTAAAAACAACTTTCTTGTAAAGTGATTTTCAAAGGTTCATCTTGGGAAGAGGGGGGTTCTTTTTTTAGCTAGACATTCTCTATCTGCCACGTCACTATTGAGGACATCTTCAACATTTTCTTTGTTCAAGCATAAACTTCATCATACAGAGTCAGTTTTCAGTGTCGTTTTTTTTAAACTGCCTATTTTTTCAAGCTCTTCGCATCCAGAGTATTGGTTTCTGTTTTTACAGCCATTAATTTACAATATGGCTGCCCCTTGTGATATTCTTCTTACCAGTTCCAACTATTTCTCATGGAAATCTCGTATGGAAGATATTCTACGAAGTAGGGGACTTTTCAGAATTACCTCAGGGAAAGAAACATAACCCACTAATGATGATAAGAAAATAAAATGGGCAAATAGATGTGACGAAACTCGTGGATTGATTGGGATGTTAATCTCTACTGATTTGCGATTCCACATATTTGGAATTGATGAACCTGATGCTGCTTGGGACCAGTTGGAATCTGTGTTTGGTAAACACAATGAAATTCAAGATCACCAACTCGAAAATGAGTTTATTTCTTTAAATCCAAGTGATTTTTCATGCATTCAAGATTATTTATCCAAGTACAAAACTCTTAAACTCTTATGTGAAGAATGCAAGATCAAGAGGGAAGACAAACAATGCATTTATCATATTCTTTCAAAACTTGGGCCTACATATTCTATTTTTGTATCTACATTTTACTCCATGAAAGAATCCTTGAATGCAGCTAGCTATCAAGAGCCTAATCTTGAATCATTTTGTGCTTCCTTGATTAGAGAGCAAGATAAGCTCATCCATCTTGGAATAATTAACAATGTAGATACATCTGGGAAGGCCTTATTGTCCCAACAGAATTAAAAAAAAATAAAAAAATCCAAGCCTCCCAAGAAACAAAATTTTTGCAATAATAAGTCAAACAAGGGTCCCATACCCTCTCAGTCAGCTCCTTCTTTAAAAAATGACAAAGGATCCAAGCCAAAAGGAAAGAAGACTAAGCGTCATTGCAACTATTGCGGGAAAGATAATCATAATGAATCTAAGTGTTTCAAAAAGATGGCAGCCTTGGAAGCAACAATGAAGAAGCACCACATCAGCCTAGATTCGCCTTCAGAATCTACCTCTCATGGACATGCACTTTGTGCTTCTGGTTATTCTTATAATGCATCTTCCTCTTCTACTTCAAATGAATGGCTCATTGATTCTAGAGCATCTTATCATATGGCTAAGGATAAAACCATCTTTTCTACTATGCATGAATGTAACACCAAACAAATATTTGTTGGTGATGATAGATCTCTAAGTGTTGTAGGATCTGGAACAGTTCCAGTAGATAATGGTCATTTTAGTGATGTACTATGTGTTCCAAGAATTTACTGTAATTTTTCATCAATCTATCAAATCACTCATTCTGGTGAAGGAAAAACTATGACGTTTACACCTCACCAAGTTGTAATCAAGGATTTTAAAGATCCTCAACATGTCCTAGCTACCGGAATTGTTGATGATATTACCAGGTTGTACAAATTTAACAACTTTGGGTCATCACCTTTGTTAACACCTAAAAAGTGCTCACTAGCTCATTTCCTTATTCACATGACCCATTTGTCCACTTTTTCCACCATCTGAGCCTCTAAATCCAACAAAAGGTCACCAAAAGACCTTAATACATCCCTTTTTCCACTCAAAATGAGTATTTTCCTAAAAAAGCATAAAAAACCCTAAAAAATGGTCCAAAATTCCCAAAAATATTCAAAAGAGAATAAAAATATTCAAAATATTCAAAAAAGAAAAAAGGAGGGAAAAGGTACCTAAACCATGTTGGTCAATACCATTGGTTTCCACAAAACCACAATGGTATTCCCCACCACCAAAACCTATAAAAAGGTGGTAGGGGCTCCTCATTTCACATCCATCCATATTCCTATCCTCACGCTGCCAAAATCTCCCTTGAGCTTTTGGCCATTGTAGCTACCTTGGAGAAAGGACCCTTTAGAGTTTGGAGCTTCTCAACTATCTTCATCACTTGGAGGTATTATTATTGCAAGCACTTGCTTGCCCCCATTTTCAATACAAAATTATTGTTTCTACTTTCTTCTTCTTGTTTTTTAATTCAAAAGTTTATTATGATATGCACATGCTAGTTTAGTTTAGATTTAGATTTAGTTTATTGTTTTTGCTTAATATTGAAACTGCTGCTACTAGTTAGCAGGTGCCCATTGCACTAAGCTTGGTTGCAAAATCAAGCCAACAGTTTTTGAGTGGGACATAAGGGCTGTCGGGGCATGTGTTCTGCGAGTGCTGGGTGCCGCGGCGCCACATCGTTTGTCGGGGGGACAAACGATGATGGTGGATTTTGTGTTGAGGGGGACCTATTATGCGTGGGGTCAGATGTTTCTAGCTGGTGTCCGGAGAGATCTGAACAAGACCAGTCGGGAGGGAGGAGAGTTCTGTTATGCCTCCTTTCTGTGTTCTTTTTTCTTTGAGCAGGTACCGACTTTGCGACCACGGGTGCCCATCCGTGATGGTTTGGTGAGTGAGCCACGCATGGTGCGGTGGGGGCAGATGATGCCTCACGGAGGTGGTGGTATCCGGGGGTTCTTCTCGCAGGAGATGTATGAGCAGTGGGAGCATATGCCCCTGGTGATTGAGGACTATCCATACGCTGGTATGGATTATCGAGGAGATCCTGAGATGCCGTGAGCCCAGGGACAAGCCTGGGGTTTAGATGGTACGTTTTGTTCTCTACTATATCATGTGTTTGTAGATTTATTGGCTATGATTATAGTTAGATATGTATATGATGGTTTACTTGCATTGTGCAGATATTGGTCCTGTACCATCGGCGGACTATGTGGCTCGCAGGGGACGGGCGATGGTGGTTGTCCCCCCTCGCGCAGGGGTACCGCCTCCACTTGGTCGAGGATTTGGGGCTCGTGGCCAAGGTGTTGGCCCTCGAGATGATGCTGTCGATGGTGTCCGAGAGACACTGGGTATGATTGTAGAAGGATTCGCAGAGGATGG
Organism: Larix kaempferi; assembly: GCA_027924585.1. Lineage (NCBI taxonomy): Eukaryota > Viridiplantae > Streptophyta > Pinopsida > Pinales > Pinaceae > Larix > Larix kaempferi. The sequence continues at coordinate 16,185,466 of BSBM01000229.1, read as the reverse complement.
GTGGAGAGATATGGATCGGGACATCGTCGAGCGATGTTTCGAGGTGCCTCGTGAGTGGCGCTCGATGTTGTTGAGAGAGGCAGTGATGGTGGCCGAGTTGAGGGATAGGCTTCGGCGGGATCAGCCAAGGCCGGTGAAGGGCAGGATTCGCTTGCGGGATGATCCTGCGGGGCCGTCGGAGAGGCGAGTCCGGGCTCGGCATGATCTAGCGGGACCAGCGGAGGAGGCGCCAGAGGAGCCCAGGGACCGTGATGACTAGATGATATGTACTTGCCCCCAAATGCTGATGAGCATATGGGGAAGCACCTTTTTGTACGACTGATGTAGTTTTTGTATATTGGGTGCTAAGGGCACCTCTGACATGTATTGACTATACTATGATGTATATATATATATATATATATATATGATGTTGATATATAGTCGTGTATGCACATGGATGCATTTGTTGTCTTTTTGTTTGCCCGTGGAGGCATATGTTATGCACGTGGATGCACATTTTGTTTTGGTATATGCCCGTGGAGGCACATGTTATGCACGTGGATGCACATTTTGCTTTGGTATATGCCCGTGGAGGCACATGTTATGCACGTGGATGCACATTTTGCTTTGGTATATGCCCGTGGAGGCACATGTTATGCATGTGGATGCACATTCTTTATGAAATGATTTGATTGGTGTGCCAATCAAGTATATTGTTGGCCATATGGTCTGCGACACTATTGAGGTTTCTTGGGACATGTGTGAATGAAATGGATTCAAACTATCGAATCATTTGTTTAGTGCGCAAAAATTTTCTGAATAGACAGGGATCGCATACCTGGTAATCATTGTTGAGCTGGGAAACAAGAAGTTGTGAGTCCAGGAAAACGTTAAGGCGATATATGCTCATTTGGAGAGCTGCGGCCAAGAGATCGGTCACGGCGTCGTATTCAGCTTGGTTGTTGGTGGCAGAACCTAAACACACTCCATCGATGTGGATCAACTCATGTGAAGGGGAATATATTACCCAAGCTGCGGAGGCCAGATTGGGGGACCAATGGCTTGCACCATCAGCGAAACCGACGTAGAAGAGTGGAACATGTGTGTGAACGGGATCAATGGAAGGGGCCGACTGGACAGAAGGGTATCTAGTGGAGATCGTATAAATGGAGGGGTCAAGGCCAGGCATTTCGGTATCTGACCAAGTAAAGACATCAGTGAATTCTTGGAACGGTTTTTTGTATTCTCCAATTTCATGCTCACTGTGGGAGGCTCCTAAGGTAATGGTATGAAGGGCACCAGGTGGGTCAGAGATGTCGATGTGGATGACGGGAGAAATATTGGCCATGTTATTTTCCTGATAGGCATTAGGAGCAGTAGGAGCCTCGAGAATCTTTTCATCATTGCGGAAGCTATGAGTGTTCAAGTCAGTTGACGAGGTTTGGGTAGTCGAAGAGATCATATAAATGGTGTTAATCTCTCTGGATGAGGATGATACGGGAGGGAAGATCTCCTCAATTATGGGGGGTGCCATCTCAAGGTCCAAATTATTCATCTCGTAGAGAGCTGATCTGTAATCTGGAATGTCAGGACAGTGATGTGAGTAGTGGCCGTAAATACCGCATATCGCACAAGGGTGGTTGGTACGCAGTGATTTATCACGAGGCATGGGGTTTGAGTCGATTTTGACAACCGGGATGTTGGGGTCGTCGTCAAGCATTTGCATGTGTTCCTGTAATGCAGGTAACTGTGGACACTGATGGGTTGGATGGCCTAACTCATCACACAACGAGCATTTAGGAGGAGCACGGAACACGGGGGGAGGTTTAACTGCCTTGGGTGGGGGTACCGCAGTGTATGGTTGTGGGTCTCTGCCCCCAGTGGGCCTGATGAGAGGAGGGGGATTCGTAGATGACGAAGGAGTAGTGATACCGAGAGGTGGTTGGGTAGAAGTGACAATGGGTTGCACCAGTTGCAGGATGACATTTGGTGTCGACGGGGGAACGGGAGGCGAAATATACCACACGGGTAATCCCAATGTTAACCCGAGGAGACTAAGGGTAGCCATAACCGGGGCGCTTACTACACCTGAGGGACGAAATAGAAAGGGGATTGTGTGGATGGGTGTAACACTGATGTGACTAGGGACCAATGGTGGTTTAGGGAACAAGGGTGGCTGATTGTTGGGTCTTTGTGTATTGTGGGAAAGAGTACAGAGGTTAGCGACGTGTGTCTCCGATGACGGTGGTGGAATAGATTGGAATGTAGAAGTCATCGGCGCGTCGGAGTAAAGTCCGGGTCCCACGGAGGAAACAAACGAGGTAGTTGCACCACAAATGGGTTGTTCAATCATAGGGAGAACATTTTCAGGTGCGACGGGGGCCTTGGGATCGTAGTAGGTAAGTTGGTCGACCTTGCCTACGCGTCCCTCATGGGGGAACATCATAGTACGGAAAAAGGATGAGGCAACTGCCCGCATGGCATACATGTAGCTGCGACCAAGTAAGAGGTTATAATCGAGTTGGGCATTGATGACCTCAATGTCAATGAGCACGGTTTTACCCGCCAGCTAGACGGGGACATTAGCTAAGAGACCTTGGGGTTGAGCCGAACGGCCGTCGTAGGCTCGTACGCAGTGGTGGACTGCTGGAGAGTAGGGGATCCCAACTTCTGCCAAACGAATGTGGACATAACGCATGTAGAGGCCCCTTCACCGATAATGCACCGATGGATGACAAGATTCCGAACAGAAACGAAAACTTGGAATGCTAAAGTGGAAGGTAAGCATGGTTCGGATTGGTCCAAATCGAATGCCATCAGTTGTAAATCATTGGGGTCAATACCGCCAATGGCAGAGAGCAAAGTCTTGCGCTATGAAGGACAGTTTTTTAAGACTTCTAAAGCAGACATGGCTGCAGGGGACTGGGCTAAGTCATCTACAATGTTGTAATTCGACGCAGCACGAGCATTGGGATTATTGTTGATGCGACAAAGTGGGAAGCGAGGTGCTTTAGAAGCGCCCTCGAGTGGAGCCGGAGGTATACGTAACGTCTGATCTGTGGGATGGACATTAGTGTTCTTGTCGGCGGGGGGGGGGCTTCAGGGGTGGAGCCATATTGGTTCCGGCGGGTTTGGAGGTTGGCATCTGCGGATGACATCATCAACAAGTGGTGAGTATATGAATCGAACATGGGTTGATCAGGAGCGGCATAAGTGATTTGTTGTGGTGGCGCATTGCCCTGAGGGGGAGCTAACGGCTGAGTGCTCACTATGCCTTGGGTTGGAAAGGGGTTTTGAAGCACCAAAGGTTGATGTTGAGGTGGTGGAGGGTTGGGTGGCGGCTGAGGAGCCGCTTGTCCTTGGCGATGGGCATCGTCAGTCCAGAGTTGCTGAGCTCGCTCCAAATGTGGGCAAGCATGTGTGTAATGGCCATAGACCCCGCAAATAGAATAAGGATGGTTTGTTCTAAGGTTATTATTTTTGGGCTGCCTGGGATTATGATCCGGATTCTGGTTGGGAGGAGCAGCGTTATTATTTTGCGGAGGATTGGGAGGTGGAGGACCTTGATGTTGTTGTTGGTTGTTTCCACGGTTACGTCCTCTTCCATGGTTTTGTTTCCCTCCCTGGTTGCATTGGTTGTTTTGGTGCTGGGGCTGATTGTGTTGTGTGTACACTTACCCTTGAGCAGTGGGAGGATTTTGGTTCGCTGCAGGTGCGGGAGCAGGTTGTGGTGCATAATAAGCTGGCGGGGTTGGAGGTGGTCCAGTTACCTGCTGGGGTTGTTGATAACCATGATCTATTGGAGGTGTTGGGCTAGCTGTCGCAGCTTGCTGCGGGTAATACATTGGTTGAAGTGTGGCTGGGGGGGCATATGCGGGTGGTGCATGACCAAAGCATTGAGGTGGACATGAAGGTCCGTGGGTATGGTGGTGAGGTGTCATGGGAGCATATGAATTGGTTGCTCCAGATTGAGATATAGCCCGCGAAAGGTCGGGACCATGGCTAGGATGTGCAATGGAAAAGGGTTGGGGATGCGAGGCCATACGATCAATGATGCCATCAGCGGCATGGGATACCCCCGGTGCATCGTGTTGGGATGACGCGCCCCGAGGGGCATCTGGTATAATGGTATACAAATAACCCGATTGGGCGTAAATGAGGTCAAACTGTTGGGCTTTCAGGATGGCCTCTTCTTCGGACTGGGGTCGTTCGGATGCCACATCCTTGGCAATGAGAGGGAGGAGGGATTTTAGAAACCAATATAAGAAGATGCGGTCGTCTAACTTGATTTTGTAGAGGCTTCGGCGTCGACGCCATTCATGAATGTGGTCAGTGATGTGGGTGGTCGTGTTCTGTCTGTAAGATAGTAGGATCTTGACTCCCGCATCATAGCGGACAGGTAATTGAAAGAACTACAGGAAGGTCGAGGCAAGGGAGGTAAAGGTGGCATGGGTCCCATGGGGCTACTCGATATACCACTTAGCTGCAAAGCCAGTGAAGGTGCGCTGTAACAGACGGAGGCGGACAGAGTCGTCCACTATGGAGTTGGAGGAACACCATAGATGGAAGGACATGATATGGTTCTAGGGGTCCTCTCCTGCCTTGCCCTCAAACTTAGGGATGTCGGAGGGGATTTTGGTGGGCATGTGAGGCCATGCAGGGTCGTGTCTGATAGGATCATTGGTTAACCTGGCTAAGTCTGGTAAGTTCAGACTCGCCATGTACGGTAAGCTAGCAGATGGATGTGGCGTAGTGACTGGGACATGACTAGTCATGGTGGTATGATGTAGGGGTCCAGTAGTGCCTAAAGGTATGCTAGGTATTGAAGGTATGTGTCCTCCAATAGTTGTGGTCTGGTATGGGCCATCGTTTCCAAGTGCAACATGGGTTACACCAGGGTTAGGAATAGTAGTAGGGATTCCTGGGATATGGGTTGTGGAAATGAGAGGGGGTGTGACCCCTATGTTCAGCATACTTGTAATAGGAGGTGGTCCTGTGTTGGGCATTCCTAAAAATGGAGTGTCCCCCATATTAGGCATACCCAGGGGGGTGGTTGTTGCCATGGATGGCACCGCAGTAGAAGGGTCTGTGGATGTATCACCTATGGTGCTGGTAAAAAGTGGGTCGAATTGTGTCCCAGCCATGAGGTTGGTTGGTAATAACTCGGTAGGGTTTTCGGATTCTGCCTCAAAATCAGATGTGAAGTGAGGCATTTCAGAATCGGATGACTGTCTGTTCGACCGACAATGTGTCGAGTCAAGGGATAAGGCTCGGCGTCAGTGACGTGGAGAGCCAAGTAGACTGAACTCTGGGAGTTCGCCCTGAAGATGACGAGAGCGTCTAAAATTATCAATGGTGAGAAATAAGTTTTTTGTGTAAAAATATTATGTGTAAAATGGTAATGTATAAAAAACTCAAAACCCTAATGCAACCAAGGGTGCAAAAAGGGGAGTGAGAATAAAGGCTCTTAGGCCAAAAAATCAACGTCAAAAAGCACTTATTATAGCAGTTGTGCTATAATAAGTGGAGGGATGCAAAAAATGGTCAGAATACCAACATGCAAACAACTTCTAGAAAAAAGAGGTGCTACTAGACCAAAGGTGGATTGTATCATGCAAACACCTAACTAAAAGTATTGTGAATCAACAAACGATATTCTCTGCAAGGTTATGAAATCCAAGTCAGACAATATTGAGTGTTGAATCAACGGCTAGATATCCCCCTACCGGGAGGGACACCGGGTAATCAATCCTAAAGAATGGAAACTAGGATACTCCGTTCATGACACGTCCAGAAAAGGTAAATCTGCCGTTTGGTCCAGGGTATTTTTTAAGGATTATAAAAATATACATAAGTATAGTATTCTAGGCGATTAGTTTAGATTGAAAAAAACATATATATAGAGTGATAGGCGAATATTAAATATAAAATATACAATTTACTACTGAAACTTGTAAATTTTGGCGAATATTATGATAAAAAAACATATTTTATGTAAATATAGGCAATATTAGAGTCTAAAAATGACCAAATAGCGAATTTATTTTTTGAAAAAAACCCCAAATATAGCCAATTGGCTAAATTTCGCCCCTAAAAATTTCTCTGGTTTGGTCCTTTTACGGCAATACCCCCATACAGGGATATCCCGAGAACTGCAGATGGTAGCCTTCGGTTACTGAATGGATTTCGGTATTCCACTCAGGCTTCCGGAACCATCCTCGCGACTTCAAGCCTCCTAGGGGAGAGGCCTTCCGATAAACTGGTTATGACCATGCCAAAAAATACTAGGAGGTTTTGGTTCCCTAATGGACAACAGCTATGTCTCAAATGTAATAACTGAGGGGTGTTATTGGAACACCTATCCCCTCAATACTACCAATACTACCTAGCTACAAAGTTCTTTTAAGTGTTCCCCAAGTGGGGTTAAAAGTGGGTTGAAGTTAGGGTAAATTTTAAGGCTCAGTTTAAATTATGTGTTTGAGTGGGTGCACGTGTGATATTTTAAACTGAAATTGAAAAAGTAAATGCTTTGCAGAAAATATTCAAAAAACAAAGGATCTTTTGAAATAGAAAAGCAAATAATATGACTTCTTCAATAAATGGAAATTAAATGTTTTGCAAAAAATATTCAAAAAAACAAAGGATCTTTTGAAATAGGAAAGCAAATAATATGACTTCTTAAAGAAATAAATGGATTTCTTTGAAAATTTGCTATGGGCAAAATATTAAAGAAGTAAACAGTAAATTTTTTTTATCTCAATAAAAAGCAAATAAATCCTTCTTTCAATTTCTGAAAATTTTTAAAAAGACTTTTTCAAAGGTGCATTCTAAATAATAAAAAGATTTCTATGGCTGTAAAAAATGCAGGAATTTTTTGATACTGTAAAATAGCTAAGTGGGCAGGTAATACAACAAAAAATTAATTTTTTAAACGGATTGGCCGAATGGAAAAAATGGCATCGCGGGTTTTAACAGAACAGCCGTGATGGACCGCGCGGGTTTCTGTCGCACAGTCGCGATGGGCAGCGCGGGTTTCAGCCGCGAAGCCACGTTGTGCAGCGCGGGATTTTGTCACACAGTCGCGATGTGCAGTGCGGAAAATGTCCGCGAAGCCGCGATGTGCAGTGCGCTAATTGGCCGCGAAGCCACGGTGAACCACGCGGAAAAGAGCCGCATAGTCACGATGAGCCGCGCGACTGTCAGGCAAAAAGCCGCGAGGCGAAAGCCGTACTCCGACGCCGAAAAACGAACCCAAAAATGACGATTTCGGGCTGTTAATGGCAATAAAATGGGCCAAGATCTAGAACAACAATGGATCTGCTGTCTAGGGTGGCAGATCTATGAATTAAACTAACTAATACTAACAAAAATTAAGATCTAAAGCAAAAAATAAAATTTTGAGATCTAAAGATTCAAGCCAGTGGAATCGCCAAAAACTGTTGGCTTGGTTCTTAGTGCAATGGGCACCTGCTAACTAGTAGCAGCAGTTTCAATATTAAGCAAAAACAATAAACTAGATCTAAATCTAAACTAAACTAGCATGTGCATATCATAATAAACTTTTGAATTAAAAAACAAGAACAAGAAAGTAGAAACAATAATTTTGTATTGAAAATGGGGGCAAGCAAGTGCTTGCAATAATAATACCTCTAAGTGATGAAGATAGTTGAGAAGCTCCAAGGGTGAGCAGCTCCAAACTCCAAAGGGTCCTTTCTCCAAGGTAGCTACAATGGCCAAAAGCTCAAGGGAGATTTTGGCAGCATGAGGATAGGAATATGGATGGATGTGAAATGAGGAGCCCCTATCACCTTTTTATAGTTTTTGGTGGTGGGGAATACCATTATGGTTTTGTGGAAACCAATGGTATTGACCAACATGGTTTAGGTACTTTTCCCTCCTTTTTCCTTTTTTGAATATTTTTAATATTTTTATTCCCTTTTTAATATTTTTGGGAATTTTGGACCCTTTTTTAGGGTTTTTTATGCTTTTTTAGAAAAAATAATCATTTTGAGTGGGGAAAAGGGGTGTATTAAGGTCTTTTGGTGACTTTTTGTTGGCTTTAGAGGCTCAGATGGTGGAAAAAGTGGACAAATGGGTCATGTGAATAAGGAAATGAGCTAGTGAGCACTTTTTAGGTGTTAACAACCTTTTCCTTCAGTTTTTGTTGCTCATAGTGATAACTTGAACAAACTTTGGCATGAGCGATTTGGTCACTTAAATTATCGCTCATTGCAACAACTATGTAAAGCCAATATGGTGACAAGTCTTCCAATGGTATCTTATAGGGATGATGTTTGTTCCGGTTGTGTACTCGGAAAACATCATCAGGACATTTTTGACAAACATGCCTCTTGGCACGTCTCGGTTCCCTTGGAGCTTGTGCATAGTGACTTGTGTGGTCCTCTTCCATCTGCTTCCTTTTTAGGTTTCAAATATTTCTTAACTTTCATTGATGATTACACCAGATGCACTTGGGTTTATTTCCTAAAACTTAAGAGCGAAGTATTTAACATGTTTTTAGCCTACAAGGCCCTTGTTGAAATCAATTTGGTCATCAAATTATTAAGTTAAGATCCGACAATGGAGGAGAATATGTTAACAAAAAGTTCACTACTTTTTGCACTGAACAAGGAATCCAACAACAACACACTATTCCATATACACCACAACAAAATGGTGTAGCTGAACGGAAGAACCGCACTTTAAAAGAAATGGCTAATTGTGTGATCCAATCTAATAAGGGACTAAGTCTTCAATTTTGGGTTGAAGCCATCAATTGTGCAAATTACATAGTTAATAGCACCCCCACTAAAGCTTTACAAGGTGTCACACCTGAAGAAGCATGGAGTAAAATTAAACCAGATGTAAGTCACTTCTGTGTGTTTGGTAGTGAAGCATGCGCTCACATTCCTGATGAAAAATGGAAAGCATTGCAGCCTAAAAGTGAAAAGTGCATATTTGTTGGATATTCTGAAGATGTAAAAGGTTATAGACTTCTTCAACCTCATTCTCATGATATAATCATTAGAAGAGATGTTAAATTTGATGAAAATATCTTGGCCTGCGAGCCCAACTCAACGATTGTGCCATCTTTGGCTTGCGAGCCTGATTCGGCAATTGTGCCTTCTTCTACTTCCAACTTCCTTAACAGATTTCCAACTCCAGTTTCTGATGATGATAGTGAGGATGAAAATCCACCTCCGCCTGCTCATGTTCCTCTAGTTACACTAGCACAAGTGCTTCCTCGATGGGTTTGTTCAACATGTGAAGCAGTTGGTGATCTTGCCGGTGATCCTAGAGATCAACGTCGAACACGTTCTCATTTTCAGCGAGCCTCTTCTCTTTTGGCTCAGGTTTTCGAGAATCATGATCCAGAAACTTTTGCAGAAGCTTCAAGAAATCCAAATTGGGATGTAGCTATGGATGAAGAATATCATTCCTTAATGGCGAACGATACTTGGGATCTTGCACCTCCTCCAAAAGGAAGAAAACTTGTCAGATGTAAATGGGTCTATAGAACTAAGTATGCATCTGATGGAAGTGTTGAAAGACTTAAGGCAAGGTTAGTTTCCAAAGGTTTTTCCTAAGTTGAAGGGATTGACTACAATGAAACCTTTGCTCCTGGTGCAAAAATGACCTCCATCTGCCTTGTTCTTTCCCTTGCAGCCTTACACAACTGGGAATTCCATCAAATGGATGTCAAGTCTTCCTTCTTACATGGTGATTTACAGGAGTAAAGTTACATGGAACAACCTCCTAGATATGTTCATAATAACTCTAGCCTTGTCTGCCTCCTTAATAAATACTTATATGGCCCTAAGCAAGCTCCTAGAGCTTGGTATGCCAAAATGGATAGCTTTCTCCTTGACACTGGTTTTTCTAGATGCCATTCTGACCCCAATGTCTATACCAAGAAAGTAGGAAACCATCTCATCATACTTGTTCTATATGTTGATGACCTTATTCTTACTGGTAGTGACCCTAAGCTTTTAACCCATGTGAAATCCAGTCTTAAGCAAAATTTTGAAATGTCAGACTTAGAACATTTGCATTATTTTATTGGTCTCCAAGTCCTGCAAACCAAAGAAGGAATATTTATTTCTCAGTCTAAGTATGCTTGTGACCTTCTTCGTCGCTTTCACATGGAATATTGCACACTAGCCCCTTCTCCCTTCTAGTCTGGAGTCAAACGTTTTTCCACTTTACTTCACCTGAAGTAGATGCCACCTTGTATCGTTAGCTTGTTGGTAGTCTCCTATACTTGAATCATTCTCGTCTTGACCTTTCCTTTGTCGTTGGTCATGTTTCCCGTTATATGCAAACACCTCATGAAAGTCATTGGAAAGCAGCTAAAAGAATACTTCGATATATTCGAGGTACAATTCAATTTGTGATTCATTACAATACAGGGGGGGAACCTTTGTTGGTTGGTTTCACTGATTCATATTGGGAAGGCGATCCTGATGGTTGAAAGTCTACTGTAGGTTATGTTTTCAATCTGGGATCTGGACCTATCACTCGGGCTTGTAAGAAACAACAAGCTCTTTCTCTTTCTTCAGCAGAGGCAGAATATCGAGCCGCAGTTAATGCCAGTCAGGAAGCTTTTTGGCTTCGACAGATCCTTTCAAAGTTTGGATTCGAGCAGCAGCGGCCTACTCCACTTTGGTGCGACAATCAAAGTTCCATCAAGCTCGCCAAAGATCCAGTTCTACATCAACGCAGCAAACACATTGAGCTACATATGCACTTCATTAGAAATCTTGTTCATGATCGTGTTCTTGAAGTGCTCTTTTTCCCTACAGATGATCAAGTTGTCGACATCTTCACCATGTCTCTCACAAAAGCGAAGTTTTCTAAACTTCGATCTATGTTAGGAGTTCAGGAATTTGTCATTAAGGGGGGATAGGCTCTAATGCCTCCTTCCTTCTCCTAATAGTGTCACTTTTGTAAATCCTTCAATCCTATCCCAAGTTGTTCTTAAGGGGGGATGTTAGGATATTTAGACACTTAGGAGTTAGTTAAGATCAACTTGTGTAATATATCCGTTAGGTAAAGTGTGTTTCTTTAGTATGCATTAGTATGCATTTGTAAATATTTAATCCGACGGTCACGATATGTTCGTGATCCGATGACTCAACCTCTCTTAGATCATACCTACCCTTGATCTATGGCTTAACACCCGATTGGTCCATGATCTCTATTTAAAGAGAATGGAGGGTCATTGTCTAGTTGATCGATTATGAGAAGCTCATGTGTAACTTTCTTTCTTTTTCATAATAAACTGCTCTGTAGAAGCTATTTGGCCGGAGCCGTGGAGTGTTTCCCTCTCGAGGGTTTAAACCACGTCAAAACATCGGTGTGTCGATCTGTGATCTGTTTGTGAAAAGTGGTTGCTCTAGGTGTTCGGTATTTTGGGAGTACCCTGTGTACCCGAAAAATTTGAAGTGCTTGAGAGGATAAGGCTAGTTTCATATAGAATTGCATTTCCTATTAACACTAGAGATCATAATGTTTTTCATGTTTCTTTTATTAAGAAATATGTACATGATATTACCCATGTGATTGATTGGAATGTGATCTAGGTCGAACCTGAGGGAGAGTTCCAAACAAATACATTATCCATCATCAAAAAGAAAATAACATTGCTCTAAAATAAATCCATCAGATAGGTAAAGATGTAGTGGAAGCACTTTGGTCCCAATGAGGCTACATGGGAGTTGGAGGATGCCATGAGAGAAGAATATCCATTTTTGTTTTAATTTTAAGGAAACAACGATGACGGTGTTATTCCAAGGGGGAGGGGACTGTAATACCCTATTTTTGACCATTGGAATGTATTAAATCAAATTATGCAAAATGATGTAAATATGCTAGTATGGATTCCTAGTGTAGTACTCAAGGCCAAAGCCAAACTAATGAATGGATAGGCATGTATAAAGTAATTATTTCAATATGGGCCATGTGCTTGTCTTGTATTGGTGACTCAAAACATATGTAAATATCATGTTGGAAAATAATTAAATGGTCCAATATGGTTATGTGAAGAGCACTAGATGGGCTAGGATTCCACTAGAGGGGAAGAGGAAATGGGTCTCGTGGAATATTAAATCCTCTTTTGCCAAGTTTCATCCTTAAAACTCATCCATTTACTTCCATGTTCCTTAAATGAGTCAATTACTTCCTTATGAATAAACCAATCATTGAATGCATGTGCGAGGTTGGTGGAAAACGTCTTCTCATGTAGTTATGGAAGCATGGGATAAATATACTTATATAGCAATGGTAAGATTCCTTCCTTCTATAGTTAAAAGTAATTCCAACTATATTTTTACCAATCCTCTCATCTCCATTGGGATTTGTCACTCATTTACCATGCATATTTTTACATTATGTAGCCTTCATGTTGTTTTGTCCATAGTCAATTACTAGACTATGAAATTAATGAGAAATTAACATTCTAAAGAGAAAATTGCAGACATTAGAGGGAAGAGGATGTTTGTAGGTGAGCATAAGGTTGGGCAAGATAGGAAACTTTATCCATTATGTATTTTCTTCTCTAAGATGATTGAGAGGCCATGAATTGGTGTTATAGGAGGTTCTATGAGAGCATACATCAGGTTGGACTCTTCCTACACAGAATAAATAGAACTATAAGAGTTGGGTACTTTGAGGGATTGTTTAGAAGAGAAAGATTAGGCCATACTCGTGTTGTGTGGGGCAGTGAAAGAGAGTTAAATGGTTGGGATGGATGAGTGAGATGCCTATAGTGCTTAGTTGTGAGTGGATTGGATAATCAAGAGAGAAAATAGATTCGAGATTGAGAGATAGAAGCATGTATGTGTTTCCTGCACCTTGTTGGCCTCATAGCCCATTTGTAGTTGATGCCCATGGTTGGGTGGAAAATCACTCTTACACATCTAGTTGCTTGGATCTTATTCTTATTAAAATATAAGTATTCTCTTTGTCTATGAATGTGAAATGATTATATTTACTTTCTGTGATAAATGTGTTTTCTTTATGCATGATGTGTGTGTGGATATAATTTTAATTCCATAGTGTTTTACATTTATGCGCTTGCACGTGCATTTATTAGTTCATGTTTCCCATGGGTCACTTAATTTAGTTACAAATTCGTAAATACCCCCTCCTATAGTCGGAATGATGAATGGGGATGCTACAACATAACATTTTCCTCTTGTTTTGCAACTTTGGAGCTACTTAAAACATAATATATAATGTACATGTTGTAAGGATAAATCCTCTCCTCTTATATTTTCTAAGGAAGCATTAAAACCATGGAGAATAGTTTGATAGGCTATCTTTCCTAAGACCAACCTATTTGGAACATACTTAGGAAATATATTGGGAGGAGCAATCACTCTATATATCCAGAGATAAGTATGATGCTCTTACATATACTAGTTTCCAATGGTCCTTAATAAAATCATAACTTTAACTAACAACGGAGGACATTACTTGTAAAATATCAATCTGTATATTGGGGCAAAAAAATGATCACATAGTTGTGCATAGTTTCTTTTATAATTGGTTTCCCATAATCTCTAGCAATAAACATGAACATGGATTCTAATTATGTTTCAACTCTAATTTAACCATGGGAAAGAGTTACTTGCACATAAAATGTCAACCAACTAAGAATCCATATAAAAAGTAGAGAAAATTTTAGAATTTGGCCTCTCGTATTTTTCTATAGATCTTTAAATTGAATGGGATGAAATGGCATCCTGATTGACTAAAAACCCTTTTTGTGATTATAATATTAATTACTAGGACCCAAGCATCCATGAAGTGTATGCAATTTGGTTCCCCATACAGTCTGCACATTAAAGACATCACATAAATATAAGGATCCCTTAGGTTAGTAATTATGTATAATCCAACATTCTTCATAAAGAATACCCTCAACCCACCATCCCGCAAATATTTATTTACATCATTGTTCTTGTGAAATTACTTCATTCATACAATAATATTTATTTACATCATTGTTCTTGTGAAATTACTTCATTCATACAATAATATTGTATGCCTTTGGTTCATGCAATTTGTAATATTTCTCCAATTTTGATGGTTGAAAGAAAGCAATGCAATGCCTCTTATCATTTTGCAAATGTTCTACTTTCTATATCAATATGCTTGATAATCCATTATATGTCTTGTGAACATGGTATAACTAGAGTTCTAGTAGAAATATAATGCAAATGGAATCTTTTAATGCAGGAGAAAACATTGTCATTGATGTTGCTAATTGTTGGGTCACTAGGGGGTATAACATCAGGGTAGTCCTCCTCTTTACAATGCATTTCACTTCATCCAAGGAAAGTTTGTTGAGGGACAATATGGTCTTTAATATCATTTAATATTGGATTAACTAACTCTATATAAGGCTTTTCCAATTGAATGATAGGTACATTTAGGTTCCTAATGTGTCTTCCATGTCACTATCAGTTGCTTTTGAAGTTTGAGACACCTCAATAATATTCTTCTTCACTTTCGGTGATTACTTTGGAGTCCTACGAAATGATCTATTTGGAAGCACACTATCTTATTTCAAGATAAGATATATTTTTCTCAAAGAAATCACTATGTTTACTTATCTCTTAGATGTTTTTTAAAAAGAAGCATAGGAGATCCGTATCAAATTTTAACACGACACTATCAAATCTTAGGAAAGATTAAGAAAATGTGAAATCCATACGTCAAATAATTATTATGTAAGAAAAACAAGTGAAATATTATCTTTTAAAAACATACTTGTACTAGTTGATGATTGTGATAAACTTACAACTATCTATGTATGCTAACACCCCCCATTAAGACAAATGTAGGGAGTAAAAGAAAGAAGACAAAAAATGGGTCTTGACAACAAGGGATACTAAGGGAATCCAAATACAAAATAAACTCTCATAAGGGGAGAAAAGAAAAAAAAACCATAGGACCCCGACGCCTCGCCAACACCTGACCAACCCCCCACCAAAAAGAGAGAGACAAACACCAATGTTGAAAACGCCTTGAAGTTGAAACTAAAGAACATTCCACAAAGATGCATTGAATGGAAATGGAATGAGGCATGTTGATGTTGAAAGATCCAATTGGGAACTATGATAAAAACTTTGAAGAGGAGGAATAATGTAATACACCCAATTTTGACCCTAGAATGTATTAAATCAAATTATGTAAATGATGTAAATATGCTAGTATGGATTCCTACTGTAGAGCTCAAAGGCAAGGCTCAACTAGTGAATGTATAGGCATGTATGATGTAAATATTTCCATATGGTCCATGTATTGTGATTGTCATGATGAATCAAAAGCTATGCAAATATTATGCTAGAAAATAATATAAATGGTCCAAGATGGTTGTGTAAGTAGCACTAGAGGGGTTATGATTCCATCAAAGGAAAGGCAGAAAGAGGGCATATGGGAGACTGAATCCTTTTTCAAAGTGTCATCCTATAACTCATCCATTGGTTTACATGTACCTTACATGAGCCAATTGCTTCATTTGACTTATTAGTCCAAAATTTCAATGCATGTGATAAGTTGGTGGGAAGGTCTTCTCATGTATTTATGGAGGAGTGGGATGAATATACCTCTATGAAAATTCTAAGAGTCCTTTATTCCATGGTCAGAAGTAATTATGGTTTCCTTTTACCAACCCTCTCGTCTATTGGAATGATTCCATTAATTTTGGTAGAGAAAAAATACACCAGACATAGTTTTTCCTTCTCCTCTTGTTGTCACGATTACCCAATTACCAAATGAATAACTAACAAAAAATGAGCACGGGAAAGAGAGAAGAGATGGTTGTAGGTTAGCATAGAGGTTGGACAAGGTAGGAACATGTACCCCAATTATTTGTTGTTCATTAGATGTTGTAGAAGCCATGGTTTGATTCTTAATGGAACTATCTAAAGACATACAATAGCTTGGACTCTTGCTGCACATGTTAGTAAGCACTCTAAGGGTTGGATTTCCTGAGGGAACTATGGAGTAGTGAAGGGAAATTCCTTCATTGTGTTATGTGGGGAAGTGAAAGAGAGTGCCATGCTCGTGATAACTGAGTGAGATTATTATAGTTCTTTGGATGAGAAAGTTGGAAAAGCATGAGATAAAATCGGTCGGGATAAGGGGAGAGTGTTACATGTAGGTGTTTTCTTCACCTTGGTGGCCTCATAGCCCGGCTTGGGGGTGGTATCAAAAGCTAATACATATGGTCGGGTGTAAAATCGATCTTAAATAGTTAGTTGCTTGGATATTTAAAGATAAGTATGCTCTTGTTTATGAATGTGCAATATTTTCATTTAATTTATGTTATGAATTGATGATTTATGCATGCTATGTGGGTGTTAAGTATAGTTTTAATTCCGTTGTGATTTATATTCTTGTACCTGCACATGGATTTTTTATTTTACATTTCCCGTGGGAGGATTAAAAATAGTTTTGAATGTGAATTATGGCCCATGGGGTTAAATTGAGAAACCTGAGATCTGTATTTAATACCCTCTCCTAAGTTAGAAATATGGATACATATGCGACAAATACAAAATTTTAAATAACATGGTTGAATTCAGAAGAGGAAGAGGATCAGTTGCAAAGGAACAAGAATGGTAGACAAAGAGAAGTACCACATGATTTATCCATGAAAATAGGCATTTGTTAGGAACCAAAACAAAGGGTTCAAACATAAGAAAACACCATCAACCATCAACTAGAGAAATGAGGCCTATATATGTTGAAAGATCCAAATAGTTTAAGTATGACCAAAACTCTAAGATTCCACCCCAAGTTAGAAAACGTCATCAAAGATCCACATAGGCACTCCAATTATCCATGCAAGGCTAAACAACTTAAGGTAGGGTAAAAAAATTGATTGACCCTTTGAAATGAGTCTTGATACAAAGGCCTATTTAGGTTCTCATATATAATCGAGAAAAAATAGCATAAAATGAGTGTCCTTATGGACACCAATCTAGCTAATTGGAGTGCATGGGTAGTTGGCCATTGCAACCATCAAGTCAAAATGGGAATTGGTGCTTGATATGAGTCTCACTTAAGGAAAAAAAGTTGATATTGCGCAAAATGATAAAGAATAAAGAGTCACCTAAGGATGCATTGCACACCATCCCCCATAATGATGAATCATGTGGACATAGATGATAGCAATGGATGTCATAGATCATGCTAAACATATGGAGGTTTGAGTTGAAGGTGATGATGATGTAGAGTCGCAAAGCAAGAAACACTCCAAAATGGATATTTCCAATGATTGCAAGGAAACGTTGTGGATGTCCATGGAGACCAATGCTTGGTGACACTCTAAGAATAGCTAAATGAGTGGTTCAAAAGCCACTATTTGGATGACATGTCTAAGGTGAAAAATTAAATCCATTATGGACAAAAACCCTTGAGATAAGTCCTAACAAGTACCTATGTGCCATGATAGGTACCTACGTGCAAGTGAGAATCCACACATTTCTAATAAAAAATAGAAAATAAAAGTAAATGAACATGAAAGGTGGGAAAAATACCACAATCTGTCTAGCAAACAATCTCCAAAAGTTGACAAGCCGATGGAAGAAAAGAATGATCCAACAAAAATTTTCATGAATCAACAAAGGGATCCAATGAGCATTAAGGATAAAAGGATGTTGAAGAAAATGTTGATTGCTAGCATAAAAATCTAGACAAAGGTGCTTAAAAAAACAAGAAACAACATAATGGTCATTAATAAATTGTCTAAGACAATACACATCCATCCATGAGAAGAAAAAAAACTCAAAGAGACAAATAAGAGTGGCATGAAACCACCAATTGGAAAGAGAGTGAAATGCTTTGTAAATACTGTAGTAGGATGGAAAGTGGAGTATCCAATGAAGAGTTATGGGAAAAAACTACCAATAACCTCTAAAATGCAATATATTGACCAAAAAAAATGTTGAAATCCTTTAAAAAAAACTCCCACATAAATGATAGTTTATTGATACTAAGAATCTGCCACCCACGATTCTATAGTCCAAATGTTGAAGAAGTATTAATGATAGTTCGTTGATTGTGAAGAAAATTGCTTGTGGTGAAGAAGACTGCCTATAGTATGAATTTCGGTTCATGCCTTTGAGACTATCCAATGCTCCTACAACATTCCAATTTGTGATGAATGACTTATTCCATCCGTACTCGAGGAATTTTGTACTTTTATTCTTTGATGATATCCTTGTTTACAACCAAAATTGGAGCTCACACCTCAAACATGTAGAGACAATATTAAAGCTCCTTGAAGAAAATAAGTTTTACGCTAAAAAATCTAAATACAGTTTTGGGAAAAAAGAGGGAGTTATTGGGGCATATCATTTCAGCTAAAGGAATCAAAGTAGACCCAAAGAAAATTGTGGCAATTACTAAGTGGCCTAGCCCCAAAACAATCACATCACTAAGGGGATTGCTAGGTATGGTAGGTTACTATATAATATTGGTTCATAACTACGCATAGATTGTGGCGCTGCTAACAACACTATTAAAAAATGATACCTTTAAATGGGATAAAGAAGCTAAAGCATGTTTTGAACATATGAAAGCCTTAATGACATCCACTCCAGTATTGGAATCCCCATATTTCACAAAAACATTAATCCTTGAATGCAATGCTTCATTAACAAGTGTAGGAGCCGTGCTCATGCAAGACAATCATCCCATTGCTTTCTAAAGTCGAAAATTAAAACCAAATGAGAAAAAAAATCTAGATATGACAAACAAATGTTGGCAATAATGCATACCTTGGTAAAGTGGAAATGGTACTTGTTGGGAGCTAAATTTCTTGTCAAAACAGATCACAACAATTTGAATTGTTTCCTAACCCAAAAGAATCTTTCATTAGAAAAACAAAAATGGGGGAGAAAATTGTAGGTTTTTTATTTTGACATCCTTCATAAAAAGGGAAAGGAAAATTTTGTTTCAAATAGCCTACCAAGGAAAGATGAAAATGATGGCACACTAGGTGTTGTTTCCATGTACTAATTCCCTAATGGATCTCAGAGGTCCAATAAGGAAGCTAATATAGGAACTTGAAAGAAATAGGGAAACAAATTCCAAATAGACATGGGACAGTGACATACTTTTGTACAAACAAAGGATATATTTTCCCAACTATTCAAAATTCAAAACTCAAGTTTTAAAATAGAATCATGATTCTTCGACAATAGACCATGTTGGATTTTTCAAAACATACCATAATATACAACAATCCTTCTTTTGTAAAGGTATGAAGATTGATATTCATAAATATGTGGAAAAATGTGATATCTGTCAGAGACAAAAGTTTGAAACGATTGCTCCTCTGGGGCTTCTCTAACCCCTTCATATCCCGACACAAAAATGGTATGAAATATCCATGGATTTTATCACCAATCTTCCTACCTATGAAGGGAAATATAGAATATTTGTAATCATAGATCGATTAATCAAATATTACCACTTCATTGGGATTTCATCAAAGGCCAAAACTAGTCAAGTCATTGATAGCTATGTAAAAAATATATTCAAGCTCCATGGGTTTCCAAAAGTTATCGTCAATGGTATGGATCCCAAGACTACTAGCAATTTCTGGAAGGAATTGTTCCACCAAGATTGGACCTCATTAACCATGAGTACTTCTTACCACCCTTAGAAAAATGGACAAACAGAAGAGGTTGATAAATTCCTTGAAGGGTAACTTAGGAATTTCATGAATTATTTCCGGACACAATGTCTAAATTGTCTACACCTTGAAAAATGGTGGTACAATAATACTTATCATACCTCAAAAAAAGACCCCTTTTGAAGCCTTATATGGATATCCACCTTGGACAGCTAAAGAATATGTTATCAACAATTCCAAGGTTGATGCAATGAAAGACTATCAAGCTACTTGTGATGAGGTCATACGCATTCTAAAGAAACATAACAAATAAGAAAGGAATCATATGAAGCAACAAATAGATTCAAACCTAACTGATCATGAATTTGAGGTGGGTGATTGGGTGTTTTTTCATCTCCAGCCATACAAACACTCGCTCAAAAATTCCAAAAATCATAAACTTGCGACCAATTTTTATGGTGCTTATCAAGTACAAAGGAAAGTAGGACAAGTGGCATATCCTCTAGATATACCAAACAAAGGAAAACTACATGATTTTTTTCCATGTTTCATGCTTAAAGAAAAACTTGGGTATGAAAACCCACATACAAACAGAGTTACCCCTATTAGATGATGAAGGAAAATTGGTGCTAGAGCTTGAATGCATTTTACAATTCAAAACCAGAACCCTCCATTCTATAATAGTCAAGGAGTACCTTGTCAAGTGGAGAAAGTTTCCAGAAGATGAAGCTACCCGGGAGAATGAAGATTATATATTTAGGCATTTATCTTTACCAATACTTCGAGGATGAAGTATTTCAGGGATGGATTACTTGTAATAAACTAAAATATTATTATTAATTACTTTTTTCTGTCGGCATTGGAAACACACAATGTTTGATGTGTTCTTTCATATTGTATATAGTCGAATTGTATTCTCTTGTAAATATCATCATATTATTAATAAATATATTCATTATTTGGGAATTCATCTTCCAGAGTGTACTCAAACACAATTTTATTAATAAGGAAAAAGTGTTACAAAGAAAAGTGAGAATCAAAACCAACTTGATCTCACTTTGAGAAATAGTTGATTTATATAGCTCAACTCTAAATTAAATTCTAAGAGAACCAATCACAAGAGTATGGTAGGTTTCCTTTACATAAAATTTAGATGTCCTCTTAATAAGATATAATAATCTAGTTTCTAAAATCATTTAATCTACAAAAATACTTAAACTATAGAACTTTAGGATTATGAGGTCAGCATCCCCCTTTAATCTAAAAGTTCATGTTTTCAAATATCAAGCTCAATTATAAAATCAGTGACTTTATTCTACCCAAAGGATCAATAAAATATTTGAATGTTTATCATTAGGTGGACAAAAATGAGCCTTGATGATGTCTTTGATGATGAGCAATTTGATGAAATAGTACTTGGCGTCGACATGCTTAGTATTTGAGTGAAATACTTGAATCTTGGCCATATTTATTGTTGTCTAAATATCAACCAATAAAGTAGTTGGTTATTTATGAGTTTCACCAAGATCTTGTACTATTTGTCGTACCCATACAATATTACATGTTGCTTCCCAAGCTAATATGCATTATGCCTCTACTAAAGAATTGGAAATTATTGTTTTCATTTTGCAATTCCAAAATACATTTGTTGAACTCAGATTCATTAAATAACCTGAAGTTGGTGTTCTATCATCAATGTCGCCTACAAAATCAAAATCTAAATATCCAACAAGTGTAAAAAAAATCTTCTTGTAGAGAAGATCAAAATGTTTTGTAGCCTAAATGTACCTTAGCACCCTTTTCGTAGAATTCCAATGACTTTCCCTTGGTTCTAACATAAACCTTGAAAGTATGTTAACTAAATATGAAAAATTGGGTCGATTATTTGTCAAATAAATAAGTTTCCAAGAAATTACATGTACCTTGTACCATTTACCAATTCCCCCCTTAAAATTTTGAAAGTTTTAAATTTTTCTCCATGGGGGTAAGTGAAGGTTTACAGTCTTTCATGCCAAATTTATTTAATAACTCAGTGGTATACTTAGTTTGAAAAAGGAATATTTTATTAGGATGTTGATTTACTTCAACTCCAATATAATAATGAAGTGCTCCTAAATTTGTCATTTTGAACCTTGCTTGTAATTCTTCCTTAACCTATTTGATGTGAACTTCATTTTTTCCTGTTAATATGATTTTAAATTCATCTACATAGAGTACCAATATCAACAAATTCTTATGTTTCGTTTGGAAATACAAAGTATCATCAAATTCATTTCATTGAAAACACACCTTTCATAGCTAATCATCCATTTTTGCATACCAAGCTCGAGGATCTTTTTTCAACCCATATAAAGATTTCACTAGTTTGTAGACTTTATGTTCATGTCCTTGAACTTCAAATCCTTGTTGTTGATACATGGATATTTTATTTAATATCATCATTTAGGAATTCAATTTTGACATCCATTTGACGTAATTTCCAACCATTTTGTGTAGCGAAATAGATTAACATTCTGATAGTGTTCCAAGTTAGTTGTGGGTGAAAATGTTTCTTCATAATTAATTCCTTCTTATTGTGCAAAACCTTTAGCAACAAGCCTTTCTTTGTACTTGTCAAATTTACCATTTGGATTGTAGTTTATTCGATAAACCCATTTGCATCCTATGGGTTTTACATCAAGTGGACAATAAACTAAGTTACAACTCCCATTTGCAAGTACTGAATCATTTTCATTAATCATTTCTTATTGCCATTATTTATGTCTAACTACTTCATCAAATGCAGCATACTTAGAGGAAGTATGAGTGAATAATGAAAAATTATCTTGTGACATAAGGTAACCCTAGACACTTTCTTTTCATTGAGAAGAACTAAGTTATTTAAGAAGTTGTGTGGCCCACTTTGGCCTATGATGTTGATCTTGTCTAGTTGAATTTTCACACTTGACCTATACTATGAAGTATCCTAAGTTGGAGAATAATATTGTAATAGGGAAAATCAATTATTTGTATATGAACAATCACTTGATGAAGAATTTCCTTCTAAAGAAAAAAAGTATCTTTCAAATCAATATGGTTTTCTTTGTTTATTTTTTAACTTTCCTTCACCCTTAATGTTTTTATTCTCTAAATGAATATGGAGATGATTAATCTCTTTGGATTTTTTACTTTCAATTTCATAAAAATTACATCTTTGCTGACAATGAATTTACCATTTGAGACCAACCGATATCCTTTATTTTCATCAAAACTTATCCAATGAAAATACAATTTATACTTTGATTTTCCAACTTAGCCATTTTTTCTTTAGGTACTAAAGTGTAACATGTTGATCCAAAATCCCTCATATGATTTACCTTATGCTTAAAACCATACCAAGCTTTATAGGTATTTTTTCCATCTAAAGTTGAAGTAGGCGATTGATTCATGAGATAAACTATAGTATGGACTACTTCATCCCAATATTTTCTGTTCAACCTTTTGAATTATAACATAGACCTTGTCATGCCCATGAGAGTTCTATTCATTCTTTCAGTAACTCCACTCTACCGTGGAGTACAAGAATTTGTTAGTTTCCTCTTAATTCTATTGTCACAACAATAATCATTGAATTCAGTTGAAGTGAATTCTCCTCCATTATGTTTTCTTAAAGTTGCAACTTTTCCTTAGTTACATTTTCAACAATGTGGTGAAAATCTATGATTTTTTCAAAATATTCATATTTTGTCTTTAAAAAATACACCCAAGTCATTCTACTATTGTCATCAATGAAAATTATAAAGTACTAATATTCACCAAAAGAAGGTTCCTTTGGACCACATATATCACTGTAAATCAATTGTAGACATCTTATTGCTCACCATGAGCTGCTTGGGAAAGCTTCTCAACTTTGCTTTCCAAAAATGCAAGCTTCACACTTAGCATTTTATCTCTTGAAAGTTTCCAAACCCTTTAACAAATATTGAGACTTAAACTTTAACAAAATTTGAAAGTTTAACTGATCAAACCAAAAATGCCACAATCTAAATGAACTGCTAGTGCAAAATCATGTTTTCTAGAGATAACTTTCCATTTCACCCTTCATAACTTTCCATCTTCATATCATATCATCATTGTTTTCAAGTTGTCATTTTCTAAATTAATCTTGACCAAACCATATTGTATGATGATTTGACGTCCATCTTGTAGGATTGAGACCAAGTATAACAAATTCTCCGTGAATGTAGGTACATACCAAACATTTGAAATCCATTTTCACCAATTTTTGGGAGAAATAATTTGACTGAACCTTTTCCATGGGGAATATGAGTTATATCATCAGTTAAATGTATATGAATTAATTGAACTTCTCTTTAACTTCAAAATTAATACCTGCAATATGTCATATGTTGAATAGCTCCTACATCCAAAATCTAGTCATCCTCAAATGAATCACAAAGTAATTTATGAGTATGAATTGAAGTTGTTGAATCAACCTCTTGTACTATTGTAAAAACATATTCATATTTATCATCCTTACAATCCTGATCCTCTACATATTAAGTTGATGTAGTAGACTTTGAATTTGATCGAAAAATTGAATTTTGCTTAAACCTTGGCAACTAGTGATTACTTATTAAGCAATATAATGCATAATGTCCCATCTTTAAACACCTTCTAAACTTTACTAGATTGAAATTTATATCTCTTTCTGATTGTGCATTATAATTGGGAGAATACTAATCACTTTGAAATTTTTGTTGATTATAATTTCTACGACCTCTACCATGACAATGACCTCTGTCATGGCCCCGATTAGAAGTCTGATTCTGATAATTCCCAAAATTTAATGTACCTCTTCTCTAGAACTCTTACCATTAGTTGAACTAATAAAAATAAGATAATCTCCATATTGTTTTTGTTTACCAAATGATTTACTATGTTGAACCAATATTTCACATAGTGTATTAAAATTTGCAACTGTTAACTTATCAATGATTTGCAAAGTTTCTAAAAAGTGCTTATATGATGGACACTTGCCATTAATTATAATAGAGATAATAAAATTGTCTCCAAATTTACGAAAGCCACCTTTGATGATTTCCTAATGAATGTTCTCTATCCTTGATATGTATTATAACACATCACCATCATCAACTAATTTTTGCTTAATCAACTTCAATTATAGACTAACTCTTTGTGATGAAGCAGTAGTAGCAAAAAGTTTATGAAATTGATTTCAAACAGAGCAAGCATTAGTGGAATGTTCAATATGAAAAATCATGTGTTCATTTACAAAAGATCAAAGCAAATCAAGTTATTTTTTATCTCTTAATTTCCATTTAGCTAAAGGATAAACCTCAGCTGGCTTGGTTAGAATAGTATCACCATCACAAATATCATGCCATAATTCATTATAAATCAAAGTGTTATGCATGTGGCAACTCCAAGATTTCTAATTCTTGGGGCCATCCAACTTATATGCATCAATGAATAAATTTATTATCTTAGACATGTTTAGTGATGGTAAATTTACAAGTATTGTCAACAACTTCACACTATGAAAGAGGGACACAAGACACACTCTATCCAAAAAAGAACACTTTTAGGGATTGGGTTTGAACCTCTCTTCTCAAATTCTAAGCAAGTTTCATGATTACAATTGAATTTGTTAAAATTTCAAAATTTGACAAGTTTTCTGTGAAATTCAAATCACAGCAGGATCTACTATCTAAAGAATTCCTCAGAAATCAAGAATTTGACTAAGTATGCAAGAAACCAGTGTAAAAGAGGCACAATATACACAACGAATGATGAAGATAGTTGGTAATTATATTATTGTCCAACCCATAAATGAGTTGTGAACACCATTATATTACATTTGGGAAAAATCATGAGCCTTTGGAGGCACCAAAATGAGCTACAAGTGGCTAGCTTACATTATACCTCAATCCCCCCTATGTTGACCAATAGTCTCCCAAATCACCTCAAACTGTCACGAATTCCTAATATGAATGTTGGGATGGAATGGGATGACATTAATTATGGTAGCACATGAGTGGTGGAGGAAATGGTGGAGTGTAGGTGGCCTAGGATAGGCCAAAACTGTCAAGGAGGAGGCAAAATGACCACATTCAGTGCATGGGTGCCTCAAGTCAAACTCAGATCCACAAAAAGGGAATAAGAGTGTGCCTCAGGTACGTAGTGGTAATAAATGAAGGTGGTGGCCATAAATGAGGGAGCCTTAATCACTGTTTGACCAAAATTGCGCACCAAGGTAGTGGAATTGGTCATTAATTGCCTAACAAACTTGGATAATCATGATTAACCCTTGCTTGAACCAGTAGCCATTAATTTATCATCATGAGACTATTGTCTTGGGTGTAATAATGTTCTAACAGCCCCCCTTAAGCTATAATTATGTATCCAAAACAAAAATGAGGCCTTGGCAACTAAGGCTCAAGTCACCTCTTACAATTTTTATTAGTCCATGTAACCAAGGTAAGGAGGAATGTTAGAAAAACAGGATCATAGAGCAATAACAATAAACAAGATGCAAATACAAATTACACAAACACATTACAAGATAAACACCAATATGTCGTGGTTCACCCAAGATGGGCTACGTCCACACTGAAATTGCCAGTCCTTATTATTATACCATCCAACAAATGAAGGGATACAACCTGCAGCACATCCGCTGCACTTCCTCTTCACTTTTTCACAGTCTCTCTTTTCGATATCAGAGATCTTTACAATGCATAATACCTAATACCTCAACCCTAGCCGTGTTACAATGTCTTTCTTTTATAGGGTAAATACAATGGGAAAATACCACAGGTTACCCAAAACCATGGGCCCGTAAACTGTTGGCGAAAACAACCCCAAACCCCAAGTTAGGGAACTAGTGTACAGTAAGCCTAGGGCACAAACATGACTGAATAAAATCTCTAAATCTGGAAGATCGGGCTCCACAACCAACAAGGAAAACCACATGGGAACAAAACCACCCCTCAAAAATGGACATGAAACAAAATCTGAAAAAATATATCAGTCTTCACCATGCATCACCCGCCCAAAGGAGTGATCTAAGGTAGGTGAAAGTATTCTATGTGAAACTCTTGGTGAAGATATCAACAGTTTTATCAGTAGGAGGGAAATACTGCAAGGCAATAATTTGGTCATGCACCAAGCTCCTGATGTAGTGCATGTGTATCTCTATGTGCATGGTCCTCTATCTTTGTACTGGATCCGTGGAGAACTTGATTGCACTTTTATTATCACACCAAATTACTGTGGGCGAATCAAATGCAAAGGAAAACTCCCCAAGAATACCTTGCAACCACACACATTGTGTAGTTGCATTCAGAGCTCCCTTTTACTCAGCCTCAGCTTATGATAAGGAAATAGTGTGATGCTTCTTGCTAGACCAGAAAATGGGACCATGTGCAAGCATAAAGACATAACCAGAAGTGGAATTCTGGTCAGTGCTATCTCCAGCCCAATCTAAATCAGTAAAACCAATCAGTTCAAGTGATGAACCAACTACATAATGAATCCCAAACCGTTCGGTTCCTTGCACATAATGAAAGATCCTTTTGGTATCCTTCCAATGGATCTCATAAGGCTCTTGCATGTATCTAGCAACAAAACCTACTACATAATCCAAATCTGGTCGAGAGTGTGTGAGATACAGCAAGCTCCCAACTAGCTATCTATACAGCGAACTGTCCACCAATGGTGAGGAACCCCAATCATGAAGTTTTACCCCTCAAAGGAAGGGAAACTTAGAATCCTTACATTCATCCATTCTGAACTTTTGTACCAGATCTGAAGCATATTTTGATTGTGAAACTTTGATCCCTGCACTAGATTGATCAATATCCAAACCAAGAAATTGTTTCAACAATCCTATATCAGACATGGAAAATGCACTATGTAATGCAGCTTTAACTAATCCTGTGTCTTCAATGCAACTACCAATGATCAATAGGTCATAAACATACAATACAATGATCAAAATAGAGTCACTAAAATGTTGCATATAGACATTTGGATCAGATTTGCATATTTCAAAACCTTGTGATAGAAGAAAGTTGTCCATCTTGGCATACAAAGCTCTAGAAGCTTGCTTGATACCATAGATGGAAACCTTCAGGATGCTGCATATAGATATCCTCATGAATATCACCATGAATAAAAGAACTCTTCAAATCCATATGATGAACCTCCCATTGCTTGGATGCTGCAATGGCCAAAACTAGCCTAATTGAGTCCATCTTTTCCACATGTGCAAATGTTTCTGTGTAGTCCACTTTATGCAATTGAGAGAATCCCTTAGCTACCAATATGGCCTTATAATTCACACCAGAACCATCGGCAGCCATTTTGGTCCTATACACCCACTTGCATGGAACCAGTGTCCTCTTGGGAGGAAGAGGAACCAACTCCCGAGTTTCATTGTCATTAAGAGAATTCAACTCTTCTTGCATGGAATATTTCCATATTGGGTCATGTAATTCTTCTTCATATAAATATGGATCAAATCCAACCATAATAAAAAACCTCCATGAATATTTTAATCACAAGAATAAAATTCATTGTGAAACTGTGATCTAGTCTTCCTAGGTTCTTGTGGATCTCCTGCAAGTTCACCAGCTGCTTGTATGGTTTTCTCAGCACACTTGGGCCTTGTAGGAGGGTCATGATCTGCATGCATGTCATCATATTCATCCTCAACATCAGAATCAGAAATATCAGAAAATGAAGCATCACTTACATCCTATGCAAGTGGGGGATTTGAGCATTCCCCTTCTTCTTGGTCAGTTGCTTGCATGGGCTCTTCTTTGAATTGAACACTCCTCTCAATGAAAGTATTTTTAGATGAGGGATAAAATATATTGTATCCCTTTACATATTATGCATAACCAACCATAATGGAATCCTTGCTTTGGGGCTGCAAGGCCTTTATTTTCTCTGGAGATATTATATCTCATGCTCTTGAGCCAAACACCCCAAAATGAGACGCATCAAGCTTATGTCCCATCCAAGCCTCGAATGGATTCTTGCCTTCCAAGTATTTGTGTGGCACTCTCTTCTAAACATATGCATCACAATTAATAGCTTCATCCCATAGTTTAGGATACAAAGACTTAGCCTCCAACATACAGGTAGCCATCTCCTTCAATGCTCTATTCTTGCGCTCTGTCACACCATTATGTTGAGGTGTGTAAGGCACACAGTGTTGCATTTGAATTCCATCTTCTTCACATAGATGTTGCAGATCCTTATTGGCATATTCCCTTCCATTATCATTCCTTAAGACCTTTATATTCCTCCCATTGAAGTTCTCCACCGAAGCTTTGAAAACTTTGAAAGAATGAAACACTTCAGCTTTTAACTTGAGATAGAACACACAACAATACCTTGAAAAATCATCAATGAATGTTAGGACATATTTTGAGTTTCCATAGAAGGGTGTAGGAAGAGGTCCTATCACATCTGAATGGACCAAATCAAGAGGTTGAGCATCTCTTCTTTCCTTCCCCTTCTCAAACTTGCGCTCTGCATGCTTCCCAACAATGCATCCCTTGCAGGTGCCTTTGGAAAATTTGATGCTTGGAAGTCCTTCGACCATGTTTTCTTAGCTCAAAGATTGAATATATTTTTAGTTGAGGTGTTCAAACCTCTCATGCCAAAGTCTACTGACCTCATTATCATGCGACAAAAGAGCATTAGGAGAAGAGTAAGGAAGAAAGTGTGAAAACTTGTACATCCTTGACTCGTGATATGCAGCACCAACTGCTACCACTTTGTCTGTGGAAACTTCAGAAATTTCCACATCTTCTTGAGTGAAAATCACTCTCTTGGACAAACCAGTATGGGTCATTTGGTAAACAGAGAGGATATTTGCTGCAAGATCAAGCACATAAAACACATTGTTGAAGTACCCATTGTCTATATTAATCCTTACAATGCCTCTTGTTGGGATCTCTGATTCGTCACCCATGAGAATAGGAGGACCACTGTATGGTGAGAGAGATGTAGATAAAGTTTCTCTTGCAGAATACATGTTCCTTGAGGCACCTAAATCTATGATGAAAGAAGAGGATTCAAAGGTACTATCCATCAATGCATGGAATTTCTCCTTGTCTTCAGAACCAACCTCCTTATTCTTTGCTCCTTCTGGAAGAGGGATATTGTTTTTCTCAAGGATATGAGCCATCATGTCAATGGTATTATTCATGCATCCACTTTCATGGTGCCAACCCTTATGACAGTAATTGCATTTGGATTTCTCCTTCCTCTTCCCTTTCTCCTTGCTATTATTCGAAACCCCTTCAGAAGATTTGGGCTTCCTTTTTCTTTCTTCTTCTCTTGATGCTTTGAACCTTTGGCCTTCTGCTTCCCCTTTGCATACTTCAAATCACCAACTGCAAGAACTTGGTCCTTTTATGGCTTGGTGGCTCCCATTTGGACCAAATTGTCTTGTTCTTGTGTAAGAGACTCTACAAAATCTTCTAAGGATGGCATCCTCCAGTTTCGAACATTGAGCTTGGTGGAATGTAAAGTTGAAACAAACATAGAGTACTCAAGCCCCAACTTCGAAAGAATGGAAAACACCGGATGCTCATCATTCTTCTCAATGCCACATTGCTTGAGATGCAAAACCAAGGATTTGAACTTGGTGAAGAAGTCCTGGATGGTCTCAAAACTGCTTGGGATCAGAGAGATCCACTCATTCTCAAGTTGAAGCTAAGACAAAGCATGACAAAAGCTTCATCCATTATGTTGAAGAACTTCGACTTATCTACTACAGAATTCAGATCATTCTCAGTCCCCATGGTAACTCTGAAGAGACCCTTCAATCTCAGCTGGATTATCATTTCGGCCTTCCACTCAAAGTAGGTGAATGGAGTGAGCAAGATGACATGAGACTACTTCATTATGTAGCTTGCACACTTGGTGACAAAGAACATTGTAAACCTGCAATGCAAACACTCAATCACTCAGGAGGGAATCCTAAATAGCTAATTCAAACCCTACATTGACAAAGGGAACATTCGGGAGTGCGTTACAACCTGGGTAGACTCCAAATGGTTGCTCCAATGGCATCAAGGCAATGGCCCCAGGGACTTATGTGGTTTATCCACTGCTTCTGGTGCACCTATGAAGCAGTTTGGTTCGACTAGAAGCTCCAAGAGCTCTGATACCATGTGAAATTCAAATCACAATGGGATCTACTAGCTAAAGAATTCCTCAAAAATCAAGAGTTTGGCTAAGTATGCAAGAAAACATTGTAAAAGAGGCACAATATACACAATAAATGATGCAAATAGTTGGTAATTCTATTATTTTACAACCCATAAATGAGTTGTGAACGTCATTATATTACATTTGGGAAAAATCGTGAGCCTTTGGAGGCATTAGAATGAGTTACAAGTGGCTATCTTACATTGGACCTCAATCCCCCCTAGATTGACCAATAGTCTCCCAAATCACTTCAAACTGTCACGAATTCCTAATATGAACGTTGGAATGGCATGGGAGGACATTAATGATGGTATCACATGAGTGGTGGAGGAAATGGTGGAGTATATGTGGCCTAGGATAGGCCAAACCTGCCAAGGAGGAGGCAAAATGACCACATTCAGTGCATGGGCACCTCAATTCAAACTCAGATCCACAAAACAGGGGATAAGGGCGCGCCTCAGGTAAGTAGTGGTAATAAATGAGGGTGGTGGACATAAATGAGGGTGCCTTAATCATTGTTTGACCAAAATTGAGCGCCAAGGTAGTGGAATTGGTCATTAATTGCCTAACAACCTTGGATAATCATCATTAACCCTTGCTTGAACCAACAGTCATTAATTTACCATCATGAGACTATGGTCCTAGGTGTAATAATGTTCTAACATTTTCAAATCTTAGAGGAAATAAATTGCATTCTCTTTCCCTTTTTTTAAACATAATAAATTGTTTCAAAATCCCCTCTTATCTAAATTCAAGTGTTTAAGTTAAAATAATTTCCTCCATTTGATCATAACATCAAGTTCAAAATTAGAAAAAAAAATCAATTTAATCAACTTCTATATAAAAAATAAAAAATGTTACATAATTTGTTAGTTTTTATTATATATAGAGAGAGAAGGGTAAGACAATGTTGATATAAGCAATGAATCGATATTTGATAAAGAACCTTAATTGTATACCAAATTCAATTATAGGGGAGCAATTAACTGACACATGTTGTTGCTGGATATGCACAAATGACATGTCTGCTTTGGTGAATATGTCCTTGTTGACTGTTGAAGACTTAAAATTGCACCCAAAATTGATCCTATGTGGAGGCACCAAAAATCAATATTGTTGTGGTTGCACTAGCTCACTTGGACTTGTAGATGTAATGTAACACCTTGTATTGACATATTTGAGAGAGTAAATCATGTTCTAAACAAGGCACCTCATTAGATCTGCAAGGAGTCAAGGATGTAAAAAAATCGACCTGCATGGATATTTACGAATGAAGGTGTCTTAGGTAGCTGGTATCAAGATTGTGGAAACCATTCATCTAACTTGTACATCCTTCATTTGTGGCATATGATTTTCTTTTAGAGCGACCTCTAGTATTTGGCGTGTAGATGGAATTGTAAGTGGGCTCAAGGTTATCATTGTTCTCTGAGTTTTGATTCTATGAACCATCATTCTCTTGAACAATGAATTGTCAAAGCTGGCTGTCTCTTGATGAATCGGTATGTGGTGTATTTTTGCACAAGATCGTGTGGATGCAGTGATTTGTGATATGTTGTAGTATAATATCAAAAGTTATTTTTAGATCACATTTGTTTTAGAACAGATCTTCATGCCAATTGAAAAATGTCTTTGTAGTTGAAAAGTGCAGACCACCGTCAACACACTATGTTAGAGATCACTTAGTTATTTTTCGTTGCAAAATGTTCTAAGCATCTCTCAACTTTATAATTTGGGAGAAATTCGACTAATTTAAGGAAGAAAGATCTCGCTCGGGAGAATATGTTCCCACCAAAAAAATGATTTGATTGTATAGTCAATAGTTCATGCAATCGCTGATTTTAGATCTTCTAGTGCACTTGGCTCAAATCAAGGTGATTGGTGTTTCTATTTAGATCATTTGATTTATACCAACAATGAATAGATATCCAAAATACTAGTTCCAAAACTAGATCCAAAAAAATTGATATGTAATAGATGATATAAACTAGATTAAAAAACAAAAAAATGGCACTTGTATGGCTCAAACAAATTGCTAGATTTTAGAAATGCGATCCCTTCAATAAATTGAAAACAATAGTAGATCTATGGTATCTTAACAAATAAAGAAATTTTATACTATTATCTACTCAAATCTCATAGATTTTAAAAAGAAACAACTGCTTTTAATCGAATCTACCAACTTGAAATTGTAGATTTACAAGATTACATCTTAAAAGTCATGATAAAAAAGCGATCAAAATTTTAAAAAATATTTGTTGTAATCACAATAACCTTTTCTTTATTTAATTGATAGCGTAATTACTTGAAAAACTATTGTCATTGAATTGGGAAAGATCTCTATTGAGGTTTTGGAGACATGCTTCCTTAATCCATTACCAATCCTTCCATCAACATTTCACCATGGCTCTGATACCATGTTTGAAGTGTATTTTGACACAATTTTATTAATACGGAAAAAGAGTTACAAAGAAAAGTGAGGACTCAAAACCAACTTAACCTCACTTTGAGAAAGAACTAGTTTATATGGATCATTTATAAACTAAATTCTAGGAGAACAACCAATCACATGAGTATGATAGGTGTCATTTACATAGAAACTAGATTTTCTTCTCATAATGAGCTAGAATAATTTGATTTTTAAAAGCATTTAATCTAGGAAAATACTAAGACTATAGAACTTTAGGATTATGAGGCTAACACCAAAGGAAAAACAAAATATAGCATTGAACCATGAGCCCCTTGATTTGAGAGAGAGAGGTAATAATGGATTTGAGAGAACTAGACCACCACAATATGCTTATGGAGGAGCACCCATGGATTTATAAAAACAATGAGGTAGGATGTAAAAGAAAATCAACAATTCTCTACTAGATAATGAAGGCATGATCTGCTTGATGAGAGAGGTTTCATGGATAATAAGAACATGATTTGTTCGATGAGAGAAATTGCACGTCGTTACAACCTAAAGTATAATGCATGTTGCATCAAAGGATTTTTCCACACACACATATCTATTAAAAAAATGTGATCAACATAAACACAAATTGTAAGCAATACAGACTTGTGACATGTTTTGAGGCATTGATAATTTGTTGAGTGTACACTGAATATTGGAGACATGCAGAAGGAGCACTACAATGGGATCTAATCAAGATCGACATAACATACAAAATCACACAGGACACAATCCAATATACATATGTGTGAGAAAACATAATCTTTAGATTTTTTGGTAGAATTCAAACTATTGACTAGGTATTCCAAACATTACAATTCGTGTTGATTTACCTTTCCTTTGATCTATTTTAAAGGGGTATGCCGAATCAAATGCGATCTAAGTGTGATTGCAACTACATATCTTCAATAAGGCCACAACCTAGGTTTGAGTGGAGATGACAATTGGAATAAATTACATGACTACTAGTACATATCAAATCAGCCATAAACTAGCCATTAAGCACCTTCTCTACAATACCAGAAATCCTTCTAGAGAGGGGGATATCTATTAGAACTGTCAAGTAAAAATACAAGAGGAATCCCTCTATTTATAACAACATGAAGATGACCAACATTTATGAAGGACATCAAATAAGAACCGATCTATGTAAAATTACAACTTCAAAGAAATATTTTTTAACTGTGACAACTACATAATTAGCTATGTTATTTGGAAAATAGCACTAACAAATCTAAGCAAAAATTCACATTAATAATAATAATAATACCATTATTATTATTATTATTATTCATAGAAATATATCATAATTTTAGTATAAGAGAATACGAAAATTACATTTGACATGCGTAAACAAGCAACACTTCATAAGCCCTGAGTGGCTAAAATAACCTGTCAACCAAATCAACAGTCTCATAATATATCCTACATGAAACCCCACAATGTGTGGCAACATGAAACAATGTTTATCTGAGTCCAAACAATAATATAAATGTTGTAATATGCAATGATGACTTGTGTGGTATTGTTGGTGAAATATCATTAAAAGGCATAAATAACTATAATATTATAAAATAAAGTTATCCCACATGCATCATGTAATACATTCTCTTATAACCATTTTTTATATAAGAGAGGTGGAAAGCTATTTATCCCACATGTGTTATAGGATGTAAATATTCCATACCTCTAGCTATATAATAGAGGTGAAGGAGAACATTTTGAGTATGTTGTGATATATTGTGAAATCACACATAATTTATACACATGAGATTACTATGTCATTGTGACATGAAGTGAATATGGAGTGTCATGTGATGCATATGTGAAGATTCCATGTATTATAAGATGGATATTTATGAAGAATAAAGAAGACCAAACCTTCCCATGGATGTTTCCTCATTTGGGGTTTTACCACATATATTTGGTGTCTAGTTCTCTTGTCTCTTATTTATTACATGATTATTTATTGCTTGTGTAGATAGAAGGTTAGACTAGTAGATTCTTGCTTTGCATTTTAGCACATGTATTGTTGTACTATTTTTATGCATATTCTCAATATTCTAATAATTAAGTCTTAGTTATACATATATGAAAACAATTTGTGAAATTACATGCCAACCAAACCATTTTAGAACCTATTTCATACCATACCTAAAATGAAGCTTAAAAAGGGATAATGTGGATATTCCATGATATTTCCCCAATTGTTTTCAATGATGATCCATTCACCATAATCCAGTTGCACACCCTCCTTTGAAATCCCATCAACAACCTCATTCCTTTCCCTAAACACATGGGAGAAATAAATATGGTCAAATGCTTGAGCCATAGAAATAAATTCATCATGAATAGGATAGATATACTATATAATTTTTCATCTTGAACTCCTTCTTCACCCATTTTACAATAATTAGAGAATAACCAAAAATATGAATACTTTTGATCCCTTTTTCAAGTACCAGTAGGAGGGACAAAAAAATTGGCCATTAACTTAGCCATTTTATTTGATCCATAACCCAAATCTAAAGCATATAGATTGTTTCTCCTGTAGAAAAATATATCCTTCATCTCTGCAAGCCACTAGGTCACCCTAGGAGACCCTATTTAAGAATGCCCAAGTGGTAGATATAGCTATCACTTCTACAACAACTTGTCTTGTAGTTTTGACCCTATTGACTTGAATAAAATTGGATAAAATATCAAGTCCCTAAACAAGACATTGGAGATGAGGAATACTAGAATCATAAAATAAAATTGCATTTCTATCCAACAGTATGCCCCAGGATACAACCATAGGAAGATCCCTCTAAATCTTGGATTCGAGTTTTGACACCAAAATTTTAAACCTTATTCAACATAATTTACAGAACAAGCATTTATTAAACCAGTTAAGGTATCCATATCCTTCCATACTTCAATTGAGAAGGGCCATGTCATTACGATATGAAAATTTGTTTCTTCAATTTATTTTAATAAAGGACATCTCATCGATCCCTCTATATTCCTCTTCTATATATTTTCCTAGGTGACAACTTTGTTATTTGACAAAATTTACATGAATATGTGAGCCTTTTGATGTAGACATGACCTCGGTCGGATGTGTATTAGTGCTACACAATGGAAACAACACACACAAACACAAGGATCACCAAGAATTATGGCTTTCAATTAAATGATCAAATCTCTTTGTAGAGGAAAATACAAATCGAGTCCAAGATCAAATAAGTCAGAATGAACGTCGACTATTTCAACACTTGGCACATACATAGGCATGAGGGAATTATGCATCCTCAAGTAGCCTTGCAAGTCCTCCCAAAAGCCCCTTCTCTCAGAACATGGACATATATTTATACTCAACTTAATTCACTCGGATCGTCCTCTAGAAGCTTTGATCGCTTCCAAGCATGGTCATACTACATTAAATACTTCATTTGGCCCTCTTCATCAGATTGCTCCTCCTAGAATTCTGCAACTACCCTCATAACTGCTTCTGCAACTGTTCCAACTACTCCAGTGGCTTGTTTCCTCGGGACTCCAATTGTCCTAGTTAGTCAGTCATACTCATCATCTTCGTTGTTCCACGACTAGTTTTCCATTTGGTTGGCATCACCTTCGACCATATTCACTGCATCTTGTCGCCTCTTGTCAACTACGCTCAGTCGGAATTATCACGACTTCATCTTCTCCAGTCAACTGTCACCCCATTCTTGGAGGTCGTCGACTGTTCCTCCGGGCCTTCCTGTCATATATCTGCGACTTCTATTTATGGGTGTCGATGCCCATGCATAAACCTCCCTCGGTTGAAAATAACTATGCTCGTGGTTCTGCAATTCCTCGAGCTTGTCTTATGGAATCCATGTTGCCTCTTCCAAATCTCAATTTTCCCACCGCACTAAGTATTATGTTCTTTTCTGACTTTTGGTCTTCCTGAATTCCCATTCGTCGAGCACTTATACGACCTCTTCCATTGGATGGATTGGTATTTGTCCTTTCCAGTCGTATGTCGTCTCATTTCCACTCGTCGACCCTTCTTCAAACTTGTACATGTCAGAAACATTGAATGTCGACGATATTACCATCTCCTTCGACAACTCCAACACATAGGCATTGTTCGGAATCTTCTTCAATATTTTGCACGGACTTATCTTCTTCGGCTTTAGCTTGTTGTATGTTCCTCTAGGGAACCTCTCCTTCCTCAAGTGTGTATATACCAATTCTCCTTATACAAATTATTGCAATCATCTCTTCCTGTCATCTCCTAACTTATATGTTGTGTTACTCTTCTTCAACTATCGCTTCACCTTATCGTGCACTTCCTTCATGTGGTCGACAAACGATTCTACGTCTACACTTTTTTGTGTTCCCGTCGGCAACTCGACGAAGTCGGTTACTCCATGCAGACTTCTTCCTTGCACGATCTAGAATGGACTCATTCCCATCGATAAGTTCATTGAATTATTGTACATGAATTTCGCCTGCACCAACACATTCTTCCACTGCTTCGATCGATCAGCAGTCAAAATCCTTAGCATATTTCCCAATCTCTTGTTCACGACTTCATCCTGTCCATCAGTTTGTGGATGGTATGTAGAACTGAACTGCAGCTTCGTGTCAAGCGTCTTCCAAAGGGTTCTCCAGAAATGACCCATAAACTTGGTATCTCTGTTACAAGTAATACTCTTCGACAACCCATGCAACTTGACAACTTCTTTGAAAAACAGAACATCAATTCCTATGGAATCACTTGTCTTCTGACATGCAATAAAGTGTGCCATTTTAAGAAATCTGTCAACTACCACAAAGATGGATTTGTTACCTTGCTGTGTATTCGGTAATCCCAGCAAAAAATCCATGTTGATATATTCCCATGGGGTAGTTGGCACTAGAAATGGTGCATATAATCTTGTATTCTAACTTCTCCCTTTGGCATATTGACATATATTGCATTGTTAGATCCATTTCTTTACATCCATCGCCAATCCAAGCTAGTAGTACTTCTCTTCGACCAATGCGTTGGTCTTGTCGATGCCAAAGTGTCCTCCAAATCCTCCACTATGCAATTCCCTGATCAAATTCTCCCTCACTAATCCTCTAGGGATGCATAACTGATGTCCCTTGAATAGGTATCCTTCTTGGATGAAGTAATACAATTATGGAGTTTTGTCGCCACTCCATGGTTCCTTCGACCCCTTCCAAGCATCGACAAAATATTCATCAACTTCATAGTTGGACTTCATTGACTCTAGTTCTGTCGACTTAACAGTAGTCATTCTTAGGAATGCGACTCTTTGACTCAATGCATCGGCTACCCTGTTAGTATTCCCCGACTTAGGTTTCAATACAAAGGTATATATTTGCAGAAACTCGACCCATTTCATATACCTTGGATTCAACTTCATCTGAGTGTTTAGTATCTCTGATATTGATGGTCGGTAAACAACACAAATTCCTTGGGTAACATGTAATGTCTCCACTTCTTCAATGCATGGAAAATGGCATAAACTCTTGGTCATAGACATAATACTTATGCCTAGCTTCCTCTAGTGTTTCACTGAAAAATGCAATTGGGTGGCCCTCCTGGCTCAAAACAACTCCAATTGCTAACCCACTCACGTCACAGTCGACTTGGAATACCTTGGTAAAGTCTGGGAGACATAAGACTAGACTCTTTGTTACTTTTTGCTTCAGTTTCTCAAATTGTCATCGGGCAATTGTCGTCCACTTGAACTTGCCATTTTTCATGCATGTCATCAATGGTGCACATATCCGACTAAAATCTCTTATGAACTTCCTATAAAAACTGGCAAGTCCATGAAAACTTCTTACCTCTGCTGTGTTCATTGGCTCCGGCCACTCTAATATCACCCTTACCTTCTCTGGATACATATTCAACCTTTGTATGGAAATCACAAATCCGAGGTACACCAACTCCTTCTGCATGAAGGAACACTTTTGCATATTTACCAGAAACTTCTCTTGACTTAACCTATACAGGACTAGGTGTGACAAGTGCTCTTCCCTTGTCTTGTTAAAAATCAGTATGTCGTTGAGATACATTACAACGAACTTCCCCATAAATGGTTTCAGCACTTCGTTCATCATCCTCATAAATGTACTTGGTGTATTAGTCAGTCCAAATGGAATAATAATCCATTCATACAACCCCTCCTTCATCTTGAAGGGTGTCTTCCATTCATCACCGTCCCTAATTTGGATATGGTGGTATCCACTCTTCAGGTCGATATTGGTGAAGTAAGTCGCTCCACTCAAGCAGTCGATCAAGTTGTCCATCCTTGGTAATGGAAACCTATACTTGATAGTAATTATGTTGATGGCCCTGGAGTTGGTGCACAACCTCCATTCTCATCCCTTATTGGGTGCCAGCATAGCTAGTATTGCACATGGGCTCAGGCTCTCTCTGATCATCCCTC
The DNA here is from genome assembly GCA_027924585.1 of Larix kaempferi. Taxonomy (NCBI): domain Eukaryota; kingdom Viridiplantae; phylum Streptophyta; class Pinopsida; order Pinales; family Pinaceae; genus Larix; species Larix kaempferi. Next base: position 16,145,709 of record BSBM01000229.1, on the reverse strand, counting down.
TATCCAATAGCTCTTGGACCTACCAATTCAACTTAGCATTCTATGTCATCGTCATCCTGTGCGGCACCTTGTTCGGCAGACTTGACCCTGTAATTAGATCGATATGATGGGATATGCTCCTTGTCGGTGACAACCCAGTTGGCATCTCATTGAACATTATGCCCTTCTTCATATCCCATATTCTTTCTTTGTGCCTTGAAAAATCAACCTCCCTTTTAAGATAAGTGAAAATATGGCACTGCGATTGGATTTCGTGTCCGTAAATTCTTCCTGGGGACGCAGGAACCACTGGGAGGCAACCTTAGAGCACTAGTTAGACTACATCCTTGTTGGTGTAGTGTTGAACACCGCTCTCGAGACTCCATTCCAGCCCACAGGTCCTTGTACGGAGCCACTGAGTTCTAAATTTCGGACATTCTTCCCTGTATCTCGGGAGTCCCCCTTTTCCCTAAACAAGATTCATATCATAATAATCTAAAATTAACCAAGAGACATTTGCACAATATTTCCCTTTCATTCAGCACTACTTATATGTTATTGTGACTCCATAAGGCACTGGTTATCATACTTTTTCATTTGCTTAATATAATATCAGTATCGTGCATCTTTTTGGCAGTCGTTTCAATTTTGTTGGTGAAATCAATCTTTAATTTTTGTTGCAATTCTATCATGGAACCCTTCTAATCAACACCTAAAAAACTCCTAAAAATATAAACACCTTAACCACTTTCACGGAAACTCTAACAACCTTAGAAACATTCCTTAGGGACTACCCCCCTTGGCTTCGTTGGGAGTTTTTCCTAAACAGAGGAGTCAAGATCAGGTGATAGCCTTGACTCGAGACTTTCCCCCAGGGGCGCACCGAGCAGTAGCAAAGATTTTATGTTGCGTTAACGAGGTGTGCTAATCCGGCAGCAACACTCCCATTTGGGTTTCCTAGGATAGAACTCTTGTGTTATTGTTTCTGTGCTTTGTCTTTCTTCTAGTGATCTTATTGAATTTATGCAAGTAAATTTTTTATGCTATAATTGTATGAAAAACTAACACAAAGGAGGGAGATATCGCAGTTTGAAATCTACACCATTTTCAGGGTTTCATGAAATGGTTGCGTAGACCTTGCAGAGGGCATATCTTGTGATAGACTTATCAAATTGCCGCAAGACAAACACCATTAGAATGTTTATTTTTAGAGCTTTCCTCTGATATATTATATGCCATTTTTCTAGCTACACTTTCCTCTACTATAGCCCAGGCAACAATTTATCCCTCCATTGAAGCATGACAAAGTGGGGGCCCATGCCATAAAAGAGAAATGCTAATCACCAAACTTCTCCAGGAAAATCAAGCTTGTACGAAATCCCTGCAGAAGAATAAGGTTGAATTTGAGAAGAATATTGCCCAAATGATGATGGCTTTGGCTAAATGGGTGGAATATGAGGTTATTTAGGACATTTGGGATGAGTATCCCAAGAAAGATCTGCCTAGTATGCTTTGCAGGATGATTGTGAAGAATGGTTTATGGATAATTGTTATCTTTGGGATGACAACTATTTCCATATTCTTTTTGCGGAATTCTCTCCTTCATGTGAAGAAGAACAACAATCTACTTCTTCTACAGTCGAAGACTTTCTCAAAGCTCCATCATTTTCCCACTCTTTGGAGGATTTGTTTGCTTTGGCGAGTTATTCAAATCCATATAACCTTACTAGTTATATGTGGCACCACACTCAACAATTTGTGGGTCTTCGCTGTCAGGGATGGGGTCCCAGCTGTAGCACATTGACATTACCCCCAAGTTTTTGGTTGAGTTCCTTCACCTACTTAATCGTGACCATTAACACTCGTACATGGGACCCAGGCTTATGTTGTAGTTGGTTGGACGGCATCGACATGGTGGTTCACACTGGTCCATGGGACCTTGGTTCCTACTTCAGCATGGCAATCAACATTCACCCATGGGACCCTAGGTTATGGTTGTCCAACTTCACACAAAGCGTCAAGAACGACGCTTTCCTAACGGGGGTGGAGTGTTATGATCCTACCTAGGGGGTAATGGGAGACTTGGAGGGACCATTATAGTAGAAGTGGAGGCCATTCAATGTAAAGTGGACTGGGTCCACTATATTGTTATTATTAAATACGGCCCACTAAGTTAGTAAATAAATGTAATGGGACCTCATTAAAGAAGGTCCACTAGGTGGTTGGAAGGTTAGGAAGTTAATATTGTATGGTGATTCTATAAATAAGGATGGAGTTCTCCTTATGTGATGTGAAAAAGAATTATTGCATGTTGAGCTTAGCTCATTAGGAGAAAGCCCCCTCGAAGAGGCAAGTGAACAAGGTTTGGGTCATCCCATCAAAAGGCCCCATTATAGTAGAAGTGGAGGCCATTCAATGTAAAGTGGACTGGGTCCACTATATTGTTATTATTAAATAAGGTCCACTAAGTTAGTAAATAAATGTAATGGGGCCTCAATATAAAAGGTCCACTAGGTGATTAGGAGGTTAGAAGGTTAGGAGGTTAATACTGTATGGTGATTCTATAAATAAGGATGGAATCCTCCTTATGTGATGTGAAGAATAATTATTGTATGTTGAGCTTAGCTCACTAGGAGGAAGCCCCCTCGAAGAGCCAAGTGAATAGGGTTTGGTTCATCCAATCAAAAGAATCATCTATCTTAATGAAAGTGTAGATTATTTCTATTATCGATTGTGTTGTGTGATTCTCTTGGATATATTCTGTATGCTAATACTTTAAGATCTAAGTTACATAGCAATGTACTTGGACTTCGTCATTGAATTAGATATATGATGTATCTTGTCTATATTGCAGATTTGATTTTAGCATGTTATCTTATTGGGATGGATATTTCTAACACTTATTTGTTTTGTTGATTTGACAAACACAAAAAAGAAATTGTTAAATGACTTAACACTAATATTGAAGACAATAGTAGAGCCATCTCCTATTGTTTTGTTTGTTGTTTTGTTTGTTGTTATATATGTTGTTTATGATGAATTTGTTGATGTATTTGTAACTTTGGAAGATATTCACTTGTATATTACATTTGTACTTTATTGCATATCCAACAGAGATGTATTATTCCTCTGATTGGAAGTGTCATCATTTGTATTTGCAAGTGTCGCAAGTTACATTGTAAGTGTCGTCATTTGTATTGATGGGTTATTAGACCACCAGTGTGGAGTCGTCCCTAGTTAGGTCATGTGGTTGGGTTATTAGGCTTCCTTAGGAAGTCGGCCTTGTTGGTTTATTGGCAGGTCAAGTCAATGTATAAATAGAGGGTGTGCCTCTCTCATTCTATTCATTCACTCACTTCTCAAGCTCGCATAGATAAGTGAGAAAGAGGCACACATGTGGAGGAGGAGGAGCATCTGCTAGAGACATCTTATTGGGTTTGATCCTTGTGATCTTGGTTTGTGGCTTATCTTATCTCTGAGGAAGTTGCGAGGTTTTCACCTTCTTGGTTTTCCCCGGTGAAACTTTTTGTCTCTTGTGTGATTGCTATTGTGTCTATGATTGATATGATGTACATGTTATTCTCTTAGTGATCCTGAATGATAATGGAATGAAATTCTCGAAAAATTTAACATGGTATCAATGCTGACCTAAGAAGAAGGCACTGTGCAGCTACGAAAGCTAGGGCTTCTTAATATTTGGGTTTCTCTCCACAGATCATCAAAGGCAAGAGGCTAGATTGACTCTCCTAGCAAGGGCGCATCTTTCTGTCGAGATAGAATTCAATTTTGAGCATTTTCAGTTTTTGACCTAAAAATTAGGGTTTCTGCAAAAATTGGAATTTCTGAAATCTGAGACCACGGATGGAAGCTCCTCTGAAAAATCGAGGTTTAGAGATTTGGATCAAACTTTTTGGTTGGGTGAAGCTCCAGGAAAATCAAACCCTAATTCAGGGTCCTGTCTAGTGAATCTGGAAGTTTCAAAAGCAATTTTGAGGGGTGAAACTTTGCAGAATTCATAATCTGAGTATACCAGCTTGACCAACTCAGCAAGGTGCATCTTTCTATCCTTTCAGAAATTTGAAATTCAAATTTTGAATTTTTAGGGTTTCTCTGACAAACCCTAATCCAGCTCCAGCTCCAGTTTTCAGCGAATCAAGTGGTAAGACCTAAATCTTTTCTATTTCCATTTGAAGTACTCTTTAAGATGTCTCACCACACCAAGCTTGAGGATAAGCTTGAAAAGGCTGATAATTTTTGAGCCTGGAAGTATAGGATTGGGTTAATCCTAGAAGAGAATGAGTTGGACAACTACATAAAGGAAGAGGTTCCAATTCCAGAGGGAGATGAGGCTAAGGCCTTACACAAGAAGAAATTGGTCAAAGCCAAAAGAATCATTGCTGATTCTATTAAGGACCATCTCATACCCCATGTGTCTTCCCTAAAGACACCTAAGGAGATGTTTGAATCTTTGACTAAGTTGTTTGAAGGAAAGAACATAAATCGGAAGATGACTCTGCGGAACCAATTGAAAGGGGTAAAGATACATAATGGAGAGACCATTCAATCCTAATTTTCAAAGGTCTCTCAAATCAAGGAACAACTTGAAGCTGTGGATGAAGTGGTGGAGAATGGAGAAATTGTCATGACCACATTAAATGGCCTACCTAGGTCATGGGACTCCTTCATCCAAGGAATCTGTGCAAGAAATAAATTGATCTCTTTCAGTAGACTGTGGGAGGAATGTTCACAAGAAGAAGCCAAGCTTGTGGCCCGAGAAGAAAAGATGGGAAATGAAGATCAAGCTCTCACATCTCACACTAAGGGAAGCAAGTTCAAGAGGGAGAAATCTCATAACAAGAAACATCCTCACTTCCATCAAAAGAAGAAAGATCTCTCCCAAGTTCAATGTTACTCTTATGATGAGAAAGGACATTATGCCTCAGAATGTCCCAAGAAAAAAAAAGACTTCAACAAGAAGAAGAACAACAACAACAAGAAGAGATATCATGCTCATGCTGCTAAGGATGATGAACCTCCCAAGAAGAAGACTACAGCAGAAAGTGATGACTCATCAAGTGAAGATGAATATGTCTTAATATCTGCTCTCACAGGTACTGTTACACATGGGTGTAATGATTGGCTTATTGATAGTGAGGCTTTTAAACACATGACTGGGTTTAAAGAATCCGTTATGGACCTATCCGAACATGAGTCACCTCACAAAGTGAAACTTGGGGATGACTATCAATATCCTATAAAAGGAAGTGGTGAAGCCTCCTACATGCTAGACTCTGGGGAGTCTTTGAAAATGAAAGATGTTCTTTATGTACCTGGACTCAAGAAGAATCTTCTCTCCATATCATCTTTGGATGCAAAGGGGATGAGAGTTGCATTTGTGGATGGCCAAGTACTCATGTGGCCAAAGGGTAAGACCATAGATGATGCAGTAGTAATTGGAGAGCAAGAGGGAGGATTGTACAAATTAAAGGGACAACCTGAACATCCCATGGTTCATGAATCCATGGAGCCAAGTGAACTTTGGCATAGAAGGCTTGCACACATGCACTATAGAGCACTACCAATTGCAAGCAAAGCAATAGAAGGTCTTCCTGAAATCCAGTCAAAGCATGAAGGTATTTGCAAAGGATGTGCAAAATGGAAGAACACAAAGAAGGCATTTCCAAGTAGTGAAAGCAAAGCAAAATGAATCTTGGAGATTATCCACTCCGATGTATGCGGTCCAATGTCATCCAGTTCTCTGAGTGGGTATGTATACTATGTTTCCTTCATTGATGATTTCTCTAGGAAGACTTGGGTTGACTTCTTGAAGAATAAAGATGAAGTGTTTGATAAGTTCAAGGAATTCAAAGCCTTGATAGAAAATCAAACTAATAAGAAGATCAAGACCTTCAGATCCAACAATGGCGGAGAATTCACTTCAGGAGAGTTCAAGAAGTTATACTATAACTCAGGGATTAAGAGGGAGTTGACCACTCCTTACAATACACAACAACATGGAGTTGCAGAAAGGAAGAACCTCTCATCCATTTTCAGCGTTGGTTAAGGTGCACACTATCAGAGACTCAAGTAGCTCCTGCAAGGAAGCACAGATTAAGAGGGAGTCCACCCAACAAACAAACAAAGATAAGTATTTGCATTGTCATTTCTTGTATATCTGATTCTTTAAATAATTTTGTTCAATGATGTATATACTTATGTTCCTAGACTTAGGTTGTGTATTATGCATATTAGAATAATTGCATTAATGAACAGTATACTACTAATATGCATGTGATGGGTAAGTGGCCTATGGCATTGTACAACATTCCATTGCTACTTATCTAGAATGAAACCTCTTTACTGACATGTTGGGAGTTGTGCACACTCTTAACAATGTTCTGGTAGAGATGGAAGGCATCTAGAAAGTTACCGTATGAATACGGGATATGGATGAATGTTGTATTGAAGCATTGGCTAAGATAATTGCATGAATGTATGACATATTCCTTTATGTGTAAGACTTTGTTCTGTAAACTATGAGAAATTTCTAATCATGCAATTGATTTTGACTTGTAGGAAAGATCATGTACAATTACCTACAAAAGAAGGACTACAACATTTGTTCCAGCAACGAAGTTCAAAGAAAACTATCTATTGAAGATATTGAAGAATCGGAAGTTCCCAGGATACGGGATGCAGTAATGGAAGAATGCCATGATCGAGGAATACCAGTCGATCATGAAGAATGATGTTTGGGATGTGGTCCCAAGGCCTAAAGGGAAGTCTGTTGTGACTTCCAAGTGGATCTATAAGATCAAGCATGCTGCAGATGGCAGCATAGAGATGTACAAGGCAAGGTTTGTAGCTCGTGGCTTCTCCCGGAAAGAGGGAATAGATTATGAAGAAAATTTTGCTCCTGTAGCCAGATACACTTCCATCAGAACAGTACTTGCTCTGGCTGCAGTGATGAAATGGAAGATACACCAGATGGATGTCAAGACAGCTTTCTTGAATGGTGTAGTCGAAGAGGAAGTGTATGTGGAGCAGCCACTTGGTTTTGAAACACATGACAGGGAATCATATGTGTGCAGATTGAAGAAAGCCTTGTATGGCTTGAAGCAAGCTCCTAGAACTTGGTATGGGAGAATAGACAGCTTTCTATCCAATTTGGGCTTTACCAAGAGTAAAGTGGATTCCAACCTTTACTACAAGGTTGAGGAAGGCAATCCAGTGATACTACTATTGTATGTGGATGACCTGTTTGTTACAGGTGAGGATGGGTTGATTGTCGATACGAAGAGGAAGCTTGATGCCGAGTTCGAGATGAAGGACTTGTGGATGATGCATTACTTTCTAGGCATGGAGGTGTGGCAGAGTGCAGATGGAATCTTCCTTGGGCAATAAAAGTATGCAGTAGAGATCCTAAAGCGGTTCGGGATGATGCACTGCAAGGCCATGGCCACACCTATGGCATTGAACCTGAAGCTTCTGTGTGAAGCTTCATCTGATCCGGTTGATGTCACAATGTATCGTCAGATGATTAGGTCCTTGATGTACCTGACAAACACGAGACCAGATATTTTCTTTGCGGTGAACACATTGATCCAGTTCCTGACGGATCCTAGAGGTGTTCACCTGGTTGCTATAAAGAATATTCTAAGGTACCTGAAGGGTACAATTGATTATGGGCTCAAGTATGATGTGAAACAAAAGTTTAACCTGAAGGGTTATGTTGATTCAGATTGGGAAAGCACTGCTGCAGATAGGAAGAGCACCTCGGGGTGCTGCTTCAGTATGGGATAGGGTGTGATCTCTTGGTTTAGCAGGAAGCAGTCCTGCATAGCACTGAGTACAGCCGAAGCAGAGTATGTCGCAGCTTGTTCGGCCAGTTGTAAGGCAGTATGGCTTAGGAAGCTACTGTCTGATTTATTTGATCTCCCATTGGATGCTACTATATCTATTGTGACAACCAGAGTTGTGTGAAGTTGTCAAAGAACCCGGTGTTCCATGACAGGTCGAAGCACATCGAGATCAAATATCACTATATCAGGGATATAGTGCAGAGAGGAGCAGTGAAGCTCCTGTATGTTGCGACGGATGAGCAGGTTGCAGATGTGTTGACGAAACCACTATCCAGAGTGAAGTTTGAGTACTTCAGAGAGAGGCTTGGTGTTCTTCAGTTAGAAGATACTTCAAGGAAGAAGTGATGGGACACATCTGCAGGAGCCATTCCAAGCATGGTGGTAGGAGGTTCCTTCCCATGGCTGTGGATGTAAGCGTTGTGTGATGAACATTAGGACAATGCTCTGAATGATGTTCTGTATGACAATGATCAGTTGGATCATGTATGATGATATGCATCAGTTGGATCATGTATGATGATGTGCATCAGTTGGATGCTTTGTATGATCAGTTGGATCATATGTGATGATATGCATCAGGTGGATGCTTTGTATGATTAGTTGGATCATATGTGATGATATGTATCAGGTGGATGCATTGTATGATCAGTTTGATCATGTGTGATGAGCTTCAGGTCGATGCTCCAGATGATGTACATCAGAATGATGCAATGTATGATGATCAGGACGATCATGTGTGATGAGCATCAGGTCGATGCTCCAGATGATGTGCATCAGGATGATGCACTATATGATGATCAGTATGATCATGAGTATCAGGTTGATACTCCGTGGCTGTGGACAGGTTGTGCAGGTAGCATAGAAAAGATCCTGGGAGATCCGGATAGGTAGAGCTGTGTGCTCGTAACAGCCTAGGATGCTCTTTCGAGGTTTTGCTATAGTTTCGCATAGAAAAGATCCTGGAGATCCGGACAGGTTAAGTTGTGTGCTAGTAAAAGATCCTGGGATTCTCTATAGAGATCTTGCAAGCTGCAAGATGCAAGATGCTCTTTAAAGGTTTTGTGAAAGTTCACATAGAAAAGATCCTGGAGATTCGGACAGGTAGAGCTGTGTGCTCGTAACATCCTGGGATGCTCTATAGAGATCTCGCAGGTTGCAAGATGCTCTTTAAAGGTTTTGTGAAGGTCACATGTAAAAGATCCTAGGAGATCCGAACAAGTAGAGTTGTGTGCTCGTAACAGCCTGGGATGCTCTTTCGAGGTTTTGTTGACGCACGTAATTAGTCCTGGGATCCATAGTATGGCCAGAGATGATGAAGACCTACAGGAGGCTAGGCCTACATCCAGCATGAAAAAGGGTTGGTTCTGTAGAAATTCCTATGACGAGAAGATTTCAAAGATAGCCCAGTGATCGAGATGTCGAGTACAGCAGCAGTGATGATGATGATGCTCCGTGATCCAGTGATGATGATCCAGCTCCAGAATTGAAGACTTGCGCCAATATGTATTGATGACCTGTGTCTAGAGAATACCTTCCTAGTTAAGAGGGAGTGTTGATGTATTTGTAACTTCGGAGGATATTCACTTGTATATTACATTTGTACTTTATTGTATATCCAACAAAGATGTATTATTCCTCTTATTGGAAGTGTCGTCATTTGTATTTGCAAGTGTCGCAAGTTACATTGTAAGTGTCGTCATTTGTATTGATGGGTTATTAGACCACCAATGTGGGGTCGGCCCTAGTTAGGTCATGTGGTTGGGTTATTAGGCTTCCTTAGGAAGTCGGCCCTGTTGGTTTATTGGCAGGTCAAGTCAATGTATAAATAAAGGGTGTGCCTCTCTCATTCTATTCATTCACTCACTTCTCAAGCTTGCATAGCTAAGTGAGAAAGAGGCGCACATGTGGAGGAGGAGGAGCATCTGCTAGAGACATCTTATTGGGTTTGATCCTTGTGATCTTGGTTTGTGGCTTATCTTATCTCTGAGGAAGTTGTGGGGTTTTTCACCTTCTTGGTTTTCCCCGGTGAAACTCTGTGTCTCTTGTGTGATTGCTATTGTGTCTATGATTGATATGTTGTACATGTTATTCTCTTAGTGATCCTGAATGATAATGGAATGAAATTATCAAAATATTTAACATAATTTTCAAATTTAGTTTATGCCTAAGAAGTTGCCTTAGAGGGATGAAAACTTATTTGACCATTTGGTATATTTTCTCCTTGAAAATCGAGAAGTTTAGGGTTGCTTCGAAGTGAATTATTGTACTTCTTCCATTGTTGTTTGCTACTTTAATTTATTGTAGTCCTAGGACATAAATTCTATGGCTAAGATCTAAAAAAACCTTCTAGAAAGAAGGTGGAATTCTGAGAAATTTTCTAAATTACAATGTATTCTTTTGAGTCCATTGTTATGGTCTAGATGTGTGAATGTAGTTTCCCATTTTGATATCTAGATCGATAGAAGGGTTCCCTTTTCATATTTACCATCCCTTGGTCGCATGTTTAGCTATTGTAGGTAGGTACTTTGGCCAACCCATTTGGACCCTTTCTTTGCTAATTTGGATCTCTACTAGGCTTTGTACCTAGTTGAGATCTTGATTAGTTATGAAGCCTCCCTCTGGGTCCCTAAAAGTCCCTAATATATTAGGGTATGCTCTTTGAGGCACTTCCTTAGTCAAACTTTACCCTAACTCGAGTGGCATTGATGCAAGGACCAAACCATTATTTTATTTAACACTTTTGTGTTTCTTTCCCTTGGTTCATTGATTGTTGCAATATAGACAACGGTAATTTTGGGAAATGAATGTTGTTTGACCACCTGCCTGTGGTACAATCGCTCAAAATTCACAATTGACTTTTCTAGAAGGAACACTTACTCAATAGTCAATGCAATGGTTGACAATTCCACTCAAACATTCCCTAATCTATTTAAGTCACTTCATATCTCTTCTAAGGATTCCAAATCATATCCTCTCACACATTGAAACTTTGTTGAATTGCTAGCTCTCTTGTGATCATTTGATCTCCTTCCACCTTCTACACTCTTGGGCTTGCTGAGATTTTATGTCTCCATCAAACATTACCTATTTGGAGGATGCTACATGGGACACTTTCCTCTCCATTTGGCTTATGTCTTCCTTGGCTACTTTGGTTGGCTTGATTGATGATCCAGGAGGATTTGAAGATGCTCCATAATCAAAGTGTTCAACTGCCAGAAAGAAAAGCACCATCGCGAAGAGCTCAACAAGAGCTTTCCAACGGCACGAACGACACCTCAAACGAACTTCCGACGACCGAGATATCACAATTTGAAGTTTGAGTGGAACATGCAAAATTTGGCAAAGAGGGCCACGTCGCACTCCCACATAATGACACATGGCATGGCCATACAACCAATGGGCAGCTGACATGGCAAGTATGGACCAACCACAAGTTGACATGTAATCCAATGGAAATTAGACAAGTGACATAATCTCATGACACGTGGCACAAAGTGAAAGGTTTGAATTATTTAAAGGTTTTAATATTTTAAAAAGGCATGAATTAAAAATATAATTAAGTGGGAACGTATCCACCTCATGACATGCCCACTTAAATATTACCTAAGTTTGGAGGGGATTAAATGTAAAGTATTTGTTATAATCATATCCCCTCACATGATACATGCCCACCTACCACATTAAATGTGGAAACCAATCCCTAAAATTTAGGGAGGTTGTAACTATGGTTTGTCATTTATCATACCATGTCCTAAATCTTTGGGATTGCCACAAATTCCCAAATGTAGGTGGTGGTAATATTTTGGTTGCCCTTCACAATATAGCCAACAAATTGAGAACATATCCTAAAATTGTGGGAGTGGTTGGAATTAAAACTCAACGTATATCATATGGTTTTGGATATGTCATGCCACAACAAATGCCAAAAAGGGGAAGACATGCCACTCATATGGTTTATATCACCATTTCTATAGTTGAGTGGTTTTATATGGTTATGGAATTTGTTTATAATCACATTTTGTTTGGTGGTAAAAATTAGAAGTGGAAGTTAAACCACTCATTGTGCTATATAAGCACTCTCACCATGAAGCTTGGGGGGATCCATTAGAGATCCATTTTGGAGGATCCAAGTGTCTTTGAGCACCATTTTCTCTTTGTAAGCTTGTCTTATGTGCAAAGAGAGAGAGGGACACTATTGTGGCTGGTTGTGAGGCGAAGGTGGCTGTATATATGTTCATTCTTCATCGTTTTTGTGAGCCGGAGTCACTGGTGTAGTCAAATTTTGGATTCGAGCAGCAGATTTTTTCCATCATCAACATCAAGATGAATCTTCGCCATATTGAAATGAGCTTATAGCCACATGCTTGTGAGAGATCAGCCTTCATCGGAGGAGATCAAATTTGGTATCAGAGCAAGATTGACAGGGATTGCAAGTGTTGAATCAGAAATGGGCAAAGCATCAAAGAATGCATTGCTCAAAGAGCTCAAGGAAAAGCAAAGAATGTCGAGCTCAGAAGACTTCTGCAAGTTGGAGAAGATGACAAGCAAGAGCTTCAAGGTAGTCTTCAAAAGTTGCAAGAGAGACTTCAAGAGTTGCAAATTGAGTTGCAAGGCAAGGACGAGATGCTGGCCAAGTCTCAAAACAACAATGAAGTGGAGAAGAATGAAGAGCCTACTTCTACTGCAGATGCAAAATCCTTCATTGAGGTAAACAATGTCAGTAATTCTTCAATTTCTTGTTCTTCCCATGATGATGATGATGTTTTGGTGCTTTCGAAAAGCACACCAAGTGAATTGGAATCAATTTGTTGAAGAAGATGGGATATGAAGGAAAGGGCTTTAGAGCTAATGGCCAAGGCATTATGAATCCCATACAAGTGGTAGAATTATCTCAACATGCAAGATTGGGCTATAGCAGAAAGGAAGATGAAGCATCCGCCAAGACCACTGATGAAAGAAACTCCAAAGCAGTTGAAGCAAGCAAAGCTTCAAGAGAAGAGCCCAAGCCAATACCAGAAGGTGACACAGCACTCCATGATGATCGAGATTACGAGTCATCTCCAAAGGGATACAATCATTACAAAAGAGGAGCTAAGGCAAGTTCTTCGCGCCTGACCTACACCAGAGACAACCAGGAAAGGTATAAAAAGTCTCAGTATTCCAACGTTACTTTTAATTATAAGTCATTTGGAAAACAAAGTTTATGGCATAGAAGATCATGTACGTTTTGTGGTAAAGATACCATGCTATTTCCAAGTGTTGAAAAAGAATGGCCATGTACAGGAAGGTCATGGCCACCAAGAAGAAGCCAAGACATGAAGACCCCTCTCCACGTTAGCAGAAAAAGAAGGGCAAGAAAGTATGGGTCAAGAAGAACCATTGCACCCATAGCAACAAAGGTGGACATCAGGAAGCCACATGTTGGGTGCTCCATCCAGGGCTGCGTCCCAAGACGAACAAGAAAGTTGAGCAAGCACTTGTGAAGGAAACAGTAGACGAAGCAGCTCAGAAAGAAGGCCAGCTACAGAGACAGCTTGAGAAGGAGGACCTATTCGCCTTGATGGATAAGATGAGTAGACTTCTTGAGTTAATTGAAGAAATCCAATCATTGTAAATCACTTGTTGCTTCTTCTGTTTTTTAAGACCTCATAGAAGGGCACATTTGTAAAAGTGATGAGACATATAACATCACTTATTCATGCAACATAGTGATCTTTTAAGGCTTTTGTTGAGTTATAGATTATGTTGTAAAGTTGGTCACTGTATGTAACTTTTGGAAGACCGAAAGCTTCCCAGTGGGGAGGAATGATCCAAGAAGATCTAAAGATGCTCCAGAATCAAAGTGCTCAACTGCCATAAAGAACAACACCATCGCGAAGAGCTCGGTGAGAGCTTTCCAACGACACGAACGGAAACTCAAATGGATTCTGGACGGCCAAGATATCACAATTTGAAGTTAGAGTGGAACAAGGAAAATTTGGCAAAGGGGGCCACGTGGCACTCCCACATAATGACACATGCAATGGGAAGCTGACATGGCAGGTATGGACCAACCACAAGTTGACATGTGATCCAATGGAAATTCGACAAGTGGCATAATCCCATGACATGTGGCACAAAGTGAAAGGTTTAATTATTTAAAGGTTTTAATATTTTAAAAAGGCATGAATTAAAAATATAATTAAGTGGGAACGTACCCACCTCATGACATGCCCACTTAAATATTACCTAAGTTTGGAGGGGACAAAATATATGGTATTTGTTATAACCATGTCCCTTCACATAATACATGCCCACCTAGCGCATTAAATGTGAAAACCAATCCCTAAAATTTAGGGAGGTTGTAACCATGGTTTGTCATTTATCATACCATGTCCTAAAGCTTTGGGATTGCCACGAATTCCCAAATGTAGGTGGTGGTTATATTTTGGTTACCCTTCACAATACATGCCAACAAATTGAAACCATATCCTAAAATTGTGGGAGTGGTTGGAATTAAAACTCAACGTATATCATATGGATTTGGATATGTAGGCCACAACAAATGCCAAAAAGGGGAAGACACGCCACTCATATGGTTTATGATAACCATTTTTATAGTTGTGTGGTTTTATATGGTTATGGAATTTGTTAGTGGTTTATTATTATAACCACGTTTTGTTTGGTGGTAAAAATTAGAAGTGGTATAAGCACTCTAACCATGAAGCTTGGGGGATCCATTGGGCATCCATTTTGGAGGATCCAAGTGCCTTTGAGCACCGTTTTCTCTATGTAAGGATGTCTTATGTGCAGAGAGAGAGGGAGACTATTGTGGCTAGTTGTGAGGTGAAAGTAGCCATATGTATAGTCATTCTTCATCGTTTTCGCGAGTCGGAGTCACTAATGCTGTCAAATTTTGGATCCGAGCAGCAGATTTTCTCCATCATTAACATCAAGATGAATCTTCGCCATATTGTAATGAGCTTGTAGCCACATGCTTGTGAGAAATCAGCCTTCATCAGAGGAGATCGTCTCTTCATAGGAGAGACATTGCCACATGCTTGTGAGAGCCATCTCTTCCATTGGTTGAGAGCAACTGTTCGATACTACCACTGTTGTGGGAATTCCTCTGCCACTGTTAATGTGGGAATTCAGCCCTTTTCTAAAGGAGAGTATCTTTTGAAGAAGAGAATAAAGCGGCTCGACGATTGAGTAAGCCCGGATGTGTAGCCAAGGAGTCTGGTGAACTCCGTTACCAAATGAGTATTGATTGTCTCATGTTTCTTTGTGCATGTTGTTTTCCGCAATTATGTTCATTATGTGATGATAAATAATACTAATAACACATTCATAAATTTTAATATGCACATTGGATTCGACTGCACAGTATAATTCCAAAAGACCGAACACCTAGAGCAGCCGCTCACACAAACAAATCACAGATCAACACACCGATGTTTTCGCGTGGTTTAAACCCTCGAAAGGGAAACACTCCATGGCCCCAACCAAATAGCTACTTGAGGCAATTTATTATGCAAAAGAAAGAAAGTTACAAATGAGCTTCTCATAATCGATCAACTAGCAAGTGACCCTCCATGCTCTTTAAATAGATATCATGGACCAATCGGGTGTTAAGCCACGGATCAAAGGTAATTATAATCTAAGAGAAATTGAACCGTCGGATCACTCTATGTCTAGAACATATCCTGACAGTTGAATTAGATATTTACAAATGCATACTAATGCATACTAAAGAAACACACTTTTCCTAACGGGTATATTATAGCAAGTTGATCTTAACTAACTCCTAAGTATCTAAATATCCTAACAAAGCCTTTAATTGCAATTAAGTTCAATTAAAATGGTCCTATAACTGGTCATTTTGTTAAGTGAGCCTAGAATCAGTTTCAAGTTGGTTTCAAGGTCACCCCGGAACAGATCAATTAAAATGTTAGCCTCTCTCATCACACACATCTGATCATCCAATCTCTCTTATGCTAGGGAAGTTTTTGCACAAGTATGTGCATGACGAGGTAACCTTATAAACCAAGGGCATACAGATCATCATACTTACATTTATTTGATTTAACTTTAGTTGTATGCTCGACTTGCTTGTTCTTCATATTTGATTTCATTTGAAGATAGAATATCCTAGTTTGTTCCAAAACAGAAATAAGACTACATGGGTATGTAAAGTAGGTTCTAATGCTCTTTGTTGCTATTGTTTTTTATCTTCCTCTAAACCCTTGTTGTTTGTTTTAGATCTGGTTTAGATCAGGGTTAGTTTAGTTCAAAATCTTGCTAGGGGATTTCGCCCACCTAGGATGTGAATTGATCTTATATTCCCTTCATGTTGCTTGATCATAAAAAGGCATTGGGTAAACAATTTAATGCTTATCAATTCTTATTTATATTGGGTGGAAAATAAGGGTTTACTAGGCTGCATAATTTCTCCTTTCATGTCTATACTTTCCTCTTTGCAGACTAATTAGCACACATAAGAGGAAAATAGGAAATATACCGACATTAATATAGTCTAACAGTTAAGAAGATGTGCTTTCTCCATGGAGGTCACAAGTTCATCTAAAAGGGAGTAAGGTGTGTACTCCTCATTAGACTAAGCAAAATAAGCATTTCCAAGAAGTAAGAAAGCAAAATTATGAGAATTGACAACTGCATAATGTTAAAATGTTAAAACAATATAATGTGTAAAATTCCACTATAGGTTATCAGTTCATACAATCTAAACCCTTAAAGTTCCTTTGTTATAACTTCATATTTTAAGTGAAAATACAAATACAAATGTTTTTTTCTATTAACTTCAATCTAAATATATGTCAAATTAAATGCTGTGCGTGAAACATGTTAAAACATCACACATATCGTTTAAAACTATTTCCATATTCAATTCATACATTGTTTACAAATTGTCATGTCGATTTATGGTGATTAAACTAACGAATGCTCGAGATTCAGCTAAAATCCTTTTTTTTAAGATCCCAGAATGCAGTGACTGAGCTTAAAACTATAACTTACCAGTTTCGGACTAAAAACACAATGCTGGTAATAAACAGACTTTAGGTTCTGCAAAATTATGGTGTAATACTTTGTATCACCAATAGTCTGCACAAGAACACTGTCCTTCTTTGAAATGATGGAAATGGTTAGCATCTCTGACAACAATTTCTCGTTCAGTGATCCTGGAGATGAACTTGGTGGCAGAATGGCAGTCTCCACACACTCTAAGATTGTTGACAGATCGGCATCCCAGGAGGTGTGCTGATGAGCCCAAATGCAATGGCCAGCTTCTCACTGTGATGGCTGAGAATATGTTCCTTCCGTTCATCTTCAACATCATGCAGCACAGAGTTTATGTCAGGCACATATCCTGCTGCTTCATCTGCCCAGACAACCTCTCCAACATTGCAAAAAGAAATCTGCTTTTGAGGATAAACTCAGTCTCCAATGGAAAAAGTATACACCTTGTTATTAACCTCAATCCAGGTGCATCCTGGCTCTTTCATCACCCTCATGTCCTTCATCATTTCTCTCACCTTTTCTACATCGTCCCACCTGCCAGCTGCTGCATAAATGTTTGATAGAAGAACATAATGTCCAGCATTTTCCGGATCTAAATCAAAGAGTCGTTTGGCCACATATTCACCCAATTCTATATTCCTGTGAACCCTGCAGGCACCAAGAAAAGATCTCCACAGAGCAACACCTGGTTTCATTGGCATTTTCTGTACAAAGTTCCATGCCTCCTCCAGGCGACCACATCGACCGAGAAGATCAACAATGCACCCATAATGCTCCAACTCAGGTGCAATGCAATAGTCTCGCCTCATACAATAGAAATACCGCAAGCCTTCCTCTACTTGGCCTGCATGGCAGCAAGCAGACAGAACTGCAAGGAAAGTGACACGGTCAGGCTCCATGCCTGAACATTGCATTAGCTCAAAGAGCTGGATAGCCTCCACTCCATGCCCGTGCATCCCATATCCTACAATCATAGCATTCCATGAAACAACGTCCCGTTTAGATATTTTGTCAAACACTTTGCGTGCATCATCTATACTCCCACATTTGGCGTACATATCCACAAGGGCATTCCCCACAACCAATTCTGACGCAAACCCGCTTCTAGTTATCTTTTCATGAACCTCTTTGCCTTCACAACCTACAGCCATGTTGGCACAAGCCGAAAGCACAGAAGCAAAAGTAACAGAGTTTGGCTTCATCCGCATCCGCATCATTTCTCTAAAAGTTCCCAGAGCTACATCAAAATGTCCAATCTGTGCATATCCCGCAATCAAGGTACTCCATGACACAACGTCCCGTTCAGGAATTTTGTCAAACACTTGACGTGCATCCTCCAAACTCCCACATTTAGCATACATGTCTACAAGGGCATTCCCCACAACGAGATCAGACTCATATCCACCCCTAATTATGGCTCCATGTAACCCCCTGCCATCTTCCAGAACTCCTAACTTGGCAATCGCTGGAAGAATGCTGGAAAGCGTGAACTGATCAGGCTGAATCCCTGTTTCCTTCATTGCATAAAACGTCCTCATAGCCTCTTCACAGTGTCCATGCCAAACAAAAGCTGAAATCATCATGTTCCACGAAACCACATTTCTCTTCGGCATTGCATCCAAAACACGGCAAGCTTCCACCAGAGTCCCGCACTTGGCGTACATGATTTCAAGCTTGGTACCCAAATAGGTGTCTGGGTTAAATCCTGTTAAAATGATGTGGGCATGGACTAGTTTTCCCTCTGAAATGGCTGTGAGATCAATGCAGCTCTGCAAGAGGCAAGCATAAGTGGAGGAGTTCGCCCGAATGCCTTGCCGGTCCATCACATTCATGGCGTGCATTGCATCTTTCAATCGCCCCTGCCTGGATAGCGATTTCACATTTCCACACATGCCGCCACTGGTGTTCTTGGCACTGCCATTGGCCTTGGCATGTGGTTGGAAAGACTTGGTGGCTTTCGTTACAATGGAGATGAGGCCGAATAAGAGGAGTTGATTTTTCTTCTTCTGGTTCCATAATGGCTGTGCCATTGTTGTTGTTTCCTTTGCCTTTGGTTGACTTCATAAGCCATTCGATAGCAGAATCCATCGCTGGGAATCTGAGCAAACGCTACCCAGGTTTTGGGTTTTGGAAGAACAATGCTTCCAGCGTGAGTGCGATCGTCCTGCTTGGCAGGGAAAGATATTTATGCTTATGTGGCAATGGAAATAGTGGACTAGGAAGCACATTTGGATAGTCGATCTGAGTGGTTTGCTCTTGTAGTTCATCTCCTGGTTGTTCTCATCGCAATGCCCTCTAGCTATTTGCCTTGAAATAGTTTTGTCTAGTGGACATCCTCCTCCTTGTGTAGCTCTATTTTTGCTAACTTGTTCTTTATATGAGTGTGGTGAGAATAAAATGTGAGGTGGTTTATAAGGTAAACTTGGTTGTAAGTATTTGGGTTGATGTGATATAGTTTTTTGAATACTAAAATTGATGATGTTTGATATAGTTTTTTGAATACTAAAATTGATAATGTTTGTTATTGTTTGTGGATTGGAATAACTTACTCACAGTGTTAAAGGTTTCTTTATATGAGTGTGGTGGGGTGGTTTACAAGGTAAGCTTGGTTGTATGTATTTGGGTTGATGTGATATCGTCTTTTGAGCACTAAAATTGATAATATTTGTTATTGTTTGTGTATTGGAATAACTTACACACAATGTTAAGGGTTGATTTTTTACGAATGACATGGATCCTTGATGAGTGCACTTTTTCTTTAGATTGTTTGTTTTCATTCAGAAACATACCACTACCTTTAATTTTAGCATTTATTGGTAAATGGAGAACCGATCATCCATGACTGGTCCCTTCTTTCCTTCTTTGATATTTTTGTTGTTGACAAGGTCATTGCTTTATTATTTTAATATTGTAGTTGTTATGGTGTTTGACAAGCTCGATTATGATCACTTATCCTTTATTTGGGGATAAATAAAGAGATTCAATTGAATATTGTTATACGATAATTCATTCAAAACTTCTAGGTTATATTATATACACTCTTCTTTTAATCATTATTTATGTATCATATATAGCCTCTATTCACATCAATTGGTATCAAAGTGGTATATACACTCCTTCAAAGGAAAGGATAGTGTCTTGGGTAGATCTTATCTCAATGCACAACGTTAGCTCTCCTTGAGGTGTCATAGGTACCAGTGCTAGCAATATTTTTTCATTCACTACCCAACTAGCTAAGCTTGTGAGAACACTAATTTCTCACACTAGGGTTTAACACTTCTATGGTACAAACAAAGGATCATGTTTCAGAGCAACTAGTAAACTCCTCTTGTTCTTACAAAGAATTATTTGAACAATCATTACAATAGCTAACAACAATGTAGGAAACAATGCGATCACTTTAAACCATGATGTGGCAGTGGAACACTTCTCCAACTTGGGGGCTACACCTAGATGCCATGCTATGTTACGTTATTTCCTCGACACAAAGGATTGAGACACCCTAGATTATTGGATCCATATATTCACAATTTATTTTCAAGGGCATCTAGATTTCTTTGATGCAAAAGGAATACAAATAACCACAATACATCTCAACAATCTAGCCCTAGTTTGGTGGAAGAAAAATCAAACAATAGGATAAGGCTTTGATTCACAAGAAGGAATTTATATTGAGTTGAATGATGCAAGCACACTTTAGCAATGGATTACTACTATCCTTATATGCAATCCCATCCCTCACCTAAGGCATTATACATCAAACCTATATTGGTGGATCGCTCATCCTCATCCACCAAATCTGAAGCCATGGAGCTCACAAACCCCATAGTTCCCAATCCTAGTGTCATCCTCGTGACCCAATACTATTCCAAGACCAATTGATAGCAGCAATTTATACAAAATTCACAATTCATGAACTGTATCTTGCACCTCATCCTAGATAATGGTAGTGAAAATATTATTGTTTCATCAGATTTCATCACATTCCTCGATGTTCCTACCATTGAACACCTCATCTATATCCCATGTGTTGGATTAAAGATGGTGATGTATGGATGTTGGTTACTCACCAATGCATTGCTACTTTTGTCATTGGACATTTTTAGGTCAACGTCGAAGTGTGGTGCAATCCCTTTGCATTGTTATGAGTTGATCCTTAGAGAAACCTATCAAGATGATCATTATGTTTTATATGATGGTTCTCTTAATACATGCACTCTCTACCATGGTAATAAAACCTATAAACTTTGTGTAGTTAACTTGATCCTCCACCTATTTTGTCTAATAAACATACAATGAAACCAGTATCCCTTAGTAAATGTCTTTCCCTATCAAAGAAGATGCCCAAGTTTAAACTCATTTTGATGATTAAAAAACATTGTTGGATCCTTATACAAATGTATTTTCAAAACCCATTGCACTGCCACCTCCCCATGGTATTCAACATTCAATAGATTTGTTCATTGATACTTCCTTACCCAACAATTTAATGCACAGTCTCTCCCCTCTTGAAAGCACTGAAATAGAGAAGCAAATACACCATTGCTAAACACTTGGATATAATTTCAACATGGTTCCTCCCCATGTGGATCCCCATATTTTATCATCCCTAAGAAGGAACAATAAAATTGGTGCCTTGTAATAGACTATTGTGTCATCAATAACATAAATGTTAAAAAGCATTACCCATTGCCCCACATACAAGATTTGCTAGACCACTTTCACTATGACAAATACTTTACCAAATTGGATTTTCCCTTTGGATATCATTAGGTTTGTATGAACCTTATAGATAGTGGGAAGAAAACATTTAAAACCAAATTTGTTCTCTAGGAGTTGTTAGTTGTGATCTTTTACCTTACTAATGCACCAATGACTTTTATGAGGTTTATTAATGATATCTTCAAGTCCCACTCGGGATGCCTTGTGGTCATCTATCTAGATGATCTCTTGATATTCAATAAGCATTGAGATGAGCACCTACAACATACATGCACTATTTTGTATATCCTTCTCCAATACCAACACCAAGTTGGTCGTTGCTAGAATTCTGCATTTGGACAGACCATCATGTCTTATTTGGGTTTTTTCCTCAACCAACATGGAATATGGGAAAATACACAATGTGTTCAAGTTAACCTATAATCGGAAATTTCCATGTCCCCAGCAGCCTCAGTGGCCTATTGTGACCACGGGGGATCTTTTTATTCCTTTCTATTTATGATATTAAGACCATTCTATGCCTAATATTGAGTTCATTTAGTGTGAAACATCCTACACCATGTGATCTCAATACATTAAGTGTGGCACTATGTGCATAATGCTCTGACCGATATGCAATGTTGTATAAACTAGCTTGACCTCGCGGACTTATGTGCTTATCAATTCCTTTATTGAGCAACTATACTGCGCGTGCAAAAGTGACCTGAAGGAAGCACCGACTCCCTTATTTATCAGCTTCAACTGGAAGGAGGCTCCAACCCCTGTTCCTTTCCCTGTCTTGCTTCCCTTATATGACTGTAGAAGATATTTTTTTGTTGTTACTGATCCACACAATATTTAGATTATCTACAGTTCATTATGTTGTGCGCACCTTGTGTATACTGAGATATTGCAATTGTTGTATCACTTACTTCACTTGACTACATCAACATTACACACTTGAATTCACACTTCATAATATTCTGCAATCTGCGCTCTGGTTCAGTATGTCGTTTTGTTTCAGTGAATATGCAAACTCAATTGATACTGTGCATCTTTTGTTGTGCTTCTATTCTAACTTTGTGCATCTGTATCAAATCAAATTGTGCACCTTTTTCTATACTACACTTTTGTCTTGGTGCATATGTCTCTGTGACCTTCTATGCATCAACTGCAATACTAATTTTTTGTTCTTCACACTTGTCTCGGATTACCCTCATCATACTGTGCATCTTCTGATGTGTTGCATATCTGTCTTCACACACCTGTCATTGATAAACTACTTTACTTCATGCATCACGATTTGTGCTTCAAGTCTGTCTTCGCGCATCTGTCACAATTAAAATACATCATCCTATGCATGATTAGCAATTATGTTCCTTTGTCCGTGCACACTTGGCTCTCTAATAGATCATGTTATTCTAGTTCCATGAGCCATTTATACCCCAAATAAGAAGCTTTCCAAATCAAAGAACTACCACTTTCTCATTTTCAAGCTTACTTCAACTCTCCAACTTGGCTTCTTATTTATACATGTCCTGCATGGATGGTATTTCCACAAGTTGGTCATAGCATCCCTTCTTCCTTGCTTCACGGTTTCGCTTACTTCACGCTTCCACCACTTGTCATGTTCTGCGCCACTAATGTATCACACCTTGCGCATCTTACGCATACTTGGTCCTTTACATAGTGGGTCTTGTGCACTTTGTGTTTGGTCTTGCGCCCTTGAAGTATCATCACTTTTGGACCTTGCACACTTGACTTATCTAACCGCCACTTCCTTCTTGTACTCTTGCATGCTTCAGCAACTTGTATGCTTCTTCTGATTGGTGAGTCTTGCACACTTTCAGGACTTGCTTACATGTTCAACCGCTTCTTGCTTCCAAGCCTCTTGCGCACTCCCGAAACTTGTCCATCCATCTCTTTGGCATATACATTTGAAGTAGTATGACTAGGTGGACTTGAGACTTACACCTGTATCTTATGTGTTTCTTCAAGCTGGGTGTACTTATGCAATCTAGATGTACTTCTTGTGTACTTATTCAAACTAGTCTTCATATATTTCTTCAAACTGATCTTCATATACTTCTTCAAACTGACATAAGGATATTGATTCCTCTTTGACATCATTGACAACCAAATCTCAACAATCTCCCCCTTCGACATTGATGTCAATACCTCATGAAGCTGTGCATGTCAATCATCTCATAAAGTTGTGCGCTTCATCTTTTCTGTTCGCAGTACTCCCCATGTGTACTTTCAGTTTGAGCCTTTGCTCATCAGTGCATCCTACTGTCAGTGCTTTTCTTCTATCTTTCATTTCTACGTGGATCCTTCCACAGATGCATGCTTTCTGATCTTTCTTTATTCTTTTCGCTACACCAGATAGGTACTATTCTACTGTTTACTTTTCTATGTTGATCGCATGCTTCATGATCTTTTCTTCCTTATTTCTTTGCACGTTCTTTGATCAGTACTTTTTTGTTGTTTTACATTTTTGTGTTGATCGCATGCTTCATGATCTTTCTCCCCCTCTGACATCAATGGCAAAGAGGTGCCTTCAATGTGCAACTTTGGATTCTTCTTTCTTCAATTTTGTGTTGGGCCTCCATTCATCTGCTTGCTTCAGATACTCCCCCTATCTTCATGCTTCATTCTCTTCATTTTGCTGGAGTCGCTGCACCGAATCTCAATCATATTGCATATGTACATTCAACATTGTCTCTGTGGCTATCTCGAATATGCTTCCCCTGTATAGTTGTTATATTCCATTTATCTTGATCTTTTGTTCCTATCATACTTAGACGTAGCACAATATTTCATGCCATCTTCTTATCGCATTTACTACACACTACAGAGTTTCATCTGCTTCTACGTCCTCTTTTCGAGGCTCTCATCATGTTGTGGATTTTGGACCAAACCTAATTTATGTCTGAGATATTCAAACATGCTTCTTCGGAGCAATTTGTAAATATGTCCACAATCTGTTCTTTGGTGTTGACATATTCCAGTTTGACAGTGTTTTTAGTGACTTGTACTCTCACAAAATGATATTTGATGGGAATATGTTTGGTTTTGTAGTGCATAACATGATTTTTTGAAATGCTAGCTGTGCTTGTACTGTCACATTGGATTTGTATAGGCAAATGAAGTTCCACATGTAGATCCTTTAAGGTTTGCTTCATCCATAATACATGCACGCAATAGGTTGTTGTTGCGATATATTCAACTTCTGCTATAGATAGTGCAACTGATGGCTATTTTTTTCTAATCCAAGATACCAGGCAATTTCCTAGAAAGAATGCATCTCCGCCAGTACTTATTCTATCAACAACACTTCTTTCCCAGTCCGCATCAGTATATGCTCCTAATTTCAGATCATTACTCGTTGGATACCGTAATCCAAATTTTATAGTCCCTTTAAAGTATCTAAAAATTCTTTTTACTGCTTGAACATGTGTTTCCTTAGGTGCTGCTTGAAATCTTGCAATGAGTCCTACTGCTTGCATTATGTCTGGTCTTGAAGTTGTAACATATAATAAGTTTCCAATCATTGATCTATATAGTCTTTTATCTACCAACTTTGCTTCATCTTCTTTACTTAGTTTGCATCCAGTGACCATGGGTGTACATACTGATTGGCAATCTTCTATATTGAATTTCTTTAACATTTCTTTCACATATTTGGCTTGAGAGATGAAAATACCATCATCCAATTGAGATATTTGAAGTCCGAGGAAGAAAGACATATCTCCAAGCATAGAAATTTCAAACTCCTTTTGCATGTCCTCAACAAATTGCTAGGCTCAAATCATCATCACTGCTTCCAAAAATGATGTCATCTACATATACTTCAACAACGATCATTTTTTCATGTAGAGATTATTTTCTACAATGCCTCTTTTGAAACCATGTTGTTGCAGATATTTGTATAACCTTGAATACCAAGCTCTGGGTGCTTGCTTGAGTCTGTATAGAGATTTCTTCAGTTTGCAGACTGTTAACACCCAAAAAGTGCTCACTAGCTCATTCCCTTATTCACATGACCCATTTGTCCACTTTTTCCACCATTTGAGCCTCTAAAACCATCAAAAGGTCACCAAAAAGACCATAATACACCTTTTTCCCCTCAAAATATATATTTTTCCTCAAAAAACACAAAAAAAACCCTAAAAAAGGATCCAAAATTCCCAAAAAATATTCAAAGGGAATAAAAATATAAAAAATATTCAAAAAGGAAAAAGAGGGAAAAAGAGACCTAAACCATGTTGGTTAATACCATTGGTTTCCTCAAAACCATAATGGTATTCCCCATCACCAAAAACTATAAAAAGGTAATAGGGGCTCCTCACTTTTCATCTACATTTCATCATACCCTTATGCTACCAAATTCCCTTTGAGAGCCATTTCCTCCCATTTCGAGTTTGAAGATCCCCTTTGAAGCTTTGGAGAAGAAGAGACCATTGGATATTGGTGCTTCTCAACCTTGAAGCTGCTCAACACCCACCATCCTCACCATTTGAGGTAATACAAAATCAAATATTTTTCAAGTTATTGTTTTTCCATAGATCTTATTGCTTATGTTCTTAAATTCAGTTTTTTTATTTCTTTTACACATATTAATGTTAGATTAGATTAGTTTATTCATAGTTGTTTTTGTTTTATATTGAAACTGCTATTACAAGTTAATAGGTGCATCCTTGCACATGCTTGGTTGAAAAACCAAGCAACAGTTTTTGGCGCCTCCACTGGTTTTCGAACATTAAATTCTTGCTTTAGATCTTTATTTTAGTTGTTTTTCCCATTTAAAACTATAGATCTGCCATACTAGTCAACTTCTTAATAGCTTCCCTAGCCATTGGCCCTTTTTGCAGCCTGAAATAGCCCAAAATTTCAATTTTCGAGTTCGTTTTCGCCAACCGTTTTTCCATCCGTACATCGCGACTTTCGGTACCCATAGTCGCGCAGTCCATCGCGACTTTGAGCCTTTTTTACGCGTGGTCCATCGCGACTTTTTTACTTTTTCCCGCGCTGCTCATCGTGGTTGGGCGAACTTTTCCCGCACGGTCCATCGCGACTATTTCGCATTTTCTCGCGCGGCTCATCGCGGGATTTCACCCGATAGTTGTGATATTTCTAGTTTCGTTTCGGCCAATTTTTTCAAAAAAAAAAAAATTCGTCCAATCAACCCATTTTTCCAGCATCAATTTTTGCAATTTGTTACAGCCTGGTGTATTATTATTGCAGCATTATTAAATTGATATTCGGTTAGATACTTCATTTATCTTTTTGAAAAAATTTAGTCAATTTAAAGAAAGATTTTTTAAGTATTTCTGAGATTCTAAAGTTTATACATTGCAAAGTTAGAACCATATTTCTAAAAAATTGCTCAATATTTTGCCCAAAGAAAAACTCTAAAAATCCGTTTATTTTTACATCTTTTATTTGCTTTAATTTTTAATGACTCCATATTTTTTGAAAAGGTTATTAAAGAATTTAAATTTGAAACGTCTTTCATCTTTTTCGCAAATTGAATTCATTATTTTAGTTTGTGATTAAATCGTCCATGCTAGGCACATTGTTTTGGTATACACCTACACTAGCACACAATATGTCACAATAATTTCAAGTGAGCCTTAAAAGTTACCTTAACTCAAACAACGTTCTAACCCCACTTGGGGAACACAAAAAGAATTTTGTAGCTAGGTAGGACTGAGGGGATAAGTATCCAAATAACACCCCTCACTCATTTTTCATGTTGAGACATAGTGATTGACATTTAGGGTACCAAAATCCCTTATTATTTGTTAACCCGGTTTACCACCAATTTATCGGGAAGGCCTCTCCCTTAGGAGGGTTGAAGTAGCCAAACTGGTTCAGGAAGCCTGAGTGGAATACCGCTATCCATTCAGTAACCGAAGGATGCCTTTCATAGTTCTCGTTGTACCACCCTTATGGAAGTACAGCGACGATAGAACCAAATTGTAGATTCACCCAACCGAACATGTCATGAATGGGGTATCTTAGTGGCCCAACTTTTAGGATTGTCTACCTAGCATCCCTCCCAGTAGGGGGATATCTATCCTTTGATTCTACAATTTATATTGTCTGACATGGATTTCATCACCTTGCAGAGGATATACCTTGTCGATTCATAATACTTTTTAGTTAGGTGTTTGCATGCTCCATTATCTCTCTTTGGTCATAGAGTCTACCTTTTTCTATTTTTAGGAACTGTTTGCATGTTGGTTTCCTGACCACATTTTTTGATTACTCCACTTACTATAGCATAGCTGTTATAGTAACTGTTTTTGAGGTTGGTTTTTGGCCTGAGTGCCATTTATTTTTTACGCTCCCCTCTTGCACACACGGTTGCATTAGGGCTTTAGAGCTTTCCACTCACCACCAGCTAGTAGTCTACTCATAAATTATCACCATAGATTCTTCGAGACGTTCTCGGCGTTTCCGGGGAGACCCCCTGCAATACGGTTCCCTTGACTCCACACGTCATCGGAATAGAGCCCCGTCATCTGATTCTGACGTGCCTCATTTCACATCAGATTCTGAGGAAGAATATGAAAATCCCACATACACCACACCCACTAGCCCCATGGTTGGTTCGCATTACGATAACTTTTTCATAGGGGTTGTTGGTGGAGCATCATCCACCCCCGCCACCACAATGACCATCACAGCAACCACACCTCCCTTAGGGATGCCTAATATGGGACCTACACCTACATTAGGTACACCTTCCATGGGACCTCTTCCCAATACAGGACCCCCACCTAACTTAGGCATGCCCACCATGGCAACTATACCTATTATCCCCGCTACCACTCACATTCCAACACCTATTGGACATCTTCCCAACCCATCTGTGACTCCCGTTGCACTTTATGGCACGGGCCCCTCCCACACTCTTATGGGTGGAGGGCACATACCTCCCATGACTAATATCCCCCTAGGGGGTAGTGGCATAATACATAATGCCACCACCAGCACTTATGCCCCCATGACAACATCACACCCCTCTGCCAGTTTGCCATTTATGGCTAGCCTTAACCTACCAGACTTGGCTAGGCTAACAAATGATCCCATCCGAAATGACCCTACTTGGCCCCCCATGCCCACAAAGCTCCCCTCATACATCCCAAAGTTTGAAGGGAGAGCTGGGGAAGACCCTCAGAACCATATCATGTCGTTTCACCTATGGTGTTCCTTAAACTCCATAGTAGATGATTCTATTTGGCTCAGACTTTTACAAAGAACTTTCACTGGCTCCGCGGCCAAATGGTACATTGAGCAACCACATGGGACGCACCCCACGTATACATCCCTCACCTCAAGTTTCCTTCAGTTCTTTCAACTACATGTACATTATGATGCAGGAGTGGAAATACTTTTGTCTTGTAGACAGAACACCGCTACACACATCACTGATCATATCCATGAGTGGCATAAGCGTCGTAGTCTCTGCAAGATAAAACTTGACGACTGTATCTTTTTGGATTGGTGCCTCAAATCACTCCTCCCTCTCATAGCCAAAGATGTAGCTTCTGAACGACCCCAGTCGGAAGAAGAAGCCATCTTAAAAGCTCAGCAGTTCGACCTCATATATGCCTAGTCTGGATATCTATACACCATTTTATCTGACGCCCCGCGCGACGATCCATCCCGGCATGACGCGCCGGGGGCATCCCATGCCGCCGATGGTATTATCGGCCAGGTTATGGTACAAAACAAACCTTTTACCATGATGAGTACAAACAACACCCCCAACCTTTCTAGGGCTACATCTCATTCTAAAGCTACAACTTTGTATGCTCCAGTAATACACACCCACCACACTCATGGACCCTCATGTCCACCATAGTGTTATGGGAAAACACCATCAGCTTATGCACCACCTCCATATTATAACCAGCAGGCCCATCAAATTCTGGTTTAGCTACAAGCCCAATCGGCTTACTATCCTCAACAAGCAGCACCTCTTGCTCCAACACTTCCAGTAGCTCAAGGTTACCCACAACCACAAAAAGCACCAGGTCCATCGCACAACCCTCCTGCTTACTACCCACCACAACCTGCTCCAGAGCCTGCAAGACCTCAAAACCCACCTACTGCCCAAGGGCATGTGTACGCACAACAAAACATACCTCAATACCAGAACAACCAGCGTAATCAAGGAGGTCAACAGAATCGCGGAAGAGGAAGAAACCTGCAGAAATAGAAAACAACAAAACCAAGGTGGACAGCCACCTAATCCTCCCAATAATAACAACGCTGCTACTGCAAATCAAAACCCTGATCGTCCACCAAAACAGGGAAAAAATCCTAATTTGAGAACAAACCACCCATGTTCTATATGCAGGGTCTACGGCCATTACATGCATAATTTCCCCCATTTAGATCGAGCACACCAACTCTGGACCGACGACGCCCAACGACAAGGATATGCTGCACAGCCAGCACCCCCTCCTCAGCCACAACCCATGATATTGCAAAACCCCCTACCAAACCAAGGTGTGGTAAACACTTGTCCAAATGATCCCCCTCAAGGATTCGCTGCAACACAGCAGCAAATTACCTATGTGGCAGTCGATTGCCAGCATACAGAATCCAACACTCACCATTTGCTAATGATGTCATCAAATGATGTCAATCTTCAAACCCGTCGAAATCAATATGGCTCTGCCCCTGAGGCCACACCTACCGACCCATCTTCCAGTACTCTCTCAACCGATCAACCACTTCGCATACCCAATATGCCCATGGATGGGGTTCCAAAAGCACCTCGTTTCCCTTTTAGATGAATTAACAATAACCCTAATGCTCGTGCAACTTCCAACTATAACATTATAGAGGATTTAGCTCAGTCCCCCGCTGCTATGTCCGCTCTAGAAATCCTAAAAAATTGTCCTACACAGAGAAAATTGTTGTTATCTGCCATTGGTGCCATAGACCCTAACGACTCCAACATGATGGCTTTCGAATTAGACCAAGCCGAACCGCGTCTGCCTTCATCTCTAGCTTTTCAAGTTTCTGTGTCCATTCGCAACCTCATCATTCATCGATGCATAATCGATGAATGTGCCTCCACCTGCGTTATGTCAACTTTTGTATGGCAGAAACTTGGATCCCCAATGCTACAACCGTCAACTACTGCACTACGAGCTTATGATGGCCATGCAGCTCAACCTCAAGGTTTGTTAGTGAACGTACCCATACAGCTTGGGGGAAAATTGGTTCTCATAGATATAGAGGTCATTAACGCCCAACTTGATTACAATCTCCTTCAGGGATGAAGCTACATGTACAAAATGAAAGCTTTCGCTTCTTCAGTTTTCCGCCTCATGATGTTCCCCCATGAAGGATGCGTAGTCAAAATCGACCAGATTACATACTATGATCCCAATGTCCCCGCAGCACCTAAAAATGTTCTTCCCATGATCAAACAACCCATTCAGAGTGCACCCACATCGTTCGTCTCCTCAGTCAGACCCGTGATATATTCAGATACTCCCATGACCACCACTTTCCCTTCTATCCCACCCCCTATCCGGGTAACTGAAGTATCTGATTTATGCACCCTCTCGCACAATGAACAACAGCATACTCAACAAGATCAACCACTGCCACAACCACCCGCAGTTCCTAGTCATATCGGAACAACACCGATTCACACTATCCCATTCTTGTTTCCATTTTCAGGAGTTGTCAGCACGCCAGTAATGGCTACACTTAACCTTCCAGGTTTAACATTAGGATTACCTGTATGGTACTTACCTGCCCCAACCCCCCCACTGACTCCAACCGTTGTTTTACAACCGATGCAACCCATAAATATTTCAAACCATCCACCACCTGGCATACCGAACCCCCAAAATCACCCACCACCTGGTGGTTCGAACCCCCAAAACCGACCAACTCCAACAAGGGGCACTACATTGCCATCTAGTTATGTCCCCCCTCAATCCCGCCACACTGGGGGCAGAGGTCCACAAACCTACAACGCTGGACCCACAACTCGCACCCCCCCAGTGACTCCCAAATTAGCTAAGAATCCCCCAACCCGTGTGCTCCCTAAGTGCTCCTTATGCGACGATATAGGCCATGCTACCCATCTATGTCCACAACTACCAGCACTTCAAGAACACATGAATATGTTGGATGACAACACCAATGTTCCAGTTGTCAAACTAGAACTACCTCCCCAGCCTCGCGATAAATCAGTGCGCACAAACCACCCTTGTGAGATATGCGGCATCTACGGCCATTATTCACATCATTGCCCTGATCTCCCAGATTATAGAGAAGCACTATATGAATTGAATAATACCGACCAAGAGATATCCCCGCCACTCATTGAAGAAATATTCCCCCCAGAATCTTCCCGTTCAGAAGAAATCAATACCATTTATATGATTTCAACTACCTACGAACCCGAACCAATTGATTTAATGACACACTACTTCCGCACTGATGAGGAAATCCTAGAAACACTCACTGCACCGAACTATCCTTGGGATGATATGCACCATCGATCATATTTCATCCCTGAGGAATCTACGCCCACCATGGCGAACCAACTATCTGTTGAATCAAAGGACTTCTTACCAACCAAGTTCGATTGGTTCAAAGATCCAATACCAGCTCCAGAAGCCTTTGAAGAAGGTAACATGGCT
The DNA here is from genome assembly GCA_027924585.1 of Larix kaempferi. NCBI lineage: Eukaryota > Viridiplantae > Streptophyta > Pinopsida > Pinales > Pinaceae > Larix > Larix kaempferi. The sequence goes on along the minus strand of BSBM01000229.1, from coordinate 16,113,461 downwards.
AACATTTCGCCCATTATAAAAATCGACATCTCCACCACCCCCAAAAAACCTGAGCTTATCTCTTTAGGCGCATCATGCACTGAAAAAGAAACCCAAGCTTATAAGAAACTCTTCCAAGAATTTCGTGATGTCTTTGCCTGGTCTTGATCCTACCATCGTAGAACATCACATAGACACTTGGCCCAATATATCACCAGTCCACCAGAAACAACATCCCATTCACCCATCCAAGCTTCCAGCCGTCAAAGCAGAAATTGAGAAGCTTCGAGTAGCAGGTTTCATATACCCTATCGCATACACCACCTGGGTTTCAAACCCAGTACCGGTCAATAAGAAAGTCGGAACCATCCGCGTCTATACTGACTTCCGTGACCTCAACCTAGCTTGTCCCAAAGACAATTTCCCCACACCATTTATTGACCAACTAATCGATGCATGTGCGGGGCATGAGGTACTTTCTTTTATGGACGGTTTCTCCAGATACAACCAAATCAAAATCTGTAAAGAAGATCAATACAAGACCACTTTTACTACCCCATGGGGTACCTTCACCTATCGCATCATGTCTTTCGGTCTCAAGAACGCTGGAGCCACTTTCCAACATGCCAAGACTTATTGTTTATATGACCTGAATAATATCATATTAGTTTATCTAGACGACCTCACGACTCGATCCAAGAAACGATCTGACCATTTAGATGATCTTCGACAAGTCTTCTTGCATTGTCAAAAATACAAAATCCGCTTGAACCCACTCAAGTGTGTCTTTTGCATTCCGGCAGGCCACCTACTAGGGTTTATCATTTCAGAAAAAGGGATCACCATCGACCCTCTAAAGGTCCAAGCCATAGTAGACCTACCATCACCTTACATTAAGACAACTACAAAGCCTCCAGGGGAAGTCCAACTTCCTTTGTCGCTTTGTCCTAGATTATGCCACCACAGTACATGGTTTCCTCCGTTTACTACGCCTTCATACCCGTTTTAATTGGGACGATCAAGCAGAAGGGGCTTTCACAAACCTGAAAAAAAGCACTTACAAGTGCCCCCTTGATTTCCCCTCCAGATTTTACAAGAGACTTTACCCTTTACATTTCGGCATCAAATCACGCCGTTTTCGGAGTACTCATCCAAGAAGACTCCACTCGTCAAGAACATGTCATTTACTATGTGAGCCAGACCTTGTCAGGCCCACCATTGCACTACCCACATGAAGAGAAAATGGCCCTCACCGTTGTCTTTTCAGTACAAAAGCTGGGACATTACATTCTCCTCAGCCATACCACGGTTGTGGCCAATTCCAACCCAATGGTCTATCTCTTGAATCGCCGCCTTCTACAAGGCTGTGTTGCCAAATGGGTGATTATCTTACAAGAATACGAACTAACTTCTAAAACCCCGAAGAGCACCAAAACATTAGCACTTGCTCAACTCATTACAGACTTACCATCATCGTCGTCATCACCAGCTATCCATACTGATATAATCGACGAACATTTGTTCATCATCTCGTCTGACGACCCTTGGTACGACGACATTTTGGTATACCTCCACACACAGAAGTTTCGACCCAACATCGACTGTGATGGACATCATCGCATTCTCCACCATGCCTCCCGTTATCTCCTCTTGGGTGATGTCCTCTATCGACGTGGCGTCAACACAATCCTATGATGATTCCTTTCCCAAGACGAAGCAGAACAAGTCCTTAACGACTGTCATAACGGTGCCTGCGGCGACCATTTCTCCGGAATGGCCACCGCCCAAAAGGTAATTCGCGTAGGTTATTTTTGGCCATCATTATTCACTAATTGTATCACAGCAGTCAAACATTGCCAAAATTGCTAGCTTTTTGCCCCAAGGCAAGAACCCCCACCCCCCTTCATCCAGTCGTCACCGTTGGACCATTTTGCAAATGGGCCATTGACTTCATGGATTGCAATCCTCCATCCGCAAGTGGCCATAAACACATTATTGTGGTTGTCGACAAATGGGTCATGTGAATAAGGGAATGAGCTAGTGAGCACTTTTTGGGTGTTAACACAGACATAGTCTCTGTTATCTAACAAAGAGAATCCTTCTGGTTGTTCTATGTAAACTTCCTCTTCTAAATCCCCATTTGAGAATGTTGATTTTACATCCATTTGATATACTTTGATATTTTCATAACACCTATAGTCCAAGAGAAATCTAATTTCTTCCATTCATGCTATAGGAGCAAAGGTTTCTTTGAAATCTATTCCTTCAATTTGTGCATATCCCTTACACACCAACCTTGCCTTATTTCCGACAATTTGTCCATCTTCATTAAGTTTGTTCCTGAATACCCATTTTGTACCAATAACATTTTTATTCTTGGGTCTTGGAACAAGTTCCCAAGTACGACTCTTCTCATTCTGATTTAATTCTTCCTCCAAAGCTTTAACCCAATGTTCATCAGTTTTGGCTTCCTCAAAACCTTCTGGTTCTATTTGGGATAGTAAAGAAAAATTAACCTCTTCAGTCGTATCTCTTAAGCATCTTCTTCTGGTCCTTACACTGGCAATTTTGTCTCCAATAATCAAGTCCTCAGAATGGTTCTTTTGAACGTACCTAGAGGGGCCTTTAGTATCATGTCTTCCTTCATCTTGTTCACATTGATATATCATTTATTGTGACTCTCCTATTTCCTCATTTTCTGGCAGGTCCTCAGACAATTGTCCAAATACCGGTTGATCATCATTGTCCTCTACTCTCCTGTGTGTGAACACTTCATCTAATTTTACATATGTACTTTCTACCATTGTCCTTAGTCATAAATTGTATCATTTTTATGCTTTTCTTTTGGTAGCATATCCAAGAAAGATTCCTTCATTAGATCTGGAGTAAAACTTTCCCAAGTTTTCATCATTTCTCTTGATATAACACTTGCTTCTAAACACTCTGAAATGCTTGATAGTAGTTGGCCTTCCTTTCCAGAGTTCATAAGGCACTAAGTTATTGCTTGTCCTTATTTGACATATGTTAAGGATGTGTATAGCTATATGAATGGCATGACTCAAAAAAGTATCTGATAACTTTGAGTCGTTCAACATTGTTCTGGCCATTTCCTGTACAGTTATGTTCTTCCTTTATGCTACTCCATTTTGTTGTGTAGTTATGGCAATTGAGAATTGTCTCTTGATTCCAATTTTTTCACGGAAATCTTCGAATGCATTTGGCGTGTATTCACCTCCATTGTCTGATCTTAAATACTTAATCCTCAATTCAGTTTCATTCTCAACTGCTTCTTTAAAAACCTTGAAACATTCAAATGTATCTGATTTTTCTTTAAGGAAGAACACCCATGTCATCCTAGTATAAAATGAAAAGGAGAAAGTAGGACTCACCATTTAACCCCTTAGTTCTCATTGATCCACATATATCAGTGTGCATAAGTTCCAAAGGTTTTGTTGTAGAATACTCTTTTGTCTTAAAACTAATTCTTGTTTTCTTTCTGTGCAAGCAGTTCTTGTAGATAGAATTCAATGGCTTCAAAAAATTTGGAATATCTCTTATGGCTTGTGTCTTACTGATTCTGACTAAATTCTCAAAATTGATGTGTCCCAATATTTTTTCTAGAGGCAGCTTTCGTATATTTGTCCCATGCAGCATTTATCTTCCTTTCTTTCATCCAAAATGTATACATTGTTAGGGGTTCTATTGGATGTGGCTTCTAGTCTGCCTGTGTTCCAGTATTTTATTTTGCATTTTTCTGAGTCAAAGGTAAGTGTATGTACTTGATCGCACATCTGGATAATGCTAAGAAGATTATGTTTCATGTTTTCAACCAATAAGACATTCCCTGCTTTGGTCTTCCTAGTCCCCAAGGTTACTAGACCTTTTCCTAGGATTTTGGTTGAGCCATTATCTCCAAAATAGACATTGCCTCCTTTTTCTCCCCTGTATCTTAGAAAGATACTTTTATCCCCTATCATGTGCTTATAACAACCATTGTCAATGTACCAATGTCCCTTATTATTTTGCGCATGTAAATATAATTTGCATCCTTCTTGATGAATTTGATCTTTTTGGAAATTTGCAGATTCTATTTTGTTGGGGAATTTTTTGACTTCGGCCATTTGCGCAGGTGGCAACTAATCTTTACAATCCCGACTGTCATGACCTTGATTGTGACACTTAGAGCATTCACTATTTAATTTTAGAAGGATCAATGGATTAAAATTTTCTTTTGAAGTTTCAGCTATTTTCCTGACATTTTTTTGTCTAGGGCTGACCTGATTACAATTGTCATTCCTTCTAACATTCACATGTGCGCGTGCTCTACAATTTATTGCCTTATGACCAAAATTATGAAAGAAATAACAGTTACCCAAAAAGAAAGTTTGATACCTAGTTAGATGAGTTCTTCTGAGCTTCACAAATCCTGTTTCCATGTGAATTGACTCCTTGTTCTACTCAAACTTATGATTTATCTTTGGAATAGACCTTTTGAGCACATTAGCATAACTTTTTGTTTCTCAGACTAAGTTCGAACCTTCATAATCTAAACTTGACAGGATTTTGGATTTTTTTTCGATCTTTTGTCCATGTTCCAGCTAAATGCTGGTCCTTTGTAATTCTTCCTTTATAGAAGTGACCTTATATTCTAGATTTTCACACTTAGGATTCTCTCAGTTTCAATTGTCTTGTTGCATCTACTTCTAATATGAATATTGATTCCTACAAATGTTTGTTTTTCTTCCTAGATTTTTTCAGTTCATCTAATGCGTTGATCAACTCTCCCTCAAAGTCAACTTCAGTCATCCCCTCATCCATATTTTCTAAATCTTCTTTGTTGGCTGTGAAGATTTTCTATTACATGTCCATATATGCGCACGGATCTATCTTCCATATGTTAGGTGGTTACTAAAGACACCCGCTCTAATACCAATTGTTGGAATCTTATTAATACTGAGAGGGGGGGTGAATCCGAATATTAGCGCAGTTATGAACAATTTTTACTTCTTATCAATTTAACTTGAACTGAAATTGTGCATCCATTATAAACAAACATTCACCATCACATGCACGATACACAGAACACACAAATTTTTACGTGGAAATCCAAACGGGAGAAAACCACAGAATGCTCTCTTATATTGAAAAGATTACATTCATGGAAGCACCAACTTCCAAAGTTTTCTAGAACCAACTGGAAGGAGGCACCGACCCCCTGGTTTTATAGGCTACACCCTGAAGGAAGCATCGACTCCCTGATTTACCAAATTCAACTGGAAGGAGGCTCCAACCCCCTATTCCTTATCTCGTCCTGCCGCCCTTATATGATTGCGAAGATATTTATGTGGTATGAGCTGAGAATTCGAAGGAAGACATGTTGCATCTTAAAATGGAGTATATTCTATGATGTAGAAGATATGGTCAACGTTTCGAGCCCTCCACTGAGGCTCATCATCAGGACAAAGAAAATTGTCCAATTGATTCATGCACTCTTCATATTATATATAGTTCATTATGTTGTGCACACCTTCTATATACTGAGATCTTTCAATTGTTGTATCACTTACTTCACTTGAATTCATACTTCATGATATTCTAGAATATGTGCTCTGGTTCAGTATGTCATTCTGTTTCAGCGCATCTGCAAACTCAACTGATATTGCGCATATTCTGTTGTGTTGCCATTCTGACTTTGTGCATCTGTATCAGATCAAACTACGCACCTTTTCCTATACTACACTTTTGTCTTGGTGCATCTATCTCTATGACCTTCTGTGCATCATTTGAGATACTTATTTTCTATTCTTCGCACTTCTCTCAAATTACCCCCATCATACTATGCATCTTCTGTTGTGTTGCATCTCAATATTCACGAATCATGAGTTGTGCTTCAAGTCTGTCTTCACGCATATATCACAGTTAAACTACATCAACCTGTGCACCATAAACAATTATGTTCCTGTGTTTGTATGCACTTGGATCTCTACTAGATCATGTTGTTCTAGTGCGAGGAGCCATTTATACCCCAAATAAGAAGCTTTCCAAATCAAAGAACTACCACTTTTGCATTTTCAAGCTTACTTCAACTCTCCAACTTGGCTTGTTATTTATACTTGTCCTGCGTGGATGATATGTTCACAAGTTGGTCGTAGCATCCCTTCTTCCTTGCTTCACGGTTTCGCTTACTTCACTCTTCCTTGAATTGTCATGTTATGCACCACTGATGTATCACACCTTATGGGTCTTAAGCATACTTGGTGCTTTACATAGTGAGTCTTGCGCACTTCGTGTGTGGTCTTGCGTCCTTGAAGTATCATCTCTTGTGGGCCTTGTGCACTTGACTTGTTTAACTGCCACTTCCTTCTAGTACTCTTGCGTGATTCAACAACTTGTATGCTTCTTCTTATTTGTGAGTCTTCCGCACTTTCGGGACTTGTTTACATGTTCAACTGCTTCTTGCTTCCAAGCCTCTTGCACACTCTCAAAACTTGTCCATCCATCTCTTTGGAATATACCTTTGAAGTGGTATGAGTGGGTATACTTGAGACTTACACATGTATCTTATGCGCTTCTTCAAGTTGGATATACTTATGCAATCTGAATGTACTTCTTGTGTACTTCTTCAAGTTGGTCTTCATATATTTATTCAAGCTGATCTTCATATACTTCTTCAAACTGGCATAAGGATACTGATTCCTCTTTGACATCAATTGACATCAATGACAACCAAAGTTTAACACAGTTGTTGCAACTCCCTGAACCAAAATTGCAAGGTTTCACTGTGATGTTTCAAACCAAAAACAATTAGTCAAATTGGGTTGTGCACTCTGACTCTCTTTGTGGCCTTGTGATAAATTTTGGTCTTGTCATCTTTGCATGTGAGGTCATAATCAAATGTTGTGGAAGATGTGATAAAAACCTTTAGTGTGAGTGGATCTCCTAATATATTCGACTATGGATTTGCAACATTTTATCACCACCTCATATTAACCTTTCATTAGGACCTCACAACCTATGGTTGTGAGATATCATTTGTTTACTATAACTTCACAATCCAAGGTAGCATTTAGTTATTGTGTAAAGCCCAGAATTACTAGAACTTATATAAATGAACACCTCATCACATAAATCATTTTAAGGTACAATAAAATAATTTCATTTACGATAAAAACCAATATTAGTGCATAACTCAATTCAGTGCTGGTAACATACTGTTGATGCCTCATGTGTGCAGGTGCTGGAAAGGTGTCCAAGGAAAATAATAGGGGATGAAAAACCAGTCAAAGGCTTCAGATAATCCTACGCAAGTATTACCCTATCCTCGAGATGTTTGGTGTGGTTAACACCCACTGATACAAAGGCCTCTGCTGGCACTTGTGATTGTTTGATCCTAGAAAGGATCTATCTTCCTATAAGGAAATACAAGAGCTTTACTAATCCTAAGTGTTAGTTTACTTAGAAAAGAATCTAAAATTAAGTTAAATATATTCTAAAATGAGTGTTTTGTTTGTGCACAAGGTAACTTGCTCTGAAAATACTAAACCTTTCCACCAATTAAAAAAACATGCAAAAAGGATCTAGATTCAGTAGCTCAAGATAAAATCAGCTAAAGACATTTAACCAACAATAGCTTAAGAGTTAAGTGCATACAAGCTAACCCTGTAACTGGAATGTTAATTGAAAAATTAACATTGATTTACTAATTTTTGTGAATCATTCGCAAAAATAGATAAAAAAAAATTAGATAAAGACATTCATTTAAAACATCTAATTACATAAATCATGAGATAAGAGAAATCTAAGCTACAGATCGATGCAGTTTACCAATTGCAAATAATAAACAATGCTTATAAATATGTTGAAGCAAAATCACAATTCATCAAAGACATTTGACAAATTAGAACAAAAGAGGTAGCTGAAGAAAACTGACTGTGTATTAAGGCCCGCAAAACATTACATAGTCTGCAACAACAGAGCATCTCCAGTCTCTTTTGGCGATTCTGTCCCCCAACTAACATACCCCCCTATGAGACCTAAAACCCTTTAAATAATAATTACAAAATAATATTACAAGGGAAATATCCCACAAAAGAGGGATTACAAAATCAATTGATCTAAGAATAACCAAGGGAAGCTTGCCACTTGGTTCTAACAACTAACAACTCATAAATATTTGGATAATGGGATGATTCGAGGCCTAACTGAGCGTCACAAGTGAAGGACTAGATTTCATTCTTGGCCATCTTATGCCAGGTGCGCAGGAATATGTGGATCTTACCCTCAAAGCTGACAGGCTGCCTGATGAACTTGTCAACCTCTGAAATTCCTGCATGCTCGAGCTGATGGATCTCCTCCTTGACTTCCTGACATCTACGTTCCACCTGTCAATCATTAAATTCGGAGGACAGGACTTCTCAATGAGATCCATGACAGGCTATTGCAGGCTGACCATAATACTATCCACCGCATACCATCTTCTAACACATATGGATTTTGCTTTCTTTATTGTTTCCTCAACTATTTCAGAAGTGTTTTGCCATGCATTCAAGGTTGTCCTGATTCTTCTGCATTTGAAACAATCCAAAATTGGGATATCAGCTAGTTTATCTTTAATATACCTCTGCCTTTCCACAATGTCATCATAAGCTTTGGAAGCCTCTTGGTATTTGTCCATCTGCTGATCTAGAGTAGCAGACATCCGCTCAAAAGACATATGAATTTCCTGAATGCTATTGAGGCAACCATACAATTCAGCTAATAGTTCATGATGATATTTATTGACTTGATCAGCTAGATCCCTGAATTCTTGCTAAGAAAACTTAGAGAAAGAGGATGAGGCTGCACTTGTAGTTGCATCCTCAAGCTGCTTTTCCAACATAGCTATCCTTTCAGTATTAGCAGTATTCAAGACTTCAGTATCTTGCAATTGGACCTGAAGGGAAGCATTTTGTTCCTGAAGATCTTCAAGCTTATCCTCAAACGCCTTTCTCAATTCATGAACATAAGATTCATGTTCCTCATTGGTCTTACCCAGTTGCTCCTGAATTTTATTTAACTCTTCCTTTTTCAAGTCAATTTCTTTATTCAGTGTGAACACCGAATCAAAATTGGCTCCTACAAAAGCTCCCATGGCTGCAACAGTTTCCAATGCTTCCTTCTGAACATCATCAAATTTCTTGGTCCAAATAACTTGATTAGGAAAAAGTCCCTGCAACACATTCTGATCTCTACCTCTCTTGTTACCTTTCCTTATAACTGCCTTTTATGCTTTGTTCTAAAAATAATTTCCAAGGGGAACCACTATATCCTCCTCACAAGCAATTGTCCATTCAGTAGAAGTTGTAGCTACCTCCCCTGTTGCTACCAAAGGAGCTGTCTGTGTAACAGTAGAATTGGGTATTGTCATAGTGACCTCAGATGTGATGGGAGGAGGAGGGATGGTTTCAGCAACTGATGGTACAGAGGTTGGAGAAGAAACTGAAGTGAGAAGTTCGGGAAGTGAAAGAGAGGTCGTAGCAACTGATGGTGAAGAAGGAGCAATTAGGCTTTGGACATCAGTGGCTAATGGTAATGAAATAGATGATGGTAGTTACAGAGAGACAGATGGAGACTAGCTCTCTATAACCATTAATATTAAATTGGTAAGTGGAACTGACAAGGTTGAGAGTGGAGGAGTGAGGTAGGTTAGTGCATCAAATAGTTGAGAGATGGTGGATGGTGGTGCAACCTAAGAAGATGAAGTGGGAAGGAATTCAACAGAGGGACTTGGAAGTGAAGAAATTATTGGATGAACAACAGTAGTGACCTCAGGAAAATGTTCATCTATGATAGGATCATCCATAGTTATGTTGTTAAGTAAATCTGAAACAACCTAAGGGTTTTATGTGACTTCCTGTTCAACAGGCACAACAGTAGATAAAGAGCTTGCTGAGATCCTCTCATCTTCCCCATCACTGTCTTCAATATTCAATGTAGGTATGGCAGATGCAGGAGTCTGAATCTTCTGCCTCTTTGTTGGGTTATCTACAACCAATACTTCAATGCCATTGGATGGGTTACTTGCAGCAACCAATTGAGCATTACTGTGTAGACTGCTTGTAGCAATGACTTGGGTGTCAAGCATTGAAGTCATATGTGCGAGTTCTTTCTTCAACTAACCAACTGACTGAATTAGGAGCTTCTTTTTCTGTTGAACATCTTTTACATGCTCCTTTCCTTTACCTCCATCTGGGTATGTCAACATCAAAGGAGTAGCTTCCTTTTGTGCCTCCTTTTCTTCCCTGTCTTTTATGGTTTGCTCTATCAGTTTTAATTCCAATTTCCTATAACTCAAAACCTTAGTTTTGAGCTCTTGTTGATACTGAAGATTGTGGCTATGTTCTTCTTTTCTTTTAGCCCTAACTAGTACTTCAGATAAAATATTCACTCCCTGATAGATAAAGTCATCAAGAACATCTTCATGGGCATAATCAGTCTTCATGTGTTCCTACTTGAAGTGAGCATCCATAAATAACTTAGGGTCATGCATCCTTTTGGGAGCATGCCCCAATTTCAAAGAAATAATTATATTCCCCAGCACTGTAGCCCAAGTTGAAGCTGGGATGACTAAAGGTCCAAGGTTTAGGGGGAACTTAGGCCATCCCTTCCTCTTAGGTCCTGCAAGATGAGGAAATGCCCCATTTGTCACAGTCTGGAAAGATATCTCTTCAAGTAACAACTTGTCAGGAACTATCCTTGGGAGTAGATGCACTGTATTGCTTCCCCAAATCCTGATATAAGAAAAAGCTTCCCCCACATACCAATAACCAAGTGTAGGGATTAAAGTTTTGGCATCGGGAGAAAAATCAAGTGCATCTTCTCTAAATATTTGTTGATAGATGGCACCAAAGAACCGGTAACAGATATCATACAGGAAAGGAACAAAGTTACTTTCCCACAAATATGAACAATAAATATGGATTGGGGGTGAAGACAAGTTCCACTGCCATCCCAAGGAGGGGTAATGGAACTCTAAGCAAAAGACATCAATTGCATAGGCAGAATGAAAGAACATTGGCTTCTTTGGTGTTTTCTAATATCTCTCAATAGCTGTCTTTAATTCAAATGACAAGATAAAATCCCAGGGAAATGATTCTCCCGTTGTAAGAAAATGATGGGCTGGTGATCCAAAGTATGTAATGTTGCTTTGTAAATGATGGCCTAGTAATATAAGACACTTGTTTCTCCTATCACTGCTACATGTATTCTTTCTTGTACCTTTGTGTATGTATGTATGACCTTGCCTCTTGCTATGTATTGTTGTGCTAGTAGTTGCCATATGTAATACCTTATATTACAACAAGCTGCATGACTCTCTTTCTCATATATTTATGGCCATTCCCTATAAGGATCCCAAATTTTTGTTTAAGTTGTAAATGCATTTGCATATTTCCTACTTGCACTTCTGAGCCTAATGCCAACATCCAAGATTTCATCTCTCTATAATCCCTCATTTATTATCTCACTATTGTTGAGCCTTGCATCATTTTTTCCTTTGAAACTTGACACCCAATTATAAGTAGGAAACACACCCTGAGTGTCTTTATCTTTCTCGTGTTCCTTGCATTATGCATAGGTTTGTTCCTTGCGCTTGGAACTAATTTGGCTTGTCTCTGACACTCGTTTCATCCCATGTACCATAACATTCTTTTATTCCTTTTTAGGATTTATAATATGAAAAAGACAAAAAAAATGAAATATTAAAAAATAAAAGAGGAAAAGGAAAGATCTCCAATGTCTATTTAGTACCGGTAGCAAGTTGTGTATTCTTTGAGCAGAGCACCGATCTTAAGTCTATCAACAAAGTTGGGTTATAGTATTTGGCCTTAGGATTTAACCTAGATTTAGGACTCCTCCAATTGGTTACTCTTCCAATCATATGGAGAATTGGCCAATGTCTTCTACATTATAGTTTTATATCACTGGTTCCTTTGTGTCAAAAGTTTCCCAAGTCACTTTTTTTGCCGTGCTCAATGTTCAAGGATATAGCCTATGTCGACCATTCTGTAGTAGCATTGAACTCATGTGTCGGTCATTCCCTAGTGTCAATTTGTTCTCATAATGTATCATTGTACTCAGTTTCCAGACTCATGCTTGTGTGGAAGGTCCCCATTGACTTCTCACAGGAAACTTAGTTGTGTCTTATCAACTACGACTCATCTTCTCTGAGACATTAACCTGGAGTCATAACACCATGGACTTGTTTACATCATTGACAGGTAACCTTGCACTCAACAGATACAATTCATTATTGGTCACTGATTGAGTGGTTTCCCTTAATATTCGACATCAATAAATCTATTTACATGATTTCGAGATTCATGTTGTACCTTGGATTTCATTTTCATCATTGGTGGAAGTCCTCGCCCCTATCAATAGCATTTGTTATCGATTGTTTCCTCGTGGGTCTTTTCTATGCATTATTTACATCTAGTGCATGAAAGAGATGTACTCAGTGGTCCATTCTACAAAAAATTGTCCCAACCTTTTCCCGAACCAAATCAGTCCTTGATGTTTTCCTCATGTTGTATGATGGGGGATACCTTAATGCCTTCCTTCCAACGAGTCTCTTCCCATCGACTTCAACTCATCTTGCTCTGGGAATGAGGTCTATATTTTTGGTAGTACCTTGGACCTTGTAGTCATTAGTGGCAAGTTCCCTCTCTATTTAGTGCAAGTTCCATCGCTATTGGGTAGTGGGAATACATCAATGTCTCATACTCGATAGATTTTTCAGGTGTTCAACTCCAAGACATCTATTCATACCTATTAGAATGTACTAGGTAACTTGGTTCCCCTTATCATTATTGGTATGTTACCTCTTTTTTGTTAATGGTATACATTAATGACCAGTAATCAAATAGTTTCCTCCATGTTCGACTTCATCTCATCTATTCACATGAGTAGGATTCGTACCTTTAGGCGGTTTAGATGGAAGACCTTGGGCCAACAATAGCATCCTCGCATTTTTCTATTATCCAAGTTGCGCAATATTGTACCACACCTCATATGTGTAATGCCCCTAAAATTACTATGGACCTTAAGGGCACCCGTCGAGTGACCCAGCTGAACAACTTCGATAAAGTGGTCTCTTGAGCCATGATATGTCTTAAATGATTGAGGAAAACCTGAAGATGTGAATGACGACAATAATTGATAAATGAATTAATGAATTAAATGATATGTGTGGAGTGGGATAATTGATTGATTACATCTTCCTTAATGATTAGCCTTGATTGTGAAAAATGTGCTATGTGAATATGGTGATTAACAAATAGTTGTATGATGAATTATGAGATGAGAACAAAAGAAATACATATTGATGAAATGATTTACTAATTAATGGAACGTATGATGTTATGAGTAACTGTGATTTGCTTAACGATTAGCGGGTTTATGGACTGAAATATGATGAATGAGAATAGGACTATTAATACATGTTTCTGAGATGTGTGTAGCAACAGGTGAAACGGCTCATCGACTGACACACAAAGGAATTGAAGGGTCGTAGAGTACGGATAAATCATACACGGGGAGAGCGACGATGATGTCAACTTCTGACGGAATACCATGCATGAGTAGAGAAGCATTGATCCGCTTACTCATGAGAAGCGTGAGGTCGTGCGGGTGGACCACAATGGAGTTGGTCATGTACGAGTTGAGGGGCGCGCAGTAAGGATGGACTTACTCCTCAGCGCCATTAGTCCCTAATAGTGTGTAGACATAGGATAGAAGGTAACAGATCCTAAAATCCCTACAGGAAGTTCCCTCAAGTTAAAATGAAAGGATATCGACAGAAGGGCCCGACAATGTGGTACCCTGCCGAGAACGGAAAGAGTGGATGCAAGGACCCGACGATGTAGTACCTTGCCGAGAAATGGAAACGACAGATGACTAGAACCGACGGAGGGGTGCCATGTCAGGGAAATGAAGTTAAGGAATGGGAAGGCCCAATGGTGCGACACCAGGATCCTAGTAAAAATGATTGTTAAACTAAATTGCATAAAGACGTATAAATTTGCACCTAGAACATTTACTTAGAGAAATGCATTTTAGTACTTTAAACAATAAGAATTAGTACTTGAGACTTTTGCACATAAAATATTATTTTAGCATTTAAAATAATATTAATTGTTATTTATGCATTTGCACATAAATTATTATTTTGAGTATTTAAAATAATATAAATCTTTATTTAGGAGAAAGATAGAATCCCAAGCATAGACATCTAGTCAATTCCACCTTCACCACAAATTTAGGAGTTAGGTGAAACATCTTGGGGACAAACATGAGCAAACTTAGGAATGTTGGTGCATCTCCTAGAAAGACTGCCACATGAATGGGTGAGTTTTATTTAATTTGAAATTTATTAAATTAAATATTATTGCATGGAGCAACATGTGTCGCAAAGGATTTTCCTAGTTAAGGAAGGCCTTGGGAAGGGAGAGGGGACCCAGTTTTTGGATGGATATCGTAATTCTTGCGATAGATGGGACTTGCTACTATTGGGGTTTGGCTAGAAATTCTTGTGGGGGGGAACCCATTGAGGAGTTTCTTGAAAGGTGTGTGTGAGCTTTACGACCCGAAGCTCGGGGGAGGCCGTGCGACTGAAAGCATGAGCCTATGGTTGGGTGGAGAAGCTAACGGTTGCTTCGCCTATGGTTAAATGAGCTTTGCTGGAGGGATCCTATGGAAGACGCGGACGACAATGGACCAGCTGGATCGGGATGGCAAGCTATGGTTTGTCTATATTTGCTAAGTTATTTAGTTAATTTTTTTTATTTATCTAGTAATTATGGTTTCTAATCTCTTTTGTATCAAGTTGTTGAGTTTCAAGTTAAGCATGGAAGGACCATATAGGAGGGGGTTTGATAATCTATTTATTTTAATAGAGAAAGGGGGACCTCATATTGAAGGTGACGCTCTATCAATAAGGAAGTGAATGATATGGATAAGGGATGCATTAGACCATGCAGATGAGACTCAATGTGAGAGTGACATGAAGGATAGAGGGAATGAAGATAAGAGTGTTGAATGTACACCAACGAAGGGTGAATCCTAGGAGGATATCCCTTGGATAACATCATTTGTATTTGGTAGTGTTCGAGGAATACCATATACATGGTAAAGGAGGATGCTCAAAGATATGAGAAGAACAACAAGTCTTGACTACCTACTAAAGGTAGAAGGAAATGTGGATGTCCAAATGGTCAATTTTGAACCAAGTTATGCAGAGTCATTAGAGAACATTCCTTCATGGGAAATTTATTGTGATAACAATTTTTATGATTATGGTTATGCAAGTTTTGTAAGAGATAAGTAGCTCAATTAATGTCGAGATGTGGAAGAGGGTCATGTGTGATTATAGTGTGTTTCTTTAAATGTTCCTTTACACTTAAGTTAATAAACGATCATTGATATTTCTTGGGCATAAATGATGTTATATATTCACATTCTTGGAAAGAAAGGGGAAGCCCAAAACATTAAGATAGAGGAGTATTTGAGATAAGGACATGGTAGGCTCCTTGACCTAGACACGATGTTATTGACAAAATGACTAGGTGACAAAATTTAATATGACCAACTAAGTCACTAAGTTACAATGCTTTGAATCCTATCAGATTGAGAACCAACATTATTAAAACATTAAGGGGTTTTGGAAGTAGTCTTCTGAGAATTGGTTTTGGACCATTTGAGGGTCTCTCTTGATTGTTAAAATCGTGATTATATCTTACCTATCTTTATTTGAAAATTATGAAGGTATTATTAAATTTTCATTACATGAAATTTTGATTGAGCTCATGAGGATGTACTGGAACCATGTTGGATGAAAAAAGAAAACTAATGATTTATGATGCTAGAGAAAAATAGAAGAAACTGACAAGAAGATGAAAATGGGAAACTAAAAGAAAGCGTAACATCAAAAGTACTAGAACAAAATTCAACTTCGGGACGAAGTTCTATATAAGAGGGGGTGTATGTAATGACTCTAAAATGACTGTGGACCTTAAGGGCACCCGTCGAGTGACCCAGCTGAACAACTTCGATAAAGTGGTCTCTTGAGCCATGATATGTCTTAAATGATTGAGGAAAACCTGAAGATGTGAATGACAACAATAATTGATAAATGAATTAATGAATTAAATGATATGTGTGGAGTGGGATAATTGATTGATTACATCTTCCTTAATGATTAGCCTTGATTGTGAAAAATGTGCTATGTGAATATGGTGCTTAACAAATAGTTGTATGATGAATTATGAGATGAGAACAAAAGAAATACATATTGATGAAATGCTTTACTAATTAATGGAATGTATGATGTTATGAGTAACTGTGATTTGCTTAACGATTAGCGGGTTTATGGACTGAAATATGACGAATGAGAATAGGACTATTAATATATGTTTCTGAGATGTGTATAACGACAGGTGAAACAGTTCACTGACAGACACACAAAGGAATTGAAGGGTCGTAGAGTACGGATAAATCATACACGGGGAGAGCGACGACGATGCCAACTTCCGACGGAATACCACACATGAGTACTAGTACATGTGGACATTTTTCCCACGGAAAATCATTGCTATTGCAACACTTTTGCGTTTCTATAGTGACGAATAGAACTCCTAGTTTTCGTGGCAAAAATTTCGCCGCTGTAACAACACTTTCCAACGTTCGTCGCTATAGAGACAGAAATGACATGGACCGTGCTATCTTTAAAAAACAAAATTGTGTCGCTATAGAAACACCTTTTGTGTTGCTATAGCGACGCAAAGGTGTTGCTATAGCAACTATAGTGACGAAAAAGGTGTTGCTATAGCAACGAAAGTTCATGGCTATAGCAACGGCGTCTCATATTTAAAAAAATTAAGTCAAGCGATCTCCGTCTCTCTAGCAACAAACGTTCGTTGCTATAGAGACAGTGTCTCATATTTAAAAAAAAATAAGTCAAGCGATCCCCGTCTCTCTAGCAATGAAAGTTCGTTGCTATAGAGACGACGTCTCATATTTAAAAAAAAAAAGTCAAGCGATCCCCATCTCTCTAGCAAAGAAAGTTCGTTGCTATAGCGACGGCGATGCCTAACATGGTCCGACGAAAGGCTGTCGCTATAGAGACGGCGTATCATATTTAAATAAAAAAAAGTCAAGTGAGCTCTGTCGCTATAGCGACGACAAGTCCTAGCAAGTTTCGACGAACTTGCTATACTAGCGACAGAAATTTTCGTCGCTAGTATAGCAAGTTCGTCAGAACTTTCTAGCGCTTGTTAAGATTTTAGCATCTAAGAGTGTTCAATATATTCCTATATTCTATTGAGTATTAACTGTGGTATTCTCTAGTCTCTTTAACCTTTTCTTGGTAATTTGTGGTCATAAATAAAATTATAAAATCTCAAATATCCCTCTAATGGAATGCAAATGCAGTGTAATTTGGATTTGAAACAAGTTTTTCAGAAAGTGCATATAATAAATGTGAAAAGAAATTGTTATAAGCAATCAACCTTCGCAATAAGTCAAGCTAGGCACGTCAGATACCACTCAAACACCAATGTTCCGAAGATGCAAGCAATGATAATCTCTAACTAATGCCAATATAGTAGCTTACGAAAACTGGCATTTGAAAACCATCAATGAATCATATTATTATCAGCTCTACATAGTCTAAAGAAGATGGTACATCTATGTTGCCGAAGCACATTTTTCAGAAAATGACAGGATTAAAAGGCAAATTATCCCTATAATTACTTTGCAGTAAAACTTGGTCTCTATAAGGAATAAACAAATTAGCTATTCCACTACTAGAACATGGTTCAGGCTCATAGATTTTATGAAATATAATTAAGAATCACATCTGGTCAATCAACTCCTCCTTCGAGATAGCCTCGACCTTATCTATTTTATTCCCAAGAACCAATAGTGGAATCCCATTTAAAGAAGGCTTGCTCAACAAATCATGCAGCTCACTTTTAGAGATAGATATGGTGTTCCTGTCAGCTGCGTCTACAACATACCTGCAAGAGTAAAAAAGGCCAGCAACAAAGACAACTTTCCATGAAAATAAATTACACGATATGTAGAATGTCCAGAACCAAGAAACTGTGTTAAATCTTATTATAAATTAATGTCAAGAAAATTACGAGATACAACCTGCCTCAGTGTCAAAACGCTTAGTTATTAACAACTTAAAATTATAGCTCAATTAGGCTAGTAAAGGAAATACACATTGACAGACACTCCACGGCAATAGCGTTCCCACATACTACTGAACCTAGGCTGAACCCCAAGGTCCCACAGTTTAATGGTCACTTTTCCCTTGGAAACTTTTCGCATGTTAAACCCAACCTATTTTTGAACAAATCAACAAATCTTAAAGCATTTATTTTACCACTTAAAACCACAAACTAACTGGGTTAAGAGTACCCAAACTCAAATGAAAACACCAGACTCCTCTTCTTTAATTCAAGTAGAAATCAAATCTCTTTATAAAAAACCATAAGGACAACTAAAGTTGAATTTTTATTCATGAAAAAAAGACAAAAGAACCAACAGAAAAGGTCCATATCTATGGGATGGTACTTACAGTAGGAATTGTGTCTTCAGTATACCCACCAGTCTGTAAATAAGAAATATTTGGATGTTAGTTACCGATGAAACATATGATGAAACATATGGAAAAAACAGGCACCAAAACTCCAAGCATATGCCACAACTTCATAAAAACACTAACAATACTGACCGCCACGACATTTACAAGCGACGTCTCTCCTGCATTTTGAAGCCCTATTAAAGAAAGCTCCATTTCTTGATTGAAAAATAAACTGCATAAAACAGAATATAGCATTATCATATGTTTGTGGATAGCTAGAAAGAACTTGAAAATGGAAAATAAATATATCTAAGCTTTCTAGGACCTATGGGAACCTGACCAATATATAAAAAATAAGAAATGTTATAAAGTAAACAATACAACAAAGCCTTGCCAACAAGGACTTGGCTCACTGATGAGGTTGACTGAGTAATAGTATTAAGCTGTCCTCCAGGGATCTATCCTCGCTGTTGTCTTCCCCACCCAAAAGCCATGTCAAAAAGGGATGAAGTTCAGGGCATCCAAGACAAAGGAAGTTTGTTTTGTGTGGTGCATACCCCTTACACCTGGCATCTAAGAAGGAAAATTGTTTTGTGCAGTGCATGCCCTGGACCTAGGGGCATGTTTCTAGGAGCAACTTCCAAATAAATAAATAACTATAAAGAAACAGGCAAACTACATCTAAAAAAAGTTGTGATCATAATCAGCGAAGAAATTAAAGTCTGCAAACTTGTTAGAGAGCGATTTCATCAGGGAGAGAAGTCCCTAAATCCCAAAAATGTCTTAGAATTAAAGCAAGTTGTATTAAATGCTTGATTCACAAACTTCAAGTTTGATGTTGTTATAATGTCATACCCACAATAGTAATTGAAGTCCTAATCTTTGTATATTCACAATTACTATAGAATAGACTACAATTTTTTGTGGTAATGCAATCTAACCATGAACTGCCCATGAACGATCAATCTTTTACAGCACATCTTGTCCTTTTCCCTTGGCTCCAAATCAAACTTTTGTGTTTTTGTTGATTTGTTGAGCTCATACTCATTTGCAGTATCTCACTAAAATCAATTCCTCAGCTCTAGATTTTATGTTCACACTTGGAAATGGCAATCTGAGATAATATTTGAAATAATATTTCCAAATAATTGTTTATGTTTGTTACCTCCTAGGTTCTCATTCCATGTAAAAGACCCAACCATACACGCAAGACCCCAAAGGTGACTTTAGATAAGCTACCCACTGTCACCTCAATAACCTTCTCTCTCTTTAGGCTAGCTCTGTTCTAGCTCAAGGGAGGATCCCTGAGGCAATCTAAGTGCAACAAATGATAAATTAAGAGGATGCTTAAAGGGACTTAGGGAAAATCATGATATACGGTTTGGCTATAGTAATTTAATTTCCATATTTACACATGCAGTATTCAGCCTACAGAAAGTTGATAAAACAACAATATTTTTACTCCAAATGCAAATTTGATATCAAGTATGGGCTGGAAATTACAGATTTGCAAAACAGAATTATAAGTTTTATTAAATATGGATAAATGAGAGTTTCTAGGACTTTAAATGCAATCTGAAATTATGATTTTCTGCTGGTAAATTTCCAATTACTAGAACAGAAAATAAAAGTTGATTTTTATGGTTTTTCGTGGTGGTTGAAAGAGGAGGACAAGTTTCTAATTTCCAGATTGGGAAGATGGGGTTAAATGGGCTTATCATCATGATATTAGAGTTTAAATGACAGCAATTAACATATCATTCAACACCCTAAATGGTTCGAAAATTGCATCAAGGATTTGTGAAAGGAAAGATCCTATAAGTTCTACTTTCAAGTCAAAGATCAAAAGTGTTACTTTATTAAGAAAATAACTGGGCATGAATTAAATATTGCATGCAAAGATCATTTCCATCACAAAATAATAGAGGAACTCAAGTGATATGAGCGTTCACACGTAGTTCACTTCAAAGGTATGAAATTTTTCTCTTCACCTTGGCCTTGAAACTCGACTTCGTCATTCACAAGCATCACCACTTACATTCCAGCAATATTCATCCATAAGAAAACACCTCACATTGAAGAAGAAAGCTATAATGTCCCCAAGTCAAGTAAGCACTTGATTGTTTGCACTGTTTGTGCACTTTTAACAAACAGATTGAATTGATTTATAACTTTTATCAAACACTTGCATTCCCATAAAAATATGTCTCAAACAATTTGTGAACACAAATATCCTACATATCAAATTCATTGGATAATTCTGGCTTGCAACACACAATGAGTTTCTCAAAACATGTTGTAAGAATCAAATCATCTACATACAGAACTATGACAAGCAAATCAGACTAATCACACAAATAATAAATATTTGAATCTACAAAAATATTGGAGAAAACCAAATTCAACAAGCACTCGTCTATCCTAGAGTACCAAGCTTGTGGTGACTACTTCAACCCACAAATGGCCTTCTTCAATCCACACACAGCAGTATCTTGGATTCTGGCCCATGCACCTCAAACCCTCTCAATAGATTTATGTATACTTCACCTCCAGCACTTCATTAAGAAAAGCAATTCTTACTACCATCTTGTAAAGAGCCCAACCAAAACAAGATGCAATAGACATAATGGTATGGATAGAAGTGTGCTAAAAATGTCAAGGCTTGGTTAAACAAAATGAAGATGGATGCAACAGCACAAAGAGACAACGTCCATATATGCCCAATCATTTAGACCTATTGTAGCCACTGGGATCATGGTTCAGCAGTTTAGAGGGTAGCATGACAGGCCACCCACCAAAAACTAACCGGAGAAGCCTAAGCACAATACATTTAATTTACATAAAGCCTATTACATTAGCAGTTTGCACTGGAATCCTAGAATTTTCAGTAAACCCTAAAAACCCATTTTTTGAATGTTAACAACCCCAAGCACCATTTTTTTGACAGACAGAAAGAGGGCTTCAATCAATTGATATTTATATCCACAATCCTAGGGCATGATCACATAAAAATCTTAAATTATTACCTGGTTATAAGGATTAGAGAACCCATTGGCGTTACGTTGGAACATAGGATTTCCTGTTGAAGGCGGGACATAATAAGGTCACCCTGCAACTTGATTTACCATGGTCGAGATTGAGACGCAATCTACGCTCATAATGTGCAAAATACGCAAAAATTGACCATGGATTTTCCACTAATCAAAAACCCTCCGAGACAACAATCTTTAAAACGACAAGCTTTAACACATCTTCTCCCTCCAAAAGCTCCAAGATCTCTAGTAGCCTGTCTGAAACCTTGGCCGGCATTTCCATTGAAATCTTTAACAGGTTTAGAGACCTAAAGACTTACAATCTCTAGGCGAATGACAGATATATAAACGGGAAACCCTGTGAACATAACCGACCGCAGATCTAACCCTTGAATTCCCTAACAATGGGAGAGAAAATCCTATGTATACTAGGAATTCCCCAACAATGGGAGAGAAAATCCTATGTATGTCTCAACCTTGTTCCCAAGTTTCTCTAGATCATCTTCCTGGCCATTGTGCAAGGGACAATCTCTGAACCCAACGACTTCAGTCAAATTTGGCACCTCACAATTTTTTCTGAATTTTGTGTGATGACCTTTTTGTAGAACAGGTCTCAGACACTGAGAGGGGGGAGTGAATCAGTGTCTCTTAAAACTTAAAAATCTTTTGCCAAACATTAATTTAATCAATCACGACATTTACCAATTACAAATATATATATGAAATATATAACACATATGAAAAACAACACATATATGAATATGTCAAATATCTTTCTATTAAATAGGATTTTACATTACATGGCATTAGATTGAGAGACCCAGCTTGTATACATGACCCAGCATGTAAAGAGGAGTCCAATCCTCATTCAAATTCCAACCTAATTACAGACACCAATCTATTTGAATGAACACAAGGTCCATATCAATGATAGAATATCCACCAAGATATATTTTATAATTCTCCAAGACACACATCTTCAAATGATGTCTTCATACTTATACACTTTCTTCACACCTCTTCATGAACCAATATGTCTTCTCATGTACTCACACCTTTTCACATAATGATGTGTCTTTACATGTAATAATAAATAAAGTTAAACAAGTGTTTTTTCCTTTTTAGCAATAACTATTTTTAACTTTATAAACACTATTACCTCTTCTTCTCCATTTGTTAACATTTTTGTATCACCTTTTATAACAACACAAAAAACCACTTTACATATATGCATTTTTACTTTAACTCTTTATATAATTTTTATGGCTTTTATAACCTTATATTAGGTCGTTATAAGCATTAGGTCTGTCATTTTAAACTCAGCCAACACTTTTTAAATAAGACTTCAATTTCATGAGCTTAAACAACTTCTTTTAATTATGTGCCACTTTAATAATGACCAGATCACCTGTGTGCTCAAAAACTTTGTTCATGGTCTGAATGAACCAATGATTGCTTGGAGCAAAGCGTTCTTGAAAGTTCAATGGATCGAGATGCAATTTATGTTTATAGTGAGAGTCATTGATGCTGACCATGTAGTTAATCATGCGTTCTGCAATTACTTCCACATTGCTCGATTTTGTCATTTTACAAAGCAAATCCAATGTCTTGCGTTTCAGTGAATCAGCTGGATCCTCTTAAGCAATTGATCACTGCCAATTGATGTTCTTCCGCAAAGTTCTTTCTCCTGGAATACAAGGGCATCCTGTAGGCCTTTCATCTTTGGTTTGACAAGGACATTGCCATTCTCAACTTTCTCCACCCATCCCATCAAAATTTTCAAGTCCCCTCGAATAACCACAACCGCATCACCCTTCAGAAAGTGGCCTTTCTTTCGGTTGGCAAGCAATGAAGATAAAGAAGCCACATCATCACTTGCATCGTCTCCAAGCTTTTGAAATTTCTGAAGCTCGTCAAATGATGGCTGAATGTTCTGAGAACTAATAGATTTCATGGACACAGTTTTGTAAACATATCCATCTTTAAACATCATACTCTCAATTGTCTCAAACAACTCTCCTGTAACTGGATCCCGTTTACGTTCAACAGGAATATGCATATCCTTGACTTCATGCATGTTAATGAAGCGAGGCAGAGGAACAAAAGCCTTCTTTTTTTTCAACATCCTTGCCCTCCAATTTGTTGGCCATGGCTTGCAAATCTATGCTAGGAACCAGCTTTATGGTTACTCTTTGTCTTACATTATCAACATCCATGACCTTTGCAAGGTCACCTTTGTATGCTCCAATTTTTACACGCACCCATGTATCCTTGGAAAGCTCGATCGATTTACTTTCTACTGAAAGCACATCAGTCATATCCTTGATAGGAACAAGTGAAACCTTTGTAGAATATATATTTCGAAGCCCTTTGCATGCCTCTCTAACATAGAGCATCTCTGTCTGCTTCAATATAGAGGTAGCCTTTCAGATGATCAAGAGCAACAACTGACCTTATCTGCAAATCCCGTTAATGTCCTATTGAACATTTGACCATCCACAACTTTGGGTCCTTAATAGACGGTAATAAAGCTTGTTCTTCAACATCAGTAGTTTCTTCGTCATATTCAACGTGGTCTGACCGTGCTGCAGATCTTTGCTATATCAATCTTTCCAGATCTTCAACATCCTGCTCTTGCTCATCTCGAGCTAGGAAAGGACGACAGTGCATTAGTTTGTCCTCTTCATCTTGTAAATCAGCTCCCGCGTCATTGATAAAATCTTCCTCGTCCTCTTCTTCATCACTTGCAACAAGTGCGGTGTCATCGATGAAAGCCGAAGCCCTTCTATGCTTCTTGTTTCTTGGAGTTTCATCTTCCTCCTCGTCTTCATCTTCTCGGCCACACATCATCTTGACAACCTCATCAATGGCTCTGTCATCTGCTCTGCCATAACCATCTGTTTGTCATCACACATGCTTGATGCTCTGTCTTTGTTGCCCTGGCATGGCTAGTTGCCACTGCCATATCTGATTGCCATCAATGACAATCTACCTACTCTGCCATATTGCCAACAATCTCCCCATTTGGCATTGATGGCAATACAATTTCCATTTCTCTCCCTTATACATCTCTCCCTTATACATCAAAGACAAAGGGTTGAACAACTCCCTGACTTTGATTCCCGACTCCCCCTGACTATGGATCCAATAAATCCTCTAAATTGCCATCGAGCCTTTGGAGCGATCTTTGGTAAATTTTATAAGTAGTGGAAAAGATAGTGTTTTATATTGTTCAAAAACTCTACTGCAAATCTCATGACATAAAATCCACAAAACCTCTCCTCAACTACGTCGGGTTCGATCTTTGGTAAATTTTATAAGTAGTGGAAAAGATAGTGTTTTATATTGTTCAAAAACTCTACTGCAAATCTCATGACATAAAATCCACAAAACCTCTCCTCAACTACGTCGGGTTCCCTCATGAAAGGACTAGATGGGCGTCTTGGAGCAATAGGTGCGTCATTTCTCTGCAGAATCTCCAGTATGAATTTCTTTCTTTCTCATCGAACAATTTTTCATATTGATCTTCTCTGGAATATTCACTGTCATTCTTTCTAACTTTGTAATCAACTTCACGAGAGCCATAGAACACTGTAATTGGATATCGATCTTTAAAGACGTCTGAATTCGTATCTATTAACCCCTCATCTGAATTCAATTGCATGCTTGCACGATGCGCCAAATGAAACGGGGAAGCCTTCACTTTATAGCGTGGAGAAAATATTAGCATTGGAGTTCTCTCAATTGATATAATTCGTTCAAATTTATGCAACCGACAAATGTTCACACTTGGGCAACAAAGATCTTTCGGTGCCCTTTGATTATGAAATATCCTCCGACATCAAACAAGCAATCACCGTCTGCAAGCAGCTCTTTAGGAGTGAGACCATACAAATGACAAAGATGCGACTTAACCATGATTGGAATTCTCCCAATTAGCACTGTTTTCTGTTCCTCGCTTATAGGTGTCACATGTCTTCCACCTTTCACATTTAAGCTTGAACTACTCTTAGACTTGCCATCAGTTTTGACAGGGTCTTGGATCTTTTGTACTTTATAACCGGGGCATCCGTTCTCACAAGTCGCGTCTGTTGTAGGGCGATGGTTCAATGGAAACACATGCATTGAGTTAAAGTCTTGGATTTGAAACCGACGACGGAGAAATTGGAAGGAAGTCGGTGACGGAGAAATTGTAAAGGGAGTCGGTCTAGGCAAACTCTCCATAATTCAAAGTTGGATGTCATTTTGGACATTGGTTCACACATACCCAATAGCATAAATACAAGAACACCACACTTTTTTATTATAAAGATTTGAAAATACTTTCAGATATCATTCCAATCACAATCATTCCGCCTAAATTTATCACTGGAGCTCTTTGCGTCTCAACAAGTACATGTTTTTTTTGTTTTTTTATAAGCATCTGAACTAAAGTGCCAGCAACGATATTGACTTCCATAGTCATTCCATGCATCCCATCCTTCCTGGTACCGTCTACTGCCTCTCTCATTCCGGTGACCATAGTACTCTGAATCCGTTTCAACTTTAGCAGTACTTGTTGTACACACCTTCTATAACTCTTCTTCAGCACCATAGTGAAAACGTGTTCATGCTTTTCCGTGCACATTTTATCCTCGATACCCGTGTAGATTACAACAACGGGCCTCCGATTCTTATTCATAGAGTATCCACATAGCTCGAAATTGTATGCATCGATTTCAAAGCCTGGAATAACATGGCTCAACCCAAATTTGGATGTCATTTCGTATGTAGACTCACAATTTTTCTTGTAGAAAACAGAAGTATTTTCAGATTCTCTCTTAGTTCTAACTTCCTCTCAGATAAATTAGTGCCCAATCGAATTTCCAATTGTTTTACTAGGTCATGGTATATTGTTGTGTCAATATCAGATACTGCGATCATCTCACAAGCTGCAACACATAGTTCCTCATGTGACGGATGATTCAGTGAATTGTTCGTTTTCACATTATCATTGTTTGCCATCTCTTTCATGTCTACTTCTTGCACAGAATTTTCAACACCATGAGAATCATTTTCCCGTTTTGCATCTTCCTCTCTATTTTCATTCTCACGCAGTCCTTTCTCTTCCTGAGTGCAAAAACTATTTTTTCGCCTCTTGCGAGGAAGACCTTCCTTTTGACCAATTACAATATCTATTAGTGGTAGGCAAACGTTTGTGGGACTTTTGAGCCATATGTATTAGTGATAGTGAAGCATTGATCCGCTTACTCAGGAGAAGCGTGAGGTCGTGTGGGTGGACCACAACGGAGTTGGTCACGTAGGAGTTGAGGGGCGCACAGTAAGGACAGACTTACTCCTCAGTGCCATTAGTCCCTAATAGTGTGTAGACGGAGGATAGAAGGTAACGGCTCCTGAAATCCCTACATGAAGTTCCCGCTAGTCAAAATGAAAGGATATCGGCAGAAGGGCCCGACGATGTGGTACCCTGCCGAGAACGGAAAGAGTGGATGCAACGACCTGACGATGTGGTACCTTATCGAGAAATGGAAACGACAGATGACTGGACCCGACGGAGTGGTGCCATGTCGGGGAAATGAAGTTAAGGAACGAGAAGGCCCAACGGCGCGGCATCAGGATCCTAGTAAAAATGATTGTTAAACTAAATTGCATAAAGACGTATAAATTTGCACCTAGAACATTTACTTAGAGAAATGCATTTTAGTACTTTAAACAATAAGAATTAGTACTTGAGACTTTTGCACATAAAATATTATTTTAGCATTTAAAATAATATTAATTTTTATTTATGCATTTGCACATAAATTATTATTTTGATTATTTAAAATAATATAAATCTTTATTTGGAAGAAAAATAGAATCCCAAGCATAGATATCTAGTCAATTCCACCTTCACCACAAATTTAGGAGTTAGGTGAAACATCTTGGGGACAAACATAAGCAAACTTAGGAATGTTGGTGCATCTCCTAGAAGGACTGACACATGGATGGGTGAGTTTTATTTAATTTGAAATTGAATAAATTAAATATTATTGCATGGAGCAACATGTGTCGCAAGGGATTTTCCTACTTAAGGAAGGCCTTGGGAAGGGAGAGGGGACCCAATTTTTGGATGGATATCGTAATTCTTGCGATAGATGCGACTTGTTGCTATTGGGGTTTGGCTAGAAATTCTCGTGGGGAGGGGAACCCATTGAGGAGTTTCTTGAAAGGTGTGTGTGATTTTTACGACCCGAAGCTCAGGGGAGGCCATGCAACTGAAAGAATGAGCCTATGGTTGGGTGGAAAAGCTAACGGTTGCTTCGTCTATGGTTAAATGAGCTTTGTTGGAGGGATCCTACGAAAGACACGGACGTCAATGGACCAGCTGGATTGAGATGACAGGTTATGGTTTGTCTATATTTGCTAAGTTATTTAGTTAATTTTTTTATTTATCTAGTAATTATGGTTTCTAATCTCTTTTGTATCACTACAAGATTCGACCCCAAAAATCCAACGAGAAAATCTGACCACATCCGATGAAAAGGTCTGTGTCGTCAGATTTCACCTTCAAAATTATGAACTTTGATGATTTTTTTAAAAAATAAGTGAAGGATCCATTGGATATCCGACGTACCTTAGATATTCGGCGTCCCTTGGATATCCAACATGCCTTAGAAATATTGATCAATTTTGAATAAGGATATCCAACCTAATCTTAAGCCCGCGGAGGTCGGATATCCGACGGCATCGGATATCGTAAGTAAAAGGTATTGAGTTCCAACCCCTAAGTGGTCTTGTTAAATGGATAGATTAACTCTGTTTAGAAGAATAAAAAATCTATGGGATGCATACCTTGCCAAACACCTTGGTTTGGTGTTTTGGTTAAGGACTCCTTTGCATAGGTAAAAGATCGACCTTACTTCAAACCCCCAAGTAGTCTTGCTAAATCATAATAACTTTGTTTGTAATACCCCTATGCGCATATGACCATATAGTGTAAATACATGGTAAGTGGGTAAGTGCATTATATTCTAATTAATGAAATGAATAATAAAATAATAAATAGGTGCACTTGGGGTTAAATCTCCATGTGAACACCATGGGGGCAATGAACCAATGAGAGGCGTAGTAGTAGAAATCCATATAAAATATTATTTAATTTTTTGTTGCCAAGTGTCCAACTCCATAACCTTGTTAACCTCTTGTCTATGTCCCAAGCTTCTAAGGTGGGGCACATGTTTCCCATGCAAATCGAATTTTCATATAATCCTTGGAACTCATTTATCAAAATTGGATTTTTTTCAAAGTCGGATTGCTATCATGAGTTCCAAGGATTATCGCGATAGCAACTGAGCTTGAAAATAGTGACAATCTATGTAGGGACTCGGGAGTCGAAACTGATCGAAAGAGACATTGTGATTGTGACTGTTTGGATGTGCACACGTTGATGAGTTTGTTTGATTGTGACCGTTTGGAGGCACAAACATGATGAAATTGTTGTACTCACTTATGACCGTTTGGATGCTGACACGACGTTGATGAGTTTGCTGTGATGAATAATATCTCATGGTAATTATGAACAAAGCTGATCACCGCACCTACGAATAGTCAAATAGTTCCTTTCATATAGTACGGTCCGATATCACACTAGTAGCGCCTCCCAACTCCCAACGGTTGTGTTCTCTCTTTCAGTCCACTGTCCATCAAAATCAACAACAATCCTACGGAACAAGCATCTCTTTCAATCCATCGATATTTTGTAGCCTGCTTTTTCATCTATTTTTATATGTTAGAATATTAGGTTTTATACACACACATTTGCATACATATTATATTAATAAATAAATAATAATACATAAATACTAACTATAAAAAAAACAATAAATATAAATACAAAAAAAACATAAAACAATAATCAACAAAACTAACCTCCCTTAAGAACTTACCTCCCTCCCAGCCCACGTGAACACATTTCACTTACCTCACCCTGCAAGAACTTCCAATACTAGAGGTCGCAGAGGCCATCATTGAGGAGGTCGTAGAGGTCACCGATGCAATCACAGAGGAGGTTGAGGCAGTCATGGAGGAGGTTGAGGAGGTCATACTGGAGGTTGAGGAGGCCGCAAAGGAATTCGAGGGTTCCATTTGCACAAATAAGAAAACAATAGGTAAGGTATACCTCGATTCATTGCAATCATTTTCTGTTACATTCAAATTAGATTTTTGATAAAATCTTCGGGTTTAACTTTGTGTTGTTATTTGCTTGGCAGGTGAATGATGGCTTTCCTCCTCTGTGTGGGTTCCTAACTGATGCCCAATACCCTCAACTTCGTTGGTGTTGCAATTGGTAAGTTCAGGGTTTTCCAACCCTTACCCTTTCCTCTCGCCTCTTATGGAGTGGTATTGTTTATGGATGTTTAGGAGGAACTGCGTGAATCCCCTTTTGGGTTCACTAAAACTTCTTGCAGTTCCTGGAAGGTTGTCGTTTGGCTGGACCATTTAATGAATGTAATAGTTGACCATTTTGTGGTTATACGAAACTGTAAGCCTCTTTAAAGGAGTTATGAGCTCCTGTTGTGTAAATTTGGGGTTTTGGGGAATCGATACAGTGACCTGCGTTTTTCTATTGAACCTTAAACATGTATAAACCAGTGTGGAACCTCTGCATTTTCTTTATGAAGTTTGTATGGTTAATAATCTCTTTGTCCTCGGTGTTTTGGCTATATTTGTTATTTGACTAATATTGAAGAATGTGTTGACAGGGGAAAAACATAACCCTGATACCAGTTTAACTATAAGCTTGAGAAGTGTAAATTCTAGTTCTTACTGTTGCGTTGTCTGGTGGTTGAAATAAATAGACAAGGTTAAATGGGCCTCTGCAT
The DNA here is from genome assembly GCA_027924585.1 of Larix kaempferi. Classification (NCBI taxonomy): domain Eukaryota; kingdom Viridiplantae; phylum Streptophyta; class Pinopsida; order Pinales; family Pinaceae; genus Larix; species Larix kaempferi. The sequence continues at coordinate 16,082,961 of BSBM01000229.1, read as the reverse complement.
ATTTCGCTCTATGATCCTCAGTTATATTTAGCTTTGCGTTTTGATTTCTATGGAAAAATGTATGGTGATGCCCAGGTCTGCATCCTGCATGTAATGTCATTGTTCTATTTCCTTATGCAGTTGATTTGGTAATTAAAAAGGCCTCCTAGATTTGTATGATGATGATAGTGCCTCTGTCCAACTTCTAGTTTGTTTAAAAGGATGAATCTGTAGCTTTAAAACTATGTATTGATGCGTTTTTGGGTTTGCACGATTTACTCAGAAAATTGATAATGGGATTCGACCCTGTGACCTGTAGATTGATATGCTAAGAGGAATGTAAATAAATGTTTGAGTAATACTTCGCTTTCAATTTCTAATTCACTCAACCAATGTCTATGTCTGCATCTGCGTCTGTGTGCTTAAATGTCAGTGGTTTTTGGGTTTGAAGGAATGGTAGAATTTATTACTACGATACTGTAGTGTAGCCTGTGATAAATGTTTAAATGAATGGCTGGGCCGAGAAGATCTCGTGGCAAGCTAAGCTTTACGATTTTTCCTTATTGTTTAGAAACTCTTTCTGAGGGTTTTGAACTCGTAACCCTTGGCATAAGACCTCAAACGATGATTGTTCTAAAACAAGGTTGGGTTGGGCTGGCATAAGGGGTAACTGCTAATATTTGGCACCTTCCAAAACAATGAGATAACTCCCTCTATTGTGTGAGCATATCTTAAATCTGACTCCTAGAAGATGCGCTTAGACCTCACTATGTGTTGTTACAGGACTACTATGCAACTGTAGGCTGCTGATCCAAGTCTGGGTGTTGTAGGAGACCTTACTGTTGAATGGTTAGGGCCCCTATTTAGGTCTAATACAGTGCACATAATGTTCTCATACTTGTTGCATATACCCTTTCAGCTACAGGCCTAAAAAATGATGCTTTAATGGCTTCCTTGGGGATAATATTGCCACAACCAACTCCAAATGAATACAAATATGCCCACATATGACATTTATCCTCACTATAATTTTCCAGAATGCCTTCTAGTATGCCCAGATTTAATGTATGGCCATATTCATTACTGTTGGATTATACGGGATTAACAATGAAGGGCCCACTACTGTCACAAATCAGAATACTGTCACAAATCATAATTTCCAATTATGTTCATAAGTGTTGTATCTTATTGTCTGAAGACTATGATCAATACACCCATACCAAAAGGGGGGTAATAGGCCCAAATATGGTAGTAATCCTGGTACAAAATGGAGGTTAATAGGCCCAAACATAAGAATTATGGTAGAGTGCATTTTGTAAACAAATGCAAACCAGTCTACCATGCAATTTACTCGACATAAAAATGCCATTGAAGAGAAGAAGGAAAGTTATAAGATGTAGGTCACTATCTCTTAATTGGTTATTTCTAAGGTTATAGGGGGTATCAAGTGTGTCTTTTTGATGATCATGCCTTCCAATTTTTTGAATCTTATTCAACAAGTCATAGCTAGAAACATATGAACTCTATTTGGAAACAATAAGGTTCTTCACTTCCTTGCCTGTCCTTGGAATTTGGAAACAATAAGGTCCTTCACTTCTTTCACTGACAACAACAAGAACTTGCATGTCCTTGGAATTTTCGGTGGCTACTAAATTTACCAGTATATTCGTACCCCCATCATCCATATCACTTAATGGTGTTGATTTTTTCACAACTTCGGTAGATCTTGCATGCTTGCCACCATAAGTATAAGCAACTTTTCATGTATCTTACTTATAGGGAAAATATGCTCCCTAGCTTGATCCAGACTGTGTCATTGTTCTTCATTACTGCATCAAACAATATTTTAGACTGTGTCAAATTTGTCGCCCTCCTTTGGTATTCCTGCATCACCATTATTTCATTTTTGGGCTTCTTGAAGTCAACCATCCAAAATAGGAAAGCACCCGAGCTACACAAATTGGTTGTGACAGCCATCTTGATCGGTGGTTGCAATCACACCTACAAGGGATGTACGCCACGAAGCCACAATTCCTTTCTTACCATCATCACCTCTAAGTTTCTGACCAACTGCTTTAGAAGCACAAGCTTCCCAACATTTTATGAGTTGATTTGGCTTCCATCTTTGTCAGTGATTCAGGCAAATTTTATGTTCCTAATGGACATGGTGAAGGAAAATGGTCATAATAATAACGACATATGTGTAGGTTGAATTGAAATGCTGAGGGGAATTTGGGGTAGAAGGAATCTCTATTGGGTTGTGTCAATTGCTAGAAGGCTTATTTGGGGTCCATCAACTGCTCAATTTGTTGTCGCATACTCATATGTTCCGGTAATTGACATCTTTTAGTCAAATATAATTGTTGCGATAATTATTTTGTTTGTGGAAACCAACTTGTATGCACTGGGTTGCAGCACTATAACTGTTAGTAGCTAATGTCATTCCTCAAATTTAAATTACAACTTAGCAAACTATTTTGTCATTTTGTTTGCGGACTATCAGCTTGTATGCACTGGGTTGCAACACTCTATTAACTGTTATTATCTATTGTCATTCCTCAAATTTCAATTATAGCTTGTTCATATTTCTGTATGCCCTAACTTATCATTCAAAGTACTTTATTATTTTTTCAACAAAACTTTTCATATGTTTTGCAAAGTAATTATGATTTTACGTGTCTCTCACTTACTCCACATTTTTCTTATGTTTTGCAGAAAACATATAAATGGATACGTAAAGTTGACGTCCCACCGCCATTTCTTTCGCCACCCACTCTTGATTCATTCTGCATGCATTTCACTATGCAACCGTCCCAGATTCTCACTGCATTTTCCCTCAAGTAGTTTCTCAATTCAGTATGACCCACGCTCGACGTCTGAGGAGTGTTGCCAGCAGTCTTGAGTTTCAGCCTGGCAACGGTGGGGATTCATGGTATTATGTTTCCCTTCGGCTGCAATATGGAAAACTCATAGTTCACTACGAAGGTTTGTATGGAAACGGTGGGGATTCATGGTATTATGTTTCCCTTCGGCTGCAATATGGAAAACTCATAGTTCACTACGAAGGTTTGTAAGGATACAAACCTTCGTAGTGAACTATGAGTTTTCCATATTGCAGCCGAAGGGAAACATAATACCATGAATCCCCACCGTTGCCAGGCTGAAACTCAAGACCGCTGGCAACACTCCTCGGACATCGGGCGTGGGTCATACTGAATTGAGAAACTACTTGAGGGAAAACACAGTGAGAATCTGAGACGGTTGCATAGTGAAATGCATGCAGAATGAATCAAGAGTGGGTGTCGAGAGAAATGGTTGTGGGACGTCGTATGAGAGGAAATGGTGATGGGAATTGATTGATAAGGTCAAATTAAATTCGCACGATGGTAATAAAATACACTTGTGTCTTCCATTGTCAGCTGCACTTCAAGCTTGAAGGTGGTAGCCTTGGGACTAGACATAGGTTTCAGGTTCGCATTTCCTCAGTTTAGTTCGTACCCTATTATTTTTTCGATGCAAATTATATGTTTTTTTTAATTTCCTTTGTTAGGACACAGAGACAACCATAAAATATCATATGTGTCAATATGCAAAGAGTACTAAAAGACAACAAGTGTACTTTTAGGTTAGCAGTGGCATCAACATTGAAAATGGTTTCCATCCAAACCTATCAAGTGTACTTTTAGGTCAGCAGTATTCTTGTCTCTGAACTGTAGTAGTTGTTTGGCCATTTTCAGCTAGGTGAAAATGGCTAAACACCTGCTACAGTTCGGAGACAAAAATACTGCTGACCTAAAAGTACACTTGATAGGTTTGGCTGGAACAAATTACCATGGAAATCCTCTTTATCTTCATTCTCGAGTTTTGAGAAAATCAGAGATATATGAAACGATGCTTTATGACTGTTCGTCCTCACAGCTTCCTCTTGAAATCAAGGTAAGAGATGGTTTAATGATTCAGTGTAGTAAACAATTATCTTTATTGAATGTTAGTTTTTATTGAATGATTGTGTTCATTGAATGAATGGATGGTTTATTGAATGTTATCTTTTATTGAATGAATGTGTTGATAGAATGAAACATTGGTTTAATGGATTTTAGCCTTTATTGAATGAATGGTAGTTGTTTGTTTATGATGAAATATGCATGAATTTGCATGTAATTTTTTTTCCAAGTACATGCATTGGGTATGGGGAATTGAGAGTGATGTGAGGGGGGGGGGGGCATAAGAGCTTCCACATTCACATGGTTGGCCCTGTTCAGTAGAGAATATTAAATTATTCTCGAAACATAGAGGAGCTCAATGAATGGAAACGATGCTGCCTTTCTACAACCCACTCCCGTGTCATCTAAATTTTGACAATTTCTTGGAGCTTGTTGTGATGTTTGGTTGCTCCTGATCATAACCAATTTCGAGTCTCCACAACTTGAAAGGTTGAGTAAATGATGCACTGGAACCAATATCTTTAACCTTCTCTTTAAATTCCTTGGAATCTCCTTGAGAATATTTCAATGAGATATGTCTCAAATCCTCTAGATATATTTGAATGAGATTAGTCATGTGCAATTAGTACATCTTACAAATCTTTTGTATTTTCCACCAAACAGTTTTCAGAATCTCCATTTCCCTATATTGGATTGTATCAACAATTTTTATTAGAAGTCAATGATGTGAATAAGCAATTATAATAGCTCTTGGAGAAAGGAGTCATATTATAACCCAGTGTTTCACCTTATGGGTTGCCTATCATCATAGTGCTTAAGCAGGATGAATGTTTGTGAATGTGTACTGACTACCAAGTAGTGAATGAGATAACCATCAAGAATCAATATATATTTGCCACATACTAGCCCTCCTCTACAAGACTTCATTTCTAAACAACACTCAATGGCATGCATCTAGAACCAGAAACCAAGCAAAGGTTGATTTATGCATTGATATAGAGAGGTGGCACTAGGCACACAATATGGAGAAACAACGAAAAATTAATAGTGTATTTTTTTTTAAAAATTACCTAACTCCGTCGGATATCCAACTCTAAATATGAAGATATCGACGTCCATGCCATAGCTATGACGACAAAAGATGTCGAAGCTCAACCTTTTTCAAGCCGGCGAGTGGTCGGATACCCGACCGCAACAACTAAGATATGCGATTGCTATAGGTCTAAAGGCAAAAGACATTGGATAGAAGCCCTGCCCAATTGTGCTCGGCGTCGGCATTTCGACCTTGTCTGGCATCGGTTAACCAACGAGGTATGAGCCGTTGGAATGTATTTGAATTTGGACCGACGTTAAAAAAAAACCGAGGTTATTGGATAGTCGACCACAAAAAGTAGAAAATTTGACTTTTAGGCCGTCGGATTTTGGGTCCAAAAAACCTAGTGTATCAAGTTGTTGAGCTTCAAGTTAAGCACGGAAGGACCATACAGGAGGGGCTCTACAATATGACACTAGTACCATTGGGAGAACCACTATTCAGCTCACTTGTATATTGTTCTCTTGATGAGTGATGATACATAGATCCACTGTGTATTCATTTGTGGATATGATCTCCAGATTGACATAGATTCATTTTGTATCTATTTGTGGCTATGATAGTCTGATTGGCATGGATCCACTGCGTATCATTTTTGTGGCCATGACCCACTTATATATCACATGGATCCACTCTGTATTATTTCATTTCCATGATCGTTACATCATTCATATATATGTCATAGATCCATAGTGAATCTGATTGGCAGCCATGTTCTATCACCTTGAGCATGGACATATCCATTATAGGGAAAAGATTGTTTGACATACTTTTTCTGTTTCAGGTACTTTGTTGAGGTTGGGACTCTTGGAATCTCTAGCCATGTTTTCTCCACATCCCGTTCCATTTCTTATTATAATTTATTTTGGCCATCATGTTCCCTTCTAACCTCACACATTAATGGGCATCTATTATAGCTCAAATCAACACTTCTCCATTCATGACGACACTTCAAGTGTCATTGTTCGTTCACAAAAAGGGACATTTATAGATTGAAGATCCTTGATTTGACCTATATTATAGATATGCCTTGAACATTCAAGCCAACCTCATATATTCCCAAGCATCCAGAAAAGTTGTAGTCCTTCAAAAGAGCATATTCGCACCCAATGATCATGTAGGTTGCGAGTCATTCGCCCCTTGTTTTTGATTTGCTAGTGAATGCAAGAAATTATCAAATTTGCTTGTTGCATACATTTTTCCAGCGAACTATTCGCTTTTTTCTATTGTTTTAGTTGCAAATACCCCCAAAAATAATGAAAAAATATATAAAAATTAGAAAAATGATGGATTTAGGGTGATTTCAGAAACCACCTGCTCAGTTACAACTTCGCCAACCGTATGGTAACTATTCTCGTTAACTATAAAAATAAGTGAGATAGAGCAAATCGAGACCCCTTGTCATGGTATTGTTATGCTGGAGGAATTACTTTCTGTATACTCTCCTTCCCTTCCTATCATTGATCTTTATCTCTGTATGTTGAAACTACTACCCTCAAGTGCTTTTTACCCTTATGCATGTGGATATTTGGAGTGGGACTTATGGAGAACTTGAGCAAGAGAGACCTAAATCCCTAGTTTTGACAAGGTGCCAAGAATAATAAGGTATGCTATGTATTATTTCTAGCATTTAATGAAGATTGGACATCTTTCCCTTCCCTATATGTTGTGTTTATCATTGTAGTAGATTTGGTTTATATCTTGATATGAATTTGATTAATGAGTTTCATTTTCATGCTATACTTTGATATCAATAATCTATTTGTTGTAGCCAAGTTTGTTTGAGGAAGGTATTTTGGCTATGGTTGCAGGTCTTTAGAATGGAAAGAAGGGACATATCTAAGAGGGAAAAGAAAAGCTAGGATCAGTCTTCATAAATAAGGTGCACGAAATATTTATCTTTCGTTCTTTAGTTTATATTTGTTTGATGTCAATGTGATGTTTAAAGTTCTATCTTCCTGCAATGAGTCTTTTAGATGTCCATCTTGTCTCATCTAGTATGTTGGTGACAAAGCCCCAGTCATAGGAAGTTTTCCTTAGCAAAAATATTATGTATTTTCATCTTGTTGGAGGCACTTTTCTTTGGTTGATCATTGTTGGAGAGATCATCTCATTATCCCCCTTGATCATGATGTTCTAGCCACTACTTTCACTTGATTCTTGCATGGTGGGTTCATGGTTTGGTCTTAGTTGTTTGTGTCCTCATGGTAGTGTACTTTCTTAGTCGTATTCATTAATATGACTCACTTTCCTCACATTTCCATCGTTGTACCTAGGTAACTTTCATATTTTATTACATCTCCACTTTGTACCTAGGAATAACCCATATCACTCTCATATTCCATCATATCCTCATTCCTAGAAGCTACATGAATTATTCCATCCATATTCATATAAGTGTTCCTTCATAATTAACCTCATTAGAACAAATTTGGGGTTTAAAATGGGCCTCATAAGAAAAAGAGCCAACCATAATTTCTTGATGAGTTAGAATTCAAGAATCAATAGAATTTCAAGAAAAAAGTGTCAACCATAATGGTTGACTTGGCATATTTGTCATAAAAAACTACATTTTTCTTCGTATTTTCAACATATCTCCCCGTGGTTTTACTTAAATTTCAAGTGGGAGAACTCGTTGGGTGCATAATTAAATTCCGCATCCAACGAGTACCCACACTGCATACTTTTGATGGACCCCACCCCACAAAAAATGAGAAATATATTAAAAAAATGTGTTACTTTTAAGTAACACATTTTTTTACTCGTTGGATGCGGAATTAAATTATGCATCCAACAAGTGCTCCTGTTCAAAATTCGAGTGAAACCAAATGGAGATATGTTGAAAATATGAGGAATAAAAAAGTAGTTTTTCTCTCTTCCTCCAAAATTCATAAATATTATTTTATTATTTTAACTATTATTTTCCTTAGGAGGCCCATTTTAGACCCCAAATTTTCTCTAATGTAATCAATGACATGAATCGACACAATCATTAAAAATAAAGTTAAGATGAGGTTGGGTTATTATTAGTATGTTTCAATAGGTGGACAACAAGTCTCCATGCTTCTTTTAGTGTTAAACTATCATCACGATTGATGTTGTTTACAATTTTTTCAATTTCTAGGGATTCTCATATTTTCCTTTTGTAGTAGTGCGGGATTGTTGCTAAAACTTTTGAATCTTCAAAAAGCATATGTGGTGATTGGTGGTGTGAGAGTGCTTTGCAATGGTAGAATTATTAATTATTCCATATCTTATATATGCACTACGCTATTTTAACCTTATTTAGATTGAGCGACAGGTTTCGCCGATATATGTTTTCCCACAAGAACAAGGTATCACATAGACGCCTTTATGGAGCTTTGGCTCAATGGGATCCTTAGTTGAGTCGAGCATATTTCTTAGGGAGTCTGGAGGAGAGAAGAAACCATTATGTTCCTCTTTCTTAATATCTTGTCAATCTTGTTCATAGTTCCATGGATATATGGAAGAGTAATCTGGAAAAAAATCGCTATCCATGTTATGAACCCTAGTTTTGTTGCTTTGCACTTTACAAATAACACTATTGATTTGTTCTTATTTGTATCCATTGTTCATTAGGTATTTTATAAGATGTTCAAATTCTTTATCTAGGTGGTCCATATCATAAACTCTTAAAGCACGAGTTGCTAAAGTATTGATTATTTTGATTTTCTGGGAAGGATGATGATGAGATTCTACGTGAAGATACCCATCTTATGAGTTTTCTTTATGTATACTTAGTGATCCAGAGATCTGTCTTGCTTCTTTGTGGTGAGTACATCCAAGAAGGAAATGCAATTCATATATTCTTTTTCTAAAGTGAACTTAATGCATTATGATTGGTTATTTACATGATTCAAGAATTCTCCCAAATTGTCTTCACCATGCAAGCAGTTGCTAAATACATCATCTACAAATCTAAGCCACCATTTTGGTTTATGAGCAAATGAATCAATTGTATTTTTCTTAAACTCTTCCATAAAGAGGTTAGCAACAAATGGTGAGAGAGGAAAACCCATTGCAACTGCTTCTGTTTGTTCATATATTTGATCCTGAAAGAAAAATAAAGTTGATTTAAGACAAATCTCCACAAAGCAAGGAATTTATTCATTTGAAACTTTTTTAATAACTTCAACAGCTTCATCAATCGAAATCTTTGTAAAAAGGGATACAACATCGAAACTATTTAATATATCATTTTCCTATGTCCTCCAATCTTTCATCATATTCACTAGATGAGTTGAATCTTTAATGAACAAAGAAGTATTACCCACTACAGCTTTAAGTTCCCCTACCAAATGCTTCAACACTATACAAACATCCATACTTAGATGTTCAAATGTTTTTTCTATTATTAGCTCAAATGAGTAATTGATGCACACTAGAAGGGCGTTTGAATAGGGACATTAGGGTTTGGTGAGCATTATAATGGCATTTTAACTAAATAGGGCCATCATTCTTAGGTATTGCAAGGCTTTGCGATGATCACTTGTTAATGTTCATTTTGTCAATAATCCTTTTATTTATACAATGTATTATGACTATGATTATCCCATAAGTTGATAGGCACTAGTCACATCATCTCATTTCCTTGTTCTCTTCACACTCCTTTTTCTTCTTTTCCAAATCCCTTTCCCCATTTTTATTATGTTTCATATACTACAACAACCATACATTTTGTTAAGGCTTACTCTTCCTATATCACTTCGAGCCCACACTCCATAGCCTTAATAATCTTACTTATCGATACCCCCCTTGAGTTGGAGGAAATCCAACCTAAAGAGAGCGGAAGAGCTACTAAGGTGTTGATAGCCTTCCTAAGTTACACAAGACTAACGCTTTGGTGCTTCAGACATTACATCATGTGGGTGTTAAATATTTTTGTAACAACACCCACATTTTTTCACATAAAGTCGCCTACAAACAACAAGAAACACTTAGCACCAGAGATTGATGTTGTCTTCATCGGCCCACAAAGATCCACATGAGCCCACTAAAGAATATACTTAGCTCTCCAAGCTCGTCTTTCACCAAATGGAACTCAATGTTGCTTTCCCACCTAACAAGATCCACAACATATTTCTTTTGTTGAATCTCTGAAAGACCATCCACTTACTTTTTATGTAGCCCAATGAGAAAATGCAAATTCAAATGTCCATACCTTTGATTCCAAAATGAAGTGATTGCTTGACCACTTTTGTCCAATAAAGCATGCTCTTTGGCTTCCTCTGTATCAACCATACTATTAGTCTATGATCTTCAATACCAATAGTGATTGTCTTCTTGTTTCTCTGGCCAACCATGTAGCATTTATGGTCATTGAAAATAACATGTACATTAGAGGAAAGTTTGAGGAAAAATATGAGCCTCAACAAAAAATGTACTATCAAAATCAACTTTATAAGAACTAATCAGATTCAAGATGATGATGCCAACCATAAGGGTAAATAATTTTAGAGGGGAAGGGGAAAACTAATTTTTTTCTATTGCATTTTCAACTTATCTCCTTGTCGGTTTACTCAAACTTCGAGTGTGAACACTCATGGGATGCATATTTAAATTCCACATCCAAGAAGTACCCACTCAACATAGTTTTGTCAAACCCTCGTAAGGAAAAAAAATGAAATACATTAGAAAAGGCATATTTCCTTCAAAAGTATGACAAGGGTCTGTCAAAAGTATGCCAAGTGAGTACTTGTAGGAGGAAATACCATTTTAACGTGTTTTGTGTTTTTTTCTATCAAGGGGATATCAAAGTATGTTGAATATGTACTCGTTGGATGCAAAATTTAATTCCACATCCAATGAGTGTTCACATTCGAAATTTGAGTAAACCTACAAGGAGATAAGTTGAAAATATGATTAAAAATAGTTTTTTTTTCATTACAAAACTAATAACTTTTATTTTATTATGTTAACTATTATCTTAGGAAATATCTTTTTTAATATATTTCGAGTTTTTTTTATTACCAAGGGTATGTCGAAAGTATGTCGAGTGGGTATTTGTTGGATAAAATATGGTTTTTTAATGTATTTCAGGTTTTTTCCTACCAGGGGTATGTCAAAAGTATGATGAGTACTCATTGGATGTGCAATTTAATTCCAAATCCAATATTTCCAATTATGTATTGAATAGTTGAATTGAAAATACGATAGAAAAAAATATTTGTTTCCCTTTCATTAAAAAATCAATAACTCTTATTTCATTCATTTATTTATTTTCTTAGGAGCCCCATTTTAGACCTTAAAATTGCTCTAATGAGTAGGGGATTTGCCTCATAATTTGCCTTATTGAAAGAAAATTGTGTTCCATAACTAGCACATAGTTTACATTAAGGAAAACCAATCGTTTATCTCCCAAGCTAATCTGTACATTTCCTCTGCCTTCAATAAATCCTCCCTGCCACCAAAAAGTACAAATAAAACATATGCATCATAGTTAACAAACCAATAATGTTTATTAGTAAAATGACGTAATGCACCAAAATCAATATACAAATTAGATGACTCTCCATGGTCTATTTGCTTAGCCAAGAAATCAAAAAGAACAATGTATTCCTAGTGTTATGCAACATGGACCTTTTCCTCTTGCTAAGATCATCCCTAGTTATGCTTCTCATCCCACAACCAATTTCTGAAAAACTTATTCTCATGGCCCACCTTTCCATAATAATAACATTTGAAGATCTTTTGATTACTTGATTCATCTATGTTGCTATAACAACTTATTCCATCATTCTTTCCAACAAACTTGCCTTTGTTCGAGTTTTGTTTCCAACGTTAGCTTTGAACTCGCTAGTATACTTTTATTGTTCAATTTTATTTTTTCCGCGTATCTTCCTACAAAGACTTTGTGCATAGCTCATCTAAGTTTAGGTCTTTGTCAACAATAATAATATTAAGTATTTCAATCAAATGTTCAAATGCAATTGATAAACTTTGAGTAATTACCACCATGTTTCTTCTTCCGTCTTCGACCCAATGGAATTCAACTATTCTTTGATATCCTTAATCTTTACCAAATGTTCATGTAAAGATTCATTATCATTCATCTGAATAGAAAACAATATATTTTTCAAGAAAAGGACTCTACCTTTGCTCGAGACTTAATGCAATTTTTACAAGTGCTTCCAAATGGTTGTAACATCTTTCATAATGCCATGATCCTACACTTATGGAAGCATCTCATTGGTCATAGATAATTTTATGAACATTACAGTTTCTCTATTTCGCTCATTGTATTTGTCTTGGCCTCTGCTTGTTGTTGTTTGAGTTTCCTTTCCCAACACAAGTTGATCAAGGCACCTATACTAAAAAATGGTTTGCATAAGTTGTTTCCGGAAAATATAGTTTTTACTACATAATTAATGGTTACCCACCAACATGATATTGGGAAAACTACGCATTTTGTCAAATAATTATGCAGATAAAAACACTGAAAGAAATAATAAACTACACAAAATATGTATTATTCCCCTTCAAATTGTAGATCACAAAGAAAAAACATAAAAAAATACCTGCCCATCGTGGTTGTAGTTACCAAATATCACTGATATAGAGTCTCATGAAATCTACTAAAATTATGCATAGAAAACCAAGGGTTTTCTCCCAAACCATTGAATCCGCCATTGCTCAGTGAAATTTCTACCAAAACCAATGACATTTCTCAAAATATAATAGAAAATGCATAAATCTTCCACAAATTTGCTAAGTAACTATTGAAATATAGATGTTTCCCTCTAAAATTGCAAAAATTACTGAAAATTACAACAACAACAAAAAACTAAAAACGTAATTTAAAGCAAAACTTTGAGATCTAAAGCTAATAAACAACCCTGCTCCAACAAAAAATATTATAAAAAAAGGTTTGCAGTACGAATTTCATACAATTGTACAAATCTATCTGTGCAATCATATGATCTACCCGTATAGTCGTATGGCTAAAAGAGACAATTACCAAAAAAACATCTTCCTACAACTCTGCAAATCTAGGTTCCTACTCTTTTTATGAAATAAATAGAACAACCTCCTCATTATAGTAATGAAATGACATAATCTCTAGCTAATCAAACCCTAAAATGACTATGTATATTTTAATACAACAATTAAACATAAAGTAACAAGTGACTTTATTTATATATCTAGCTCATTTCCTATTAAAATAATGGGGTACATAGGGTATATTATTAAAAAATAAAAGACTATAATTAGGTTGTTATATGAATTGTTGAAGGGCGAAGATGTAATCCATGAAAAAAACTACGAGTTTCCATGATGAGTTTCCTTCACACTCGTCAGCTGTTGGATGCAGTGGGTATTGCGTAGGAGTCATTACATTCTATCAAGCTTAAGAAGGTCGATGCTTTCATCTTAAAACTGGACCTTGTCAAAGCTTACAACCGCCTCGACTAGACGTATTTACGCTTTATACTCCTTCAGATAGGTTTGAAGCTGGAGATGGTGAATTGGATAATGTCCTGTGTTACGTCTGCAAATTTTTCAGTGTTGGTGAATGGCTCGCCGACAACCTCCTTCTATGGTTCGAGGGGCATTCGACAAGGGTTCCCATTATCACCCTACCTGTTCATTTTGGCTATTGAAGGATGAGTCTTCTCATCAATGATGCCAGGAGTAAGGGTCACATTACTGGCATCAGAGTGGCAAAGGCCTTAAACATTTCCCATCTCTTGTTCGTTGATGATGTGCTACTATTTGGCAAGGGTTCTTTAAATGAGTGGTTACATTACAAAAATATCTCTAATTGCTTCTGTAATGTTGTTGGACTAGAGATTAGCGCCACCAAGTCCTCGTTTCTTTTTCAATGTCAGGATGAACTTCTTAGGGCTTGGATTGGCGATTTGTTTCCCTACCAATTTTCGGAGATCAATTCTGGGTTCAGGTATCTTGCTTATTTTCTTAAACTCGGTGGCTATAACTCGACGGACTGGAAGTGGCTCATCAAAAAAGCGCAATATCGAATTAATGGCTGGGCCTTCCAGTATCTTGCTTTGGGAGGTAGACTTACACTGCTTTGCTCAGTACTTCAAAGCTTACATGTTTTTTGGTTTTCTCTATTTTTGTTTCCCGTGACTGTTATTAATACTCTGCAGAGGCTTTTCTCAAATTTCTTATGGACAAAAGTTGGCAATAATTCATCGATACATTTGACATCCTGGGTGTCTATCACTAAACCTAAGAGTTTGAATGGTTGGGGCATCAAAGACCTTCGATTCTTCAATTTGTCTTTGTGTGCGAAGTCTTTGTGGAGGAGTTTGTTCAATGATGGACTTTGGGGGAAGGTGGTCCGTGCGAAATACCTTGGTCGTTTACCAATCCCTCTCTGGATTCAGAATGGTAAACGTTGTGCTTCAGCTTCTTTCCTCTGGCGTACTCTAATGAAATCCTTTCCCATTATCAACCTTGGTATTGGTTGGGAAGTGGGTAGGGGCACACAAGTTTTTGTGGGTATTGATCCTATTGCTGGGTTGGGGGACGATTTCAGACTTCCGATGGTTGTCATTCATGGTCTACACAGTTGTAATGTATTTGTTTTGAAACAACCTTCTTGCTCCTTAGAAAGGGCCGGCACTTACTGGAAATCGGCGTTGGATATTGGTTTGGAACCTTGTCTTCATGCTTATTGGGACAGGTATGTTACGTTGTTGGTTCACGCTGGGATCTTTTTGTCTCCTGAGGAAGACTCTCTGCGCTGGTGCATCGACAATACCGCTGGTGTGGTCATGGCTAGGGAAGCTTACAACTGTTTGATGGTTCTGAAGCCGGATGGTGGTAGTTGGCGACATTGCAGGATTTTTTGGAAGGTAAAATGTCCACTTAAAGTTCACTGCTTTACCTGGTTGGTTATTCATAATAAGATCCTAACTTGGAGCAATCTTAACAAATGTGGTTTTGCTGGTCCAAGCCGCTGCATCCTTTGCTCTGTTGCAAATGAGATTGTCGATCATATGTTTGTGCATTGTAACTTCTTCAGAGAACTGTGGACTTGTCTGGAAACTTTACTTCACTTCCATTTCTCTCGGAGGTGTGATACTGTGGTGGAGAATTTACAACTATGGTTTGAGGCTCGTATTTTTTATTATGCTCTCCCTTTTGTTGCGTTTTGGGAAGCTTGGAAGTGTCATAATCGATGGCTTTTCCAGGATGAGATTGGCATGGTTCCATGGCAATCGGCAAAGATTGCGGGTTTTTTCTCGTCTAACAACAATTTATGTCTTAAGAAGCAGAGACTGATATTGCCTTTCTCAGAAACCGACTATTGCTTACCGTTTGGTTTCTTCGACGGTGCTGCCCAACTTGGATGGTGTGGGGCTGGAATGATTCTCAAAGTATTTGCGTCCCATTTTTATAAGTTACAGATGCATGCTGGTCATGGCACGAATACCCGTGTTGAACTTCTTTCTTTATGGGGTCTCCTGTACTTCGCCAACTATGTTGGCCTGCATACTCTTACTATCTTTGGTGACTCAAGAGTTGTTATATTATGGGCGAAGGGTGAACAGAGACTGCACTCTTTGGAGCTGAGCGGATGGATCAAGCGTACGAGAGCACTGATGACTCTTTTTTTGGCCATCAATTTTGTCCATATCTACAGGGAGCATAATTCGGAGGCAGACCAACTATCCAAAATGGTTGTGGGTGAATTGGATGGCTCCATACAGGTTGAAGAATATCGCGAGGGAGTTTTGTTTAAGTCAAATTGTGTGCAATACTCCTAAAATTGCAGCACAAACATGTTAGTTTTTGTTTTTATGTTGGGCTATGCTTCGTTATGTTCTGGTATGCCCTATGTATAAAGGTATGAGCACTGGAAACAGTTTTTACAATTTTGATATGTTCAACTAGGCACCTCGCCTTATATGTAACTCATGACACAACTTTTCTTTAATAAAAGTTGTCTTTTTTTCGTTTGAAAAAAAAAAGAAAAAAACTACAATGATAGAAATATTCCCAAGAATTTAAAACCATCGAAGTACACATAGGAAAACAAAATTGCATCGTACAAGGAAGAAACATAGCTGGTAACAACACACGTGGAACATAAAATCATTCATTTGCAGCGACTTCACATGTAATATGGCAATATGTGCTTGAAAGGCGACCAAAGAAATACCTGGTTTGGACTACATTGAGAACAAAATGAAAGAGCATGCATTAATTTATAGAGAGAACACAATTACATATTGAAAGAAGAGTAATTACATTTAAAACCGAATTCTTTAATGAATCAAATGGTGAAAAACACTACAATAAACATAACAATACAAATGACTATAATGGTGGTATCTTATCTTTAGAGAAGAGACCTCTCTTTTAAAAATCGGTCAACTTGGACTTGGACTGGACCGAGTTGACTGAATTGACCATCCACCAAGCTGACTCGGCCTTCAAATTGGATCAGATGACCGGTTTGATATTCAGATGACTGGTTCGATACCGAACCGGTCAACTCAACCTAAACCGACCGAGTTGACTGTAAAATAAAAGTCCACTCTGTTCAGTTACTCAATGGTATTTGGTAATATTAAAAGTGACATTCTCCTTATCTTTCATATTCTATCCTTTTACTTAACTTTTTAACATTACCGTTAATTGTTTCAGGATGTTTGAGAATGGTTCCAACCTCATCGGACTTCATATGCAAAAAGTAGAATTTCTGATCCCATTCAGAATTCAACAGACTTTATACTTTTCAGGATTTCAGGATTACAAAGTTTCCACCAAATTATATCATGTACAAGGGTATGGGATTGGCATTTAATAAGGCACATCAACCTCTCTATATACCTTGATGTTGGTGGTGTTGATTGTTGAACTCAAGTAAATTTACTTTATTAAGCATGGGGAACTTTTTCTACCTTATTTTAACGATTGGATTAGGAAGTTTCATCGAAATTGTAAAGTGTTGAGTCGTTGACTAATGTCCTTGGAGTATCAACTCTCAGATTCAAAGTAGAGGCAAGAGCTAGAGACTAGTGGGAGGCATAGGGTGCTACTGATGAATAGGATTCCAATATAGGCAATGATTCGTCGACATGTATGATTTATGATTTATGTTTCACGTTAATTTTTTTTAAATGTCCTTATTCATTTATTAATTTAAAACACACACACACATATATATCGTGTTTTCCCTATTTCCAAAATTTTGGGGTGTCACGTTTCCAATGCATCCTTGTTTCTCGTTTCATGCAACTTAGAATCTAACCTTAACCCTAGAGCTATAAGATGAACCCTATCTTCATGCTTCTAGGCATCCAGTTAGTACTAATACTACTATTGCAATTGTAGATGACCTTGAGGAGTCTGAGTTTGAGCCAGATGATGATGCCATTGCTAGTCCTGGTTCTGGTTCTACTTCTAGTTCTAGCAGTGGTGATGAGTTTGATGATCGATCATGTTGATCAATGACATGTATGATCATTGATGTATGATGTATGTAGTGGCATCATAGCATGTTGTTTTTTGGACTCTACAAGCCATTTAGGCCTCATTGATTATGTATTTTGTTCAAGATATGTATTGCATAGTATACTTCATGCCATTTTGATATATTCACCCTTATATGGTATATACATGAGCAAACTTTGGATATTTTGTCTCTAATGCTTTGGAGTCATTCAATTCAACTTGGTTGATTCACCACTGATTCATTACCGATTCCGAGTCCGAGTCCGAGTCCAAGTTTTAAAACATTGGAAGAGACGTAACAGTAACACTCATTTGCAAAAAGTTCATAACAAGAAGTTGAAATTACATTTTACAATGATGAGGAAAAACCTAAGAAGCAAAAAGATATTAGATCAATATTTTTTGTCATTTTGTGGACAACACTCAACTCTATTATTTCCCATTTGAAACAATACTCCACCTGTCATGGGAGAAAGCAACAGTCCCGCTGGAATTCCTTTGTTTTAACAATACTTTCAACTTTTGTCCTTTAGTTTTTAATTGCTTTTCCATATTTTGTCATTGATTTCTACTCTCTTCTTTTCTTCAAAGTCAAACAAGTTTCTTTATTCAAATGCTTCTTTGAGACCACTGTCATGCTCAGCGCAAATTTCCTTTACAGTTAACTTTTTTCCTAAGTTTTCTTAATTTTCTTTCCTTCTTGCAGGACCATCTGATGCAGTTGCCAATGTATTGTAACAATTGTCTCAGAATCATTACCGTTTTCTGAGGATGATGGGTTTTCTCTAATTGCTTTTCCAGTTGTGGAATTTATGGCTATCATTGTTTTTGACAATTAGTATTGTTCAATATATCTATGCTTCCCCTCTTATATCACTTTCTGGGAGTGTCCAGTTTGCAATATAAGTTGTCACCTAGCGTGTCAAATGGCTTTAGGTATGGACTTTCCATTGCATGATTAAGCAGACTGTAAGCTTCTCGGTATTCCCCACAATACATTTGTATTGTGGATGATTTCTTTCAATGCTTCATTAAGCCCAAGCCTAGCACGAAAAGCAAATGCAACTTTCACGCACTATGCTTCCCCATAAGCCAAAAACAACACCTAGTTTTCGGCTACACATGTGAAACTGATAATACAAGTTACCTTCTTGTTATGCAAGCCTCTGTCACTTGTTTATCTTAGGATCACCAATAATTCCCAGAGGAATAATGTCCATCCTTGAACCAATGGAACATTGACATCCCTTACAATTATTTCTCAGCAAGCCTCAAGCTGAGCACAGTCGCAGAGTTGTAGTCATCACAGAACCGAATGTTCTTAATCTAGATACTCTCAAGGGGTATCTAGATACAAGCAGAAGTTATTTACAGATCCTCTGAACAGTTGCCCTTTAGAGAGCACAATCTGATGAACATTAGAGTTGTGTTCAGAGGGTAGGCGTTATTGCCTATCATTGGCTTCTAGGGTAAATCAGTCCCAGAGGTCTTACACCCAGTGGTTTACCCTGTGGCAGATGCCAGTGGTTTGAGTCTATCTTCCCCAAGTGACCCTAGCCAATATAATGGTATAAGGTAGCAAAATATTCTTCAGATCCAGCAGTTTGAACCATAATTTCTCATTCACGGGCATTGATAACATCCTTCCATTTAGTAGCACTTTAGGATGGTATAGCTTTCCATGGATAGGATCAAATGAGGAAGGGCTTGTAGAGGATACCTAGGTACCCAAAGTTGAGAAAGAGTGTGGTAAACCACAAAATGTTTCAGGGAGTTGAAAATGAGAATACATCTGTGGTGGAGAATATCCCTCCTCTATATCAACATCATGCACAAAATTTGCATCAGGCATATTCCCTGCCTCCTTCAATTGCCCAAACAATCTTGCAATTTTGCATAAATTCCTTGGGTTTCTGAATGTGATCTGTCCCCAACAAGGAAAGCATACACCTTATTGTTGACTTCAATCCAACTGCAGCCTGGTACCTTTTCTACCCTCTCACGTTTCATCATTTCCCTAACCTTTTCTACATCATCCCACCTGCCAACCACGGCATACATGTTTGAGAGTAGCACATAATGTGCATCACGCTTATTTTCAGACTCAGAAAGGCATTTAGCCACACGTTCTCCTAAGTTTGTATAGTTATGTATTCTACATGCGCCAAGCAAAGATCCCCATACAGCAGCATCGGGTTTTATTGGCATATTATTGATAAAGTCTTCTGCCTCATCCAAAAGCCCTGCACGGCCAAGAAGATCAACCATACAACAGTAGTGTTCCATGGAGGGTACAATGTGATAAGCTCTACTCATGCAAACAAAGTAGTGCTGGCCATCATCAACTAACCCTGCATGGCAGCATGCAGATAAAACCCCGACAAAGGTGATCTGATCTGGCTTTGTCTTAGAGTGTTGCATCTGTTGAAAAAGACTAAGGGCCTCCTTGCCATAGCCATGCATAGCATTTCCTAAAATGATGGCATTCCATGAGACCACATCTCTTTTAGGCATTTTATCAAACACAGTGAATGCATCCTCTATGCTCCCGCATTTAGCATACATGTCTATGAGAGAATTCCCAACAAAGACATCTGATTGTAGTTCACACCTAATTATGAGTCCATGGACCTCCTTGCCCTCGGAGAGAGTTGCCAAGCTGGCACATGCTGAAAGAGTACTTGCAAAGGTTTCTGAGCTTGGCTTTACACCTGCATGTTGCATTTGTTGAAAGAGCTGCAGGGCCTCATTATAATACCCATTCTGTGCATATCCCACAATCATTGTGGTCCATGAGATCACATCGCACTCAGGCATTTCCTGAAAGAGTTTCAGAGCTTCGGCAATAAATCCCATATGCATGAATCCTGCAATCATTGCATTCCACGAGACAACATTTTTTTCAGGCATTTTCTCAAACAGCTCAAGGGCATCGTTGACAAGTCTACTCTGGGCATATCCTGCAATCATTGCATTCCATGAAACTACATCCCGTTGAGGCATGCCGTCAAAGACTCTGCGTGCATCCTCTATGCTACTGCATTTGGCGTACATGTGTACGAGGGCATTTCCCACATAGACATCAGACTGAAATCCGTTTCTAATTATGTCTGCATGGGCTTCCTGGCCCTCATGGAGAGCTACCAAATTGGCACATGCTGGAAGAAGACTAGCAAAGGTATCCGAGTTTGGCCTCACATCTGTGCATCGCATTTCTCTAAAGAACTTCATGGCCTCTTCAAATTTCCCATTTTGAGTGTATCCTGAAATCATCGCAGTCCAAGAGACCACATTCCGTTCAGGCATTTCCTGAAAGAATATCATGGCCTCGTCAACACACCCAGTCCGTGCATACCCTGCAACCATTGCACTCCAAGAAACAAGATTTCGCTCGGGCATTACCTGAAAGAGCTCAGCGGCCTTCTTAATACACCCATTCTGTGCATATCCTGCAATCATAGCAGTCCATGAGACAACATTCCTTTCAGTCATCTTATCAAACACTTCCCATGCATCTTCTATACACCCACACTTCACATACATATCTACGAGTGCATTGCCCACAAAGATATTGGACTGAAACCCACTTCTAATTACATGTTCATGTATCTCTTTGCCTTGTTCCAAGGCTGTAAAGTTGCCACAGGCCGGAAGCACACTAGCCAAGGTAAAAGAATCCGGCTTCATGCCATCAACTTGCATTTGCCGAAACAGTCTCATTGCCTCATCAAAATACCCAGTCTGTGCATATCCCGCTATCATTGTGCTCCACGAGACCACATCCAATTCAGCCATTTCTTCAAACACATTGCATGCATCCTCTATGCTTCCACATTTACAGTACATGTTTACAAGAGCATTCTCCACAAAGATATCATCCTCACACCCACTTCTAATTATACTCGCATGAACCTTCCTGCCATCTTCCAAAGCTACCAAATTGGCACAAACATGGATAACACTTGCAAACGTGAATTCGTCAGCTTGAATACTTGTTTGTTGCATTTGATAAAACAGCTTCAAGGCCTCGCCAAAATAGCCATTCTTAGTATAAGCTCCAATCATTGCATTCCATGAAACAATATTTCGTTCAGGCATTTTGTCAAACACTTTGCAGGCATCCTTCAAACTTTGGCACTTTGTGTACATGATCATAAGTTTTGTTTCTAAGAAAACATCTGGTAATCCTCCAGATTCCACCATGTGGGCATGGACTAGTTTTCCTTGTGTCAGAGTTTTCATGTTGATGCAGCACTGCAAGAGAGAAGAATAGGTGTAGAAGTCAGCCCAAAGGCCTCGCAATTTATGCAGAGCCTCATTCAACCGGCCCTGCCTGCACAGTATTTTTACACTTGAATCCGTATAACCCTGGAAGCTGTTATTGTCATTGTCTTCGTGTACAGTAATGGACTTGGTAGTGAAAACATGTTTGAGAAGATCTAAGAAAGGATTTTTCTTCTGATTCCGTATGTGACATACAATCAAGTTTGGCGATGCCATCCTCCATTTCCGTATGTTCCCCTGTATAAATATCACTGTTTTTTTAGCCTGCAACATGGTGGGGTAACATGGTGGGTTAAGAGACATGAGAGATTCAACTTCGAATCTGATAGATTCCATTTCCTAGTTGATGTAAAATAAATTTTTACTTCTAAAATTTTTAAAACTATACAAGTGATTACAATTAAAATGAACAATTTCTAAAAAATTTAAAAATATATAATTTATTACAATTAAAATGAACAAATTGTTGTTTTTGATTAATTAAGAGTTCGTCAGTTCCTCATATTTAAAAAAAATAGGTTAAAACTTGAAAATCGAATATATCTGATATCTCGTAAAATCAACGAGAGGTGATGGAAGGAAGCGGGATGGTGCGCTGGAGGGTTAGGGTTTTCAGACTTGGGGGGTTTCGACTGAAAATTATCGCCGCATTGATGGATTTTGGTAGATCACATAGCCTGGAGTTAAGCTGATCACTTGTTGATCAGTGTAGTACCAACCAAGGGTAACAAAAGTGGGAATTTTTGGTGTATCGATTTTATTTTTTAGTTTTTATCAGTCGATCCCTTGGCCTCATGATTCCTTTTCTACGGGTGGTGGATTTGTTTTCTTGGGTTTATGGGGTATCAACTTTGCTCGGTGACTGGACGGGTGTCGATATTATTTCTACCTTGGGACCGGTACGAAGAGTTTTGGTCTTGCTTCGTTTTGTTTTATCTGCAGTTGTCACATCTCATTATCGGTGGCGTAGGCAGGTTTATTGGTAGTCGGTAGTGCCGATTTCCCCGGTTCATTACTTTTTAGGATGTCGGTTATTACACCCTCGAGTCATGCTAGACAAAAGGTTTCTTTCGAGGGGGTACATGAGTCGTCTCGGAACAATGGTTGTAAGGGTTTTGAGAGAAGGTTTTTAGGTGAGAAGGCTAGGCATAGGCGACGGGTGAAGGCTGTGAAAGCCAGGGAAGGGTTAGATACTTACCTGATTTCAGCTACTACCAACTTTGATCGTGTAGAGATGCTGGACGGGAGAGCCATAGTTGGAAAATTGGAGTATGCAATTGGTAGTCGGAATGAGTTACTTGACCAGGTTAACCATCACTGGACACCAATTGTGGGGATTATGCCCAGAGTTAATTTTTTGGTTAACAATTGGCTCCTTTTCATTTTCCCTGAAGATTTTAACCTTAATCAAATTTTAGATGTTGTTTGGTTGTTCAAGGAGGGTGCAGTTAACCTGAAGAGATGGCACGCGAACTTTGATCCTAGCCGGGAACGTTTATCAAGATTCCATTTTGCTGCTTTCACTGTCATTTGATAGGGCATATCATGGCAAAGTGTCCCAGAATTCTCTGTCCGGGTGACCAAGGTTTGGTTGCATATTTGGATCAGACTATCTCTGGCTCGAACGATTCCTCTTCTTCTCGGAGTGTATTGGGTAAGCTCTTTCCAAACTCCCTTACTCCTTATAAAAATATCTCTGTGGCTGAACTCGACTTTTATTTGAAAGAAGAAAGATCATTGGATAAATGCATTTCCACTGGGGAGGTGGTTTTAAATTTGGGGGTTCCTCCACCGATGGGTTTATTGGGTGATTCGACCATTTCTGGCATTGGTTGTGTGGTTAGAGGCCCTCCACTAGGGGGTTCCATCGAGTTTTCTTCCGCTGCGGGGACTGATTTGATTCCTAGTGATGACCATAATGGTAGGGTTTCGTCACCTAGGGGACCCCTAACCTCTGAGGTGGGTGGAGCGAATATTTTTTTCTGTAGAAGAAAATGGTATATTGGAAAATTGTGGGTATAAGGCAGGTCAAACCAATAATTGTTTCACTCCCCTTAATTTTTTTTCCAAATCTCAGTCTTCAAATCCGAAGGTTTTATCCACCAACCTGCTTAGGTTTCAGAATGTCACCATCCGGAAAAAGAAGACTCGATTCAAAGGCACCACAAAATAATCGGTCTCAGATGACTACATTCATGTTTCAACAAGATTATTGGTAGAGGATAAGATTGAGGCGTCTCATGTGGAGTCTGCAGATCTGTCTAGGGCACTTAGAGCAACGTTTCCCTTTACTGAGGGTGATTAATGCCTCTTATCTCCTTAAACGTCAAGGGTTTGGGAAAAGTCACTAGGGTTAGGGCCTTGTACCAATTATTTCAGTCTACCAACCCAAGTTTTATGTCTTCAAAAAACCATGTGTGATGATACTTATGCAATTTTAAAACTTTCGTCCATTCTGTCGGGGTGGGAGTTCTCTGCTACTTGCTCATTGGGTCTATCTGGTGGTTTACTGGTGGGTTGGAATCCCCTTGTTCACAACTTTCATGCTTTCCGTACAAATTGGGGAATCCTTGTTGAGGGCTGGTGTAAACGTTTAAATTTGAAGCTGTCCATTTTAAATTGTTATGGACCTTATGTTGATCAGGTATCTTTTTGGGATTCTTTGAAGTCCTCTGGGTTTCCTAACATTGAAAATCTGGTCATTGCAGGAGAATTTAATTTCACTACTTCCTCATTGGAGATATGGGGTCAATTGGCTAGAACTGATGTGTTGGATGATTATTTCACTGAGTGGATGTGTTCCTCGGTGTTGGATTTAAAACCGGTTCAGTTGGTCCCTACTTGGACAAATGAACGAAGGGGGGTGGAAACTATTCAAAAAAGGCTTGACAGATTCCTCATCAAGTCATCCCTTCTTAAGCATTGTATGCGTTATAGAACTTGGGTTGGGGAGACAAAACTTTCTAACCCTTGGCCGATTGTTCTACAGTTGGAGGAGGTTATCTAGGTGCCAAAAATTCCATTTAAATTTAACAGTTCTTGGCTAGAAAATGAGGACTTCTGCCAAATGATTCATCACTTTTGGTCTTCGTGTGCTATTGATGTTTCTTTGAACCCCATGGAGATATTAATTTTTAAACTGAAGAAGCTTAAAGGGAAGGTCATTTCGTGGATCAAAAGGCAAAAACTGTTGGATAAGCAAGCTATGGTTGAGCTAGAGAAAAAACTTAAAACTCTTCATCTTAAAAGCCTGGAGAAGCTTCTGTCCGATGGGGATTTTTCCTTGATGAAGGATTTAGAATTGAAGAAGGATAGGCTAATCCTTCAAGAAGAAATGGAGTGGCGTTTGAAGAGTAGGGCCTTGTGGATTAGCCGTGGAGATAAGAACACAAAATTCCTTCACTCCTATGCTTCTAGCCGTAGAAATCACAACTCCATTTGGGAACTAGAATATGAGAAGGGACAGAAAATCTGTGGTTTGGAGAAGCTACAGGATGCTACAAAAAGTTTTTTTTGTAATATTTTTTATGATCCAGGACATTGTGATTTAAGATCGCGGCTGGATAGTGTGAGGCAATTTCCAGTTTTCTTTGATAAACAGGAGGCTACAGATTTGGGTAAGCAGGTTTCTTTGACAAAAATAGAAGATACACTAAAGGAGTTTGCAAAAGAAAAGAGCCCGGGGCCCGATGGATGGACAATCGAACTATTCTTGCACTTCTCTGATATTATGGGGATGGACATATTAATAATGGTTGAATTTTCAAGGACGGAAGGCTACATATCTGGTGCACTAAATTCTACTTTTATCACTCTTATTCCGAAGTGTAATAAACCTTTGTCATTCGGAGATTTCAGACCAATTGCTTTATGTAACTTGATCTATAAACTCATATCTAATATCATTGCGGTTGGGATCAAGCCAGCTCTGTCAAAGCATATATCTAGGGCACAGTTTGGTTTTTTGAATGATCGTCAAATTCTTGAAGTTGTGGGGATATCACAGGAGCTAATTCACTCCATTAAACAAAGGAAACTGAAGGCTTTATTGCTAAAAATGGATTTGGAGAAAGCTTATGATAGAGTGGACTAGGTGTATCTTCGTCTGATTTTGATTCAAATAGGGGTGCCTCCTTTGGTCCTAAATTGGATTATGGATTTTGTTACTACAGTAATTTTTTATGTGTTGATTAATGGGGTTCCTTCTGGCTTTTTTAGAAGTTCAAGAGGCATTCGACAGGGTTGCCCTGTGTCGCGACTTTTATTCCTTTTAGTCATCAAAGGTCTAAGTAGATCTATCATTAAAGCTAGAACCGATGGATTAATCAATGGTATCAAGATGGGGAATGATCCTTTTATCTCTCATATATTATTTGTTGACGACGTTTTGTTGGCAGGTTTGGATTCCATTGAGGAATGGAAGAATTATAAACAAATTATAATGGATTTCTGCAGTGCGCCGGGGATGGTGGTAAGTTCAAAAAAATCCAGTTTCTACCATCACAGATCAAAGGATTACAAGCTTTAGATGCTAAAAGTTATTATGCCTTACAATTTCTGTTTGCTAGAGAATGGTCTGAAATATCTAGGTTTTTTCTTAAAGCCTAATGCTTACAGGATCAAAGATTGGGATTGGCTTTTGACCAAAGTGAATAATAAAATTAACCAGTGGTCATTTCGACTCCTTTCCATTGGAGATAGATTGACTTTGATCAAAGTTGTGCTGACTAGGATACTTGTTTATTGGATGTCTCTCTTTAGAGTTCCTTGTTCTATTATCAATAGGCTAAGAAGAAGTTTTTTTAATTTTCTTTGGAATGGCACAAAGGATTTTGGGGGTCTGGTTATGACTAGATGGGAGAGACTGTCTGTCCCTGAAGACTGTGGCGGGTGGGTTATCAAGAATCTCTCCTCCTTTAATTGTGCGTTGAGACTTAAAACTTTATGTAGGGGTCTATTTGGTTCTACGTTGTGGTCAAAGGTTCTTAATATCAAATATATTAAAGGCAATACTCATGACTGGATCAGAGATCATAAAAAGGAAATTGATAAGAGGAGTCTCGGATATATGGAGGGGTTTCTTAAAAATTTATAATTGGTTGGCAAAGGATTTGGTCTGGAAGGTCAACGATGGCACTTCTATCTCTGTGGGGATAGACCCAATCCTGGGAATGGATGAAAAAATTTCTCTGCCTTTAGACATAATTGTGTAATGTCCCCAGTTTGACCCCATGGCATTAAAATCGTAAATGATGTAATATTGTTATAACATCGTGGTGAGGAGCTCAAGGCTAAGGCCTCGCCATCGATTTATCAATGCATATGGTTCACGTCCTAGCCATGCGCAATGGAATTGCAAACATTATGTAAATATGCATTTTAAATAAAATACCCACAACTAGCTATGCAATACAACAAGAGATGGGGGCATGATTTTACAAGGAATTGGGAGGGAAAAAATTCAAACCCTTGAGCCAATCAAATCAAGCCAACTGTCAATGAGATAACCCATCAAACACTCAACTACCCATGTTGACTTTGGTACCCAATCATTCATTCTCCCAAGAGTTGGTTGAGGTAGTTAATGCCTTGGGGAATGAGAGGTATGGCTGTCCAAAATTCGAGTATGGGCAACCACCCTACATGGAAAAACGTGTTTGGCTTCCTTGGCAAGAAAAGAGCCGTGAATTTGCTTCCCCAGCTATTACCCATCAACCAGTTTTGCCTCTCTCACGTTTTTGGAGCTGCCTAGGCATTTTTCCTCCATGTTTTTCCTGTATTTCCCTTATTTTTCAGTTGGGAAAGAGGGCATTTTGTTTGGTTTACCAATGGTGAAGAGAACAGATCGTTTTGGGGTTTCAAGGAGGCCGTTTTGGCCATTAGAAACACCCATAACCTGTGAAAGAAATTGGGTTTCTCCTTGGTGACAATTTTCCCTTTTTACAGTTCGTTTGGTGAGCCACGATTTGGGGAAAAGCCATGGCCTTTGCCCTCTCATGCAGTTTGAGCTAGCTAGGATTTACCCATCACGTTTTTTCACCATTTTCCTGCATTTTCCATGCCTGGGAACTCGTTTTTGTATTGCACAATGGCTGGGAGGAAGGGAGTCACGATTTTGGGGTTATGGAGGTCATTTTTGTCCCTTGAATGCCCATAAACGTTTTCTGGAAACGATTTTGCTCTCCCAGGGTTGATTCCCCAATTGCCATTTCGTTTTTGGTGTGCCCACGATTTGGGAAAGTCCATGGCCATCTTATTTGTAAAATCCCATTGCTGAAAATGGGCATCCATGCCTAGTTTGAGTTGTTGTGTGTAAAAGAAGGTTGGGATTGAGATGGGTTTCTATTGCTTTGGCTTTGAATGAGCTGGAATGTTCCCCTTTCCTTGTAAGAATCATGCCCAGCTCGAGGGTGGCAGTGGTGTTGAGAGCTCTATGAACACAAATGGCCTATGGTTGGGTGGAACGTTGCAGCAACATAGCTAGTTGTTTGGGGGCAATTGCACAAATGAAGATAAGTGTTCTCTATGTGCATTTTACTTCTGCAATATTTTAATTTGATGTTTATTATTGATATGTTGAATACATATGAAAGATGTGTGTGGGTGATGTTCTTATTCCGCTGTGCATATATGTTTGATTTGCATCTGCACACATTAATTTTATGGCTATGAGTCTAATGAATGGGCTGAGTTTTTTTTGTGAAAGCCCCGTAGATTGGCATCATGTTCCCCTCTAGGACTTTGATAGATGGGTGGGGACGTTACAAATTGAGGATCTCAAGTTATGGGGTATGCATTCTTTAAGCCATATTAGAAAATCTCATAGGCGTTTTGAACCTGAGTCATACAGTTTTAATGCAAGGGATCTGGACCTTGTGGGCCAATATGCTTTAGATTGGAACAGGTATGTGCTCTGCCAAAAATCTCAGAGGTGGGTCGATCCACAATCTTACTGGTTAAATGCATTCGAATTGGGTTTTTCGGGCCATTATGCTCTGGTGTGGGACGTGTATATTCACAATCCTAATGTTGTGGGATGTCGACTTTTACATGGTAAGGGTATACTCTTCTGGATGGGTAATTCTTCAGTGGGGATTATTACTGCCAAATCGTATTATCAAATCAAAGTGTGTGTATCCTGAACACTGGTGGTATAGGAAGCTTTGGAGATGGATATTACCCCTCAAACTTAAATGCTTCATGTGGCTGGCATTAACAGATTGCCTTAAAACTTGGGATAAGCTATTAATCAGAGGTTGGATTGGCCTGATTATTTGTTTGCTCTGTAGGGCAGGACCTGACTCCATTTTTCATCTTTTTGTGGAATGTGCTTTTACTAGAAGTGTTTGGAGTAGGATCCTTCAGGAATTAAAAATTGAATTAATTTGGCTTGTGGATCATTTTGAAAAATGTTGCCTGGAGTGGAACAGGTATTGCAAAAACTTTCCGGAGTTTCCTGCTATGATTTTCTGGGCTATTTGGAAGGCCCGCAACCTAGTCATTTTTGAAAACATGGTTCCAGATGTTTACAAAACTATTATGCTGGTTCTTAAGATGCTAAAAGATAATTGTGCTGAAGTGGTCCCTCATAAGACTCAATGAGAGTGTTCTTTTCAGTGTTAGATAAAGAAGTTGGTTGCATTTTTTGATGGTGCTTCAAAGGATGGTTTATGTGCAGCAGGTGTTGTCATATATATAAATGATGCTCATTCTTTCAATCTCAGATTAAACTGCGAGCGGGGGACAAATATGAAGGTTGAACTCTTAGCTCTTTGGTGCACTTTGAAAGTGGTCAACATCTTTGGCATTGATGTTTTACAGGTCTTCGGTGACTCTCGGGTCACCATCAAATGGGCAAGTGGACAGTATTAATTGCAGGTGTAGGTGGCTAATCTTATTCCATGGTGTGACCAGATTAAGTCATTGATTTGTTTGTTCAGAAATATCTCTTTTTATCATGTTTATCGCCAACATAACTCGGTGGCTGATAATTTATCTAAACTGGCATTAGCTAGTGATGAAGGTTTCATTTTGTGGGATGAAGTTTAGGAGGGTTGTAGAGTTGTGGATGGCTCTGTAAACATCTTTGAGATCTAGTTTTGGCTCAGTTACTTCTCTCTTTTTTGTTGGATGCTTTATACAGACATTATCTTTGCTCTTTCAGGACATGTTTAGCTTTTTTGATGTAATATTGGATCAGTCTCGTTGAGACTCACTTCATGTACTATTTGATTCAGTTTATGAATAACAATAGTATGTTTTTTTTCTACTGAGAAAAAAAAAAGGTTAAAACTTAGAAGCATATAATAAGAATTGAAATCTAAAGATATTTAATAAGAATAGAAGTTTACTTCTTTACAAACCATTAATGGATTATTTTAGATTTTGCCAAACAACATCATAAAAAATTATTTTTCTTAACACCCATTTATTATTATTCCCTGCCAAGGCAGGGATATACTTTCCATTGGAAAGTCAAACTTCATTGACTTACAATATTTACCTTTCCACATAAAAATATTTACAATGTTTTGTAATGTTTAATAAAATTTGAATATTAAATATAATATTTTGAAAATTAAAATAAATTTATAAATTTTGTAAATACAAAATTCTGATTTTTTTATTGGTTAAAAGCACTTTTGATGGGACATAAATCCCTGGAGGAGTGCTTTTATTTATTTCAATTTAAAAATAAATAAAAATATTTTTTAATTAAAATTGTATAAAACTGCCACATAAAGTAGCTGGTACAATGTTCATTTAATATTTAAGTGTGTTATTTAAATTCAGACTTTTCTATGGTTGTCCTTGTATTTCGCAATGTTGATTTATCCAAGTGTTTATCTCTTTTTAAAATATTTCCGACTCTATTACAACTAACCAAATTTTTAATTATTAAAAGATGAATAATTCTCTACGAATTGTATTTCTCCAAGTTTTATTACTTTATATTTATATTATAATTAATAATATTTAAAACTTTGGAGTATTTAAATATTAATGTGTAATAAAATTAT
The DNA here is from genome assembly GCA_027924585.1 of Larix kaempferi. Taxonomy (NCBI): domain Eukaryota; kingdom Viridiplantae; phylum Streptophyta; class Pinopsida; order Pinales; family Pinaceae; genus Larix; species Larix kaempferi. Next base: position 16,052,191 of record BSBM01000229.1, on the reverse strand, counting down.
AAATGAGTAAATTTTAAAAATTAGAAAATTATTTATATGTTATTTTCTTTTTATAAATATACTCTTTATATATATATATATATTTGATATATTGCTTTTTTTCTCTTATTTAAATATATCCTAACTTAACATTACAAAAAAAAGTAATTAAAACAATTTATGTTGGTTAATAAAATAAAAAATAGAATCAAATGAAAAGTAAAACCCAAAGACAAGACTTTAAAAGAAGTGGTGTTTTTATTAGGTCTAAAAAATAGGTTTTGAGAAGAAAATGGTTGATGAGAGGATTCACAAGGTGGGCATTCTTGAATCAAAGAGTGTAGCTCATCAATTCAGTTCTAAGATGAAGGATACATTCTTCTCTGCCAATCCATTCTGACGATCCATTCAGACAATTTAGAGGCCAGCCTTGTGGCAGGCAATGGTGGTTGGGGCTTATGTATTTGTTTCCAATACTGGAATGGGCTCCCAACTATCGCTTCGCCATTTTCAAGTCTGATGTTATTTTTAGTCTAACCATTGCCAACCTCGCTATCCCTCAAGTATTAAATATATTCATTGCCAACTTCGATATATTTATTAAATATATTCACATATATTCATAGTTCTATTAAAAACACCTAAAAACATGAAAAGTCTTTTCCAAAAAGACATCCAAAATAATATATTCTTTAACTTTCAATCACATAGTCTTTTCTCAAAATCAACTTTTAAAATATTAATCATAATTGCAAAACCTTTACCTTTAATTCTAACACATCTCCTCCCAAAATAATATATTCTTTAACTTTCAATCACATAGTCTTTTCTCAAAGTCAACTTTTAAAATATTAATCATAATTACAAAACCTTTACCTTTAATTCTAACGCATCTCCTCCCTTCTTTTATTACAGCTTCCCTTCTTCATTTAAAGTGTAATAGAAAGTATTTCCAAATCCTCATTTAAGAAATATCAAAACTCTATTTAAACCAACAAAACACTATACAAAACGTCCAAAAATATTAAAGATAAAATTAATAATTTTGTTAATAAAAGTATTTGTAAAAAATATCAAAACTCTATTTAAACCAACAAAACACTATACAAAACGTCCAAAAATATTAAAGATAAAATTAATAATTTTGTTAATAAAAGTATTTGTAAAATTTGATGTGTTTTAAACTTTATACACCACATAAACCAATTACTTCATTAAAAAAAGAGTAAAGAACACATCATTGATATTAACCATAATTGTACCATCAAATTGTTCATCGTGAAATACTATAATTAGACCAAACAACTTATATATTTTGATCAAATTAAAATTTTAGCTTACACTACCAAACCCATTAAACAAGTTATCAAAATTGAATATAATCTCAATAACAAAAAATTTGAAGATGTCTTAAAAATATATCAATCCTAACAACCCATAATCAATTTCTTTCGTGCCCATAAAATTTACTCCCTTTACATCTCTTATTCTTGAGCCTCTCGCCCTCATCTCTTATTTTTATTTATCTCGTTCCCTATTTTCTATCTCTCATTTATTTTATTGTTTTTTTTCCACAAATAAAGGCTATACTTGAAATTCATTTTGAATCAAAGTATACATAAATTGGTTCGGTTACATTCAATCTCATCGACACTGTTACTATCACCCTCAATAGAAAAAAAATGACTACAAACACTGTATCCAAAACATAACAAGGACAAACTGAGCGCCACAAAGGAAGAAACCCCAACACCATCGCAGTGGACACAGGCTTAGGAGCCTCCGTCGTCGAAGGAGAGAAGGGGGGGGGCTAGGTTAAACCTAGCCGCCAGCACTTGGAGCAAAGGCGTCTGTCACATCCCCAGTCACCTCGGTTCCCTTTAGAGGAAATGGGAGACAACCCTTGAATCATCTGCTAATTTTTTTTGTCTTCTTTCCCAAGCAATCCAAAGGTTCCACAACTTTGCACCCGCATTGATCCTCAGTCCGCAATCGGAAGTCGGACCACAAATCACAACTCCGACAAAAAACGCACCTCCGACTTCCGCATTCTGCAATCCGTAGTGCGGAAATCGGAAATCGGAATGCCAAATACACAACGCCGAAAACCACGTCTCTGACTTCCGCAATCCACAATCCGCAGTGCGGAAATTGGAAATCGGAACGCCAAATACACAACGCCGAAAACCACGTCTCCGGATTCCACAATACGCAATCCGGCGTGCGAAAATCGAAACACCAAATACATAGTGCCGAAAACCACGTCTCTGACTTCCGTAATCTGTAGAGCGGAAATCAGAACACCAAATACATAGCACCGAAAACCACGTCTACGACTTCCGCAATCCGCAGTGTGGAAATCGGAAATCGGAACATCAAATACACAGCGGCGAAAACCATGTCCTCAACTTCCGCAATCCGTAATCCACAGTGCGGAAATCAGAACGTCAAATTCACCACCTCGCCGAATTACTCACTTGAATTCTGCAATCCACAACCCACGTTGCGGAAGTCGGAAGTCGGAAACCTCAATTACTCAACTTCGACGAATTACCTTTTTCGACTTCCGCAATCCGCAATGCAGAACTCGGAAGTCGGAACTCAAAATCGCCAACCCAGGAAAATTAATTCCCCGACTTCCGCAATCCGCAATTCACGTGCAGAACTCGGAAGTCAGAACCACCATTTCGCAGCCCCGTAGAAAATGCTCTTCCGTAATCCATAATCTGCATGTGGGTTCAGAAAGTAGGAAGCCCAACTGCACAACTTCTCCAACCCATAACTTCTTCATCTTAAGTCCATTTTGGGAAAATCCGATACCATTGGAAAGCTCTTGGTGAGCACTATGCAGCTTCAGGGTCTTCAACCACACCTAAGAACATTTATCCTTCCCTTATTCCACTCCAAAAGAGGGCCTTAAACCCCATGTATACCTCCTTACCACTCTATGAAGAGTTATGCTCCACTCTGCCATATCCTCTCTCCTTCAACTGGTCCACAGGGGGTGTCTATTCTTCCCCCACAGTTATGAATGAAGTATTTTGTACCTCCTGGGCCTTGCACTTAGTTCTATTCATCAAAGAACCATTCAAAGACTTTTCCTTATTCATCAAGGGACAATTCAAAGACATTATACCAATGGAAATGCAAATGTGCAGATTCCTACTCAATGAACACAAAGGAATGAAACATTATCCACACACATAGAATGGGATACATCAACATATATCTCCCAGGAAGATTGATGAAATAACATGCAGATACTTAGCACTATTCCTCAAGCATAAATACATATGAGTACCAACATAAGGATAAGAATGTAAATGTGCAAGAGCAGGGTAAATAACACACACAACAGAAATTAACCATATTAACGCACAGTGGAATGAAATAATGTCTTCACACATATCTATAATGCGTCATTTAGATTCCACCATTCAATCAATAATGAAACATTGCAGGACACAGGATAGCATGATTCAAAGCACAAAAAACACTTATCTTTTCCTTGAATTTCCAAGCAAAATGGCTATGGACTGCAACGTTCCAACCCAACCATAGGTCTCTGCCCAGCCTGTATTTTTACAACACTCTAAGACCACCCCCGAGATCGGGCTATGTATCCACTAAGGAGGGACTAGGCAAGCTCAGACACTGCCTTTGTTCATAGTCAATCAGGGTCATCCAACACACAGTTGATTTGTCAAGCAAGTTGGAAGGAAGGTAAGGGTTTTCTTGGTCAATAAACTCATCCAAAGATCTATAGGCATATCCCAATTCCCTCAAACAATTCAGGCACCCCCATCACCTCCACTCTCAGCCTAAGTAAGGTCCCCTTCTCTGTTGTTCAATCCCTAGGGCACCCATTCCCTTAGCACTACCTAGTAGGTGTTGTAAAGTTAGTCACAACAGATCTATTGAACAAGAATATCGATCACAATGATGTAAAACAAATTGGAGTAAAAACTGTGCACGAGAGATGCATCAGTGCTCTATAATCCAGAATAGTAGAATTACAATACAATACTGTCACAATGAGTGAGCAATTCGAATTAGCCTAGGAGGTCATTCGAATATAATGCATGTTCTAGATTGGCTCCAACTAGGAGTCCTCATCATCAATCAGTGGTGGTCATCAATGCACAAGTCACTGTCAGATAGGTGTCAAACTGAGTCTAACTGAGTGTAATAAGTGTAACTGATGGTAAGTGGCACTAATGTAGGGATGGAGGCTTAGTGGAGGGCGCATGAGGAGTTAACTGCACTCAGAATAGGTATTCAAGTCTCATCGGAGGTCAATCGGAGTGATAACAGCAGTGAGGAGTCAGTCTAGCCTCAAATCAAGGAAAGACTGGTGGCTAATTGAAGTGAACTGGACTAGTAGGTGAAAAAAGGTGCCATTCTGTAGTGGAAGGTGAGAAGTGGGTGCATGACTGGTTAGGAGGGCTAAATCTGAGTGGAAAGTAGCTCCCGAGTGCTGGAAGACTAGGGACTAGGTGCTGGAGGTACCAAACTGATGACTGGGTAGCATGCGGATGCATGCATGCAAAAGTACATACTGAATGATGAGATATCCTAACACCCCCCCTCAAGCTATACTATGATGTGAAAAATAAAATGTAGGGCCCTGGTTACTGAGACCAAAGGTCACCCCAATACAATAATCCAAATAAAGAACAATCCATGAACCAAGGAAATGGATAAAACCTCATGGGAAACCCCCCCCTCAAAATGGACTGTAACACACCAAAAGATTTAACTGCTCCAAACTAAAAAAGATATGTCTGGAGGTATCTTACTCTTGGGAGTAAATGGATCATGCTCCAAAAACATGTGCTTGAATTCTCCATCAGTGGATGCAAGCGAATGTGGATATTTTATGAACTTGCTCTTCATACCGAAAATGGCGAGAACAAATCTGAAAATATGAGGATGATCTTGGAACCTGTGATTCGAACCAAGTGAGGTAGGAATAGCTCCAATAGGATCAAATAGATCTTGAAACTTGAACTTCTTATCAGTGGAAGTTAAATCAGCTCCAAGATTTGACAAATGGTTTCTTGAGATCTCCTTTGAACCAACAGGGGTGAGATCAAAACCAAAATCAGCAAAAATCACATGAGAATTGAACTCAAGCGAATGGTAGTACTCTGCATCTTCAATAAAACTCTGAGAAACTGTGAAAATGATAGAACAAAAGTTTATAGGAGGCATGCAATCAAGGAGGACGAATGCTTCACCTCCAAAATCATATTTTACCTCCAAAACATCAACTAGATCATTATTCTGCATGCCGACAAACTCATGTGAAAGAGAGGATTCAAGAACCTCTTCGAAATCTAGAGTATGAGTTAGTTTATCTTGCTTAGAATTCGAAATAGAAGACTTTGAGAGAATGAGTGTTGAATCTACAGTTTCTTCTTCATCTTGAACAATGGATGAGGCCAAGACATAATCGGAGAGAGCACATAAGGAGATCTCACTGGGCTTGTTCTCCAAAAGGCTAGCATGATCCTCTTCTTCCTGCTTTCCAAATTCTCTATTGAGTTGGGCCCATAGATCTCTTGGATTTTCAGCAGTAGTACTGAGGTAGCGCATACAAGGAGACATAGCAAGACATATTGTCCCAAAAGCTCTATCACAATCATTAAGCCAATCATTCTCCTCTTCATCGGAATCAAAATCTCTTGTAATACCAATGCACACATCAAAAAGACATTGTCTCTTCAAACATGCAATCATCTTTGGTTTCCATTCATCATAGTTGAATGGAGTAAGAATATTTTTTGAAGAAGAAGTTTCCATCTCTGCATTAGCGAATGCAAATGGAGGAAGTAAGAACCTGCAAATCACACATAAACAATAACCATTAGGTCGAACAATCCACCCTTTTAGAGTTGCATCACACTTGGGATTGGAGATCAAGCAAGCTTGAAGATCCAATGTATCATATCCAGGAATTCTGTGGAAAACTCAAGCTTCTGGAGTGGATTGGAGATTGTTTTTTAGCGTTGCATGCACATGAGATTTTGCATGCTAAAACTTCAATAATTTTGAGCAAATTCACTCAAATCTTCATGTAGAACACCTGTAGGAGAGAGATCTTGTCCCTGCAATGGCTCTGTTACCATGTAAAATTAGTCACAGCAGATATATTGAACAAGAATATCAATCACAATGATGTAAAACAAATTGGAGTAAAAACTGTGCAAGAGAGATGCATCAGTGCTCTATAATCCAAAATAGTAGAATTACAATACAATACTGTCACAATGAGTGATTAATTCGAATTAGCCTAGGAGGTCATTCGAATATATTGCATGGTGTAGCTTGGCTCCAACTAGGAGTCCTCATCATCAATCAGTGGTGGTCATCAATGCACAAGTCACTGTCAGACAGGTGTCAAACTGAGTCTAACTGAGTCTAACTAAATCTAATTGAGTGTAATAAGTGTAACTGATGGTAAGTGGCACTAATGTAGGGATGGAGGCTCAGTGGAGGGCACATGAGGAGTTAACTGCACTCAGAATAGGTAGTCAAGTCTCATCGGAGGTCAATCGGAGTGATAACAGCAATGAGGAGTTAGTCTAGCCTCAAATCAAGGAAAGCCTGGTGTCTAACTGAAGTGAACTGGACTGGTAGGTGAGAAAAGGCGCCCTTCTGCAATGGAAGGTGAGAAGTGGGCACATGACTGGCTAGGAGGGCTAAATCTGAGTGGAAAGTAGATCCCGAGTGCTGGAAGACTAGGGACTAGGTGCTGGAGGTACCAAATCGATGACTGGGAAGCATGCGGATGCATGCAATGCATGCATGCGGAGTGCCTACAAAAGTACATACTAAATGATGAGATATCCTAATAGGTGTGGCTGATCCTAACTGCTAAATTCAAGGTAATTGAGCCCTCATTGACTCTAGCATGTAGAACTAACCCTACTAGTCTCTTCCCATTTCAATCCACACTCGGATTTTCCTTCACGTTGTGGATGAATGGCTCTATCCTGCAACAGGGTTTTGGATATCAAATTCGGGTTCTCACATGAACTTCTGAGCATCTAACCCTCTCCATTTCTCCCCAGGGTTCACGTCTATGGTTCCTCTTCGGATTTCACTTCCCACACAAGTTTTCTGAGCGATTTTGGCTCTGCAAATCGTGAATTCCCTCAGGATCGCGATTTCGGTTCCCTTCCCCTCTATGCTCGATCTGTGATGTGTGATAACTGCGGTTGTTGGTCCACAATGGGATATGGATTAGGGTGAGTGAATTCCCAGGAGGTAGAGTGGCTTATGTGACAAGCGATCAGAGTCCCATACCCATCCTTACAAATTTCAAGGTTGTCCCATACTCCATCGACCTTATGAACAATGCTCTTCACCCACCTCCTTACATCAACATTCAATGGCAGCTAGGACAATCAAATGGGTTCTCAAGGTGACATATGGCAACCTAGGGTTCCATTCCACAACCCCCTCACCACTCCCTAGTGGATACACATAGCCTCCTCATTTAGTTGCATCCATAGACAACCCCTTGGTGTTTTCATTTACATGGTATCATTTACCTCATTTACATTTTCTATGGCTTACTAGCACATGGTTACCATAACCAAATACCTGCCTCTTCAAGGCTGAGCATTCACTAGCGGGGCCTTGGCCTTGAGATCCATGCTAGGAATCATACATCACTTGCATACAATATTTACATTACATCCAAAATATCCTAAGGGTCAAAATGAGGGACATTACAATTCCCCTCCCCTTAGAATAACACCATCCTCGGTGTTCCAATACTTAGGAATACATACACAGTTTACACATGTCCAAAATTTACTAAAATGTTGCAGTTCTACTCTGCATTTTACCCTTTACTTTGAACTTTCAGGACCAAGTCCTTTGGCTTCCACACGCTGCTCCTGATGGATTTGTTCTTCCAGCTCTTGTTTGACGGACAATCTACCAAGAGCGGACTCAAGGCCTGATCTCCCTAGCTCAACGCGAGTCTAGAACAAATAGAACAGAATATAAATCAGTCTCCTAGATCTAATTAGAGATCAAGGAACTAGATACGTTTACCTTATGAATCGTTGATCCTTTTCTCCTTGAATGTTGCTCCAAACTTGACGATCTTTAGATCTAAGCTGCAAAACATTTCAAGATAACAAGGCAACAAAACAAGTAAAATGCATCTACACAATAATAGATCTAAGTAAGCAATCAAGCAGGTGAACTACACAACATATCATTAACACAATGAGATTTTGGTGGAAAGCACTTCTATTACTGTATCGAAAGGGAAGTACAAGGATAGAAAGATTACAACCAATGACTTGACGTAGCAATCCTCCTCCGATCAAACCAATGCCAAAGCCTCCCAAGGAAGTGTGAGTCTCTCGATAGATGAGTAGAGATCTCTCCTAAGGTAATTTCACCAACTTGTAGACACTATAGACTTCCTCCCTTTGGAATGGGAGTGAGCTTCACTTATATAGGACTAAGTGGATAAGGTAGGTTGAGATATGGTAGGAGAGAGATAGGGGATCCTTCCAAGAGGTTAGGAACCGAATGCTAGCTCTCCCAAAGGTCAGGGATAGGGATCCATGTCATCTAGATTCGAGAATGGGCTCGAAGAAGCTATTTTTGTCCATTAACTGACATCGTCGCAGGCTACAAGAGGCCAACCTATGACGTCACAAGTTGCATGAGGACAACCTACAACAACCTCTCTAAACCTAGTATAAATGCATTTGCATCTCTTCCAGGTTAATAACTTAGTCAAGGAAACTTTAGGGTTGTTTACACTGAATCTCTTGATGGAAAGATTTAGGTGTAACATAATGCCCCCCAAAGCATGAAGCTGTTGAAATTGGACAAGTGAAATGCTTTGACAGAAGGAATGGAAATGGCTTGTCAGATGAAGGATGTTGTTGCAGTACAACTGACTCTGATCACACAGTCTCATATGACGTACAACATGGCTGCCGACCAATACAATGCAGATCCATGGTAGTAATGATTGACTGAACACAATCATGGCTACTAAACACAAGCGTAGATCCATGATGAGATGATAACACAGCCATGCCAATACAAATGTGGATCTGTGTAATGTGACTCAATACAATCTCCATCGCAACCTGGGTAAAATATGACTCCCCGGAGTCTTCGAGTTGAACCCGCAATGATACGAATCTATCTATGTGATTACAAATGTCTTGACGTCGAACATGGTAGAAACCACTTGATTACCGGTCATTGATGTATACCGTTAACAAGCGCGAGGGAAATCACCATTGATGTCAATGATCCCCAAGGTATCACAGTACATATCACCAAGCATGAATAAATGAGTTGAAGTCGAACATTGGATGAAATCTTTCAATCAAGAGTCAATGATGAAAACTCATGTCGAAAGCGAAGTAACATGCCATTGAGGCATGCAGGCCCAAGGTACTCGATTGGTTTCTAGATTCAATCCTCGGATAATGAGTTGAAGTCGACAAGGACGAATTCGTCGAAGGAGGGCCATGATGAATCCCCCATCATCGACACGAAACACGAAAAAGGATGTGTAGAGCAGATCGGATGATATAGTAACATGCAAGACTGACTCACAGTAGACCGACATGGTAGTAGGCGTATTGACTGCAGATAATGAATGGTGAGAGTATTCTTGAACATGGGCATGGCATGACTTGGCAGTATTGACATGACGAGTACGACACCAAAACCTAATGCAACTGATGAGGGAGACATTCTTTGAATGACTCAAAGGAGTGACAAGACTCAGGAAGTGGGTGAAACTTGAGGACAAACGGATGATCCAAGCACAGTATGCAAATGCAAATGAGTGCCATGTTCAAGAAACGACTAGGTACTGCCATTGATAAAGGTATGTAACATAAGAGCTTTCATTTTTCCCCATCATGAATGATGAGTGCCTCATGTGTTTTTTACGAGCTTGATGAGGGTAACCAGATGCTCAGTATAGCTCATCTCATAGATGAGTCCAATCCCAAATATTTTCCGAACCTGGGATAGGAGGGGTTCATCCCATGACGGGCCCTTCAATGTTGGGTTTTAATGAGTCCATAGAAGGAAAAACTCGGTCGTCATTTCATGTTTAGAGAGTCTGAAAAGAACTAAAGAAGACTCCAACGGTCCTTTTTCGTAAATTTAGCCTCATCGCTCGAAAAAGGGTAAAACAATGCGGGAGAGGACTCTTCTAGTAATGATTGGATGGAGTATACATTTTTCGTAAGTAGTGCCCCCTGGTCTGAAAAAGGGGTAAACTATCGCCAAGCAGACGACCATTCAGATTCTTTAACAAGCGTGAACGCGACAAGTTCGCTTGGTGATCTTTTTGTATTTTGAGAGCTTGAAAAGAGCTTAAAGAGAGACTCCGGGGGGGGTTCATTTTCTGTAGGAGTTTAACGAGCTCGAAAAAGTGATAAATCGTAACTCAGTGACTTATTCTCATGGTTTTAAGAGCACAAGAAAGAACAAAGAGTAAGCTCGTAATCATTAAATAATTATAATCTAACGGATACAAAATAATGACGAAACATCCAAGGGGTTGTTCAGACCTGAAATGATCGCTTCAATGTGAAAACGGCGCAAATAGAACACTTAACGACTCCTGCACACTTGAAAACTAGGTCAAAAAGTCAACCGGGTATTGAAGTGCCATAAAAATGATCCAAACTATATCAAACGACCTAAAAAGCATCAAATATTTGAAAACGAATATTCCTTTTTGTCTATAAATAGAAAAAATGGCCAAATATAGTTACCATTGTTCATTTTCCAAATTGGGGAGAAGAAGTGCCATTTGGAGCCAAAAATTCATCTGTCGATTGGCGGAGCTGTGAGCAACCATTTCACGAGCCGTTTGGAGCAGGTAACTCTAAATCTCATCCAGCATATTTCCATTGGTTTAGAATTTCAGTTTTAGTTCATTTTTTGGGTTTTTGAGTTGATTGGTGGGGGGCTATTGCGTCCTCGGGTCGTCGCAGGTCTCCCTTACAGGAACTGCGACAAACCCAGGTCGTCGCAAATCCCGCAAAGCTGGGTTGCGATGATGTCACCTTGTCCACAAGGACGAAGTGCAACAGTGGAAACGCCCATGTTCAAACCAAAACCCAAGCCAAAAGAAAAAGTTTTAAATGCTTGAGTGAGTTCTAATGGTATTAAAATGCTCCTTTTGGCATGTTAGTAGCAGCCAACATGGTCTTAGAGTGGCATGAGAGAGAACATGAGGTAGATGATGTGTAAGCTGCAAATGATCCGTTATGTGTGACGACATTGAGGAACTGTGGACTTCTAAAGTTCTTTCAGATCCAGGGTATGAGGGCCCAAATCCCGCTGCTAGAACATATGCTTCGGATCTGGGATGCATCTCAGCAATATTTCATGATCGGTGAGCACATATTGACCATAGATGTCGAGGACATCTACTTCTTGACTGGATTGTCCCATAGGGGGGACCACGTGGCTCTTACCAGATCACAGGGAAGTGATCGGACTGTGGATGACTTGATCCTTCAGCATTGTACTCCTCATGCCCGTGCCTCTAGTGGGAAGATTCCCATAAAAGAGGTGCGAGAACGTCCGCTGCGTGCCATACTTTTTACCATAGTGAGGATAGCAGGGAGCCAAGTGGCTCACCTAGCTACTAGGTCCCAGATGTTGTATGCGGAGGACTGTATGTCTCCAAAGGTATTCAATTGACGCGAGGGACTCCTCACCAACATTCGAGCTCAGCTGACCAAGTGTCGGTGTGGAGAGCTCAAGCAATTTGGATATGGGTCGATAGTGATCTCATTTCTATTGGAGCGGGTTCCCCTCTTGCACCCGCAAGTTCCTTTGGATGACAGGGATCCTAAGGATCCTCACATGGCCAGATGGACAGAGGTGATGGCCCGCCATGGTGGGGGTCCTATCATCGGGTATGGTCTTGAGTTCTTCACCTGGCTGGAAGGCCCGCTGCTCATGGTAGAGGACTACCCGTATAGTGGTACGGATTACAAGGAGGACCCAAACTTGGTATTGCCCGAGGGAGCAAAGTGGGGAGACATCAGTAAGAACAATGACCCTTGTACTTTTTAGTTTTGTGTATTTATGATTTTTTTTGTTATAGTGCTAATAAGTTAATAACATGTGTGTGCAGATGTGGGCCCCGTGTGACCAGTAGGAGTTTCTCTTCTTGCGAGGAGAGGAGAGGGAGTAGCCATGGCCCCAGCTGTGCATGCTGCCATCGTGGAGATGGAGGATGTCTACGAGAACCTGACTAGGTTGACTTTAGATGTTCCTGAACCGATAGTGGACGAGTTACCATGGCCTATGCAGACGTATGCGGTGGGAGCATCCGTGCACTTCAATGTGCTGCTCCACAAGGTAGCGAGGGAAGTTGACTACTTCCATACTCGGCAGGCTAGAGCTGCAAGACCTAGGGTTGCATGGGCCAGGCGTTAGGCCTTATGTTGTTATTATGTATGTATTGAGAGCTCAGAAACCTCAGATTTTGTACTAGTGAAAGCTATGAGGCTTCGGATTTTGTATAGATTCACTGAAAGTTGTCGTGCTTCAGATTTTGTACCAGCACTACCTTTTATGATGATGATATATATATACATACATTTTGGCGGTTTTATACATTATGTGTTTTAAATGGATGAATGATGTGATCTTGTTTATCTGTTTGCTTATAAAATGAGTTATTTACATGTTATGTCTACTCTTAACAGTTCATGAATATGCTTATGTGTGGAGTCGGCAACTGTGTTCATGTCTCGTGGAATGTGCAGGTACTGAATGGAATCGAAGGACCTTTCCAGAAGATGGACTCGTCTATAGAAACGGAGTAAGGTAGGATTGCGGATGGTGTAGACTCGGTTAAGATGAGAGACCACTAGTTGAGAATCCAATTGGATGACAACGTGGTCCATACCCAAAGAAATAGCATCGGTTAGGGTTCCAATGAGTGCTTGATATTCCACAGCATTGTTGGTCGTGAAACCTAGACACATTCCTCTTGAGCTGATAATCTCACCAGTAGGTGAATAGAGTACCCAGGCTACCGAAGCAAAGTTGCGGGTATGCCGGCTGGCGTCGTCTACAAATCCGTAGCAAGTTTCCATCTACACATGTAGGCAGGACATGGTATAAGAAACGAAACAAGACCTAAGCACGCAAAAATCAAAGCATCACACCGCACAAAAACACACACACGCTATGTACAGTATATACAAAAGTACTTATGCATGAAAGACTCAGGCATAGTACCTCTTCAGGTAGAGCCCGTTGCGGGGCTCACTCAAAGATATCCTGTCGTAGTCTTCAAGCTCGTAAGCTCCCTTCTCTAAGACGCATTTCACTATGTAAGGTCCATGCCACATGGACTCAAACTTTCCTGCCCCCAGCTTATCATGTTTTTGGTCATATGTGAGGACCAAATCTCTTTCGTTGTAGACGCGAGGTTCTACCGACTTGTCGTACTGCGCTTTGATGCGTTTCTTATGAGCCTTGTTGGCAAGAGCGGCATCATGGCGAGTCTTGTCGAGCTTAGCTAGGTAGAGGAAGCGTTCTTCCTCGACAGTAGTGTTGGGGAGAATTTCAATGGCGAGCTTGAGGGACGGAATCTCACACTCAATAGGAAGGACAACCTCTAATCCATACACTAGTTGGAAAGGAGTAAATCCAATGGTGGTTTTGACGGAAGTTCGGTAGCCTGGCCCATAATGCTGAAAAGAGCATATTATGCCAGTTGGACTTGTGTGTACCCACCATACATTGGACCATAGTTTTCAAGACCTTGTTAATGGCCTCGACCTGTCCGTTGGACTGTGGGTAGTAGGGTGTTGAGTTTTCATGGAGAAAACCCAATCTATCACTCAATTCCTCAACCATGTGGTTCTGAAAGTGAGAACCATGGTCGATAACTATAGACTGAGGAACTCCAAACCACGCTATGAAATGATTAAACATAAAGAGTGCGGCGGTCTTGTCGTCGTTCGTGTATGTAGGAATTGCCTTGGCCCACTTTGTAAAGTAGTCCACAGCTACGATGATGTAACTATGCCCCCCGGCCGAGGTAGGCTTACAATGCATGAATTCAATACCCCATTTAGCGAAGGGGCCAACGGTAATAACCGGGTGTAACGGGGCGGGATGGGTGCACTTTTTCGTATGAAAATGTTGACATGGAGGACATTTTTTTACGGCCTCGATACAATCTTTAAAGATAGACGGCCAATAATATCCCACGCGAAGAATCTTCGGAGTTGTATCCATCCCAGAGAGGTGACCGCCACAAGCCCTAGCGTGACAGTCATTTAGGACGTGTTCAGCCTCGTCATGAGTCAGACAACGTCGAAGAATAGAATCGATATCACGGTGGTACGAAGTATCACTGATAATCAGATAATACTTTGCATGGTGGCGTATTCGATGACGGTCGTCACGAGACAATTGAGCGCTGAAACGTTGGGTCTGAAGATATAAAGTGATATCTCCCTACCACGGGTCAGACGTACTGATAAGAAACAATGACTCATCCGGAAAAAGAGTCATTGGGCTCAGATTCTACATCATCACGGGGAAGGTCACAGCTGAGCTCAGCAAACACCAAAGACTTTTTAGACTTAGCCTTCTCGAAAAGGAGATCGAATTCCTGCAGTATCACGATCCATCGTGAATACTTGCCCCCAAGCACTTGACGTGTCAAAATGTGGTACATGGGGTTCGAATCGACGATGATGGTGGTGGTGCGAAGCAGAATGTAATGTTGGAACTTCTGGACGACGATCACCACCGCGAGAGTGAGCTTCTCAACATGTGAATATCGAGTTTCAACGTCAATAAGACCTTTATTGGCGTAGTATATCACATGTTCTTTGGCATTCTGGTCTTCCTGCACCAAAACCATGGCGATAGTGGTGTCGGAAGCAGCGAGGTATAGAATGTAATCTCGATAGTAATTAGACGGTTGGAGCACAGGGACATGCGTGATGGCATGTTTCAAACTTTCAAAAGATTGTCGGGCTCGTTCATCCCAAATGAACAGGACGTCTTTTTTCATCAATCTCATGTAACCCTGCTTCTTTTGCGTGAAATTACAGACAAAACATCGTAAATAAGTCGCTCTTCCTTCCATACTTTGAAGTTCCGTAACATTAGTTGGAGGTGGGAGAGCGACAATGGCTTCCACCTTCAAGGGATCAATGCGGATCCCATCTTTCGAGATGATAAACCCTAAGAGGCGTCCAGACTCAACACAAAAAATACACTTATGAGGGTTCAGACGGATATTGTACTGTCTGCATCTGAGGAAAACAATCGTCAGATGATCTATGTGGAACTCGCGCTACTTTGAGTGGGCAGGGAGGTCATCCAAGTAGGGTTCCACAAATTCCTTCACATCATGGAAGGCATACGACATGGCCCACTGGAATGTGGCAAATGAATGCAGTCTTGTGTTGGTCGACGGGGTGGATCTCAATCTGGTTGTATCCAGAAAATCCATCCATGAATGAAAAAATGACGCTTTCGGCACAATTGTCGATAATCTGATCAATAAAGGGAGTCGGGTAGTTGTCCTTGGGACAAGCCTTGTTGAGATCCCGATAATCGACACATACACGAATGGTCCCTTTCCTTTTAGTAACAGGGACGACGTTTGAGATCCATTTTTTCAATGGGACAGGGTAGATGAAGCCGACCTTGAAGAGTTTCTCAATCTCTTCCTTGATCGCCGCAGTCTTCCGAGGGTGTACCAGTCGCAACGTTTGGCGGACAGGTTTGACGTCGGGATAGGTTTTGATTTCGTGTAAAAAAATTGTGGGGTCTATCCTAGGCATCTCCTCGTAGGTCCAAGCGAACACGTCTCGGAATCGCTTGAATAAGGCCGTATAAGTAATGACTTCTTCTGGGGAACACTTCTGGCCTAACTGAATGTGTTCCACTACACCAGGAGTAACCGAAATGTCAATCGAAGTGGTAGGTTCGATGCTTGCAAGATTTCCCTCATTGTCCATAAGACATGTGAGTATCGGGGATTGAGAGCAAGGGTAGACATTCGGCAAACAAATGGTGCGAATGCTGTTCTCCACAGTATCCAAGAAGGGAAGGAAAGATGAACGATGATGGAGGTCTTCCCACGGAGTATCATCCGCACTCATGATTTCCATAATGGAATCGTCAGAATGAAAAGTCCGTAGCAGGGGATCGGATGATGTCCGCTATAGAGAACGGGAGGTGGAGGCCACAACTAACTGGTCCTCCGACGCTGACTGGAACTCGTATGTGAGTTTGGAGGGTGAGAGAGGCATAGCGTCTCCAATCAAGTGTGTGGTGGCTTTGTCAGGTACAAGCCATGAATCAATGGAGTTGGGGATAGATGAAATCCGCGAGGAGATCATGTTCACCATAGAAACATGGTTTGGGGGATCAAGAGTAGGAAAAACGTCCATAAGGGATGAATCGTTAAGGAGGTCGACCCCCACACTCTCATACGGATGCAAATATTGTCCAAGTAATGGAACGTTATTGCTCGGGTGAGTAGTGGTGTCAAGTGTGCAGAAATCCAGTTGGTCGATAGTAACAATTCGGCCTTGATGAGGGAATTGTACTATGCAGAAGATAGATGATGTGACCATAGTCATGGCATAAAACCAATTACAACCAAGCAGAATGTTATAATCTAACGGGGCAACGACCACTTCCACGTTAATGGTTGCAGTCTTGCCCCCCAGCTCGACTGCTAAAGTTTGTAATAGCCCATGAGGTTGAAAGCCACGTCCATCGAATGCTCTCAAAGTGGTAGGAGAATGGTTCAAATCGGGAGATCTGATGGATCTCCAACATGAGATCGACATGACTAACGTAGAGGCACCTTCGTACAAAATGGTACGATGGATTGTCTTCCCAGCAATGTTTGTGGCAACTTGAAATGCCAACTAATGGGAGAGCCTCGGTTTGAAGTATTCCCGCCAGAACATGATGGTGTTCGATGAATCCAGGTCAACTGCACCAATGGCAGCGAGGAGAGTCTTGTATTGATTAGGACAGTTTTGCAAGACCTCGAGCGTCAACATAGCACAAGGAGCTTGTGCTAGGTCCTCTACAATATTGTAGTTCTGAGCATCCCGAGCATTGGGACTGAAAACAGATTTTTTAATCGTGCTCTTGGGTGGACGCAACACTGACTCAAAAGAGGGCTTCTCAATGGTGAGAGGAGTAGTCGGTATGGTGACGTCAGGCATCGAAGTGGAATTTTTTTCAGTATTACTTCGAACAGGTTCCTTTGCCATGACAGATTCATACGAATGAGAATGGGTGTTCAAGTTGATGGTCTCACTATGAATCATGAGAACATGCGCGGTGGAGGATGCTTCTCCTTGGGAAGGAGAGGTGTGTGCAATAAGTTGTTGGTTTTGAGCAGGGAAGGGATCGTTGAGAACTGTGGGTATGGGTTTGCCCTTAATAAACTTTTGAACTTCGTCTCTATGGGGATATTCTTTAGAAAAATGGTCATCACCACAAAGTAGAAAAGGATACTTCAACTTCCTTTTCTGTTTGGTGTCATCAGGGGTGCTCTTATGTTCCTGCTGGGTGGAAGATTTCTTAGGTTTCCCTTTGTTCTTCTTCTTACGACCAAACTTTTGAGGTGAAGCTGATTGAACAGAATTCACTTCTTCGGTGACAGCAGGAGTGGATGATTTGGTGGTGCCGTGACCAGCCTATGTTGGTGATGGGGAAGAACCTTGGGGGTTCGACAATCCAACAGTTTGAGAAGGAGGCTGGGTGTTAATTGATCCAATGATGCCATCAGCATGGGGTCCCTTGGGTGGTTTCGCGGGGTCATATGTGTTACGGGGTACGTCAGGAAGGATATCAAACAACGTGCCAGATTGAGCATAGACTAAGTCTAGTAAATGGGCACGGGCGATGGCTTGTTCCTCAGTGACAGTGCCTCCCATGGCAACATCGCGAGCTATGGTAGGGATGAGAGACTTCGTGAACCAGTCCGCTAGGAGTTGGTCTGGAATAGGAGCCTCAATCAAACGTCGTCTCCTCCGCCACTTGTGTATATGATCTAAGATGTGAGTAGCGGTATTTTGACGGAGCGAGGTTAGAAGTTCCGTACCAGTTTCATACCGTATAGGCAACTGGAAATGAGTCAAAAAATTCATAGCAAGAGAACTGAAATCGGGAAAAGAATGGGGTGGTAGTTCAATATACCACTTGGCAGCCGAACCAATGAGGGTCCGTTGAAATAACCTAAGACGGATTGAGTCGTCCATCAAGGAGTTGGATGAACACCACAAGTGGTATGTCATCACATGGTTTTTAGGATCTTCACCCGGCTTGCCATCAAATTTGGGGATATCTGATGGAAGTTTCACTGGAATGGGTGGCCAATTAGTTCCATGGTAGATGGGGTCGTTGGCCAGGCAAGACAGGTCAGGCAGATCCAAAGTAGCCAAAAAGGGCAACTGCGGATTAGGCTGCACGTACTGATAGTACTTATAAGGTGTGTAAGGACCAATGGGACCTTGTATCGACTAACCATAGGGTGTTCCCGGAGGAAACTGGCCATAGGGGTACGAGCCGCCCGAACCAAATGTAGGTCCGCCACCATAGTAAAGTGGTCCATTACCATAATAAGGTGGCCCGTTACCATAAGGTGGGGGGCCACCTCCGCCGCTGGGAGGGGGTGGGCCGCCTCCAAATGGTGGGGGTCCGCCACCGCTTCCAGGGTAGGATGGCCCCCCACTGCCTCCACCTTGAGGAGGTGGTGGTCCGCTGCCACCCCCAGAATAGGGTGGGCCTCCACCACCTCTGCCGGGAGGGGGTGGTGGGCCACCGCTACTGCCGGAAGGGTAAGGGCCTCCTTTGCCACCTCCACCATAATAGGGTGGTCCTCCACCACCTCCACCATAGTATGGTGGTGGTCCACCACCACCACCAGGATGGGACGATCCTCCACCACCACCGCTAGGATAGGATGGTCCGCCACCACCACCACCAGGATAGGATGGTCCTCCACCTCCGTTGTTAGGAGGGGGTGGGACATGATGGTCGGAATGAGGTGGTCCTCCGCTAGAAGGTAGAGTTCCACCTCCTCCAGAGTTGTGGGGGGGGCCGCCGCCTCCAATGGGAGGTGGGGGTGGACCAAACGGGGGTGGGGGGACTTGAGGGACTGTAAGCGGGGGTCCATGTTGTAAAACATTTTGTTGTCCCCATAGAGTGTAAGGATCTCCGGGGTAGGGAACCCCGTAGAGTGCGTTTCCAGGATTAAGTTGTCCCGACACATGGTTAAGATGACCTGGATACGCTTGACTGGATGGTGGTTGAATTACATTGGACGGTCCCCCGACATGGGATAATCTCGTAGTGGAAGGTCCAGGAGGTAAGGAATTTCCAACGGAATGACCGATGGGAACTCCTGCTGCAATATTATGGTTAAGAGACAGGGGTTTCCCCCCAGCAACAACTTGCTGACCACTAAGTAAAGTTTGACCCAAAAATGGTTGTTGATTATCCACCGTAGGATTATCATTACCTATAAAGAAGGTAGGGGGTAAAAAGTATCCTCCCCTCGAATTTTGGGGTTGGGGAGGAGCAGGTGACGTAAACATGGTGGTCACAGGTGTGTTGGACTATTATTCTTCAACAGGTCAGGTCATCTAAGGTATAGGACTGGTCTCCTGTCTAGGAGATGGATGTGCAGGAGTTGATGGTTGACTAGCCTCAGAAGTGGTCACGTGTTGTGTGGATGATTTTGGTGAATCATAGGACAAATAATGACTTGGGATTGGTTTATAAGGAGGTAACGTCGGGTCTTCAGCCCTCCGTGCAAGGCTTCGGTTTGTAAATTGTGTGGCCATAGCTCGAAACCTAGCCAGTTGTTCATGATAAGGTGCCATGCAATCGTCGGGAGTAGCCCAACTAGGTGGGGATGCAACGAAAAAATGGGCCACTGGGTGGCCTAGAGAAGATGTCCAATAAGTTGTTGAAGGGCCGTCCTCGGGTGAATTTATCCATTCTAATGATCCAAGCTCTCTCTGTAAAACGGGAGATAGGTCTTGTGAAGTAGAAGTTTGTGCTTCTTCACCCTGCGGGGGATGAGAGGTAGGTGAATCTAGAGGAAACATATGCACTCCAATATTCAAAGTAGGATTTTCCACTTCAGGTGACACGACCATGGCTTGTGGGTCCATCATTACCTTTGAAATTACCTCCTGGTTAAGGGGATATTCGGGCGGCAAGTTCTGAATCCTATGGGACCTTCTCCAAGGAAAGTCAGCCAGAGTGACTGAAACAAAAGTTTCTCTTAAGGAAAGCTAAACAAAAAAAAAGCAGACCAGAAAAAACACTACAAAAACGAAGGCCACAAGCAAACTTATGTGATAAGAGTGGATTCAAAGGTCTGGAACCTCACAGGATTGTCAAGGCTCCGCAAATCGCTATATACCGCAGGGTCCAACAGTAAAATGAAACAAGGAGGATTGGGACCGTACCCTTTCCTGAATACCCAATTACCTAAATGGTACATGCGTAGTAATCTCCTCGAGTGTTGTTCTCAGTGTATTGCTCTGACAAGATAGCCAAAAGGTTAACTCGGTTGGTCTCAGGAATCCTAATGGTGTCTCCCGATATACTCAAGGTACATGGGAGCTCAAATCCGTAGTGGTGCTGTATAATGCACAACTGTATGGCATGAGACCTTCCTATATACTATCGAGTACGTGAAACACCTTCTATATACGCCAAGTATGTGAAACACCTTTTGATATACGCCAAGTACTTGAAGTACTTGGTGGGTACATGAAAGAGCTTCGATATACCTGGTTGGTACGTGAAAGAGCTTCGATATACCGATAAGTACGTGGAAGACTACAATATCCCCAGAATACAGTGTTGGAAAATAACGACAACTACCATGCTTAACGACACCGGAACACGTCTCTAACTTACACACAAGTTACTAAAAATTTCACCCTAGTTCTACCATTAATTTTATCTGGACGGTTAGGTGAATGCATGAGGTGAGTACATAATCGTAAACATAATGTAGGCCCTAACTACATGCAAAAAATATACTTTTCTTTTGATGAAATCTATGTATGGGAGGGAGAAATTCATTTCCAATGATTTTGCCAAAGCAACACAATGCAACACAATCCCAAATCTACCAAAAATGACTATGAAGTATTCTTTTCTTTTTCAAGCGAAACACAAAAATAACACAACACTATTAAGCCAAATCAAAGCATGTTTTTATTTTTCTTTTATCTTTTCAAAACAAAATTGATGTTAAGTGATGAAAAGAGAGAGTTTCTAAGTAGAGTATGCAAGCTTTTCACTTTCACTATGATGGCTTAAAAGCATAAGAACCAAAATATGCATGTAACTTTCCAAGCATGGAACTACTTTTGCAAAACTTGATATCCACTCGAATTTTTCAGGAAAATGAGCAACTCATAATTCGTGAAAAACACAAATAATTTATTTTTCTTTCAATTTTTTCAAAAGATCTACAAATGAGACATTCCAATGCATGTACAATTCTTCAAATGAGCTTGAAAAATGATGGAAATGAAGTACTTTTGATTTTTCAATGGATGTATCAAAATAACAATTTGATAACAACGATGCTTTTAAACACAAATATTGAAATGAAAAGATCACTTGCAGCACTCCAATGACTTAGAAAATCTCAAGAAATGACGAGCACTCATACGGACTGAAGATACACACAAACACTCAAAATCAATCAGTAACAAGAAACACTAAAGCAAGCAAAGCTCAAAAATGTATGCAAATGAGGTCTAGAAAATGATCCAATACAATGACTAGATCTGGCAAGGAGAGGAGGGAATGCAAGGATGAGTGGATGCAGGTGGGGGAGACGAGAGTGTCCACCACTACCAAATCTCAGACTTGTCCAAGATGGAACCCAAAACAAATCCAAATGAAACCAAACACTTCAACACACTTAATAAAAAATGGGGTCTCTGACTGGATCTTGCAGCACAGAGGGAGTTTGCACACAAAACCAAAACTCAAATCAGAAATGGAGAAGGGATGCCTATATGTCAGTTTTGATAGATCGGCATAGTCTGTGTTTGTACACAGAGCGATTGTTGCAGGTCACTAATGTGGGAAGTGCGACGATGTCACAGTCTACCAGTGAATGGGTTGCGACGATAGGACACAAGACAGAGAACAAGGATCACAAAATGACACAGTGTCGCTCTGGCTCCACTTCCCAGCTGCGACGGGTGAGATCTAAGTTCAAAAATGAACAAATCTCCAAACAATGAGCAATGAAATGGTTTAAAATGGTGAGTACAAACTCATAGGAGGACTACAGCCTCTTCAACGTGAAGACCTGATGGTGAAACAAGGATTATAAGGAAAATAAGATTATGGATGGCTTGCAAAAGCAATCAACTGAAAATGGTATTCAAATTGACAACTACAAACAATGTATTCTCCAGTATGGTCGCCAGATTTGTTTGACGGACAATCTACCAAGAGCGAACTCAAGGCCTAATCTCCCTAGCTCAACATGAGTCTAGAACAAATAGAACAGAATATAAATCACTCTCCTCTAATTAGAGATCAAGGAACTAGATACGTTTACCTTATGAATTGTTGATCATTTTCTCCTTGAATGTTGCTCCAAACTTGATGATATTCAGATCTAAGCTGCAAAACCTATCAAGATAACAAGACAACAAAACAAGTAAAACACATCTACACAATAATAGATCTAAGTAAGTAGTTAAGTAGGTGAACTACACAATATATTATTAACACAATGAGATTTTTGTGAAAAACACTTATATTACTGTATTGAAAGGGAAGTACATATGATAGAAAGATTACAACCAATGACTTGACGTAGCAATCCTCCTCCGATCAAACCAATGCCAAATCCTCCCAAGGAAGTGTGAGTCTCTAGATAGATGAGTAGAGATCTCTGCTAAGGTAATTTCACCAGCGTGTAGACACTATAGACTTCCTCCCTTTGGAATGGGAGTGATCTTCACTTATATAGGACTAAGTGGATAAGGTAGGTTGAAATATGGTAGGAGAGAGATAGGAGATCCTTCCAAGAGGTTAGGAACCGAATGCCATCTCTCCCAAAGGTCAGGAAAAGGGATCCATGTCATCTAGCTTCGAGAATGGGCTCGAAGAAGCTATTTTTGTCCATTAACTAACATCCTCGCAGGCTGCAAGAGGCCAACCTACGACATCGCAGGTTGCATGAGGACAACCTGCGATGACCTCTCTAAACCTAGTATAAATGGGTTTGCATCTCTTCCAGGTTAATAACTTAGTCAAGGAAACTTTAGGGATGTTTACACTGAATCTCTTGATGGCAAGATTTAGGTGTAACAGCTCTGCAGGTGGGCATTGCTCCATAGCAATCCCTTCCTTCTCTTTACCTTCCAGCTGATCCACAAGTTTGGAATATTTATGGCTGCTAGCTTTCTTGTTTCCCTGGAAATTGTTTGAGGAATATTTTCATCCAAATCCAATAGCTTTTGGTCTACTGCCATGGTTAATGTGCACAGCTGGCTCTCACTTTGCTCACTAGCAACACTTGGCTTGTAATAGTTGCAACCAATTGTTTTAATTATCACTTGTGAAATTCATCATGGCAATTCCTATTAGGTCAAGCATAACATAAACATTTAAATCAGTCAATTATTTTTCCAATTGTCATGGAGAGTCCATATTTTATTCATGAGGCTTCCAAACTTTTCATGCTTTCCCAACATACACATGAACTCATTCATGTTCATCCCGTTTCACAGGGAATTAACTATTTCAGCATTCACAATTCATTTCAAACAATAGACACAATCAACTTTCAGCTATAACATGCATTCAACAATTTTTTGTTTTCTAAATGCATCAATCAAAAAGGAAAGAGAAGAGTAAGAGTTTCCCCCTCTTAGTCTTGTTCCAATCTGGAGCCACACCACCACTGTGGTTCCATGCTCCTTATCCTCTTTCACTTCAATGTGAATGCTTGACTCGCACTTTCATTGTTTTGGATATGAAACTTAGTGTCTAAGGTATATCCAAGGATTTCTCAACCAGGGAATCCTTCCCCACAGTTTACCTACAAAACCCTTGGCAACTAGGACCCACACAAGTCCACTAGCACCATCTTCCCATTGTTGCTTCTATTGAGCTTTCTAGCACAGTCACATGTCCAAATGCATCCTCAGGATTCCTTGAAAATCCTTGCTTCTTGCAATGACCTAGGTTTCCAACAAAGAAACAACAGTGTATCAGCTAGGTTGTTATAATACTTGTACATGAAATATTTCATTATTCAGAATAAGGAGTAGATGATAATTAAATACTTATCTGTATTGGCAATTTCCTCGCTATTCCACAGCTTCCTTCTTTTCTTTATAATCCTTGGATCACATGTGCAATGAATGTTTGGCCAGCATACATGCTACTCCACAACATCCAAGTAGTCAATGCCAAGCCAGTACACCGACTGGGTTTTTCAGGCATTGATGGTGCCAAACTAGTCCCATACCTGGTTTTCCCTCTCCATTACCAAGCCAACACTTCAATCTAGGTCAACAGGTCAAAGGAAGGAAACTGCACCATGACCATTTCTAGGTCAAGGCTCTACTATGTAGCCATAGGCATCTCAAGGGTTTTCTAGCCAGTCTTGACACCCACCTCACTGCTGAACCAATATAGATTTTATGCCTTTACCATTATCACCACATCATTCAAGTAACCAATGCCAAGCCATTACACCGACTGGGTTTATCAAGCATACAACAACCCTTCACACACACAACAACCCTTCACTGCTGAACCAATAGAGATTTTATGCTTTTACCAATATCACCACATCATTCAAGTAACCAATGCCAATCCAGTACACCGACTGGGTTTATTAGGCATACAACAACCCTTCACACACATAAGGGTGGTACTCCTTATTCACTTTGCTTCTTTAGTGTGCAGCACCAAATTGCATCTTTTTAAGCTGAAAACACAAGATGGATAAGCAAGCTCATCAATATTGCTGATATAAAATTGTAAACATTTTTCATAGACATTCACTCTCTAATATTGAAACACCAGGAATGCGTCCATTCCTTTACGGTGTAGTCAATATTGAAAACCCTAACATAGCCCAGCACCCAAAAGGTGTGTACCCCTTTTCGATGTGAACCATGTAGGCCCTAATCATATGCAAGTAGTCTGAAATATTAGAAATAAAAACATGCTCTTCCTATTAACTCTAATAATTAGATATGCATATTCTTAGCTAGGGTTACAGAATACTCATTCGTTATGCAGATGTGTCTTTCTCTTCCTTCGCGAGGAATGGGGATCCCTTTGATTTAATAGTTCCTCAGTTTTCCACCCCAATCCCTTTCACGTTCCATAAACCACATATGCCCTATTGGCATAATTTTACCACCTCACCCACATTGTTTACCAACATGTAGTTCAATTGAGATATTCTCAAAACATGCAATGGATTTTCACCCGAAACCCATTTCCAAAGCATGGGATCCTTCCCATGGAGTTTGGATTTTGCAAGAAATCACGCATGGTCTTCCTGCAATGTGTCTTCTTGACACCCTTTTCAAACAGTCAACCAATCAATGACATTAGTAATTTATTAGCAAAATTCCAAATCTGAAATTTGCAAATCTGTTTTCTTACAGCAATTTATTTGCAACCATGAGATCATTCTCACAACATTTGGCCTTTGCACATGGTAGATTCCAGCCTTTAATATGGACTTACCCACATGGCCATGCCCAAGACAATCTACCTGAAATCTGAAAATTTTAAATCAGTCCAAACACTTGTAAGTTTTCATGCATATAATGTTTCCATTGCTGCAACAGTCACTAAAGTGTTTCAGAATTATAACACTCCATAATTCAAAACACTTCCAACTGCTCACATCTCAATTGTAATGAAATATGTATCTATACTTTATATGCATCATTATCACAATGAAACTGCAAGATACCATCACACCATCTATGCAATTTAATAAAAATTTCCATACTCATTACTTCACAACCATATTATTTTATGCAACTCTGTTCTACCAACAGAGCATTCTGGTATCCCATCAAACCTGACTACCTTCTTCATGCACTCACTCTCCTGCATTCATATCAAATCATGAAATGATTTCAAAATTACCATTAATTCATCATTTCATCTATTGTTTAATTGCCATGAAACTTACATCACAACCATGCATCACAACATGTGCACCCATACCTATGCATGCATATACTACCATAACAAGACCATAAGTCCTTACCTGTTGTGGTTATTAAACTCATAACCAACATACACATATGTCATGATATAACATCATATGAATGCATTCTAAATTTTTAAACAGTCACATGGTAGGAGGCTCCTTAACCCTACCACCCCATACCTCACTATACCATGGTGGTATGGTATTTACATGAATGTATTCAACCTTACATGCATACCATTTTATGATTATTAAATAAGGTTCAGGGGATTCTTACCCAATCCCATTTAAACACTTAAACAAATAGCATGAATATCCATTACCTGCATGGCTCCCATTAACATCTTTGATGTTACCTGATCAATTGGCCTCTTGCAAGGACTGCACCATCCTTCCACCAACCTCATGATCATAGATTTGTTGCACCAATCCTTCTCATAGGGTTGTTGGTCACATGCAACAACATCATCAACATCTTCATCCATGCTTCAACCACAACAATTGTCATTAGTGGCTCATTGCATATGTAAAAACTTACTACTTTTACCAATATGCAACATCCTATACATGCACAAACATGTTCACATGCACTATGCAATATCTATCAATATGCCTACTAGTACATATTCACTTAATACACCTCATCTCTTGTATTCTCAGCATTCCTATGCTATAATTTTATGTATATAAAACTCATAAAATATAAACACAAGAGCAAGGCAGGGGTTAAGGAATTCCCCCTTTCCATTCCCCTTCATAGCATGGAATTCTTCTTCCATATCCTAGCTGGTCCAATTGCATGGCCTTGTCAGCCCTCTGTAGCTTTCCTTGATCACTGCAATAGCTCTTATTGCATTAGGTTCTCATGCTTTTTTGTTCATATTGCTTTTAGAATTGTGGCCAAGTCCATCTTGGCCTCTCTTGGACTAACCTGTAAGCTCATATTTTGGCCCAAGCAGCCCCAGTGTTGCAACCTTGGGCTCTGATACCATTTGTCACGTCCCCAGTCACCTCGGTGCTCTTTAGAGGCAATGGGAGACAACCCTTGGATCACCTGCTATTTTTTTCTTCTTCTTTCCCAAGCAGTCCAAAGGTTCCGCAACTTTGCACCTGCATTGATCCTCAATCCGCAATCCTCCATCCGCAATTGGAAGTTGGAAGTCGGACCACAAATCACAACTCCGATGAAAAACAAACCTTTGACTTCCGCATTCTGCAATCTGCAGTGCAGAAATCGAAAATCGGAACGCTAAATACACAACGACGAAAACCACGTCTCCAACTTCCGGAATCCACAATCGGCATCGCGGAAATCGAAAATTGGAATGCCAAATACACGGCACCGAAAACCACATCTCTGGCTTCTACAATCTGCAGTGCGGAAATAAGAAATTGGAACGCCAAATATACAATGCCGAAAAGCACGTCTCTGGCTTCTGCAATCCGCAGTCCGGAAATCGAAAATCAGAACGCCAAATACAAAGCTCCGAAAACCACGTCTCCGACATTTGCATCCGCAATCCGCAGTGTGGAAATCGGAAATCAAAATGCCAAATACACAGCGCTGAAAACTACGTCTTCGACTTCTGCAATCCGCAATCCGCAGTGCGGAAATTGGAAATCGAAACGTCAAATTCACCACCTTGCCAAATTACTCACCCGACTTCCGAAATCCACAACCCGTGTTGCAGAAGTCAGAAGTCGGAAACCTCAATTTCTCAATTTCGATGAATTACCTTTCTGATTTTTGCAATCCGCAATGCTGAAGTCGGAAGTCGGAACTCCAACTTCACCAACCCGAGAAAATTACTTCCCTGAATTCCGCAATCCGCAATCCTCGTGCAGAACTCGGAAGTTGAAACCACCATTTTGCAACCCCATAGAAAATTCACATTCCGCAATCCGCATGCGGGTTCGGAAAGTCGGAAGCTCAACTGCACAACTTCTCTAGCCCATAACTTCTTCATCTTAAGTCCATTTTGGGAAAATCCAGTACCGTTGGAAAGCTCTTGGTGAGCACTATGCAGCTGCAGGGTCTTCAACCACACCTGAGGATATTGATCTTTCCCTTATGCCACTCCAAAAGATGGCCTTAAACCCCATCTATGCCTCCTTACCACTCTGTGAAGAGTTCTGCTCCACTCTGCCATATCCTCACTCCTTCAACTAGTCCACAGGAGTCATGAACACCACAGGGGGTGTCTATTCTTCCCCCACAGTCATGACTGAAATATTTTGTACCTCCTAGGACTTGCAATTAGTCCTATTCATCAAATAACCATTCAAAGACTTAGCCCTATTCATCAAGAGACAATTCAAAGACATCATACCAATGGAAATGCAAATGTGCAGAAGCATACTCAATGAACACAAAGGAATGAAACATTATCCACACACATAGAATGGGATACATCAGCATATCTTTCCCAAGAAGATTGATGAAATAACATGTAGAGACTTAGCTCTATTCCTCATGCATAAATACATATGATTACGAACATAAGGATAAGAATGTAAATGTGCAATAGCAGGGTAAATAACACACACAACAAAAATTAGCCATATTAACACACATTGGAATGAAATAATGTCTTCACAGATATCTATCATGCATCATTTAGCTTCCACCATTCATTCAATAATGAAACATTGCAGGACATGGGATAGCATGATTCAAAGCACAAAAAACACTTATCGTTTCCTTGAATCTCCAAGCAAACTAGCTATGGACTACAACGTTCCAACCTAACCATAGGTCTCTTCCCATCCTGTATTATTTCAGCACTCAGAGACCACCCCCAAGCCGGGGCTATGCATCCACTAAGAAGGGACTAGGAAAGCTCACTCACCGCCTTGGTTCATAGTCAATCAGGGTCATCTAGCACATAGTTGATTTGTCAAGCAAGTGGGGAGACAAGTAAGGGTTTTCTAGGTCAATAAACTCATCCAGAGAGCTATAGGCATATCCCAATTCCATCAGAAAGTTCAGGCACCCCCATCACCTCCACTCTCAGCCTAAGTAAGGTCCCCTTCTCTGCTACTCAGCCCCTAGGGCACCCCTTCCCTTAGCACTGACCTGGTAGGTGTGGCTGATCCTAACTGCTAAATTCAAGGTAATTGAGCCCTCGCTGACTCTAGCATGTAGAACTAACCCTCTTGGTCTCCTCCCACTGTAATCCACACTCGATTCTTCCTTCACGTTGCGACCAAATGGCTTCATCCCGCAACAGGGTTTTGGCTATCAAATTTAGGTTCTCACATGAACTTCTGAGCATCAAACCCTCTCCATTTCGCCTCAAGGTTCAGGTCTGTGGTTCCTCTTCGGATTTCACTTCCCACACAAGTTTTCTAAGCGATTTTGGCTCTGCAAATCATGGCTTCCCTCAGGATCGCGATTTCGGTTCCCTTCCCCTCTCTACTCGGTTTGTGATGCGTGATAACTATGGTTGTTGATCCACAATGGGATAGGGAGTAGGGTGAGTGAATTCCCAGGAGGTTGAGTGGATTATGGGACAAGCGATCAGAGTCCCATACCCTGCCTTACAGATTTCAGGGTTGTCCCATACTCCATCGACCTCATGAACAGTACTGCTCTTCACCCACCTCCTTACAACAACATTCAATGGAAGCTAGGACAGTCAAAGGGGTTCTCAAGGTGACATATGGCAGCCTAGGGTTCCATTCCACAACCCCCTCACCACTCCCTAGTGAATACACATAGCCCCCTCATTTAGTTGCATCCATAGCCAGCCCCTTGGTATTTTTATTTACATGGTATCATTTACCTCATTTACATTTTCCATGGCTTACTAGCACATGGTTACTATAATACCAAATACTTGCCTCTTCAAGGCTGAGCATTCACTAGCGGGGCCTTGGCCTTGAGCTCCATGCTAGGAATCATACATCACATGCATACAATATTTACATTATAGCCAAAATATCATAAGGGTCAAAATGAGGGACATTACAATGTCATTGCACTGCAAGGTGGTGTTCTTGATGAGTCTGGTTCCTTTAACAAATCTTTAGACTCGTGTGATGATGAATATGTTCCCATAAACTCTATTATTGATTTGAACTTTGATATTCCTCATGAGTTTTATCTTATAGATTGTAGGTCCTTAGGCCTTGGTGTTCATGAGTCTGCATTGGTAGAATCTACCTCAGTAATGAATATCGTGGAAGACATTGAAGTTGAAGATACCCCCATCAAAGTAACTTGTATCATATCTTTCTTTTTATATTTTTTAGATATGATCATGGTATTGTTGTTTCTTGGATATAGGATGTTAAGTTGGATTCTTAGTTTCTTAGAGACCATGCTTTGTACATTCTTTGATTTGTTTAGGTATATTCAAAAGCTTGCATATAGGTTTAGGTTTTTAGGTTTTCTCTCTATTATGATGCATTTAAACCTTTTGCCACCTAAATTTTCTATAGGGCCGAACCTATTGGATATCAATGCATCAACCTTCTCTATCTGAATTTTGCACCAATTCGATAGAATAAACTACCTAACATGGAACATTATAGTCAACATCCTTTTGCTTTGGTGCCCATGTCGATTTTTTCTCATACGCTCATGAGACTTTATATTTTTACCACGACTTTGAGCAGAATCCTCATGCCTCTCTTTCTCATATATTTTTGGTCATTCCCTAGAAGGATCTCGTTTTTGTTCGTTATGCACTTGCCTCTGCTCATTGCTACTTGCACACTTATGACTAATGCTTCATTGCAACTTTCATACTGCCATTGCATTCGTTATGTTGCTCATCACCTACATCTGTTGCTTTTTTTATTTTAGATTATATTCTTGGAAGAAACATGATGATGAGTGTCCACATCTTGCCCAACACATTTTCAAAATTTTTGTTTTGCATAGGTATGTTCCATGTGCTTGGAACATAGTTGCATTACTTGCGACATTCGTTTCTTCCATTGTAGTATGGCACTATTTTATTCTTTTTCAAGTTGTATTAATATGAAAAGGAAAAAAAATCAAATATTTATAGAAAAGGGGGGGATGTTAGATATCCATTTTTATTATGGCAATAGTTCAGTTTTGTCACCCTTGAATAAAGCACTAATTTTAAGTCCTCTCATCAAATCGGGTTTAGTATTTCCTTAGGAATCCAAACCATGATTTCTATGTATGTACTCCTCTAGTTGGTTACTCTTCCAATAACTATGAATAATATGTTAATGCCACTTGCATTGTAGATTTATATCATTGTTCTCTTTCTGTCAAATGTTTCCTAGGTCACCATTGTGTCATGCCATTGTTCAAGGGTTGTCTTAAGCCTATGTCGGCCATTCCTCAATTTCTATGACTTTTCATGTTGGCCTTCCCTTTTGTCAAGTTTCTCTCAATATCATCATCATAACCCATGTTTGACTTGTGATAGTATAGAAGGTACCCATTGACTTCTCAGTAGTAGGTCATTTCTCATCAACTACAACACATTGCTCTAAAATATTGACTTTGAGTTGTTAACACCATCAAGCTTATTTCATCATTGGTAGGTTACCTTGCACTTAGTATATGCCATCTCATCATCGGTCATTGACGGAGTGGTTTCCCATATGTTTGATAGTAAGACCTCTATTAATATTTTTGGATTCGTAGTGTACCTTGGATTCCATTTTCATCATTAATGGAATTCCTCTCCTTTGTCAACAACTTTAATTATGTGTTGTTGCTTAGAGGGTATTTTTCATGTGCTATTCTCATCTAGTGCACACAAGAGACATACTCAGTGGTGTTCATTCAAAACTTTTGTTTAAGACCTTTCAAAAGAAATCAATTCATGTTATATGCTTGTGTTGGTCGATGGGTGATTCCCTAATGCCTCCCTTCCAATAGATCTCTTCCCATTGACATCAACTCATTTTGTTTTGGGTGATGGATTTAGAGACCTTTTCAGTACCTTGGGAATTACAGTCATCAGTGGTAGGTTCCCTCCCTATCAACAGTGGGAATACATCAATGTCCCTTAATTAGTATATTTTATAAGTGTCTGTTGATATCACATATATTCACACTTTCTAGAATGTATTGAGTACCTTAACACCCTTTATTATCATTGGTGGGTTGTCTCATATTTGTTAATGATATACATCAATGACCGATAATCAAATGACATCCCCCATGTTGGACTTCGGATCATTTATTCACATGGTAAGGATTTATACTAGACGATAGTTACGAATGAAGACCTTGGGTAGCAGTAGAATTACCATTATTATGTTGTTTCCTGAATTGTGTAAGATTGTACCACACAGTGTATGACATTGGTACTTTATGGAGAACTAGAATTGCACTTATTTCAATTCCAATTGTTCTCTTGATGAACATTGATGCATAGATCCACTTTGTGTTTGCTCGTAGCTATGAGCTACTTTTGGCATTATTAACAACTAAAATTTGTTCACCTAACATGTGAGTCAACTCCATCACCCTCATATGTCACAATTCCACCTCATTTACACTCATTGGACCTTGAGGAATCAATTAAAAATCCCAAAAAATGAAATTCAACCTTAAAGGAGGCACTTTAGAATCAGGTTTTTCATATTCCTTCGATAAGAGTGACCCAAGTCGCTCATATTCCTTCTATTTAAGTGACCCAAGTCACACAAAACTGCCAAAATAGTGCGACCCAACCTTTGAGCTTGATTTTCAGCTATCTCTACTTCGTGTCCAACAAAATGGAAGGAAGATTGACATGAGTCTTTATGTGGCCTCAGTCAGGTGATGAATTTAGGGCCCAAGCTTAACCCTAGACTCTCACCATAGCCACTACTGCACTTATAAAAGAAACCTCAAGGTCCCTTATTCCACACATTTATCTACTTGTTTTCTCAATCGGTTATTCTATCGGATTCCCTTTGAGTCTGAAGCTAGCCGCTTTAGTTTCTTTCTCACCTATTGGAGATCCACCTTGTGATGTGTGGCAAGAGGATTGTAAGACCGTTAGGAGAACCAACAGACCCTCCCTCGAACAACGACATGGACCTCTTGCACTATGCTTTTTGAGGTGACTCTTTTTCCTATATTATTTTTTCTCAATATAAAAGAAGCATTCCTTATTATTTATATACTACCTCTACATGTGTATTGATTAATCGAAGAATGCAAAAAATTGTTTGTGTAGTTCTACTTCAGATGTACGCTTCTTTGTTTAGTTCATAGTTATATTTTCATTTTTTTGTTCATTTCCTTCTTGAAACTCTGCTAAGGTTTCACAACCCCTTAGCAGGTTCCTTTTGGCATTAGTGCATGTGAAAACATACGCTACAGTTTTTGGCAACCATAATAGGGAAGATCCATATCTTTCGCTGGTTGTGTTTGTATTTTATTTTCTGGCCTTTTGTTTGTGTATTTTATTGCTCTGTTAAGCCCTATTTTCTGTTTGATTCATGTTAATTAAACTACCAACAAGATCCCAAGCCCAGAACCCCCCCATATTTGAAGAGCCGAGAGTTTTTTCTTTGTTTTCAGAGTTGTTTCATCTGGAGCACACTTGTTTGATTGTTTTAAGCGACCTAAGTCGCACTTTTCCCTTCTAACTATGCGACCTCCCCCTAAACCTAGTTTTCGCACTCAGATCGCGCTTGTTGTCCTGTTTTAAGCAACCTGGATCGCTCATATTCCCTTAAAAAGAGTGACCAGCTCCTGAAAGTCAAGTATTAGCAATTTTCTTGGCTTGATTGCCCTCTTCCTGAGTCATATAGTGTTGGTTTTTCACCTTGAGTTTGTTTGCATCCCTTTGTTTCTATTTGCAGACTCCTTTACTTGTTGTAGTAGCTCTTTTGCTCATCTGATTAGATTGTTGGGTGAAGAAAAAATCTTTTTAGATTTGAGTATTTACCTCCTTACAAGTGTCATTTGGATTTGCTTCTCGCTGCATTCATTTTTAGTTTCAGAAAGTATTTCGATAAACTGATCTTTTGGATATTTAATCAATATATTTGTTTAAAGCATTGCTAGATTAGGGCCTTCTCCTTACTCTTTACAAATTAAAATTGTTTAATTCTCATCCATGCTTTGAATAGTTAAATTGCTTGATCATAATCCTTTTTTATGTTTAGATAGATTCATTTCAAGAAATGCTCTTTAACTTGGTATTGAAATCGTTTTTATCTTTCAAGCATTTTTTATTTTCTTAGCTATTAGTTGTACACACCTCCCATGCACACAACATCACTCCCAAATTTAAACTATGACTTGGTTCATGACATCAAGTGGAGCCTTAAAAAAAACCATAATCTAACTCACTAAAGCCTCACTTGAGGATCAAAACAACATTGCAATTAGGTTAGGACTTTGGGGATAGGAATCCAAATAATTCCCCCTAGTCACTATACACTTGAGACATAGTGGTTGTCCAATTAGGGAGCTAAAATCATCTAGTATTGTCGGACACGATTAAACCCGATTTACGAGTGCCCCTCTCCTTTTAGGATGGTAAGTGGCAAGACTAGAACCAAATGGATGGGTGGTTCACCATCCCCACTCAGTACTGAAGATCATCCAGATCACTGTCTTCGAATGAAGCTACAGGTAACTCATTTCGACATGTTCGTGAACGAGGTAGCCTAGAAGCCTTTATTTTTAG
Source organism: Larix kaempferi (assembly GCA_027924585.1). NCBI lineage: Eukaryota > Viridiplantae > Streptophyta > Pinopsida > Pinales > Pinaceae > Larix > Larix kaempferi. The sequence continues at coordinate 16,017,304 of BSBM01000229.1, read as the reverse complement.
ATATATTACCTAGAGGTGACCCCCTTAGATGGGGGGATATCCAAGACAGAAGGAGTCGGTTATGGCCCCATCTCTATAACTGTTCTTTGGATATTCACTAACTATAATTGGATAGGATTAATGCCCCTATTTTTAGTCTAGTGATTGGAAGACCCAACTTAGCCTTCTCCTTTTATTTGTCAAATGGGAATTGATATCCCCACAGAGGAACATATTTGAGAAAGATTTTGTTTGGTGCTTTTATTTTTTATTGTGTAGATCTCTCGGGGTAGTGTGTCTTTTTCTTTTTTAGAATTGCTCTTTTTTTACTTTTCTCTCTATTTTTTCCAAATCACATGTTGCACACACTTTGCACCGGTTTTCAATTAATTGGTTCTTGTTACATGGGAGATATTTTTCAGTTTGAGCATTACCAATCATAACCATGTAGTGTTGATTTTTTTTCAGTTTAGACTCCATCACTATAGCTCCCCCTAAGTACTCTCGCAGACTTTGGGGCCAACCTCCTCAGTACAGTGTCTTAAACTGCACGACCAACTCCACAAGTCGTACCCTAGTTCGACACATTGCACAATCATTGAAGTGTTTCTCTGATTCATCTGGTTTCGACTCATCATAGTTTGAATCACCTTCACAACCACACACTATGAACACTATGGCCGGAATCAATCCCACCCATAGTGGCGAGAACATTCCTAATCTTGGTGGTGGAACCAACCCCACCTCTAGTTGTAAAACCATTCCTAATCCGAATAGCGTAATCAACCCCACCTTTGGTGGCAGAAGTATACGTAAGAATGGCGGAGGAACCACTGTCAGTGGTTCCACTAGTGGAGATACAACCAATACCATTGTTGGTCCCTCCACCTCGTACCCTAGTGCGAGCCTTTCATTTATGTCCAACTTTAACCTCCAAGATTTGGTGAGGCTAACCAATGACCCAATTCGTCATGACCCCACATGGCCTCCAATGCCAACCAAATTACCCTCAAACATCCCTAAGTTCGAGGGGAACACAGGAGAGGATCCTCAAAATCACATCATGTCATTTCACTTATGGTGCTCCTAAAACAACATCATCAATGACTCCATTTGCTTGCATCTGTTTCATAGAACCTTGACTAGTATTGTAGCCAAGTGGTACATAAGGAAACAACATGGGACACACCCCAACTTTGTATCCTTAGCATCCACTTTTCTATCTTTTTTCCAGTTACCCATCCATTACGATGGGGGAGTGGAAATCCTTTTGTCCTACCGACAGAATTTCTCCACACATATAATGGACCACATCCATGAGTGGCATCGACACTGAAGTTTGTGCAAGATCTAACTCAATGATAATATCTTTTTAGGTTGGTTCTTGAAGTCTCTTCCCCCAGCAATAGAAAAAGATCTGGCATCTAAGCGCCCACAAACCATGGAAGCAATCCTTTAGGATTAGCAATATGACCTCATATATGCACAGTATGGCTACCTTTACACCATCATCCTTGATGCCCCTAGAGGTAACTCCTCTCAAAAAGACCATCCGGGTGCATCCCATTCAACAGATGGCATTATTGGTGCCATTGCTTCACACCCTAATCTATGCACGTCTTACCCTCCTCCTTTAAGTCGCTATGTGTATGGTAACCCCTCAAAATTTGAACGTAATCAAGGTCCCACCACGGCTTCATATTACACTCTTGATTCTCCGTAATCTGCCTCACATTCCAGGACGAGTACCTCTTATTTGTTTCCTCCTACGAGCACCCATGTTCATGGGCCCTCACGCAGTGGCTCCTCGTGTGGAAGTGCTTCCAGCAATTATGTGGCTCCCCTAGCCATTAACTCGTATTACCCTTTTCTTGGCCCACTGCCAGTTGCTCCAATGCAACAACACCCTGCACCTCCTCCTTTCCCACATGGGAAAGTCTATGCTCAACAGAACATGCTTGCTCATCCCGTGCCCAATAACCAATAAGTGCAGCCCAAATGAAAAACCAAGGGGAAGAACAAAGGAACAAGCAATGCCAGGGAGGTGGGGATCAAACCCCAAATCCTCCTAGCAACATCGAACCCAATCAAAACCTCGTCGATCAAGATCCAAATCATCCTCCCAAGCATGCAAACAATCCTCAGTTACCGACTAACCATCTGTTTTCCTTATGCAATGTTTACAGACACTATTCCCACCATTGTCCCCATTTGGAAAAAGCTCGCCAACTATGGAATGAGGCCAATCAACATGAAGTGGATAATGCTCCACAAGGGAAACCTAATCAGCCTCCACCTCAATCCACCCCGAGACAACCAATGGTTTTGCAAAACACCTTCCCTCCATAAGGGGCAGTCACAGCAGAACCTGTGGCACCTTATCCTCTACTAGCGTCGCACATTGGCCAACCTCATGAATCGGGGGTCCAACACCTACTAATGTTATTTGTCGATGTTAACTTTCAAACTCGATGCAATCAATATGGTTCAATGACTAAAACCTCCACTACTGACAAAGTAAAAGACTCCTCTCAGGTCGATGAATCTTTACACGTACCTTATCGAACGAACGAAGGGATCCCTAAATTCCCTAAGTTCCCTTTACATCACATAGCAAATAACCCCAATGCTTGAGCTTCTCCTAACTATGGCATTGTGGATGACTTGGCCCAATCTCCCGCAACCATGTCTACATTAGAGGTTCTTCGGAACTGCCTTGTGCAACCTAAATCCTTATTGTCTCCCTTGGGTGCGATTGATCCATCTGATTCCTACCTGGTGACCTTTTATCTTGATTAAGAGGAACCTTATATGCCCACATCAGTAGCTTTTCAAGTCCTTGTAACCATTAAAAACTTGGTCATTCATCGACGTATAGTGGAAAAAGGGGAATCCACTTGTGTTATGTCCATTCATATATGGAAGAAACTTGGATCCCTTCAACTCGTACCATCTCCCATGACGTTATGCGCTTATGATGGTCGTGTTGCTCACTGACAGGGCCTTCTCCACAGTGTCCTCTAGAGTTAGCTGGGAAAATCGTTCTAATTGACATAGAGATTTTCAACACCCAACTAAATTACAACCTCTTCCTTGGTCATTGCTACAAGTATGCTATGAAAGCGGTTGTCTCATCAGTGTTCAGACTTATGATGTTCCCTCATGAAGGGAGGATTGTAAAACTAGATTAGTTGACTTACTTAAGGGGTCGACTTGTCTAGATAATTTCTTACCCACGGTTGACAGCAATCTTGCTAGTGCATCCATCCCCACCTTTTCGAGTGTTGGACAAGGTATCTTTCACGATGCTACCATGATAGGAACTTTTCAGGATTAACGCCTCCACCCATGAAAGTAGAGATATTAGATTTGTGTACTATCTCCTCTAGAAATCCTATTGTCTAGCCTCAACCCTTACCTCCCCTAGTTAGCTACCTAGGAACCAATGGGGAGCCACGGCTATCCAACAGATCCCGTTATTATTTCCACCTTCTGGAGTGGTAAGCATGCATGTGATGGCAACACTTAATCTCCTGAGATTGATGCTAGGCCTCCCTATTCGGCACCTCACCCCTCTTAATCCACCCCCTACCCCACAGGTTGTCTTCACGCCAGTGCAACAAATTGGTACTTCCAATACCCCTCCTCCTAAAGTCACTACGGAAGCAACTCTCGCCACCGAACCTCCTCCCAAGAAGAAGACTGGGTACAAAACTAAGAATGTGACGATGTCGACAAATCTGAACCATGTCGTGAAACCCCCTCTTATTGCTACAGTGCGAGCCCATCTACCTTACGCCATCTGCCATGTTTTAGGCCACGCTACCCAACAATCTCTGTATTTACCTATCTCGTGTTGTCATTTGTAGACATTAGAGGATGATACTGATGAAAACACTCTAGTGGTTCACCTCCCTAACGCCCCCAAAAACGCGTAACAAGTCCTTGCACACCAATCATCCTTGAGAGTATAGATCCGTGCTAGCAGAATTGCATTGACTTTCTTTAGAGTCCCAAGTCACCATTATTAAAGAAGTTTATCCCCCAACATCCTCATCAAATGAGTCGACTACCATCTATTATATCTCGCCCTCTAATGAACCTTGCTCATCATCCCATGACGTTGTTGTCATATCACCAGACCTAAACCCCTCCAACCTGTCTGATCAAACCTTTCATAGCGATGAGGAAATCCTCGAAGCACTTACGGAATCAAATTTTCCCTGGGATGATATGCACCATTGTGTGTATTTTATCCCTAAAGAATCCATTCCACCGACTTCATCTTCGGATCAATTCTCTATTGAATCAAAAGACTTGATTCCTCATGGAAACATTGATTGGTTGAAAAACCCGATCCCAACCCCCAACGCTTTTGAAGAGGGTAATATGGCTAACATCTATCCTTCCATCCGGGTGGACATTTTAGTTAAGTCGGGCGTTACTGAGAATATCCTTTTAGGAGCCTCTTGTACTCTTGAAGAGGTCGTTGCCTACAAAACACTTTTTCAAGAGTTTTGTGACATTTTCGCATGGTCTCATACCAAGACGCCTAGCCTCAACCCTACCATCGTTGAAAATCACATCAATACATGGTCGAAGGTTACATTGGTATGTCATAAACAAAGGCCCATTCACTCGTCAAAAGCATCGACCGTCAAAGCCGAAATCGAGAAATTACGCAAAGTCGGATTCATTTATCTGATTGCATATACCACATGGGTATATAACTCGGTCCCGATCAATAAGAAACAAGGCACCTTACGTGTTCTTACGCGATTTGAATATGGTGTGTCCAAAAGACAATTACCACACCCCCTTTATAAACCAAGTCGTCGACGCTTGTGTTGGGCATGAGGTCCTTTCCTTCATGGAAGGGTTCTCAGGGTACAACCATATTCAGATCCACAAAGAAGACCAGTATAAGACTACCTTCACAACCCCATGGAGGATGTTTGCTTGTTGAGTCATGCCATTCAAGCTCAAGAATGTGGTGCCACTTTTCAGTGCATTATGTCATACTGCTTTCATGACTTGATACACATCATTCTCACATACTTGGATGACCTCACGGATCGTTGCAAGAAACGTTTGCAGCAAATGGAGGACATTCTACAAGTGTTCCTCTGATGTCGCAAATATAGTATCTGCTTGAACCCACTCAAGTGTGTCTTTTGCTTCACCACTAGCCGATTACTAGGATTCATCATTTCTTAGCAATGGATCAAGGTCGATCCATTTAAAGTTCAAGCCATTGTTAACCTCCCCCCTCAACAGACCTTGAGACAATTGCAAAGTTTGCAAGGCAAAGCCAATTTCTTATGTCGCTTTATACTAGAATATGCCACCACAATCCATGGATTCTTACGTTTTCTTCATTCCAACATCCCTTTCATTTGGGACGAACAGGCGCAAACCACCTTTGACACATTAAAGAAAGCTCTGACTTCTGCCCCACTAGTTTTCCTCTAGATTTTATGAAGGATTTCATCCTTTACATTTCGGCATCCGAATTTGCCGTCATCGGAGTGTTAGTTTAGGAAGACTCTACTCGTAAAGAGCATGCCATTTATTATGTAAGTTATAAACTATTCGGTCCACCTCTCTCCTACCCTCATGAGGAGAAGTTATCTTTAGCCGTAGTTTTTTCGGTTCAGAAGCTTCATCATTATATACTTCTAAGTCGAACTAAAGTCATCGCAAATTCAAATCCTATGTTGTATCTCTTGATTCGTTGCCTCATCCAAGGCCGCGTTGCCAAATGGATCATCATACTCTAAGAGTACAACCTCGACTTCATTACTCCCAAGAGCACCAAAGTGTTAGCCTTGGCCCAGCTCATTACAGACTTACCATCTACGTCCATGCCATTCCCTATCATTGATTACATGTTAGATGAACATATGTTCACCATATTCTCTAACGATCCATGGTATGGAGATATCCTTGTGTACTTACGAACCCAGAAGTTCGATCCTCACCTCAACCATGAAGACTATCGTTGTGTTTGTCATCAAGCCCTTTCGTACCTCCTTATTGATGATGTTCTTTATCGACGAGGCGTCGACACCATCTTGCGAGGATGTCTTACCCATGATGAAGTCGAACAAGTCTTAAATGACTACCATAGTGGAGCTTGTGGTGGACATCTTTTAGGGATGGCCACCGCTCAAAAGGTAATTTGTGCCAGTTATTTATGGCCGACTCTTTTTTCTGATTGCATTGCGACATTCAAACATTGCGTAACTTCCAGCTCTTTGCTCCTAAAGCAAGAACCGCACCTGGACCATTACATCTGGTCGTAATCGTTGGCCCTTTATGCAAATGGGCCATTGACTATATGGAATCCAATCCAGTCTCTGTTGGTGGCTATATATACATAATCGTGGTTGTCAACTATTTCACTAAATGGGCCGAGGCCATGCCAACCTTCAATTGCACCGTCCACTGCAGCGTGTTTCTTCTTTAATCACATCATTATTCAATTTGGTGTCCCCGCCAATTGGTGTCCAATCATGGCTCCCACTTTGAGGAGACCAATTGGAAAGAACTTTCTCACTTTTTAAAACTTGAGCACCAGTTCTCCTCCGCCTACTACCCCCAAGGAAATGGCCAAATCGAGGTTGTTAATAAAATCCTGAAGACAATGCTTCAACGAACGGTGGACAAACACAAGTCCAACTGGCACCACATGCTCTGTCCAACCCTATGGAAAGACAAGAAGGCATTATTTGTGCCAAAGACGAGAATGCACTATTTGGCCAAAGACAAGAATGCATTATTTGTCCCATTAATTTTATCCAAGAGACCACTTGAAGGATCCCTTTCAAAATCAAGCACCAAACATTCACTCTTCTTTTTCATTCTAGTGTAAAAATTATCCCAAAAGCTTACATCACAAAAAATATACTTTGCATCTTCATCAACCCAAAATCTTTTGAAAGCTTTGATCAAACTAGGAAATGAAGATATTTCCATTGACCTGAAATTGCAACACCATCCATGCACACCTTTTCCTTCTGTGGAAAACACAAACATCTTCATGGAAAATATTAAAACATCCAACAAAATCCATGAAAGATCCAAGGAATTGTGAAGCTTCTAAAGGGTTGTCATCAAACTTAGGAAAAAACCTCCACCAAAAGTAATAATCAAACTCATGTGGATATCCGGAAGCGCAAGAAAAATCCAAGGGATGCAAGATCTTATCAAAAGAAACTTCTATTTTGCCAATCAACTTTTTTCCATAGAAACCAAATTCATTAGATAGTTCCATACTTCAAATCTGCAATACAAAATATAGGGCTACAACCAAATCTGAAATTTACCTCATGTCGAGTTGCCTTGATGAGCTTTCAAAGCCTTCATGATGGATGGATGTGCTCACCTCTACACCCACCAAATGTCTTAAAAAATATGCGAGGAACAAGGGCTTAATCTCTTCATGGAGTCATTATACAAGAATAAGATCTTTAAGGATAACAGTCTCACAACATGTCATGAAGCATAGTTTTCAAAATTTTCGGAAAATGAACGTTATCCCCGACAATGGCACCAAAATGTTATCACTCAAACTCACACCCTTAGAGATAAATTCCTAAAGCTCAAGGTGTGGTTTTGATGAAACTAAAAGGGAGGCCAATGTCACCACACCAAGCCCTCTTCTACTCTTTAGGTTGGTTCTTCTCCAACTCAAGGGAGGCTCCACTAGATTAGGATTACTAGAGCTTGCAATAAAGTCCAAGGTGAAATGATGAGATAGCTCTAGCAAAACAATATGATTGTATTTTATGGAATAAGGATGAATGTACCAGAGACTAGTGTCTTATCCATAGGACAATATGGGGTCAACCAAGGTTCTTATGAGGCTTAAAGAAATGATTAGAAAGGGTAAGGGATGAAATATTACAAACCGTAGTCACTCTCTAATTGTTTCACCAATTTCAAAAATCTAATGAAGGAAAACCCTTAGATTAGATGTTTTCAAATAGTCTTGAAGGGATACTTGTTATGCAAGGAATAACAGAAAATATAACCATGAAATGGGAGACATGCTACAACTTCAACACTTCCAATTGACAACCACCACATAAAAGAGAGAGACTTACTCCATTAGTCCTCAAGACCATTAGCATTTGAAGATCCAATCCATCAATTAAACATGAGAAACAAAGAAGACATCCAATGAAGTGCTTTGATCAACCATCCATGCAAAACCAAAAGATATTCAACTAAGCTCTAAAGGATTTCTCCTCCAATCCAAACATGAGAATGAATGAGGAAGGGTTACTCTTTATAGAGAAAGTTACCTCAACTTCCTTTGCAATAAAATCATAAATATGTCTCCTAGATCCACAATTTACTCAAAAATTTCTCCAACAATAGAATAAAGTGCTTAAGATCCACTTTTTTCAATTGGCAAAATGATAAAATAATGCTAAATAAAAAACAACTTATGTTGTGAAGTCAACAATGAATAAAATATAAAGTGGTTATGCAAAGCATCCTTCTCCAAAGTGGACATCTTCAAGAATGCTCCTCAAGGGCACGTGTGTTTCTCCAAGGGCGCGTGTGGTTCTCCAAGTGAAACGTGCACCCTCCAACTGGGATATGTCAACAAAATTAGGTCTTTAAATGGCAGTTTTGAAATTGCCAACTTCTTCAATATTTTTTGGATTTTCTATTATAACTACTTTTTGGAAATCCCAGGGCCACTCTGCATTTAATGGCATTGAGTTGGCAGAATTATGAGCACTTCGTCAAAAGATAACTACTCCCGAAGCTAGGACGCCCCACCAAAAGATTCAATATGATGTCCACATGCCAACAATGGTCCTTCAAGCTAGGACGTCACCTCCAAAGGCTCGATATCCAAGTGTTAATTCACCAATACATGTGCAAAAGCTAGATCCATGGAATAAGGATCCCACCAGATAGAAGCATAAATCCAAGAACAAATCCCCCACAATACTCAACCAACCTCATGAAGGAAGGGGACGACCCCTTCTTCAAGCAATAAAGTATAACCATGCATAAAAATGTGTGCCAAGGAAGATGATCAAGGGAAGGCTCTACTAGAAGTGATGATCAACCATGCCAAGAAGCAAGGGCGTCCAAGCAAAGATGTGTGTTATGCCACCAAACATGTGCTAGAGGGGAGGGCACTGCAAGGGAAACCAATAATAAACCATCTCTAACTGTGAATCACACCAAATGAGCTAGAAAACTCCAATAGCAATCCTCCACGCATCAACCAATCATGCATACAAGCTAAGTACTCCATCAAAACGAATAGTCCATGTCATCAAGATGTCAAATTAAACCAGCAATGCTAGGACGCTCCATAAAAGGATGATCATTGTGACATGAGCAAGGGGCATATGGATGAAATACACCCTCATCCCCTAGAGCATTTCATCTCATAGGCAATATTTCAAGGAGCAACTATTGACACTTTAAAACATAAGGAAACCCTAAGTTGATGGTTTCCCATTCCTTGAATGCATAAAGTGTTAGATAATTGCACAAATGCTATGCAAAAATTCTCCAGGCTGTAAGCATGCAATATCACCAAGAGAAGAGCATATCAATATCAAAACATCATGGAGAGATCACATCCCATAACTACCATCATCCAATCCATCAAAGGAGATCAACAACCCTAGTCCAAAGCTCATATGTACCCCAATCTATCCAAAGAATCCACCTGCAAGCTCAATCTTAGTAAAACCGTCATATAATATGAGGGGTAACAGGACCTACGGAGATATAGCAGTTTGACACAGAAAGAACATCTGTTTATGCATGAACATTAAATGAACTAGATAACTTTATATTTTGAAAGATGAAAACAAACTAAAATAATATAGCTACCTGTTACTACTCAAGTAACTTTTGGACAGTTTTGGGTAACTTAGTATTTATTATCCTTTATTCTAATTGATTACACAAGCAATAAGATACACTTGCTCTTTTTTATGCGTAGGACAAGAATTGAGATACATTTGCTCTTCTTTATGTGTAGGACACTGGTGGAAATGCCAGATTATGCACCTATCTTCCTCGTCTTTGCGCTGTTCTTGTTGCTGTGTGTAGATTTCAGTCAGAACCATCTGCATTCTTGGAGTCTGTCTTTATTGCCTCAAGCTTCAGTTGGCTTCCAAACATTTGCTCCCTTATTCTCTGCTGCATTTTGGTCCAGGTGAAATTTTACAGTAAAGAGATGACAAATCTTCCGGAAGCATCCATAAAGAATCATTTTGTTTCTCAAGAGCCATTTAATTTGCAATCAAGACATATTTTGTAGTAGCTAAAATTAATAGCAATTCAAGTTACCAGAATCAGGACTACAATCCCCCCTGGGTTGGGCAATCAATCCAAGTTTGTCTGACCAACCTCTAGGCACTACACTCATCAGGGATTTCATTGGGCTAATTAATAGCAATTGAAGTTACCAGAACCAGGAGTGTGGGACCAGATGTGGGGGCAGATCACATCCTGGAGTGACAGACAAAGAAGTGGCAGAATTTTTAAATTTCCATTCAAGGACACATTAGAGGCAAAGATTTTGAAAAAAATATTGACATGCAAACATAAGTGGAAATAAATACTTTTAAAACTACAAAGATATATTAACACTATAAAAGTGAACTCCATTGGAAAAACATGCTGACAGCATATTAACACAATAATTTTATGATTTAATTCCTATTCCCCACCACCATTTGAGAGTTTCTGGTGAAGGGTTCATGGCTGCAGCTACTACAGCCCTCTAGATTTCTCTGGATCTGACTGTGATCCATTCCCACCAAAGCATTTATTTTGAAAAATGAATCCCAGCATAATCTCGGCCAACCCTGAATCAGTGGATTCATTCTGAACTTGATCCAGATCCAGCTTTCCAAATGGACAGAGCCAGTAACTTGACCAAAATACTTATTCCAAACACTGCTTTCTGTATTTTGGCTACTAAATATATCACTTAACTGTGCCAGCTTGCTTCACACAACTCAGATATATTCAGATGTTGTGATTTGTTCATAAATCATCCATTTTCACCAAAAAAAATAGCAGGACAGATCTTGGAGTCTAATAATTTTTCAAGTACACATTTTCATCTCACTCTGTAACTGGCAGTTCAACCATCCATCTTTTTAAGAAGGCAATTGTTCATTCCCATCTTCATAAAAAATCCTTCATGGGATAGACTAAACTATATGTGCATGGCCATGCATACATGTATAACCAATGAGCAGTAAGAAAACTAAGAAAATATGCTATTCAGGTTTAAGCCTTAATTCCAAAACATCTACATCCACACAATGGTAAACTTCATCCAGTTCTTCATCCGATACTTGTTTTAGAGAAAAATATCTGTGAGCTTTTTCTAAGAAGGTTTGTTCTGCTTGCCTGTTACGTCCATAAGCTAATAGAATTATTGTTCCTGCATCTGCAGCCATCTTTAATGTACTCAAGAGTGAATCCACTGCTTCAACACAGTACATAACATCAGTTGCAATAATTAGGTCAAAAGGGCTTGCTAAAAGTTCAGATCTATTTCCCCAGACCAGTGGGCATACAGAAACAGTCATCTGCAGTTTATTTGTCGTAACATTTTTTTGCAAAAGATCAAGATTATCTGGAAAGTCAGTAAGCAGAACTGAAGAAGCGCCAAGGTAAGCTGCAACAATGCCTGCACAAGATGGACAGTAAGTAAAGTAGTGAAGTAACTTGTGAAGTGCTTAGCAATCATAACAAACAATGTTATTTGAGATTGAACAACAGTTACTGACACAAGTACATTACTAATTCAATAAGAATATATTTGTACATTGCTTAACCAGTCACCGCAAGCATTGCAACTAGATGTTACAACTTACATATAAGAAAAACTCCCTACAGTTAATGATGGAAATTATAGCAAGTTTCAAGGAGGTTTTTCCTATACGGCCAATTTGGTCAGCCTTATGCAAATTGATTGAGCCAGATACATACCCTCCTTGCCTATAAATATGATTTTGAGACCTCTTGAGTCCTGCATGTGCAAATTGTCCATGTTTTGAACTGTGCCAGCATTTTGCCATGAAGCAACCCACAGATGCCCACATTATGCTAGTTAGTAACCTGTGGTCACCTGCAAAGTGCAGTGTGTGTGTATACACACACAGTGCATTTTGTAGGTGACCACAGGTTGCTAACTAGCATATATATATATATAGAAAGTATGGAACCCAAACAAGATAAGCAGGACTGAGACACTTGTACATCCCAAATCAAGATCTGAACCAATCTTCACCACTATTTCTCAATAAAAATTGAGAGGTTGAGATTGGAAAAGATTAGCTTGACACACTTGACAAGAAACTAGAAGGAAGTGCTTGATCGTGAAGCTTTTGCTTTTGACAGGCCCATAGTATCTCTGCAAGTTGTAAGTGTAGGCTGACTAAGGTTGTTTATAGCTTTTCCATGGCTCCCCTTGGCCATTACTCTGAGAGTCTGAACCATTTGTGACAGATAGAAGTTAAAAGTGATCAAGGCAGAAGGAATACAGGCTCGGGTGAAGTCATCCTCAGCACAAACAGATATAACTACATGCTGTAAATTCTTTATTTATGAAATGGAGATCTCTCCTCCCCACCCAGAAACCCCCCCCCCCCCAAACACAATTTAGTGTCATATGTGTTCAGGTAAGCTTACAAGTTATTTGTGCAGTTGAATTCATGAAATTGTCTTCCTGTTTATAATAGAGATTAGTATGCAATTCAAATATGGTTTGTGGATTAGAACTTTTCAAAGAAAGAGTAAAGGTTTTGTCATTTGCATGTGTGCAACTGTTCTAAGGGTTGCAGCACTGATAGCTCTTAGCCCCTTCCTCTTGTCTGGCATGCAAACCGGAAGACCTGGAAGCTGTTTACAAGTATTCCTCCATCCTTTTCTTGAACCTTTTGATATATGCATTGATCTCTAATAAAGAAAGAAGATCAACATCTGTCTCTGTTTTGTCAATGAAGTACCAACCCTTTGTTGAGGGACCTAGAACTAGGTTATGGGGTAGCGCCCCCCCCCCCCCCCCCTTTGCCCCCGCTCCGGAAGCTAGCTTTGGGGCCCCGCTCCGGAAGATAGCTTCGAGCCGAAGCGCGCTTCCATTTCGCTTCCGGATGGGATCATTTTTCGGAAGCATGCTTCGGTGCAAAAAATTACGCTCCCTGCCTCTGTACGGAAGCGTTGAGGAAGCAATCGGGAGCGATCGCTTCCTAATATCTTCCTCAGTGCTTCCGTACACTTCGAACTTCGCTTTCGTACGCTTCCCGGGGATTTATAAAACGCTTCCCGTCACTTCTCTCATAGCTTCACGTCAACCTGCATAAAAGGCAAGGAGAAAGGGGGTGGGGTCCACGATTTGAGTATTGGAGGGAAGGAAAAGGGCTTTGGGGGATAAAGCCCTCTTCTCCACTCTCATTCTCACTTTGCTTTGAAAGAGAAGATAAGAGAAGAGAAGAGAGGAGAAGAGAGGAGAGGAGAAGAGAAGAGAAGAGGAGAAGAGGAGAAGGCTGCCATCAAGCTTGGGTTCTTCTTGGAGATTGAAGAAGGTTTTCACACCCACTAGTCACTACCATTGGAGAGCCAAAGAGGTAGGCCCTAAACCCTTTCTTGTTGATTTGCTTTTTGTTTGAACTTTGAACTTTGATCTATATGTTGAAATTTGAATGCTTGGAATCTAGATTTTAGAATGTAAATGTTCCTCTCCTACTCTTTCCCATGCTTTCTCCCTCATTCTATTGCAGGGCAGAAGGTTAAATCTCTAGTTCCACTTCCAACTTCCAACAAACATGATGATGGGTTTATGGTTTGTTTTGTTGGTTCCATTTGTTATTTTGATGATGGTGATTGGAAACCGGAGGAGGAATAAGGGAGAGGGAGAGGATGAAGAAGTGGGTAGTGGCACATACCGTGGAGAGGAGGGAGGGAAAGAGGAGGAGGAGGAGGAGGGAAACCAAATGAAAACAAAGGAGGACTCAACAACCTTGTGGAAATATGTCACCAAGCAGAGAAGAAGCAAAGGGGGTGGGACCGCCATATTTGGTTGCCCCCATTGTAAAAGGACTTATATGGATTCATATACCCGTCTGAGAAGACATCTATGTGGGCACACGCCATGTGATGAAAAAAAAACTATAGGAGTTTGTGTTTGCCCAAATGTGCCATCAACACAAAGAGCCATGTATAAGAAGGAAGAATTTGAAGCACAAAACAAATCAAAAGCTTCAAGGGTTGACCAGGACCCCTCAAACTCACTGAGAACTGGATGCCCATCCACCCAAGATAGTGGATTGTCACCCATGGGGTCACGCAAGACAATATCAGATTTCCTTGACCAAGGTGGTAAGGATGATGTGGATGCAAAAGTGTTTTGGTTTCTCTATGCATGTGGCATACCATTCAATGTCCTTCACTCACCCTATTGGCATGAAATGGTAGAGGCCATTCGCACTGCTCCAGCAGGATACAAGAGACCGGGGTATGACAAAGCTAGAACTGTGGGGCTCGACAAGGAAAGAGCCAAGATCCAAAATGCTTTGGGGCAATTCACAAATGCTTGGAATGATTAAGGGGTATCAATTGTATCAGATGGTTGGACAAATGTAAAAGGCAAGCCATTGATAAATGTTCTTGGTGTGTCTGCTACTGGTGCAGTCTTCCTTTCAGCGCATGACTACTCAGATAAATTCAAGACTGGCATGAACATTGCAGAACTCCTACTCAAAACCATTGAAGCTATTGGTCCATACAATGTCATCCAAGTCATAACCGATAATGCTACTAATTGTAAGGAAGCGGGAGCAATCATTGAAGATAAATACTCCAACATATTTTGGTCCGGGTGTTTGGTTCACACACAGAACATTTTGATGCATGACATCATTAAGTTGAAGGAAAATGATTACAAATGGATTGGTGAATTGTACAAAAAGGGCAAGTACATGATAAGATTTATAACCAACCATAGCAATGCCCATGGCATTTTTCGTAGTCACTCAAAGTGGGAGCTATTAAAGATAGCAAATACTAGATTTGCTAGCCACTACCTCACTTTCACGCACCTTTTGAAGGTATGAGAGGCATTGGCTAGCATGGTATCAAGTGAATCATGGTAGGTCTTGAAAGATAGGGCTACATGCACATCTAACGGTCCTGATTTTCAGGAGGTGGAGGACACAGTTCTTGATGGTCAATTTTGGGCAAGTGTCAAGTATGTTTTGCAGTTCACAAAGCCCATTTATTACATGATTCAGTTTGCAGATACAGATAAGCCGGTGATTGGGGAGGTGTATGAGTAGATGGATAGCATGCTGGGACAAATTAAAGACATTGTTGAACAGAAAGATCCCATCTTGTATGACAATATTCACAGACATGTGGTCAAAAGATGGGAACATCTCAACGTTCCACTGCATGCTTTAGCGTATGTGTTAACACCAAAATATTATTCTCAATCTTGGTTGGCCAAACCAACACCTGGGGGTGGGGTTAGGAGAAAGACCCACACAAATCCAGAGGTACAGGTTGGGTACATGGCAGCTATAGACAAGTTGGTCCCTAATGTAGAGGAATGTGACTTATTGCGTAGTGAATTAAGCAAATACCTCAGTGAAGTTGGTCCATTTGGTACTTTGCATGCAATCAGAGGTCGAGATAGGGTGCCTCCTATCGAATGGTGGAACATGTATGGCTCAACATGCCCATGCTTGAATAAATTGGCTATCAGAGTGCTTTCATCGATGGTTAACGATTCCTCTGCAGAAAGGTGTTGGAGCACCTATAGCTTCATCCACTCAGTGAAAAGAAACCAATTAAATGAAAACCGAGCAGAAAGCTTGGTTTATGTACATTCCAACTTGAGGTTGTTGACTCATTATTGTGAGCGTGCCAAAACTGATAGATCATATGTCACTTGGGACAACAATCCGAAGGAGCATAACTTGGAGGATGGAGCCTTAGCTTTAGAGCGCTTGGAGGAAGAGCTTTTGGGCGATGAGGATGACCATGCAGCAGAAATGTCGCCGCCATCTTCTACCTTGTTTCCAGATGCACCATCTTTTCCTAGAGGTTCAACTTCACGACCTCCATCTGCATCAGTGAGAGGGGGTCGTGCAGGATCGAGTCTTGGATGTGGCTTAGCATTGGTGGCTACTGGGGATGATAATCCCACTCCCATTGTTCATAGAGCACGAGAAAAGAAAATGGAAATTTCCCGTGGCAAGAGGAAACATCCATAAAATCTACTTTTCTTGTTTTTTCTTGCTTACAGTACTTTCAAGTTTTTGCACTATTGACTCTTTTATATTTATTATGGTATATTTTGTAAACATTGCATGGCATTTCAAGTTTGAAGTTTGAAGTTGAAACTTGAACCTACCTTTGAAGTTCACTATTTGCAACTTTGCATGATTGAGTCATTGACTGCATAAAATCATATTATAACTCTTTGGTAATGAATATGATGCTTCGTGAATTGTTTAAACTTTCAACTTTCATTTTATGGTTGATGTTCTCTGTTATAGACTATGTCACTATAGTTTGGTAACTTTGGTTACAACTTACAAGTACTAGTGATGACAAAATGTTTATATATTGAAAATTTGAAGCTTTAAGGTTGAATCTTGATGTTATAACTTATGGAATCATGGATACTGGACCTATGGTTGATGAATTCACTAGTAAATGATTAATGATTGATGATTGATGAATGATGTTATATGGTATTATTGTTTATTTCATGTTTTTATCCTGTCCATAACTAATTCAACATTCTACATGCATTTGTTTGCATATATGCATCAAAATATATAAAAATATATATATTATATAAAAAAAACGCTTCCTAACCGGAAGCTTTTGAAAATTTCGCTTCTCGCTCCCGCTCCCAAGTAACCTTGAACTAGAGAACCCCTACCTAAAATTCCCTCTAATAGTTTTATCATTTGCTTATGAGTCCTGCATTTATGCATGCATTCAAGGAATCCATTGAGACCTAGGCGTGGTTTTCTAAGGGATGGAAACATCGCATTTTAAGATTCTCTTGCATTCTCGTAATACTTCTTAAAATAATAACAAACAATTGATTCTTTGATGTAAAGGGATGGAAACATTGCATTTTGAGATTCTCTAGCATTCTCGTAATACTTCTTAAAATAGTAACAAACAATTGATTATTTGATGTAAAGGGTAGTTAATAACAGACCAAATCAAATGATGTGGAAGATATACATGACATATGTAATGAACATTGTAAACACTGAGTAACATTCAGAATCATAAGATTTAAAACTTAAAACCCATGGCTACATTGGTATCATTCCAATGCCTATTCTTCTTCCAAATCTGTTTCTTTTTTGAGAAGATATATAGAAGTAATAAAAGTTGAACCCATAGAGATATATACATGGCTTGAAGGAGAACCCTGAAACAGAGCTATCCACACCTCAAAGCAAATGCTGAGGTGCAACATTCAGAGTTAGTCCAAAACCAGAAGGCAAATAATCAAACTTGTAGCTAGTCATTGTGTTTGCAAGGGATACTTGCTAATATTCTATAATATTCTAAATTAATGGGTGAATCATGTGTTCTTGATGCAATCTGATGTTTCCTTCAGGATAAATTTTAGAATCACCTCACCCTAGGTTAAATTACTCTTAGAGGTATGAACCACAAGGCATATCATAGAAGTTTAATTTCTTTACTATGATTAAAAAGTGAAATTCAGGACTCATCACATAAATGCAACAGGACTCATCAGTTTGCCTACCTCCAGCTTATCGATAGCCACCATATTGGCTGAAAGGAAGATAGAAAATGTGGTGACCTGCATAAGTGCTAGCAAAATCATCTGCATCAAGGGAAGAATCACTTCCCATCTCCATGTGAGTTGTTAAAATTAAGAGTTCAGGTTCGCATGTAAACAGAATTGTTTTATTGGACTGGTCCCAATAGAGTAATTATACCCCATAAAAAAAGTACAACAATCTTCAAAGCCTTGGGATTCAATTAACAAAATGCTTCATTCTTGTGACCAAACCCAGAAAGTAAGATTGCAGTATCCTGTGTTCTAAGTGATTTATGGTCCATTGGTAATAAAATTACTGATCAGTATTCAATTAAGTAAAACAAAATCACATTGCAGCAAAATCTTTGTTAAATCTGTTAGCTTTCTAGGTTACTCCAAAAATGTTTACACCATGCTTGGGGGTACTTTATGTGATGGGTGCAAGCTGTATGTACTATGGATAACCCTTGGTTGTTCCATGATGGACAAACACAGTGGAGTTGACTTACTGATTGATTACTAGACCTTGTATGGATGTTTGTATGGCATTCTACCCTAGAGCATTAGAGACCTATGGACCTTGGTAACTGTTATCACCTAGGTTGTAGCTGCTACTAAAAGGGATCCTGTCGAGGATGGTAAAGGGAAGGCAGTTAAACCAAGTGACACTGCAAGGGCCTCGTCTACTACTTATGGAGTAGTTGTCACATCGGACTGGCTCTTGTCACTTTATGCCACTTTGAAAAGAGTGACAAAAGGGGAGACCTTGATCTAACCTTGTGGGAAAGATCGAAAGACAAGACACCATATCAAACTATGACAATAGAGTACATAGGGTATCTTGCTAATAAACCCTAGACCGATTGGAGATAGCCACCGATTGTAAAACAAGTGGATTGTGAGGCTTTTCTAAAGATGAAATACAATCCAAATATATTATTTCGATGGCTAAATGATGCACAAGATCTAAGATAATAGTGCTAGGTTCAAATGGCTAAGTCACTACCCTGCGGGATTTTGAAGGGGACAAATTAGGGATACCACAGACAATGATTTAGTTGATGATTAAGACTTCCTAACACCTGAGATGACTTGCTTGATGAAAGATTTAATAGTGTCTGGAATTACAAGCAAAACTAAGATCACAAACTAGAAAAGTGGCTAACTATCCAGGAAGGGCGAACTAACTAGGTGACTTGTGCCTTCAATATAGGGCAGATGGAGTCCTCAAATGATGATGCCTTAGGAGGGATTTTGTGGCCTAGGGGATGAAGAATAAAACCCAGAAAAGCTTTGCCAGAATTTGGAGTTATGTGACCCGAAGAATTTTTGTATTTTTAGTGAGGGTTTTGATGTGTGTGTAGACGAGTGACTAGAGGAATGGAAAATGAAACAAAAGAAAATAAAGAAGAAAAATAACTGGAAAACTTGCAGATGCCAAGTGCAATGATGTTCTTTTCCCTTCGTAACAATTTCCAGTCAATTTGATGAAGTTCCAAGTGAAATCGATTTGCCCGATTGAGCTAGTGTGCCCCCTCTTCCTACAAATGCAAACTACAGAAGTTAGATTTGATTCACAACAAAAGGAAACTATAGATGCAAGAAAAATCAAAGATCTTGTCAATGATAAACAATGCAATTGAAAGACTCCCTAATTATATTGCTATTCAAGAGGATCAAGTTGGAGAGATTTCACAAAAACGTCCCAATGAAGTCACTATCCTGCATACAAACACGGCCTCTACAAAATATAGCATGGATCCATCACAAATCAACTAGAATGACTAAGAGAATCGATCTACAATCAAGCATGAGAAAAATCTTTAACAAAGAAGACAGGAGATCTCTTTAAAGATTCTCTTTATTGCCAATAATCCAAGAGCAAAAGTCCATTTACAATGGGGGATCATCTCTCTTAAATAGGATAAGAGTGATGTCCACATTCTAACTAATTTTCATCCAACGGTTGAGACTATAAGATCATCAACGGTGGAGATCTCACTTTACAATAATACATGGATCACTTTCAAGAAGGAGGCGCACTTTTGCCTCTAGCGCCCAAGCTAAGCTAGATACATCATAATAATAAGATATAACATATGGTACATGATGAGGGGGGTCACCAAGGGGTTACGTCTCCCTTTAGGTGCCCCCTTTTACAATAGCATAAGATGACACAACAATGCCATGAAGAAGTGTACCCCGATGGAGGTCATCCTCTCTAGGTGAGCAATGAAATAAGTGTTGACCCCCATGTTGAGAAGTAATCATGAAGAATGATCCACAGAGCCTCTAAACATCATCAGATAACATCCCACATCATTTCCTCGCAAATAATTAGCCAAATCGAATTCCTGGTGTAGCCATGGTCACCTTTTTAATGAATAAAAATGTTGATATTTCATGTCGGAGGATAAATCTGCTCATAACTTGATTTCACCTGCCCGAATCCATAAACTAAGTATACCAATGGAATCAAAGACCTCAAATCCACTAGTGGTGACTACTAGTACCCCATGGATCCACCCAAAGAGTAACCTATAGGCTCATATGTGCCCAACATATAAAATATGGCCCACAGTTCTGATAATAATAAAAAAATAACCAAGATCTGGAGCAAATAATGGCCAACTGAATGAAGCATGGAACACAATAATGGGTACCAATAGGTAAAAAAAACACAAAATTGCAACATCGGATCCAAAGTCACCCGAGACCACCTGTTGACCATGGTCAAACTGGTTTAACCATGTCAAAACTGACCAAAATAATGACTGGGCTACATAGAAACTGATCCTGCAAGTATAAGAGGTACACGAAGCTCCATTATCTATATTAGTATCCTACAAAAATACAAGTGCCATAAACAATGGTGATCAAGCATAATAAATTTAGACTTACCATAGAGTAGCTTCATCGTCCTTCAAGAATTCCAATGTGTATGCTCACCTATAAATTTGACCATGTGGCGAAGTTGGGTGAGGTGGATGCAACAAGGCTAAAGTCTAGTGGGATTGACTTAATTGACTTTGACATAGTGATTCCTCGGAGAAAAAGGGGCATAAGGGGATCCACAGTGACATGTACAGGATAGATAACATTAGGGGAAGGAGGTGCCTCACAGATGGAATAAGTTGATTGGGAAGTGTCCATTCAACTCTAACAAGTGTCCTATAACTCACTTCCAAGCCTGATTCAGGATCCATAAGGATCTTTTCTAGAACCATTGTACTAAGTGCACAATCGACTATACCTTTAAACTCAGGTTCTAGGCTATGTCACAGGGTTCGCCGAACCTAAACCTCCAGGTTCGGAATTCGGCAAACCTAAAAAAAATTGAAAAATTCGTTTAGATTCGGTGAACCTGATGGTCGAACCTCTTAAAAATTAACCTCAAGCAAATATTTTGGGCTCACATTTGGTGGGGATTTCACATATTTGGCTCGGGTTTTCATTTTTCCCGCAGGGTTTTGTCATCTTTTCGGTGGATAGGGCTGACACACCCCTTCAATAGTGAAGACACACTCCTGACTCCCAAGTTGCAAGCACCCAGCGATATCGAGCTCGAGCTGCTGCGTGCTAGCCAGTAGCCACGATAGTTGAGAGATTAGAGGCATTCGCAAGGCTTGATAAGATTCATCCCGAGAGATTGGAGGCATTCGCAGGGCTCGATAAGATTCATCCAATCCTTTGGAGCGTCGACCCTCAAAGATTATTTCCGAGCGACAAGAGCCGCGAGCAATGAATAGTAGTAATTCTTAATATATATATAGAGAGAGAGACAGAGTAATAATTCATAATGTAACATTGTAAATATTTTATGGTAAATGTTTTATTTTATAATGTTTTATAATTCAATATAGTAAATGTTTTATGTTTTACGTTTTATATTTTTATGTTTTATGTTTTATGTTTTATAATTCAATAATGTAAATGTTTTATAATTATAATTCAATTATGTAATGTAAATGTTTTAAAATGTATATATATTTTTAAATTGTATATACACAAACCTATGCCGAACCCCATCCGAACTTCATAGAAAAATTTGAACCCGAATCGAACTTGAAGGTTGTCGAACCCGAACCTTGTGACATAGGTTCTAGGGGACTCTTAGAATTAGCAATCCCTTACTCCATCCTACATCCACGCCCTTTTGGGCTCCGTGAGGAATAATCATTACATTTATTTAAAACAATGGCCAACAGTCATTTTGATTTTCAATTATTGCACATCCGCTTTTCTTTTGGCCTTTTTCATTTATTTCACAATTAGCCTTTTGGCTTGATTTTCTTTTACTTTCATAAGGCTCCTTAGCCTGCATTTCTTTGGATATTGCAAATCATACTGATGCATGTAATGATGATAGGACAACTGGATTCAAGTCTAGCTGACACTACCCGGGAAACTAGACAGCCTCAGCTCATGTCACAACACCAGCAGGTACTCTTGGCCCAGAAGTGAAGCATGGGGTCAGCTGGCGGGAATCATCCACAATTAGGACCAAACATCGAGGGTAAACGACTGTTATCACACCCATAGTAGCTGGGCTACCATGATTACAGAGCAGTTATCTGCATATGTTTTAGCTTTGCCTTTGCACAGTTTCAATGAGATCAACTATGATGAGCAGTGTTATTTGTGATCACTCACACATCAGAGCAGCCCTATGTCAAACATGAAGTAGACCTTGTGCTAAGGCTGAGCCTCTTGACCTCAGATTTGATGACTGAGATGACCTTTTATTCCATATAGATGCAGTATGGTGTTTGGAGCTATAGCAGCAGTGTTCTCAGTGGTTACAATTAGTCCAGATTACAGATACAGGTATATGACCCAACAGGTATATGATGTGTTTTGGTTTTATTATCTTGTTGTGTTGGTCATTTTGATAGCTTGACTTAGCATCTAGTGATTATGATCTGGCAGTATATCCATATTAAATGAAATTGGTTATTATTGATTATATAAATGACTGTATTACTGACAGTTAGAAGCTCTTGTTTTATACTCATTGGTTTTATCCTCTTAGGAGTGTGGACATGATTATTTCCACCTTTTTGGCTTGCTATCTTAGGCATCACCTTCACTTTCTCCATCCATTCGTTGTCTTTCCCATTTTTGGTTCCTACCCTAACTTACACCTTAGCTTATGATATGGAGGACTTCCCCATTTTTGCCTCTATGTTGGATAGCATCCCTGTTAGTCTGTGTCTCGGCTCTGAGTTGGCAACAAAACTTACCTTTGGTGAGTTGGATTTGATACCTTGATCACTCTAGTCGCTTGCCCCGATGTTTGGTCTTGATTGTGGAAAATCCCCATAGTTGCTTGATTTGGGTTGCCTAAAACCTAAAGCAAACAATACTACCATCATTTACGTATGGAAATTATTGTTATATCTTGTGAAATTATATTGAAACTCACATGAAAAGCACACCCTATATGAGAGCTTGAGTAGTTGTTTTGCTAAACACATGCAAAATCCCCAAAAGGGTTGTGTAGGCCTAAAAAGCAGTGGCTAAACAAATGCTAAATCTAAAGAAGTGTTGGCCAAGAAATAAAATGGAAACTCAAAAGCACCCTGGATGAAAGCTTTAGTAGTTGTGCTTCTAAGCACAGGTGAAATCCCCAAATGGGTTGCCAAATGAAATGAATGGAAATCTTAAAACACCCTGGATGAAGCTTTAGTAGTTGTGCTTCTAAGCACAGGTGAAATCCCCAAAAGGGTTGTATAGGCCTAAAAAAACGGTGACTAAACAAATGCTAAATCTAAAGAACTGTTGGCCAAGGAAATGAAATGTAATAATGAGATTTGTAGACATTTGCCAAGGTTGAACAAGCACCTATCTAAACAACTTACCCATTTGTGAGACACTGCCATCCCCTGTGTTTTTTTATCCAACATATGCTTATATGTGTAATACCCTTTCCCTTATCCAAAGTATCACAGTGTTGAGTTAGTCAAGTCATTCCCCTTTGCCTAGCCTTGCATCTTGTTGATGCCCCGAAATTCCCAGCACCGATAGTTAGGGATTCTCCCTGGTAAGCAAGCCCAATTAGATCGTTCACCGTTTGGTATGGGGAATCCGTCCGGTTAACGGCCCGGCTACCATATGTGATTTAAAGTTTTTCCTTCATCGGTTGCGGCCCGATCCACCGTTTACGTATTTTATATTTAAAGATGAGATGCAAGTGCTCTATCTAAATGCATGTAATCTATTTTAATCTAAACTGACCTATTTAACTATCTAATCTATCCCTGCAGGGAGCAAATCTGAAATATGAGTAATACACTGGAAATGTACCTAAGAATATCACAGGTAGCTATTTCAATATTATAAGCACATTTACAGCAGAACATAAAAGATATCAAAGATAACTCTGATGTAATTAAAACATTCTATTACTCATCAAGTACATAAATGTTTACACGGGAAGTAAGAGCATTCACAACCATGAATTAATTCAAGACGGTTAGGAACAATCTCACAGTATGCATATGAATGGTGAAGAAATAGTTCCACATAACATTCCACATATCCCAAGCAAAATCGTTGTGCTAGCTTTTCCCAAGCAAATAGATCCTTCTTTATTAATGCAGAAAAATAGTTCTCATACAAAACAGTCCAGTTCTTTCACCTGCCAAAAGTCCTTTCATTCTATTCTCTTCTCTTATTTATAACTTTACAAAATTGTCTCTTTTGCCTCTTCACATACCCTAACCCTAGGGAATCTCAAAACTTTGTCTTCTAGTGCCCATATAATACAAAAATAGTCTCCAACTGTTTTTAATGTTTATACAATAAAAAGGCAAAATCACCATCCAAATGTCTTTTATGTTCAAAAATATATTTTGCCCATGTATAAAAGGTAATTACAAATTCGAATTCATGTGGGCCCAGCTAAGCTAGAGAAATATTCCCCCCAAGAATTAGCTTCTTCAGAAATGATAATAAGCCTTTTGGGCTCCAAAACTTGTAGAGAGCCTTCATGATATGATAATTGAGTCTCAACGCATGCTCTCCCTGCCTTTGTTGTTGTGCAACTATCATCTACGAAATATGCATGTATGGATGCTTGCCCCACAAAATGATGTACGTCCTCTTCAGTGAGAGTATCCATTTTTCTGATGTACTCTAACTCCCCCTGCAACCCACTCTGCAGCTCTGCCATACGTAGATCCTCTGGAGGAAGTTCATCTATTGGAGGGAGCGGAGAAAGATGACACTTTTCATGAACTTGCTGGATCTTCTTATAGGAATTCAAACACATGAGTAGTCTTTAAGATGTCATTATTCAGTTTTATGGAGGCCTTCCTACAAAATTCTAACAGTTTCATCTCTGACTTCAGATCTGCTGTTGTTTTAGGGCGCAAGTGCTCAGGGTATTCAGAGTTTGTTTCTCTCCTGACCATTTGGATTTTAATCTTCTCCGCAACCTCATACTGCTTTTGCCTGATCGCTTGCGACTCTGCAGATATCTCGTCCATTTGTGCCATCAGCAGCTTCATCTGGTACATCTTTTCTGTGAGTCATCTGAGAATGGTATATTTGCTCTTGGATTTTACAAGCTTGATCACAGAACGGAGATATATCCATCTTTCTATTGTCCGTTGCTTCCAGCCGTTCTGTCAAAGATCCTTTCTCCTTCTCTAGCTCTTCAACCTTAGCTTTTAACTCTTGGACTTGTTGGTCGACAGCTGCCTTGCTTGATTCTAGCTGAGTAGTTTGAACTTCAAGATCATTTTTCTCTCCTTCCAATATCATTAACGGAACAGCTAAGGCCTCCTTCTCCTCATCCAACCTCTAGTAATCCTCAGATATCCTCTCCTTTTCAGACAGGAGGGCACTATGTTTCTGTTATCACACAAACTCTAGTTGCTGAAGAGGAATGTCCCAACAAGGATGGTAGAGGATGAGCAACTAGGAAGGTGTAACCTGCAATAGCCAGGTCCTCCGTTCAGGGAACGGAAGTCACACCAGACAAGGCTACTGTCGCTTCAAACGAGGCACTTAGCCAAGTCAGGGGGGAGACCCCGCTCGACTAGGTAATGGTTGAGAGACAAAAACACACCCAAATCCAAAAGATAGAAAGAAATAAAGACAGGAAATGAGTGTAAATGGGTCCTAAGCTTAATCTCAGCCACAGATTGAACACACAAATGAGATAGGTGAGTATATAAAGTGTGACCATCGATAGATTATGATAAAAGAAATAGATTAGATGGCTGAAATTAATTGAGGATGTGAATGATGCAAGAAGTGAAGTGCTGAAATAAAACTGCCAAAGGAAGTAGTTAAACAGGGGGTCAAATGGACCTAGGGCAGTGAGAAATTTACATTTATATTCACTTCTAGCTAATGAAACTTGATTCCATAAGGTAAAATGACATTTTAAATAAGAATCAAGACTACCCAGAACCCCCAAATGACCCAAATCAGCTGAAAGAGAAAAACGCCCTAGAGGGGCATTTTTGGCAAAATGACCAGTGCTAGACCTATGGGTAAATGGAGTTAGAATTGTACCAAACTTGAGATATGGGCTTTTTGGAACAAATAATAAGCGGGTTTGGAGAGAAATTTAAGTTCCTACGGTTAAATTTTTAGTTTTTTATTTTCCCTTGGTTTTACATGTAATTTCAGCTCAGCAAACATATCAGAAATCTAAATAGAGAGTTAAGTGAGAGAGAAGTACCCGAAACAATGATGAATGGTTGAATATTGGTGAAGACTATTTGCCGAATCCAAGTGGTGAGCTACCAGCATTTTCCCTAAGCGTTTGAGCCAGCCAAAGACCAAGTGCGCCCCTGCTACCTACCACAAAAATAGAGAAATCAGAGATCTGAAACAAATAGGTAATTTGCACAGCAAAATGAAAGATAAATGATGAGGAAATTGAAAGACAAACAGTAAATTCAACTCCCATGTTAAATTCTTGAAGAAAAACCCAAGTGTGGAGCTCCCACTACAAAACTTGCGCCCTTCCTCAAGTGATCTCTCAACCTACAATTCGTTTCAGCTATAGATGATGGAAAAATGCACTAGCTAACTCAGCAATACATCAACAAGTAGATATCAATCACAGCAATACTCATCCAAGCACAAAGTCTCAAGAATTCTCCAAGTTTCTTCTCTATTGAGCCCCAAGTCTTTACAAGAAAAATGTCCAAGAGGCCCCAACAATGGAGTGAGCTCATTCTCTTATAGAGATGGCTCAAAACCTAGCTCATTTCCCCCCAAAATGAATGGCTGGGATTGACTTTCCCAAGCCTCATATCGATGGTGGAGATGAGCTTATGGAGGGGGGTGCGAATTGCCCCAAGAGAAACGCACAAGTGGATGAGAGGGACCCATGGTGGGGTCCATACAATACATGAAACAATGCTGGGGGGTGTCTATAGCATGTTTTATCCCCCCAACATAATACATTAAGGCCCCATATACAAAGTATCAACCAAATCAAATTCCCCTAAGTGGAGAAAAACGCCCCCTATGGGCAATTCGACCTCCAATGGTGAGCTGGGCAATAAAGGGCCCCACAGTGTACAAATAATATATCAAACATTACCAATTTACCTTAGGAATCACCCTTTACCTTGCTGGCGATTGATTTTCACCCTTTTCTATAGTTGCCTTTGTCAATTTTTTATTTTCCTTGTATTTTATTGCTCGTTTATACGGCTGAAGATGTAATTTGGGCTTTTGACCCATCTAAAGTGCCCAGATTGCCGAACCGTCTACTGCAATGTGATCGTGGACCTCAAAAATAGTAGGAATGACCACTCGAACAACCCCAATCCATCACTTAGGCATTATTTGCCCAAAATCCATGATTTTTAATTAAAATAGGTCATTAATGACCAGTAATAATTAAAAATCTCATAAACGCCTCGATCTTTTTGCATTTTGTTACTTGGAAGCTCATATGGGACCCCTGTAGATAATAATTGACCGAAATCGAAATTCCGGTTGCAACATTTTTTTCGAGCCCATTTTTGGCCTGGCCAACCTAGTTTGACCAAGTCAAATCTGGTCAACACTGGTGCAAGCTGAATACCTGTAAGCAATCATGAAGCGAAAGGCTTCCTTATACAAGTTAGTACATTACTAAACAACATGATAATAATATGGTGATAAAAAACTGCATTAAATTTCAGAAAGTATAAGGCCCCAGGTGAGGTGGGCCCACCACATCCAAAAAGACTCAACTGCTATACACAACCTATAGACTTGACTACCTAGCTAACTTTGGGTGATGTGGAATACATGGCGAAGGATAAGGGATGACAAGGATGAGGATCATGTGACCTTTTGGATAACTCAGGGAAAGTGGGGTCTATTGAGATAAGTATACCATGACAAAACACGGGGAAGGGCGGTGCCTCACAAATGGGTAAAGTGTAGGGAAACCGCCACTAGTCATCTAACAAGTATCTCACAACTCACATCCGTGCCCGAAGACTTTGTGAGGTTCTTTTCTAGAGCCGCCAAACTGGGTGTCCAGCAAACCGTAACTTGAGACTCTAGGGGACAATCTTGAGCTTGTCCCTTGCTCCCTCTCACCTCCTTGCCCCGCAAGACTAGGTGAGGAATAACCACTACAAATGCTAACATGTATGGCTGACTTAGGTCGATGTGTGTTTATAAACACATTGCATGGATTTTACAATGAGTTTCATACTTAGCCCTTTTTTGGCTAGATTTACATTTACAAAAAGCCTTTTTGGCTTGCTTTACATTTCTTCATTTCTTCAATTTGCATCAAGGCCCTTTTGGGCTACATACATATCTCAATAGATATCATCATGGTGCTCATACTGCAGAGTAATGGAGGTGAGCAATACATGCTTCAATGACCAATGGGGAACACCCGGTGAGGCTACACAATCCTAACTGCATTGCAACATCGGGGGCAACCGACAGGAGCAAATCCCAGGTTTGGGAGTGCATCTCACACACTAAAGAGCCGAGGCACAATGGACAGGGAATCATGGTATACTCAGAGATCAGTGGGGAAGGGGATCCTCAAGGTCACAAATCAGAATCCGAGTCGGGAAATATCAATCATGGATGAGTCGGATGGGTGGAGAAGGTGTATGTGGATCCAAAGTCAGTTGCCTAAGGGGACCAAGTGACCAAGTCTATACCAATAGTGGGAGCGTGATCCGGTGTGCATATAACAGGAGCGTACTAGGAAGGGGTGGGCTGACATCACCAAGGGCCCAATCACATATCATAAAGACTAGATCACCAAATCAATCATCATATGTAGAGTTAGTGTACTACCATGTATAAACAAGTCTAAGCAACAATCATGAGCAATATATATTAAATGCAATACCTGCCGCACCATATACCTGCTACTGAGGCTATCTCTAAACTGGATCTCTGCTGAATCCGGGCACAAATAGTAAACCAACAATACTCTGTGATAATCTCAATCAAAACAAGACTAGGCAACTGTCTCAATGGGCTTATATCAAACCCTGGCATGGGAGGGTGATCTTGCGGTAAATGCTAAGTGACATGTCTACACCACTATACAACCAACTGTCCCCTCTGATATAACTGCTCGGGGTAATCTAAACAAAACTGTGTGCCTCCTCCGAAGGCATCGAATCTCTGATCTGGAAAAAAAAGGTACTGTGCGGTCCTCGGTCGCACAGTCTACAGTATGGTAGCTCCAGCTAACATAGATGTGATAACAGTTTCCTTTTCATCTCTAATCCTTGATGTACTTCTTTCATCAGATTGTCTTTTACTTTGAAAAGATTTTCTTTCTTTTCTCTCACGTCCTCCATCAGCTTATTGGCATTATCTGCACTTGCTTGTGTTGTAGCTACGTTGACTGTTGTCGTGAACTGAGGGTCCTTGTGAGTACGTTCTAAGACTGCGCTTTCTGTTACTGTCACAACATCTTCGTAGGTTGGACATTTCATTCTCTTTTCTGACTTCCTCATAATAGCCTTTCTTTTGGAGTAAAAAAAGATCGTGTCCATCCTGGCTACGGTATGTTACTTTGAAGGCATAAATGGGGTGAGATCGAGCCCTGGAAGTAGGAGATCTCCTCCAGTGACTATTTATGGCGGATCTGTTTCCATAACTTGCACCTTAGGGCTCTTTGGTTCCACAGCTTGCTTGGACTTCTCTTCTTCTTCCTTTTGCCTTTGCTGCTCTGTTGCTTCTCTATCTGCTTTCTCTTTCATTTCTTGCAACCTTTCAGCCTCTTCCCTTCGTATCTTTTCCATTTTCTCTTTCTGAAGTCTTTCGGCTTCTTCTTTCTGGAGTCTATCTGCTTCCTCCTTCTGAATTTTCTCAGCCTATTCCTTTTGGATTATGTCAGCTTCTTCTTCTCGACCTCTGCTATCTGTATAGCTAATGCTTCTTGACGTTGCTTTTCTGCCTCTTCTTCCTTGGCAGTATTAGCTTTGGAACTGGAACTCGCTCCGCTTTTTGGACGATAGCGCTTGTTTAATTCAGTCATGTTCTTCGCGCTTCTATAGAACTCCTCATCTTTCCAGAAAAGGTGCGCATATTCAAAGGTAATCCTGCATGAAGTACAATGGGCAGCGACCTTACCTTCAGGATCATGTCTCCTGAAATTCTTCGTTCCAAAATGAAAGGCCTCTAAATCTTGGACAAACTCTTCACCCTCTTTAGCCTTTGCTAATTTATATGATCCGATCGTGAATGGCAATTTCCCCTTGCACCGATTCCGTCAGTTTGGGACAAAACATCTTTCACGGCTTGGTAGGGTACGTAAGCTTTTATTTTGGAGAAACCAACATAAGTCCAAAAATGTTTTAAAACCTTGACCAAAGCGTAGGCTTGTTTCTCAGTGGTGGTGTACTTGAGTTCCACATCCCTGAGGTTTTTGCTCATGAAGGCAATGGGTTGTTCGTGATTGTCCTCGTTCTTTTGTAACAGGACTCCGGCAATAGTATCCTCAGAGGCATATGAATAGATTAGGAATTCCTTGTTGTAGTCAGGGCAGACTAGGACAAGGGAAGAGGATATGGCCCTTTTTAACTTTACGAATGAAGTTTCGCACTTCTCGTCCCACACAAATTTGACATCCATCTTCAACAAGGCGTTCAAAGGATTTGCTAATTCGGCAAGGTTAGGGATGAATCTTCTCACAAAGTTAATCTTCCCGAAGAAAGACCTGAGCGAGGTGACATTGTGGGGGGGTGGGATCTCTATGATGGCACGGATTCTTTCTGGGTCAAAATCCTAATTCCCTCCTTGGACACAATATGTCCTAATAACTTTCCTTCATCAATCCCGAAGTTTGACTTTCTAGGGTTAAGGGATATCCCAAATTTCCGACACCTGTCGAAAACTTTTCTCAAGTGGTCTACATGATTGGCTCGTTCCTTGGAGAAAACAGTCAGGTCATCCTGGTAGATCACGATGATCTTCCCAATCAAATCACTGAAAGCCTGGTCCATAGCCCTTTGGAATGTGGATCCAACGTTTAGTAATCGAAAAGGCATGCGGATGTACTCATAGGTTCCCCACGGGGTGGTGAACGTAGTTTCCCCCTATCTTCCTTCCGGATCTGGACCTGATTGTACCCAGAGAAACCATCTAACATGGACAACATCCCTACTCCGATGACGCTTTGCAATAGGTTTTCCATGTTGGGCAAAGGGTAGTTGTCCTTGAGGCAAGCTCGGTTCAGATTCCTGAAGTCAATGCAGATCCTGATTTCACCATTTTTCTTCCTCACTATCACCAGGTTAGACACCCAAGAGGTATGCCTGACAGGTCTAATGATTCCAGCCGCCAGCATCTTCTTAATCTCCTTTTTGACTAAAGGGGCTAGCTTCGGGTTGACATTTCTCAACTTTTGCCTGTATGGTTTGGCACTGTAACATCCCGAAAATTTCACTAAAATAAAATAAAAAATTGTAGTAGCATTAACTACTAAGAATGCTAATTGCGGAAATAAATGTTCGTTAACTACTTAATTAAAAATAGTTTATCACAGTTGACAAATTGTAATTCTTAAACATAATCAGTCAGCAGTTCATTTAAGATAGAATATAATTCTATAGACAATACTCAAATTCTAATGAGATACAAATACTGACAGCTATGTTTGAATGTTGATGAAGGGGTTCCTACGGGGTGCCCTGAGGTTTACTTAGCTCGATAGCTAAGGCATTGTACGGTTAAGCAAGGGTGCTAATCCCAGAAGACCAGTGGCTCTCCAAACTCTCGAGACTAGCTTAAAAACGTTTTAAAAAGACACCTTGAGCGGTCGAACACAAGGAGATAAACGGAAAGGTGTTGCGAAACACCTTACCTGTCAACGGTGAAAACGACTGGATGAGTGTGTGCACCCGTGGCTGGTTGCTACCTGGCGAAAGCTGACCGGCTAGAGCTCCTCGAAGGTTCAAACAGAGTTCAAAGCTTTGCAAAAGTGATAAAACAAGTCAAAACCCCCCGCTATATATACAAAACGGGAAAACCCCTGCCATTAATGTGGACGGGATTAGGTAGGTGGGCCTTTAATGACCACACCGGTCGGCGTGCACTTCACGTTATCGCAATTCCCAAAAGAAACTGCGCCGATCGTTTCGGCGGCTTTACCTTATCCTCCACGAAATGGTCGGCGAGATTATTCGAACCGCGGTGATCATGTTGGCGCAACAAAGAGCGAGATAAGCTAGCGAAAAGGTTCGGTCGGAAAGTCTGCGAAACAGTCGGCGAGTTTACCATAACCTTCGCGAAACGGTTGGCAAATAATCGTTTGAAAAGCTGCGACCGAAACGTTGCGATGAGGACACGAAAGAGTCCGGTAAAAAGAAACAAAAAAGATGTGATCGTTGTCGGTGAAAAAGGGGCTTGGTTGGCAAAAGATAAGAAAAGAGTCGTGAAATGGTCGGCGACGGGTGAATAAGACTCGCGACCATGGTCGGCGAAAGATAAGCAAGTTTCAGCGAAACAGTGGGCAAAGATGATCCACGAGACGTGAAACTGGTCGGCAAAAACTAAGCGAAAAAGGTGCGAAACTAGTCAGCGAAAGATGAACAAAAATCTGCTTCCAATTCGGCAAAAATAAGCAAAAAAACCGCGAAACTGGTCGGCATAAAATGAACAAAAATCTGCGACCAGTTTGGCGAAGAAAACTTAAGTTTGTCTTAGCCAAAAAAGACAACTTTTCTTCGAGAGTTTTTTTTTTTAAAGAAAACTAAGGGTCAAAAGTTAGACTTTCGAAAAACTTCAAACTCTAACAAAATAAAAGGAGGGGCCCCATACTTTTTTGAAAATTATGGGGATCAGGTTGCAGCAGCAACACATCCTTAGCCTTCACCCTCTGCTAGCAAATTGATCATGTTTACAAAATGAGTATATCCTTGAGGTTCTTTTGAAAGTAAATTATTATTTTAACCTATGCTTAATTATAATTATCTATTAACTGCCAGTGAAATGATGCTCAATGTTTTAAAAAGTATTGCTATGAAAATGATTAAAAAAGCATGTCTTAACCAGTTGCACTTGCAGCAGCAAGCTTTTCTAGCCTGGGTCATATTTTGATCAGTTTGACCGGTCAAACCTAGCTTGACCAAGGTCGACCTTGGGATCCGTGATGAGTTGGACCAGTTATGTTGTATGATGTTGATCCATAGTCCTTGACATACCCTTTGATGATTCCATATATTGGACTCAGGTTTCAGAGGATGGTTGATGCACTTTTTATTGATTATTGTTACTTCCAGACCATCATATTTTTATTTGTCTGGGTATGGTGGATGCTACAGATGATCTTACAGGTTATCATGAGGTGTATGACTACTCATCACTAGTAGATTTGGGTCTTTTGGACCCATTGAGACACTTAGTTTTCAGTTTCAGGCGCTTTCAGTGATGATATGAGCAGTTCTTCACCTGTTGACCAGTTTGGCCATGCTGAGTTGGCCTGTCCTGTAATTGCTTTGATGAGTCGTTTCCTAGGGCGCTACAGAGGAGAGGGGTGGTCCAGCCACTTGTCATTACCATATTACCCCCTCTCCGGACATGATGGTACAGTCAGATTTTGTGCCCGGGCTCCAGGCAGTGGGATGTGGGTAGTTTGATGGTTTTTCAGGTGGGATAAAAATGGAATAAAAAGGTCATTAAGGAAATCAATTTGGGCAATTGAGGCAAGGCTTTGGCATGAGTTTTGTTCAGAGGTCATCTATGGTGTATCCCACTACTCCCAGATCAGCTTGCAGCATTCAGTGGGGTCCACACAGTCTACGGGTTGTGTTTTGATGCATTCTTCTCTCAATTGAGGGGGCCAGGATTTGATCATTTGTTCACTTGGACATGTTATTAAGTCACTGTTATATTATTGTGCCATGGGGTGATGCTAGTGAAGGATAATAAAACCTCCTAGCCCCACCATGTGCTCCTAGTCACTTGTCCTTGTCATCTTATGTTGCACACTTGTCTTGTAGACACTTCCATGTGGTGTGCACCCCCTAGGGCATTCTTTTAGTCAATGTTCACCCCCCTCTAGTGAGTGATCCATGTTATATTGTACTGGCTCATCTTAGTCGTTGATTGTATTATTTTATCTTTTGATCTCCACCACTTATTTTGAAAAGTGGTTAGGGTTTTGGTCTCTCTCCTCCTATTTAAGGAAGAGGGCTCCCTATTGTAAAGGCACCTTTGGGGCTCTGGAAAACTTGGAATAAAATATTGTTTTGTGGATCTACTGCTCTTGCTTTGATGGGATGCTCTTGTACATGATTATACATCTTTTGCTTTAGACATCTTTGCTTTTCACAAGTGATTTTGACAGCTACAGAGGGAGGCCAATTTGATTTGTTGCAGGGGTGCGATTTGCTTGGAAGGAAGATTGTAGGGGTTTCTCACATCCCCCTCGAGCAAAACGTTTTCATCTTGAAGGGAGTTCTTCAATTGTGCATTGTCCATTGATTTGCTTTCTTTGATATGCCATGCTTAGATCTAGCTTATATGTAAACCAAATCTCACATTTCGTAGTTTGTTTTGTAGGTGAAGTAGGACGTTTTTCCTCCTTGGGCTTGGACATTTTTGCTTGTAATCACTTGGATCTAGCTTGGAATTGTAACTAAATGCAAGGATCATCAATGTGCAAGGTAGCCACAAGCATTTGAGGTGAGATCTACATGGTACGTATCCATTTTCATGTATTTTCACCCATTGGTCACTCAAACCCTAAAAGTTAAAAGTTCCTAAGTTGTCGAGGTACTTGTCCCCGGGGGTTAGGTTTGCGTCCCTGTCTCGGGTACCGTCCCCAAGTACCGGAAACCAGGTCGAGTACTTCATCAACATCCCCTGATATCCCCGGCGAAGTACCCAGGTATCGGGTACCTTTGGCCCAAAAATCGGGTACTTCAGTCAAATTGGGGACAGAGTACCCCTATTTTGGGGACTTTTAGGAAACTCCGGTTGTGAATTTTTTTTTAAAATTAAATTTTATAATAAATTTCTTTTGAAGAGAGTGTTAGTTTTTCACAATTTAATTCAAGATTATCTAGGATCTTATCTGAGAGAATAACATGCACAACATTTCAAACACAAGAGACAAGAGACACAAAGAATTTCATCGAAGAAACCATAAAGGAGAAAACTCCGCAACTTCCTCAGAGATAGAATGAGCAACAATACAATAAACCCCAAAAGTAGAAATGGTCTCCAACAGCTTCTCTCTTCTTCACTTGTGCGAACTTGTCCTCCTACTCACTTATGCGAACTTGATGAGTGAGTGAAATGAGCAAATAGAGAGGAGCAACCTCTCTATTTATACTTTTACTTTCACTTGACCTTAACCCCAAACAAGTCGGCCCCTAGGTGTAACTGACTGGGCCGACTTCTCTATGAGAGTCTAATAACCCAATGATGACTCAACTCTGGGGTCTAAAGCCCCGACATACAATGGAGGGTTAACCTCAATGACTTTACATGACTCAAGTACAATAATGATTCTCCCGACCGGAGGAATAAACATCTCTATAGGAGGTACAATAATAAAATACAAATACAACATAAAATATACAAGTGAATATCTTCTGAAGTTACAATTACAATAACACTCCCTCTTAACTAGGAAGGTATTCTCTTGACACATTCATCAGCACAAGTCTTCGTAGCTGGATCATCATCGTCCCTGCTACTGCTATCTTGACCATCAATCTCCAATCTACTCGTCATAGGAAGTTCTACAGAGCTAACCCTTTTTCATGTTGGATGTAAGCCTAGCCTCCATGTAGGTCTTCATCATCTCTGCGAGCAAGCTATCAAATAGGTACAACTCAGGACTTATTATATGCCACTGCAAAACCTGCAAGATCTCCCAAGACTGATTATATGCCACTGCAAAACCTAAAGGAGCATCCTAGGATTGATTATATGCCTTTGCAAAACCTGTGTACCCTACTGTCACCTCATCATCTTCAGATCATCTCATCATCGACGGAGCACGGCCCAAATGCACATCACAATGTCTCTAGTATGGGAGGACTTTCCTACCACCATACGAGACCCCGTCTACCAACATGCGAGGACTTTTCTACCAACATGTGAGACACAACACTTACATCAACCGACATGGGAGGACTTTCCTACCACCATTCGGGAAAGGCTCAACACTTATATCAATGGCCATGGGAGGACTTTCCTGCCACCATGTCGGAATGGCCCCAGCCCTTATATCTGCACCATGGGAGGACTTTCCTACCAACATGTGAGAATGGCTCATGTGCATCTGCGTCTTCTGGACTCATCACTTCCCCTTGGAAGGAACCTCGATCTGAAGTACACCAAGCTTCTCTCTGAAGTATTCAAACTTCACTCTGGCTAGTGGCTTGGTCAATACATCGGCTATCTGCTCTTCTGTCGCAACATACTGGAGCTTCACTGCTCCTCTCTGCACCATATCCCTGATATAGTGATACTTGATCTCACTGTGCTTCAACCTGTCATGGAACATCGGGTTCTCAGACAACTTCACACAACTCTGCTTATCGCAATATATACAAGTCGCATCCAAATGGAGATCAAACAAATCAGACAATAGCTTCCTCAACCATACTGCCTCACAACTAGCCGAACAAGCTGCGACATACTCTACTTCGGTTGTACTCAGTGCCACGCAGGACTGCTTCCTGCTAAACCAAGAGATCACACATGATCCCATACTGAAGCAGCACCCCGAAGTGCTCTTCCTATCAATGGCACTGCATTCCCAATCCGAACCAACATAACCCTCCAGGTTAATCTTTTGATTCGCATCATACTTGAGCCCATAATCAACCGTACCCTTCAGGTACCTTAGAATATTCTTTGCAGCAATCAAGTGAACATGTCTCGGATTCATCAGGAACTGGCTCAATGTGTTCACAGCAAAGCAAATATCTAGTCTCGTATTCGTCAGGTACATCAAAGATGCAATCATCTGACGATACATCGTGGAATCAACCAACTCTGATAAAGCATCACTCAATAGCTTCAGGTTCGATGCCATAAGTGTGGCTATGGCCTTGCAGTCCATCATCCCGAACCTCTTCAGGATCTCTACTGCATACTTCCCTTGTCCAAGGAAGATTCCATCCGCGCTCTGCCACACCTCCATGCCTAGAAAATAGTGCATCATACCCAAGTCCTTCATCTCGAACTCGACAACAAGCTTCCTCTTCGTGTCAGCAATCAACCCATCCTCACCTGTCACAAACAAGTCATCTACATACAATAGGAGTATCACTGGGTTCCCTTCCTCAACCTTGTAGTAAAGGTTGGAATCCGCTTTACTCTTGGTAAAGCCCAAGCTAGTCAGGAATGTTGAAAGTATCAATTAACTGAGAGGAGGGGGGGTGAATCAGTTAATTAATAAGCTTAAACATTTTTTAAAAATCTTTTCCTTGATATCGTATAGCAGTCAGGGTGTTATCAAAACCTTTACATTCATTCTTTTAATAGTAGAAAGTTCATTGCAGTAGATTAATATATAGGCATAGTATAATCATTCAATCACACAAATATACACATAGACACAGATTTTTCATGAGGAAACCCATAAAGGGAAAAAACCTCTTCTTCTTAGGATGTCAGGAAAGCTTCAACTTCTGTACATCATTTTTATCTTTGAGCTTCTACTCAAACGAGGCTACAACTTTCGAATTACAAGCACCCACTTGTAAAAGAGCACAAACTCTTCTTCTTCAGCACCCACTGAAATATGAGGACAACAATCCTCCCTAGCACCTCCCTTCCACCCTAGCAAGAATTTTTCAGTCGATTATATCACACTGGTTTAGATAAATCAATACATACTCTTTTCATTTTTTGTTCTGTGCTGCTACAGCTTGGGTTTCTGGGCATTCTATTTTTCATTAAATCAAGCCACACATTTTTCTTCTGAATTGTTAAGAATTTTTCAGTCAATTATATCACACTGATTCAGATATATCAGTACATACCCTTTTCATTTTTGTTCTGTGTTGCTACAGCTTGAGTTTCTGGGCATTTTGTTCTTCATTAAATCGAGCCATACATTTCTGTTCTGAAATGTTTTCTTCGAATCACAGCTTCATCAGCAACCACTCCTCTTCATCCTCTCAATTCTCACACTGATTTTGTTCTCATCAATTGTTTTTTATAGATGTTGAAGTTATATGCCTCGGTCTCTTTAACTTCTAGATATACCAATTCTAAAACTGAAACTATCTCTTTAACTTCCAGAATTTACATGCTGTAACTGACATTTGAACTGTCTCTTTGAATTCCAGAATTTACATGCTGTAATTGACTAATTAAATAAATAAATAAATGTTTGTGAGTCGCAGCTTGTCTGAGTCACAGCTGTTTGAGTCATGGCCGTCTGAGTCACGGCCGTCTGAGTCTCAGCCGTCTGAGTCACA
The DNA here is from genome assembly GCA_027924585.1 of Larix kaempferi. NCBI lineage: Eukaryota > Viridiplantae > Streptophyta > Pinopsida > Pinales > Pinaceae > Larix > Larix kaempferi. Next base: position 15,978,607 of record BSBM01000229.1, on the reverse strand, counting down.
CCTATCTGAGTCACTACCGTCTGAGTCGCGGCCGTCTGAGTCGCAGCCATCTGAGTCGCAGTCGTCTGATTCATAGTCGTCTGAGTCACAGCTTGTCTGATTCACGGCTATTTGAGTCACGGCCGTCTGAGTCTCAGCCATCTGAGTCATGGCCATCTGAGTCGCAGCCGTCTGAGTCACAGCTTGTCTGAGTCACAGCTTGTCTGAGTCGCGGCTATCTAAGTCACAATCGTCTGAGTCGCAACTGTCTGAGTCACATCTTGTCTGATTTCCAACTATCAATGACAACTGAATCAAAGTGCCAACAATCTCCCCCTTTGGCATTGATGGAAACCTACAATTTATGATGTTGCAAGTGTAATCACCGACTGCTTGTTATCTGCAACTACCTGAACTTCTCCCCCTTTGACATCAATGTCAAAGAAAACATGACAATACATCTCCCCCTATCAATTTTAACTCAGAAATCAGCAAAGAAAACATTATGGAACCATCTCAAAATTACATCAGATATGCAATAAGCACAAACTCCCCCTGCCAAAGTGAACAAGTTAGTTGGAACAAGATATGACACCCAACTTCTGGCATAGATATTCAAACTGGATTTTGGATAAGGGTTTAGTAAAGATATTAGCAATCTGTTCTTTAGAAGGAATGAAATGTAATTGGACAACTCTGTTTGTAACCTGTTCCCTTAAAAAATGATACTTGATTGGAATGTGTTTGGTCTTGGAATGAAGAACTAGGTTCTTTGACACACTAATGGCACTTGTGTTATCACAGTGAATAGGAATAGGTTCAGAATATTTCACCTCCAAATCAGCAAGAGTTTGTATCATCCATAATACCTGTGTACAACATGTTGCAGCAGCTATGTATTCAACCTCAGTAGTAGATAGAGAGATAGAACCTTGCTTTTTACTCATCCATGCTACTAATGAATCGCCTAAGAAGAATGCACCTCCACTAGTGCTCTTTCTTTCATCCAAACAGTTTGCCCAGTCAGCATCTGAATATGCAATCAACTGAAGTTTTGATTCCTAGGATACCAGAGACCATAAGTCATTGTGCCTTTCAAGTATTTGAAAATTCTCTTCACAGCTACCAAGTGACTTTGTTTGGGAGCAGACTGAAATCTTCCTACCATTCCAACAGCATGCATAATATTAGGACGAGTTGCAGTAATGTACAGAAGACTGCCTATCATTGACCTATATGTTCTTTGATCAGCATCTAGTGAAATATCATGTTTGCTAAGCTTGCAGCCAACACTCATAGGGGTACTAACAGGTGAAGAATCCTCCATCTGAAATTTCTTCAACATCTCTAGTAGATATTTCTTTTGAGAGATAAATAGTCCTTCAGAACTCTGAGTAATTTGAAGACCAAGAAAGTATGACAGTTCTCCAATCATGGACATTTCAAACTCAGATTGCATAGCATTAGCAAACCATTGAACAGAAGAAGCATTAGTACATCCAAAAATGATATTGTCAACATAAACCAAAACAACTAATAAGTCATCACCTTCTGTTTTCATATACAGATTACTATTAGCATTGCCTTTCTTGAATCCTTTCTCTTGTAAATATTTATCTAATCTATAGTACCAGGCTCTTGGCGCTTGTTTCAATCCATATAGAGCTTTCTTCAATTTGCAGACATGATCAGGATTGTCTGTTAGAGAGAATCCTTTAGGTTGTTCCATATAAACTTCTTCTTCTAAATCTCCATTGAGAAATGTTGACTTGACATCCATCTGATAAATTTTGAACTTCTTGTGACAAGCATAAGCAAGAAATATTTTGATAGCTTCCATTCTTGCCACAGGTGCAAAGGCTTCATCAAAATCTTGTCCTTCAACTTGAGCATATCCTTTACAGACCAATCTAGCTTTATTCCTGACAATTTGTCCTTGGTCATTCATTTTATTCTTAAACACCCATTTGGACCCAATCACATTCCTGTCTGTTGGCCTAGGAACAAGTTCCCAAGTATTATTCTTTTCAATCTAATCAAGCTCTTCATTCATTGCTTTTATCCAATCTTCATCTTTACTAGCTTCATTAAAATTCGTGGGTTCTATGACAGATAAAAAAGCAATGTGAGACTGTTCTGAATTCTTAAGTAACTTACTTCTTGTCTGAACACCTTCATTCTTGTTGCCAATAATTTGACTTTCAGGATGATTCTTTTGAATAATTCTTGAAGAAGGATTTACTGGTTGTTGATGTGTACTTGTACTTTCATTTTCTGACTCAGAGTCTTCCTTTTCTGATTCTTGGACCTGTTCTTCTTCGTCTTCAGCTGCATCTTCTGTATCAACATTATTTATCTGAATATCTTTTACAGGCATACCTTCATCAATCTTAATGTCAATGCTGTCAACCATTTTACGTGACCTCTTATTGTAACATCTGTATCCTTTACTATTTGTAGCATACCCAAGAAAGATACCTTCATCAGCCCTATCATCATATTTTCCAAGATGTTCATCATTGTTTTTGATATAACATTTACTTCCAAAAACTCTAAAATGCTTGATTGAAGCAGGTCTCCCAAACCACAATTCATAAGGAGTTTTATCACTGTTAGGCCTTAAGTGAGCTTTATTAAGAACATGAACAGCTGTGTGAATTGCTTCTACCCAGAATGTCTGAGAAATATTTCTTTCATTCATCATTGACCTTGCCATCTGCTGAACTGATCTATTATGTCTCTAAACTACTCCATTTTGCTGTGGAGTGCCTGAAATTGTATATTCTCTTTTGATTCCTTGTTCATCACAGAATTCTTTGAAGTCCCTTGAACAAAACTCTACTCCTCTATCAGATCTTACTGCTTTTAATCTTTTTCCTGTTTGATTCTCAGTGAAAGCTTTAAATACTTTGAATTTTTCAAATGCTTCAGATTTTTCTTTCAAGAAAGCAACCCATGTTAGTCTAGAGTAACCATCAATAACCAGCATAAAATAGTTTTCTTTACCTGTTCCTTCCTTTCTTGATGGTCCACATAAATCCATATGTACTAATTGAAGAGGTTTATCTGTTGATGTGAAGCTCTTAGATTTAAACTGAGTTCGAGTCAATTTTCCCATTTGACAAGGTTTACATACAACATCATATGGGTTTGAAATCTTAGGAAAATCTTTTACAGCTTCATTGTTCCTAAGTTTGATTAAATGATCAAAACTCAAATGTCTAAGTCTTCTATGCCATAACCAACTCTCATCATACTTGCTTAGATGACACTCTTCCTTATCTTCTTTCAAAACATAGACATTATTTTATGTTCTTATACCTTTGGCAACCAATTGTCCTGAAGATACAGATTTTATTTTGCATTCTTTAGAATTGAATACAACTTCACATCCTCTATCACATACCTGACTGACACTAAGAAGATTATGCTTCAATCCATCCACAAATAATACATCTTCAGCTTTTCCTTTACTAGTTAGATGTACCAATCCTTTGCCTTTGATTTTCTCTGGAGCATCATTTCCAAAAGTTACATCTCCTGATTTGTGTTCACTCAGAGATAGAAATTTACCTTTATCTCCAGTCATGTGCTTGGAACAACCACCATCAATATACCAGGGGTCCTTTTGTCTTTGAGCAAAAAGCACTAATCCACACTGGTTGTTTTCTTTCTTCTTCAATCTGAGTCTGTCAATTTCTTCCAAAGCACTAATCAACTCTCCTTCCATATCAACAACAGCATCTTCATCATTCATATCGCTTCCATCATCTTCAAGATCTTCTATGGCCATAAGCACAGAATCATTCATTTTATCTTCACAAGATGATTCACTGTCTGAAACTTCTGAGAGGTCAACATCATTTGCACATAAACTTTTCTTTTTGTAGTTATTATTTTTATTGTATCTTTTAAATGTATGTTTCTCTTCATCAATAGAATTCTGACCTTTTTCTTTATAAGGACATTTAGATTCAAAGTGCCCTACCTTACCACAATTGAAACATTTAAAAGGCAACTTCCCTTTATATTTTCCTAATCCAGTTTTCAGTCTTCTTACAAATTTTGCCTCAATCTCTTCCAGTTCAGATTCTATCTGTTTGTCTGCTTTAAAAGATGCTTCTCTAACGGTAGCTTTATCTTTACTGATTCTCATTTCATAAGGAGTTAAAGTTCCTAGAAGTTGATCAATAGATAAAGTTTTCAAATCACTCATTTCTTCTATTGCAGAGACTTTTGGATTGAACTTATCAAGTAGAGATCTCAAAATCTTTTGAACTAGAGGAGCTTCTCCAATCTTCTCACCAAGACCCTTCATGGCATTCACAAGCTCTTCAACTCTCAAAAAATATTTACTAACAAACTCATCCTCATTCATCTTTAGCTGTTCAAATTTCAGTCTGTAAGTTTGAAGTTTGGCATCTTTTACTTTTTCATTTCCTTCATAGCTACTAATGAGTTTATCCCACATTTCTTTGGCAGATTCAAGATGCATTACCTTTACAAATTCAGATTCAGAAAGACCACTCAGAATGGCATTCATTGCCTTTGCATTAAAACTAAACTCTAGCTTATCATCTTTGGAAGCTAGTACAATAGGTTTTGTATATCCAGTTTCTACCACTTCCCAAACATCAACACCTAAAGACATTAGGTATGTTCTCATTCTAACCTTCCAAAAGGCAAAATTTGTTCCATCAAACAGAGGAGCTTTATTGGTTGAACCATCATGACTTGCCATGTTTAAGCTTATCAGATCTTCCTTAGACTAAAGGGTCTGGCTCTGATACCAATTGTTGAAAGTATCAATTAACTGAGGGGGGGGGGGGTGAATCAGTTAATTAATAAGCTTAAACAATTTTTTTAAAATCTTTTCCTTGATATCGTATAGCAGTCAGGGTGTTATCAGAACCTTTACATTCATTTTTTTAATAGCAGAAAGTTCATTGCAGTAGATTAATATATAGGCACAGTATAATCATTCAATCACACAAATATACACATAGACACGGATTTTTCATGAGGAAACCCATAAAGGGAAAAAACCTCTTCTTCTTAAGATGTCAGGAAAGCTTCAACTTCTGTACATCATTTTTATCTTTGAGCTTCTACTCAAATGAGGCTACAACCTTCGAATTACAAGCACCCACTTGCAAAAGAGCACCAACTCTTCTTCTTCAGCACCCACTGAAATATGAGGACAACAATCCTCCCTAGCACCTCCCTTCCACCCTAGCAAGAATTTTTCAGTCGATTATATCACACTGGTTCAGATAAATCAATACATACTCTTTTCATTTTTTGTTCTGTGCTGCTACAGCTTGGGTTTCTGGGCATTCTATTTTTCATTAAATCGAGCCACACATTTTTCTTCTGAATTGTTAAGAATTTTTCAGTCAATTATATCACACTAATTCAGATATATCAGTACATACACTTTTCATTTTTGTTGTGTGCTGCTACAGCTTGAGTTTCTGGGCATTTTGTTCTTCATTAAATCGAGCCATACATTTATGTTCTGAAATGTTTTCTTCAAATCACAGCTTCATCAGCAACCACTCCTCTTCATCCTCTCAATTCTCACACTGATTTTGTTCTCATCAATTGTTTTTTATAGATACTGAAATTATATGCCTCAGTCTCTTTAACTTCCAGATATACCAATTCTAAAACTGAAACTGTCTCTTTAACTTCCAGAATTTACAGGCTGTAACTGACATTTGAACTATCTCTTTGAATTCCAGAATTTACACGCTGTAACTGACTAATTAAAAAAAAAAAAAATGTTTGTGAGTTGCAGCTTGTCTGAGTCACGGCTGTTCAAGTCACGGCCGTCTGAGTCTCAGCCATCTGAGTCGCGGCTATTTGAGTCACAGCCGTCTGAGTCTTAGCCGTCTGAGTCACGGCCGTCTGAGTCGCAGCCGTCTGAGTCACAGCCGTCTGAGTCGCAGCTTGTCTGAGTCACGGCTGTTTGAGTCACGGTCGTTTGAGTCTCAGCCGTCTGAGTCACGGCCGTCTGAGTCGCAGCCGTCTGAGTCGCAGTCGTCTGAGTCACAGCTTGTTTGAGTCGCAGCTATCTAAGTCACAGCCATCTGAGTCGCAGCCATCTGAGTTGCAGCCGTCTGAGTCACAGCATGTCTGATTTCCAACCATCAATGACAACTAAATCAAAGTTCCAACAAGGAAGTTATCTATTCTTCCGTACCACGTCCTGGGTGCCTGTTTTAATCCATACAAGGCTTTCTTCAATTTGCACACATGAGTCTCCCTGTCATGTGTCTCAAATCCGAGTGGTTGTTCCACATACACTTCCTCCCCTACTACACCATTCAAGAACGATGTCTTGGCATCCATCTGGTATATCTTCCACTTCATTACTGCAGCCAGAGAAAGTACTGATCTAATGGAAGTGTATCTGGCTATAGGTGCAAATGTCTCCTCATAGTTTATCCCTTCCTTCTGGGAGAAGCCACGTGCCACAAATCTCGCCTTGTGTTTCTCTATGCTGCCATCTGCAGCATGCTTGATCTTGTAGATCCACTTGGAAGTCACAACAGACTTCCCTACTGGTCTCGGGACCACATCCCAAACATCATTCTTCATGATCGACTGGTACTCCTCGATCATGGCATCCTTTCATTCCTTCTTCTCAGCTGCTTCCTCATAGTTGGAAGGTTGTTTGTCAATGATGTCACACAGTAGGGATACATAACTGGAGTATGGCCTCGGTCTCTTGCTTTCTCTGTGCATTCCTTCTGGAGCGCCATATCTCTCTGCATCTTGAATTGCTTCTCGTACCCATGTTGGTTTCCACTTGTGAGAATTCTTCTCACGGGGTGGATCTACAGGTTCATGTGGGTCTTCCATCTCGCATTCTTCATATTCTTCTGGAATTACTCCTTCCATTGTTGTATCTCGAATCCTGGGAACTTCAGGTTCTTTAGTGTCTTCTTCTTGACTTTATAAATCTTCTAGTTGAATCATCGTTACTTGTTCTTCGAAACAAGTCTCTCTTGTAGTACACGATCTTTCCTACAAGTCAATTTAGTCGTGTGATTAGAAACATTTCATAATTTTTCAGAACAAATTCTTATGCATAAAGACATAGTTCACACAGTCATGCAACTATCTTAGCCAATGATTCAACACAACATTCATCCATATCCCGTATTCATACGGTAACTTCCTAGATGCCTTCCATCTCTACCAGAGCATTGTTAAGAGTGTGCACTACTCCCAACATGTCAGCAAAGAGGTTTCATTCTAGATAAGTAGCAATGGGATGTTGTACAGTACCATAGGCCACTTACCCATTACTTGCATATTAGTAGTATCTTGTTCATTAATGCAACTTTTCTAACATGCATGATATACATCATAAATCTAGGATCATAAGTATGTACATGATTGAACAATATCATTTAAGTAATCAAATATACAAGAAATGACAATTCAAATACTTATCTTTGTTTGGTTGTTGGGTGGACTCCCTCTCAATCTTTGCAAGAACTACTGGAGTGTTCTCCCTCTTGATCTTTGCTTCCTTGGAGGAACTACTAGAGTCTCCGATAGTGTGCACCTTAACCAATGTTGAAAATGGATGAGAGGTTCTTCCATAGATTATTGATCTTTATTTGTTTTCTGGAGTCCAACTCTGCAGTAGATTCTTCTACTCCTTTCATGTAATACTGAAAGTCATCTCTAGCCTCACCTTATGAGGTGGAACCTTATGAATAAACACTTGTAGCTGGTTACCTTCATTACAATACATATTCTTCATCACTTGAAGAATCTTCACTTTCTTCTCTGGCTCTCTTCCTTGGAGGTTCATCATCCTCTGCAGTGCGAGCATGATGTCTTTTCTTGTTGTTCTTCTTCTTGTGGGAGCTACTTTTGTTCCTAGCACAATCTCTGGAATAGTGCCCCCTCTCATCACAAGTATAATATCGAATGTGAGAAAGATCTCTCCTAGATCCTCCAAAGTTCTCCCTTCGATTCTGGTGATGGTGTTTACCCTTCTTGTGATGAGGATGCTCCCTCTTGTTATTGTTCTTTCTGGTGTGTGTTGTGAGAACATGGTCTTCATTACCCATATTTTCTTCTCAAGCTACAATTCGAGCTTCTTCCTGTGAGCATTCCTCCCACAGCCTACTAAAGGTGATCAATGTTAAGTTTAGCATAAAATTCACAACAAGAGCATAATAAGGATCACTGAAAGAAACACAATCACAAGATAGACACAAATTTATCTTGGAAAACCCTCAGGGGGTAGAAAACCCAGCAAAGCTTCCTCAATATAGATGACCAACAAATACAAAGATGTAATCCCCAAACAAGAGCTCCTTCTCCTCCTTCGTAGATCTCTCTCTCTCCTATGCGCAATTCACAAGTGAGTGAATGAGTGGGTGTGTTCAATTGAGGAACACACTTCCTCTATTTATACTTTACTTCGCTTGACTTTTAACCCTAACTGGGTCGACTTCTCCTAGGAGAGTCTAATAACCCCTAAACACTTAACTCAAGGCTGACCCCACTAGGGAAGTCTAATAACCCTAGTTACAACATCCCGACGGAGGAATAAACATCTCCGGATATATAATAATGTCCCGACGGAGGAATGAAACATCTCCTGATAATAAAGTACAAATAGAATATTCTTAGAAGTACAATATTTCAACACTCCCCCTTAACGAGAAGGATATTCTAACAACATCTACAGGAGCAAGGAGTCATCAACAACATGATACATGATACATCTATAAATCATTGGAAGCTTTCTTCAATCATCATCAGTAACTCAAATAGCTACTGGAACATCTTTAATATCTTCAATACTGGAACATCAACATCTTCAGTACTGAGTCTTTATCTTCTGCAGCACTTGATCAGCTACAGCAACATCATCATCTGGATCTCCCGATCAACAGCATCATCTGGATCTCTCGATCAACAGCATCATCATCTGCAATACACATGATCCAATTACAGGATGATCAATCCCTCTCACTTTAGGACATAAGTCCAAGGATGATACAATCCTGATCCACTTACAGGATGATCAATCCCTATCAATTTAAGACATCATATCATGTCTAGGGACGATGCAATCCCAACCACAGTGCCAGTCCTTTTTCATATTGGATGTGACCTAAATTAGATCTAGGATTTACCACCACGGAGCCAGTCCTTTTACATACTGGATGTGACCTAGATCAAATCTCGAATTTACAACCACAGAGCCAGTCCTTTTTCATACTGGATGTGACCTAGATCAAATCTAGGATTTACAACCACAAAGCCAGTCCTTTTTCATACTGGATGTGACCTAGATCAAATCTAGGATTTACAACCACAGAGCCAGTCCTTTTTTTTTCATACTAGATGTGACCTAGATCAAATCTAGGATTTACAACATCTTTCTCGGAGACAAGAGTCTACGGATCCTTTTAGGACATGTGTCCAAGGATGATACAATCCACTCGTCAACTTAGACCAAGTCTAAGGACCACTCATCGACCTCATCGTCGATATCATCGACCTCATTGTCGGAACAGGTATCCTCATCATCGATACAAGTATCCTCATCATCGACCTCATCGTCGATCCAGATATCATCATCGACCATATCACTCCCCCTTTCGAGGAGGGTCCTTCTGAACTACACCAAGCTTATCTCGGAAATACTCAAACTTTACTCGAGACAAAGGTTTGGTCAATACATCAGCAACTTGTTCATCAGTGCTCACATACTCAAGCTTTATAGCTCCTTTCTACACCATATCCCGTATATAGAAATATCGGATCTCTATGTGCTTTGACTTATCATGGAACACTGGATTCTCCGTCATCTTGATACAACTCTGGTTGTCACACAGGATTACAGTGGAGTCCATCTCCAAGTCAAATAGTCCTGATAACAGCTTCCGAAGCCATATGGCTTCACAACTAGCAGAGCAAGCTACTATATATTCTGCTTCAGCTGTGCTGAGAGCCACACTGGACTGCTTCTTGCTAAACCACGAGATCATAGCAGATCCCAGACAATGACATCCACCCGATGTGCTATTTCTGTTGAGACACTTCCAGCCCAATCTGTATCTGTATAACCATACAATCTGAAGTCATGATCTCCAAGATAACATAGACCAAAGTCTATCATACCTTTTAGGTACCTCATCACATGCATTGCAGCTATCAGGTGAACACGTCTAAGCTCAACTAGATACTGACTCAAGGTGTTCACAGCAAAGCATATATCTGGCCTAGTATTCATCAGATACATCAATGACCCAATAATTTGTCTATACTGAGTTACATCCACTAATTCTGATGATTCATCAGCTAACAACTTCAAGTTGGTATCCATGGGAGTGGTCATGGCTTTACATTCCAACATATCAAATCTTTTCAAGATTTCCACAGCATACTTTCCCTGGTTGAGAAAGATTCCTTCTAGGCCTTGCCATACTTCCAAACCTAGGAAGTAATGCAGCAATCCAAGATCATTCATCTCAAATTCTGTAGCTAGCTTCTTCTTGCTTTCCATGATCTGTTTCTCATTCCCTGTCAGAAAGAGATCATCTACATACAATAATAGTATGACAGGTTCATCATTCATAACCTTAAGGTAAAGGTTAGGATCAGCTTTACTCTTAGTAAAGCCCAAGCTTGTCAAGAAGCTATCAATTCTCCCATACCAAGCTCTAGGAGCTTGTTTCAATCCATACAAGGCCTTCTTTAGTTTGCATACGTGAGTTCTCCTATCTTGAACTTCAAACCCTTGTGGTTGTTCTATGTACACTTCTTCCTCAATTACACCATTCAGGAAGGTTGCCTTTACATCCATCTGGTGCAATCTCCACTTCATCATGGATGCAAGTGCCATGATGGTTCTAATGTAAGTGTACCTTGCAACTGGTGCAAATGTTTCTTCAAAGTCAATTCCCTCTTTCTGAGAGAATCCTCTGGCCACAAATCTTGCCTTATATTTTTCAATGCTACCATCTGCAGCATGCTTTATCTTGTATATCCATTTGGAGGATACCACACTCTTGTCTTTTGGTTTGGGAACTACATCCCAAACATCATTCTTCACTATTGACTGGTACTCCTCTATCATTGCTTCTACCCATTCTTTCTTATGAACTGCTTCTTCATAACTGGTAGGTTCTTGATCTACAAGATCACACTTCAAAGCCACATAGCTAGAGAATGGCTTTGGTTTCTTGCTTGCTCTAGTGGAGCCTTCTGGAGCTCCATATCTTTCTACTTCTTGTATAATTTCTCTTGCCCATGCTGACTTTCTCTTCCGTGATATGTTCATAGGTGGGGGTTCTTGAGGTTCTATCATATCATGGTCTTTTGGTGTTTCTTCTTCAGGGAAGGAAACAACTTCTATATTTCTAGGAGGTATGTCTTCTTCATATACTTCTTCACACTGGCTCTTTCTAGATCTTTTGAGAGCAGCTTCTTCATCAAAAGTTACATCTCTACTAATTTCCATGTGATGGAGTCCTGAGATATATATTCTTAATGCTTTGAATGCTTCACAATACCCAAAAAATATTCCCTTCTTTCTGGAAGGGTCCAGCTTAGTTCTCTTCTCTTTTGGTATGTGAAGATATACAGGGCACCTAAATATCTTGAGGTGACTTACTTCAAGCTTCTTCCCTGTGAACATTTCTTCTGGGGTCTTGAATCCAAGGGCACTATGAGACAATCTATTTTGGACATAGACTGTCGTTCTTGCTGCTTCATCCCATAGATGCATAGGAAGATCTTGATCATGTATCATTGTTTTAACTGCTTCCATAATGGTCCTATTCTTTCTTTCCACAACACCATTTTGTTGAGGATTGTAGGGAGTGGTTAATTCCCTCTTGATTTCAGCTTCTTTACAAAAGACTTCAAAATCCTTTGAAGTATATTCTCCACCATTATCTATCCTGAGTGTCTTGATTTTCTTTTCTTAATGATTTTCTATCAAGGCTTTGAATTCCTTGAATTTTCCAAAGACTTCATCTTTTCCTTTTAGGAAATATATCCAAGTCTTTCTTGAATAGTCATCAATAAATGTAAGGTAGTATTCATATCCACTCAAATATGTGGAGGGCATTGGACCACATACATCTGAATGGATCAATTCCAAAGTACTCTTAGTCTTTGTTTCACTCTTTGGAAATAGGTTCTTGATATTCTTCCCTTTTGCACATCCTTTGCAAGTGCCTTCGTGATCAACCTTCAAATCTGGTAATCCTGTTACTACTTTGCTCCCATATGGTAGTGCTTTGTAGTTGATGTGAGCAAGCCTTCTATGCCATAGCTCACTTGGGCTAGTGGCTTCATGAACAAGGGTTGCTTCTGAATGTCCCTTGAGTTTAAATAGCCCTCCTTCCTCTTCACCAATAACAACTGCATTCTCAATTGATTTTCCTTTGGGCCACATGAGTACTTGTCCATCTATGAATGCAACCCTATAACCTTTCTTATCTAATGTTGAGATAGAAAGTAGGTTCTTCTTCAAACCTGGTACATATAAAACTTCCTTCATCTTCATGGGGGTTCCAGAATCAAGCTTGTAGCTTGCTTCACCAATTCCTTTGATAGGATATTGATAGTCATCTCCTAATGATACCTTCTGTGGAGAGGTCTTCTTTTCAAGTCTTGAAAGAGTTTTCTTTTGTCCTGTCATGTGCTTTGAAGCACCACTATCAATAAGCCATGTGTCTTCTCCAGGTGTTACAGACCCAGAGAGTGCAAAGAATAGAACATACTCTTCTCCATCTTCTTCTTCTACCGTAGCTCTTTTCCTTTGAGGTCTTTCCTCCTCTTCATCTTCACTATCATCTTCTGCTAGATGTGCTTGATGTCTTCTATGGTGGAAACCCTTCTTCTTCTTTGAAGGACAATTTCTAGCAATGTGTCCTATTTTGTGACAATTGTAACATTGGTATGAAGAGTGATCTTTTCCTGGATTGGTTCCTCTTTTCTTTTGAAACCTTTGTGGAGGTTGAGACTCCTTGTGGCTTTCCTTCTTGAAGTTGGGTTGTCTTCTTCTTTTGGTATGGGTGGCTAATGCTTGATTATCTTCTTTGAGTAAGGCTTCTTTATTGGCTACCCTAGCCTCTTATTGAATGTAATCCTCCCATACAATATCAAACTTCATGCTTTCTTTTCTGGCACACATGGTTTGGATGAATGAATCCCAAGGTCTAGTGAGACCATTGAGAGCAGTCATGACTAGTTCATCTTCATCAAAGGTGTCTCCAATGGCTTCTAGTTGTTCCTTGAACTAGGAGACCCTTGTGAAGTAATCTTGAATAGATTCTCCTTGACTCATCTTAGTGCTCTTCAATTGAGCTCTCAGGTTCATCTTCCTATTGATGTTCCTCCCTTCATACATTCTGGCTAGGGCATCATACATTTCTTTTGGGGTCTTCCTTGATGACACTTGAGGGATCAAGTGGTCTTTAATAGAATCAGCAATGATTCTCTTTGCCCTAATCATATCCTTCTTGTACTTCTCTTTAACTTCATCTTCCGCAGGTTCTGCAACTTCATCTTTGATGTATTGGGCAAGATCATTCTCTTCAAGAATGAGACCAATCCTATATTTCCATGCCCGGAAATTCTCTATGCCTTCTAGCTTGTCCTCAAGCTTAGTGCTTGGGGCCATCTTATCCAGGAGGTCACCAAAAATTGAAAATTCTTAAAATGCAAAACTGACCTTGTTGGATTTTGTACAACTTCGGAAGATATTATTCATTGTATTTTATTGTACTTGATTGTACCTCCTAAGGGAGATAAACTGGATGTAATTACTTATTTAACCACATGAAAGAGTCAATGTAAAGCTTGGGGTGCAAATAAACAAAATAAATTATTAAAAATAAATTATTTATTGCCCCCAGGTGAAGTCGGGCCAGTTGGGGAATTTCTGGTTTTTGCACTTGTATAAATAAGAGGCTAGTGCACCTCATTATCTCATTCTCACACTTGCCTTTTGCGCATCACTTGGAGAGAGATGATTTCGCATCACTTGGAGGAGGTAGCTGTTTCTGGGGTTTCTACTTGTGGAAGACATTTCCACATTTTCTTCTTTTCATATTTGTACTCTGATCTCGGGATTATCATCTCTATGCGAAGGTTGCTGGGTTTTTCCCAATTGGGTTTCCCAGGGTAAACTCTGTGTTGTTGTTTTGTGCTTTGTCTTGCTTCTAGTGATCTCGGTTATGCATTTATATTATTATGCTATGAATGTATGGAATTTAACATGGTATCAGAGCAATTCTAGAAGAAGCCATTACCGAAGCATTGTCGAAACCCTGTCGGAATTAGGGTTTCATCTTGTGAAGTCTTCACCCATCATTTTTGAACAAAAAGAGCCATGGGAATTTCATTTTTGGCAAGGCGAATCTATTGGTGAAGACGGAATTCAATTCCGAGAACTTTCAATTTTTGACCTAACTCTATGGCTGCAACAAAATTAGGGTTTCAATTTTAACTAATTTATCTCCACAGATTTGGACCAGCCCACCCTCTATTCAACTCTCCTTGGCAAGGCGAATTTATCTGTGGGTTCAGTTTTTCAAATTATTAACTTTCATTTTTGACCTAGCTCCTGCTAGGGTTTCTGAACCAGATCTACAATCAAGATGATTGGGATGAAGGTTGAAGATTGTTTGGAAGGAGCCTCCAACTTTATCTCATGGAAGTCTAGGGTTCTTCTACTCCTAGAAGAAAATGATCTCTTGCTATATGTAAATGAGAAGGTCCCTGAACCAAAAGCCGAAGAGGATAAATCTCGATGGAGGAAGAATGATGCTAAAGCAAGAAGGATTCTTGTGGATTCTGTGAGTGACCATTTGGTTCCTCAAATCTCAAGAAAGAATGCTAGGAAAATTTTCAAGATCATTATGAAGCTGTTTGAACACACTAGCCTAAATGTATCCATGACATTGAGAAACCAGCTCTCAAATATGAAGATAGCAAAGTCAGAATCCATTGCCTCATACTTTATAAGGATCACAGAACAAGCTCAGCACCAGTGGAGACCCTATTAATGATAAGGAGCTTGTCCTTCACACTCTAAATGGTCTTCCACCATCATGGGAGTCTTTTATCCAAAGCATGAGTGGAAGATCCAAACTACCAAAGTTTGACAAGCTTTGGGCAGATTGCTCTCAGGAAGAGACAAGGATTGCAGCACGTCAAAGACTCCATGGCACTCCACCTGAAGAGAACCAAGCTTTTGTTTCTCATACCAAGAAAGGTAAGGGAAAAGGAAAGAAGTTCTACAAACACAAGCACCAAGAAAGGAGATCAAGTCCATCCCCAGATCAAAAGAAGGAGAAGAGGGATTTCTCTCAGATACAATGCTACAGGTGCAAGGCATATGGTCATTATGCAAATAAGTGCCAAAGTTCTAACAAAAGAAAGTATGAGGCCTCAACTGCTGATGTAGAAGAGGATCATCATCGCAAGAATCAAAGAGATGATGATCGTTCGAAGTTCCTCTTCTAGAAGATCCGGAATGCAAGAACATAGATCTCTTATGGTTCCCACAAGAAGGCATTGGGGGCCCACACACCAAAACAATAAGAGATAAGTATTTTGTTTTCTTGCTTACATAGATATGTTTTTGTCTTATATGTTTTTTTATATGCAAATCTAATGTGTTGAGCAGTTGATATAATTTACCCTGTTATATTATGCATATGAGCTACACAACTTTTCATGAAGTTAGTCTAGATGATATCTCCCTCCTACATGCTTAGGGTAGTGCACACTCGTGATGGCATGTTCTAGTGTGAGATAACAGACATCTAGATACTTCCCAGAAGTGTTTGATAGACATGTTCATGATTGTTGTGATAAAGTATTAGCTAAGATGCCTATGTAAGCTATTTGTTTTTTCATTTGATTATAAAATGTCATTGATCATCAGTCGGGATTTGACTTGTAGGGAAAAGACCATGTGATTTGGCCTACAAGAGAAGACTTGTTTCGATGGACATATGAATCCCGTTGATGTTCAACAAGAAGCTTCCTGGAATATGACTCTTAGCCTAGAAGGATGACCTCGGAGGAAGCTTTCACAGAAGTGAAACCCGAAGTAAACCACCTTCAGATATTTGGCTATCCAGTCTTTATACATGTGCCCAAGTTGGAACCTTCAGGCAAGAAGGGAACCGTTGTGGGATACAGTGAGTCTTCAAAGACTTACAGAATCTACATCCCAGGGTCCAGACAGATTGAAGTCAGTAGGGATGTGACCTTTGAAGAAGAATTAGCTGTCAGGAAAGGCAGAGTATCAGACATGGAGATCGATGATGAAATGATAGAACCAAAGGAGATGAGATCATCTCCCCCTCTAGTTCAAGAGGGAGTTAGCATAAAAGGATGAACCTATCGATTCCATTGATCCAGTTGATATCCCCAGAAATGTTGCAGTAGGTCGGAAAAGACCTAGATGGGCACAACAGAGTTAGCATGGATCATATGGGAAATACAAGGCCAGATTTGTTGCCAGAAGGTTCTCTCAGAAAGAGTGAGTCGATTATGATGATACATTTGCTCCTGTGGCTCGAAATACTTCCATCAGATCGATCATTGTTATTGCTTCAGCTATGAGATGGAAGCTGCATCAGAATGATGCAGACCCCAACCTTTGCTTCAAGGTTGCAGATGATGAGCCACAGATTTTGGTATTGTATGTTGATGACTTGTTTCTCATAGGAAATGAGAAATTCATTGTATGGTGTAAGAAGAATCTCGCCTCTGAGTTTGAAATGAAAGATCTTGGATTGATGCACTACTTCTTAGGATTAGAAGTATGGCAGAGGCAGAAAGAGATTTTCCTAGGACAAGGAAAATACACCATTGATATATTGAAGAGATTCGGGATGTTGGACTGCAAGTCCATGGCTACTCCGATGGATGCAAATTGGAAGAAGTTGAGAGATTCTACTTCAGATTCTGATCTAATTGATCCCACCATGTATCGCCAGTTGATTGGGTCATTGATGTATCTAACCAACACCAGACCAAATATATGTTTTGCTGTGAATGCCCTCAGTCAGTTCATGTGCGAACCAAGGCAGATTCACTGGATTGCTGCAAAACATGTGCTTAGATACTTACGTGGCACTGTGGGATATGGTTTGAAATATGCTTCAGATAGTGACCTGAGATTGCAGGGGTTTACAGACTCAGATTGGGCCAGATGTGTTGCAGATCGGAAGAGTACTTCTGGATGTTGCTTCAGTTTGGGTTCTGCGGTTATTTCCTGGTACAGCAGGAAGCAGAACTCGGTAGCACTCAGTACTGCAGAGGCCGAGTACATGGCTGCTAGCACAGCAGCTCGAGAAGCAGTTTGGCTTCGTAAACTCCTGCCAGGATTGTTCGGTCAATTTTCAGAGCCGACCGTGATTCACTGTGATGACCAGAGCTACATGTAGATGTCAGTGAATCCTGTATTTCACAACAGGTCGAAACATATCGAGATTCGATATCACTTCATTCGTGATATGGTGTAGAAAGGTGCGGTCGAGTTACAGTACATGCCGAGAGACGACCAAACTGCAGATGTTCTCACCAAGGCACTTCCCAGGGTGAAGTTTGAATACTTTCGCGGAAGACTTGGAGTCGAAGAGAGCGTGTCCCTCCTTGAGAGGGAAAGATGACATTGAGATGCTTGCCCTGCTTTTTCCTCGGTGCCTTCTGTAGTCCAGTTACTCAGCCAGATATGGGAGAAATCCCATAGGCAGATGAGTAGGACAGTCAACAGTTGGTCGGGCTCATCCTGGTGCCTTCTGTAGTCTAGTTACTCAGCCAGATATGGGAGCAATCCCATAAGTAGATGAGTAGGACAGTCAACAGTTGGTTGGGTTCACACTGGTGCCTCTGCAGTCCGGTTACTTAGCCAAATATGGGAAAAATCCCATAGGCAAATGAGTAGGACAGTCAGCAGTTTGTCGTGTGATTGCACTGGTGCCTCTACAGTCCTAGTACTCAACCAGATATGGGAGAAATCCCATAGGCAGATGAGTCGGACAGTCAGTAGATGGTTGTGCCCATTTGCTCGTCTGAGATCTCAGCCTAGTATGGGAGGAACCCATCGACAGATGAGACAGACAAGTAGCAAATGGTATAGCAGAGATGGCACAGCTGATTATCTCAAATATCCAAGATTGAGTGATTCTCCTGGACTCACCGAAGGACTGGTGAGGATGTCACAGATATTCAGGATTGAGAGATTCTCCTGAAATCCAGGATCGAGTGATTCTCCTGGACTCACCGAAGGACTGGTGAAAATGATACACTGAGACTGTGTGGACAACCTTCAGTATGCATAGAGATGATGGAGACAGTGTAGAGTACAAGATGAAACCCAAATGATCGTGATGTTAATGAAGACCGAAGAATACCTTCCTCATTGAGAGGGAGTGTTGGATTTTGTGCAACTTCGGAAGATATTATTCATTGTATTTTATTGTACTTTTATTGTACTTGATTGTACCTAATAAGGGAGATGAGCTGGATGTAATTACTTATGTAACCACATGAAAGAGTCAATGTAAACCTTGGGGTGCAAATAAACAAAAGAAAATTTTTAAAAATAAATTATTTATTGCCCGTAAGTGAAGTCGGCCCAGTTAGGGAATTTCTGGTTTTTGCACTTTGTATAAATAAGAGGCTAGTGCACCTCGTTATCTCATTCTCACACTTGCCTTTTGCGCATCACTTGGAGAGAGTTGATTTTGCATCACTTGGAGGAGGTAGTTGTTTCTGGGGTTTCTACTTGTGGAAGACATTTCCACATTTTCTTCTTTTCATATTTGTACTCTGATCTCGGGATTATCATCTCTATGAGATGTGCTTGACTGAATTGAGTTGACTGGTGTACTTGGTTTCTAGAAACTTCAACTTTTCACCCTTCAAACTTGACTAGCGAAATTCGGATCTGCAATAGATTTTCTGATTTACTGGTTCGCTGGTTTTCTAGATCACTGGTTCATTGGTTCACTGGTTCGCAATTTTTCTAGTTCACTAGTGCACAGGTTCGCAGCTTTTCGGGTTCACTGGTGCACAGGTTCACAGCTTTTCTGGTTCACTGGTGCACAGGTTTGCAACTTTTTTGGTTCACTGGTTTTCTGGTCCAGAAGTCAAACTAGGGTTTGACATATCCCGAGGTTCTACCCACTCAAAAACTTCGATCTAGGGATCAGAATTTCGTTGTTGAGGAGGAGCATCCAACCATGCTCCCAGATTCCAAAAATTCTAACTTTTACAGAAACCTTAATTTCTCACCGGAGGAGGAGAGAGATTTTCACCTTGTGAAAGATGTCCTATTCAGGCTAGCTCTGATACCATGTTAAGTTTAGCATAAAATTCACAACAAGAGCATAATAAGGATCGCTGAAAGAAACACAATCACAAGATAGACACAGATTTATCCTGGGAAACCCTCATGGGGTAGAAAACCCAATAAAACTTCCTCAATATAGATGACCAACAAATACAAAGATGTAATCCCCAAACAAGAGCTCCTTCTCCTCCTTCGCAGATCTCTCTCTCTCTTATGCGCAATTCACAAGTGAGTGAATGAGTGAGTGTGTGTTCAATTAAGGAACACACCTCCTCTATTTATACTTTACTTCACTTGACTTTTAACCCTAACTGGGCCGACTTCTTCTAGGAGAGTCTAATAACCCCTAAACACTTAACTCAGGGCCGACTTCTCCTAGGAGAGTCTAATAACCCCTAAACACTTAACTCAGGGCCGACCCCACTAGAGAAGTCTAATAACCCTAGTTACAACATCCCGATGGAGGAATGAAACATCTCTGGATAATAAAGTACAAATAGAATATTCTTAGAAGTTACAATATTTCAACAATAAACTTTCTTCTTGCACAGATTCCTTGAATGAAAGAATCCAGATTCATTACTATTTCTCCATTCTCTATATCTTCTCCCACAGCTTCAAGTTGTTCTTTTATCTAAGAGACCCTTGTAAAGTAGGATTGCATGGTCTCTGCATTTTGTATCTTGACATTCTTCAATTGGTTCCTCAATGTCATCTTCCTATTTATATTCCTCCCTTCAAATAAGGTGGTCAAGGCATCAAACATCTCTTTAGGTGTCTACAGAGATAACACATGTGGTATGAGATGGTCCTTGATAGAATCTACAATGATTCTCTTAGCCTTAACCAGGTTCTTCTTGTGTAAGGCTTTAGCCTCATCTCCCTCTGGAACTGGAACCTCTTCATTCACATAGGTGTCCAATTCATTCTCTTCTAGGACAAGCCCAATCCTATACTTCCATGCTCAGAAGTTATCAGCCCCTTCAAGCTTATCCTCAATCTTGGTGTGGTGAGACATCTTTAATGAGAAACTCAAATGGAAATAGAAAAGCTTGAGGTCTTACCACTTGAGTTGTTGAAACTGAATCTGGAGCTGGCTGGCCTTGGGTTTGTCAGAGAAACCCTAATTTTCCAAAGTTGGAATTCGGAACTTCTGGTTGGACAGATAGATGTGCCTCCTCAAGGAGAGTTGTCCAATGTACTCACTTCCATAAATCAGTGAACAAAAACCCAAAATATCTGATGCCCTAGTTTTCCTCTGGAAGTAGTGACGGGCCGAAAAATGAAAATTCTCGGAATTGAATTCTGCGTTCACAGGAAGATTCTCTTGGATGAGGCGAGTATACTAGTGCACTTAGTTTCTAAAGATTCCAAAAATTCACCCTTGAAAATTGACTTGAGAATTTCGGATCTGCAGTTTCTGGCTTTTTCTGGTTTTCTGGTTTTTTTAGTACAAAGTCAAATTAGGGTTTGACTTTTCCCGGGGTTCCACCCACTCAAAAAATTCGATCTTGGTCTCTAAATTTCGATTTTGAGGAGGAGAACAATCATGTGCTCAAAGCACTTCAAAATTCCTCTTCTGTGAAAAGCCCTAATTTCCCGCAGTAGTGATAAGCCAAAAATTGAAAATGCTCATAATCAATTTATGTTTCGACAAAAAGATGCGCCTTCATTAGGTGAGTTAGATTAGCCTCTTTTTGTTGATGATCTATGGAGAGAAATCCAAAAATTAAGAAGCCCTAGCGTCTGCAGCTGCACGGTGTCTTCTTCTCAGGTTAGGTTAGCTCTGAGACCATGTTAGTTTTTCACAATTTAATTCAAGATTATCTAGGATCTTATCTGAGAGAATAACATGCACAACATTTCAAACACAAGAGACAAGAGACAAAGAATTTCATCGGGCAAACCATAAAGGAGAAAACCCCGCAACTTCCTCAGAGATAGAATGAGCAACAATACAATAAACCCCAAAAGTAGAAATGGTCTCCAGCAGCTTCTCTCTTCTTCACTTGTGCGAACTTGTCCTCCTACTCACTTATGCGAACTTGATGAGTGAGTGAAATGAGCAAATAGAGAGGAGCACCCTCTCTATTTATACTTTTACTTTCACTTGACCTTAACCCCAAACAGGTCGGCCCCTAGGTGTAACTGACTGGGCCGACTTCTCTAGGAGAGTCTAATAACCCAATGATGACTCAACTATGGGGTCTGAAGCCCCGACATAAATGGAGGGTTAACCTCAATGACTTTACATGACTCGAGTACAATAATGACGCTCCCGACCGAAGGAATAAACATCTCCGTCGAAGGTACTGTTATCACATATATAGTAGCCGGGCTACCATACATTATTTTTCTCATTCCAGTACACTATTCAGCCAGTTCCCTTGCATTTGAGATGCTGAGATGAGCATCTATATTGGATCACTATCAGATTGTGGACAGCAGTTGTATTCCCCATGCCATGACTGAGTTTCAGGACACTCAGAGAGATGACCGATGTAGCCATTATATCATTGGTACATAGCAGACAATAGTGCCCAGAGTTACAGCAGCAGTCTCAAAGGACAGAGGATGGTACAGGTTGATGTGCATTTCAGGTATATGACTCAGCAGGTATATCATGGTGTTATGGTTAGATTGCTTTTATACTTATTCTCATAGCATGTCTTAGCACTTAGTGTCATGATCTGGCAATCATATAGATATATGGACCTGGTTGATCTGTTATATATATATTATATTGTCCCTACTCAGACTTAGAAGTTCACTATTCATACTCATTGGTATGTACCCTCCTTAGGGAGAATAGAGGTGATCATTCCACCATATTTCTGCTTGCTAGTGTTGGCTCCATCATTTCATTGTCTTCATCCATCCATGACCTACCTTTTAGATTATCACCCTGACTTACTACTTGACTAGTGGCATGGAGGACTTTTCCCCACTGTAGCCTCTGTATTGGATGAGCTTCCCTGTTTATTGTGTCTCGGCTCTGAGTTGGTGACAAAACTTACCTATGGTGAGTTGGAGTTCCTTGGAATTCCCCCTAGTCACTAAAGTTGTGTTGGCTAAACCTGAAACTTTTAGTGCTGCCATGAATACAAAATCTTGAAAAATGAAATGCTATATCTTGTATGAAAAGCCCATTCATGCAATGTGTTTCTAAACAGACATGAATGAAAGGCATGCCAAATGAAAATGGCCATGAAAATAAAATGTTATATCTTTTGGAAAAATAAATACCTAGGTAAACAAGTTGTCCATGACACACCTAGAAGTGCTCAGGTAAACAAGTGCCTTAAAAACACACCTGCAGCAGAAACCCTAAAGAAAAAATGTAAATCTATGCAATGTGTTTGTAAACACACATAGATCAAGGCTATGGAAACTTCAGGCCCAAAAAGCAATGGAACTTAAATGCTATATCTAAACAATTGCTGGCCTTATTTGTATTATGGATTGTGCGCATCTGTGAAGGTGAATAAACCCTCTTTAAACAACTCATCCATTTGTGAGACACCGCCATTCCCTGTGTTATTGCTCATTCAGTATATACTATGGTGTATTCCCTTTCCCTCGCCAAAGTGTCACAAAGTCAAGACAGTTGAGTCATCCCTTAGCCTAGCCAGTTAATTTAGCCTTCACCCATCATTAGCAAATTGATCACAACTATGAAGTGAGTATGATCCTGAAAGTCTAGTCTGAGTAATAATAATAATTAACGACACTATATATTTGGATGTAGATCGCCAGTTATGATCATTATGTGTTATAATTGCTATTTGAATAAGTTATAGAGCATGTATTAACCTTGATACTTTGTAGCAGCCTTGGATGATGGTCTGAGTTATATTTGGTCTTGGTTAGCCCTAGTTTGACCATGGAAGACCATGGGACATGAGATGTTAGACCTTATGATGATATGGATAGATGATATATGGTCTATGTACACATACATGATGATTCTATGCAGCAGGGACAGGATTATGATGATAATTCTTGGGTTACAGCAGTGTTTGGTCATTTACAGATCATTATTATTGGCCTTGTTCCGGTATATTGGATATTTATTTTGATCATGCAGAGACTCATATGGTGTATGAGTACACATCTTGGATAGATTTGGACCTTCTGAGTCCAATGGGACAGTTTGTTTTCAGTTCCGGGCACTTACAGTGATGATTGAGCCTCAGTAGGCTGTCCTAGTGCAGTTTTGGTCTGTTGGAGGCCCTGTCGGAGCAGATGTGATTTTTATCCGGATGACCTAGGGCGCTGATGATGGAGGGGGTGGTCCAGCCACTTGTTTTTACCATATTACCCCCCTTCCGGACACACTGGTGCCCTCACCTTGACAGCGCCAGCAATCCAGGAGGCTGTTTAGGGCAGTTTCACTCTTCCCGAGGCATTTCAGGATTGGTAGAAATGGCTATTGAGGAAATCGATTTGGGCTACTGAGGCAAAGTTATGGCATGGGATGATCAGTGATGATAGATCGGGACCTTCCACACCTTCTCCAGCAGTTTCAGCTTCATCGGGGCCCGCATCCATCACTTATGGCACTTTCTGTGGATTTTTGAGGTCTTTTGAGGACCACGACTTCACTATGGAGGCACGATTTGGTACATTCATGATTATTTTTTGGTTATTGTGCTATGGGGATTGACCAAGGAGGGATAAAATTACCCCTTGGACCCACCATAAGCCTCTTATGATATTTTGTCATCATGATTTGGTGGGATTCCCCTCTTATAGGGCGATTTTGTCCACTTACATTATATTGTATTAGTGATCCATGTATTTTATTGTTGAGCTCATCTCAACCATTGATGAGACATTTGTATCTTTTAATCTTAGCCACTCGTTCAAAAAGTGGTTAGGGTTTTGGTGCCTCTCCTTCCTATTTAAAGGAGAGAGCCTCTCATTGTAAAGGGACTTTTGGCTCTGGATTATTGGAATAGAAAATTATTATTGCATCTATCTCCAGTGTTGTGGTGAATGTTTTTGGTGTTCGTTCGTTGGTTCTTCCTTTGCACTGAGTTATTGGAGATCTTGTTTGCCATATCTTTGTACCATGATTTTGCATCTACAGGTGGAGGCCGATTTGCTTGGAGGAGGAGGTATTGGTAGGGGAAGACTCTCCCTACTTCTTCTTTGGAGCTCTTCGTTGGTAACAGGGAGTATTACTGTCCCAGGACCTTCTATTTCATGTTACTATTGCATTTCTCTTGTATTTCTTCCATACTTGATCTTACTGATTGAATCTTCATTCCTTGGTTTGACAGGTAGAGGAAGGCGCACTTGTGGGCTAGGGCATCAAATTGGCAAACAAATCAACAATCTCTCATTTGATCTCTGCGGGAATCTTCCTCAACATCAAGGCATCTCATCCACATCACTCAGGTATGATCTTAAGGTAAGTTCTATCTCCATGATCTATCCAATTGTCTAAAATATTTCAAAACCCTAAATATTTCGAAACCCCATTTTTACATTTTCTCAGATCTACTTAGATCTAGTGGGTTGTTGGGCATAATATTGAAAACCCACCTCTATAGCATCCACGGCATCCCGGATCTATAGTTTGGTGAGGATTGGCTTCCGTTTGACCCCCCTCCCATGCCAACTTAGCCTCTCCCAAGCAAGGCGCACTTCACTGGTTGAGCAAGTTGACCTAGATCTAGGTGGTGGGTGTTTGAGATTCCACTTGATTTGTCATCTACACATCCAATAACATATACCCAGGTTGTTACTTTTCTGAAATTTACCTTGTGGGCCCTATTCCACATTTTAAGGGATTTAATCCCCATTTTGGACCACTTGGAACACTTAAACTCAGATCTACTAAGATCTAGCCGTTGGATTGCCACGAAATTATAGATCCATACTCCTACTTGACTAACCTACCCGGATCTAAAGTTTGGATGCCATCCGACTTGTCTTGACCTACCTAACCCTCATTTTAAGCCTCCTTGGGTAAAGTCGCACCACCTTGGAGAAGTGAGTTTATCCACTTCTTGGACGTGGGTATTTGAGATTCTTGCGGATTTGGAACGGGAATAATTCAAAACCTAGGTCTAGACTATCACTTTGTCAAATCTTGCCTTGGGGATAGCATTCCTTGTTTTAAGGGATTGTGGTCCACTTGGGTCAAACCTAGATCTAGACACATTCATCCATCAAGACCTCTATTGCCCACTTGTCCCAAGTACTAGGAGTCCTAAACCACAAGTCAACCCTACTTTGACTCCACTTCCCAATTCCCAAGGCACTGGTTTCTCTCCAAGTTAATTCAACTTTCATAGATTGTTGGATTGACTTGTGGTTTGACTTATGCATGGTGAACTAAACCTTTGAAGCTATCATGTATCATGGTCAAGCTTGTCACTTGTACTAGTTAGCCCCAATTCAACCCTTAAACTACCCTGCATTGGACACGGTTCCCAAGGCAGTGGATCTTTCCAACATTGAACTAGTACACTAGCCCTAGATCTCACCTCAAACATTATTAGTCACTCTTATATCAACTATGAACCAAAGCTATACCTATTGAACCCCTCACTTGGCTTGTGACTTCAACCTATAAGGTCTAGGATAAACCATACACCTAACTTCACTTAGAAATACCCTGATTTGGTGTCTTGGTTTTGATCTCTCCTGTCGGGAGTAGATCGGGTCTCCCCCTTTGTTGTCTGGGCTAGATAACATAAAGCGAAGGTTGCCTCGATTGGCGTGACAACCATACATTGGAGGTCGAGGTGATCGTGGTTGCACCTTTTGAGTTGCCCTTCCCTATTGCCATCCACCACTGGATACATCCATAGGGGTAACTACAGTTTAGGTGATAACAGGTACAATAATAAAATACAAATACAACATAAAATATACAAGTGAATATTTTCCGAAGTTACAATTACGTTAACAGAGAGTGACGGCCACATGTGAAACATGGCTTGATGAAGCCACAACTTAGCTATGACTTCAATGTTTTTAACTTTTTTGCATTTTGAATTTTGGATGTAGACTTATTGTTGGTGTATGACATAGTGATTGGATATATATTATGATTAATGAATCATGATTCATATGAATATGCAGACAGTAATTTCACTAATTTCAGTTTGAATTTGAATTTCCACTTGGTTTGTCTTAGATTCTTATGATTATGATATTATCTGATATTCATATCATGTTCATTGTTTATACTTTATACT
Organism: Larix kaempferi; assembly: GCA_027924585.1. Classification (NCBI taxonomy): domain Eukaryota; kingdom Viridiplantae; phylum Streptophyta; class Pinopsida; order Pinales; family Pinaceae; genus Larix; species Larix kaempferi. The sequence continues at coordinate 15,952,045 of BSBM01000229.1, read as the reverse complement.
TAAGGTTCATATCTAATTTCCACTTTATATCAATAATTTATGAACTTTGAAGCAATGTGAATGTGCATGTTAATTGTATTTGTTACTTATTGAAATCTGAAATTGAATACTAATGAAAAATAAATTTAAAATTGATTTAATTTTTTATGTCATATATATATATATATATATATAGCACGGGAACCGCTCCCGGCTTTTGGGAAACTCGTTCCCGAAGTTTCGACGTTCCAGGGAGCTTGGGAACTTGTAGGAAACTTTCTAAATCGAGTGGGAACCGTTCCGGATGGTTGGGAATTTTTACCCTCTAAAATCGGGAACTTGGGGACTTTTTTTTGTGTTTTTCCTTCACTAGGAGATTCCACGTATTCATGATCGCCACGTAGGTTAACATTCCTATTTCCTCGCGACCATACTTTTACATGGTTGACTCAAAAAAAATTCTATATAAAACTAAGTTGCAATAACAATCTATTTCATGCTACCTTGTTGAGTTGGTGCACTGATCTCTGTATACCGCCCATGCTAGAGTATTCACTCGTCCCTACGTTGAATTGCAATTACCGCTAATCAATAATAAGTGTAAATTTATTTTGACTTTTTATATATTAAATAAAAGAAAGTAAATTTATATATTTTACTATTTACTTTATGAGTTAAAAAAATAAACTTTTAAATAATTCGAAATAGTTTTAAATCTTACTCTAAAACCAAATTCATATATTACATTTAAATAAAAATTATCCTGATCTTTATTTTATAATAATTTAAATTTGATTATTTAAACACCTTTGCAAATACCCCAGCATAGAATGTCTCGTTAACATATAATATTCTAATACATTTTGATCATAGTTGACACAAAACGGAAAACTTACTCTATACATATAGCCACAAATATAGGGACTATAACTTCTACAATTTTCCACTTTAGAAAGAGTCTACCTTATATAATCAATGACGTGGATGGTAATCTTGATTTTATTGCCATTTCCGTCTACTAAGAGGTTCTAGTTCAACTAAAATATAAGGAATAAGCCAAGTCATCTGGTTCTCATGTTTTTTTAATTATTTTATTTTTATATTTTTTAATATATATTATTGTCATTCCCAACCTATCGTTTCTTGAAAATTTGGGGGAAACTTCTAGACGTATCTGATACTCGTACCCACATTCCCTACGTTCCCACGTTCCAAAAACTTGTGCAACATATATATATACAGTACCCCCGACGTACCCAAGTCCCCTGTTTCAAAAAGTGGCGTCCTCGTCCTCGTCCCCAAGTTTCCTGGCAACTTAGGTTAAAACCCTCATTTTTTTTATTTTTCAGATCTATGGAGATCTAGCAATCATTTGGGCTTAATAATTAAAACCCAACTCTATAATAATTAAGACATCCCCGATCTAAAGTTTGGTGGACATCCAACGCCATTTACCCCCCGATCTAAGCCACTGGGCCTCTCCAAGGGAGGTCGCACTTGTTGGGTAGGTGGCCTTTTGCTAGATCCCAATTTGGGTTTTGCTTGATCCTAATTATTTCCTTAGATCCATTCAATAGCAAACCCCCTAGTGCCATTTCACTTTGATTTTCACCTTTTGGGCCCCATTTGGACCATTTTCCTTAATTTAAGGGTGGGCCCCACTAGAATATCTTTACCTGGCATTAGATATATCTAGATCTATTAATTTTAACCCATAAGTGACCTTTATATTTTATTGGTTGAACATTTGTCCATCTATAAGCCTCTTCAACCAAGCCCTAACTCTTTGGGTCCACTTATCCATCCTAGATCTAGATCTAACCCTCTCTTGATCTTCTCCTTTTTCATCTTCACATTTCCCTAGGAGGACTTGAGTAGGTTCGCTAGCCCTCATTGGCTAGCTAGGGTCTCCCTCTTGGTCTTGCTTAGGCTTGATCTAAAGTGAAGAGTGCCTCGGTTAGCGTGACACCCAATTGCATTAGGAACCGTGGCATCTCTTGGGTCACCTCTTTAGTTGTCCAGCACCTCTACCGTCCTGGATAGGATAACCTTTTGGGACAACTACAAGTTGTGTGATAACAACGACCAGAAAGGTCAAGGCTTTAGAAACCGAACTCACTTAGGCTCGAGACCCAACACCGACGGGTTCCTTCGACCCAGAAGGGTCAAGGCTTTGGCAAGTTCTGTTGCACAACTCAGAGCCGAGACACAAAACAACATGGAGTCTATCTAATACAGAGGTCAAAGTGGGGGGAAAACTCCTCAATCTCACAAGTCTAAGTCATAAGTTAGGGATCAAATAAAAAAGGGTGGAAGATACTGGATGGATGGAGATAGTGAAGAATGATGCCATAAATAACCAAGGTCATGGTCAAGTTTGTATAAGGTAGACAATACTAATGAGCATCAACAAAATCCTTAACCATTAGGACTATTCAACTACTCATGATAATAAGTCAACGGAAGGAAATCACCATTGTTAGCCACTAAATTCCTAGTCAAAACCTACTAAGATAGATAACAGAGACAACTGATAACACCCCAAATACCAAATATATACCTGCTCAACCATATACATGTCTCTGACATAGCCATGAAGAACTGCTCTGACAAGGGAAAATATGTATATCAACTGCCCTGCTAACTTGTTAAGTGAACCATGACTACAACCAAGTCCTCTCAATGGGGTCATGTAAGGCTAAGTCATGACAAGGGGCAATGGATAACTGCTCTAAATCTCCTGGATAGCTCAGCAAAATATCTCCACCATACATCATCATGAACTCAACTCATGCAAAAAGGACTAGCTCATGTCTCTAACAAGCTGATCTGCAACATGGTAGCCCTGCTACTATGGATGTGACAACAGTAACTTCTTCATGTAGTTGGCACACAGAGTTTGGTTTCTTGCTTGGATGACACCTTGCTTTGGAGGAGCATTGGGCATCTTGGAGAAGAGCATTGAGCCCTAGATGGCAAGGGCTTACTTGGTTGCTTGCATAGAGGGTTGTACTTGAGGACAGGTGGGTCGAGGGAGTGGTCATGTAGGTGTAGTGGACCTGTTAGCACTAATTTTCGCACCTGTAATAGCAATCTAGATTCCTGAAAAATCACGATGGAAATTATTACAACTCATAGGAAAATTCACCATTTGTCACTGATGAATCTCCTCTCTGTTTGGGCTGGTGCATGCCAACCTCAGGAGGGTGTCCCTAGTCTTTGTATACTGTTGTCTAGCCTATAAATATGCAATAAAAACCAATATAACAGAGAAAATAATGATCTTTAGCTTGTGATTAAGCTACCAAAGAGATAAAAATTGCTTCTTAAGTTTTTGTGGTGGAAATTCCCGCATGCAACAGTTTTAAATGTAAATGAATGGGAAAAAAGTGCTCTAAACGATAGCTAATTACCAAAATAAAGGCCTATTACTTCTAAAATTCCACACACGAATACATCAATGCACCAACAAAACAAAAAGCTAGAAGGTTAGCATAGTCAAACTCTGCTTCGCATTAATCCAAAAGGTTGAATACACCATAGAGACAGTAACAAAGTTGAACCAGTGACGATCCTTGCACAAAAATATAGAAGTTGAGAGAGAAATGAAGAAGAATGGAGGAGAAATATGCCACTTCTGGTAAGAAGAAATTCCCGCCTCTTCCTCTCCTCAACCCTCACTAAATAGCTTTGCCTCCCACTGGACAATCTAACATGCACTTGACAAGGGATCGTTTTTGTAAGTCAAATGTGGGCACTTGACAACAACTTGGTATTTTTGGCCATCCAATTGGCCATACTACTCATCCCAACAGACTCAATGCAAGGTGTTGCCCATCTGGGCATTTTTCCAGGAACAAGGGATTTCATAGCCTTATTTAAATCTATTTCAGGCTAATTATGGATTAATTGATGGCACACCAAAGGTTTTTCATTAAAAAATGCCTAAGTTGTGTTTAATAATTTATTAAAAGGAAAAAAGTGCAAATTATGTTCTCATTTGTGTTGGGATTAGTGCAACTTCGGAAGTCATTCTTATTGTATTTTATTGTACCTCCTACGGGAGAATATGTTGATGTAATTAATCATCTAAAACCCTTGAAAGAATCAATGTAAACCTTGGGGATAAATTACACAAAGAAAATAATTAATAAACATTATTTTATTTGTCCCCAAGTCAAGTCAGCCCTATGAGTTAGACAAGTCGGCCCAGTTAAGGAAAAAGCCAGTTTTGCAAGTGTATAAATAGAGAGGACAAGTGCCTCAATTGGTCACTCACTCATCACAAGCTAGTTTGTACTAGTAGAGGAGAAGTTCGTATCTGCAGCAAGGAGAAGTATTTTTGGGGTTTTCACTTGGAGAGTTTTTCCATTTTTCTCTCTTATTCTTGTACTTTGTTCTCGGAATGGATCATCTCTATACGAAGGTTATTGGGTTTTCTCCGTATTGGGTTTCCCAGGATAAATTCTCATGTTCATTGTTTCTGTGCTTTGTCTTTCTTCTAGTGATCCTATTGTTTATATACAATTAAATTATACTGTTATAATTGTATGAAAATCTAACATGGTTTCAGAGCAGTACTAGAAGAAGCCATTGCTGGAAGCTAGGGTTTCATATTCTAAGGCCTTCCCTCATCACTTTGGGTGGAAAACAGCATTGAAAGCTTTGCTCTAGGGAAGGCACATCTATTGGTGAAGGAATTTTTCAATTCTGAAAAGTTTCAATTTTTTACCTAATTCTACAGCTGTAGTAGAAATTAGGGTTTCAAGTTTTGTGGTGCGTATCCCACATAATTGGTTCAATACTACCTCCACTCAACTCGCCTTGATAGGGTGCATCCATCTATGGAGTCAATTTCTCAAGAATCCAAACTTTATTTTTGACCTAGCTCCTACTAGGGTTTTTGGTCCAGATCTGCAGTCAAGATGATTGGAATGAAGGTTGAAGATCGTCTGGATGGGGCTTCCAATTTCATCTCTTGGAAGTCTAGGGTTCTTCTCATATTAGAAGAGAATGACATCTTGAAGTTTGTAAATGAGAAGGTTCCAAAACCAGAGGCTGAGGAAGACAAGTCTCATTAGAGGAAGAATGATGCCAGAGCAAGAAGAATCTTGGTGGACTCAGTTAAAGACAATTTGGTTCCTCAAATATCTCAGAAGAAGACAACTAGGAAAATGTTCAAAACCCTGAAGAAGCTATTTGAGCATAGTAGCATCAATGTGACTCTCACATTGAGGAACCAATTATCGAATATGAAGATGTCAAAGTCAGAATCGATTGCTTCATACTTCATGAGGATCACAGAACTAAGGGACAAGCTAAGTTCTAGTGGAGAACACCTTGATGATAAGGAGCTTGTCATTACTACTCTAAATGGTCTTCCACCATCTTGGGAATCATTCATTCAAAGCACAAGTGGTTGAACCAAGTTGCCCAAATTTGACAAGTTATGGGTCGATTGCACTCAAGAAGAGACGAGGATTGCAACAAGACAAAAACTTCATGGCACTCAACCTAAGGAGAATCAAGCATTCATGGCCCATGCCAAGAAAGGCAAGGGAAAAGGAAGAAAGTTTCATAATCACAAAAATCAAGGTAAGAGATCAAGCCCTCCTCCATATCAGAAGAGAAAGAAGAAGGATCTCTCACATATACAATGCTTCAGGTGAAAAACCTATGGACATTATGCCATCAATTGTCCAAGCTCAAACAAAAGGAAGCATGAAGCCTCAATTGCTGATGTAGAAGAAGACCAGCATCATAAGAAGCAAAGGAATAAAGACCAAATAGAATTCTTCTTCATATCAGCCTTATCAGGTATTGTTCCCACCACTAGTGATACATGGTTAATAGATAGTGGTGCTTCTAGGCATATGACTGGTTATAAAGAAAATTTATCAGAAATAGCTGAGAAAGAATCCCATTTTCGTGTTGTACTTGGGGATGATGCTAATTACACTATGAAGGGATCTGGGGCTACCGCCCTTCAGTTAGAGTCTAGTGCCACATTACACTTGAGTGATGTGCTTTATGTACCTGGTATGAAAAGAAATCTTGTCTCCTTATCTGCTTTGGAGGACAAGGGATATAAAGTTGCATTTTTGGATGGGAAAGTCTTTGCTTGGCGCAAGGACTCAAGCATGAATACAACAAAGATAAATGGTGTAAGAGAGGAAAGCTTGTACCAATTGAGCACTCCACCAGCTCAAGCACTAGTTCATGATTCTACCAACATGGGTGAGCTATGGCACAGAAGATTAGCTCATCTAAACTATAAAGATCTTCCAACATTAAGAAATATAGTGACAGGTCTACCACTGCTTCATGTAGACCATGATGGAATATGTAGATGATGTGCACTTGGCAAGAATGCCAAGGGATCCTTCCCAAATAGTGAGAATAGATCTAAAGGAATTTTGGATATTGTACACTCGGACTTACAACACTTGCGACACTTACAAATAGAAATGACGACACTTCTGATTGGAGGAATAATACATCTCCATCATACATATAACAAAGTACAAGTATAATACATAGAAGAATATCTTCCGAAGTTACAAATACATCAACATGGGCAAGGGTCGGACTTTTGGATATTGTACACTCGGACTTGCAACACTTGCGACACTTACAAGTAGAAATGACGACACTTCTGATTGGAGGAATAAAACATCTCCATCATACATATAACAAAGTACAAGTATAATACATAGAAGAATATCTTCTAAAGTTACAAATACATCAACTAGGGCCGACCGGTGTGGGGTCGGCCCTAGTTGTGTCATGTGGTTGGGTTATTAGGCTTCCTTAGGAAGTCGGCCCTGTTAAGTTATTGGCAGGTCAACTCAGTGTATAAATAGAGAGTGAGTGTGTCTCATTCTATTCATTCACTCACTCATCCAACTCGCATTAGTTGAGAGAGGAGTGCACACAAGTGGAGGAGGAGTAGCTGCCGGAGTTATCTATCTTGGGTTTGATCATTGTGATCTTGTATTGTGGCTTATTCTATCTCTGAGGAAGTTGTGAGGTTTTTCACCTTCTTGGTTTTCCCCGAGGAAACTTTGTGTCTCTTGTGTTTATGATTGTTATGTTGTGCTTGTTATTCTCTTAGTAGGATCCTAGATAATGTTTGAATGCATTTATCAAAAAATTAACATGGTATCAGAGTCATGCTAAGAAGAAGACATTGTGTAGCTGCGGAAGCTAGGGCTTCTTAATATTTGGGTTTCTCTCCTCATATCATCAAAGGCAGGAGGCTAGGGTGACTCTCCTTGGAAGGTCGCATCTTTCTGTCGAAACAGAATTCAATTCTGAGCACTTTCAGTTTTTGGCCCGTCACTGCTGCGGGAAATTATGGTTTCGGAGAAAGTTGGAATTTTTGGAATCCGAGACCACGACTGGATGTCCCTCAAGAAAATCGAAGTTTAGAGACCAAGATCGAACTTTTTGGTTGGGCAGAAGGCCAGGCTTGATCAAAACCTAGTTCGGGATTTTGATCGGAAGGATGGAAAATTAGGATTTCTACAAAAGTGAAAATTTTTGGAATCTGTGACCACAGCTGGAAGCTCCTCAAAAAAATCGAAGTTTAGAGCACAAGATCGAACTTTTTGGCTGGGTAGAACCCCGGGCAATATCAAACCCTAGTTCGGGATCCTGTCCAGGAAATCCGGAAGTTTCAAAGGCAATTTTGAGGGGTCAAATTTTGCAGATTTCAAATTTGAAGTATACCAGCTTGATCAGCTCAGCAAGGTGCATCTTTCCATCCATTTAGAAGTTTGGAATTCAAAATTTGAATTTTTAGGGTTTCTCTAACAAACCCTAATCTAGCTCCAGATCCAGTTTTCAGCAAATCAAGTGGTAAGACCTAAAACTTTCTATTTCCATTTGAAGTACTCTTTAAGATGTCTCACCACACCAAACTTGAGGATAAGCTTGAAGGAGCTAATAACTTCCAAGCATGGAAGTATAGGATTGGGTTAATCCTAGAAGAGAATGAACTGGACATCTACATAAAGGAAGAGGTTCCAGTTCCAGAGGGAGATGAGGCTAAGGCCTTACACAAGAAGGACTTGGTCAAGGCCAAGAGATTCATTGTTGATTCTATAAAAGACCATCTCATTCCCCATGTGTCTTCCCTAAAGACACCTAAGGAGATGTTTGATTCTTTGACCAAGTTGTTTGAAGGAAAGAATATAAATTGGAAGATGACTCTGCGGAATCAATTGAAAGGGGTAAAATTCCAGAATGGAGAGACCATCCAATCCTACTTCACTAAGGTCTCTCAAATCAAGGAACAACTTGAAGCTATGGATGAAGTAGTGGAGAATGGAGAAATTGTCATGACCACTTTGAATGGCCTACCTAGGTCATCGGACTCCATCCAAGGAATATGTGCAAGAAAAAGTTGATCTCCTTCAGTAGACTATGGGAGGAATGTTCACAAGAAGAAGCTAGACTTGTGGCCCGAGAAGAAAAGATGGGAAGTGAAGACCAAGCTCTCACTGCTCACACTAGAAGAAGTAAGTTCAAGAAGGAGAAGCCTAATACCAGGAAATCTTCTCACCATCATCAAAGGGGGAACTTTAAGAAAGACATCTCTCATGGTAGATGCTTCACATGTAATGAGAAGGGACACTTTGCCCGAGATTGTCCGAAGAACAAAGGAGAATTCAAGAATAATAAGAAGAAGAACAACAAGAAGAGATATCATGCTCATGCTGCTGAGGATGATGAGCCTCCTAGGAAGAAGGCTAGAGAAGAAAGTGAAGACTCTTCAAGTGACGATGAATATGTTCTAATCTCTACTCTCACAGGTACTGTTACACAGGAGTGTAATGATTGGCTTACTGATAGTGGGGCTTCTAAACATATGACGGGATTCAAAGAATCTCTTATAGATCTACCTGAACATGAGTCACCTCATAAGGTGAAACTTGGGGATGACTATCAATACCCCATAAAAGGAAGTGGTGAAGCCTCCTACAAGTTAGACTCTGGGAAGTCTTTGAAGATGCAAGATGTTCTATATGTACCTGGACTCAAGAAGAATCTTCTCTCCATATCATCTTTGGATGCAAAAGGGATGAGAGTTGCATTTGTGGATGGCCAAGTACTTATGTGGCCTAAAGGTAAGACCATAGATGATGCAGTAGGGATTGAAGAGCAAGAGGGAGGATTGTACAAGTTGAAGGGACAACCTGAACATGACATGGTACATAAATCCATGGAGCCAAGTGAACTTTGGCATAGAAGGCTTGCTCATGTGCACTATAGGGCACTACCAATTGCAAGCAAAGCAGTAGAAGGTCTTCCTGAAATCCAGTCAAAGCATGAAGGTGTTTGCAAAGGATTTGCAAAAGGAAAGAACACAAAGAAGGCATTTCCAAGCAGTGAAAGCAAAGCAAAAGGAATCTTGGAGATCATCCACTCCAATGTATGCGGACCAATGTCATCCAATTCTCTGAGTGGGTATGTATATTATGTTTCTTTCATTGACGATTTCTCTAGGAATACTTGGGTTTATTTCTTGAAGAACAAAGATGAAGTGTTTGATAAGTTCAAGGAATTCAAAGCCTTGATAGAAAATCAAACTGATAAGAAGATCAAGACCTTTAGATCCGACAATGGCGGAGACTTCACTTCAAGGGACTTCAAGAAGTTATGCAGTGACTCAGGGATTAAGAGGGAGTTAACCACTCCTTACAACCCACAACAAAATGGGGTTGCAGAAAGGAAGAATAGAACAATCATGGAAGCAACACGAGCAATGCTTCATGACTAAGACCTACCCATGCACCTATGGGCAGAAGCAGCAAGAACAACTGTATATGTACAAAACAAAACACCACACAAGATACTTGACAACAAGACACTAGAAGAAGTCTTCTCTGGTAAGAGACCAGAAGTTGGCCACCTCAAAATATTTGGCTGTCCAGTATATACACATGTTCCAAGAGAAAAACGAACAAAGTTAGATCCTTCAGGAAAGCAGGGTATATTTGTGGGGTACAATGAAGGCTCAAAGGCATACAGAATCTACTTTCCAGGGTTCAAGAAGATTAACATCAGCAAGGATGTGACTTTTGATGAAAATTCAGCATACATCAAATCCAGAAAGACACCTGTTGAAGACTATGGAGAACCAAGGGTACCCAGAACACAAGACACCACCATGAAGGAAGTAATACCAGAAGTGGATCGTGAAATAGAAGATCCACAAGAACCTGTAGATCCACCCCGAGAGAAGAACTCTCACAAGAGGAAACCCGCATGGGCTAGAGAGCTCATCCAAGATGTAGAAAGGTATGGTATTCAAGAGGAGGAACACAGAGAAAGGAAAAGGACAAGATCACACACCAGCTATGTGGCCTTGCTCTATGACATAATGAACAAAGAACCTTCCAGTTATAAAGAGGCAGCAGAAAAGAAAGAATGGAAGGATGCCATGGTCAAGGAATACCAGTCGATCATGAAGAATGATGTTTGGGATGTGGTCCCAAGACCAGATGGGAAGTTTGTTGTAACTTCCAAGTGGATCTATAAGATCAAGTATGCTGCAGATGGCAACATAGAGAAATACAAAGCAAGATTTGTAGCCCGTGGCTTCTCCCAGAAAGAGGGGATAGATTATGAAGAGACTTTTGCTCCTGTAGCCATATACACTTTCATCAGAACAATACTTGCCCTGGCTGCAGTGATGAAGTGGAAGATACACCAGATGGATGTCAAGACAGCTTTCTTGAATGGTGTAGTCGAAGAGGAAGTGTATGTGGAGCAGCCACTTGGTTTTGAGACACATGACAGGGAGTCATATGTGTGCAGATTGAAGAAAGCCTTGTATGGCTTGAAGCAAGCTCCTAGGACATGGTACGGCAGGATAGACAACTTTCTGTCCAGTTTGGGCTTTACCAAGAGTAAAGCGGATTCCAACCTTTACTACAAGGTTGAGGAAGGCAATCCAGTAATACTCCTGTTGTATGTGGATGACCTGTTTGTGACAGGTGAGGATAGATTGATTGCCGACACAAAGAGGAAGCTTGCTGCCGAGTTCGAGATGAAGGACTTGGGCATGATGCATTACTTTCTAGGTATGGAGGTGTGGCAGAGTGCAGATGGAATCTTCCTTGGACAAGGGAAGTATGCAGTAGAGATCCTGAAGCGGTTCGGGATGATGGACTGCAATGCCATGGCCACACCTATGGCATCGAACCTGAAGCTACTGAGTGATGCTTCGTCTAAGATGGTTGATGTCATGGTGTATCATCAGATGATTGGGTCCTTGATGTACCTGACGAACACGAGACCAAATATTGGCTTTGTGGTGAACACCTTGAGCCAGTTTCTGACAGATCCTATACATGTTCACCTGATTGTTGTAAAGCATATTCTGAGGTACCTGAAGGGTACAATTGATTATGGGCTCAAGTATGATGCGAATCAAAAGTTTAACCTGGAGGGTTATGTTGATTCAGATTGGGTAGGCAGTGCTGCAGATAGGAAGAGCACATCAGGGTGTTGCTTCAGTATGGGATCAGGTGTGATCTCTTGGTTTAGCAGGAAGCAATCCTGCGTAGCACTGAGTACAGCCGAAGCAGAGTATGTCGCAGCTTGTTCGGCTAGTTGTGAGGCGGTATGGCTAAGGAAGCTATTGTCTAAGTTATTTGATCTCCCGTTGGATGCTAACTGTATCTTCTGTGACAACCAGAGTTGTGTGAAGTTGTCTGAGAACCCGGTTTTCCATGACAGGTTGAAGCACATTGAGATCAAATATCACTATAGCAGGGATATGGTGCAGAGAGGAGCAATGAAGCTCCTGTATGTTGCGACAGACGAACAGATTGCAAATGTGTTGACCAAACCACTAGCCAGAGTGAAGTTCGAGTACTTCAGAGAGAGGCTTGGTGTTCTTCAGATAGAAGATACTTCGAGGAAGAAATGATGGGACACATTTGCACGAGCCATTCCAAGCATGGTGGTAGGAGGATCCTCCCATGGCTGTGGATGTAAGCGCTATGTGATGAGCATCAGGAAGATGCTCCAGATGATATGCATCAGGACAATGCTGTGACGATGATCAGGTTGATCATGCGATGATGATGTGCATCAGGACGATGCTGTGACGATGATCAAGATGATCATGCGATGATGATGTACATTAGGATGATGTACTGTGTGATGATGATCAGTATGATCATGAGTATCAGGATGATACTACATGGCCATGGACAGATTGTGCAGGTAGCATGTAATAGCTCCCTAGGAGATCCTATAGTCTGTGCTAGGATGCTCTTGCGAGGTTTTGCTACAAGTTGGTCGTGGACAGGTTGTGCAGATAAGCATATAATAGCGCCCTAGGAGATTTGCAGATACTCTTGCTAGGTTTTGCCTATGGAATATAATAGCTCCCTGGGAGATCTAGCAAATGCTCTTTCGAGGTTTTGCTTGGGAGGACATATAATAGCGCCCTGGGAGATTTGCAGATACTCTTGCTAGGTTTTTCCTATGGCATATAATAGCTACCCGGGAGATCTGGCAAATGTTCTTGCTAGGTTTTGTCCTATGGCATATAATAGCGCCCTAGGAGATCCGATAGGTTGAGCTGTGTGCTCATAATCAGTTTTGGGATGCTTTTTCAAGGTTTTGCCATGACCACATGTAATAACGCCCTGGGAGATCCGATAGGTTGAGTTGTGTGCTCGTAATCAGTCCTGGGATGCTCTTTCGAGGTTTTGTGGTGGTCACATGTAATAGCTCCCTGGGAGATCTTGTCGGTCGTGATTAGGCACATAAAGGATCCTGGGATACTCTTTTGAGGTTTTGTTGACGCACGTAATTAGTCCTGGGATCCACAGTATGGCCAAAGATGATGAAGACCTACAGGAGGCTAGGCCTACATCCAGCATGAAAAAGGGTTGGCTCTGTAGAACTTCCTATGACGAGAAGAATTGAGAGATAGCCCGGAGATCGAGATGACGAGTACAACAACAATGACGATGATGCTCCGTGATCCAGTGACGATGATCCAGCTCCAAAATTGAAGACTTGTGCCGATATGTATTGATGACCTGTGTCTAGAGAATACCTTCCTAGTTAAGAGGGAGTGTTGATGTATTTGTAGCTTCGGAAGATATTCTTCTATGTATTACACTGGTACTTTGTTATATGCATGATGGAGATGTATTATTCCTCCAATCAGAAGTGTCGTCATTTGTATTTGTAAGTGTCGCAAGTGTTGCAAGCATCGCAACTTATATTTGATGGGTTATTAGACCACCGGTGTGGGGTCGGCCCTAGTTGTGTCATGTGGTTGGGTTATTAGGCTTCTTTAGGAAGTCGGCCCTGTTAAGTTATTGGCAGGTCAACTCAGTGTATAAATAGAGAGTGAGTGTGTCTCATTCTATTCATTCACTCACTCATCCAACTCGCATTAGTTGAGAGAGGAGTGCGCACAAGTGGAAGAGGAGTAGCTGTTGAAGTTATCTATCTTGGGTTTCATCATTGTGATCTTATATTGTGGCTTATTCTATCTCTGAGGAAGTTGCGGGGTTTTTCACCTTCTTGGTTTTCCCCGAGGAAACTCTATGTCTCTTGTGTTTATGATTGTTATGTTGTGCTTGTCATTCTCTTAGTAGGATCCTAGATAATGTTTGAATGCATTTATCGAAAAATTAACAGACCGGTGCTTCAGTGGATGGCTATAATTATTATGTAACATTTATTGACAACTACTCACGGAAGACTTGGATATATTTTCTCAAGACCAAGGAATCCGAGGAAGTGCTCAGCAAATTCAAAGAATTCAAACCACAAGTCGAGAATTTGTCGGGAAGGAGGATTAAGATCTTGAGATCAGATAATGGTGGAGAATATACCTCTACAGATTTCAATGATTTCTGCAAGGAAGCAGGAATTAAGAGAGAGCTCATAGTTCCCTACAACCCTCAACAAAATGGGGTTGCGGAAAGAAAGAATCGAACAATTGTGGAGGCATCCAAAGCCATGATACATGACCAAAGTCTACCGATGTTCTTGTGGGAAGAAGCATCTAGAACAGCTATATATGTACAAAACAGATGCCCTCATAAAATCTTGAAGAACATGACTCTAGAAGAAGCTTTCATAGGAGTGAAACCAGAAGTGGGCCACCTTCGTATCTTTGGTTGTCCAGTCTACATTCTTGTGCCCAAGGAGAAGAGGACTAAGTTAGAACCTTCAGGCAAGAAGGGAATTTTCATGGGATACAGTGAGTCTTCAAAGGCCTACAGAATTTACATTCCAGGATCGATGCAGATTGAAGTCAGCAAGGATGTGTCCTTTGAAGAAGAGATGGCTATCAGGAAAGGTAGAGGCTCTAATATGAAGATCGATGATGAGAAGATGCTAGAACCAAAGGAGATGAGATCATCTCCCCCTCCAGTAGTTCAGAGGGAGCTAGCAGAGAAGGATGAACCGATCGATCCCATTGATCCAGTTGAGCCAGTTGATGCTCCCACAGATATTGCGATAGGCCAGAAGAGCCCTAGATGGGCACAACAGACATTGCAGGATGTAGAGGAGCATGAAGCTCCACATGGTACTTTTCGAGAAAGTAAGAGACCTCAGAGGTTCTCGAATTATGTAGCATTGATGAGTCACATCATTGACTCAGAAGCTACCACCTATGAAGAAGCATCCAGACACCAAATTTGGAAGGATACCATGATGGAAGAATACCAATCCATCATGAAGAATGATGTGTGGGAGGTTGTTCTGAGACTTGAGGGGAAGTTAGTAGTGACTTCCAAGTGGCTTTACAAAATCAAGCATGGAGCAAATGGCAGTGTTGAAAAACACAAGGCTATATTTGTTGCCAGGGGATTCTCTCAGAAAGAGGGAGTTGATTATGATGAGACATTTGCTCCTGTGGCTTGATATACTTCCATCGGGACGATCATTGCTATAGCTTCAGCTATGGGATGGAAGTTGCATCAAATGGATGTCAAGACTGCCTTCCTAAATGGTGTTATTGAGGAAGAAGTATATATTGAACAACCAGAAAGGTTTGTTGTCCATGGAAAGGAGTCTCATGTATGTAGGTTGAAAAAGGCCCTGTATGGACTCAAGCAAGCACCTCGTGCTTGGTATGGACAGATAGACGGATACTTGGTGAGCTTGGGATTCACCAAGAGTGATGCAGACCCCAACCTTTAAAAGGTTGTGGATGATGAGCCACTGATATTGGTACTTTATGTTGATGATTTGTTTCTCACTGGGAATGAGAAATTGATTGTATGGTGTAAGAAGAAGCTTTCCTCTGAGTTTGAAATGAAGGATCTTGGATTGATGCATTACTTCTTGGGATTAGAAGTATGGTAGAGGCAAAAGGAGATTTTCCTAAGTCAAGGAAAATAGACCATTGATATTCTGAAGAGATTCGGAATGTTGGACTACAAGTCCATGGCCACACCAATGGATGCAAATCTGAAGAAGCTGAGGGACTCTGCTTCAGATTCATATTTGATTGATCCCACTATGTATCGCCATCTAATTCGATCTTTGATGTACCTGACGAACACCAGACCAGATATATGTTTTGTTGTGAATGCTCTAAGCCAGTTCAAGTGCGAACTAAGATAGATTCACTGGGTTGCTGCAAAACATGTGCTCAGGTACTTGCGTGGCACTATGGGATGTGGCCTGAGATATGCTTCAAACTGTGACTTGAGATTGCAGGGTTTTTTAGACTCAGATTGGGTCGGATGTGCTACAAATAGGAAGAGCACCTCTGGGTGTTGTTTCAGCTTGGGTTCTGCAGTGATTTCCTGGTGCAGTAGGAAGTAGACCTCAGTAGCACTTAGCACTGCAAAGGCTGAGTATATGGCTGCTAGTACAGTAGCTCGGGAAGCTATATGGATTCGAAACTCCTTACGGGATTGTTTGGCCAAATTCCAGAGCCAATTGTGATTCACTGTGATAACCAGAGTTGTATACAGATGTCAATGAATCCCGTATTCCATGACAAGTCGAAGCATATAGAGATTTGGTATCACTACATTCGTGATATGGTGCAAAAAGGTGCAGTCGAGTCACAGTACGTTCCAACAGATGACCAGACTGCAGGTGTTCTTACCAAGCCTCTTCCCAAGATAAAGTTTGAATACTTTCGTGGAAGAGAATGTGTCCCTCCTTGAGAGGGAAAGATGACATGGAGACAGATATTTACCTTGCTTCCACATAGGTACCTCTACTCGTCCAGGTTCCCAGCCAGGTATGGGAGTATCCCATCAACAATAGAGACGGACAAGTAGTAGATGGTCGTGTGAAGCTTGTTTCCACACAGGTACCTCTACTCGTCCAGGTTCTCATCCAGGTATGGGAGGATCCCATCGGCAGTAGAGACGGACAGGTAGTAGATGGTCAAGTGAAACCAATGTTATCGGAACCGGATCGGTCATCGAACCGGCGAAGCCCAAAATGTGAACCGGATCGGAAACCGGACTGGAACCGGAAAAAAACTGGGAAAAAAACTGGTCGACTAAAACATACATAAAATATTCATATTTTGTAAAAAAAAAATATATTCATGTGCATACATATGAATCCAAACCATTAATACACAAATATGCAAAGTTTCTCATATATATAGCAAGTATGGGTGCAAATAACCAAAACAACACCTAGTGCAATACATCTCTGAGGTTTTGAACCAAATTACATCAACAAAGAGACTCGAAATGGCAACCATAGTACTAATGAATAAATTAAACTGATCATAGAAGCATAGAAAACTTGTTTTTTGTGTTTTTTTTTTTAATTTCAGTTTCGTGGGTCCTCTATACGGATCGGCCGGTTTTGACCAGTTCCGGCCGGTTCGGCCGGTTTTGACCGGTTCTGGCCGGTTCAGTACCCGGTTCAGAAAAAAATCTGGTTCAACCGGTTTTGGTCCCTGACTGGACCGGTTACCTCTGTAAACCGGTCGGACCGGCCGATTTTGCCGGTTCCGGTCTGATTCCGATAACACTGAGTGAAACTTGTTTCCACATAGGTACCTCTACTCGTCCAGGTTCTCAGCTAGGTATGGGAGGATCCCAACGGCAGTAGAGACAGACAGGTAGTAGATGGTCGTGTGAATCTCTCAGACATCCACATCGGATGGAGAGGCCACTGCATTCTCCAGATCACTTTGGAATAGAGTGAGGAAATATCTCAAACATCCTGAGATGGGATGGAGAGGATGATGCACACTGGCACACACTACTCTTGGACTCACCAAAGGACTGGTTGAGTTGGTGCATGTTCCCCGAAGGACTAATCTGAGCAGATGCACACTATGTTGATTCCCAATGGACTGGGATGAGATGATGCTTCTTGTATTCTCTGATGGACTGTGTAGAGTTGTTGAGCTGATGTATGGATCCACCAATGGACTGAGTGGAGCAGATGCATGATGACACCTCTCGACGGACTGAGGCTGTGTTGACAACCTTCAGTATGTATAGAGATGATCGAGATAGATGTGATGTACAAGATGAATGCAAATGATCGTGATGTTGATGGTGACCGTGTCCAAGAATACCTTCCTTGTTGAGAGGGAGTGTTGGAATTAGTGCAACTTCAGAAGTCATTCTTATTGTATTTTATTGTACCTCCTATGGGAGAATATATTGATGTAATTAATCATGTAAAACCCTTGAAACTAAGTTGCACTGAAACGGATACGGATACGGGGGGAGACACGGATACGGCAAATTTTGAAAAACTCTGGATACGATATGGCAAGGAAACGGCATATATATATATATAGATATAGATATAGATATAATCTAACTAAAATTTGTTCAATCTGCCTATGCTCATGTTAAAATATTTTATTAAATATCAACATATCAAATATGCTTTTATATTTTATATGTAATAAATAACATATTGCACACTTAAATATAATACTTTATAACTATATATCTTTAAATGTATAATTAGTACCTATATAGAAAACAATTAATATAAAATATATGACATATGAATTTAATATAAGCTATACTTTATAACTATATATCTTTAAATGTTGAATTAATACCTATATAATTAATATATAGAAAACAATTAATATAAAATATATGACATAAATTTAATATAAGGTAACACTCAATATGTGAAAAAAATATTTTACAATCTAACAATGAAATTTTATAATGTAACTGGATACCCATCGGCATAGTGCCACGAAGTTACGAACAAATAAACCCGCCAACGCCTATTATCTATGTAGTAATTAATCTGCACACAATTCGGTCGATAGATTCAACAAAGGGATCTCCACGACATTATTCTTCTTGGTAAATATTTGAAGATCCCTAAAATTTAGCCGGCGGATAAAGGAATACTCGTCGGGATAAAATTTAGCGGGCGCATAAAGGAATACCTGTCGGGATACCTGCTATAGAGGGTTCATGGAAATGAATACCCGAGTCATCAACCCACACCAACCGTCGGGATACCTGCTATAGAGGGTTCATGAAAATGAATACCCGAGTCGTTGATGAAAATCCGGTGCTATATTCTGTCTCGCGATACCCTAAACCACGTATATAAAATTCTCGATACTTTTAAGTTTTGGAAGCTCTGAAACCTGCTATTAAGAAAGGCCAACGCATTTGCAGCCTACCATTCAGTTTCACTTCTCAAAACCACGCTGTACATTGAAACCCACGAATTTCATTACCAAAGTTCGAACCGAAACGAATTCAAGTTTTTTTTTTAGGTTCGCCGATTTGGTCGATCCGTTTCCTTCGCCGATGATCCGTTTTCGAGTAGGCCCGATCCGTACCATCCACGTCAGATACAGATCAAAGCCGTTTCAGCCACATTTCTACTCCGTATCCGTTTCTGATACGTGGAACGTCGTTTCAAGGAGCAAGGATAGACGTTTCCGGTAACTTAGCCTTGAAATAATCAATGTAATCCTTGGGGATAAATTACACAAAGAAAAGAATTAATAAACATTATTTTATTTGTCCCCAAGTCAAGTAGGCCCAGTTAGGGAAAAAGTCGGTTTTGCAAGTGTAAATAGAGAGGACAAGTGCCTCATTTGGTCACTCACTCATCACAATCTAGTTCGCACTAGTAGAGGAGAAGTTCGCATCTGCAACAAGGAGAAGTATTTTGGGGGTTTTCACTTGGAGAGATTTTCCATTTTTTCTCTCTTATTCTTGTACTTTGTTCTCGGAATTGATCATCTCTATATGAAGGTTGCTGGGTTTTCTCCCTATTGGGTTTCCCAGGATAAATTCTCGTGTTCATTGCTTATGTGCTTTGTCTTGTTAGTTTTCATACATTCATAGCATAATAATTCAAATGCATAATCAAGCTCACTAGAAGAAAGATAAAGCACAAAACAATAACACAGAGTTTATCCTGGGAAACCCAAACGGGAGAAAACTAGCAACCTTCGTATAAAGATGATAATCCCGAGATCAGAGTATAATCATAAAAGAGAAAAGATGGAAAATGTCTTCCAAAAGTAGAAACCCCAAAACAGTCTTCTTCTCATCCAGCAGATGCGAACTTCTCTCTCTCAAGTAATGCGAACTTGAGTGGATGAGTGAGTGAGATAATGAGGTGAACTTTACCTCTATTTATACAAGTACAAAAGTGACTTTTACCCTAGGTGAGCCGACTTCTCTATTTGACTGGGCCGACTACACTTGGGGGGCAAATTATAATTTAATTATAATCTTTTACTTTGCTTCTTTTCTCCCCGAGTTTTACATTGATTCTTTCATGGGTTTGCATAGTTAATTACATCAAGTTCATCTCCCTTAGGAGGTACAATAAAGTACGATAGAAATACAATAAATAATATCTTCCGAAGTTGCACAAAATCCAACACTCCCTCTCAACGAGGAAGGTATTCTTCGATCTTCATCAGCATCATGATCATCTGGGTTTCATCTTTGTACATCTATACTATCTCCATCATCTCTATACATACTGAACGTTGTCAGCACAGTCTTAGTCCTTCGAGAAGTGTCTTCATGCATCATCTACACCAGTCATTCGGTGTGTCCAGGAGAATCACTCAATCCTAGATATCTGAGATATCAGCTATACCATTTGCTACCTGTCTATCTCATCTGCCGATGGGATTTCTCCCATTCTTGGCTAAGATCCCAGATGAGCAAATGGGCACGACCATCTACTAATTGTCCGACTCATCTCCCAATGGAATTTATCCCATACCTGGCTGAGTACCTGGACTTTAGAGGTACCTGTGCAATCACACGACCAACTACTGACTGTCCGACTCATCTGTCGATGGAATTTCTCCCATACTTGGCTGAGTACCTGGATTGTAGAGGCACCTGGGCAAAAGCAAGGTAAGCATCTCGATGTCATCTTTCCCTCTCACGGAGGGACTCGTTCTCTTCTACTCCAAGTCTTCCACGAAAGTATTCGAACTTCACCCTGGGAAGAGCTTTGGTGAGAACATCTGCAGTCTGGTCGGCTGTCGGCACGTATTGTAACTCGACCGCACCTTTCTGCACCATATCACGTATGAAGTAATACTGAATCTCTATATGCTTCGACCTGTCGTGAAATACAGGATTCACTGACATCTGCACACAGCTCTGGTTATCAAAGTGAATCAGGGTCGGCTCTAGAATCTGGCCAAACAATCCTGCCAGGAATTTACAAAGCCAAACTGCTTCTTGAGCTGTTGTACTAGTAGCCATGTACTCGGCCTCTGCAATACTAAGTGCTACCGAGTTCTGCTTCTTGTTGCGCCAGGAAATAACTGCAAAACCCAAACTAAAGCAACATCCGAAAGTACTCTTCCTATCTGCAACACATCCGGCCCAATCTAAATCTGTAAACCCCTGCAATCTTAGGTCACAATCTGAAGCATATTTCAATCCATATCCCACAGTGCCACGTAAGTATCTAAGCACATGTTTTGCCGCAAACCAGTGAATCTGCCTCGGTTCGCACATGAACTGACTGAGGGTATTCACAGCAAAACATATATCTGGTCTGGTGTTGGTCAGATACATCAATGACCCAATCAGTTGGCGATACATGGTGGGATCAATCAAATCTGAGTCTAAAGAAGAATCTCTTAGCTTCTTCCAATTTGCATCCATCGGAGTGGCCATGGATTTGCAGTCCAACATTCCGAATCTCTTCAGTATATCTATGGTGTACTTTCCTTGGCCTAGGAAAATCTCTTTCTGGCTCTGCCATACTTCTAATCCCAAGAAGTAGTGCATCAATCTAAGATCCTTCATTTCAAACTCAGAGGAGAGATTCTTCTTACACTGTACGATACGTTTCTCATTTCCTGTGAGAAACAGGTCATCAACATCTAATACCAAAATCAATGGCTCATCATCTACAACCTTGTAGTAAAGGTTGGGGTCTGCATCACTCTTGGTAAATCCCAAGCTCACCAGGAATCCGTCTATCCGTCCATACCAAGCCCGGGGTGCTTGCTTGAGTCCATACAGTGCCTTTTTTTCAATCTGCATACATGAGACTCCTTTCCTTGGACAATAAACCCATCTGGCTGCTCGATGTAAACTTATTCCTCAATAACACCATTAAGAAAGGTTGTCTTCACATCCATCTGATGCAACTTCCATCCCATAGCTGAAGCAATAGCAATGATCAATCTGATGGAAGTATATTAAGCCACAGGAGCAAATGTCTCATCATAGTCAACTCCCTCTTTCTGGGAGAATCCTCTGGCAACAAATCTGGCCTTGTTGCGTTGAGAGGCGCTCTACAGCCCAGTATGGGAGAGATCTTGTAACGTGATGTAACGTTAGTAACATGTCGGCCAAAAATAATAGTGATAGTGAATATTATAGGAGAGATCTTGTAACGTGATGTAACATTAGTAACGTTTGTAACATTAAAGTAAAAAGAAGTAAAGTAATAGTGATAGTGAATATTATGGGAGAGATCTTGTAATGTGATGTAACATTAGTAACGTTTGTAACATTAAAGTAAAAAGAAGAAAAGTAAAGTAAGTATGGGGGAGATGTTGTAACGTTTGTGATGTAATGTTTGTTACTAACAAAATAATTTAAAAAAATCATTTCCGCTCATAAAATAAAAAAATTATGGAAAGTATTTAAAAAAAATCCATGTTGGTTCATAAAATAAAATATTATGAAAAGTAATTAAAAAATAGATGTTCGTTTATAAAATAAAAACTTAAAAATTAAACCCGGATCTATCAATCAAGAGATCACATTTCTTGAGTTTAAATTTTAAAAAAAAAATACACCTCAAGAAATTGGATCCCTCTCGGTGCTGGATAGATACGGGTTTAAGATGGATCTATGCTGGTATTTTTCAACACTTCCATCTGCTCCATGCTTGATCTTGTATAGCCATTTAGAAGTCACTACTGACTTCTCCTCAGGTCTCGGCACAACCTCCCACACATCATTCTTCATGATGGATTGATATTCTTCCATCATCTTCCAAACTTGATGTTTGGATGCTTCTTCGTAAGTGGTTGGTTCTGAATCAATAATGTTTCTCATCCGTGCCACATAACTAGAGAACCTCTTAGGTCTTTTGCTTTCTCTGGAAGCACCATGTGGAGCTTCATGCCCCTCTACATCCTGCAGTGTCTGTTGTGCCCATCTAGGTCTTTTCCGACCTGCAACATCTACGGGGATATCAATTGGATCAATGGGATCGATAGGTTCATCCTTTTTTGCTAACTCCCTTTGAACTGGAGGGGGAGATGATCTCATCTCCTTTGGTTCTAGCATTTCTTCATCATCGATCTCCATGTCTGATCCTCTGCCTTTCCTGACAGCCATTTCTTCTTCAAAGGTCACATCCCTACTGACTTCAATAAAGGTCACATCCCTAATGACTTCAATCTGTCTGGATCCTTGAATGTAAATTCTGTAAGCCTTTGAAGACTCACTGTATCCCACAAAGGTTCCCTTCTTGCCTGAAGGTTCTAACTTCGATCTTTTCTCCTTGGGCACATGTATGTAGACTAGACAGCCAAAGATCCGGAGATGGCCCACTTCTGGTTTCATTCCTGTGAACGCTTCTTCCGGAGTCATGTTCTTCAATATCTTATGTGGACATCTATTATGTACATATACAGCGGTTCTGGATGCTTTTTCCCACAAGAACATTTGAAGACTCTGGTCATGTATCATAGCTTTGGCTACCTCCATAATTGTTCTATTATTTCTTTCCGCAACCCCATTTTGTTGAGGGTTGTAGGGAACTATAAGCTCCCTCTTAATTCTCGCTTCCTTGCAGAAATCATTAAATTCTGTAGAGGTATATTCTCCACCATTATCGAATCTCAAAATCTTGATCCTCTTCCCTGACAGATTTTCGACTTGTGCTTTAAATTCTTTGAACTTGCTGAGTACTTCTTAAGATTCCTCAAACTTGAGAAAGTATATCCAAGTCTTCCATGAATAATCATCAATGAATGCTATATAGTAATGATATCTACCCAATGACGCAACTGTCATGAGTTTGCACAAGTCAGAGTGTACTAGATCCAAAATCTCTTTGGATCTACTCTCACTATCTGGAAAATATCTCTTGGCATTCTTTCCAAGTGCACATCCTCTACATGTCCCATCATGGTCTACCTGGAGCCCTCGTAAACCTGTCACTATATTCTTCAGTGTTGGGAGAGCTCGATAGTTTAGATGAGCTAGTCTTATGTGCCATAATTCTCCCATACTTGCAGCATCATGCACTAGAGTTTGGACTGGTGGAGTGTTTAGTCTATACAAGCTCTCTTCTCTTATACCAATAACTTTGGCTATGTTCATGCTTGAGTTCTTGTGCCAAGTAAGGACTTTCCCTTATGAGAAAGCTACTTTATATCCCTTGTCCTCCAAGGCTGAGATGGAGACAAGGTTTCTTTTCATTCCAAGTATAGAGCACATCACTCAGGCGCAATGTATCATTTGATTCTAGTTGAAGGGAGGTGGCTCCAAATCCCTTCACAGTGTAGTTTGCATTATCTCCAATCATAACACGGAGATGTGAATCTTTCTCAACTAATCCTGAAAGATTCTCTTTATAACCTGTCATGTGTCTAGATGCACCACTATATGAGCCAAGTGTCACTAGTGGTGGGAATAGTACCTAATAAAGCTGATATGAATAGAAATTTTGGGTGATCTTCATTCTTTTGCTTCTTGTGATGATGATCTTCTTCTACATCAGCGGTGGATGCTTCATGCTTCCTTTTGCTTGAACTTCGGCAGCTACTGGCGTAATGTCCATATTTTCTATACCTATAGCATTGAACTTGAGATATGTCCCTCTTCTTCTTTTGATCTTGGCGAGGACTCGATCTCCCATCTTGGTGCTTGTGTTTGTGGAACTTCTTTCCTTTTCCCTTACCTTTCTTGGCATGGGATACAAATGCTTGGTTCTCCTCAGGTTGAGTGCCATGGAGTCTTTGTCGTGCTGCAATCCTTGTCTCCTCCTAAGTACAATCTACCCATAGCTTATCAAACTTTGGTATTTTGGATCTACCACTTATGCTTTGAATAAAGGACTCCCAAGATGGTGGAAGGCCATTCATAGTGGTGATAACAAGCTCCTTATCATCAATGGGATCTCCACTGGTGCTAAGCTTGTCCCTTAGTTCTGTGATCCTCATGAAGTATGAGGCAATGGATTCTAACATGGACATCTTCATATTTGAAAGTTGGTTCCTCAATGCAATGGATACATTGATGCTAGTGTGTTCAAACAACTTCTTTATGGTCTTGAACATTTTCCTAGCATTCTTCATCCCTGAGATTTGTGGGAGCAAATGATCTCTTACTAAGTCCACCAGAATCCTTCTTGCTTTGGCATGATTCTTCCTCCATCGGGACTTTTCTTCTTCAGCTTCTGGCTCAAGGACCTTCTCATTTACATATTGTAGTAGGTCATTTTCTTCTAGAAGTAGAAGAACCCTAGACTTCCAAGAGATAAAGTTAGAAGCTTCTTCCAGACGATCTTCAACCTTCATACCAATCATCTTGACTGCAGATCTGGTTCAGAAACCCTAGCAGGAGCTAGGTCAAAAATGAAAGTTGGAATTTGGAAAAACTAATTCCATAGGTAGATGCGCCTTGCCAAGGCGAGTTGATTTGAGGTAGGGCTGATCCAAATATGTGGAGAGAAGTAGGTCAAAACTGAAACCCTAATTTCTGTTGCAGCTGCAGAATTAGGTCAAAAACTGAAACTTCTCGGAATTGAGTTCTGTCTTCACCAAAAGTGTAAATCTTTGATTCAGAGATCACTACTCCCTCTGAATCACCCTGAGATCTCAAGCAGTTTGAGTCTCGATATCAATACATGCTCATATAAATATAAACTCAACAGCTAGATCTCTTTACCAAACCGAAACACATGCAATCACACATAAACACCAAATATACCCTGGAAACCCCAACCGGGGAAAACCAGCAAACGGTGGGGCTATCTTCTCTCTCGAGCCCAGATCATATATATAAATGGACAAGTACAATACAGGATTACCTCAAAGGTAACTCAATCCCTGAACCGGACAGACTCTAGATCTGCATGCATCAGTTGATGCATGCACTGGAACTTTAACTGGTAAACTGGATCTGAGTATCTCTGCAGGTGCTTCTGACTGATTGCCTCTCTGTATCACACTACTCTGATCTGCTCTCTCTAAAGACAACCCTTTGAAGAATGCGACCTCCACTGCATGCAGAAGTGCGCCCTCCCCTCTGGATCTCTGATGCTCATACTGGACCGGATCTCAAAAGATCCGAGCTTTGATCGTCCCTAACCTTCCTCGAATGCTGAGGCAAGGCTATCCTGGAAGTCTCAGACTCTGAATCAGTCGATCTGGCTCCAAATGAGCTTCTCCCTCCTTGGGAAATGCGCCCTCCTTCAAGTGAACACGTCCTCCTCTAAATTGAGTAGAATGCTCTCTGATGGACTGTCTCAATCCATAGACCTGGGTGCTTAGTGACTCTGGAGCTAAAGGTCACTAATCCTGCTCAGATCTGACCTTCCTAGCTCCTGCAACAGCTCCCCTCTCTCAAAAAATCGCCCTGCATGCACAAATGCGCCCTCCTCACTCCAGCACTATCTCTCTCTGATAATACAACTGAGCAACCTCATCCGGTGACCCCCTGCCTCTATAAATAATCTCACCGATGAATTAGGTTTACCAAAACCCTAATTCTCGGTGCATGAAAAAGTCATTTTTGCATACATCCAATGATCGCTGACAGGGCATGCAAAACTCATGCATGCAAAGGTAAAAACTCTCCGGAAGGTCCACATGCAGCCACCACTAGGCTCGTGCCACTGAGTAGAGTGTATCTCACCCTCTACTCCATATTGATGCCTATGCAGCTAATGTACCTCCATGCAAGGCATCTGAATGAAATAATAATACTCTGCTAGCTTTTTGTTCTAATGTTATTGGGGCTCTTATTGTTGGTGTACATGGGGATCTAATTCATTTGCTTCGATGGAGTAAGTCTCCATAAGGGTTTGAGGTAATTGGTAGTAATTTTGCTTATGTTTAGTAGATTAGATAATGATTGTTGCAACCTTGTTCCCTAGGAATGATAGTTGAATTATTTAATTTGATTGTTGCAACCTCATGTTACTTAGTTTGACTTCATTCACAAAATGTTTCACTCATCGTGTGTTGAGCCTTGTTATTGGATAGATTGTTTTGTCCTCTTGATTATTGCAGGAATTCATCACAAGCTTGGAGAGTAGGAGACCCATTGATTATCTCAAGCTATCAAGGAGAGGGATTGCTTTGTCCTCTACTCTCCCTTGGAGATCTTTCAACTTCCTTCAAATTTATCATGACTACATTTACCCAACAATTGCTTCCCTCAAGGCAGTAGGTCTAGGATTTAGTTGTAGTGTATTTTTCATTTATAATTTTGTTCCATTTGTTTTTCAAATTTAATCACCCATTTTCTCATTTTGTAGGCACTCGGATCTATTCTTCAAAAAGAGACCCTAGGGGATTTGATCCCCTTCCTTGGTGAAACAAAACTCTAAGTATAAACCCTAAGGAGCATATGCTCATACACCCTAAAAAATCTAAGTTCAAAACCAGCACATTTGATCCAATATTTTGTGGTGTATTTTGATCTCTTACCTTAAGTTTTCAAGTGCCTAACTAGTAAGCTGTCCTAGATTGTTAGATCTAAAGTTCTTGCTAGTTTTATTTGTTGTTGTATTACTAAATTGCAGATCTAAAACCTACAGCAAATCATCTCTAATTAGTCTTAATATTCATGCTAGTATTGTGGATCTAAGTTTTAAACAATGGGATTGAAGCCTAGGTGCATGTTTACTGTTACTAACCATCTTACAAGCTAATTAGATCTCATTCTTTGCTGGTTTTTACTGTTGTTATACTCCTGATTTCAGATCTAAATGCTACAGCAGTCTTAGTGTTGGAATATTTCTTGTGAAGGTAGTGTTAACCTTGTGTATTTGAAGTTGTCTCTAAGAAAATTCGGTGCATGTTTACTATGGTTGGTAAAGGTATTAACAATCAGTACTAAGCAATTAAATCTGCCTTCTTATTTCATACTTAGCATGCTTTGATGTCATATATTTGTTCATACAAGACTAAGTATGTTAATGTCATGTTTCATTCATATGTGATTTGCTTTTGCTACAACTCTTGGTGACTCTAATCCAATTCACTGTCTTGGTATTTAAACAAGTAACTTGACAATGTTTTACTAATCCATTTACAATGCTATGAAGTTGATGTTTTGATACTCTAGGTTAAGGTGATATTTTATCTCACTAAGCAATTCGCATTTCTTTTGATCTCTTGACTTAGTACTAATTCGCACTTTTGAGATTGAGTTATGATCTCACATATTCATCCTTAAATCCACATGCTATACACTAAATAACTCTTTGTGACAAACTAATGATGATGAGTAATATGTGAATGCTTGGTTTCTTCATTTTGCAATAATTTTAAGCAACCATAGGCTCACTAAGTCAATTCGCATTTTTTGGGTTTACTCACATATTGATATTTGGTAACATTGCTCACTAAATATTTCACACTTTCTTCCTAGTTGTCACAAGTGTTGTTATCTTTTGTTTCATGTGGATGTCATTTCATTGATGCTTTGATCTATATTGAGCATTGCCATGAGTTCATGTTAATATGTACATGATACTTTGTTTAACAGTTTAATTTGGAGTATTATATTTAATCATTGTTATAAGGAGCATATATGGCTACAGATTATTAATCAAGGGGATTCTTGGGTAGAAGGCATGTTCCAACATCTATAAATAACCTCAGGAGTTGTGGTTGCATGAGTAAACCTGCGGTTGAAGGATCATACTAGGTAGTGACAATTGTTGGGACATGTATCCTTGCATCCTCATTTGGTCTAAAATTTTCGACATCCCCTTTGACTCTGATATAATACCTTTCTTCGAGTAGTACCACATTAGACAGCACTGAACATGGACTTGGACCCCACGTACTTTGCATATATCGCCAACCCCCTTAGGTATCCTGAAACCATTTTACCAGTCGTCCTGTTACTATAGTGCACTAAAAACAACATTCGGGAAGATTACTCTTCACATACCTAGGTAGTCGAGTGGTGTGGCATGGCCAAGGGTACAATCTATCCTCCTTGGTTAGTGCTCTGAGATATTGGACCAAGCATCACTATTGTACTCCGCACTTAGATCAATGAGCTACAGTGACTTGACACACCCTATGACTTAAAACCATTTTGGGGTTGGGGGGTTTTGCTATTCAAAAAGATCTATTGTTCGTGTAATGCTCATATTTCATTTTATTCATGGTATCATGTATTTTATTGGTCATTTTATTCACATCAATGAAGTATTGAATTTAGAGTGTGTCTTGTATCTAATCAATCACCTATAGCTAAGGCACCTCTTTCCTCGAAAATAGAGCTAGGTAAGTATCTTAGGTTGGCTAAATCCTTCATTGTTAGCCTTAGAGAAAGCTTGCCTAAGGTCTCTCCCTTGGTTAGTCTAGTCTTGTTCACTGCTAAGTCTAGGAAACCTAAAAGCAGAACTTCCCCCGAGAGTGACACGTTGGGAGGAAGGTCCATATTTGTGTCGGGTTAGCAGTTGATTTTCCTTGCCAATCCATTGACTGCTAGGTTGTGCATAAATAATTGCCCAGGCATTAAGGTTGGCTAGAAACAAAATGATTTTTCAGAACAAGGAGATATTACCAATTCCCGTGTTTTATCAAATCAATTCTCCATATGTAGGGGTATAAAACCCTGGCAAAGTGAAGGCACCAAGAATTATAAAAAATCCAAAAATTGATAAAGCCTTTGCATGGGAATTTTTTAACAGCATGTCAGGGAACCCAAGAAACTCTGGAGCTGGAGGAGTTTTATTTTTAAAGGAAAATCAGAACCTCTCTTTCAAAGCAGCTTTGGGAGAAGGTACAAACGACAGGGCTGAGATGTATGCACTCTGGTTGCTGATGGATTAGCTACAAAAATGAAGTATAATTCAAATTCAGATCATGGGAGACTCTAAGTTAATCATCGATTGGGAAAACAAAAAAATTAATATGCAAAACTTATTTTTAGCCCCAATAATAGAAAGAATTAGAGAATTAAAAAGAACTTTATCTAAAATTTATTTTCATCACATTTATAGAAAATTAAACGTCCAGGGCAGATAAATTATTAAAGCAAGTTTAAATTCTTTAATCTGGAATTTTAAGAACAAAGGAAGTAGAAGACCACAATATGCTACCAATGCTTGAGTGGTCAATCTTTTACTAATCCCAATACTGTGGTCAAGCTTCAGACTACTGATCCCGAATAAAGAGAAAATCTCTCATTAATTATATGATATTTATGATTGCAGATCATGAGATCCACTTTATATTTGCTTATGTTTGAAAAGCCTAAAAGGCATGAGACGTTGGAAGACTTTATTAACGTAGATCTATGAAGATGTATACCCCCCGTTTTTATTTTTTGGATCCCTCAGTGGAAGAGAGGCTAATTCCCTTGGAGTGTTGAGTAGGCACATATCAACGTTTATTTTGATTTATGTTCGAAATAACAAACATACAATTTTTTACTTCAAATAAAAAAAGATTCTACTTAAAACATATGAAATAAGAATATTAATAACTTATAAGCTGAGCTTAATCATGTAAGAATGTGCATTTGATCCTCTAAAATATAATCAAGCCAATAGAATTGCTTGAGCAAGCACGTAAAAAAGTCTCAAATCTCAAGTTAACATTTACCAGAAAGTGCATTGATAAGACAATTATGAAAGGTTGTGCCTACAAGCCTAACTATCATGCTCCTGACAGTTGCTGATATGATCATGGCTAAAGTCTTGGCATTGTGAATCCAAAAGATAGCATCCAAAAATTTTACAACCAGAGCAGACTGAATTTATGTTAGCGGGGCAGAAGAATTTGTTACTTATGATTAATTTTGATAAGGCATATGACACAGAATTGACTGAGAATTATTTCAGAGATGATTATCTGCTTGGGTTTTAGTTCAAAATTCACCTCTATGGTTCAAGTTCTATTTTTGAATATCTCAGCAATGGTTGTTGTCAATGGATTCTTGTCCAATAAAATTTCTTTGCACAGTGTCTAGTCACCTAAGATGCCCTCTGGCTCCTTACTTGTATGTGCTGGCAATGGATGCAGTAGGGTACCTTCTAGAGTCTGCCAGGAATCAAGGTAAAATTCAGGGTTTGCTCTGCCTAGAGGGGGTGAGATAATTACTAACCACTTCGCAGATGACTTCCTTGTGATCCAGCTCACTCTGAATTTGATTGAAGGAACGATGGAATGCCAGACAGCTTTTGTAATGCTAAGTTACAATAGTAAGCACAAATTAGATTCTAGATTTATAGGGGATAAGGATACTCCTGATAGGTTGATGAGACGATAGAAAAGGATTTAACAAGGGTAAATCATCAGATACTTGGGCATTCCTTTTGGTGGTGACGTTTTGCACTTAAAGATGTAGGATTGGTATCTTCAAAGGTAGCAGACACAGCTTCAAATGTGGTATTTCAAAGATTTGTCATTAGCAGGGAAGCTTATGGTGGCAAGTGTGTCTCTTCAAACTAGTTATGTTTATTACAGCTCTTGTTGGTTTCCCTCATTAACAAATTTCAAGAAACTACATAAATTGTTACAGCAGTTGATCCAAAATGAATCTACATAAGTACCATATGAATCTATTGATGCTTGATTAGGGAGATTAGAATTTGGGACATCTCAAAGATAGTATTGGTTTGTCAGATTTTGGGTCATCGACTTCCAGCACAGGTTTTTGGGCTCTGAACAGGGTTTGTTTGGCCTTACGACGGCTGAGGGTTGCCATAGGCTTTGCTCAGCCAAGACAGAAATAGTTCTTTTCCTTCAGATCTTTCCAACGAGCTATTATGCACCTAAAACAGAGTTTGTAAGAGAAAGTCATGGCCCTGACAAGGTAATGCTCTAAATATTCCCTGCAGGTCCAAGTGGCAACCATGTCAGCTCACCATAATTCAAAAATGGGGAGTTAGTAATGAGTGGGAATCCACTAGAGACTTCTAGAAGCTTCATGGAGGTTCCAAGAGGGTTTCTAAACCCCAAACCAAACCCTAATTCTAGCTATCAAAATCCTAGCAGGAGGAAAAAAGGTTCACTTTTCCATTATCCACTGTTCCCTTGTATGAGCAAGAGTGTGGAGGAGACACTAACAGAGCAGAGAGGCAAAAGCATATTGTAGAGGTCTATAGAAGACCATAGGGTCTCCTAGCCTCACACTAAGCTTGGACAGCTTTGCAATCTGTATTGTAATCTCCATAATATAGAAAGATGTTAGGCACAATCCTTCATTGACTGCTAGTTTGCCTGCATGGATGTCCAAGGTAAATATTCTGTTCCATTGCTTGGCTTTGCTATTGCAGTCTATTTCATATGTCACATTAGTTAAAGAATCTGAATGGTGTGCCTTTATTTATGTTAAACTATTAAAAATACAAAATGATGTCGAGCATAGGCTCATTGTAGTTGTTTTGAGTTTAGATATGTTTGGTGAGTTGACCATAGGACTATCAAAAGTGGTTTACAGATTATATATATGTGGTCCAACTTTAGGGATAACAAAAAGCTTCCCATGGTCCTACGGAAATTTTTGCATTCTTCCAAAGGAAAGTGGACTAATCCTAATGGATATTGTTTTTCAAGGAACAATTTTGGTTGCTAAATGGATTGTAAGAGTCTTCAATGCAAGGCCCCTCGGAAATAGCACACATGTAAGTAACATAAGAGCCCCAATTAGCATGCGTGATATCACTGAATCGCCAATGGATTTTGTAATTTGGGAATCCCTAATTTGAAGAGAAGCTTGGAAGCTTGGAAGCAAGTCCCTTATATGTTAAAGTGGAACTTTTAGGTGTCGAACATCAATAGGAGTTTCCATACATGCAATTTGGTATTGAAAATATCGGGCATGATAATTGTTCACCAGCCCATACACTTAAGTTCTTAACCAAGAGGCTGAGCAAAAAAGGAGAAGTCGTGTGAGGAGATCTTTGGGACACTGAGCATCAAGCATGCGAGGTTTAGTGTATTCTAGCAAGGGAAAAAAGCTTGCCAAATTCAAATAAAATAGCAATCTTTAATCTTCAAAAGCTTATACCTAAGGAGGATCTGTCGAAAAGTCGTGGCCTAATTGAAGCGCCAATCTAGAGGGACTGGAGACGGAAATGTGATAAGCTAGTTTTGTGTTTGACACTCACAAATTATACGAAGCCCTCTATTCTAGAACCAGATTTCTGCCAATCTTGAATAAGAGGTACAGGGTTAATGATACAAAAAACTGTTGGATACTTACTTTGAAAAAGGTGTGGTCAATTAGAGCTCCTTATAAACTAAGGGCTTTCACCATGTTGATAACCTACCAAGGTCTTCCAGTTAATGAATGACTAGCAAAATCTACTTTCATAAAGCCTTCTTGTCTTGACTGTCCAAAGAAGGAACCCGTTAAACATCCCTTATCAGACAGTAGGGCAGCTAAGAATACTTCGAACTGGCTAGTCCCTGGGTTTCAGGTTATATTTCATGGCCTGAGCTTATATTTCAAGGCCAGATCCATTGAAAAGCTGCCCATGGCATGACTGCACCTTGTAATCAAGGATCAATTAATGCTAATGTGGATTGCAACAGGATGGTGACTCTATTTGCTCTTTGGAGCGTCAGGTGCATATCGTCAAAAAAGGGTCCTGTTAGATTTATCTCTCATAGTTGAGGCCAATTTTTGGAGTTTTAGGAATGATCCAGCAGGTCTAGATCTTGGAATAAGACTTCGAATATATTTTATTTGCCACGACTCAATTGTAAGGGGTCTGAATCATACTAATGTAACATGTATCTTTTATATATAATACAAGTAGCACTTAAATATAAAATATAAAATACTTCGTTCTATGGATCCCTTATCCCCCTCCGCCCTCCCTTGCTACATAGGTGTACAATATGTGTTAAAATTACAAAACCTGGAAGACCACACCCTGCTCCAAGTTCTATGCAATTCCTTCCCTCCACTTTTTGGGGCAGCCTTTCCAGATACTTTGATAACACTATTGCACTGTCCCATACTGCACAGTGAAAAAGCAAACATCAAATGCTTTCAATCAAGTTTCAAAATTAACGTTCGATTCCCTTAATCGCGTTACTGAGTCAGCAAAGTTTCCAGACAAATTCAAATAGGTATGGATAATAGTAATGGAAATAAAATAAGAAAGAAATGCATTGCCATTATCAACCTATAAAGGGCAAAGACTGATAAAATTATGAAGTTTTCTCTGGAAATTGCTATAATGGGTGGGTGAATAGGGGCATTGAATGCAGATGCATATGAAATTGAGGGTGCCCACAAACCTGTAGAGGCAAAACCAGTGGTCTTGAAAGGAGCTTGATTGATGACCAGGTCATGTGGAACACCCTGAACATTGATTTTGTGATGGTAAGGCCTATCAAAACGGTCCCTATCAGGCCTGTCCACCAGTCCCAATCACAAACAAGCTTACTTCATATCAATTGCTCCATGCATATTTAGATTAAATTCAATTCAAAATCAAGGTAATAGGATGCACCTGTGCTCTCTCTTCCAAGCCCATGATCTCAAAAAGGAATTGGGATTGCTCCTCCGCGTCCCAACATTGTTGTCTTTCAGTGTGTCCATCGAATGGAATGGATGGATGTTATTTTAAGAACAGACTGGCACCAGTAGGTGCTGATACAATATTATATAATAGCATCGAAATCCTTGCCAGCAAAGTGATTATTGATCATTATAAGCAATAGCAGGTAGAGATGATTCTCAATGCATAATTACTATTTGCGAAGGAAATTATATCTGGAGATAAAAAGTGAATTGTTTGAGTTAGAAAGATAACTCATTAAATTAAACAAGATTGATACCTGCGATGCAGCGAAGCTAAGTCCCTGCAATGGGTATAAGTAGAACGGCGGGGGCAGAAATCAGAAAGGGATTGGCACGATAAGGTTTAGTGGTCATATAAGCATCGGAGGCAATAAGCTATAACTCTCCGACAAGAGCATCGGCGAATTAAGCCATAAGCTGCGGGGCAATAAAGCATAAGCTGCGGGGAACTAAGCCATAACTGTCCCAAAAAAGCATCCGCGAGTTAGCGTAACTGTCCGACAAAAGCATCGACGGGTTTGCGTCAAAAGCATCGACAGTCTACTTAATATGTTATCTGTCATTTTGATCCTTTGTGTTATCTTATTTCTAAGCTCACTTTGTCTAGCCATGCTACTATATAGGTCTCGTAGCTCCAAGAATTCGATTTCTATTTTATATAACAAAAGGCTATCAAAGGGAAAGTTATTACTGATTAGATTGTTAATGTGCCTAACCTAGAATTTTAAGATATTTATCCTAATGCAAATCTGGAGCTTAAGTGATAATGGTGTTCATCAAAATGCTCTTGAGGCTAAAATCCTTTTGCCTTGGATTAGTACATGTGGACAATGCATTTTGATTCAGCTAGGAACAAATTTGGCAGTCGAGCTACAATTGTTTGACTGTATGAACATCCTATATTTTTGACATATCAATTTTATTTCCTTTGTACAAGTAACACTATAGAATATGAGGCTTTAATATAAGGGTTGTTTACTGTGATCTATTTAGGCATCACTTCCATGCCTTTAAAGACTCTAAACTCACGTCTTTAATCAAATTAGTTTCAAGTTTTCCACTCATGACCCCTTGTTGTCCATTTACTTTTAGATTGCTTGTTTGCTACATACGTTTTGTAAGTCACATGTCACCTATATGTTCCACAAGAGTACAAATTGAATTTAAATTTAACCAGCGTAGATCCATCTTAAACCCATATCTATTAAGCACCGAGAGGGATCCAATTTCTTGAGGTGTAATTTTTTTTGTTTTCTCTTAAATTATGAGCCGAAAAAAAAATTCCCCTCAAGAAATTGGATCCCTCTTTTTTAAATTTTTAATTACTTTTTTTTATTTTTGATAAGTTATGAGCGAACATGAAATATTTAATTACTTTTGATTTTTTATAAGTTATGAGCCGACATGGGAATGTAACGTGACAAACATGACAAACGTTACATCTCCCCCATACTGGGTTGTAAGCACCTCGTTACTCTCGGTGCAATTACTTCAACCATTACATTTGGAGAGTTTCCTTCTCACATGGGCATTCCTAATGATTTTCTATTGTAATAAGTAGCTAAGAACCTAAAAATTATTATAAAAGTTACTATACATACATTATTATTTCTCACTATCACTATTCAAGAAGCTATAGAGGATTATTTAAATCATCATGAGCTAAATTCTCCTACCTTGCCTACAAATCATCCTACTCCTATGCTTACCATATGGTACCATGACATAGCCCAATTCCTTCCTATAAGGAAGATTATATCACCACTCTTAGAGTTGAAACCCCACTTCTACAATAATACAGACATTACATCTTACTTAGGGATGTCTTATACTATAAAGGCTTCAAAATATCCTTCATTGTTATATTAACCAACTTTAAATAGGCATTATCCTCTTAGAGGGACACAGTAGAGACTATCGAAGCCACTTTAGTTCACATGCTACCTGACTAAGATATTACACATGGGTTGTTACTAGCTAGGCATATGATAAGGTGTAAAACTTATGACCAAAAGATATCCTACCTATAAACATCACACCCACTGACATCATGTTCCATCACATGAGTTCATACCCATGGAGGCACCTTAGTCTTTTTTGCTTTGGGATCTAGATTTAATTAGAGATATTCACCCTACTTCACCCAATGATCACAAGTTTATATATACTACCACAAACTATTGAACCAAATAGGTAGAAGCCATGCCCTTTACATGTATTACTAGTCATGTTATCGTAAAGTTAATCCCCGAATAAATAACTTTTAACTTTATAATTTTGCGCATCTTAATTACTAATAACAGGACTCAATTGAAATCCATAGAAGTTGCAAGACTCCTGACTAAATAGAACATTAAAGATAAGTTTTTAACACCCTATTATCCATAAAGAAATAGAAAAGCTAAAGCTACCAACAAAATGTTACTTGGTATTATCAAATACATTGTTTACACCTTTGGTAAAGATTGGCATACACAACTATACCCTCTACTCTGGGGTCATAATATTCTAGTTTAAAGGCCAACAAGCGTCACTCTCTTTTCACTAGTTTATGGGTACCATCTTACTGCTTGAGGTTCTTATTCCTTCACTATGCATTGCTTTGCATGAAGCTATCCCAAAAGAAGACCGCATTGCTACTTGTATGGTTGAGAAATAAACACTAGGTTATAAATTCCTTATAGCACATGTGATAGTACCATAAATGCATCACTAGAGTTTATAAGAAGAAGGTGGAATCTTGTTCATTTGTCACGGGAGACGTGGTTCTCTGGAAGAACTTGCCAAGTTCCTATAAACCATCAAAGATCAGGGAAAATTAAAGTCAAACTGGTTAGGCCCTTATGCTATCGCTACTAATTGAAGTTTGAGTGCCTGGGTATTTTTGCAACATTATAGAGAAAAACCAAACCATACTCGGTCAATGCTATGTAATTCACACAAAAGATGGAAAGATTCCTTCCATAGTTAGCACAAAAGTTCATTTACAGGGTGCACAAATCTTGGTGGCTACTCCATATAAACTTGTTCTCTTACAACACAATATTCCTTCCCTTCATTAACATTCCATGGCCAAAATAATCTAGTAGCTGTCTTATGCAACTCCAAGTCAACTTGTGTGGATTGGTGTGCCATTGAATTTAGCACTTTCTTTTGTGCAAGTAAAGAATACCACCATAATATCACCATCAAAATCAAATACACGAGAGTAAGAAATGTTGGGGCTGAGGGAGGTCATTGGTGCATGAAGTGAGGGATGAAGTATGTTGTCATCAATAAAATCCCAAACGATAATGTACTTGAGATCTCCCCCCTAGCCTTGTGCTTTATAAAATGCATGGAGAGCTTCTTTGACCCTATCATGCACTCATACAACTATCCCATTACAATCTTGTCACAATCAACCAATCAAAGATCCTTTACCAAAGGTTAACTCACTTCACTGACCAACTTTATTGAAACCCAAAGGAATCTCCATAGAAAATTGAAGCAACAGCATGCCCCTTTAATTTCATGTTGAATGTATTAGCATACATCTCTACAAATATGAAGATTCTCTTCAACTCCAATTGGAAACACAAAATGAATGGAAAAAAAAATGAAGCTAGTAGCAAAATAAGTGATGTTAGGGTGCACCAACTCTTTGTTTTCTATAAATGTGTTGTGAAGTTCACTAAGTACTAATGCATGGTTATAAGTGAATTTAATGATGCACTCAGCCATCCTTCAATCACCTCCATGATAAAGTTGATTTTTCCAATATCCTTTAGCATCAAATCACATGGACTCCAAAATAATGTGGGGTCTCTCCACTAACACTCATCTTGCTTACAAATGATTAGTCACATTACGTATTATAACTTGGACAACATGCTCCACACATATCTCCACAAAAAACTCATGCAAAAAATTACACAATGGTGTAGCATAATTTAACAACCAAGATGCATAAACAACTTTAATCAACAATATCTTATTCAAACAATAAAAAACTCTAGCAAGGCCTTTCCCACTAATAGCTAGGCGATTTATCTTATCCCACAACTTTTCTCCAAACTATTATTTGATAAATATCCAAAATTATCAATATTTGTCCTCCTCTTAGTTCATACACACAAGTAATCATTTAAAATTGTTGGTGAAAAACATGCATCTATTTCCAACATGCATATTGCATCGATCTAGGATTGAGCTTTTATTTCTAGTATACATAGTCACATGCATGCATCTACTTCTAGCGTCAAGATTCTATGTTGATTTATTGCATCTAAAACATAAGAAGATCAATGGTTATGCAAGTCCAATGCATTTAACCCAACTTAATTGTGATCATGTTTAGTGTTCTACATGTGTGTGTTGATTATGGCTCCTTTAAAAAAATTGAGACTTTCACTCAAGTGTGTTTAACCATGTTATTATGCAATTGGATCAAAAAGGGAATTCAAATGAGGCCTTAACTCTATTTCATAAAATGGAACGAGTAGGAATGAAACTTGACTCAACAACAACACTGTGCGTGCTCATAGAATGTGCCCATTTAGCTCATACGTAAAGTGTATCTAGTGACATAGGCCTTCTGGATAAGAGGTGACTATATAAAAAAGATTTCATTAGAGTTGAATGCTAATGTGTGGAGAAAATGTTAATGCTTGTACATTTAGTGGAAATGTTGAGTTAGGACATGTATCAAAACACCTTTTTTTAACTAGAGACTAAAAATGCTAAGTGTTATGTATTACTCAAACACATATATGCTAGGGATGACAAGTTTGTAATGAAAATACAACATTAAAATAGAAATAAGATTATTTAAGATCATTGTGGCTGAAGTGCAGGAGTTCATATATGCACGTAAAACCACCTATAAACAAATCTACATAATAAGCAAGCTTCATTAGTGCTACTTCATCCCTGAATCTTTACTTGATTGATCTTGTTTGATATATCTATGTTTTCAAGCATTGGTCAGGCCTAATAATTTCACTATCTGATCTAGAATTAGATATTATGCGTTTGATGAACATTTTAATTTAATAATGTAAATTACAATAATATTCAAGTAAAATAATGGGTAATAAGATTTCACCTAAGGAAACATGGAGAACACCAAAACAAAGTATATAATACCACCGATCACATCAAAACGCCAATTTTTCTTCCGAAATTTCAAAATGTTGCCCAAGGCTATCTGTAACAAGTTCCAAGGGATAAGTGAAATAGCCAAGTAAAATTTCAACACTACAATTATACACCAAAAGAAATTTTATAAGTCATGGCATACATGCTATGACAATAATGCTTCAAAGAAATAACTGTGAGAAATGAATAATTCCTTACCTTGTTAGAGGCTTGGAAAGTAGGATAAGATGCTTTAGTTTCATAACAAGCCCCAAGAAATTGTCAAAATTTAGAAAACAAATGAGTGCGTTGTAGAAAGGCACCATCGTAGCCATTAATTGAGCTCCTCTTTGTTTCGAGAATAACTTAATATTCTCTACTGAACATGGCCAACCACGTGAAGGTGGAAGCTCTTATGGCCCCTCCCCCCCTCACATCACTCTCAATTCCCCATACCCAATGCATGTACTTGAAAAAAAAAATTATGTCCAAACATGCAAATTTCATCATAAAGAAACATTTACCATTCATTCAATAAAAGCTAACATTCATTAACCTATTCATTCATTCAGTAGGCAAAAATTATGCATGACATTATATTATCAAAAATAAGTACACAGTATTTCTTCAGTCACCCCTTTCTATGTTTTTTTCTCTTTACAAAATCAACAAGAAACTCATCTTCTGGAACTTGTTGTTTAGTTCTTGGTGCTTCATCAACTTGTCGTGTTGTCTACCTAGTAGAGTACTCGCGACGTGGATTTTGCGACAAGGGGTCCAGATTTGCTGCAATAATGTAAAAATGTTACATTGATATATTCTAGTATTATAATGAAAAGTATTTCATTTAAAAAAACATTACAAAGGTGTTTTTTTACCTGTTGTTTCCACGTCATGTACTTCATATTCCTTTCTAGGCTCAACCTGTATAGTGTGAACCTCTACATGCTCTGCAGTTGAAACATGGAAAAGTACAATTAATATTCACCATATGCAGTGTAATATTTAAAATTGTAGCATATGAATAAATTCATTACCAGGATTCGAAGGATGATATTCTATTGGTTGTTGTCCATCCTCGACATTAAGTGGATTGTTGTTTTCCTGCTCAAAACAGAGTCAATATTTTATGGCAAATATTTATAACGAATAGATTGCACAAGTAATAAATCTTCATTAAACTATATAGATTTTATATACTTGTGCGCATGATGGATCACCAAAAGACTGTGTTTGCCCATACAAGCTTTTTCGGCGTTCAACAGTAGCTCCAAAGCTATGCTGGAATCCAAGCTTCAAGTCTTCTTTAGTGGGAACTTCCTTGAATCGGTTGTCCTGCGTATTTGCACAACGTTATGAATTTACCTTTTACGGTGCAATAAAACGAAAATAATTTGAAATTTATTATTTGGATGCAATATTGGTTTTTCGATACTTACAATTTGTGGGCCACCAAATTCGAATAACCACCAGGCCCAAGCTTGTGCTGACGAATTTTTTCTTGTATTGCCTTTGTGGCCTTTGATGTGTCTAACATCCTATGAAAGTGTTGAAATACGTTAGATGTTCCAAATTTGATATAAAAATTAATAATAATAAGGTTTAGAAGTACATTGTGGAAAGTATTGCATACCTCCCTGTGCTCGGTGGTAGCTTTCCTTCTTTTCTAAGAGCCCTCTCCTTTCCATCTTCCACTAGGGCTTTCCACTCTCTTGCTAGAATCATCGGAGGGCGCTCATACCTAGGGTTCCTTTCTAGATGAATCCTATATTGTTCCTGGACAATCTTCATATGTTGTCCATCCTTCTTTAGGACCTCGGCTCAATTAAAGGTCTTGTTGTCGAACAGGCCAACCACCCAATTAGTGAGCTCATATTTTAAATTTTTACTTTGTTTATCCCACCTTGTGCGGATGGTGGGACCAAATATCTCCAATGACAAATCATTTAGATGTTTATAAAAAACATCATTTCCTGCAAAACGATCATGCCATCATTAATTGAAAAACAATGTTTTATCAGCAAATTACAATCAAATTATAAACACTAACTTGAACAATGTATAAATGCCTAGGATATTCTCTATCTTTATTGGAACGAGCTCTTCGTCCACCAAAAATGTTGTATGTAGTGTACCCGTGCTAGTAACACGGGAAGATCCAGGAAATGCTGCTTCAGCAATATCAATACTAGCAGGCTCTGCATCGACCCCTTCGTCTACACGATTTGGCGTGCGTCAGTCACTAGCGGGTGCACTCACAACTGGCCTCGGGGGTGTCGCTGAACGTGTTTCCGACTATTCAGTCAAAAACAATGGCACATGAGATGTACGTGGAGTCGTTTTCTCATGTGACGACTCTCCATGAGTATCACTAGGGCCAACACCACCTTGACCACTAGTGTGTGGTTGCAAAAAATCCTGTAAATACAAACAATATTTTAGTTCATCATCATATA
The DNA here is from genome assembly GCA_027924585.1 of Larix kaempferi. NCBI lineage: Eukaryota > Viridiplantae > Streptophyta > Pinopsida > Pinales > Pinaceae > Larix > Larix kaempferi. The sequence goes on along the minus strand of BSBM01000229.1, from coordinate 15,910,272 downwards.
CAAGTAAAAAGTATAAAATACTAAATGAATTTATATTATGATTCAAGATTCCACAACTTACTTTCAAGGCCTGAGATCTCTTTACCAAAACATCAACCTTGGCTCTAATCTCGTATGTCTGCGGTTGAATGAATAACAGATGAAGGATATCCTCATTAATTTTTTTCAAGGTCTTCTCTATCATCTTAATCGGGTCTAGAGAAGAACCAATTTCAGCATCGCACATCAACTCATCCACATCAAAATCTATTGATTTCTCTGACGCAGGATCATACACCAAATCAATGGTCTGCAATAGAAATATATAAAACATTACTGACGTGAAAGCAATAGACCAAGGAAAAAGGTATATTAAAAAAACATATCGATCATGATAGATTCCTAAAATTACAATTAGGTTTACCTGATGCCTCGATGCTGGTGTCGTCTTATCCACAGCTAGGGACTTGCCCCGATCATCCCCCCACCAAAAAAATGTAGAAAAAATTATCATAAGGAAACCAATATACACACGAAAAAGACATAACAAAAAGAACATGATGCTCCATATTATATTTGTACATTTCCAATGAATTATACCTGCTTCCTCGCGGATCGTCTACTCATCTAATCAATGGTAGGGGACCTGCCCCAATCTACTAATAGGGAGGTGCTCAGATCAGAACCCTGCATCAAAAACATAGAAAAATTTATCTAAATGAAACCAAAATACTCACGGAAAAAACTTAATACTAAAACATATTGATGTATTTAAATTGTACAATTACAATCAGGTATACCTGTTGCCCCGAGGTTGTTGTCATCTTATCAACAACCAGGTGGTTTCCCCGATCAACACTCTGCAACATATAGATAACATTATCTAAATGAATCAAATATACTCATGAAAAAACACAACTAATTTTTTTTTTGTTCATATTAAATTTGTACAATTGCATCGATGTATACCTGCTCCCTCGAGGGTGGTCTGATATCATCTACTGGTAGGGAGGTGCCCCTTACAACACCCTGCAACAAAAAAATAGAAAAAAATATCTAAACAAAACCAAAATACTCACGGAAACAACATAATAAGAAAACATTTTGACATATTTAAATTGTACAATTACAATTAGGTATACTTGTTGCCCTGAGGTTGCTGTCATCTGATCAACAACCGGGAGGTTTCCCCGATCAACACTCTGCAACAAATATACAAATAACATTATATAAACCAAATGAATATACTCATGAAAAAACACCGCAAAAAAAACTATTTTTTCATATTATATTTGTACTATTACAAAGATGTATACCTGCTGCCTTGAGGATGTTGTACTCCTTTGACCAGCTGCTGAGGAGATGCCCCGATCACTACCCTACGAAGTAAATATAGAAAATTTAAACGAAATTAGAACAATAGATTAACGAAAAATCCTTAAGATGTTAAATTCATTAATAAAAGGTTGGGTAAATTGTTAGATGTACCACTCCCATAGTAACCGTGTTTGTATCTACTCGATTCAAATTGTAATTAATAAGCAACTCTTCCCCTGCAGCTATTGATTTAATGGCACATACAAAACATGGTTTCCTTCACGCCCCTCAAATATGCAGTTAGGTTGCTTAATTGTAGACGTTGGTTGTGTACTGTTTATAAACCCCGCAATATTCCCTATAGCTTTTGGCCTTCCGTCAATGTACAACGTTGCTCCTTTATTTTTATCTTTGTCTTTCAACGGTAAATAATTTTTTGACAATCCACATGTGCGCATACTTCGTGTATATTGGACCAAGCGCATCCAATATTTGTAGTTGTAACAGGGTCCAACATACTTGATCAATTTTGTACATCTGCCGTAACCGACCTTTATGCCATCCATGCAAAAAAAACCCAAACCATGTAATGACGATGGTGCAATTCGATATATCCTCTCATTCACACAAAAAATTGTGTTTAGTTGAGGAAGATACTTGGGTACCCATTGTTTCACTAGATGTTTGTACCTCAAGGCCACCTCGATGTCACCTATTGTCTCATCATCATAGGAACATGACCCCCCTTCAACGAGAAAAAATTATATGTGTTTATGGAATTTTATTCTGATATTTTGACATCTAGTTGATATAACTCTTGTATACCTACTCGATGTCTCACTTTCCTCTAGTCTTCCTAAACTCCCCTCGCTCGATAAAGACAGATCTGACAAATACCTGTTTGGTTCTACCTGCACCATGGGAAAAAAGTTTCTAGAAAAACAAAGCACTTAAATCACTTATGAACATTGACATACTCTTATAATAAAAGCATTATCACTACTATAGAGGAGGATATTGTACATAATTTTTAGGTAACCCTTCTCCCCAATAATGTCTTAATACTAAGATGATACTTATTAATCAACTATGAAGTGAATTTGAGAGGACATATTTAAAAAGGAATAATGTGAGAGGTGGATGAGATATGAAGCACCTCCATCCATCTCAAACAAGTGAGAGATATGGCAAAAATACAACTAAAAAACAAATCTAGGTACACAATTTCCAAGGGTATAGTTGATCGAATAAGAGTATAATCTTGTAATGAAAATTAATGGTGATATTAATTCTCTCTAAGCGAAACATATCTTAATATCTAAGTGGGCGTTGATCACTTTCATCATGCATATGCTAATCAAGAAACCTTAGAGAAAGTAGAAACACTTCTAAATAAGCAAAAAAAATGCACTTCTGACATTTAGGGTCTAAGGATTTCATTTTTTCATCAAGAATGTGTGCACAAGCTTCACTACGCAACACACAAAATTGTCTTACACCGTGTTTAGTGTTGCTCCATGCTTCTTCTAGTGTTATATTTTTAAAAGCCCTAGTGGGAGTGTGATTAACTATGTAATTAACACAATTGATAACTTCCGCCCAAAAGTGAAGTTGTAGGTTCTTAGGTTCATCCTAGGTCGTTCCATCTTTCATAGGAACCCAAATTATTATGGAAGCTACCCAATATTGTACCCAATTATGTTTAAGTGATATTATATGCACTACTCCAAATATGAACTCCAAATATTCATTGCCATAACCTGTAGAAAGGGAGGGCCAAATAGCTAGTTTCTATGGCAATTTTAAGGTGTAAATAAAATGGCATAAACTCTTCCATTTGTGGATCAAAATTATGTAAATTATTTCTTTGGTAAAATATTATTGTTATATATAAACATAAACATCTTCAAGTAATGAGATTTGAACCAGTGAGGAGGGCCAAGTAGGTTCATTCACCAATTTATAATGGAGTTGAGTCTATCATTGATTATGTGACCTTTATAACTTCTGATTTATGACCAACAACCAACATAATAAGAGAGGTTGAGTTCAAGGGTTATTGTGACAGTTTTGGTGAAGGCCAAATAGGCTCATATGGTAGCAAAAAATGATGATAAAACAATCTTGTTTGCACAGTTTTCAACTCAGATTATTAAATGCAAATAAGATGTCAAGAGAGGGTTAAGAGAAATGCAAATAAGATGTCAATACCTTTTATTTAAATTAAATCAAAATGGACTCCTTAGTGAGTTGTAAATGCCAACAACAATTTTTTAGTTTATAGATAGAGGTAAGGTTAGTTTTGTAGGACAAAAAAGAGTATTCACGTGAAAATAAATTTAAAACATCCACTTATTGTACTATAGATTTGCTAACTAATAGTTCACATCTCCCATTGAATGCCCTTAGTTTTCCACCTTACATATTAGCTGATATCAGTCATAAATAATCCAAAAAAATAAGATAACTTGCATTAAGATTATCCAAACCAATATGTTATTCTTAACATAATTTTGGATAGGTTAGAACATGAAAAGAACAATAATCCAGCCAACTATGAAGGTAATCTAGTTCATGTTAATTTGGAATCTCATTATTATCAATGTAATAGGTGTAACACTGGAAAGAATATGTGCCTTAAACACCGAAAGTACCAATCAGAAACATAGCTCAACACCTAGTTGAATCTAATGGATCACTGGAGAACAAATACCTCACCCATGACAAAATTTAATCATGGGAATGGTCATATGGATGGTCCTTTGAAGGGATTTCTATAATAGATGGAACTCGTTTATTGTATATATCAACAAGAAACGGGATCATGTTTGCAACCTATGAATACCATCTTCCCAAAATTCACTTCCACAATCATCTTCCCAAAATTCTTACATGTACTTACCTGTAATGTGGAACCTTCCTGTATTATACTCAGAAATATTACTTTTAGTCAAAACTGTACCTCTCAGAGGTCAGCCGACACTAGGAACCCACTAAACCTACTAAAGGGTAAGAACATTACTACAAACTAGAGAGAGAGAGAAAGGTTGTATGCAACAGTAGTTAGACAAAGACAGTTACATTCATAACAGAAGTTAAATAAAGCACAAAGAATGATTACAACAAAAGTCTTAGTGCAAGTAAAAGCTTAACAAAAAAACACAGATTTGATCACCAACAATTTTGTCTGACATGACAAGTCCTAACAGGAGAGATTTGGGAAAAGATAAGATTCAGCATCAACACAATCAAAGAGAACTCATTCCAAGCTAAGTATAAAAACTTCTCAAATAATCATCCTTAAGTTAGCCTTCAACCAGGCATATCGGACTTCCATAAGATTTAAGATAGCAATCTCATAATTGTCGCGACTTCCTTCAGTCAAACTGGTCAACAAAAGAATAGGGTTCCATTAAAGTCCAAAAAATAGGGTTCCATTAAAATAGGAAGGAACTACTTAATACAAAAATTAAAAATTAAAAATTAAATTAAAAATTAAATATAAAAAATTAAAAATTAAAAATTAAAAGTAAAATAATAAAATAACAAATAAAATATAAAAGAGTCATAAATAATAACATAAATAATAAGTGGGGTTCTAGGGTCATTTAGGTGAGGGTACGAAGATCCAACCCATGACCCAACATAAGATACGTGTGGGTACATGACCCATGGCCCCTAGGACAAGGGTAAAACACAAAGTGGACAAACAACCATATATATAGTACCCAAAGGACCAAAAACATTAAAGGGTGGTACAAACAACTCAAGATGGGTGAAATGACCATACTAACCACATGTCAAGTGCAATGTACCACAAGACCAATAAACAACAAGGTGTAAGGACCAAAAGTAAATCAACCAAGGTGGGGAAGGTGCAACCAGTCATCTCTCTCTCAAATGTACAAATGTTCCATATAACCTGAAAGTTCATTATCACTGTATGAAGAAGGGTCAACACGGATCATGTGGTCATGATGAGGTATATGTGTGAACATGGAATAATGATGGCCTCCCACACATCATGAGGTTATTGCTTATTTTTAAAGAGTAGGTGTTATATATAAAGTATTTATAAGTCCCCTATAACATACTAGTGGCCTTTTACAGGTGTTTAGAAATGATACAATATGCGCATACATACAAAAAATATAATACAGTGAGTATAAAAACCAATAAGGATTTCATGGTTAAGTACACAAGGTGCAAAACATGCCCCTTGATTAAGAGGAAGCATTATATTGCACAAGTTTGGTAATGATACCCACCTTAGAGGAAGCATTAGATTGCACAAATTTGGTAACGGTAGCCACTTTATGATTAAGTCATATGAATAATAGAGAGAGATTTTTTGGGGAAAATAGAGACAATTTTGAACCTCAAACCACTTTATTCCAAAAATCACTATGTCAATTAGTTGTACTAGAGAAATTATTATATAATCAATAAAGGAGAAAGACAACCTTTTTTTTTACTTAATGGCTACAAAGGAGGTGGGAGGTTCCCTACAACATTTACAAATTTGAGATTCCCTATAACTTAGGCATCCTTGCGACTTTACAATCCCTTATTTTAATTTTATATTGTCTTTTAAGGTTATGTGGATCCCCTAATCCTCACGAGGGTTTAAAATAGGTTTTCATTCCTAAATTGAGTTAACCTTGCAATGGTTGGAAACTGACCCTTCACTTGTAACCATGCATCCATGTAATAGCTCCTTGTAACTACCTCTTATTTGACCTTCCAAAGAGATGGTGATACGAACCGTTACACCAAAACCTCGAGATGTTAGTGAAGGCCGCCCACTAGGATCTTAACATCCCACCACGCTCTGCAGTCCAGACTCTGGGCTGGATGTGCACCCGTACGGTGGTGTCCCCTTTGAGTCGTACGAGCCTCAGGCGAACACTGCTATGCCGACGTTGCCACCCGCTCTGTGACTTGAACCTGGGTGGAGGCTCTGATACCAGATGTGAGGCACCTGCAACAATTAATTAATACGAATATGCGAAATAGCAGAAATGACAGAACTCAGAATCACTTTTATATTGATCACAGGCCACTTCGAGGGGGAAACCTCCTATGAGCAAGCTCAATACAAATAACTTCACGGTGCCTTCATAGGTCTCAACACACACTTATATACTAATTCTAGGCACCAATACTATGGGTCAAAACCATGGGTCGTTACAAACTATGGATCAACAATACTACGACGACTTACAAAGCATATGCGCCAACAACAATAACACAAACTATTGATCAACAAATACTACGGGATGACTTACAAAGCATATGCGTCCAACAAAAACATACTAACAAGGTAAAGACATGGGTTCCTAACATCCAAACGAGAAATGGCCCCCTTGAGCGAATTTGGAATGGCCCTGACTCAACAAAACCCTAGGTCCGGAGATGGCCCATTGCCATCGCTTCCGGGTCTTCGAGGGATGCTGTGGGGGGGCCCTAGCTGAAACCCGACGTCCCGGACCCACCGAAATCGACGGATTCGCGAACTAAGTCACGGTTTGGGTGCTACGGGCATTCTAGTCGTGCACCCTGGGGTCATTCTCGGACACTTAGAGGATTCTACTGTGAATTGTGTTTGGTGATAAAGGATTTTACTGTGGATTGTGTTTGGTGATATTTGTGGAGACCCCCAAGGAACATATTGAAAAGATCAGGAAAGACAAGTTCTGTGTTGGGGAAAAAGAAAATCCACTTACGGAAGATTTACATCAAGCAGTTAAACAATTATCTGCTGAGTTATACACCAGGGATGTGCATTTTCTGATGGAGCTGATTCATGTAATTACTGAGTTACAATTTTAGTAGCCATTTTATAATCTTATATGTTTTCTCTGTTTCCATTGTAAGATTAGTGTTTTGTTTTGGGTACAGAATGGAGAGGACAATGACTATGAACCACATGTGGAACCTTCATTGGAATTTGTCATCACAACTAAAGATGTCATTGGCGTAGGCGCTCCTGCGACCTTGATAGCTTTTAACAATGAGAAGGGATTTCAGAAACATATTATTGATTCTATATGCAGCATGGGACAATCCACCAAAAAGAATAGCAGGAAGGTGGTTATATTGGAGAAAAATGTATAAAATGTGCCATGGAAAACGACCATGGCTCCGATCGACGAACCGTCGACTCCATTGGATTCAGGACTTCCAGATAGTGCTAGGGGTGCCCCTCTCCTCTGGTCCAATGGCCCAGGTGTCACCTTGTAGGTCCATTTTGGAAACTAGGGTTTTGCTCAGTGAGGTAGTGTGAATTTTTTGCACACGGGGGTCAACTTTGAAAAATCCTCTGATAACCACTTATGGCTAGCGTTTCCAGCCGGAACCTCCCTAGACACACTTGCAGGACTCCCCGGAACTAGGTTTTGTAGCACGGTTGGAATTCTATGCCATCGGCAGGTATCCAGTAGGTGTCCCTGAAGGCCTTTCAGATGCGAGACAGAACGAGCCATAAAATGATGACCATGGCTCCGATCGATGAAACGTCGACTTCGTTGGATTGAGGATGTCGGTATAGTGCTAGGGGTGCCCCTCCCCTCCGGTCCTGTGGTCCAGGTGTCACCTTGTAGGTCCATCTTGGAAACTAGGGTTTTGCTCAGTGAGGGAGTGTGCAATTTTTGCACATTTGTGTCAAATTTACAAAATCATCCACTGGGAACTTGTGGCTAGCTTTCCCAGCCAGAACCTCCCTAGACACACTTGCAGGACTTCCCGGAACCAGGTTTTGCTACACAGTTGGAGTTCTATGCCCCCGAAAAGTATCCAACAGGTGTCCCTGAAAGCCTTTCGAATGCGAGATGGAACAAGACATAAAATGACGACCATGGCTCCGATCGATGAACTGTCGAATCCGTTGCATTCAGGACGTCGGGATAGTGCTAGGGGTGCCCCTCCCCTCCGGTCCCGTGGCCCGAGTGTCACCTTGTAGGTCCATCTTGGAAACTAGGGTTTTGCTCAGTGAGGGAGTGTGCAATTTTTGCACATTGGGGTCAAATTTGCAAAATCCTCGTTCGGGCACTTGTGGCTAGCGTTAACAGCTTGAACCTCCCTGGACACACTTGCAGGACTCCGTAGAACCAGGCTTTGTTGCATGGTTGGAGTTCTATGCCCCCGATAGGTATCCAGCAGGTGTCCTTGAACGCCTTTTGGATGCGAGATGGAACGAGCCATAGAATGACGACCATAGCTCCGATTGACGAACCGTCGACTCCGTTGGATTCAGGACGTCGAGATAGTGCTAGGGGTGCCCCTCGCCTCCAGTCCCATGGCCCGGGTGTCACCTTGTAGGTCCATCTTGGAAACTAGGGTTTTTCTTAGTACAAGAGTGTGCAATTTTTGCACATTGGGGTCAAATTTGCAAAATCGTCCACCGGGCACTTGTGGTGATGGTGATGATGACGGAGACGTTGATGATGATGGTGATGGTGATAGTGATGGTGACGAAGATGTTGATGATGATGACGAAGAAGATGATGATGATGGAGATGTTGATGAGGATCCTAGAGATGACAATGATGATGAAGATGGTGATGATGATGAAGACATTGATGATGATGAAGATGTTGATGATTATGGTGATGGTGATGGTGATGGTGATGGTGATGGTGATGAAGATGATGATGATGATGACGAAGAACATGATGATGATGAGGAACCTAGAAATGACAATGATGATGACGATGTTGACGATGATGATGATGGTGATGATGATGAAGACGTTGATGATGATGGTGATGGTGATGAAGATGATGATGATGATGATGATGGAGAAGATGATGATGATGGAGATGTTGATGAGGAACCTAGAGATGACAATAATGATGAAGATGTTGATGATGATGAAGACGTTGATGATGATGGTGATGGTGATGAAGATGATGATGATGATGATGAAGAAGATGATGATGATGGAGATGTTGATGAGGAACCTAGAGATGAAAATGATGATGAAGATGTTGATGATGATGGTGATGATGATGGTGATGATGATGATGGTGATGGTGATGAAGATGATGATGATGATGACGAAGAAGATGATGATGATGGAGATGTTGATGAGGAACCTAGAGATGAAAATGATGATTAAGATGGTGATGAGGATGAAGATGGTGATGATGACGAAGATGTTGATGATGATGGTGATGGTGATGGTGATGAAGATGATGATGACGACGACGAAGAAGATGATGATGTTGGAGATGTTGATGAGGAACCTAGAGATGACAATGATGATGAAGATGCTGATGATGATGGTGATGATGATGAAGACATTGATGATGATGGTGATGGTGATGAAGATGATGATGATGATGACGACGAAGATGATGATGATGGATATGTTGATGAGGAACCTAGAGATGAAAATGATGATGAAGATGGTGATGATGATGAAGATGGTGTTGATGATGAAGACGTTGATGATGATGGTGATGGCGATGAAGATGATGATGGTGATGGTGATGAAGATGATGATGATGATGATGGAGAAGATGATGATGATGGAGATGTTGATGAGGATGATGGAGAAGATGACAATGATGGAGATGTTGATGAGGAACCTAGAGATGACAATGATGATGAAGATGTTGATGATGATGATGATGATGGTGATGATGATGAAGACGTTGATGATGATGGTGATGGTGATGAAGATGATGATGATGATGATGGAGATGTTGATGAGGAACCTAAAGATGAGAATGATGATGAAGATGGTGATCATGATGAAGATGGTGATGATGATGAAGACATTGATGATGATGGTGATGGTGATGAAGATGATGATGATGATGACAGAGATGATGATGATGATGGAGATGTTGATGAGGATGATGGAGAAGATGATGATGATGGAGATGTTGATGATGATGGAGAAGATGATGATGATGTTGATGTTGTTGATGAAGATGAAGATGATGATGTTGATGACAAGTTGGTGTGTTGAGGTGGATATAGTCTCACAAATACACCTCATAGTAGTCATTTATTGTAATGTCAACTATATGTGTTTAAGTCAATGTGTCTACATAATATTAGATCGCTATCACATAATGATAAATTAAGGAAGTCCTAATTGTAAATGGCAGTGGATGTGATGGTCATCAAATCAAAGGTGGCTATATCCATGAGTGAGAATTAATGAGCTAGCTATACATTGTGCTCAAGGTTTTCCTATTTGTATGGTGACAATTGATTAAGAAATGATTCCATAACTTGGTTATTAATTTGTTCCATGATCTTAAGTAGACAAAATGGTCAATATAAATACTAGTGATGACATTTCATTATGTAGAGTGCAAATTTTGTATCTCATTATGTAGAGCTATTAAAAATGATGTTGGATCTCATTTTAACCTTTTGATAACAATGGACATTTTCTATTTTTAAGTATTCTTTTCCTAGTACTCAAGTTCCCAATATATATCTTATGTTCCATGAGGTGTGATTTGTCCATCCATTTATTCCATTTGTTTTTAGATTAATTCTCACACATGATTTTGTTTCAGTTAGCCTATGTTTATAATGTTTTCTTAGCATAGATACCATTACAAGCTTTTACATGTGGAAAGATAAACCAAGCTGAACTATGATATCCAACTTCTCTTCTAAGATCTAGGTAAGCTTCAGGTTAATTCACATTATCAACCAATGCATGGTCATCATTGGTACCAAAACTTAAGACCACATGCCATGGATGGATAGAAGTAAAAACCAAATTTAGACAACATCACATCATGATACACACAACATGAGACAACAACATTAAACAACAAGATACTAATATAGACAACATCGATATAGATCACATAACTTAAAATCCATGTACACAAGGTGACAAAACTCATCCAAACATATACACTTCCTGGCAAATAATGGAACATGGTTCCCAATGTACATACAATGGCAACTCGTGCCCTATAGAAAATGCGACAACTCATGCCGTAGATCCAAAATACATGGAAACTCGTGCCGTATATACAAAGTACATGGAAACTAGTGCACAAAAGTGCCACATCATGGCTAATGTACATAACATGGTGTGTCAAGCATTGTGACCACCCTCGTCACTCCTGGGAGCATCTCCAAAGTCGATATTCCTACTCTTTGAGCTACCGGTGCCTTGAGTCTTACTCCATCTAGGATTAGATCGTCTCTCCGGGCTCTAGAACAAATGATATATGATACCGTCATTTTCAAGCATTTGCAACATTTACCACATTTATAAAACAAACGTAGAATTCGAATATTAAATAAATCACCTCTAATGTGAGCAGGAAACATGAGGCAGGTGTCCTGGATCTACGGAGCGTCTCAACAATTCTAGCCTACAACATTTACAACAATCATTTCATTAAAAAGTAATAATTGCTTAAATTAATTTTTGTTACTGCATCCAAATATTTTCATAAATTAGCTTGATACTCACCGTGAACACCTCCGACGATGGACATGGTTGGGATTCTAGGCTAGTAGGTGGAGTAGATGGCTGGACAACCAACTCCGATGCAGTCATGGGGGGGGGGCACATATGTAGTGGCAACCACTACAGGTGCAACCACTGGAGATACAGATGAGGATACTAGAAGAGTAGATGCCACAATAGTGGTGGGAAGTGGGGATGATATGGTGGGAGAATACATGGTGGTATGGGGTGGAGGAGGACTTTGTGGATGATGAACCCCTACCGGTTGTATGATAGAGGGTATCGAACGAAAAGGACTAGGGGGTATGTTGAGGGATGGTGCATGGGAGGGCAGTCCTGCATGGAGGGAGGAGGATGGAACAAAGGCAGGTTGTGGATGAAAAGGGGAAGGTGGAAGGAAGGGGGGGCGTGGATGAATGGGGGAGGATGGATAGACATGGGGGCGTGGATGAATTGGGGAGGATGTTTATATGGGGGGGCGTGGATGAGTGGGGGAGGATGGATGGAGGGGGGAGTATGGCCAGGAAGGGGGGGTTGGATGGAAGGGAGGGGGTGGACGGAGGGAGTGGTCTATATGGAAGCGAGGGGGGGGACTCATGGGAGAGGGTAGAAACATAGGACTAAAATGGGGACCTGCAGCTGTTGGTGGCACCTACATATACATTTGTAATATCACAATTTAGTAAACAAACAATAAATTAAACCATAGTAAGTCGTAACTGTTCAAATTAAAAGCGTGCTTTTAACAACACATTGTACCTGTGTATATGGTGATCTACCAATCCCCGGCGGGGATTGTTGATCACTGTAGTCAGGGAACACCTGTGGACACCAAAATGCATGCATGTTATGAACATGTTAAACAAGTCATTATTTAGGCAATCAAGATATCCAAAGACATTGTATGAACTATCAATGTGTATGCCATAAATATAAATAATTAAGTAATATAAATGACATAAGTAAAAACAATATTTTGTGAGGTACTGAAAATACCTCCGTGTGAGGTGCCACAATTTCAGTTGCAGCTGCCATTGCTGCATCCAGGTTGGGAGATCCTACGTTCTCCCATGTTGGTGTCTCAGCTCTGAATAGCTGTACATTGAAATAATAGTTTAAGTCAAACAAAAATACTTTAAAAATACTTTACAAGTTATCAAGTGATGATTGAAAACACATTAAAAAAATTGCTGACCCGATCCATATAACAGCCCTTGATTGGGCCAGGGAAAGTGTGCCCTGTTTGACAGACAATCCACTTGATCGGATGCGAGCCAGATCTCCCTAGCTCAATGTGAGTCTAGAACAAATAGTACAGACTATAAACCACTTTCCTAGATCTAGTTAAGGATCAAGTTATTGGATGTCTTACCTTAAGTTTGCAGTCCCTTTTCCTGGATGTTGTTCCACGCCTTGTGGTCATCAGATCTAAGTTGCAAGATCTGTCAAGATACAAAAAACAAGACAATCAAGTAAAAGTATCCGAACAATAATAGATCTAAGTAAAGAATTAAGCAAGTAAACTACACAATATTATCAATCACAACAATATTGGTGGAAAGCATATATATTACTGTAAATATAGGGAAAGTACATAGAAAAGAATGACTATAACCAGAGCTTAACGAAGTAGCCCTTCTCCATCCAAGCCAATGCCATATCCTCCCAAGGAACTGTGAGTCTCTCAATGGATGAGTAGAGATCTCTCCAAGATGATTTCACCAGCATGTAGACACTATAGACTTCCTCCTTTTGAAGAGGGATAGAGCTTCATTTATATACGACTAAGTGGATAGGGTATGGATAGGGTAGGTTGAGATATGGTAGGAGAGAGATAGGGGATCCTTCGAAGAGGTTAGGAACTGAGTGTCAACTCTCCCACAAGGTCTGGGATAGGGATCCATGTCAGCTGGCTTCAAGAATGGGCTCGAAGGAGCTACTTTTGTCCATTAACTGACATCGTCACACCCTGCAAGAGAGCAAGGTGCGACGTCGCAGGTTGCATGAGTGTAGCCTGCGACGAACTCTCAAAACCTAATGTAAATGGGTTATATATCTTTTAGGCCAATAACTTAGTCAAGGAAACTTTAGGGATGTATACACTAAATCTCATGAGGGTAGGATTTTAGGTGTAATAGCCCGCAATGGGGATAAATATGTGGCATTGTCCCAGTCGAACTGGAATTCCCAGCATGGCTACCACCGGTCACGGGTCTATCCTGGCCCCGTTGTGAAGGCCCAACACCTGGATCTCTATCAAGGTCACCCGACCTCTCCACTGTAGTCGCTGCTACAAAAGAGGTGTGTCTAAGGAGTCCACGTGCAACATTCCTCATTACCTCCTTGATCTGATCATGCTTGTGGGGTAATTGAGGTGGATGGGGAGAGGGTTGGGGTCGCGCCTAGGAGCTGGTGGCCCTCTCAATGGGTTCCTCCTGGAAGTAGGTCGATCTTGGGCAGAGCCACCCTCAACACCCTGGAACTTGGTTATGTCAAAATAGTTGACATGTAAACCGAGGAAAAACTTAGCCCACAGTTGCTGAAGGAAGTACTGTGGAACCTCCTTATTATTGGAGGGAGGTTTACTGTACACCATGAACCATCTCTGTATCCAATTGTCCATCCACGGTCGGTAATGACACCAATCCATGCAGACACGTGGCTTTCTAGTGTTCGGTGGTTGGTTTGTTTTTGGATCGGTGAACATACTGTATAATTGGGCTTTTGTAATGTTCAAATCTTTTATTGCTTTGTTGGAAATGCTCGTGGAGTAATACTCCCGCATCCTAGCTCTAAATTCAGTCATGTCGGTCAATTGGCAATGTGCATGGATGAGGGAGTCAATTGAGCTCTCAATTGATGTGGCAAGACGCAATTGAGATGGTTCCCTTGAGTTTCTTAGATCTTGAGAGTGCACTCTCATTTCATTTACATATAATGGTTAAGGTCATCTTGTTCAAAATTTTCTTCGGCATTTGGGTTTTGTTCACAGTTTTCTTTGGCATTGGGTCCAAGGTTTGGGTTTTCTTTTGTTCCACCAGACTCGGGTTTAATATCTTGTTCACTCATTGTCTCAATTTACAATCTGCAATTGAAAATTGGTTCATTGCTTTAAAAATTTGGGAATTTATAACAATTAAATAAACAAAAAAAACAAAATATTGACACAAAGAATGAATGAAATGAAAAAAAACCCCGCTATTTACCTATCAATTGATGTGTTGATGAGTTTGTGGGTGAATTTGGGGGGTTTTGGAGTGGATTTGGCCTCCTTTGGTAGCTCAATTGACGCGCACATGGGAGTGGAGGTCGCATTCGAGTGCAAATAGCAGAAAGGGGCATTCTGCTCTATTTTTTTTTTAAAGGGACGCATGTGCACTATCGTTGCGCGCACGTGCACGCGCCTTGGTTAAGTACCGAACATAGTGGCGTGTGCATGATGTCTTAGGTGCGTACGCGTAGTTTTTTTTGCCGCTAGTGCATCTCCTTTGCAACGGATTTGGGGACCATCTTTGTGCGCCTGCCCTGGTGGTATAACGAAAACTCACAAGTGTATAGTTCACAAACTTAAAACTTGATACATGTTAATGTAACATCAAATGGATAACAAAGACCACCTTTTTCATAGGTTTGATTATAAACATGCACGCCATATTTCATAAATATATCATTGGCATAAGCTATCACTCTTGCAAGTGTTTAATACATTCACATGGTATAGAATAGGAACACCACCACTTAGCATAATCTAAAATAAGAATGTTAATCTCCTCATATTGGATTTTGGTCCATGTGAATCCTTAATACAATAAACCTGACATTAGACCCTAATAGGGTATATTTAAACCTGCAAACTGGTCAGCAAACAAACATGTGCATTAGTGAAAGATAAGTAAGCCCAGGTTTGTACCAACATCCTCTTGTCAACTATTTAAAGTTCACACACACCCTACTGGTTTAGGATTAACACTTAAATAAATAAATGCACTCATGACGGAAATAATAACAAGGGTCATCATGAGCAATGTAAATTAACAACTGCAATAAGTATTACATTGTTATACACAAATTTAGAGATGCTTATACACTTATCAGTTTAAGATGATAATATAGATAGTATAGAATTAGAGTACTATTTGAACATATTAATACAAACTTTAATACTCCAAGTGTTACGACACTTTCATTTAATTGACGACTAGACAATTAAAATAACTAATGATTATGTAGACAAAATTATAATGTCCCTTCTTCTACAAACAAAAATATTAAATGTTGAAACTTGTTCTTCCCCATAGCATTTATTGATAATTAGACCACGTAGAAAATTATAAATTTTTACGAATTTTTGGGATGTTACATGTGGTATTAGAGTACGAGTTCAAACTCTAGGCCTAATATAGGCTCATGTGTGCAAATAGCAAATGAAACTAGAAAAACTTAGTTACTAACTTTTGTTTAAATTTGTTTATGTACATAACAGTTTTGATATTTTATTGCAGGTATGGAAATACCGGAAGAATCCACAGAGGACAGATCTCATCATAGTGAACATAATATTAATACACATGAAAATGTTAACGAAGAAATCTACGTAGAACTAAATGACCAATCATCTGAACTTTTACGAACTGTTAAAGATTTAAAAACTGAGATAAGAACAGTTAAAGAAGAAAATTAAATTATTCTAAAAGCACAGGAAGAGCTGGACCATATTTTAATGGAAAATGATCATAATAATGAAAGAGAAAGGAAGACAGAAATAAAATCCGATTCTGAAAATATTTCCTGCAAACAAAGAGATAAGAAGATAAAATACTATAAAAGTTACAGTGACTCTTATTCTAAATTTGATGATAAATATTATAGAAGGAAATATAATTCTGATCAAGACAGCAGTGAAAGTGACTACGGTCCTAAGAAAAAAAGGTGAAAACCTTATGAACAAATTTCAAGAGAATTTAAGAATATAAAACCCCCAACATTTAATGGCGAAAATGAAAAGGGAGAGATAGCTGAAGCATGGCTGTCTGGCATGAAGAAATATTTTTCAGATTTACGATTATTCATCACAATTAAAATCCAACATGGCCATTTACAATCTGACTTCAAAGGAAGATATTTGTGTTGAGTCCAGGAAATGCCCCTTTTTGGCTACCTCTATGACACCTTTTTGCCCTAATTCCATCCTATTTTCATGATCTATACCCATGTCTTTCCATATCAATCTATAACATTGACAGGTATAATTTTCTATTACTTTATTTGTTTTTATGCCTAAGATTGTTAAAGATTATGGATCTTAGTCCTTGGTTTATACTAATTTGTGTGACTTCATTTAGCCAAGGTCTAAAAGTGCAGGTGTATCAGCCCAGCAGTGCCAGCTGTGACTCTTCAAGCATCAGCTTCTCATATTCCAAGAGATAGCGCATCTTCCACGCAAGCTGTAACAGACTTCCACTGTAACAGATCCCATTGAAGAGGAGCTTAGCTGCGACAGACAGGTGGCATTCCAGCTGTCGAGTCTATTGATCCAATTGCCATCGGGACAGTAACATCCTTCAGAATTAACAGCACTGTTCAACACGCTGTATCAGTTAGTTGTAACTGCACAACATGAAGATCATAGATCTTCATTGCTGCGCGATTTTTATGGATCTGAAATTGTCTTTCTTTTGTATAAATTCCAGAAGGCTCTCATAGCCTAGGGTTGGAGAATCATTACTTGTGTAAGATGTAACAGAGCATTCAGACTCATGATCTTCCATTAATAATACTAGAGCAGAGTTCTTCACTTCTGAGTTTTAATTAGTTGTGACTCCCGGCATCTCTGTTAGAAGGCCAGGGCCCGCCTTCTCACAGAGATAGCCGAATTAAGTAGGTAGAGTAGTCAGTTTTACTTCTGTTGTGTGCCGTGGAATGATTGCAATTATTGTTGGTAGCTGTAATAGAGATTAGCTCTCCTTTCTGGCAATTTATCACTTGCATCTTGAATAGCTGTAGCAGAGTGGTGTGACAGTTGACTATGTAGGACAATTTACTTAATTTGCATGTGTGTTTTAATTAGCTGTGACATCCAAGCTCCATTCCAATTATCTTCTAGTTGTTTATGCTTTCTAGGATTTCTAGTAATTATCAGTTAGAGTTCAAGCTTATGTTTTAATTCTGGTTGTTGTTGTATCTTCAACTGCATTCATAGATTAGACAATTAATGGTAGAATTACAGTAACCACTGGATAGATCATTTTGGTAAAAGATTGAATGTTGTAGTTTGATAATTATAGGATTTAACTTCTTGCAAAAACAATCTAGTTTCATTTCATCATTAGATCATTAATTTGTTGGGTTGATTTCTGTAGGAAAGTTGTTTCAATTGGATTCTTAGATGTGTGAATTAGATTAGTGTTTTTAAGGAATGAATTGGCTGGACACATAGGTAGGATCATCAATTACATTTAGCAATCAACTGCTTAATTTGTTTATGCATAGATTATGCTTATTGCCTTTAAAATAAAAGACCTTCCTGGGTTTGAAAATTTATATTGATCATTCTGTGTGTTAGCTTTAATTAATTGACATATGTAGTGCCCAACATTTTGGCGTCGTTGCCGGGGATGGTAATAGATAGATAAAGTTAGTAGTTGGTTTCATTTGATTTTACTTTAGTTCAATTTTTTACAGCATGCATGAATACAAGAAAAAAAAATCGGGATCCCCCTTTGAATACTAACATCGTAGGTGGAAGAGGTCGAGGTCATAATGTAGGTCAGGGAAGACACACATATATTGACGAGATAATTGCTAGAGCTGATTCTTCCACTAGACCACAACGGAACTCTACAGGCAAGGGAAATTATGTTCCTCCTAATCTTGAACATTCAGCATCCACAGTGGAGAAAGTAAACCTCCTGAAGATAAGGGAGGTGTTATAGGTGCACCAGATAGAGAGGAGATTTATCACATTGACGGAACCAGAGTTACTAAAGAAGCGTGGTTGGAAACTCGTAGAATAGCAGAG
The DNA here is from genome assembly GCA_027924585.1 of Larix kaempferi. NCBI lineage: Eukaryota > Viridiplantae > Streptophyta > Pinopsida > Pinales > Pinaceae > Larix > Larix kaempferi. The sequence continues at coordinate 15,891,502 of BSBM01000229.1, read as the reverse complement.
GAAGAAAGAAGGAAAAAAGAAGAGAGGAGAAAAGAAGAAGAAGCTAAAGCAAAGGAAGAGCGCATAAAAGAGACTATTGAATTTTGGACCAGAACCATGGCTGGTAGAGAAGAGGGGGGTGAGAATGAACATGAGGACCGCCAAAAGGAAGAAGGAGAAAATAATCAGCCTGGTAATACTGTGGCTACGTTAGAATTCCCCATCCTTCAGACACCTAGAGCAGCTCCTATGAAGAATATTTCACCATCAGTGCTCCCTAATTTTCATGGTAAGTCCTCTGAGGATCCTGATGAGTTTCTTTTTGAGTTTGATATCCTATATCGCAGCTATGATTACACTTCTAGTGCCCAAAAGCTGAAGCTATTCCCAGCCACCTTGAAGGGAAATGCTCTGCACTGGTTCATGAGTTTGGGTCATGAGACCATTACTACTTGGGACCAAATGAAGAACACCTTCCTTTCTAAATATCAAGAATTTTGCAGAACTAGAGATAGGAAGGAAGAATTGTTTAAGATGGTTCAGAAGGATGAAGAGAGTTTGGAAGACTTTGTGGAGAGATTGCTGTACAATTTGCAAAGATCTGGTCATGTTGAGATTGGCAAGGATGTGCTCAAGATCATCTTGCTAATAGGAATTAGGGAAGATTTCCTTGACATGTTGAATCTGCTTGGTAAAGGGGATATCTCGAAGGAACCTTTTGAAAAGATTGTTGAATTATGCCGAAGGTACTCCAGGGGATCTTCCAGAACCAGCAAATGAGATAAGGATCAAGACCAGGATGTCTTCACTAGGACTCAGAAGTCAGCTAGTGGAGGTGCCACTCGAGCAGAAATAGGCAACCTACTGGAGAACTTTAAAACAGAGATGATGAGTTCCCTGTCCTCAGAGTTGGATGCCATGAAGGCAAAACAGAAACAAGTAGTAGAAGATCTTACACTTGGACTATTCTGTCCTAAATGTAGGAAGAAGCATCCACTGAAGGAGTGCCCATTGGACAAAGCAGAGGTATGTAGGATATGTGAACTCGAGCATGAAACTAAGGAGTGTCCTTCATTATCTAAGGTTAAAGTAGTCTTGCAAGCATCTATTCTTGATGTGGAGCCATCATACTTTATGGCATAGAAGAAACCATGGCAGCCTAGAAACCAAGGTATGAATCCAGATCCAACATTTTTTCTGCATAATATGAATAGAATGAACAACATGCATAATATGAATACACAATTCCCTTCACATTATTCCAACAGCCAGTGGCATCCCTCTCAGAACCTAATGCAAAATCCTAATTCATGGACACCATGGCCACAACAGTCAAACCAAGCTCCTTGGAATCCCAACTGGAGAAACCCTTACCAAGGAAATAACTTTCCCCATCACCAGACTCAGTATCAACAATACCCTCCTCAATAGTATCAGCACCAGCAGTATCAACAACCACAGCTCCCTTTCCAGAACAATGCCACACCTATGAATGCACCACTTCGACCACAACTACCTGCACAACCTAACCCAAACCCAAAAAATAAAGTAGTCCATCAATTTGAGACTGCCAGCATGCCTGCTTATTCCATTACTCAGATTCCCTGCAATGATATACAATTATGATTAGGGAGGGTAGTGGAGCCTATTATCATTGAGGATGTGTCATCCCCAGTGATTGGAACTGGAGTAAGTCAACACTATCCAGCAGGCCCCATTATTGAGGATGCTGATACTCCTACTAAAGCAGCAGCTGAAACTCAGGAAGCAACACACGATTTGTCACAGCCTATACAGTTGAATATAGAACCACCATATCCTGAATGATTGCAATTGCAGAAGACAATGGAACAGCCCCAATTTGATCTCGTGGGAGAGTTGAAAAATTTATATGTTAAAATTCCACTATTACAGGCCCTTCATGATGTGCCTATTTATGCTAAGACAGTTAAATATTTGTGTGTTAAGAAACTAGGAAGAAGGCCCAGGGATCCTCCCACTGTCCACGTGCTAGGAAAACTTTCAGAATTGATAATGGGAAAGGCCCCTATGGCGAAGTATGATGACCCTGGGAACCCGACTGCTATAGTGCACATAGGGAACACACGGATTCCAAATGTCTTGGTGGATTTGGGCATAGCTATTAATGTTATGACCATAGAGACTGTGAAGAAATTGGGACTCACTAATCTTCGGCCAACCCCTACTGTTTTGGAACTTGCTGATAGATCAACGATCAAGCCTGAAGGAATTCTAGATGACCTTGTAATCTCAGTGGACTCGTGGGAATACCCTGTAGACTTTTTGGTGTTACAACCAAAATCTCAGTTGGGGGGACACCCACTGATCCTGGGAAGACCATGGATGGCCACAACTGATGCCTGTATCAGCTGTCGGTCAGGTTCTATGACCATTTAAGATGGGACTGAGATAAAGAATCTGACCCTGTACCATCCAGCTCGACCAAGCACAGAAGCTGATACTCCATTATGGGCAGATTTGGAGGAGGAAGAGGGTGTTCAGCCACTATTAACCATAGGGAGAGCCTTGACATTTAAAGATGAAACATAGGATGATGCCATTAATAGTTTCATCTGTGAGTCCATGTCAGTCAATAAGAATGTTTTTCAGATCTTGGACAGTACTTTAGCTGCAGCAGAACAAGAAAATCTTACAGAAGAAACTCTGATCGGTGATGACAATTTAATTCCAGTACTTAAGAATTCGAAGAGTGTTCTAGTGGAAGTTGAGCCAGGAAAAACATTGAATATCAATCCTAATCTGGCACCTAGCGAGCTGGAATAGCTAGTCACTCTGCTGAAACAACGTAGGGGAGATTTTGCTTGGGAGTACACAGACATGAAGGGAATTCCCTCACATCTGTGCACTCATCACATCTATATTAAAATTGACTCCAGGCCTGTATGCCAAACCCAACGAAGGATGAACCCGAACCTGAGAGACATAGTGAAAGAGGAAATCCAGAAACTGTTGGAAGCTGGATTCATATATCCAACTTCAGAAAGTGAGTGGGTTTCTCCACTTGTGATCATGCCAAAGAAAAATGGGAAATGGAGGGTCTGTGTGGATTACAAAGAATTGAACAAGGAAATGCAGAAAGACCATTTCCCATTACCTTTCATCGATCAGGTCCTTGATACCTTGTTTGGGAAGAAGTATTTCTCTTTTCTGGATGGCTTTAGTGGCTATAACCAGATTCAGATTACTCCAGAAGATCAGGACAAAACCACTTTCACCTATCCCTGGGGGACCTTTGCATACCGAGTAGTTCCTTTTGGGTTGTGCAATGCACCAACTACATTTCAGAGAGCAGTGATTGGAATCTTTTCAGAAATGGTGACTGATTGCATGGAAATTTTTATGGATGACTTTACTCCATATGGTGACAGTTATGAAGAAGCACTGGAGAACTTAGAAAAGGTCCTGAAACTCTCTGAACAAAGCCAACTCTCTTTGAGCACTGAAAAGTGCCACATGATGATGAGTGAAGGCATAGTGCTAGGGCACTTTATTTCTTCTGATGGTATCCAAGTAGATCCATCCAAAATCAAGGTAATTGAAAATTTACCAACTCCTGGAACACAAAAGGATGTACATAGCTTCTTGGGGCATGCTGACTATTATAGAAGGTTCATAGAAATTTTTTCCAAGATAGCTTCTCCTTTGTTCACTCTGTTGATGAAGGATGAACAGTTTGTCCGGATTGATGCCAAACAACGTTTACTGAGCTGAAGAAAAGGCTATCTACAACACCCATCTTGAGAGGACCCAATTAGGCTCTGCCTTTCCATATTTCTTCAAATGCTTCAGACATTGCCATTGGAGCAGTTTTGGGACAGCAGGAAGGTAATGCTCCTTATGCTATTTATTATATTAGTAAAAACCTTTCTCCTACTAAACTGAATTATACTGTCACAGAAAAAGAATTTCTTGCCATTGTTTATGCCATCAATAAGTTTAGACATTATATTACTGGATATTCCACTTTTGTGCACACTGATCATTCTGCTATCAAGTACTTAATGAATAAACCAATCACTAATGCTAGAGTTACTAGATGGCTGTTACTGCTACAGGAATTTGATATCACAATTATTGATAGACCAGGAAAGGAAAATGTTGTTGCAGATTTCTTATCTCGACTTACTAACAATGATGACAATTTACTAGTCCAAGATTCTTTCCCTGACGAACATTTGTTCGCAGTATCAGCTCATTCCCCATGGTTTGCAGATATTGCTAATTTTTTGGCTGCAGGTAAGCTTCCAGCACATCTGTCGAAGAGAGAAAGAAGGAAGATCATACAACAGAGTGCTAGGTACTGTTGGATTGATGGTCATCTTTTCTACACAGGGATTGATTTAGAAATTAGAAGATGTGTTAGAGAAGATGAAATCTTCAACATTCTTAAATCTTGCCATGATGAGCCCTGTGGGGGACATTTTGCTGACAAGAGGACATGTCATAAAGTTTTGAGAATGGGCTATTTCTGGCCTACATTATTCAGAGATGCGAAGAAATATGTTCAGGCATGTGATAGCTGCCAAAGGATGGGCCAACCCAACAGACTAGATGAGATGCCTTTACAGCCATAGCTTGTGGTTGAACCATTTGATAGGTGGGCTCTAGATTTTGTAGGGCCTATCAACCCTCCGTCAAAGCAGAAAGTTCATACCTTGGTTTGCACAGACTATATGACTAAATGGGTAGAAGCTGTAGCCTTGGTTAAGGCCAATGATCAGGCTATGATTGATTTCATGTATGAAGAAATTTTTACTCGCTTTGGAGTACCCAAGGAGATCATTACAGACGGTGGACCACAGTTTGTATCTCACAAGCTGGAAGCACTGTTGCATAAATTTCATATTCAGCACAGAATAAACTCACCATATCATCCACAGGCCAATGGGCAAGTGGAGAGCACAAACAAGGTTATTGAGGCTATTTTGACAAAAATAGTGAAGAGCCATCGTAAGGATTGGGTTGAAAGACTTCTAGAGGAACTGTGGGCCTACCATACCACTTGGCATAACACCACTGGTTTTTCCCCATATGAGCTAGTATATGGCAAGAACGCTGTTTTCCTAATTGAATTTGAAATCAAAACTTTGAAAACAGCTGTTGAAGCAAATCTAGATTTATCAAAGGCTTAGAGGAATCGACTGAATCAACTCAATGAATTGAATGAGAAGCGCACAGCTGCACTGCATCATACAACTTTAATCCAACAACAACGCTCTAGATGGAATGACAGATTTATAAAGAAAAGAGTCTTCCAGGAAGGAGACTGGGCCCTGTTGTATGATTCACGGTTTAAGAGGGATTTTAAAGGCAAATTGCGCACTCGTTGGTTGGGACCCTATCAGATAGATCGAGTATTTGATAATGGAACAATCCGATTGATCACCATTGATGAGAACAAAGTACCATTATTCGCAAATGGTCATCGACTGTGACTGTATCATAGGCCGATCTCAAGGAAGGCTTTTATTTCACAAGTTGCAGCTGATCCAGAGTATCAGTTAACGTCAGGACAGGGATTTTCAAACCCTGTGAATTCCTAAAAAGTTGCAATTTCCACACATATTTTTGTACATAAATAATTGGTTTTTCTTTCATTCTATATTTTATCTATTTTTAATTTTTCTTGCACTTGATCGATTTGTTTTAAAAGAATTGTGTGTAGGAACTTATTGGAGGAGCAGCAGCCGTGACTGGGCTAGATGACTGCAGACACCCATTATTTGTTCTTGATCTAATAAATCTCTTTGAAGAAGATGGATATTTCATGGTCTTTCACAGATAAAATTTGCTTATACTATAGTTGGACGCAGCTGCGACTCCGCTACATTTTCCCATTCTGCCAAATTCGCAGCTGCAACTTCACCACATTTGCCCATTTTGCCAAAATTCGCAGCTGCGACTCTGCCACTTTTGCTCATTCGACCAAATCCCGCAGCTGCGACTCCGCTACTTCTGCTTATCTTTATAAATTGGCAGCTGCTACTTCGCCATTTCCGTCTCATTTTTACTCCTTCCCAGCAGCCGAGACTCCACTACTTTTGTCCATTCTGCTAAATATAGCAGTTGAGACTCTGTGACCTTTTTTCGTTCTGCTAAATCTAGCACCGCGACTCCATTCCTTCCACTTCATTATCGCTCCTTCCGTACAGCTGCAAATCCACCATTTTTCATCTATTTTGCTAGATTTCGCAGCTGATACTCTGCCAGTTTGTCTCCTCTCCGATTAATGATTCCAATAACGATGTGACTAGGCGTTAGTTTTGGCGCTTGCTCCACACAGTCCAACCATGATCCACCGCAAAGGAAAATTCGAATGCCTTGAGTAGCTGTCAGCCTGGGTGGCAAGGGCCACGTACTTCGGCACATGTGCATTTACACCCGCTAGGACAACGGCCGACCGTAATGATTAATTCATGGCTCAAACTCATAAACGCAAGGTACGGGTCCTATCTTTTACATGATTTAGCAGAGAATTAATATGGTAATAACGATTATGTCCTATCATAACCCTCGATCAATGAACCCATTCGAATCATACTTTAAAGATTAAGTTAAAGGTCATAATTGTGAATTTTTTTTATTTTTTTTCGTCACCTTACCTGATTTTGCACCTCTTACTCCTATCTTCCAACCTTGTCGCTTCCATAGAACATTCATACTATCATAGACTAGCCTGAAACCTGATTCTTGAACCCCAACGACCCTTTGCATGTTCGTAAGCTGCAACTCTCCACTTCTAAACCAGAAATTGTTGAGGTCTGAACCTTAAGGAGAGGTTAAAATGGGAAATCCAGTTAGACACGAACTTGTGAATACAAACGCTGTGCGTGCTAATGCAGAGGTTCTCAATATTTTCATAGCAGCAGGTTGGATGGCATATTTCGAACGGTTGAATGGTTTTCATACAGAAACCGCATTGCAATTCGCCCTTAGCCTGACTGATACTCATGCTGAGGTCAGAGGACTGAGCGTGGATGTTACAGAAGAAATCATAGATGAGGTTACTATTTTTCCCATGGTGGGAAAGAAGTCAATTGGGCAGAAAGTACATAATGCGAATGCAGTGAGGGAATTTCTGTCGGTAGGAGAATAGGTCATTCCAAAGCTCCGTGGGTTAGAACTGGCATCCTTGCCACCACCGTGGAATCAAGTGGCAATCTTTGTGAAGAGATATATTTCTTGTGGAGGTAGGTACCAAGTTGTTTCCTTCTCTGAACTTTCCTTATTGTCTCATTTACGCTATGGTAATTTAGTTAATATACCATTCTACCTGCTTAAAGCCCTACAAACCATGGCTGGATATGCAAGAACTGCCAGCACCCAGTTTCCTCCCTTACTAATCATGGTTTAATTAAGTTACTGGTCCTAAGAGCCATTGCACTTCGTAATTTAACTTGGGAGCAATTTTTGGCTGGGGATGCACCAATCAGACAACCTGTATTAGAAGTGGGGGGTGCTGGTGAAGATAGTGAGGACCGGAGATCCTCAAATCCAGTTGGGGGGGAGGCTGGAGTAGCAAAAATCCAGGCCAATGAAGAAGGGGAAGTAGATAAAGGAGAGGCTAGAGTAGCAGAAAACCCTATAATTGGAGAAAGTGTGATGGAAACCCTGGAGCAGGAGGTAGAAAAATTGGAATCTATAATTGCAGAGGCAAATACTCAAATGAAAGAAGCTGAAACTGGAGTAGCTGTTGAAGCTACAATTGCAGAAGTGGGGATTCAGAAGGAAGGATATCGGCTAGAAATAGTAGTAGACGGGACTGTGGAAGTCTTGGAAGTGGAGTCCTCTTCAAAAATAAGGGGCACCATTATTGAAGAAGAAGAAACCAATGTGAACACCCCTATGTCAAAGAAACAAAGAATAGAATCAAGAAACAGGGGTCACACACCCATGGCAGCAAAGAGGAAGAAGAGTCGGACTGTCAAAGCATCAGTAGCAGCAAGTGGAGAGGAACACCCAGTGGGATTGATGAGGAACAGAAGAACTCGGTCAGCAGCAGCAGAAGCAATTGCGACAATGGCAGCAATAGAAGTAACTGCAATAGCAGCATAATTAACAGGGACAACAAAAGAAACTGATGCAATGGATGCAATTGGGGGTAACAGTGGAACACCCCTATCAGAAATGATAAGAGAAACTAAAGGGAATAGGGGGTTACCTGCGTTAGAAGAAGTACATACAATAGGGGTAGATATGGAGATTCCTATTTTGAACCCAAATTGTCTACTGCTACACAGGAATCCTCTAGGGAAGAACCCCAAATAAAAAATCTCCTGTTTGAAAATGAATTGTTAAAGGAGGAAGTGCAGATATTACGAAAGGAGTTGGAAAAGTGGAAGGGAGAAGCTAGAAGACAAGCTGAGAAAAATTTGGATACATTAGCAAACGCTGCAAATTTGCTGGAAAACCCATCTTTTGCATTTGAAAATGAGAAGTATGGGCAGACTGTTTTCCCAAAATGTGGAGATATATTTGCTTCAGCAGGACACAGAGTTCTTATGTTGGGACTTGCATCCCAGAGTCATGTACAGATAAAGGAGGTGGAAGAAGGAATGCCAGGGATCGAATTGATAGAGGAGAATGAGCCAAGAATGGAAGAAATCCCCGATTTGAATTTAGGATGAAACGGTACAGTCCTAGCCATCAGGGGATACTGAGCTCCTTTAGGACTAGTCTTACCAGTCAAAAAAATATGATAAAAACGATAGACAATCTCAGCAGTTTAAAGAAACCGAGGAACAGGGGACTATTACACAAGAACCAGTACCCTTGAGAATGTTTAAATCTGTAACTCAGATAGCAACATTTGATGTGGAGAATTGGGAGGGAAACACTGCTACACAAGAACCAGTGTTTCCAAAATGATTTGCTACAGTGGCAACACAAACTGAGATAGATGAGATTGAAATGGAAGACTCGGGTGCTGTTACACAAGAACCAACAACCCTAAAAATACTGATTGAGACTGTAACACTGACCGAGGAAGCTGAGATGGATATGGATATGAAGAATGTTGTTACACAAGAACCAACATCCTTAGACCCCATGGATGATACTGCACCACATGCACAGACCATTGCAATCCCGATAGAAGATGAAGCTATAACAGTGCTGAGGCAAGACAAGGAAGTCATTCATCTAGATTTTGATGATGAAAAGGAGGTAGAAGACAGAAAGATTCAATGACTAAAGAAGAAAATTCTCTGGTTAAACCTTGAACTGGATAAATGGCTCAAATGGATTGAACAGTTCAAAGAAGGTATGATCCCTCTCCAGGAGCATAGGAATGTCATTAAGGGACTAAGAGAAAAATGGGCTGAGGAGCTATTCTTCCAGAAACTTTAGTGGGAGAAACTCTAAGAAAAACTGGAATGTTTGAAGAAGCTTGAGTCCCTGCAGCAGGACAAAAACCAAATGTATAATCTTTCTATAGAATTGATGAGTTGCAGAGCTCCATCCCCCTCTTACCCTGTCTTTCTCTATGAGCAAACAATCTTATTTAAATTGAATGCTCTCAAGGATGGAAGATAATTTTAGTTGGCAATAGCTGATCAATTTCTGGAGACTTTTCTGAAAAGTGACTTTGAGGATCAACATTTGTTATGTGAGTTATATTTGCATGGCAGGGCTTGTTATATTACTTTTCCATCTTCCTTCTTTGTCATCAACCATGTAAGGTGGAAGGATGCCTTCCAAACCATCCTCAGGAATGAGGAGAATTCTACTCTCTGGATTAGGGGGGAACCTCAGAATCCACTAGCATTCATGGCCAGTCATGCTAAATCCCTCAGGGTTCCTTCAATTGCTTAATATTTTGGGAGCCTGTGAGATAAAATTCTTACTACATGTTTCCCAATGATTCTTAATATGCAGCAGGATGACCTGGAAGGCAGTGAATATAGATGGTTGTACTCATCCTCATCTCTGAAGGAAATGGATCCATATGGCTTCGAAAATTTCAGGCAATCCTTTACTAGGGTACCTAGATATGTGCAGTGCATGCAGAGGTGTGGACCTTGGTGGATTGGTTTAAGATTTAAATTCCCCCTCATTTGGTTTCCTATAAGCAATTCTTACAGAACCAGTTATGCTCTAACATTAGAAGAAGAAGAGAGTTGGTGGGAGCATTGGGTATACTACTATGGGTTTGTCCCTCGAGGAGAGGCACCAGAATTTGCTTATAATATCACAAATCTCCACAGATTTCACTTAGATTCAGATTCAGACTAAGGGAGGTTGTTGCATGAGGACATGCAATTGGATAGTTGGGGGGAGATGTTGGGTCCAGGAAATGCCCCCTTTTGGCTACATCTATTACACCTTTTTGCCCTAATTCCATCCTATTTTCATGAGCTATACCCATGTCTTTCCAGATCAATCTATAACATTGAAAAGTATAATTTGCTACTACTTTATTTGTTTTTATGCCTAAGATTGTTAAATATTATGGATCTTAGTCCTTGGTTTATACAAATTTGTGTGACTTCATTTAGCCAAGGTCTAAAAGCGTAGGTGTATCAGCTCAGCAGTGCCAGCTGTGACTCTTCAAGTGTCAACTTCTCATATTCCAAGAGACAGCGCATCTTCCACGCAAGCTGTAAAAAATTCCATTGTAACAGATCCCATTGAAGAGGAGCTTAGCTGCGACAGACAGGTGGCATTCCAACTGTCGAGTCTGTTGATCCAATTGCTATCGGGACAGTAACATCCTTCATAATTAATAGCACTATTCAACATGCTGTATCAGTTAACTGTAACAGCGCAGCATGAAGATCATAGATCTTCATTGCTGCGCGATTTTTGTGGATCTGAAACTGTCTTTCTTTTGTATAAATTCCAGAAGGCTCTCGTAGCCTGGGGTTGGACAATCATTACTTGTGTAAGCTGTAACAGAGCATTCAAACTCACGATCTTCCATTAATAATATGAGAGCAGAGTTCTTCACTTCTGAGTTTTAATTAGCTGTGACTCTCGACGTCTCTGTTAGAAGGCCAGGGCCCGCCTTCTCACAGAGATAGCCGAATTAAGTAGGTAGAGTAGTCAGTTTTACTTCTGTTGTGTGGTGTGGAATGATTGCAATTATTGTTGGTAGCTGTAATAGAGATTAGCTCTTCTTTCTGGCAATTTATCACTTGCATCTTGAATAGTTGTAGCAGAGTGGTGTGACAGTCGACTGTGTAGGACAATTTACTTAATTTGCATGTGTGTTTTAATCAGTTGTGACAACCAAGCTCCATTCCAATTATCTTCTAGTTGTTTATGCTTTCTAGGATTTCCAGTAATTATCAGTTAGAGTTCAAGCTTATGTTTTAATTCTAGTTGCTGTTGTATCTTCAATTGCATTCATAGATTAGACAGTTAATGATAGAATTATAGTAGCCACTGGATATATCATTTTGGTAAAAGATTGAATGTTGTAGTTTGATAATTATAGGATTTAACTTCTTGCAAAAGCAATCTAGTTTCATTTCATCATTAGATCATTAATTTGCTGGGTTGATTTCTGTAGGAAAGTTGTTTCAATTGGATTCTTAGATGTGTGAATTAAATTAGTGTTTTTAAGGAATGAATTGGCTGGACACATAGGTAGGATCATCAATTACATTCAGCAATAAACTGTTTAATCTGTTTATGCATAGATTATGCTTATTGCCTTTGAAATAAAAGACCTTCCTGGGTTTGACAATTTATATTGATCATTCTGTGTGTTAGCTTTAATTAACTGACATATAGAGTGCCCAACAATTTGGTGGCATGACATTAAAAGAGTTAAAATCATTAAAGAAAGAAATATAAAATGGAGTGCCTTTAAGAAACTATTTAAGAAAAAGTTTTTGTCCGAACAATATTATGAAGATAAGGAAAAAGAATTCTATGATTTAAAATTGGGTTCTATGAGTATGAAGGAGTTGAGCAGCAAGTTTCTCAGTCTGTTGAGGAATGTACTTTACTTAGTTGAAGAGAAACCTAAGGTACAAAGGTTTTTGAGCTGCCTACCGTTCAACATAAAGGACAGAATTGAGTATGATAACCCTTCAACTCTGCAAGAGGCCATGAGAAAGGCTAACTTCTGTTTTGACCAAAACATAAAAAGAGAAGGAATATTTGGTTGGAGAAATAACAAATCTAGTAATTTTGAGCATAAAAATAAAAGCTTTAATCATAATTCTGGGAATTTCAAGAAATTTTTTTATAACAAAAATGTTCAAAGTAATAATTACAGAAGTAATGCACCGCAAAATTTCACAGTTGCAAGGAATGTGCCTAATAACAATAATAAAAATAATAATAATGTCAGAAATGTTGAACGAAGGCCACCCTTAAAATGTTATGACTGTAATGGACCTTATACACGAGCAGGCTACCCACTCAAAAGGAAGATAGTCAGCAACATTCATACCATGCAAGCGGAACCGACAGTCAGTGATGTAGCAAGAGAGATGCCCAGGATTAATGCAACGCTGGAAAATCGACAAGCATACCATCAAACTTCTATGGCCGAGATCGAACGTATGATACAAAACAAAGCTATTTCTACTTTAATCCATCTAGGTGCAAGTTTAAGTTACATATCACTGAATTTAGTGAAAGGTTGCAAGTTAAAGGTAGAAAAATTTGATAAATCATGGTTGGTTCAGTTAGCAACACACACCAAAAGAAAAGTTGTAGAATTTGTTAAAAGTTGTGAATTATTTATGAGTCAAATGAAGACGCAAGTTAAGTTGAATATTTTACCATTAGGGTCATATGATGTATTAATAGGTATGGACTAGCTTGAACATCATAGAGTAATATTTAACTGTTATGAAAAGTCTTTTACTTGTTTAAATAATGAAGGAAAAATTGAAACAGTAAAAGGAATCCCTAGGAAAACATCTGTTAGACAAATTTATGCTTTACAAGTAAAGAAGGCTATAAGAAAAGGGTGTAAAATGTTTGCTATAAATGTGATTAATGACGAACGTTCATCTAAGGAGGATAAGGCCAAATTGGAAGACATACCTATTCTTAAGCACTTTTTTGATGTATTCCCGGAAGAAATTCCAGGACTACCTCCGAAAAGGGAATTAGATTTCACCATTGAGTTAGTACCGGGCACGGTACCAAACTCAAAGGATCCTTACAGAATGAACATTCTGCAATTAAATGAACTAAAATCTCAGCTGAAAGAACTAATTGATAAAAATTACATAAGGCCTAGTGTGTCTCCTTGGGGAGCACCGGTTATCTTTGTTAAAAAGAAGGACAGTACCTTACGCTTATGTATAGACTACCGTCAACTTAATAAAATGACAATTAAAAATCGATATCCTTTGCCCTGCATCGACGATATATTCGATCAGGTACGCAGAGCAACGATATTCACTAAGATAGACTCGAGGTTTGGACACCATCAAGTTAGGATAAAGGATGAAGACATTTTTAAAACAGCTTTCAGGACCTGTTATGGGCACTACGAGTTCGTAGTTATGCCTTTTGGGCTAACTAACGCACCAGCAGTCTTCATGTGTTTAATGAATAACATTATGCATAAGTACCTAGATAAATTTGTAATTGTGTTCATTGATGATATTTTAATTTATTCTAAAACTAAAGAAGAGCACGATAAACACTTATAGATAATTCTGCAAGTTTTAAGAGAACATCAGCTTTATGCTAAGTTCAGTAAATGTGACTTTTATAAAGATAAAATACAGTACTTAGGTCACATAATATCTTAAGACGAAATTTCTATCGACCCAGATAAAATAAGAGCAGTTAACGAGTGCCCTTTTCCTAAAGACATATCTGACGTACGGTCATTTAGGGGGATAATAGGTTACTACAGAAAATTTATTGAAGGATTCTCAAGAATTGCGAATCCCATAACTTCTTTGTAGAAGAAGGGAAAGAAATTCATATGGGATAAAAAATGCGAAGAAATATTTAAGAAAGTAAAAGAATTATTAACAACAACACCTATATTAAACATTGCTAATCCAAATAAGGACTTCGTTGTATACACTGATGCATGCAACAATGGACTTGGTGGGGTCTTAACTCAAGAAGGTCATGTCATTGCATATGAGTCTAGGAAGCTAAAAATTCACGAAAAGAACTACACAACTTACGATATAGAATTGGCAGCCGTGATACATGCACTAAATATGTGGTGCCATCACTTGATTGGAAGAAAATTTTCAGTAATGACAGATAATAAAGGCTTAAAATACTTATTGGATCAAACAAATCTTAATGCAAGGCAAGCTTTGGCTGGCTTTCCTTAGCGAATACGATTTCTAGATTCAACACATTAAGGGTATAGAAAACAAAGTTGCTGATGCCTTGAGCAGAAACGCTAAATTATGTTTTGTGACAACAATCATCACATATAAAACAGATTTGGAAAATGAGATCGAAGAAGGAATTAAACAAGATGAAAATTACCATAAATTTCATGATAAAATTGTTGAAAATGTATCTGAAAATTTAATAACAGATTACAACATTAACAAAAAAGGCTTAATGACTTATAAAAATAGAATTTATGTTCCTAATGTGTCAAAAGTTAAGCTGTTGATTTTGGATGAAATTCATAAAAGTCCTTATTCGGGACACCCTGGTTATCAGAAAATGATACTATGCTAATAAAAGATTACTTTTGGTCAAACATGAAAAATGAAGTGGCTGAATACATAGCTAGGTGTTTTGAATGTCAGATAATTAAAGCTGAGCATCAACACCCAGTTGGCCTATTGCAGCCATTGCCAATTCCAGAATGGAAGTGGGAAATTATAAGTATTGATTTTATAACTGGTCTGCCTAAGAATAAAAAACAGAATGAGTCAATAATAGTAGTGGTGGATAAACTTAGTAAAGCTTCTCATTTTATTCCTGTTAAGACCACTTTTCAAGCTCCTGACATTGTAGATGTGTTTATGAAGCAAATATTTCGCCTACACGGAATTCCAAAGGTAATTATTTCTGATCGAGACTCTAAGTTTACCGGACATTTCTCGACAGCTTTTTTTAAGGATCTAAATACTAAGTTAAATTTTAGTACCTCTTTTCACCCACAAAATGATGGCCAGACTGAAAGAGTAAATAAGATTTTAGAAGACATGTTGAGAATGTATGTTAAAGATCAACCATCTAAATGGGAAGATTATTTACATTTAGCCGAATTTTCTTACAATAACCATTATCAAGCTTCTGCTAGACTTAGTCAATTTGAAATTTTGTATGGAAGGAAATGCAATATTCCTATTTCTTGGGATAATCCTGTTGACAGATTGATGCTAGGACTAGATTTGTTAAGAGAGATGGAACTAACTATGAAACAGGTACAAGGAAATTTAAAAATTGCACACAATAGACAAAAAAGTTATGCAGATCTGAAACGAAGTGAAATGGAATTTCAAGTTGGAGATCATGTCTTTGTAAAGGTAAAATGCAAGAAAAGTTCTTTTAAGCTTGGGAGTTGTGCTAAACTAGCACCAAGGTACTGTGGACCATTCGAAGTCCTATCAAGGATCGGACAAGTTGCATATCAGTTGGATTTACCATCTAACTTAAAGATACATAATTTTTTTCACATTTATGTTTTAAAGAAGTATGTGCACGATGCTATGGATCCCGAAGGATATTTTCAGGTGGAACTGAATTGTATCCTTGACAGGAGGGAAATTATGCTCTGGAATCATAACATAGGGTAGGTAAAGGTGCAATGGAAGCACATTAGCCCGGATGAAGCTACCTGGGAATTCGAAAGTAATATGCGGGCAACATATCCATTTCTATTCTAGGGAGGCTCTGATGAAGAATAAGCAACATCAAGGATGATGTTGAGCTTAAGTGGGGGTGTTTGTAACATACCCAATACTTGAGACATTTTATGTTTGAGGAAACACATTGTCTTAACTTTTGTTGTAAATTTTTATATTTGACTAAGTGGTCAAGGATGATTGTATTTGCATAATATTATTATTTACTAAAATAAAATAGGAGACACTCACCCAAAGAGACTGTTGAAAGAGTGTTTACTGACCCACTAGGTGGAATGGAATATGGGGTAGAAGGCAATGGACAAGTGGCAACATCGTGAACTCATTAACTAGTTATTGTTATGGGACAACTCACTTGATTTGTGGTCAAAGTTCCCTGGAATGTGGAACTGGAGCTTGAGGCTCATTTATTGAAACTGACCACTAAAATACCTAGGCATATTTTATAAGCCATGGAATTGAGCAAAGGCTCACACTTTTTCTGACGAGAAAATTTACCTTGTGGTTTTTCTATATGCACACAAGATTTTCGATGAGGGGAAGCTATGTTTTGAGTTGTAGTGTAAGTCTGTTTCACTTCTACTGAGTGCAGAGGTTTATGAGGTGTATGCAAGTCTCCATTGATTCCTGAAATACAATTTGAGTGCCTTACTTCTACACAGATTCTTCTACCTAGTGGTTCAGTAAATAGGCTTGGGGGTCCAAGGAATCAAGTGACTCGACTGCTTATTCTGGAGAAGGTTGGGAGGAACAGGCCTCTTTGAGTGTTTGTCCACCCTATCAGCATTATCAGGTTCTATTTGTTATTTCTTTCATTTCCGTAACTATTTATTTATTTCTGAAAACTGTTGAATGTCTTATATGATTTTCTATGAATAACTTATTTATATCAGACATGTTAGAAAGAAATAGGTTTATGTTTTGGTTAAACTATTTCTGAATGTTATGAATGATCAGAATTGAATAGTAATAAATAGAATGATTATAAATATCTTCCTGTATTTTTCCTTTCGCATTTTAGCAATGTACTCTAGTATAGGAAGGATTTAATTAACTTAGAGTAGATATGATTGCAGAATGAATATGTTTCAGAGATGAATTCTTGAACATTTACTTCTACTCTAGCCTTATATCAAATAATGATTTCTTAGAATTTCTGTACATATGCTAAACATAATACATAAAGGATGCTTAATACAAAGTTATCAATAGCATTACAAAGTAGTTATGAGTGTTCTCCATTATCTTTCGTTCATCTAAGCTGAATATCGAACAAAACTCTAAATTGTAGCAGTACTAATTAAGATACTTTTATAATCACTACAATTCGGCATTTTTTAAGCTCATGCACATTATATAGACTTCTTCTCAATTTAAAAACCAAGAAATATAGTACTATTCACTACTCAGACTAGTATAAATAAACAAGGAAACATTACAATTATTATTATATTATTATATGGCTAATAATATAGTATTCAAACCCTTCTAAAATATATAGACAAGGTTACTTTATACTATAAACAATAACTGTATTTTGGGTGAAACCTAAGCTTTCACTTTTTCATATTATCGTAGTTCTACTTCACAGATATAAACTTTATAAGTATAAGTAATTGGAAGGCCATGGGTTCAAGCCTCGTCGAGGATGAATGCTCAGTTTGGCCAGATTCTACATTACAACCATCACATAGTTCAGGTTCGAGGCTTGTGAGCTTGCTCGAGTTTTTCTTTTCATAAATTTATAACCATGCAAATATTCCACAATAATCAATTTAAAAAAACTATAGTTGAGCACAATTGCAGACCTTTGCATCGTAGTATCAAATCCAATTACATAGGATGAACAAATATCTCTGTACAGGCCCGAAACCCCATTGAGGGCATGCCCAGGATGATTTTCACCCTTTATTAAATACAAAGAGAAAACTGTAAGTTACATGTTTAAGAGTTCAAGCCCCATCGTGTCATAGTTCATTTACACAATAATTTTAACCCAGGTCAAGGGTTGAAAATTAGTTGGAGATTTCACCCAGTATTTACTTATCATTACAATCGAAATTCAAAACCATGTACACATCAACATTTTGCTTATACTTTAAAAACAAACTCAGTACAATGCCAGAACAAAAAACCATGACATTTAAAAGTATAGTATAGAGAAACGACTCTCATTATCATAGTATTTAATACTTACACCAAAACAAAGTTGAGGTTTAAGCATAGTTTTTCACCACTCTGAGTTGCTATTAAAAGCTGAGAGCTCCAGTTCCATTGGAGGACTTGCTCAGTCAATTTTATTAAGTACCTATTTATATTTATAAATAAACAAAAAATACGATTTCTCTAGGGTTCAAACCCTGCCAACTTTTGTGTTCAAATCCGAAACCTTAAACCCTTGATGTAGGAATCTATCGGTTTTAACAATAACAAGGAAACAAAATTTGACACATTACATTACAGTAACTTTTAAACGAAGAGTAAAATGGAAATCAAAGTCTTTATTTCTTCAATATTTTTACAAAAACACAGTCATAACTGCCAAGGAGACCAAAGGTCCTCCATCACCACAAACTCTGAGTTCAAAACTCATCCAACAACTGTTAGGAAAATCCCTAACACGAGACGATACCCGAAGTTAAACCTTTTTACAGTAATGCTGCTCCGAGCAGTTTCTTAACTCAAAATATCAAATGCAGTATGCACTAGGTAAAACCCTAAGTGTCAAACCCCATTGATAGAGTAACATCTGGTCAAGACCGAGGCTTACCTAGAAGTAATATCAATTGAGTTCAGGTTTAATCCTTATCCCAAACCTGCATACTAAGAAATGAACTCCACCCCTGACAAACAAATATAGTCGGAAGTTAAATATTGAAGAGTGCCATCATTACAAACTAAGAGTCATACTGAAAATAACGATTACAACTATGAATAACTTACCCTGCGAGAGTGGAACCCTGGCCTGTAATCAATACATGTGCGGGAACTCCTTTCCACGACCTAGCCTCCATTAAAGAACCACCATACAACTGTATTAAACACTGTAACAAACCACTTGTTTATACCTTGTAGAAGGCAAAACCCTGGCAGCCAAGAAGGCCTGCCCTCTCTCCTCCACAACGAAGAATAACAATGCAAAGAAGACCAAAACCACGAAGGCTTAGCGATAGGGTTTTATTAAACCCAAGGTTCATTAATGACAAACCACGTGAAGTCCATAAATGCCCCATCGACCACCCAGTTCAATACGAAACCACTTTCATAGTTCCATACATATAACTTTGGTCACATATTAATTTATCGCTGGTGGTATAACAAGAACTCACAAGTGTATAGTTCCCAAACTTAAAACTTGACACATGTTAATGTAACATCGTATGGATAACAAGGACCACCTTTTTCATAGGTTTGGTTATAAACATGCTCGCCATATTTCATAAATATATCATTGGCATAAGGTATCACTCTTGCAAGTGTTTAATACATTCACATGGTATAGAATAGGAACACCACCACTTATCATAATCTAGAATAAGAATGTTAATCTCTTCATATTGGATTTTGGGCCATGTGAATCCTTAATACAATAAACCTAACATTAGACCCTAATAGGGTATATTTAAACCTGCGAACTGGTCAACAAACAAACACGTGCATTAGCGAAAGCTAAGTAAGCCCAGGTTTGTACCAACATCCTCTTGTCAACTATTTAAAGTTCACACACACCCTACTGGTTTAGGCTTAACACTTAAATAAATAAATACACTCATGATGGAAATAATAACAAGGGTCATCATGAGCAATGTAAATTAACAACTGCAATAAGTATTACATTGTTACACATAACTTTAGAGATGCTTATACACTTATCAGTTTAAGATGATAATATAGATAGTATAGAATTAGAGTACTATTTGAACGTATTAATACAAACTTTAATACTCCAACTGTTACGACACTTTCATTTAATTGACGACTAGACAATTAAAATAACTAATGATTATGTAGAAAAAATTATAATGTCCCTTCTTCTACAAACAAAAATATTAAATGCTGAAACTTGCTCTTCCGCATAGCATTTATTGATATTTAGACCGTGTAAAAAATTTTAAATTTTTATGAATTTTTGGGATGTTACAATCATCCTCCATGTCACCAAGCTATCAATCCTTCTTGTCATCAAGCATGTCCTCGTTATCATGTTCCATGTCATCAAACACCATGCTTGACAAGTCATCGATCTTGATTGCTTGTCACTTGTCTTTGTCTTGTCCTTAGCTTGCCATGTCCTTCTTCCATGCTTGTCATAAACACTTGTCATGCTTTCCATGTTTTTCATACTTGTCGCCTTTTCCATTCCTTAAGCCATGTCACCATGTCGATTGTTCTTGCCATAATGTGTATGCTCCATGTTCTTAACTCTTCCATGTCTTTTTCATTAATGTATTTTCATCAATGTCATTATCAAGTCCTTGACATCAATCCTTTGTCATGTCTCCACTTTGGCAAGTCTTGTACACTTGTCATGCTTGCTTTCCACTTGTCAATTCATCAAAGCTTGTCATGTTTACCATTTGTCCAGTCAAGTCTTTGCCATGTCATCACTTTGACCTTTGTCATTAACATGTTTTCATCAATGACAACTTTGGCTATCAAACACTTCAAGCATAAATTGTCAATATTCTTTGCCACATTATCTTCAATGAATGACCACAGAATGGGTCATTTGTTTCTATCATGGGCCCAATCCATTTTGTTTCAAAGGACACAATCCCCACAACCATGTTCGTTACCAAGTCTTGAACAAATGGACTGCACCAATACAATAAAAACTTTATATAATATGCAAAGCCCATCAAACCACTATCATCTAACTTGAATCTAAATTAATTGCAGTCATGTTTTTTAAGTACTATCATTGTCATTCTCATTGGCATTGTGTTTAATATTGTTAATACTATTTTTATAAATTCAATCTAAAAGTTTTAGTGTTCGCACAGGTGTTTGCAGGATCCAACAACCAGCCATCGCCACCGAGGATCAGCACATCTCCACATGTGCAGGTATCGTGTGTATTAAAGCATAAATTTAATTTCAAATATGATGACTTGACTGTGTATATTTATATTTTTCTATATTAAACTATGAGGTTATAAATGTGTATGCAAGTACGAGAACCTCAGCCTTCCAGTGTCGTTATGCCTCCCTCCCTGGCCTTTCGGCCACCGTATATGCCAGTTGTTTCCCCTAGCATACATGCCACATTCCATGCATCCATATCCACAACCATACATCCACCCCCCCTTCCTTTCCAGTACCACAGTTCCATCAAGCTCCCCCTTCCGTTTCATATCCTACATCCCATCACCCCATCCCAACCTTTCAACCACCTCATTATCAGTTTCCCATTTTCCCACCCATCCATAGTCACCAATCCCTCCACTGCAACACAGACCTCTCCCCCGCCCACATTCCCCCACCACACTCGCTTCCCCTTCCACGATGCTTCCATCCATACTACATCCAGTTGGGGTTTATCGCCCTAGACATGCATCTTCACTTCATCCACACCAGTCCATGCCTCCTTCTTCCACCTCTCCTTCCACTATGCCCCCTAGTGGTGTATCCATTGTCGATGTGGCTACATCCTCCCCTATGTTTAGGTACATATGGTACTCCCAAAAGACCGAACACCTAGAGAAACCACTTCACACAAACAGATCACAGATCGATACACCAATATTTTGACATGGTTTAAACCCTAGAGAGGTAAACACTCCACGGCCCTGACCAAATAGCTTCTACGGAGAAATTTATTATGCAAAGAAAGAAAGTTACAAATGATCTTCTCATAATCGATCAACTAGAAAATGACCCTCCATGCTCTTTAAAT
The DNA here is from genome assembly GCA_027924585.1 of Larix kaempferi. Taxonomy (NCBI): domain Eukaryota; kingdom Viridiplantae; phylum Streptophyta; class Pinopsida; order Pinales; family Pinaceae; genus Larix; species Larix kaempferi. The sequence goes on along the minus strand of BSBM01000229.1, from coordinate 15,869,818 downwards.
AGAGATCATAGACCAATCAGGTGTTAAGCCATAGATCAAGGTTAGGTATGATCTAAGAGAAGTTGAGCTGTCGAATCACAACATATCGTGACCGTCGGATTAAATATTTACAAATGCATACTAATACATACTAAAGAAACACACTTTTCCTAATGGATATATTACACAATTTGATCTTAAATAACTCCTAAGTGTCTAAATATCCTAACAGCCCCCCTTAAGAGCAACTTGGGATAGGATTGAAGGGTTTACAAAAGTGACACTATTAGGAGAAGGAAGGAGGCATCCTAACATCCCCCCTTAAGAACAACTTGGGATAGGAGTGAAGGATTCACAAAAGTGACACTATTAGGAGAAGGAAGGAGGCATTAGAGCCTATCCCCCCTTAATGACAAGTTCCCGAACTCCTAACATAGATCGAAGTTTAGAAAACTTCTCTTCTATAAGAGACTTGGTGAAGATGTATGCAACTTGATCATCTGTAGGACAAAAGAGCACTTCAAGAACACGATCATGAACAAGATTTCTGATGAAGTGCATATGTAGCTCAATGTGTTTGCTGTGTTTATGTAGGACTGGATATTTGGCAAGCTTGATGGCACTTTGATTGTCTCACCAAAGTGGACTAGGCTGCTGCTGCTCGAATCCAAACTCTGAAAGGATCTGTCAAAGCCATAAAGCTTCCTGACTGGCATTAACCGCAGCTCGATCTTTTGCCTCTGCTGAAGAAAGAGCAAGAGCTTGTTGTTTCTTACAAGCCCAAGTGACAGGTCCAGATCCCAGACTGAAAACATAACCTGCAATAGACTTTCGATCATTAGGATCGCCAGCCCAATTTGAATTAGTGAAACCAATCAACAAAGGTTTCCCCCCTGTACTGTAATGAATCCCAAACTGAATTGTACCTCGAATATATTGAAGTATTCTTTTAGCTACTTTCCAGTGACTTTCATGAGGTGTTTGCATATAATGGGAAACACGACCAACAACAAAGGAAAGGTCAGGACGAGAATGAGTCAAGTATAAGAGACTACCAACAAGCTGACGATACAAGGTGGCATCTACTTCAGGTGAAGTACAAGTGGCAGAAAGTTTGAATCCAGATTGGAAGGGAGAAGGGGCTGGTGTATAATCTTCCATGTGAAAGTGAAGAAGAAGGTCACAAGCATACTTACACTGAGAAAGAAAGATTCCTTCTTTGGTTTGCAGGACTTGGAGACCAAGAAAATAATGCAAATGTCCTAAGTTTGACATTTCAAAATTTTGCTTGAGACTAGATTTCACATGGGTTATAAGCTTAGGGTCACTACCAGTAAGAATAAGGTCATCAACATATATAACAAGTATGATGAGATGGTTTCCTACTTTCTTGGTATAGACATTGGGGTCAGAATGGCATCTAGAAAAACCAGTGTCAAGGAGAAAGCTATCCATTTTGGCATTCAAAGCTCTAGGAGCTTGCTTAAGGCCATATAAGGGTTTCTTAAGGTGGCAGACAAGGCTAGAGGTATTCTGAACATATCCAAGAGTTTGTTCCATGTAAATTTGCTCTTGTAAATCACCATGTAAGAAGGTAGACTTGACATGCATTTGATGGACTTCCCAGTTATGTAAGGCTGCAAGGGAAAGAACAAGGCGGATAGAGTTCATTTTTGCGACAGGAGTAAAGGTTTCATTGTAGTCAATCCCTTCAACTTGGGAAAAACGTTTGGCAACTAACCTTGCCTTAAGTCTTTCAACACTTCCATCTGATGCATACTTAGTTCTGTAGACCCATTTACATCTGACAAGTTTTCTTCCTTTTGGAAGAGGTACAAAATCCCAAGTATCGTTCACCATTAAGGAACGATATTCTTCATCCATAGTTGCATCCCAATATGGATTTCCTGAAGCTTCTGCAAAAGTTTATGGATCATGATTATCAGAAACGTGAGCCAAAAGGGAAGAGGCTTGCTGAAACTGAGAACGTGCTCGGCGTTGATCTCTAGGATCATCGGCAAGATCACCGGCTACTTCACATGTTGAACAGACCCATCGAGGAAGCACTTGTGCTGGTGCATGTGAGGCACCTGCAACAATTAATTAATAAAAATATGCGAAATAGCATAAATGACAGAACTCAAAATCACTTTTATATTGATCACAGGCCACTTCGAGGGGGCAACCTCCTATGAGAAAGCTCAATACAAATAACTTCACGGTTCCTTCATAGGTCTCAACACACACTTATATACTAAGTCTAGGCGCCAATACTATGGGTCAAAACCATGGGCCACTACAAACTATGGATCAACAATACTACGGGCGACTTACAAAGCATATGCGCCAACAACAATAACATAAACTATTGATCAACAAATACTACGGGATGACTTACAAAGCATATGCGTCCAATAACAATATACTAACAAAGTAAAGACATGGGTTCCTAACATCCCATCCCCCTTAAAAAAAGCTTTGTCCTCAAAGCTTTAGATGTGGAAATTGTTATTGAATCTGAAGGAGTGGTTCCCATGTAGCATCCTCTGGTTGCATGCCGTACCACTGAATTAAGACCTCTGTGATAGAGCGAGAGTGAAGCTGACGAGTGCGCCGATTGAGGATGGCCTCCGGCTCCAAAAGGATGGATCCTTCATTATCCAGTTTGGGTAAAATCGTTTGTCCACTGATGTTGGTGCCAAGAAATTTCTTCAGACAAGAGACATGAAAGACTAGATGAATGCGGGAAGAAGGAGGAAGTTCCAACTTATAAGCAACGGACCCAATCTTCTGAAGAATCCGATATGGCCCATAGAACTTTGGAGAGAGCTTATGACGCCCTTTGAGTTTCAGGGAAGACTACTTGTACGGATGGAGACGAATAAAAACCATATCGCCGACTTGAAAAGTGCACTCAGAACGGTGCTGATCAGCTTGTTGCTTCATGCGATTTCTTTCCATGTGAAGATTATCCCGCAAAATGCGAAGAATTTGATCACAGTTTCGAAGGACTGTGTCAACTTCCTGAACTGGTGAACTGGTGGGGGTGTATGGAAGAAGAACTGGAGGTGCCTAACCATAGACTGCTTCATATGGGGTCATTTTAGAGGTAGTGTGGTAAGAGGTATTGTACCACCATTCAGCGAGAGGGAGCCACTTTGCCCACTGATGTTGTTGTTCAGAGGTGAAGCAACGAAGATAAGTTTCCAAGCATTTATTGATAATTTCAGTCTGACCATCTGTTTGTGGGTGATACCCTGAACTCATCTTCAGTTTGGTGCCAGTGTGGTGAAATAGTTCAGTCCAAAAATGACTAGTGAAAGTCGCATCATGATCCGAGACAATGGAAGAAGAGATGCCATGAAGACGAAAGATCTGGTCCAGGAAAATTTGAGCGACTAAAGAGGCTGTATAGGGATGGCTGAGAGCACAAAAATGACTATATTTGGAGAGGCGATCAACCACAACGAGAATCACTATCTTCCCGCCAGATTTAGGGAGCCCTTCAATGAAATCCATAGAAATATCTGTCCAAATCCGTGTAGGTATGGGCAAGGGTTTGAGCAATCCTGGAAGGAGTGTTGTTTCACCCTTATTGCGCTGGCAGGTATCACATTCGGCCACCATATGTTGAATTGTCCTTTTCATCCCCTGCCAAAAGAAGTTACGCCGTGCCCGTTCATACGTTTTGAGGAACGTAGAGTGCCCTGCCGATGGAGAAGCATGGAGTTCATAGAAGACAGCCTGTTGAAGATCCATGCTTTGGGGAAGCACCAGACGACCCTTGTATCTTAGATAAGCACCATCCCAAGAGTAATGTGGTATAGCAGAAGGATTGTTGGTCAAGCATTGGATGATTTGAGATAAGGAAGAGTCATTGACATAACCCTGTTGAACATATTGCAACCAATTTGGAACAGGCATAGAAATAGCTGAAAGAGAACCTTGAGCATCAAATGTGAGAGAAAGAGCATCTGCCACAATATTGTCTTTACCCTTCTTGTAAGTGATCTCATAGTCATAACCCATGAGTTTGCTAACCCATTTCTGTTGTGCCGGGGAGGAGACACGCTATTCCAAGAAATATTTCAGACTCTGGTGATCAGTCTTGATGCAAAAATGATTCCCTAATAGGTATGGGTGCCACTCCTGTACTGCATGCAAAATAGCCATCATTTCCTTCTCATAGATAGAGGCAGCTAAATTCTTACCTGAAAGGGCTTTGCTGGTGAACGCAATGGGGTGTTCATCTTGAAGGAGAACAACACCAAGTCCATTGCCACAAGCATCACTCTCAATAGTGAAGGGCTTGGAAAAATCGGGCATAGCTAGAACAGGTGTAGTACACATAGCTTGTTTTAGTTTGTCAAATGCACACTGAGCAGCATGTGTCCATGTAAAAGCATCATTTTTCAATAGAGCAGTTAATGGAGCTGCAATCTTCCCATAATCCTTGACAAACTTGCGGTAGTAGCCAGTCAACCCCAAAAAACCACGAAGGCTCTTGAGTGTCTGAGGATGCGGCCAATTGTTCATGGCATCGATTTTGGCAGAATCCACGCGAACCCCTTGTGCTGAGATAATGTGCCCGAGATACTCAACTTCCTTCTGTCCAAAAACACATTTAGACTGCTTGGCATGGAGATGATGGCCAGAGAAAAGTTGCATGACAAGATCCAGATGCTGGAGATGTTCATCCCATGTTTTACTGTAGATGAGGATATCATCAAAGAATACCAGAATGAATTTCCGCAAGTAGGGTCGAAATATTTTGTTCATTAATTCCTGGAATATGGAAGGAGCATTAGTGAGGCCAAAGGGCATGACCAAAAACTTATAATGGCCATCATGTGTGCAGAAAGCTGTTTTAGGGATATCATCCTCATGGACACAAATTTGATGATACCCAGAACGAAGATCCAACTTGGAGAAAAAGTGAGCCCCATGAAGCTCATCAACAACAGGAATTGGAAACTTATCCTTGATGGTGAGGTGATTAAGTGCTCGGAAGTCAATGTAGAGGCGCCATGACCCTTTTTTTTTGCGGACAAGAATAACTGGAGAAGAAAAGGAACTAGTGCTTGGGCGAATAATACCTTGCTTTAATAAGTCCCGAACGAGCATTTCAATCTCCGTTTTTTGGTGAAATGGGTAGCGATAGGGCCTGATGTTGGGAGGAACACTGCCATGAAGGAGCTGAATACGATGGTCTTCTGGCCTGGAAGGTGGAAATCCCACTGGTTCAGAAAAAACACCTGTATATCGATCCAGAATTTGTTGTAGATCCAAAGGAGTAGTGGAGACCGCTGAAGGTTGCATTTGAATGGAATGGAGCTGAGCGATGACACCATGTGAATTCTTTTTGAGGAGTTTTTCCATGCGATGTGAACTGATGATGCTGAGAGAACCTGGTTGTAATCATGTCAAGGTGTGTTTTTGGCCATTGAGGGAAAACTGCATCCAAAGTTCAACAAAATCCCATAAGATAGGGCCAAGTGTGCGTAGCCATTGAGCACCCAAAACCACATCACATCCGCCTAAAGTCAAGGCAAACATGTTAGAGCGCAAGGTATAATCTCCCATAGAGATACGCACATTTCAACACTTCCATTTGCAAGGTAAGGTGCCCCCATTGGCAACCATGACTTCAAAGTTGGAGCAAGGATGGATAAAACAATCAGCTTGTTTTGCGATCCGAGGGTCAATGAAATTATGAGTGCTACCAGAATCAATGAGTATTGTAAGAGGAAGCTTCTTGAAGTAACCCTTGACCCGCATTTTTTGGGGGGTGGTGATTCCAGCTAAAGCATGGAGAGATATCTCTGGTTGGTCATCCTGAGACGGAGGGTCAATAGGCAGTTCCTGAATGTCGACCGGAGCATCCAGTGTTTCTGGATCTTCGTCACCAATTTCAGAGGCAGGCGGAGAATCCACATCCAAGAGATAGAGCTTTTGCTGAACACATCTATGTCCCTAAGTGAATTTCTCATCACAATTATAGCAAAGCCCCTTTTCTCTGCGTGCTTGCATCTCTGTTTCAGACAAATGCTTGATAGGAGTTGGTCGAGGAGCCTGCGGTATAGGTGGTTTTTGCTCCTGCACGGTTCCTTCATACCGCAGGCTCCTTCATAGGAGTTTGGCCCTTTTTTTTTTTTCCAGAGTGGAGCGGCTACGGCTCGGAAGGGATCTGAAACGACGCCGAATGGATTGAAAATGGTTGGATCTGGAACAGCTTGCAAAATGGACCTGAACGACTGGATCTAAAACGACGCAACAACGATCGACAACAGTTCAGGTGAAAATAGATATGGACCCCAGGTATGTGTGACTTCCTAACAGTTCAAGGGTTTCACTCGGCCACCAATGCTGTCTGACGGCTTGCGTATTGGGGCAGTACCCCTCACTCCACGGCTCAGGTAAAACTGATAACCGCTTTGCCACAAACGACAGCTCTTGGTTTACCTCACGGGTGGGAACTAGTCAATCAGGTAGGGGTCGTTGCCCTTTTCACTAGCAGGTCCTCTCAATGGGCCAACTACTTCGGGGTTCCTGTGGTACTCCTCACAATGAGTTTCAGGGCTTATGCCCAAGTACTTCCCACAGTTAAGCGGATAGGGATTATTCCCAAATCCGAACCTGCAACAGATGCAAAAAAAAATTTTGGCAGAAATTTCACCCAGCGAGCCCAAGAAAGTGCTCTGATACCAGATGTGAGGCACCTGCAACAATTAATTAATAAAAATATGCGAAATAGCAGAAATGACAGAACTCAGAATCACTTTTATATTGATCACAGGCCACTTCGAGGGGGCAACCTCCTATGAGCAAGCTCAATACAAATAACTTCACGGTTCCTTCATAGGTCTCAACACACACTTATATACTAAGTCTAGGCGCCAATACTATGGGTCAAAACCATGGGCCACTACAAACTATGGATCAACAATACTACGGGTGACTTACAAAGCATATGCGCCAACAATAATAACATAAACTATTGATCAACAAATACTACGGGACGACTTACAAAGCATATGCGTCCAACAACAATATATTAACAAAGTAAAGACATGGGTTCCTAACAGTGCAACTGGAGGAACATGAGCAAGTGGAGGTGGATTTTCATCCTCACTGTCATCATCATAAACTGGAGTTGGAAAATTTCCAAGGATGTTGGAAGAAGAAGAAGGCACAATTGTCGAATTAGGCTCATAGGCCAAAGATGGCACAATCACCGAGTTAGGCTCACAGGCTAAGAGATTTTCATCAAATTTAACATCTCTTCGAATGATTACATCATGAGAATGTGGTTGAAGCAGTCTATAACCTTTTACATCTTCAGAATATCCAAAAAATATGCACTTTTCACTTTTAGGCTGCAATGCTTTCCGTTTTTCATCCGGAATGTGAGCCCATGCTTCACTACCAAAGACACAGAAGTGACTTACATCTGGTTTAATTTTACTCCATGCTTCTTCAGGTGTGATACCTTGTAAAGATTTAGTGGGGGTGTGATTAACTATGTAATTTGCACAATTTATGGCTTCAACCCAAAATTGAAGACTTAGTCCCTTAGATTGGATCATACAATTAGCCATTTCTTCTAAAGTGTGGTTTTTCCGTTCAGCTACACCATTCTGTTGTGGTGTATATGGAACAATGTGTTGTTGTTGGATTCCTTGTTCAGTGCAGAAAGTAGTGAACTTTTTGTTAACATATTCTCCTCCATTGTCAGATATTAACTTAGTAATTTGATGACCAGATTCTTTTTCAACATGGGCCTTGTAGGCCAAGAACATGTTAAATACTTCACTCTTACATTTTAGGAAATAAACCAAAGTGCATCTAGTGTAATCATCAATGAAAGATAAGAAATATTTGAAACCAGAAAAGGAAGCAGATGGAAGAGGACCACACAAGTCACTATGCACAAGCTTCAAGGGAACCGAGGTGTGCCAAGAGGCACGTTTGTCAAAACTGTCCCGATGATGTTTTCCGAGTACACAACCGGAACAAACACCATCCCTGCAAGATACCATCGGAAGACCTGTCACCATATTGTCTTTACATAGTTGTTGCAATGAGCGATAATTTAAGTGACCAAATCGCTCATGCCAAAGTTTTCTCAAGTTATCACTATGAGCAACAAAAACTGAAGGAAAATGTGATGACCCAATGTTGTTAAATTTGTACAGCCTCGTAATATCATCAACAGATCCGGTAGCTAGGACCTGTTGAGGATCTTTAAAATCCTTGATTACAACTTGGTGAGGTGTAAACATCACAGTTTTACCTTCACCAGAATGAGTGATTTGATAGACTGATAACAAATTGCAGGAAATTCTTGGAACACATAGTACATCACTAAAATGACCATTATCTACTGGAATTGTTCCAACTCCTACAACACTTAGAGATCTATCATCACCAACAAATATTTGTTTGGTGTTACATTCATGCATGGTAGAAAAGATGGCTTGATCCTTAGCCATATGATAAGATGCTCCAGAATCAATGAGCCATTCATTTGAAGTAGAAGAAGAAGATGCATTATAAGAATAACCAGAAGAACAAAGTGCATGTCTATGAGAGGTAGATTTTGAAGGCGAATCTAGGCTGATGTGGTGCTTCTTCAATGCTGCTTCCAAGGATGCCATCTTCTTAAAACACTTAGATTCATTATGATTATCTTTCCCGCAATAGTTTCAATGACGCTTAGTCTTCTTGCCTTTTGGATTGAGTCCTTTGTCATTTTTTAAAGAAGGAGTTGACTAAGAGGGTTTGGAACCCTTGTTTGACTTATTATTGTGAAAATTTTGTTTCTTGGGAGGCTTGAACTTTTCTTTCTGTTGGGACAATAAGGCTTTTCGAGATGTATCTGCATTGTTAATTATTCCAAGAAGGATGAGCTTATCTTGCTCTCTAATCAAGGAATCACAAAATGATTCAAGACTAGGATCTTGATAGCTAGCTGCATTCAAGGATTCTTTCATGGAGTAAAATGTAGATACAAAAACAGAATATGCAGGTCCAAGTTTGGAAAGAATATGATAAATGCATTGTTTGTCTTCCCTCTTAATCTTGCATTCTTCACACAAAAGTTTAAGAGTTTTGTACTAAGATAAATAATCTTGTATGCATGAAAAATCATTTGGATTTATAGAAATAAACTCATTTTCGACTTGGTGACCTCGAATTTCATTGTGTTTACCAAACATAGATTCCAACTTATCCCAAGTAGCATCAAGTTCATCAATTCCAGATATGTGGAATCGCAAATCATTAGAGATTGACATCCCAATCAATCCACGAGCTTCATCACATCTATTTTCCCATTTGATTTTCTTATCATCATCAGTGGGTTCTGTTTCTTTCCCTGAGGTAATTATGAAAAGTCCTCTACTTCGTAGAACATCCTCCATATGAGATTTTCATGAGAAATAGTTGAAACTGGTAAGTAGAATATCACAAGGGGTGGCCATATTTGTAAATTAATGGCTGTAAAAGAAAAAACCAATAGTTTGGATGCGAAGATCTCGGAAAAATAGGTAGTTTAAAAAAAACGACACTGAAAATTGACTCCGTATGATGAAGTTATGCTTGATCAAAGAAAATGTTGAAGATGTCCCCAATACTGACGTGGTAGATAGAGAATGACCAACTAAAAAAAGGACCCCCCTCTTCCCAAGATGAACCTTTGACAATCACTTTACAAGAAAGTTGCTTTAAGTGAATCAATTTTGTAAAATAAGTGATTTCACTTTTACAATGATGTTACTTTAAATAATGTTGCAATAAAAAAGAACTTAAGTGACTCACTTTTTATTTTTATTTTTTATTATTTAAGTGAGATGCACTTTTACAATAAAGTAACTTGAAAATAGAAATTGCATGCACTTTTTTTTTTTAAAGTAACTTCCTAAGATTTGAACTCAAGACCTATTAAGGAATAAAGCAACTTTGAACCAATTGAGCTAGATTAAAAGGTGTGTAAAATATGGGAAGGAGGAAGGTTTTTTTTTTTTTTTACTCTTTTTGCTCGGTTTCTGTGCTTGCCTTTTTCCCTGCAAATCACACCATAAACCAAAACAAAAAACTTTTCCACACTTATGGGGTTAGATCTCGTTATCTTACCCGAAAAGTCTACGTTTTCTCTCTGTTTCTGATTTGCCGAGATTGCACAAGGTGCACGACAAATAGCATACGCAGCCGAGAAAAACCATTTCCCTTTCTGTTTCTGATTCGCCGAGATCGCACAAGGTGCACGGTAAAGAGAATATGCAGAAAGGGAAAGAAACAATATGAAACTAAAAAAATCTAATAATAAAAACTGATAAAATATGAGTTTTTTTTTTAAACAAAAATAAAAAAACGTCACTGTAACATTATACCTTCAGATTTGATGAAATAAACGTTTCTGAAGCAACCGGAAACTGTTTTCGATCAAACAAAAACTATTTATCAATGGAAACGGCACTCTAGATGCAATGGAGCACGTCCCATGGCCCCGAAATGCACAGAAATAACAGAACCAGAAACCCTTTCAAGTTTCGGCAACAAGAGTTCAAGATCTATATCATAACTGGAAGCGGCTCTTGATAAAAGCTCTGATACCATGTTCAGGTACACAGGGTACTCCCAAAATACCAAACACCTAGAGAAACCACTTCACAGAAATAGATCACAGATCGATACACCGATGTTTTGATGTGGTTTAAACCCTCGAGAGGGAAACACTCCACGGCTCCGGCCAAATAGCTTCTACGGAGCAATTTATTATGCAAAGAAAGAAAGTTACAAATGAGCGTATCATAATTGATCAACTGGACAATGACCCTCCATGATCTTTAAATAGAGATCATGGACCAATTGGGTGTTAATCCACGAATCGAGGTTAGGTATGATCTAAGAGAAGTTGAGCTGTCGGATCACAACATATCGTGACCGTCGGATTAAATATTTACAAATGCATACTAATGCATACTAAAGAAACACACTTTTCCAAATGGATATATTACACAAGTTGATCTTAACTAACTCCTAAGTGTCTAAATATCCTAACACCCTATACCATCCACCCTAGCATCGTAGCAGGTTGTCCAGCCGACTACTCCATCCACCAGCCCTGAAGACCAGCTGGTTGTGTTCACGGTGATATTGACTAGTTTATGAAAATCTCGTTCAATTTTAACGAAAATTACTATATGCATCTAATTTCATCATTTATGTGACTGTTCTAAATGTTGCAGAGTGGCATTGCTGAGAGAATTGGAGCATGGAGGAGGGAGACCCCCTCATGACTTACAGTCTCGCATGCGGTGAGTTATCAAAGATTTGAAAACTTTTTATATTTTTAAATTATGTTTTATACTTGTATAATTGCCAGGAAAAGTTGACATATTATTGTCGTCGTTTCATGGCTCAAGGGGACATGGTCCAAGTCGCCCGAAGGATCCAGCTTCTCTAGCATGAAGAAGAGGAAGACCGATTTTGGAGATGCACTTGGGAGCTCCAAGGGCGGGCAGGAGGATTAAGAGACCCTCCTATGTACAATATCCACAATGTGGCATTTTGGGCACGAGTTGCCATATTTTGTACAGGGCATGAGTTGCCATTATATAGACGTTGGGAATGATGTTCCATTTTTCCAAAAAGTGTATATGATTGGTCATTTTTGCATATTAATAGATGGATCTGCACTTGTCTATATGACTTTGTATTTGATTACATTTTTGCATACATGATTTTGTCTTCAATAATAATGTTATGGAAAATTTTTCACATACATATAGATTTTATTTCTAGACATCAAGTGACATCAATATGAGTCCCTTGTATTTGAATGGGTCTTGCATCTTACACTTTTTCACACATCAAGCACATGGATGTACATGTGATTCTGCATTAGAAGTAAACTCAAACTATAGATAACCAAAGCTGATAACATGTACATGTGAGTCTGCATTAACATGAATGTCTTCCAAATGTTTTCATAAATTAGCATAGAAACAACAATGGTCGAAAGAATTAAATAAAAACCATTTTGAAATATGAAATAATAAATGATAAAGAAACTTATGAAAAGAAGACGTCCTCAAATAATTGCTCAAAATGCAAGACATACAACTTCAATCCAACCACAATATGTCTTGGTAATAGTTAGTATTGGTGCAAGGTTTTCCTTTTACAATTCTTCACTAGGTTTGTAGAAACCCTGCTTGCACTTGTCTCGTCTCATGCTCAATTGAAGTGTTTATTTATAGCGTATCTCAGAAAACAACATGGAACCAACCTCTTTTGGAAGCTCACCCCTTATGGCCTTGATGGAGGCTCACAACTCAACACTATATGTTTCGATACACTTAATGCTCAGTCCTTCAAATTGCATAGTTAGAAAGAGTATGCATTGCATTTGCCTCTCAATTTGTTTGATTGAATATGCATGCGTTTTGTAATGGGATCGTTACATAGCTAATCTAGAATTTTTATGTGGATGGAGACACCCAACAACCATTGATTCCTAGATCTCTACACACAAGTTAAAGAAAAAACAAGAAAAACTCCTAACATTGGGAATAGATATCCAAAACCAACAATGCAACTAGAACACAATGACCAAGGGAACTTCAAAATGCAACACCACTCCACAAAATAAGTTGCTTTAGACCTACCTCATTTGGTATGAGAGAAGCTGCTTTAGATACTTAGAGACCTACCTACAACTTCTCTCACTTGGTATGAGAGAAGTTGCTTTAGACCTACCTCATTTGGCATGAGAGAAGCTACTTTAGATACCTAGAGACCTACCTACCACTTCTCTCATTTGGTATGAGAGAAGTTGCTTTAGACCTTCCTCACTCATGTCAATGCTTGAGTCTTTAGAGGCCGACCTCCCACGCCACATGTCCTCTTCAACATTTTTTGTTCTCTTGGTTTTGTGTCCACCCGAACTTTTTTCATGCTTTGGGTACCTTGAGGTATATCCCCAACCCAAAAAACTCTTATATTATGTTGGTTATTGGCTTCACCCAACAAAATTATAGTTAACAATACACATATTCATAGATTTGGTTCCCCATGCTCAATGCTCACCCAAATGTAGCTAGATTTTGGGTTTTTTTTGGAGGCTACTCTCCCACCCAAAATCATCTCTTGTGTTGTGTCATCTTCTAAACCTCCTCTATGATGTGCCATTTTCCTCCAACAACTTTTTCTCTTAGCAACTCAATCTCTTTGGAATTTACCCTACTTGAATCTATTTAGTATAAGGTTTACTTTCTAGATTTAGTGCCCTTATCAAAGCATCGTGTCATCAACCTAGGGTTTCCACTAATATATTCTAACTAGATACCATAATCTTCTTGACCAAATTTGGTGGACAAATGCATAGAGATATTCTAGACTCTTAGATATGTATCCTAACAATTTATTTTAAAACATGCTCATTTATGGTTGAAGATTGATGCTTGAATCCTATATATAACCACTTAGAGGGACTTGTCCAAACCTATGCCAGTCCCACACTACAAATATCTACAACAAATTCAATGAGGAACAATCCACTAGTGATCTTCACCATGACACATTACATTGGATGCATTGTGTTAGGCTTTGAAAAGACAATTTTTATCCTCTAGGTTATGAATCAAACTTAATAAATAGGTGGTTCCAATTGTGATAGGATTATAGACAAAGTATACAACAATACATAGAGGTTTTTACTAGTCTCTGACTAAATTTAGGATTCTAAAGAAACACTTATCTTAAATTTAATTCATTTATTGTTAAATATTTCCTAATGAAATAGCTATTTGAGAGCACCACCTTAGACCAAGCCATACCATTAATATAAAATGTACATTAGAGAAATGACCTAATTCAATTTCCTTTTGTAACTCTAACGCTAACCCTCACCCAAACCCTAGCACTAAACCCTCTGTACTGTTTAGATACTTACTCCAATGTGTCCTAATCTCCCTACAAGTAAAACTACCTCTTCACCCTCTCCACAATGGTGCCACTATCATGAAACTCAAAAGCTTGATAAATTTAAACATAAATAATAGATATTGTTTAATAAAGTTTAAAATATTATTTAATATAATATTTATAACATATTATGATTGGAGGTGACTTAAAATATATAATATCCACAATGGCCATGTGCACCTGTGGGAGCAGACGGAATCAGGGTCTGCTCGCTCGTTTGGGTTCCATGGCCCCGGAGCAAATCCTCAAAGTGTCCCTAAATGGACCTGGGGTGTCCAACTAGAATTCTCGTAGCACCCAAACCGTGGCTCCGTTCGTGAATCCGTCGATTCCGATGGGTCTGGGGAACTGGGTTTCAGCTAGGGTACCCCACACCGTGCCTCGAAGTCTCGGAAATGGTGCTAATGTGCCATCTCCAAAGATAGGGTTTTGCATAGTGAGGGCCATTCCAATTTATCTCAAGTGGGATAATTCTCATCTGGAGACTCCAGGGTGTGCGTGGCCACCATGGACATGTCCACAATGGCAATGCGCACCTGTGGCCGACGGAATCCAATTCCACTCACAGGTTTGGGTTCCATGGCCCCATAGAAAATCCTCAAAGTGTCCCTAAGTGGCCCCAGGGTGTCCAACTAAAATTCCCATGCACACAAACCATGGCTCTGTTCGCGAATACGTCAATTCCGATGGATCTGGGGCGCTGGGTTTCAGCTAGCACCCCTTGCAAACCGTGCTGCGAAGACTCAGAAACGGTGCTAATGTGACATCTCCGGAGCTAGGGTTTTGCTCAGTGAGGGCCATTCCAATTTCGCTTAGAGGAACCATTTATCATCCAGAGGATCCTAGGCATGCGTGGAAACCGTGGAAGCATCCACAATGGCAATATGCACCCGTGGGAGCCGACAGAATCCAAGTCTGCTCACCGGTTTGGGTTCCGTGGCCCCGGAGCAAATCCTCAAAGTATCCCTGAATGGCCCCGAGGTTCCCGAATAAAATTACCGTAGCACCCAAAATGTGGCTCCGTTCATGAATCTATAGATTCTGATGGATCCACAACACCGGTTTTTAGCTAGGGGTCCCCCTAGACTGTGTCTCAAAGACTCGAAAACAGTGCCAATGTGCCATCTCTGGAGCTAGGGTTTTGCTCAGTGAGGGCCATTCCAATTTCGCTCAAGGGGGTCATTTCTCATCTGAAGGCTCCCGGGCATGCGTGGCCACCGTGGAAATGTCCACAATGGCCACTTGACCCTATGGCAGCCGACGAAATCCAATTCCGCTGGCCAGATTGGGTTCCGTGGCTCCGGAGCAAATCCTCAAAGTGTCCTTGAATAACCTTGGGGTGCTTGACAAAAATGCCTATAGAACCCAAACCATGGCTCCACTCGTGAATCCGTCAATTTTGATGGGTCTGGGACGCCGGTTTTCAGCTAGGGGAACCCCACACCATGCCTCGAAGTCCCAGAAACAGTGCCAATGTGCCATCTACGGAGCTAGGGTTTTGATCAGTGAGGACCATTCCAAATTTTCTCAAGGGGGCCATTTATCATCCGGAGACTCCCGGTCATGCGTGGCCACCATGGATGCATTCACAATGGAAATGAGCACCTGTGGGAGCCGACAAAATCCAAGTCTGCTCACCGGTTTCGGTTTTGTGGCACCGAAACAATTCCTCAAAGTGTCCCTAAATGGCCCTAGGGTGACCGACTAAAAAGCCCGTAGCATCCAAACCGTGGCTCCATTCGTGAATCTGTCAATTCCAATGGGTCCAGTACTTCAGGTTTTAGCTAGGTCACCCCGACACTGTGCCTCGAAGTCCCAGAAACGGTGCCAATGTGCCATCTCCGGAGCTAGGGTTTTGTTTAGTGAGGGTCCTTCCAAATTCGCTCAAGGGGGGGATTTCTCATCCAGACGCTCCCGAGAGTGCGTGGCCACCTTGGACGCATCCAAAATGGTCACGTGCACCTGTGGGATCCACCGAAATATAATTCTGCTCACTAGTTTTCGTTCCGTGTCCCTAGAGCAAATCCTCAAAATGTCCCTGAATGACCTTGGGGTGCCCGACAAAAATGCTCGTAGAACCCAAACTGTGGCTCTGTTCGCGAATCCGTCAATTCTGATGGGTTCGAGACGCCGATTTCCAGCTAGGGGCCCCCCCACACCATGCCTCAAAGTCCCATAAATGGTTCCAATGTTCCATCTCTAGAGCTAGGGTTTTGCTCAGCGAGGGCCATTCCAAATTCGCTCAAGGTGGCCATTTATCATCTGGAGGCTCCCAAGCGTGCGTGGCCACCGTGGACACATCCAAACTGGAAATACTCACCTGTGGGAGCCGACGAAATGAAATTCCACTCGTTGGTTTGGGTTTCGTGGTCCCAGAGCAAATCCTCAAAGTGTCCCTAAATGGCCCCGGGGTGCTCGACTAAAATGCCTGTAGCTCCCAAACCGTGGCTTCGTTCATGAATCCGTCAATTTCCATGGGTCCTGGATGTCAGGTTTCAGCTAGGGGACCCCCCACACCATGCCTTGAAGTCCCAGAAATGGTGCCAATGTGCCATCTCTAGAGCTATGGTTTTTCTCAGTGAGGGCCATTCCATTTTTGCTCAAGAGGACCATTTCTCAACTGGAGGATCCCGGGCATGCGTGGCCACTTTGGACGCATCCAAAATGGAAATACGCACCTGTGGGAGCCGACGGAATCTAATTCTGCTCGCTGGTTTGGGTTCCATGGCCCCGAAGCAAATGCTCAAAGCATCCCTGAATGGCCTTGGGGTACCCGACGAAAAATGCCCGTTGCACCCAAACCGTGGCTCCATTCATGAATCCGTCGATTTCGATGGGTCCGACACACCGGGTTTCATCTAGTGGCCCCCCACACCATGCCTTGAAGTCCCAGAAACGGTGCCAATGTGCCATCTCTGGAGCTAGGGTTTTGCTTAGTGAGGGCCATTCCAATTTTGCTCAAGGGGTCCATTTCTGATCCGGAGGCTCCCGGACATGTGTGGCCACCATGACCGTGTGCACAATGGAAATGCACACCTGTGGGAGCCTACAAAATCCAAGTCCGCTTGTCGGTTTGGGTTTCATGGCCTTGGAGAAAATCCTCAAAGTGTCCCTGGATGGCCCCGGGGTGCCCAACGAAAATGCTCGTTGCACCCAAGCTGTGACTCCGATCGTGAATCCATCGATTCCGATGGGTCTGGGATGTCGGATTTCAGCTAGGGGATCCCCCAAACCATGCCTCGAAGTCTCGGAAACAGTTCCAAGGTGCCATCTCCAGAGCTAGGGTTTTGCTTAGTGAGGGCCATTCCAATTTTGCTCAAGGGGGCCATGTCATGTCCCAAATTTGGAATTGGGTCACAATGGCCTAATCACATAGCCATATTCATTAGAGTTTGTAAAATTGATGTTAAGGGTTAAATAATTGCCAAAGAGGAAAATTACTAGTTTCCTAGGTTTGGGGTGGAAGCTTTGGGATTTGGAATAAGGGGGATAATAAATGATGTTTAGACATTATAAGGGTTCAAGTATTTAATAAATAGAGTGAATAAAGAAATTCAAGAGAAATCCTAGGTGACAAATGGTTTTGGAGACATATGGAGGATGTGGGACCCACACTAGCTTGATTTTTCATAATACATGGTATCTCTCTTTTGCAAATTTGAATTAATAGGAATGTGAACACTCTTGGGTGAGTTGGTAATTTATAACACATGTCATTGAGCACCTTAGGTTGAATTGGGAAGGATTGGTAACCTCCATGGAAGATAAAGAGTCAAAGTGGAAGTTTGTGGACACTTGGGCTAGATTCCCTAACCCCTATGACACCAATGATGGAGCATCTATGACAACTATGACAAATTGCAGACCTGACCTCTGACATCTGACCACTATGACATGTCAGCCCCACAAATAGGCTCAAGGAAGGCGAATTTGGGAGTTGGAGAAGCCAAAGAGACTCAAAATCAAATTTGGGAGAAGATGGAAGGTTGGAACTAGGAGACAAGTGACAAATGTGGAATATTTCCTAAATGGAAATCTATTGAATCTATTGAGAGGATTTCGACCCTTAGAAGGATAATGTTGGTTATAAAATGTAGAAATGAAGTATGAGAATATCTTTTGATCATTTGTAGAATTTGCAATTGCATTTGTGAAGAGGGAGAGCTAGTGGATGACTAGTTTCTTGCCTTAGCCAATTTCGAGGGTGAAAGATTCCCATCCAAGTTGGTAATTGGAAAGGCCATTCAGACCTTTCATTTGGAGCTTTAATGGAGTCTTTATTTGCAGGTGTAAGCTACAGGGCAGCTCATGGTTTCTTCTACTGCAGCTCACTCCAACCATTTCCAGTTTTGATGGCATATTCTTGATCCTTGAGGGAGGGCGTTTTTGGTGAGCTATTGTACTTTTTGGGGGAGCTTATAATGCCCCATTTATTTTGTAATATGAAGTAAATACTCTATTCTTCATCTCCAGAAAGTTTCAGGTCGAAATTCCAAGTAGAAATGTATAAATCTCATTTTTAATGGAAGAACAATGCCATTTCCCCACTACCTTGTTGTGAACCAATGTATTGATGATGATTTCGAATGAATGGATGATTCTCTGATGCATTTGTGATTAATGGACTGCCATGGATTTATTTTACAAGTTTCATGTACTGTACTTGAGCATTTGAATTATTTTTACTCAGTTTAATTGCATTGGGAGAAGAAATGGTTCCATTTCCCCAAGGGTCGAATTGGTGATTTTTGCAGTTGAATGGGAGAGGGTTGGAACATATATAATAATCAAATAATGGTGCAAATGAGACCTTAATAACATCCTTAATACATTCCATACCTCTTTTCAGAAATTTGAGTGGCATTGGAGGCATTTGGGAAGCCATTTTCAGTACTTACCCCAGGGGGATTTGAACCCCAAATTACTAGTAAAATTGCATACTTGGGTCCAGAATATTAAGAGAGTTTGCAGAGGTATTTTGGTGGCCATATATCATCCCTGAACATCATATTAAAGTCCTAATATTATTCATACACCTTCCTTGAAGATTTGAAGGTATTTGGAGTCAATTTGAGACCTAGAGACCAATACTAGTCAAAGGCAAATTACTAGTAAAGTTCCCTACATTGGCCAGAATTGAAAGAGTATTTGTAGAAGTATTTTAAAGGTCCAAAGGAATCCCTAAAACACATATTTATGTTCTAATCTCATTCATATACCTTCTCAGAATATTTGGGATCATTTGGGGCAAATTTGGGACCTAGAGATCAAAACTAGTCAAAGGTCAAACTAGGGAAAAAAAGTGGAAAATTGCCATTTTAATAAAATTCCTAACAAGGGACATTACAGTGGTATCAGAGCACGGTCCTTGCACCTGTGGATTAGGTACATACATTCAAGAATAATAGGCAGCCATGTCTTACTATTATTATGAATCCTATGAGTACAATTCTTATGAGGAATATGCAGATGCTTATGAGCAATATGAAGCAGAATGTGAATGGTACGAGGAAGAGGTGCCATCATGCAACACTTCTTACAGCTTCAAGAGAAATGAAGATTATTCTTATGAATTTAAATCTGATGAATATGAGTGTGTCACACCAACCAAGGATAATTCTATGAGTGAGTTCCAAAGATGGAGAGCAAAATATAAAACCTTGCCCCAACAATATCAAAAATATCAAGAATATCTTGATTTTAGCAAAAAGACACAAAATGCCATGTCTTTTGAGTACTTTGCTGAACATGTTTTTGAAAATAGGCCCAAAAATGAAGATGTGGAGTTAGTAAAGAAAGGTTTATGCCCTTCTTGTAAAGAACCTTGGAGTGAGTATCATACATGCGTGCATGAAATTATGTCCCACTTGAGGAGAGCTTTTGGGAATTCTTCAAAAAGAGATTCCAAAGATATTGATCATAAGGAAAACAAGAGGCAAAATTCATCATCTTGCTTAAAGGATAAAAATGAAGATACATCACAAGAGCATGAAGAAGATTCTATTGAAAATATGGAAGATCATTTCGAGACACCTTTTAGCTTAGACATGAACCAAAGAGAATCTACTAATGGATGCTTAAACTATGAAGGAGTACCTACTGATGGGTGCTCACACTTCTATGTTGGTGACATAGAGATCACTTTTGAAAGTGTTTCTACAAGCCCAAGTTCCATTAAGCATGATAATGAAGACCTTGTAGCAGTTGAAGAAGAACCAATATCAACTTCCCCATCACCACTTGAGCTTCATGAAGTTGGTCCAAGCAAAATTGAAGAAGATGAGGAGGTTCATTTGCAAGAGCCTCATTTTCTTGAAGGGTCCTTACAGATGAATGAAAATAAGATCCAAGAGTCCCTCAGCATTCTCCATGACACTCAAGCATTGGTGTCAAATTCTTGTTGGAGAGCTACTTCATTGGAGGAAACATCCTTCCTTGAAGACATGGAGAAGATTCAAAGAGCAATGTGCCACATCAAAGGTAATTTCATGTCTTTGCTTTTTGATAGAAACCATTTGTTTGAGCTTAATGAATTGTTACATGATGCATACTTGAAGAATACTCAGGATAATCATAAGCTCACAATTCAAAATGAGCAACTTCTTGAAAAGTTGCAAGATACTTGTTTTTCCTCCTATGTTTCAGATTGTCAAATGGTAGATTGTTTGGAGGATTCTCATGACATGGTGGATCATGAGAAATGTGAAAATTTGAATGTTCTTGATGTGTTTGAAGATGAACTTGAAGAGATCCAAACACTTGATGTGGTGGAAGAGGAACTTGAATTGTCTCTTGATGAAGGTTATGCAATTTTTAAAGAAGAGCATGATTCCTCTACATTGGAACCAAACTATGAAAAAGAGTTCATACTTTTGAAGGAGCTGCATGATACTACCCCTATGGATCCTTCCCATGATGAAACTTCTGCACTTTTTTATCATTTGGGTGAGTTAGTTCATTCTTCTACATCCTACAATTCCATGTTTTGCAACATTAGTCTCAATGAAGTATGGGTGAAAGGGTTCTTTTTGATGGTGCCACATGAGGAGTATGGAACTCCTAGATTTAATTTTTATGATGACATGGTTGGAGCACATTCTTATTCACATTTGCAGCAGCATCATTTGTCACTTTATGATGATTCACATCTACATGGATGCACCTATGATATGGATTTGAGTAACTTGAAGACTCATGGTTTTTCTTGCTCAACACTGGGTTCATTTGATGTTAGAGGAACTTCATCCAACACTTGGGTGAATAGATTTATGATGGGAGAACATTTTTGTTGGCAGCCACATACTTTGTTACACTTTTATTATTCTCATATTCATGGATGTATGGGTGAGACTTCTTTGAGTCATTTGAAGTCTCCTTGTTTTTTCTGCTCATTATTTGGTTCAGATTTTAGTAGAGATTCTTCATTCACTTCTTGGATGAAAGAATACATGGTTGAATATTTTGATGCATATCACATCCTTTCGGAGTAGCATTATAGGACATGGGATCCTCACCTATGTCATTGGAGAAGATTTGATTGGTCACTTGAAGCTTGTATGCACTTGGAAAATGGTGGTCTACTTGCTTGGAGGTATAAGCACTTTCATGATTCTTTGATGAAGCACCTCCTTGATGTACATTTTCATTATGTAGTTATGTACTTTGATGATATATATTTTGTACTCATGATTCTTGGAAGAATGCATACAAGAAAATGGGATCCATGAATCATCTTATCTGATGGTATGGGTTGGAGAGCACTCTTCATTGTTGGGGTGCAATACAAGCAATGGGACCCTGGAATAATTTTTATCTCATTGGTTTCAAATTTTTTGGGGAAACAAACAGTATGGGAGATGGCTTTGCCACTTAATAAAGTGATTTTTATCAGAGTAGTACAGCAGCAAGCATGGTGGTTCCTCTCTAAAATCTTCATGGAAACTCAAAGACTCAAGGTTGGGCAATTCAATGGCAACTTCAAAGAATTATACAAAAAGCAGGTTCTTCAACACCCATGTTTGAAATTGCTTGAGGACAAACAATATTGGGAAGGGAGGATTTGTCATGTCCCAAATTTGGAATTGGGTCACAATGGCCTAATCACATTAGCCATATTCATTAGAGTTTGTAAAATTGATGTTAAGGGTCAAATAATTGCCAAGGAGGAAAATTACTAGTTTCCTAGGTTTGGGGTGGAAGCTTTGGGATTTGGAATAAGGGGGATAATAAATGATGTTTAGACATTAGAAGGGTTCAAGTATTTAATAAATAGAGTGAATAAATAAATTCAAGAGAAATCCTAGGTGACAAATGGTTTTGGAGACATATGGAGGATGTGGGACCCACACTAGCTTGATTTTTCATAATACATGGTATCTCTCTTTTGAAAATTCGAATTAATGGGAATGTGAACACTCTTTGGTGAGTTGGTAAGTTATAACACATGTCATTGAGCAAGTTAAGTCGAATTGGGAAGGATTGGTAACCTCCATGGAAGATAAAGAGTCAAAGTGGAAGTTTGTGGACACTTGGGCTAGATTCCCTAGCCCCTATGACACCAATGATGGAGCATCTATGAAAACTATGACAAATTGCAGACCTGACCTCTGACATTTGACCACTATTACATGTCAGCCCCAAAAATAGGCTCAAGGAAGGTGAATTTGGGAGTTGGAGAAGCCAAAGAGACTCAAAATCAAATTTGGGAGAAGATTGTAGGTTGGAACTAGGAGACAAGTGGCAAATGTGGAATATTTCCTAAATGGAAATCTATTGAATCTATTGAGAGGATTTCGACCCTTAGAAGGCTAATGTTGGTTATAAAATGTAGAAATGAAGTATGAGAATAGCTTTTGATCATTTGTAGAATTTGCAATTGC
This sequence comes from Larix kaempferi, assembly GCA_027924585.1. Taxonomy (NCBI): domain Eukaryota; kingdom Viridiplantae; phylum Streptophyta; class Pinopsida; order Pinales; family Pinaceae; genus Larix; species Larix kaempferi. Next base: position 15,846,971 of record BSBM01000229.1, on the reverse strand, counting down.
ATTTGTGAAGAGGGAGAGCTAGTGGATGACTAGTTTCTTGCCTTAGCCAATTTCGAGGGTGAAAGATTCCCATCCAAGTTGGTAATTGGAAAGGCCATTCAGACCTTTCATTTGGAGCTTTAATGGAATATTTATTTGCAGGTGTAAGCTACAGGGCAGCTCATGGTTTCTTCTACTGCAGCTCACTCCTTCAACCATTTCCAGTTTTGATGGCATATTCTTGATCCTTGAGGGAGGGAGTTTTTGGTGAGCTATTGTACTTTTTGGGGGAGCTTATAATGCCCCATTTATTTTTTAATATGAAGTAAATACTCTGTTCTTCATCTTCAGAAAGTTTCAGGTCGAAATTCCAAGTAGAAATGTATAAATCTCATTTTTAATGGAAGAACAATGCCATTTCCCCACTACCTTGTTGTGAACCAATGTATTGATGATGATTTCGAATGAATGGATGATTATTTGATGCATTTGTGATTAATGGAATGCCATGGATTTATTTTACAAGTTTCATGTACTGTACTTGAGCATTTGAATTGTTTTTACTCAGTTTAATTGCATTGGGAGAAGAAATGGTTCCATTTCCCCAAGGGTCGAATTGGTGATTTTTGCAGTTGAATGGGAGAGGGTTAGAATAGATATAATAATCAAATAATGGTGCAAATGAGACCTTAATAACATCCTTAATACATTACCTACCTATTTTCAAAAATTTGAGTGGCATTGGAGGCATTTGGGAAGCCATTTTCAGTACTTACCCCAGGGGGATTTGAACCCCAAATTACTAGTAAAATTGCATACTTGGTCCAGAATATTAAGAGAGTTTGAAGAGGTATTTTGGTGTCCATATATCATCCCTGAACATCATATTCAATTCCTAATATTATTCATACACCTTCCTTGAATATTTGAAGGCATTTGGAGTCAATTTGAGACCTAGAGACCAATACTAGTCAAAGGCAAATTACTAGTAAAGTTCCCTACATTGGCCAGAATTGAAAGAGTATTTGTAGAAGTATTTTAAAGGTCCAAAGGAATCCCTAAAACACATATTTATGTTCTAATCTCATTCATATACCTTCTCAGAATATTTGGGATCATTTGGGGCAAATTTGGGACCTAGAGATCAAAACTAGTCAAAGGTCGAACTAGGGAAAAAAAGTGGAAAATTGCCATTTTAATAAAATTCCTGACAAGGGACATTACAGGCCATTTATCATCCGGAGGATCTCGGGTGTTTGTAGCCACTGTGGACACGTCCAAAATGGCAATACGCACCTATGGGATCTGACGAAATCCAATTCCACTTGCCCATTTGGGTTACGTGGCCCCAGAGCAAATCCTAAAAGTGTTTCTGAATGGCCCGGGGGTGCCCAGAGAAAATGCTCGTTACACCCAAACCGTGACTCCGATCGTGGATCCGTCGATTCAGATGGGATCATGACATTGGGTTTAAGCTAGCCCCCCCCCAGACCATGCCTCAAAGTCTTAGAAATGGTTCCAATGTGCCATCTCTGGAGATATGGTTTTGCTCAGTGAGGGTCATTCCAAATTCGCTCAATGGGGCCATTTCTCATCCGGAGGCTCCCAGGCATGTGTGGCCACCATGGACATGTCCACAATGGAAATATGCACCTATGGAGCTGACGGAATCGAATTTTTCTCGTTGTTTTGGGTTTCGTGGCCCCAGAGCAAATCCTCAAAGTGTCCATGAATGGCCCGGGGTGCTCGACCAAAATGTCCGTTGCACCCAAACCATTACTCCGATCGCAAGTCTGTTGATTCCGATGGATCTGGGACATAGGGTTTCAGCTAGTGGCCCCCCACACCGTGCCTCAAAGTCTCATAATTGGTTCTAATGTGCCATCTCTGGAGCTAGGGTTTTTCTCAGTGAGGGCCATTCCAATTTCGCTCAAGGGTGCCATTTCTCATCCGGAGGCTCCTGGGTGTGCGTGGCCTTTGTGTCACATCCACAATGTCCACATACAAATTCATCTATTTCCTTTGTTTTTTAATGTATTGGATTTGTATTTTTCATGTTTCTCTAGTTCTTGTTATAGATTGTTAGAGAGAGAGAGAGAGAGAGAGGTAAACCAAAATCTTACTACTCTAATCCCAATGATAAGAAAATGATAATATGTACCAAGAACCAAAGAAACACATGCAAATACCAGCCAAAAAATTTATCCAATAGACAAAAACCAAAAGAAGTGGATGCAGTTGTAGTTGATCTAAGATAAAAGATAATATATTAGAAACTTGTAATTTTGAAAAGATATCCCGTGACCCTCTTAGTTCAAAAATTAATCCAAGATGTCTTTTTATAGGTTTACAAAGCATTCACACCCAAAAATTATTTTATTTATGCAGGTCACTCAAGAATAGAAACTAATTTTATGAGAATGAAAATAACTTTATTAATTCTAGATCACTCAAAATCCAGCTTCTAACCAATTGCTAAGAAATATTAATTAATAGTGCATCAAAGTTGGGAATTAACTATGCCTCTAACTAACTACCCAAAAATATTAATAAACAATGAATCAAATTTAGCTAGAAGGGTGCACCCTTCTCTCCTAGGTTGTTGGTTGAGATGGAAATTCCCTCAAGGGATGTGTACTTCTCTTTGGGGTTGCTAGCTATACTGTTATTCAAATATTTATCTTCTTGGACACTAACTATGCCTATAACTATCCATTGAAAAATATTAATAAATAATGCATCAAATTTGGCTAGAAGGGTGCACCCTTCTCTCCTTGGTTGTTGGTTGAGATGGAAATGTCCTTAAGTGATATATACTCCACCCTAGGCTTCTATATGGGATGTTAGGGTGTTCCTTCTATTCATGGATAATTGTACACATCCTTGTTCGGTTTCATAAAACTTTTTTTTGTTTTTGGATTTTTCTATCTTATCAAATTCTAGCTTGTAATGTGCATTTTTTTTCTTTATTTCCTGTTACAAATTGTAGTTTATTATCATTAGTATAATAATAGTAAGATATTGAACCATTAGGGCCCACCATCCCACCATACTCTCCCCCTCAAGTACAAGATGTCTCAAGTTTTGGGTTATTATGAGGCCATCCTCCACCCCAACAAGCTCTAAATTAGCTCATATTTTTCTAAAATATATTAGGTTCTAGGTGATTTTGAATACATCCTCCATCCAAAAAACTTTTATCATTTCATCATTTTCTAAGGTATATCAAATTCTAGTTTATTTTGAGGATCACCTCCACCCCAATGAGCTTTCTCAGTAGCAGAAATAGTGTTGGGTATAGATCACCGTTTCCAGTGTAGACCCAAGTACTTCGCGGTTCAAGGAACCAACAAAACCCCAATTCACCAGCACTTTCAGCAATAGGCTGTGCGCAGTTTGAGGTCTCACCCAAGGTGAAGCTAAGGGGGTGGTTGCGGAATCAAGTTTCCACAACCAGGTGATGCGATGGGGGGAAAGATAATAGCGCAACGCCTTTTGGGTTGCACAGATAGATAGCTGCGCGAACAATCTGTTCCGTGTCGGATACTTCAGTGCGCAATTGCGCTCGCACCTCCAATGACTATGCGATACGGGATACCTTTGCGTTACGACAGTAAGATATCAAGAGCTTACCTCGCAGCAACCTTCAATGACTCGGAACATCAATGAGACTGCGCGTCCTTGCCACGGTGTCCAATTCTAACCACTCTACTTAGCATTCTTTATCCCTTTATTTTGTTCAAGTTCTTATCAGTAAGTTGTGGATGGTTTAATAACATACGTTATTGCATGCTCCAACGCTGTGCTTAAACTCAGTGTTCACTACTTGACCAATAGATAGCTTCATACATTCCAATCGACAGATTCATACATGTTGAATACTTAACATTCCTCTGCGCATACATTACTTAACATATTATTCCCATTCGCTGTGGCGAATACATATAAAAGCAATCACAGAACAGAAGTTTCTAGCACTAAACATTCATACCAAGCAATTAAACAATCATAAACACACATTGGTCACACAACATAGAATTTAATGTGGTTCACCCCCCGGATGGAGGCTACGTCCACAAGAATGGTTGTTAATATTGCTCTTAATGGGAAGGGTACAACCATTCTTAGTCTGTGCACTCAGCTGTAGACTCTCTTCTCTATCTCAAATAGGTCTCTATGCACTCAGCTGCAGAGCCTTTACAATGGATTTTCTAAGCTTAAGATTCTACAATAATTAATACTTCACAAAATGAAGACTAAACCTTCCCTTACAATATTGTGCCTTATTTATAGATCATGCCCATAGGTCATGTCTTTACAATCATTAGGAAGAAACCCTAAGGTTTCCAAAACTGGCATGGCTAACTGCCACCCTAGCTATCGTCATCGACAACCTGCTCCGCCTGCTCCAGCTAGGCCACTCATGGCTCACATGCTCTTCTGACAGCCACAGTCCTCAAAACGGGTACAACTGCATGATGGCCTGTTGTAGAAATTTCTCCCTACGGGTAGGTAGAAACTCTCTTAGGATAAAGCAGGATGTACTGACTCTATACTAAGACAAAAAAGAAACAAATGCTACCTTGAATCCCTAGATCTAACAAACGTCTCAAGATTAAAATGCTAGAAAGAGTAGAAGAAGTTTAACTGACCTTCTATCCAAACGCTTGTCTTTGTAGTTGCTCCAATCTCCAAGCCCTCACGAATGAACCTGTCAAAATGGAACCAAGACACAAGAATGCACTATTCTCTAGCAACCTGAAACATAAGTTAGAATCTAAATCTATGAAAGATACAAATCATATCATTAAAACAAAATTAACACAAATGATTTGGGAAAACAAGACAAGTTATTCCATTACCAACTTGAAGTCATGTACAATAGTTGCTTGATGTCCAAGCCAACTTCCAGCTCCAAGTGCTTCCTCTAGCTATCTCTGCAGAAGTATGAAGATCATAGGTTTGATGCCCCAAAAGTCCTCCCTTTGGCCCATGGAAAGCTTCTCTCTTATAGCACATGGGAAGGCTAACCAACAAGAGAGAAGTGTGGATCTATGGAGGGTTTAGTGGATCAGGCCAGCTAAACAAAGAAGGATTTAGGATCGAACCAAAGATGGTAATCCCAACAAAATATCCTCGAAGGTCGAAATCCCAAAATCCAAGGAAAAAAGGCTAAATTCAGACTACCGCGCCCCTATAACTGAGCATAACGCGGTAGTACCGCGCCCCACAGAAGGAGTAACGCGCGGTAGTTATGACTACCGCGCCCCTGTAGATGTTCAGGAAGCGGTAGTGCTCACAAACAGGGCTAAGTTGGGCTGGTAGATGGTAGAAAAAGGTTTTGCTTTCAGTATTCAGTCAATGGTTTTCACTCTGGATGTTCAGATGATCTTTAAGGGAAACTGTCGTTTAGGTCGGTAATGCAAGGATGCGACACTAATATGTAATGTGTAATATTGAGGTATAAGAGATGCCCCCTAAAGTGTGAGGTCAGAAGAGACTGATGACCGAAAGACTTTACAAATATGGTTCGGAGATAGCATCGAGGGGAGAAACAAGGAGCTGAAACAGAAACAAAATGTCAGATATACCACTGAGGCGGGCATTCCCATGCTCGGAAACAAATGACTCAAAGCATGGCTGCCGACCAATACATTGCAGATCCATGAGTACTGAGATGATATAGACTGTAGACAAATCATGGCTACTATGAACAAGCGTAGATCCATGAGACAATAATGACACAGCCACGACCAATACAATAAGTGGATCTGTGTGACAATACAAATGACATCTCCATCGCAACCTGGACGCAATCAAAATGTAGAGGTGCGCCCAGGGTCTTCTACCCGATCGCAAAAGATACAAATCTAGCCATGTGATTACAAGGTGTTGAAGTCGAACATGGTAGAAACCATTTGATTACCGGTCAATGATGTGAACCGTTAACAAATGCGAGGGAAATCACCAATAATGACAATGATCCCCAAGGTATCTATAGTACATCTCAACGAAATGCGAATAAAGGAGTTGATGTCGAGCATCCGAGAGATCATTCAATCAGAGGTCATTGATGAAAACCTACTGTTGAATACGAGGAAACCTGCCATTGAGGCATGCAGGTACCAAGGTACTAGTGGTTGACTCCTAAGCCTAATTCCTGGATAGTGATTTGGTGTCGACAGGAATAGACTCGTCGAAGGTGGGCCATAACGATTCCCACATCATCGACACGAAATCAGAACGAGATATAGTATGGACCGATGAAACAATAGAATATGTACTGATACAAAGGGAAGGTTTGACATGAAGTGGAGGTGGACTCAAGGTAATAACCCTTTGAACATATAACGGCATGAAACAGAGCTTGGCAGCAGGGATTACTTGAACAGACAGAACCCCAGAAAGTGTGAACTCATAGCAATAATGAGGACGCATGATCATAATGATGACACTATCAGCAAGACTGACTACCCAAAATAGACAAGGTGAGGATGCATGCCATGTTCAAAGGTGATGACTCACAAGCTTCCAACAAGGTAAACTTGACTCATTTTTCCATTTTTCCCCCGACATGATGGACGAGTACCTCTTTGTTTTTTAACGAGCTTGAGGAGGATAACAGATGCTCTATATAGCTCATCTCATAGATGAGTCCAATCTCACATGTTTTTTGAACCTGAGAAAGGAGGGGTTCGTCCCAAAGTGGGTCCTTCGATGTTTGATTTTACGAGTCCAAGGAAGGAAAACTCGGTTGTCATTTCATGTTTAGAGAGTCTGAAAATAACTAAAGAAGACTCCAACGGTCCTTTTTCGTAAGGTTAGCCTCATCGCCCGAAAAAGGGTAAAACAACGCGGGAGAGGACTCTTCCAGTCATGATTGGATGGAGTATTCATTTTTCGTAAGTAGTGCCCCCTAGTCCGAAAAAGGGGTAAACTATCACTAGGGAGACGATCATTCAAATCCTTTTACAAGCGTGAACGAATCAATTTCGCTTGGCAATATTTTCAATTTTAGGGAGTCTGAAAAGAGCTTAACTATGGACTCCATGTACAACTTTGTCATGGTTGATGACCGAGTACGACAAAGGAAAAGTAAACTCGGCACAGTTCCTTTTCCGTAAATAGTCTAGCGAGGATGGATAAAGTGATAAACCTATACTCGTTAGACACACCTTTTTACTCCAATTGTTTAACGAGCACGATAATGGTATCAAAAGCACTCGGAATCTTTTTCATGTTTGGATCCAGAGCACGAAAAAAGAAAAAGTAAGCTCAAACCACTTTTCATGTTTTAACCAGAGCACGAAAGAAGTGAAAAGTAAGCTCAAACACCATCTTACTGTTTTTAACGAGCTCGAAGATAGGTTGGAAGAATGCTCATGATGTCTGCTTCATTTTTTAACGAGCTTGTAACAGAAAGTGAACTATGCTCAGGATAATTTTCATGGTTTAATGAGCTCGAAACCTAAAAAGGAAAGTATGCTCGAAAATGTTCCCAATGGTGAACTTCTTCCCATCATGTACTCCAAAGGTTGGTTCATGCCCCCAGCATGATTGCTAGAAGTAAGTGACTTAACTCCAACGTGATGTGGAGAGGTGATCGAGTTGACTTCAACGTAACTTCCAGAGGTTGAAGACATGCCCCTAAGCTTCATTTCATTCGCCTAAGGTATAGGCAAGTGAAAAGAAGGTTCATTTACTAAGTCTACGAGGAGACTCGACTCAAAGGGAAAGGATATGTTTCATTTTTTAACGAGCTTGACATAGGAGTAGAACTTTGCTCAAAATACTGGTTTCATTTTTTAATGAGCTTGAAGCCAAAGGTAAACTCTGCTCACGATTAAGGCCCATTGATGGGTTCCCTCCCAACATGATGATCAGAGGTTGGTAAATGCCCCCAGCATGATTGCTAAAGGCTAAACATGCCCCCCAAGCTTCGTTTCGTCTGACTACTCTTCTTCCTTACCCAAAAATCCTGGCTACTAATCCAAATGTGTTCACCAGGGGGGGTAGGGAGAACCAGGACCAAGTGACCCAGGAAGATGAAATGAAGGTTCAAATCCTAACTCTAGCGATAGACTCGAACAAATGGAAAGGAGATCTATTTCATTTTTACACAAGCTTGAAAAATAGATAATAACAATGCTTGAAAGGGTCCTTTTTATTTTTTAATGAGCTTAAAACAGAAAGAAATTATGCTCGAAGGTAGTTTCATTTTTACGCAAGCTTGAAACTGAACGTAAACTATGCTTGGGATTGGTTTCATTTTGACACAAGCTTAAAACCAAAAGTAAACTGTGCTTGAGGGTCGGTTTCATTTTTTTTGATGAGCTTGAAACAGAGAATAAACTATGCTCGTAGGAACCTATTTCATTTTTTAACGAGCTTGACATAGAAAGGGAACTATGCTCATAATGATGGTTGGTTTCATTTTTACACAAGCTTAAAACCAAAAGTAAACTATGCTTGAAATGATGGTTTCATTTTTTAACGAGCTTGACACCGGAATAGAACTTTGCTCCAAAAGTGGTGGTTGGTTTCATTTTTACGCAAGCTTAAAACCAAAAGTAAACTATGCTTGGGAAAATGGTTTCATTTTTTAACGAGCTTGACACCAGAATAGAACTTTGCTCCAACGTCCCCCCTTAGGGGGAAGAAACCACTAAAACATGTGGAACATTTAGGGAAGTCTGGTGACTAGGAGTCATGCGATGAGTGGGCGTCACAAAGGAAAGCTGATTGATGGTCACAACATTCCCATGATGGGGAAAATACATCACTCGAAAGAGTGAGGACACTACAGCCTTCATTGCATAGACGTAATCACGTCCAAGGAGTAGATTAAAATCTAAGGGACCTTGGACAACCATGACATCAATACAGACAGTTTTCCCTCCCAAAGTGATAGGTAACTCAGGAAGGGACCCTAAAGGTCCAGTAGTCCTTCTATTGAAAGCCAGTATCTGGTCAGTGACGGGCACAAGCCGAGGAGAACCTAAGGCTTGCCAAGCAGTTGAGGATAGAATACTAACAGAAGCTCCTTCATCAACTATCGTACGAAAAATTTCTTTATCGGAAACTCCTACAGATATTTGAAAAGGAACACTCGAAGGAAGACGAGATTCTGTTAGACCACTCCAATCAAAGGAAATAACCTCAGTACTTGGAGGGGGACTCGCGGAAACAGACAGGGTTTCCCCTTGCCGAGGACATTTTGAACCGATAAGGAAAACATCAGCAGTTTCCAATTCACTCTCGCTTGGAAGATAAGAATGAGACGAAGATTGTGTCAAGGTGACTGCTTCAGTCTGGAATTTCTCCGATGAAAGAGCGGGATCAAGTGGGGATGACAGCGACTCGATCACTTCACTCTCGGGAGGGAGAGTGGGATCAATTGCAGATGAAACTGAATTGATCACTTGGTCAACCAGCGGGGGGTCGAGGGGCAACTTATTATCGTTTGTTGGAAGCACTAGTTGAGAACTAGTAATATCTTCCAACCACCGCGAAGCTTCATCCATGCTTGGACAAAGGAAAGTACGGTGCATACCCTTGCATATCAAACAGGGATATAGGACTTTACCCTTACGACCCTTCACCAAGGGGTCACTGGTCGAAGGAGTGTCATTGACATGATGGTTAGAGGTCGACGATACAATTGGTTTGGGGTTTTTAGACCACACTTCTGATACGCGGGAAAGATCAGAACAATCCTTGAGAAGGTGATCACCCTTACAAAGTTTGCAAGGGAACTTGGGCTTACGGGGTGTTTTCGTAGAATGAGTGCCATTAGAGGCGACTGGTTTACGCTTGGTCTCTTCTTTATCCTTCTTCTTCTTAACTTTCCTTTTCTTCTTCTTCTTATCCACCTGATTACTAACACTATTGCTTTGGTCAGGCGAGGAAGAAGGAACGGAAGAAGATTCATCCGACGAAGAAGGAGAAGGATTAGTTTGGGATTGACTCTCTCGTGGTGGAGAGTTAACATTCAAAACATTGGGCGCAATCGGAATTACCGGATTGAATAACCATATCGGTAATCCTATGGTTAATCCAGGAAGATTTAACGTGGCAATAAAGGGAGGACCAATATCTCCAACTGGAGGAAAAGTAAAAGGTACCCCTTGAAAAGGGGTCTCCGGATTGGTAGTCCCAGAAGGAGCATGGGCGCATGGAGGTGGATTCTCCATGGAACAAAACTAAGTGATGTGGACGAAGTCTTGTTAAAAAGAACTCAAAAACCCTTTGGCAACCGAGCGTGCGAAAGGGGAGCTAGGAAAAGACAAGGCTCACAGGCCAAAAGAGCAAGCTCAAAAAACTATACTGAGGTCGCTGCCACAGTAAGCGAGCTGTACAACAAAAAGGCCAGAATGCCAACAAGCAGCCCTACAAAGAAAAAGACCCTCTACAAGATAGCAAGCAAAACCTCCTAACTAAGAGTTGGAGACCTCAACAAATTATATCCTTCGCAAGGTGATGAAATCCAAGTCGAACAATACAAAATGAGAGACCAATAATGGAAGGATATCCCTCTACCGAAAGGGATCCTGGGTAAAAGAGCCCTAGTAGAATAGATACTAAGCTACCTCGTTCATGACACGTTAGAAAAGGTTTTGGGCACTTCAGCCTTCCGAAGAAGACAGCGATCGATGTTGCCTTAGGGCTAAGTGGAGTGCGGCATTCCACAGAGTCCGTCCGGTTCTCAATCTCGCGGCCGTTTAACCCCTGAAAGTTAAAAACAGTCAGGAGGCCCCTCCACAAACTGGCTGTGACCGTGTCAATAAATACTAGAGGATTTTAGTTCCCTAAAGACAACGACTATGTTTCAGATGAAAAATGACAAGGGGGAATTATTTTGATTCCTATCCTCGGTGTCCTACCTAACTACCAAATTCTTTTGATTTCCTCAAGTGAGGTTAATATTGGTTTAGTTAGGGAGATTAATTTTAGAGGTTGTCTTACTCAATCGGGTAATGGAAGTGCAACTTGATGGTGTTGTGACGACTCAAACCATGCAAATGAAGATGAATCGAAATGAACCTTTCTCTTCGATGAACACTAGCTAAAGTAAGGAAGAATTCTTTCCATTCCCAATATGCACAACCCAATGCACATGCAATTTTATTTCTTTTCAAAATGATAGAAAGAAGTAAAATATGTACCCAAAACTAACCCAAAGCAATAAAAAAGTTCTTTATATGAACACCAAACGTAATGACTCTAATCCATTTCCTATCTTTTCACACTTGAAAAAGACACATCCAAGCTATGGAAAGAAAGATTCTACAAATGCTTCCAATCAAATGCAAGACAAAGAGAAGAACCTAATAATGTCGTCTAACTCAAATGCACATAAATATGAAACAAGCATTTCTTCTTCTCATGAATGTAATACCAAGAATGTCAAATTATTAAATTAAGGAAAGAAGAATACCTTTGCGTTTCAATTTCATGAATATGGTAAAAGAACGACAAAATCAATCTTCTCTTTGAACTAAAAAAAAAAAAATGGAAACAAGGGATCGATCTATTCCAATGACCAATAAATAGCTAAAGATGCAAAGGAAACAAAGTGCAAAACCCAAGAAAATGACTTCAAAAGACAAGGATGTCCCAAGTTTTTCAAAGCCAATCTAATCAATCCAAATGATGCCAAACCAAACAAACCTTTGGAATATCACACTAAAGAGATTTCTGAGAAAAAATGAATCCAATTACAATCCAATGGCGAGAAAAAGTTTTAAAAATCAATGCAAGCTATTGGGGCTTGAAAAGAATGACAATTCTACCCAACAAGCAAACAAAGCACTAGTTTGACTCAAAAAACCAAACAAAGGCTTTGATCTTCCAAAAGATGCAAAGGGTTTCTAAAACAAGCTAAAAATGAATTGTATCAGTCCAAATTGGTCATGTAATGGTCACAAAATCCCTGATCAAGAGACTCTAAATCAGAAAAATTGAAAACGTACACAAGGGATCAAGTTAACCCAAGGGGATTTCAACTTTCCAAGATAGAACCTAGTCTTCCAAACAAAGAAAAAGGGGCACAAATCTTCCCAAATGAGGTTTGGAAGGGTTCAAAGTTATGTTATAGAGATCCTAAAGTGACTGGGAAGGTACACTTGACTCCCAGAACTAAAAAATGGCTTAGAGGACTCAAAATTGACCAAATGGCCTCAAAGATGCCAATGAAGGACTAGAGACAAAAATGTGGATGAAAAGGACTCAAAAGAGACTCAAATCTCTTCAAAAATGTGTAAAAAAGAATCCCATGGACCATATGGAGGCACCCCAAGGGTTTGGAAGCAAAAAAACCAAGGGAACCCCTCCAAATAAGCTCAAAAATGACCAAAAAATGACAGTGCCGCCCCCTGGAACACTGTGGGGGAGCGGTAGTTTGGACAGTACCGCGCCCTAGAACACTGTGGGGGAGCGGTAGTGTTGACAGTACCGTGCCCTAGAACACTGTGGGGGAGCGGGTAGTCTCCTGTAGGATTAAAAAAAATCAAAGTTTGGCCAAGATCCGAGCAAGGGTAAGTTCCTAAGTTTAAAATGGTCCTCAATGATGATCAAAGAGGATCTAAGGTGATGAGAAACAACACTTAGAAGAGGATTTGATGATCTAAACAAGCAAGCAAAGGTGAAACTAGGGAAGAAAGGATCCCCAGCGGAGTCGCCAGTTTTGTTGTAGAAATTTCTCCCTACGGGTAGGTAGAAACTCTCTTAGGATAAAGCAGGATGTACTGACTCTATACTAAGACAAAAAAGAAACAAATGCTACCTTGAATCCCTAGATCTAACAAACGTCTCAAGATTAAAATGCTAGAAAGAGTAGAAGAAGTTTAACTGACCTTCTATCCAAACGCTTGTCTTTGTAGTTGCTCCAATCTCCAAGCCCTCACGAATGAACCTGTCAAAACGGAACCAAGACACAAGAATGCACTATTCTCTAGCAACCTGAAACATAAGTTAGAATCTAAATCTATGAAAGATACAAATCATATCATTAAAACAAAATTAACACAAATGATTTGGGAAAACAAGACAAGTTATTCCATTACCAACTTGAAGTCATGTACAATAGTTGCTTGATGTCCAAGCCAACTTCCAGCTCCAAGTGCTTCCTCTAGCTATCTCTGCAGAAGTATGAAGATCATAGGTTTGATGCCACAAAAGTCCTCCCTTTGGCCCATGGAAAGCTTCTCTCTTATAGCACATGGGAAGGCTAACCAACAAGAGAGAAGTGTGGATCTATGGAGGGTTTAGTGGATCAGGCCAGCTAAACAAAGAAGGAGTTAGGATCGAACCAAAGATGGTAATCCCAACAAAATATCCTCGAAGGTCGAAATCCCAAAATCCAAGGCAAAAAGGCTAAATTCAGACTACCGCGCCCCTATAACTGAGCATAACGCGGTAGTACCGCGCCCCAGAGAAGGAGTAACGCGCGGTAGTTATGACTACCACGCCCCTGTAGATGTTCAGGAAGCGGTAGTGCTCACAAACAGGGCTAAGTTGGGCTGGTAGATGGTAGAAAAAGGTTTTGCTTTCAGTATTCAGTCAATGGTTTTCACTCTGGATGTTCAGATGATCTTTAAGGGAAACTGTCGTTTAGGTCGGTAATGCAAGGATGTGACACTAATATGTAATGTGTAATATTGAGGTATAACATGGCCTATCTCTTTCCAGTCCTTCACCTGCCTGTCGCCATCGACGTCGTGGCCTAGCTTCTCAACTGCTTGCCGCCACATGTTCGAACAGGTCACTTTCATCTGTCATCCACCTGTTCCTTACCCAAACTAGGTGATATCCTCGTATGACCTTTACCCATGTTCTGCCCAAAAATAGCTTATGCGCTACCATGCACATCGTCCTACTCACGGGGGCTTCACTCAATAAACCGCTATCATAGCACGTTCGTTCATGGCATACGAAACAATACCCTTAATTTCACTAAATATTGGAAAATACATTCCAAAATCGTTTTTTAACCCTCTCCCGATATGCCTTCCCAATTTAAAAAAACCCCTATTTTCACTAGATATTGTATGTATCAATTTTTTCATTAACATTTTCTATACCCCTTTATATTTCTACCTAGTATATTGATATGATACCTCTCGTATGACCCCACATGCATTCTATAATGCACCTTGCTTCTTTCGATGTATATTGTGGATGCACATTACTTCACCCACAATGTAATTACTCAACCACATATCATTATGATTTGCAACATCTAATGGTCTAATGAAGAGATAGGAAATCACTTCTTGTATGTCACTAGATCCAATGCACATAGTACAACATTTAGATTGCATGTTGCAGTTCCCTAATCGCTGACTAAGCCTGTTGTGGGATATAAGCCCCCACGGCCTGTAACAAGCTCTAGGACGCTAACTAAACCTCCCAAGGCATGTAATAGGCAGGAGTGGTTGGGTATTCAAACCCAAAGGCCTATTGAGGGCCTATAACAGGCCCTGGAGGCTTAGAGCCTCCCAAGGCTATTGGTAACAACTGGGTGAGTGCTATTGGTAACAATTGGCTGTCAATGACCACTGTCTCTCGACCATGATCGACTGGAAACCCACTTCACCATAAAACCCCGTGCCTCAAGCATGCCTCAAGACGTGATTTCACTGTGTACTGGTAAGCCCGAGCCTTGCCTCAACCTGATTTCTCATCTGGCCATGATCCCACCATCTCCATTTGGCGGATATTTGTCATCCCACCCATATAAAAAGACCCCAAAGTATTTTTGTATTGTTACATTAAATAAAAAAACCCTTTGCCCCTTAATATATAAGCAATATAATTTTTAGGTTTTCATGAATATTTAATACCGCAATATGAATGAACGTGATATTATATTGCCTTCTAGTGAAGCCCCCGTGGTCCTACTGCGCGATCGTTCCTTAGCCATTGCCGTCGCGCGACACGCGCAAAACCTCAAAATTGTTCATCACCTGCCACCCAGCGCGCAATGCGCTTTCAACAAAACTGCTTTCTCTTCCTCCCACAGCGCGCAATGCACAATTATCAAAATTGCCTTTTCTTCCTACTGCAGCGTGCTACGTGCGCTTTTTCGTACTTATATATTTTTCCAACCCACTTGGGCCCAGCCCAACCGGCCCCTAACACTCACCTGTGGCTCGTCCTGAGCCACTTCCACCTGCGGACCCTGGTGCAACGTCTTTCATCATCCCAAGCTTTACTGTGAAGCTTTGCAGAGTTTCTTCTAGCTCTGCAACTATGTTCTTGGCTTTCTGTTCGAACCCTTGAAGCAACTCCAAAGTAGTCTGCGAGACCTTCTCCCGAGCCACTTGTTCCTGCATAGTGCCTTTTGCCATCTAAAGTTCTATGAACTTCACATTGAATTGTTGCATTAATTCGAGGCCTTCTTGCTCAATAGGCTGCAGCCTATCCGATGCGGCAGCCTCTTTCTCCCTTAGTGTTGCCAACTGTTTCTGTAGGTCCTTGACCTCATCAAATCTCTACACTTTCTCTCTCACCGACGCATTCCTCATCTGTATACTTGAAGCATCTACCTACTGCTGCTTCTGTTCTATTTATACCCTTACCTACTATAGCGCAGGATCCTCGTTCAACCCGGTTACTACTGTAGTTATGCGCTCAAGTAAGTATTGGAATTTCATCACTTCCGACGAAATGCCATCCATGGTTACTTTGACATCCTCAACTAGAGTTGGGAACTGATCTGACAGAATGACAGGGTGCCGAGCCTCCAGCTCTGCGATTTTTCCTTGATACGCGATTTCCATTTCCATTTTCTCAGCAGTAAGGGACTCTTCCTTGGCCCCAATTTTCTTTATTGTGTCCTCCATGTCATCTTCTTCTTCGCATTCTTCTATGTGTGCGCACACAATGGAAATGGTTTCCTTCAGCTTCTGGCCCTTTTCCTTGGCTACACTCAATTCTTGCTTGGTGTTATCTGATTCCTGCCTTAACTGATCAATGTCTTCAGTTAGCTGTGTGCACTTATCATATGAGGTGAGGCCTCTCTCGTGAATTTCTTCTACAACTCTGATGTGCAACTCGTTCAGGTCCTCTAAGGGAAAGACCCCAATGTTCAAGTCGAGGTGCCCAGTCTTTAGTGCCTCCTTAACTGTTTCATTTTGGTAAATCAAGTAGCTAGGTTCAAGGTTTAAGATGCGCGGATACTTACTTCCAGTAATAGGTGGTCTTCTTTGCGCACTTGGCTCTACTGATTTCCCGTCAAGGCCTGAACTTGATTTCCCCAATCCCATATGGGATACCAATGTCTTGACCTCCTCCACAGCTTGGATTATGGTCAACTGCAGTTGTTCTTGCTTGGATTCTTTCTCAGCGCGAGTATCTTCCCATGCTTCCTGCACTTTGGTTGCAATGGTCTCGCAATCATCGGGATGTAGTTGTGGCCCGAGCTTGGGTTTTTCAGCCTTTCTTTTTGTGCGTCGGCCCTGTGCTTGCGAGGGGCCTTCAGTGGCCTTTCTCTTTGCTGTCGATGAAGTGGAATGTTGACTCTGCACGTTATCGTTTTCTTCCACAATGGGAATTCCAGCTGGTAGTCCACCCTTCTTTACCTTCTTTGTTGTTGTTTCTCCTTTGTCTTCCTGATTTGTTTGGGTATCTTCTTCATCGGTGTCTTTGACATCGATCTTCTCCCGAAGGGGTTCTACATTCTGCTCGTAGTTTGATGTATCATCACATGAATTGGGGACTCTCCATTCGGGCTCCCATCGTTCCGTCATTCCCTCAATTGCCTGCTTGTCTAGTCGGTAAAAACTTGGATACCATAAATCATGCTCTGTTATGTCACCTCTTGGCTAAATGGATGTTTGGTGCCTTTTTGCTTGAAACCTAATGATGTAGGTGTATTCATCAGCTAGTGGTTTGGAAACGCGTGGTGTTTCCATAACTGCTTCGCGCAAATGGTGATAGTAAACATAAAATACTTCAGCCGTTTTCCGTTGCCTAGACGCCTTTGGGCTTGCCCATAGATTGGCAAAGCGCATTCCTTGGCCTTGTATGGCTAAAGTGGAAGCTCCTTGGTAATTCTCTACCTCCTTTTAGCCTACAAGGGCTATCAACACTAGCAGCCAACTAAAATGGAATGGTGTTCCATCATATTGGGTATCCTGAACATCTTCCATAAACTCGTTCAATAGGAACTGGCACCAATTGTAAGCTTTTTCGCGCAATATATTAGTGGCTACCTTGATTGCGACCGCAACTACCTTAGCTGGTCTGCACTTGCGCAACAACTTGCTTGTAAGCAACTGGGTTGTAAACTGTTTAGCGCAGTCATTGATGTCGACCATTGGGAACCCCCGTCCCTTATGCGCTACGCCGAACTCTTTTGCTATTTCGGCGCCAAGGGCTTTATCGTGCGCCCTCTTGATGATGAGGTTAGCAGGGTCCTCTCCTTGCTTGTTTAGTCCAGTGATTTGATGGACTAGGTCGATACTGATATAGATGTGCGTGTCCAACCACTAGAATCCTTCATGCACGCAAGTGAGCAGTGTACGCGCTACGGAAAAAAACTCAACACTCTTATTAAAGTGCGGCATTTGCAGTAAATTTAATAAGCCTGATGGCTGGATGGCCCTTTGCCATTCTTGAATTTCCAGCCTACTAGTGCCAATTTGTGCATCCTTGACCCAATTGATATAGGCATCCAGTCTAAATTGTGGGTAATTTTTTGGCGTTACCAGCATACTCGCTAGTAAGTCTTGGTCATCCAGCTTGCAACCTTGTACGCCACCCATCAAATTCTCCTCCAACTTTACCCTGGTAGAGATAGCGGGTAGCGGGATTTCAGATTTGAAGTTATTTTCTATGTTTACTGGTGGGACATCGAGCTTCCTTGGGGTAATGTAGTCGGGCATATGATAGAATGGCAGGGCTTGAGTTGAGGCTGTCTATTGTAATGGCACTTCGGAGCCCCCCTTCTCTGAAGCTGTTGTCTCCTTGCCCTTGCTGCTTCCTACAGCCTGCCATGTTGAACTTCTGGATGGACCTTGTTTCGTCGCTGTCATTGTTGCTGGAATCCCTGCTTGCTCAAATAACCAAGAAATATCTGCTAACTCAACCGGGTCACTCATACAATGCTTTGGTCACTTGACTCTCGACTATTTCAAACACTTTGTAAAAATGGTTAAGTGGTCGAGCGAGGTCTATTTACATCCACTGATGGTCCGCTAAATGTCCTTCCACAGTGCTCGAGGCCCTTAAAGCCATCTTGATTGCCAATTCATGCGTACTATCTTGGGACTATCAGCCGATCCTTCTCGTGATGCGAATGTTATTTCCTTAAATGCCCAACGGTTGCCTGTCAAGCCAGCTTGTCAAATCCATTGAATCCGCGTTAATGGCTTAGCCTGCCATCTGGATTTCGGTATGAACTGGTCGCTTCAGTCTTTAATGGGTTCCAAAATGTCCCATCCGCCTTTAAATTGTGAGTTTCCCTATTGCCGTCAATTTGGTTAACGACCCACTAACTAGCCGACGAGCTTCTGGACTTGCTCTGCGCTTCCACTTTTCTCTTGCCTCTTTTCTTCTTCTTCTTCTCCTTTTTTTTTTTGCGCGCAACTTCAGCAGTGTTGCATGGTACACTTCCCCTGATCATATAGGATTCTACATAGCCGGACTATCATGGTAAAGATTTAATCTACTACCATTTATCAAACTTGGTAAAGTATCTCCAGCTAATGTAGCTAACTGGACTACGCCACCGTTAGTAACATGCATTACAGTATATGGGCCAAGCCAATGCATCTTAAATTTTCCAAGGAACTTCATAAACTTGCTATCATATAGGAGGACTAGGTCACCTAACTGAAAGTACTTGTTCTTGATGTGGTGGCCGTGCCATGATTTTTCACGCTCTTTCTGTACTTTTTGGTGGAAACCTGCAACAAAATGATCTTCCTCTATCCCAACCAAGTGTAGGAGCCTTTCTTCGAGTGCTGCGTGATCTGCCATATCTGTAAATGTTGCTATGCACAAGCTGGAAATTATGTACTCCATCGGCATTATTGCTTCTTGCCCATAGGCCAACCTGAAAGGTGTATGGAGAATCAGTTTCTTGCAGGTAGTTCTGTATGCCCATAGTACAGATGGGATGCGGAGGTCCCAATCGTCCTGATTGACATTGCATATCTTAGTTAGCACATTCTCCAGCACTTTATTAAATGCATCAACGGTTCCATTCGCCTGTGGATGATAAGGTGTGCTACACTGATGATGAACGTGGAACTCTTCGGTCAAAGCCTTGATGGTTTTATTCAGAAAATGAGTGCCTTGATCACTCATCAATATCTTTGGGCATCCAAACCTTGTAAGAATATTCTCATATATAAACTCTGCGGCTGTAGCTGTTCTATAGTCTTTGACTGGCTTTGCTTCTACCCATCTGGTGAGGTAATCGGTAGCAGTAATGATATACCTCGCACCAGTTCTTTTGCTTGGTGGGTTAATAGGACCCACAAAAATAAATGGCCCTCTTCTCAAAGGCCTGCAATGTCAGCTGTGGATTTAATGGCATTTCATCTCTGCATGACGGCTTCCCTGTCCTCTGACAGACATCGCAATTCTGGCAGTGTTCGTTCGAATCTTTATGAATTGTAGGACACCCTAGCCCTGCGCGCAATATCTTCTGCACAGTAGCTTTTCCTGCATAATGGCCTCCTACGACTCCTGAGTGCGGATCAGCTGGTATAAACGGTTTCTCATGCTCTAGCACACATTTGTGCAATACTTCATCCGGTCCCAGTTTGTATAGATGACCTGCAATTATAGTGAAATCTGTTGCATGCACTACCAGCTGCTTCTTTTGATGCGTAGTGAACTCTGCGGGTGTGAATCCAGTGGTCAAAAAATCAATGATGTCCTGGTAGTACTTCATCTGCAACTTGTATGGCGAACAACTGTGCATCAGGTAGATTGTCCTCCAAATTCATAGGCTCTTCTTCTGACTCGATTCTTGACAGATGATCAGGTCCCAAATTCAATCTACCTGGCTTAACAACAATCTCAAAATCGTACTCCTGAAAGAGTAGTAACCATCTGCATATGCGCCCCCCTAACACTAGCTTATTAACCAGGTATTTCATGGCAAAATGGTTAGTGAATATGGAGAAGTGCGCACCAAGAAAGTAGTGCTTGAACTTCTGCAGCGCATATACCATTGCAAGTCCTTCTCTTTCAGTAGTACAATAATTCTTCTCAGCAGATGATAACTTTCTACTGGAAAATGAAATGGGATGATCAATGCCTCCCTCTCCTGGTTGCGCAAGAACAATACCCAATGCTATGCATGATGCATCCACATGGACGTGAAAAGGCTTCTCCCAGTCTAGGAAAACTAGGATCGACGCAGTGACCATTTTCTCCTTCAATGTGTCGAAGCCTTTCTCACAATCCTCATTTCAAATGAATGGTACATCTTTCATCAGTAGTTTTTCCATAGCTTTGGTTATTTGCGCATACCCTTTTATGAACTTCCTGTAGTAACCGGTATGCCCCAGTGTAGTGCGCAATTGCTTAACTGAACTGGGTGTGGGAAAGTTGACAATGAATGCGATCTTAGAAGGGTCTACCATCAAGCCCTGTTTGCATACAATGTGTCCCAACAAGACTCCATAGGGAACATAGAAAATGCACTTCTTCAAGTTTAATGAGATTTGGTGCTGTCTGCATTTTTCCAGCATCATTCTGAGGTTCGCAACATGGTTCTTCAATAAATCGAAAATGGTCCAATCATCAAAGTAAACTTCTAAGAACTTATGTATAAAATCCTTAAATGCTGCAATGACCACTCTAGAGAATATGGTGGGTGCATTCTTCAGACCAAAGGGCATTACTGTTTATTGGAACGACCCCCATTCTGTAGCAAAAGTCGTCTTGTGCCTATCTGCACAATCAATCCAAATCTGATGGTAACCTGAAAATCCATCAGTAAAAGAATAGGCCTCATTCCCTCCAACATTATCTAGGACTTCATCTGTAAAAGGTGTAGGAAATGGGTCATGCATTGAAGGATCGTTCAGTTTTATGAGATCCACACAAATTCTGATCTCGCCCTTTGTTTTCTTGTCCTGGATAACCATCGGGCTTATCCATTCAGATTCTTCAACTGGCTCAATGATCCCTGCATTGAGCATCTTGTTGAGTTCTTCCCTAACTCGTTCTTTATAGTGCGGGTTCAGTCTGTATGGTATTTGTTTCATAGGTTTCACGCCAGGCTTAAGAAGAATTTCATCACTCCTAAGTCTCCCAAGATACCTTTCATCTCTTTGAACTTGGTCATGAATAGTTCTTGATATTCCTGTAATATACCCGCGACCTCTTCAACTGTATCTTTGTCCCAATAATCTCCAATAGCTGCGAACCTTGGCGCTTCGCTGGTGCCAATGTTCACTTTCCTTGTCTTCACAGGTCCACTCATGTCTGTAATTTCCAGTGGAGGTCCTTCTACCTCGCGCGATCCCTTTGACTCAGGTATCTGTATGTTGCGCGGGTCCTCCTCATCACTATCTGTTGTATCCTTGGTTTCTCCATCGATGTGATAAGAATCAAGAGCATGTTCTAGCTACTCTTCCCATTCAGGTTGTAGGCGCGCAGGTATGCTTTCTTTACCAAAGAATTCTTCCAGTTTCATGTTTCCTTGTGTACAATTTGGACTGAATATTTTTTTCTTAATGACCTACAATGCGTCATTGATACTTGGATGCTCATCTTCGAAGTTGAAATCCTGCTGAAAGGTCATAGTTAGGTCCAACTAGTCCACTGTGCCTCTGCGCAACTCCAGGTCTAGGTACCACTTCTTCGGAATCGGTTCTTCTAATGTGTGGACAAACAGATGCACCCATTCTGCCTGTGGTCTTTCTGTCCATGCTTTGGAACAAATTCAAATATGCTCTCGTGGATCTATCTGTCCATTATATTTCTGAAAGGATAGGGTAACCTTATCAGCAAACCTAATTTGCATCTTAATTCTACATTGATCCCATGTTGTCAGTATCTTCTTATGCGTAGCCCACCATCTGGCAGGTATGCCGCACAATGCCATGTCTAGAGCTGAGACACAGTGTTCATTCGAAATTGTGGCAGTATATTCTTTGATAAAACAATACACATTAGATAAACCATCAAAGGTAGGGATTGGAGTTACCTCTTTCCCAATCCAGCAAAGTGACTTTGTGAACCATGCGCATTTCCTGGCAGATACTTCATGTAACTTGCTTTGCCAGTTTTCTAGTCCTTCATCGAAATCTGAAATGCAAGAGCTATCACAGTGCCAACTGAGTGTGCCATCTGCAGTTGGATTAATATAGTCAGCAGTATTTGTTGTCATCTTGTAGATACGGTCCAAGTCTTGAGCTATGGATTCCTCTTGAATCGGTTCAACATACCGCTCTCCCTGCGAAGGGTCTAATGGCGCGATGACCTTGATATCATTGCCTTCAAATATCATTTTCATAGTTTTTAAATCAATAATGACAGAGTTTGTCATTGCCCAATCGATACCCAGCAATGCCGGATAAGGATGGCTGTCATCCATGATTTTGATTACTTCAAAATTGGCATAGCTACGCACTCCATCAATGTCAACAATGGTGTTGGGTAATCTTCCCAAAGGTATAACTATCCCTTGGTTATCCATCCTCAACTGTAGAGGTGACCAATGTAACTTGGGTTTACCCATTTGATGCCATGTTTGCTTGGTCAAGACATTTACTTCGGATCCAATATCGAGAATGATCTCATCCATCTCATAGTCCCCAATCTGTGCAGTGAGTCTCATTTCCCTTCCTGTTCTCTTAGGACTTCTAATATTGTGGACTACGCCATTAGAAGCCCCCTTGTCACTGTTTGGCTCATACTGCCTTAGTAGCTTTTCAAATTCCGTAAAAGCATCTGCGCTCTTTAGTAATTTCATCCAGCTGCATAAGAATTGCGCAACAGAGGTCCTTGCATCTATTGCGGCATTTGTCTGATCTTGCGCCGTTGGCATATTATCTCTTTATGGTACTTCACTGTGCAACTGTGTTCTGGGGAAGCTAGGTGGCAGTGCCCTGAACATGTCCCGCGCTTCCTCAAATGCTCCCTTATTTTTCTGTAAATATAGACCCGGTGCTTTCCCAAGAGCTTTCCTAATCCATACCGGCTCTCTAGGATTCTGTCTAGGGTTGTGCATTCCGGAGGTCGAAGCTTCTGCGCCTCTTTCCCTTCCTGTATCAGCGCCACTGCGTGTTACCACCTTTACACTTGGATCCGCAGTTCTACTCTCTACTACAATCAACTAAATATTGGGATTTGGTGGTTCTGTCCTTCTTCTCTTCTGCATTTCTACCTCAAGCACAGGGCGGTCTTCAATAACATGCTCAAATGATTCACAGTAATTGCACGTAGTGCATGGGTTGGTACAATCTCTAGAAACATGACCTAGCTGGCCACATTTATAACAGATTACCTGGCCACGGCCTCTTCCTTGCGTCAGGCCGACATTTCTTCCTCTCTCGCGGTATCCACCACCACGGCCTCTATACCCCCCCTTGATCATATTGGGTGTTTTCTTGTTCTGGCTGAGTTTCCTCTTGAACGCGATACATCCCAGCAACTCGCATTGCTTCCATGTCGCACTTTCTTTGATCCATGAGGTCATATGCGTGATAGTTGAATTTGTCATGTCACATTGATTTACAGAAATTACAATACAAGCTCTTAGGCGTGTTTACATATTTATGTATTAGGTAATAGTCTTCCGGCCAGTGTCCTCTGGTTCTGCAGATTTCACACCACGATGCCTGATTGTGGTTCATATTGATTGGGTTTGGTGTGCCACTGTCAATATAATATTGAAATAGAGGGAAATGTTCTATGGTATGGCCTTCTCCTTTGCATCCGGTGCACCAAACTTCACATCTGTGTTCATATATTTGCTCTTTTTTGTTTTTCATACCCTATAATTCTAACGTCAGCGTAGTCAGCTGGTTCTGAATTTGTGACATCCCAACGCTACTCTCACCAATTGGTGAAGCCTCTAACTGTATTGCGATCTCTAAGGCCTCTGCCTACGACGCAATCTTCTACTGCATCAATGGTTGTCTGATGTGAGGCAACAACGCATTGATGAACCATTCCTTGTGTTGTTGTGGAGCTATCACAAAACTAACTTGGTCTAACAATGTTTTAAATTTTTGGTCAAATTCCTAGACCGATTCGATAGGATTTTGTTTGATTTCCTTTAATTTCGTTATGCACTGCGATTCTGACTTTGGATTCTTAAACTCTGCGACCAATGCAGTCTAAATTTTTGTTAGGGTTCTTGGCTGTGCCTGAGAATATTTCATAAATCAATGCAACATGCGGTCTCTGAAAGTAGTGATGAGCTGCGCACTCTTCACAGCATCATCCTGGATTTGCTTTAAACTCCATATGGCTTCACATAGAAACCAATGTTGATCAGGGTCTTCTAGACCCGTTCCTTTGAATATCGAAAATTTTATATCGTTATCTGTCATTCTCCTTCCTGGTTGTGCATTGCTTTGAGTAGTGCTGACTATCTGCATGGAGAAAACAAAGGGAATATTCGGAATACTGGGATTCTGTGGACTGGGTTGCGCGACACTCGCAGTGGGTGGTTTCTATTCTAAGGGTGGCGCGGTTTCTGCAACCGGTGGATTTTGAGGTGTGATAGGATGAAGAGTAGCTGATAGCAGCGTGATCTGATTGTTAAGATCACATGGGAGTTCGGTATCTACGCGGATTCCAGGTCCTTCGGGATTATTTTCTTTATTAAACTGATATCTCTTTCCACTTCTTAGATTATGTGTCTCTTCGTCAGAATCACTATAATGCTATTCACCATGACAGATGTAAAAATATTACTGCATCCTTAAAACTCCTTTCTCAGCTAAAAGCATTTTAATGTATAGACTGATATTGTTTAAGAACTTACCTCTGAATCCTTTGAAGAAGTATGCTTCGGCTTAACTGTAGGGCTTCAGTGTGTTTACAGCAAATTCTGTGACAAATCCTTCAAGTATGCTATCGACCCAAAAGTCGACTACTCGTGATAGTGGGCTGTCTATTGCTTTGAGTTGCACTGTGAGATCTGGAGTCCAATCGGTAGGTACTCCTCCTTGAAAACAATTTTTCTTTTCTGTGAGTCGCGAGATCCACTCGTGCAACTCATTTCCAAATGAAGCCCAGAAAATCTCGTGAATCTCTCTCCACAAATATCTGTTCAACCACTGTACGTCGGTGAGACGTGGATGTTTGTTCTCTTTCTTCGCAAAATCTCTTTCAATCTTGTCACACCAATCCTAGATCTCTTTCTTTTCAGGATGCCAATTGTCCGATCCTTCCAGGAACTGGTATTCTTCTTCACACATTACTTTCCAACACTCTATCGCATTACTAGTATTAGCCGAGCAACAGAACCATTTGTTGGTTGTAGATCACCTTCTTGAGGTTTCTAGTGTAGACCTAGGTACTTCGCGGTTCAAGGAACCAACAAAACCCCAATTCACTGGCCCTTTCGGCAATAGGCTGCATGTAGCATGAGGTCTCACCCGAGGCGAAGCTGAGGGGGTGGTTGTGGAATCAAGTTTCCACAACCGGGTGATGCGATGGGGGGAAAGCTAATAAGCAGCGCGACGCCTTGCGGGTTGCGCGGATAGATAACTGCGCGAACCTTCTATTCCGCGTCGGATACTTCAGTACGCAACTATGCTTGCACCTCCAATGACTGTGCGATACAGGATACCTTTGCGTTACGACAGTAAGCTATCTAGAGCTTACCTCGCAGAAACCTTCAATGACTCGACGCATCAATGAGATTGCGCATCCTTGCCATGGTGTCCAATTCTAACCACTCTACTTAGCAGTCTTTATCCATTTATTTCATTCAAGTTCTTATCAGTAAATTGTGTATGGTTTAATAACATACATTACTGCACACTCCAACGCCGCGCTTAAACTCAGTGTTCACTACTTGACCAATAGATAGCTTCATACATTCCAATCCACAGATTCATACATGTTAAATACTTAACATTCCTCTGCGCATGCATTACTTAACATATTAATCCCATTCACTATGGTGAATACATATATAATCAATCACATAACAGAAGTTTCCAGCACTAAACATTCATACCAAGCAATTAAACAATCATAAACACACATTGGTCACACAACACAAAATTTAACGTGATTCACCCCCCGGATGGAGGCTACGTCCACAAGAACGGTTGTTAATAATGCTCTTAATGGGAAGGGTACAACCGTTCTTAGTCTGCGCACTCAGCTGCAAACTCTATTCTCTCTCTCAGATAGGTCTCTGCGCACTCAGCTGCAGAGCCTTTACAATAACTTTTCTAAGCTTAAGATTCTACAATAATCAATACTTCACAAAATGAAGAGTAACCCTTCCCTTACAATATTGTGCCTTATTTATAGATCATGCCCGTAGGTCATATCTTTACAATCATTAGCCTGAAACCGTAAGGTTTCCAAAACTGGCGTGGCTAACTGCCACACTAGCTGTCACCATCGACAGCCTGCTCCACCTACTCCAGCTGGGCCACTTGTGGCTCACAGAATCTTCTGACAGTCGCAGTCCTCAAAATGGTTACAACTGCATCACGACCTGTCTCTTCCACTCCTTCGCTTGCCTGTCGCCATCGGTGTTGTGGCCTAGCTTCTCAACTGCTTATCGCCACACGTTTGAACAGGTCGCTTTCATCTGTCATCCACCTGTTCCTTACCCAAACTAGGTGATATCCTCGTCTGACCTTTACCCATGTTCTGCCCAAAAATAGGTTATGCGCTACCATCCACATCGTCCTACTGCACGACCGTGCCTTAGTCATTGCTATCGCACGACATGAGCAAAACCTCAAAATTGTTCATCGCCTACCGCTGCGCGCAATGCGCTTTCACCAAAACTGCTTTCTCTTCCTGCCACAGCGCACAATGCGCAATTATCAAAATTGCCTTTTCTTCCTACTGCAGCACGCTACGCGTGCTTTTCCATACTTATATATTTTTCCAACCCACTTGGGGCCAGCCCAACAAATAGTCTTTTGCACACAGCTATCACTCTTGTATATTTTTTTAGGCCACCCTCCCGACCAATGATTTCTTTGTTTTCTCGCACCATTTATTAGACTTTTTGTAGGCACCCTTGGTTGGGATATCTTAGCCACATTACTCTTGAATGGTTTCTTAACTCTCTTTTTAGCATATATATATATATATATAAGGGACACACCCATTCATCAACAATTTCTATATGTGCCTTTTGGATTGTATTTATATGGCATTATCATTGTATTTTCATTCATCTCTTATTCATGATTAGTCAAATATTTTCCTATATGGATTCTTTTATAATTGTATATCTATTTTCAATATTTATTCAATGAACTAGATTGGTTTGTCGCATTGGTATCAAAGCATTTCCATTGTTTACTGGCTCATGGGTCAACAGTTTCTCTTTTCAAGGTTTCCTTAAATAGGTCTTTGACCATATTCAAGCATTTGGCAACCAAAAGAAAAAAAAATTCAAAGTTTCTTTGAATAACTAGATTTTTGAGAAAAATTGGTTGTTGGCCATTTTAAACCAAATTCTTTGAAGAAGAAAAAGTAAAAAGGTTAAATAATCTATTCAAGAACATATTAACATTATGCTATGAGTTAGAAGAAATCATAAATAAAAATGGTAAATCACATAGAGAGTATTAAAGAAACATAGTAGTAAGCAGAATCATTAATATCCACGACAACACTAATTCCTTAAAAAATCATCCACAATTAGAACCTTGGGAGAATTTTCATTATTGGATAGATGAATAGATTTTTCCAAGCACCAGGCTATACGCGAGAAGATATACTTTTAATTTTGAAAACCTTGTGTGCTAATCTAAGAATTGCATTGGCATTGGGATGAATCTATAATTTGAGGAACCCATAATTATTGTACAAGGGAAAACCCCTCTCTCCGTCTAGCTACTATAATTGTCACCATAGGGAAGCCAATATAGGAATAGTGAAATTGATAGTGCATGCTCAATCGTGACTCATTTGATCATAGGGTATCGTTCATATCTAAGGAATCATTCAGGGTAACCAAAACAACCAGTATCCACTGAGCAAGTAATGAATGAGGAGGACACTAAAGAGTCAACTATTTAGAAGCCATTGCTACATAAAAGTATCAAGATGCTTGAAAATAATTGCACAAAATGTGTTCAGAGATAATATCTTAAAAAACATAAGCTGAGTATATTTGTATTAAAACATTGTTTCCAGTTGGTGGTTACAAGAGTTCAAAGTATTATCCAAAAAAAACTGAATGGACAAGGCCTAGAAGATACATGGCTCTATTGTTCTCAAGAAAATTTATACATTTTTCACCTATTACAATATTGATGGCACTATAAAGCCACACAAACTATCCATCTAGAAGAATACAAAAAAAACATAACAATTCAAAAAAAAAGATAAGAATCACACCTAAGCATAAATACCCATATCGATTGGTACTGTTGTCGCCGAATAGCGTACCTAGTTAACGCAATAGAAATCTATGCCATTGCCCAGTGAGCCCTTGGGGAAACTTCTCGAGTCAAGTTTGTCACTTGATCTTGAATCCTCCGTTTATGCCAACTCCTAACCGAAGCCAAGGGGGGTAGTCCCTACATAATGTTTCTAAGGCTATTAGAATGTTTCTGGTAAATTAATTAAGGATTTTTTTTAGGAGTTTGATTTGTGAAGATATGATTACAAAAGTCCAAGTTCGTTTGCAAAATAGTTGTCTTATGAATATGCTTTCAACAACATAAATACAAGACCACCAAATATGTAAAGATACAAAAACAATTTATGATATTAAGCAAAAGTAAATAAATGGTGTCGTTGTGGACCAATGCCAAATGGAGTCAATACATAAGATAGAAAATGTTGCTAAAAGTAAATGTTTTGAAAGTGTCCCTTGGTTGATTTTAAATTATTAATGATTCAAATTTATTAAGGGGAAAAAGGGTAAACTCCCGAGATACTATGAGTTACAGGGAGCAATGTAAGGAAGTTGAGGGAAGGTGGCTCTTCACGAATACATGTGGGATGGAATGGAGTCTCTAGGGCGATGTTCAACACTACAACAACAAGGGTGTAGCGTAACTGTTCCCTGACGTCGCCTCCCAGTTGTTCCTGCTTCTTCTGAGAAATTTTCCCATGCAAAACTCAATGAACTTTAGTGCCGGATTTTCACTATGTGAGGGGTCGTAGATTTTATTATATGATTTGTTAGTTTAAATGTAAAGATTTAAAGAATAACTACAATCATTTCTGATTTCCCACAGGGTCAGGAAAATTCCTGCAAGGGGTAAGATCATACTTTGATTTATAGACCAAATGTTTATTCCGATTTATGCTTGAAAATAAAATTCTTAAAAGAATAAGGAAAAAAGACCATGGATTTTTCCCTTTAAAGGTTTTGACCCATTTTAAGAAAAATAAATAAAATAAATAAATAATGTAAAGGATAAATTTATTTGACACGGCAGGAGAAACCCACTAGAAAGGTTTATTTTGTCCACTTATTAACTCCCTCTTAAAAGTAATTATCCAAGGAGTAGTTTAAATAGGTTTAGTGTAAATATTCTACATTTTAAACCTTTTCGAGGGTGTTGAATCTATTTATGAAGCCAAAAACACAATTTAAACAATTCCAAATTTAAATAAACTACTCTGTTTAAATATTTTTCATTTTTGACTTTTTTGCGTAAATTTTCTGGTTTGTTTTATTAGAAGGAGCGCCATATAAAAATTAAAATAATAAAAAAATCTAAATAAAACCATAATAATTATAAAATTATAAAAACATATCAACATAGATCTATACATAAATTTATACCTCTATTTTTTAGCCCTTTAATAAATCATTTGCTGTATACTTTTTGTAAATGTGTCATTTATCTTAAAGTTTACGAGCTTTCATATGCATGGTAAAAGTACAAGTGTATGTATATCCAATTTAAATAGTTGACAATTTGCATTCTTTTTGGCAATACCCCATTGACATTGAGTATCAACAATTTCAATTGGGTGGAAAAATTGCTCAAAAACAAGTGTAGATCATTGATTATTTAGTTTACACCATAACTTTGTTATTAGAAGTATTTATGATGCTTTCAGGTGTATTTAGATGATTTTGTACAATTTTACTTTCTAATCTTATTGAATTTTTACTTGGTTATTTGTTAGAAATCAATAATCTTATTGGTTATTTGGTTCAAAACAATTGGGTGGACACATAGGGTTGCTTCCTTTTCTTATTGCAATGGGAATGTGCACTTATTGTTTTTTTCAAACACCATTTTTGTTTAAATAAATTTGGACCCAACTAAATCTCCACACAAACCATTGTCACCATGGAAAATAATTTACCACACCAATTTTTTAATTTGAAATTAGCATGCACATGTTGCTAAATACTCATACATTAACAACATGTGTATGTTCCTCTGTAAAATAAATTTAAAAATGTTACTATTATTTTATGTCTCTCCCCCAAGCCACTTCCACTTCATTTTTTCATCTCTCAATCCAAGCTTGCTTTTCTAAAGTAGGCCCAATCTTGACAGAAAAATAGGAGGGGCATTGCCATCATTGGCACTAGGCAGTTTGCATAGAGAAGCTTTCATTTCCATGTAGATTTAATTTGAAATGCTAGTTATATATATATATATATATATATATATATATATATATATATATATATATATATATATATATATATAATTTTTTTATTCTACCACAATGGCACAAAACCATCATCCAAACCAAAACCATAACCCCCCACAAGACCCATAAACCAAAATTCATTAATGTCTAGATGAACCTAGAGACTTAATTGGAAAACATAGTAACAAAAGCACCACTTCACTTCATTGCATCATTTCTTCCACTAGCCATTTCCATAGCCAATTATCTTATATATCCAAATATATATTACCATGATAAGAGAGCACCACTCAAATGGAACTACTAAAACTGAATATAAGGAAACATATGATTGTTTAGATGTTCATTGACCTTAGAACCAACTAACGAGCTCATATGAGAAAACTAGATCTTTCCATGGAATAGTGCACATTCCATCCATGGAGAATTGGATGGATAAAGAGCTTATGGTATTTTATAAATAACCATGCAATAACATGGATGTTCCTTTGTATTTTATTCCAAAATGATAGGTTGAGTTCATTGTGGGTCTCTATGTCAATTATTTTTGCATTGGTGAACTTCATGGAGTCTAACTTGGTTCTACTTAGAATCAAGAAATTTCTAGGCATGGTCACCCACTCTTAGGCATATTACTAAATCTCTTATCTCTCAATGACATGAGCTCGAAGATAAGAATTGAGTCACTAGTACTACAATATTGTCCTTGACACACAATCTAGATCAACATAGTGTGTTTATGGTAGCTTCCCATCTAGAGCCACTATTTGATTGTTTTATGCTCCCAGGGATAAGGCCTTTAGGCCATGTCGATTCTAAACTATGCACTACATATGGATAAACTAACCATTTCAATTCCAAGCCACTCATTTGCTATCGATTCTCTCGTTATTGACATACTTGTCATGACTTGAAAGAGGATCCTATTCACAAAGAAAATCCTATTCACAATATTTTCTTTGATGAAGCTAATAAACTATAATTTTTATATTTTATTTATTTATGCATTTATAATTAAATTTTATGTTTTTTGGCATGTTCAAGGAACTTGTTCTCTTATAATTGATGTTATTGTAGCATGTTCCATTTGTGTATTTAGATGACTTTATGGTATTTTTTCTTAATATGTTGAATTACAATATAAATTCTAAAATAATTCTTTTGAAACTCTATATGTGTGTAGCCATAAAAAAAACAAAACTTGAAACTCTATAGAAACAATATCAGTCCATCATGTTTTTTGCTATAGTATAAATCTAGAATCTTATATTTTCTTCTTCTTTAATAATTAATTATGATGTTAGATTATTGAAAATAATCTTTATGGTTCATATTGCATCACTATGTATATTAATTTATGCCTTGAAAATATTGAGAGGCTTATGGTATTTTGAATAGATGTATATTTTTGAATATAATATAATATTTATTATTCACTTCTTTAGACAACATATTAATTTTATTAAAATGATTGATTAATTTAGAAAAAACTTGACTTACAAGATCTAAAAGCTATACACAATTCATTTTTGTTTGTGTAGAACTGTGAACATGGGTTGGGTTGGTTGTGAGTTAGTGATTTATAAAATATCATGGATATTCCACTGGAATAGTTCATCACAATAGATCTTACAACTTTCTACAAATTCCTAGTTATGCAATGTTTACTAAAGAATTAAGATTCGTTATTGTTAGCTTAATTTCACATAGTGCTAAAATAAATTGAAAGCAAAAGGTAAATAGATACAAACACATATCACATCCACATAGATAACACAAGATATATCCTGGATGGAATCTACTCAGTACCATGGTGGTCAATAGGATAGGTCAATTTGCAAGAGGCATAAATTCCTCATATGCAATCTCATTTGGTGATGTTTGTAGCATTAGAAAAATATCAAAGTGTATAATAACATCAAGGGGCCGAAAACCATGTTTGCAAACTTTTATTATTATTTTATACAAAATAATAAAATTAAACTACCATAGATATACCATAAATATAGTAATGGTAGATATTGAAAAGCCTTTGATTTATTGCATCAACAATAACAAAATGCATTTAGAGTAGAGATCGACATGTCAAGTTCTTAGCATTAATGAGCTTAACTAATAAGGATATATACTCATTGTTTAGTTAAAATTCTTGCTTAGTTCTTATACAAAATTTGTTGCTTTAATGAGTAACTAACTAATTAGAATATATACTCATTTTTTAGCTAAAATTCTTCCTCTAAAACATTTGCTTATTGGCCCTCATTGATGAGAACATTGATGAGAACTTTGACCATGGAACTTTGCCCTTAAGTGTTTTGGCTCATTTAAAAACAAATAAATAGAATAAAGGATAACTTTACTTGACACCACAAGAGAAACCCACTATAAACGTTATTTTTTCCACTTATTAATTCCCTAAAATAAGGGAGAACTTTATTTGACACTACAAGAGCAAGCCAAGTTAGAAAGGTTGAGTTTGTCCACTTATTAACTCCCTAAAATAAGGGAGAGTTTTATTTGACACGACAAGATAAACCCACTAGAAAGGTTAAGTTTGTCAACTTATTAATTAGTAGATATATTAATTTTTTAGTTAAACTTAATTTCCTAAAAATTATTATTGCCTCTAATTGATGGGAACTTTGACCATGGATTTTTCCCTTTAAGGGTTTTGATGCATTTTAAGATAAATCAATAGAAAAAATCAATAATGTAAGGAAGAAATTTATTTGACATGGAAAAAAAACCCACTAGAAAGGTTTAGTTTGTCCCATTATTAACTCCCTCTTAAAAGTAATTATCCAAGGAGTAGTTTAAATATTTTATATTTTTGACTTTTTTGGGTAAATTTTCTGATTTATTTTGTTCAGAGTGCCATATAAAAATTAGAATAATAGAAAAATCTAAATAAAACCATAATAATTATAAAATTATAAAAAATATCAACATAGATCTATAGATAAATTTATACCTCTATTTTTTAGCCCTCTAATAAATCATTTGTTGTATACCTTTTGTAAATGTGTCATAGCTTGCATATGCACTGTAAAAGTGCAAGTGTATGCATATCTTTGGGAGTAAGCTAAATGGTTGACAATTTGCACTTTTTTTTGGCAAATTTTCTTGAAATCTAGTAATGCAATTTTGCTCAAATTTTAGTTTTCATTGTTCAAATTGCAATTTTGATTGCAAAAATGGATTTAGCTCCCTCCATTACCCCAT
This sequence comes from Larix kaempferi, assembly GCA_027924585.1. Lineage (NCBI taxonomy): Eukaryota > Viridiplantae > Streptophyta > Pinopsida > Pinales > Pinaceae > Larix > Larix kaempferi. The sequence continues at coordinate 15,813,011 of BSBM01000229.1, read as the reverse complement.
TGACATTGAGTATCAACAATTTCAATTGGGTGGAAAAATTGCTAGAAAACAAGTGCAAATCATTGATCATTTAGCTTACACCATATTTTTTTTATTAGAAGTATTTATGATGCTTTCATGTCTATTTAGATTATTTTGTACAAATTTACTTTCTAATCTTATTGAATTTTTATTTGGTTATTTGTTGGAAATCAATAATCTTAAAAATAAATAAATTTAGACATGGGTTAATGTAGAGGTTCAAAACAATTGGGTAGACACATAGGGTTGCTTCCTTTTCTTATTGCAATGGGAATCTGCACATGTTGTTTTTTTTAAACACCATTTTTGTTTAAATAATTTTGGACCCAACTAAATCTCCACACAAACCATTGTCACCATGGAAAATAAGTTACCACACCAATTTTTTAATTTGAAAATAACATACACATGTTTCTAAATACTCATACATTAGTAACATGTGCATGCTCCTCTGTAAAAATAAATTTAAAAAATGTTCCTATTATTTTATGTCTCTCCCCCAAGCCACTTCCACTTCATTTTTTCATTTCTCAATGCAAGCTTTATTTTCTAAAGTAGGCCCAATCTTGACAGGAAAAATAGGAGGGGCATTGCCATCATCAACACTAGGCACTTTGCATAGAGAAGCTTTCATTTCCATGTAGATTTAATTTGAAATGCCAGTTTATATATATATAATTTTTTATTCCACCACAATGGCTCAAAACCATCATTCAATCCCAAACCATAACCCCCCACAAGACCCATGAACAGAAATTCATTAACGTCTAGATGAATCTAGAAACTTAATTGGAAAAATAGTAACACAGGTGCCACTTCACTTCATTGCATCATTGCTTCCATTAGCCAATTATCTTATATATCCAAATATATATTACCATGACAAGAGATTACTAATCAAATAGAACTACTACAAGAGAGTACTAATCAAATAGAACTACTAAAATTGAAGATAAGGAAACATATGATTTTTTAGATGTTCATTGACCTTAGAACCAACTAACCAACTAATATGAGAAAACTAGATCTTTCCATGGAGTAGTGCACATTCCATCCATGAAGAATTGGATGGATAAAGAGCTTATGGTATTTGATAAATCTCCATGCAATAACATGGATGTTCCTTTGTATTTTATTCCAAAAGGATATGTTGAGTTCATTGTGGGTCTCTATGTCAATTATTTTTGCATTGTTGAAATTCATGGAGTCGAATTTGGATCTACTTAGAATCAAGAAATTTCTAGGAATAACCACCCACTCTTAGGCATATTCCTAAATATCTTATCTCCCAATGACATGATCTCGAAGATAAGAATTGAGTCACTAGTAATAAAATATTGTCCTCGACACACAATTTAGATCAACATAGTGTGTTTGTGGTAGCTTCCATCTAGATCCACTATTTGATTGTTTTATGCTCCCAAGGATAAGGCCTTCAGGCCATGTCAATTCTAAACTATGCACTACATATGTCTATACTAACCATTTCAATTCCAAACCAGTCATTTGCTATCGATGCTCTCATTATTGACGTGCTTGTCATGACTTGACAAAGGATCCCATTCACAATATTTTCTTTGATGAGGCTAGTAAGTTATAATTTTTATATTTTATTATTTATGCATTTATAACTAAATTTTATTTTTTGGCATGTGTAACTCCTACAAGATGACACACATCATCCTAGTGGAAAGGAACTTGTTCTCCTAGAATTGATGTTATTGTAGCATGTTCCATTTGGGTATTTAGATGACTTTATGGTTATTTTTCTTAGTATGCTGAATTACAATATAAATCATAAAATAATTCTTTTGAAAATCTATATGTGTGAAACCATAAAAAAATTTGAAACTCTATAGAAACAATATTAGTCCATCATGTTTTTTTTGCTATAGTAGAAATCTAGAATCTTATATTTTCTTCTTCTTTAATAATTAATTATGATGCTAGATTACTGAAAATAAGCTTTATGGTTCATATTGCATCACTCTGTATATTAGTTTATGCCTTGAAAATATTGAGAGGCTTATGGTATTGTGAATAGATGTATATTTTTGAATAAAATATAATAATTATTATTCACTTCTTTAGAAAACATATTTAGTTTATTAGCATGATTGATTAATTTTGAAAAACTTGACTTACAAGATCTAAAACAATATGCAATTCATTTTTTTTTGTGTAGAATTGTGAACATGGGTTGGGTTGGTTGTGGTTTGTAAAATATCATGGATATTCCACTAGAATAACTCATCACAATAGATATTACAACTTTCTACAAAGTCCTAGTTGTGCAATGTTTACTAAAGAATTAAGATTCGTTATTGTTAGCTTAATTTCACAGAGTGCTAAAATAAATTGAAAGCAAAAGGAAAATAGATATAAAAAATAACACATCTGCACAAATAACACAAGACATACCTTGAATGGAGTCCACTCAGTACCATGCTGGTCAATAGGATAGGTCAATTTGCAAGAGGCATAACTTCCTCATATGCAATCCGATTTTGGTGATGTTTGCACTGTTAGATAATATCAAAGTGTAGAATAACATCAAGGGGGTGAAAACCATATTTGCAAAATTTTGACCCCCAAAAGCATGATTTAGGCCCTTAAATGGGCCTCAGAATGTACTAGACCCCAAATATTCAAAGTAAGACCTACCCCTAAAATGTTCCCTACAAGCCAATTCATCGAATTTTTCCGCCAAATAAGCATCAAAATAGATGAAAAAATATATATTGATAAATTTTGAATCATACCTCCCCATTTCAGGAGTCCTTTGGTCCCCAAAATATTTTACTAAAAGAGGCGAGTAAATTTCTCCTCTACCTTCTCCTTTGAGTACCATTTAGCCTTACCTAGATTTTTTTCCTTCAACCCAATCTATCATAGTTCATACTATACTCATTTGGTTATTTTATCTTTCTTATACAAAACTATATCTTCTGTTAAATTTGCCTAATATTCTAGCTCTAAGTGTTGGGATTTTCCTATACTCCATCCTAGTCCTTCCAGCTTTGCATTTTCAGTTATGCATGCATTCTGCATGCAGCCATGATTTTGCATGCATGCATCCCAGTCATCAGTCCCAACACCTAACCCTCAGTTAGCTAGCGCTGAGAGCTTCTCGCTGATTAGTTTTAGCCCTCCTAGTGCTTAGTTCACCCTGCATGCAATTGCATGCATCATAGTAACCCTCTCTCACCTACCATTCAGTTGTACTTTAGTTAGTTGAGTTATCTTCATTTCTTTCCTTGATTTAAGGGTAAAATGACTCTCAACTGACTGTATCACTCTGATGGACCTCTAGTGAGACTAGACTGCCCACTCTGACTCCAGTTAGCTCCTCATGTGCCCTCCACTGAGCCTCCTTTATTCAGTTAGTGCCTCCATGTGCCATTTACACTCAGTTACACCTACCACACTCAGTTAGACTCAGGTTGACTGATGGTTGACAGTTACTTGTGCATTGATGAGTCCACTGATGATGATGAAGACTTCTAGTTGTGCCTTGATGACACTCCAGTGATCTTTTGATCTCTCCATGCAAGCTAATTCAAATTACACCCTTGGTATTTCAATCATGTGCATTGTATCATTATTGTTTTACTATTCTGACTAATGAAACATGTGTGAATATTCTGCTCCTATCTGATTTCCATTGGATCTTTGTTCTGCTGCTCTATTCTCTTCTATTTTCCTAAACTCTTTCATCGTGAGGTTTACATCATCTCTTTGGATCCATTGCGAGGATTTGCACATGGTATCAGAGCCATTTGAGAGTATATTCTACCTCCATTCTTGAGAGTTTTTTGCAAGTAATTCGAAGTTCCAGCAGTTGCAGCAGCAGTTTCACTTTTGCATTCGCTCCAACAGTTATAATGAGCAATTCAAATGCTCTCGTCTCTCCTAGAATCATCACTCCCTTCAATTACTTTGATTGGAAGAGTGAGATGAAAATATTCTTGTTAAATAAACATCTATACAAGTTGACAATGGGAAGAGAAGCCGAACCACATTCAGCTGTGGAGAAAACCAAGCATCTAAATAAAATGAATGAAGCCTTTGGTTACATATGCCTTCATATTTCTAGAGATATACTGTTTCATGTCAAAGGATTGAAGGCTCCAAATGAGTTATGGGTAAAATTAGAGGGTCTTTTTGGCAAACAAGATGGGCTAAGAGGCCATGCTCTTGAAAATGAATTGGTTACCCTACAACCTAGCAATTTTGAGACCATTCAAGAATTTTTCTCGAATTTTAAGAACTTGGTTTTGCAATGCAAGCATTGTGGCATCACTAAAAGTGATGAACAATTTGTGCTCTCCATTCTGAGCAAGCTAGGATCTCAATTTTCAGTCTTTGTATCTACCTTCCATTCTGGGCGAATGTCAATCCCTAGATGGAAGATGCCAACCTTAGAAGACTTTTCTACATCTCTCATTCAAGAAGAGAACAAATTGATTCAAATGGGTGCCATCAAGGCCTCCAAGGATCTAGATGTTCTAACTAGAGAAGCAAATAGTGCGAATCTGAAAGAGAGGAAAAAAGGAAAAGACAAGAAGCCATCTAAATCCAAGCTGAATGACAATTCAAGTCCATCAAAAGGAGCCTCCAACTCCAAGGAGGACAAACAGAAAAGATTTGAGTGTCCCTACTGCAAGAGAGGATACCACCTAGAGAGATCTTACATGCATAAGAAAATAGATCAACTAACCAAGATTCTTGAACAAAACAAAATTGCTATTCCAAAATATGCAAAGATGTCTGATTCTGGAAGTGGATCTGATGGTCACGAGGATTTCCATGCATTGATGGCTATTTTTTCAAAATCAAAGGCCCTCCTCATAGATTCTGGAGCCTCCAACCACATGGTTTCCTCTGAAGAATCATTTTCTTCTTTAGATATCAAAGATGGGCCTACTATTCACATGGGAGACAACTCTCAGATCTCTACCAAAGTGTTGGGTACAATACATATGGAGCATGGCAAGTTCAAGAATGTTCTATTCTTTCCCTCCTTGACAACAAATTTGTTGTCTGTATATCAGATGACTCAAACCGGATCACCAAAGAAGGTGACTTTTGGTCCCAACGCAGTTGAGAATACAAATATCTCTGCTGGGAATACTATAGCGAAAGGGTTTGCAAATCATGCCTCCAAGGCATATGATTTCTCTCATTTTATGCCCTTCTCTCTTCCTACTCCTTCGTAATTTGATGAAGATCCGAGTGACTCTTCTTCTAATGAAGATGAAGATGAAGATCTTGATGTTGAGATCAAAGTTCAAGAACATTCAGATTCAGATCTAGAACCAACACATGTTCGGAATCCAGAGACAAGGCCAACATGGGCTCACATAGTCCTTGCAGCTACTGAGAACACAATTGAGGATTCATCTGCTCACATAACTACAAGATTTCAGCATCATGCCAACCTTGCATTATGTCATCTAGATCTCCATGAGAGATGTAGCATGATGGTGGGGTTCACTCTTCCATCCCTTGGGAAGACTCATCATGATCCATTCATTCCAGTGGCAAAAAGCTTTCCTAAAAGACTTGGTTCGTCCAATACATTCTCTACACAGTGGGAGGCACATCAGAAGACCAGATCCAGATTTAGCACCTGCATTGGCATCCTACAGAGGATCAGCTTGCCAAGTTCTTTTCCAAAGCTTTCACTAAGGAAAGCTTCTTCCTTTTCTGCTTAGTATGATGGTTCTTTGAGTTGTTTTACTGTTCTTTTGAGGGGGGGTATTTTTCCCATGAGGTTTTCCCCATTTCCTCGGTTTATGGACAATTCTTATTTTTTATCATTTATTTGATTGTATGGGTGACCTTTGGTCCTAGTTACCAGGGCCCAGGATGGATTAAGGGGGGGTGTTGGGATTTTCCTATACTCCATCCTAGTCCTACCAGCTTTGCATTTTCAGTTATGCATGCATTCTGCATGCAATCATGATTTTGCATGCATGCATCCCAGTCATCAATCCCAACACCTAGCCATCGGTTAGCTAGCCCTAGGAGCTTCTCATTGATCAGTTTTATCCCTCCTAGTGCTTAGTGCACCCTGCATGCAATTGCATGCATCCTAGGTGCCCTCTCTCACCTACCATTCAGTTGTACTCAAGTTAGTTGAGTTATCTTCAGTTCTTTCCTTGATTTAAGGCTAGACTGACTCTTAACTGACTGTATCACTCCGATGGACCTCTAGTGATACTAGACTGCCCACTCTGACTCCAGTTAGCTCCTCATGCACCATCTAGTGAGCCTCCTTCATTCAGTTAGTGCCTCCATGTGCCAGTTACACTCAGTTACACCTACTACACTTAGTTAAACTTAGTTTGACTGATGGTTGATAGTTACTTGTGCATTGATGACTCCACTGATGATGATGAAGACTTCTAGTTGTGCCTTGATGACACTCCAGTGATATTTTGATCTCTCCATGAAGGCTAATTCGAATTACACCCTTGGTATTCGAATCCTGTGCATTGTATCATTATTGTTTTACTATTCTGATTAATGAAACATGTGTGAATATTCTGCTCCTATCTGATTTCCATTGGATCTATGTTCTGCTGCTCTATTCTCCTCTATTTTCCTAAATTATTTCATTGTGAGGTTTACATCATTTCTTTGGATCCATTGTGAGGATTTTCACACTAAGTCCTCTACAAAAGGTAAGACATGCTTAGGTTCCTTGTCTAACATAGATGATCCAAAGAGATTTATATTTTCCACATTCACTATCGAATAAATGCCATATATAGGGTAGACTTAGTCTATAGGAATTATATCCTACCTTCTCCAATAGTTCAAAAGGACCATGCCATAGTTTCTTTATCTTCTTACAAATACCTTGTAGTATTTCCTTATTCGGTTGCAACCAAATTGTATCTCCCACATTGAATGGTTTTTGAACCATATGTTGATCATGTATGGTAGTGCAGTTTTAGTCTGACTTATTCAATGTCTCATGTACTTGGAAATGGATTTGCATGATCTTATCAATGTAATTTTCAGCCCTTAATGCTTCACCCATGGTGTCTTCCCTTCACTCCCCCTTACTATGCATATACAACATCTATAGGTGAAGGTGCTAGATATCAAAAACAAGTTTCAAAAGGGAACTAACAAATGAAAGTGTGGAGTACTCCATTATATGAGTGCTAGATTTATATGAAATTAGCATCCCATGTATTTGAATGCTTCTGATTATAACCCTTAGAAATTGAATCAATGTCTTGTTCACCACTTTTATTTTCCTATCTTTCTATGTATGGAAATCTATAAATCTCTTCAAGTTATTTTCTATCTTCTACAAAAGTGTATCCCAAAAGGAACTGAACAATATGGTATCTATGTATGAGATGATGTTTCTTCAAATACCAAAGGGCACCCAAACCTTTTAAAATAATACATTTTTTTCTTCTTGTCATTTAATGGTCTTTGTATAATCCATGAGAATGTAGGTCTTACTAAACATGTCAACATCACCACAACTAGGTAGTCATGTACCCTCATAGGTATTAGCATCCCACCCAAAAATTCAAATGATATGCTCTCCCATGGTCTAGTAGGTACCTGCAAGGGATGACATCGACCTTTCTTCCTATTAATGGGATTGATTGTACATTGATGTATGCATCCTATAATAAAATGAGATATAAATTCTTGCATTCTAGGACAATAAACATACCATTTTGGAAGTGTAATCCTCTCCAATAAGTTGAAATATCTCACCTTCAGGAACACATAGTTTTCTTCATATTGTATATTAACCCGTCTTGGAGATGATAGTCAACCTTGTTTTCATCTTCTACATGGAATAGGCCTCGTAGACTCCAAAATACCTCCTTTAAGTTATCATCTTTTGTGTATTCCTCCTTGTATGCATCGTGGGTGAAAGTTTCCATATGGATAAGAATACTCAAATTTGTGGTCTTGGTTGTAGGTGGCCTTGAAAGCATGTCCACCAACTTGTTTGTACTTCCTTTCTTGTATTTGATGATTAGATGGATTTGTTCTATAAATCTCATCCACTTGTAGTGTTGGGTTTGTTGTATCTTACTCTAAGGTTGAAAATATTGTAGTGGTTGTTGATCAATGTGAATGATGGTCTCCTTAAACATTATATCGTGATTCAATTTATTAACATATTGGACCAAGGAATATTTTTCCTTGTCATATGTAGGGTAGTTCAGGAATTCTCCTTAGAACATTACAGAATGATATGATATTGTCCTTACTCCTTGCATCAAAACTTCTCTTGTATGCACATGGCTCCAATTTGAAAGGATTTCACAAGATGGGAAAAGTTATAACTTGTTCCTAACTGATATTCTATTTGATCTCTTCACAGGATTTCTATTGATTCTTTCCCCACTAGAAACACTTGTTGCTATCTATTAAGGAATGCTGAGGTACAACCACAAATGAAAATGAAGTTGTGAACTTCCGGAGGTATTTTTTCCCCCCCAAAATACTCCTAAATGTAGTGCCATTTGTAGGATTTGGCCACTTGGTGATGGCCTTCGTCTTTGTAGGATTGATATTAATTTCTCCTCCACCCATCAATACCCCAAATACACCAAAGATTGTGAAGAAAAATTACATTTCTGAATATTTTATAGTAGTTGATGTTTGTTTAGAGTCTCTAACAATTTATTGATATGTGCAAAATTCTTTTCGTAGGTAGCACTATAAACCACTATATCATTTTGAAGCACACTATCACATATGAATCGACAAAAGGACACAATAAATCATTCATCAAATCCATAAATGCAGCTGCTCATTACACAAACAAATCACATTAATAAATATTTATATAGGACTTACCTAGACTTGAAGGTATTGTTCTAGGTGTCTTATTCTTTCATTTGTACCTCGTAGTATCCTGATTTGAGATCCCACTTAGTGAAGTACCTGGCATGTTGCAATTGATCCAACTAGTAATTGATCCTGGACATAGCATGTTGATTCTTAAGGGTGAACACATTCATATATTTGTATTCAATACACATCCTCCAAGTCCCATAATTCTTAGGTACTTTGGTGACAGGTCACTCACAAGGTGAGCTCTTTTGTTGAATTATTCCCTACTCCAACAGTTTCTATAACTTCTTCTTCAATTCTTTTGCTTCTAGAATAGATTGTATGTATAGTTTAATGTTTCACAATGGATAATTAAGAAATAGTTGTATCTCGTGCTCCACTTCCCTCTAGAAATTGCACTCTTAAGAATGCTTGCTTAGGAAAATAATTTACAGGATTGCTCAATTTAAATAGGAAAATACTAAACAATACGTTTCCATATATGTAGCTTGAAATGTGATTTTAATAATCAATTTTTACAACTTGAATACCCACTAACAAGTATATTTACAACTTATTTTTGTAATCCTTCCTTTTCTTTACAAGAATCCACATCGAGCAATGCTGTTTTATTTGTTATGTGTTATGCAAAAAATTTCCAAAAAGAACATGAAAAGAGAAGAAATAGATCATAAAGATTACCCCATGAATTTAATGAAGAAAATAGATGAATAACAAGCCTCTTCAAGGGGGAAGCCTCGTTATACAATGTAATAAGTACACAAGAAAAGATACTCAAATGAAAATGTCTCCTTCATATACATGGGAGATTAAGAGGTACAATTACAACTCACTAACCCAAGCCAACATAACTAATATAACCATACTACTGACAATTACAACTAATGGACCAAAGCCGACATCAAAACTAATGTAATGCCAATATAGGGGGAAATGTGCCCCTATTTAGGGTTTAACATGCCCCTCCCCTTCAAACAAGTGTTGTCCTCAATGCTTGGTTAGTTGTGGATGCTACTGTATGAAGGAATCATCTTCCCATGTTGAATATTCCACTTGAAGATTCTTCCACTTGATGAGGTATTCAATAATAGCCCGATTTTGTAGTTGTTTGGTCCTTGTTTTAGTGATTTGTTCAGGTTCCAATATGAATTTTCCTTCTTCATCAATCTCGTGTAAGATTGTTTGAATTGGGATCGTGTCTTCTATTACCTTATTTAAGCAATAAACATGGAAAACTGGATGCACTCTTGAAGATGAAGGGAGCTCCAATTTGTAAGACATACTACCAATCTTCTGCAACACTTTATAAGGACCATAATATTTGGGTGCTAATTTATTTTCCTTATTTAGTTGCTTGAGGGACATATTCTTGTAAGGCTGTAGCCTAAAAAATTCCCAATCCCCTTCTTCAAAACTCCTTTCACTGAAATGTTGACCAGCTTGTTGTTTCATCCTATTTTGTGACATAGCTAGGTTGTCCTTAAGTATCTAGAGAAGTTCTCATTGGTGCTATATGTGATCTTCCACAGATTGAACTTTAGATTTTCCTTTTAAGGGAGATGTGATAGAGGGAGGCTAGTACCCATAAAGTGCCATAAATGGAGACATTTTTTATGAGGTATGGAAGGAAGTATTGTACCACCATTCTACCAAAGATAACCATTTCATCCACTATGTTTGTTTATCAGATGCAAAGAAATGAATATAGACTTCCAAAAATTTATTCATTATCTCAGTTTTCCCATCAGATTGAGGATGATAAGATGAAATTTGAGCCAATTGGGTACCCAAACAAGAAAACAATTTAGTCCAAAATTTTCTAGTGAAAATTGGATCTCTATCACTTACAATAATCTTTGGATTTCCATGTAACTTCTGAACTATTTCCATAAAGACTGCAACTATTGTACGTGCATTAATAGGGTGAGAGAGTGCACACAAATGTGCATAATTCGTGAGTCTATCAACAACCACCATGATAACATTATTTCCTTTTGACTTGGGTAGACCTATGATAAAATCCATTAAGACTTACTCCCAACACTAGAAAGTATGTCTAATGGTTGTAGAAGTCTTGGGATCTTAACTGTTTCAACCTTATTATGTTTCTAAACCAAAAATTTGGCCACGAACCTTTGAACATCAGATTTAAGACCTTCCCAAAAAAATACCTTCTTAACCCTGTGGGATGTTTTCAGGAATCCAGAGTGCCCACCTATAGGAGAGGTGTGTAATTCTGAGAGGACCTTTTGTTTGAGTGGGGAGTTTTTGCATAAATATAAACGATCCTTATACCATAGTGAATCATTTTTCCACACAAAAGTATCTGATACACTGGGATCAGTTTGTAGCTTTTGAATGAGTGTTCACACAAATAGGTCATTTTTCCATTCTTCCCTTGCTGCAAAGTAATGCCCCAATATATTCATCTTTTTTGGAGAGCGCATTTGCCACCACATTTTGTTTCCATTTTTTATATATGATTTCAAATTCATATTCCAACATCTTTGTTACCCATTTTTGTTGCTCTTCCAAAGATGGTCTCTATTCCAAGAAGTATTTCAGACTATCGTGATCTGTTTTGACCTTGAAGTGCTTACCTATTAGGTAAGGATGCTATTTCTTAAGAGCATGTAGTATTTCGAACATTTATTTCTCATAAATGGGATTCTATAAATGCTTTCCCATGATTGGATGACTTGTGAAAGCAATCAAGTGTCCTTCTTGCATTAGAACAACACCAATGTCATTTCCTGAAGCATCACATTCCACAATAAAGGTTTTTGTGAAGTCTGATGTGGCCAAAATAGGATATTTTCACATTGCCTCTTTAAGTTGTTCAAACGCTTGAGTTTCCTCTGGAGTCCAAGAAAATGCATCTTTCTTCAATAATGTTGTTATAGGTGCTACTATTATTCCATATTTCAAAACAAACTTTTGGTAGTACCCTGTCATACTTAGGAATCCTCGAAGATTCTTCAATGTTTTTGGAATTGGCTAGTCCATCATGGATTTAATTTTATTGGGGTCTAACTTGACACCTTCATGAGATACGATATGACCCAAATAATCTACCTCCTTTACCCCAAAGAAACATTTGGAAGGTTTTGCATATAGTTGTTGCTCCTTTAGTAGCTACAGTACCCCGGGACCCGTCAACATGTTGAACATGTTCTTCCCAAGACTTGCTATGGATTTGTATATCAAAGAAAAATGGCACACATTTTCTAAGGAAAGGCTTGAAAATGGAATTCATCAAACCTTGAAATGTGGAAGGCACAGTCGTGAGACCAAATGGCATGACCAAAAATTCACAATGACCTTCATGAGTTATGAATACCATTTTTGGGATGTCTTCATCCTTCATTCTAATTTGATGATACCCAGAAAGGAGATCCAACTTTGTGAAGAAAACTGATCCATGTAATTCATCTAACAATTCATCAATGAAAGGAATGGGAAACTTATCTTTAATGGTAATCTTATTGAGCTCTCTATAATCTGGACGCATATGCCATGATTCATCTAGCTTGTGTACCATTACCACTAGTGTAGAGTAAGAACTTTGGCTATGCCTAATTATGCCCGCCTCTAACATTTATTCAACCATATGCTCAATCTCACTCTTCTAGACATAGGGGTATCTGTAAGGTTTGATGCTAGAAGGAACACTTCCTGGAATGAAGTGAATAACATGATCAAAATCTTGAACAGGTAGAAGAAATTTTGGAATATCTTCAAATACCTTGGAATTCTTATTAATGACCTATTGGAGATTTGGCGAAATAGGGGACTTAGATGTTTGAACATCTAATGAGCATAATTGTGAAATTACACCTTGATATCCCTTTTTCATAGGTTTTACCATACCATTAGAGCTTATAACCTTGATTAGTTTCTCTGTGATACCATTTAACTCATATTCTTTTCCTTCCCATAAATATTTCATGAAAATCTTTTGAAAATTAAAATCCACTGTTCCCAATGATTGTAACCATTAAACTCCTAAGAAAACATCAACACCCCCCATCGGAATAGAAACCATATAACTATTCAATACATATTCCCCCATAGTAATATTGATATTATTTCATTTCTCTAAGAAATTGATAGTTCCTCCATATGTAATCATTACTTGAAACTTTGGTGTTGGATATACAAAACAATTGAGAGCATTGGCTAATTTATAGTGAATGAAATTATGAGTATTACCATAATCAAGCAACACTGTTAACTTTTTATTTTTGATATATCCCTCGATCTTGAGAGTTTGAGGAGTTCTAATACCAACCAATGCATGGCAAGATATGGTGGGAGTAATCTCTTCGGAAGTAGTATCTTCTTTTTCTCATCTTGAGATGGTTCATGCTCTTTTGGTTCTTCCTCTTCACAATCTATGTAGAATAATTTCTTCTCACCACACTTATGTCCCTTACTATACTTGTTGTCACAATTAAAGAATAATCCTTTTGCTTTTCTTTCCTCTAGTTGTTGAGGTGTCAACCTTTTTGGTGGGTTAGAAGAAGGAACATTATTCTCTCAGTATGTGTTGGAGTTGGTATTTCTAGTAGCCATCATCATATTTTTACTTTGAACCTTTCTTTCCATCATGAAGGCATTCTCCAAGGATGGTGGTTCAAAGAGACGCACCTCATGTTGAATTTTATCCTTCAAGGTGCCAATAAATAGATCCAACAAATTATATTTTGAAATCTTATTCACTCTAAGAATTAGCTTCTGAAACTGCTTGATGTGCTCTATAACTGGACCTTTTTGCTTGAGATTTATTAACTGGCTAAATAAGGGGTTTCTATTAATATCCCCATAATGTGTAATCAATTCTTCGGTGAATATATAGCAAGATATAATATATTCCTCTTTATGTTCACAAAGCCATTAGTACCATACAATTTGATTAGGATCTAAATATAATGATGCAATAGTTAGCTTTTTCAAAGTTGGAACGTGGTGTAGATAAAAGAATTTCTCGATCTGGAATATCCATGTTATTGGATCATTTCCATCAAACTTTCTCACGTCAATCTTGGGAAGTTGGGTACCCCTTGATGGCCATCCTTTATTACTTCCATTACTATAATAATTTCCTCTTGGAATATTCTTATTCATGGAATGTTTCTCAACATTGAAATTATCCTTATCCTCTTGAGTATCTGGGAACACGTCATCACATCTAGGGGGAGTATCCCTTGAATTTCGTATGATATTAGCAATATTTTTCATATTTCCCATCAAATTATCCTCTAAATTGATTAAATTAGTTGTTCTCACCGAACCTTTCATATTTTCCTCCATTTTATTCAACTTCTCCTCTAAATTAACTAATCAAATTGTTTCACATACCCTTTAATCATATCTTCCAACCGGGACACTCGAAAAGATAGGTCTTCCCTTTCATCGTATGTCGGGGATGGGTCCTCTGGTGGTTTGAGTGGAGTGTGATTTTTTACACTTCCTTTGGTGGCATTTTGAACAATATAAATATATATCACTCCCTAGGTTACACCACAATTATATCCTTCTACTCAAAGTTATTAAATTTAAAATGGTGTACGTTTTTCAAACCTTGATTGGAAGACTATTTTATGGCCGGCTAGAAACTAAGATCAATTTGAAATTTATGCTCCTTTGGGTCTGAAACTTAGTCCTGCTATATCCTGGTGTGTCCTTTTTCCAATTCCACAAGTCTGACCTAATTCCTATCTACCAGTAAGAAGTTATTGCAAATATCCCAACACTTCTTATTTTTGGTCTTTCCAGAAGAGAGAACTTGTATGGATTTCCACGTGTCCACTATTTCGGATTTGAGGTTGAAAACCCTAACATAGATACTATGGTCTGTATTCTTCTGATGCAATAAGTCTCAATTTGGATCTCACATGCCCTAGATATGACATTTTTTCCCAAAACACTCGTTTTAGATTTTTTTTTGGACTAGTCAGACAGCCTAGCACAACAAATATCTTTGAACATGTAATGTCTCAGGATCTGAAAATTGGACTACCAATAGATCGAGCTTTTTTTCTAGGTGGTGTTTTAGTGTCATTGTATGACTCATTGTAGAAAAAAATTATAGTGAAAATTCCAAGCTGACTCGTTTTGAAGAAACCAGTCCCGATGAAAGAGCTCTGATACCAAATGTTATGCAACATATTTCCAAAAAGAGCATGAAAAGAAAAGAAATAGATCAGAAAGAGTACTCCATGAATTTAGTGAAGAAAATAGATGAATAACAAGCCTCTTCAAGGGGGAAACCTCCTTATACAATGTACTAAGTACAGAAGACAAGACAAGACAAGATACTCAAATGAAAAGATATCCTTCCTATATATAGGAGATTGAGAGGTACAATTACATTCACCGATCCAAGCTGACATAACTAATATAACCATATTAATGATAATTACCACTAATGGACCAAATCCGACATCAAAACTAATTTAATGTTGAATATGGTTGTCATTGATTTCAAAGGAGTTCAGTAATGACAAAGGAATAACCAAGGACATGATGGCAAGGCAAACTCAGTGAAAGACAAAAGAATAACTCAGAGAGTGATGACATGGCATGTATGATGATGTGGAAGATATGATGACATGGCATGGCATGTATAATAATGTGGCATGAAGTTGAAAATACATCTGATGGTGTTCTGGTGCTATCAGGAAGTCATTGTTGCATTTTGACATCATTCTGGAGAAATATGGCATTTTGGTGAAAATCAGGAAATTGACTATGTATGGAAATATTAGTCAAAACCGGTCTAAGAAAATGCCCGCCATAATTTATGGTTTGAATAAAATGACCGCACCATAATACCAGGCTATATCTTGTTGAATTGGATATCTAGTCATGGTCTCAGTTTTCCTTAATCACTTCTAAGGAGAAAATTATAGGTATGCCAAAACAAGGTTTTTGCACTAGAGAAAGTAAAACTACCTAAGTGGTCTCAGGAAAATGCCCGCCAAAAAATGCCCGCAGCATATGGTCAGGTTGTAGTCTGTTGATTTTTCTACCTTACCATGGTCTCATTTTTCCTTAAGCATGTTTGAAGAAAAATTTATGGATCTTCCAAAAAAGGGTTTCAGGATAAATTTTGGAGAAATTCCTGAAAATGACTAAGTGTTGGAAAACGGGTTCAGGTGGCCTTGGGAAAATGCCCTCCGTACCTCATGGGAGAACGATAAAAATTATCTAGAACCATCATGCTCTAGATTATCAAAGAGGCTATTTGATCATTGTCTTATTTCTCATAGAAGGTGTTTTATGACAAAGTTAACAGCCTGCCAAAACAGGGTTTTAGATTGCTTTTACACCAAAGTAGAAAATATGCCTAAGTGGTCTCAAGGAAATGCCCGCCATAATTTGTGGGTGGGAGTAAATTCCCACACCATATGGTCATCTTGTAGGTGGTTATTTTTTCTACCTTACTCTATTCTCAATTTGACTTGAAAGTGCCTGAGGAAGAAGTTATGGATCTGCCAAAACAGGGTTTTAAGCAGTTTTGAAACAAGTTCAGTAAAATGCCCGCCTAGGGAAAAGAAGAAGAGCCTGAAGGTGAAATGAGTTGTGTTGTGATTAGTGAGATATTATACATCATATGGTAACATTGGTTCATGGTTTTGGTGAAATAAAAAATCCACCTTGAAAATGGCACAAATTGTCTAAGTGTAAAATCTGCTAGTAAAATTGCCCAAGTGGCCTCTGTAAAATGCCCGCCATATTTTCCAGGCTAATGATAAAAATTATTTGAGAGTATAACGATGTAGCATGTTGACTTGTCTACCTCACCATGGTCTCAATTTTCCTAAAGAGTGTCTGAAGAAAAAAATTACAGATATGCCAAAATGGGGTTTCAGGTTGTTTTACTATTTTGTTGTTTGGAAAATCTACCTCAATGGCCTCAGAAAAATGCCTGCCAGATTTTATCCTTGTGCTAATAAATTCATCTAATGGAATGAATATGTTTTCTGGTGATGAGTCTATCCATTCATGGTTTTATTTTACTCTCTGGTGGTCAAATGTGCAAGAAATTAACTTGCCAAAATTAAGAAAAATTATGACAGTATAAATAAATGAATTATTACCAGAAAAACTCATTTCCAACATAATGAAGAAAACAAACTAGTGACTGTAATAATTTGAAGAGAAATATACCTGCAAGAACATGATAAATAATATCAGTCATAGTATTGAGGGAAAAAATTTGAATGTTTATTGTTACAGGGACAAGCTACAAGAACATAGAAACAGGAATTTAAAAGATGTAACCTACAGGAATAAATTCTACAGGAAGAAAAACATAGCTGTAACAAAACAGAGATTTAACTAGATAGAGATAAATACAAAAATGAGTATATTATTATTAATTAAAGAACTGGAATGCTACAGATTAAATGAAGACATAAATCAGAATATACAAAGTTATAAATTAAAGATTAAAATAGCAGGGATTTGAAGAGAGACGAGTGTGAAAAGACACATCTTCAGATTGAAGAGATACACTGTTTCAAAGATGAAATAACTAATATATAAACAAACACTTGAAGAAGAAAGAATATGTATCTGTATAGTTCAGATTAAAGGTTCTGTAAGGAACAAAAACTGAAGTGAATGCTCGGTTATAAAATGAATATATGGAGTAGCATTGAAGACCCGAGGAAGAGAATAGACTGAGTGCACTTTCAAGATGAAGAAGTGCATAATAGAAGACAGAGTATAAAGGAGAAGAACTGAAGCTGTATACAGTCCAGATCTATGTAGTAGCATTAGAAGACAAAGATCAACAAATTGAAGAAAAGTCATTGATGGAGTTAAAGGAATATCTGGAAGACTGATAAGAATCAGACTAGGGTGGCAGGGTGGTGCTAGGGAAATCTACATGCCAGCAGTGGGGTTGTATCCTCCTTCCAGTGGTAGCTAGTAAATAGGGTGTTGAAGAATCCTTTCAGTAGTGACTGGTAAACTAGGGGGTTGTAGCCTCTTTCCAGTAGTAGCTGGTAAATAGGGTGTCGAAGCATCCTTTTAGTAATGGATGATAAACCAGGGGGTCGTAGCCTCCTTCTAGTAGTCGTTGGTAAAGAGGGTGTTGTAGCATCCTTTAGTTGTAGATGAAAAAATTGGGGATTGTTGTCTCCAGTAAGTGGTATCTTGCAAAAACTATTGTAAATATAATTTTGCAGTATAGAAAGAGTTGGTGGTTTTCCCAATTGGGCTTCCACGATAAAAATCTATGTCCTGTGTATCTTGTTGATTCCATGTTTTAATTAAGTTTAATAGGTGTTTTAAAATGGTAAAAAATTAACAATACTAATTCACCCCCCCTCTCAGTATTGACCAATATTCCAACAAAACCTCCTTATACAATTAAGTACAGAAGAAAAGACAAGACAAGATACTCAAATGAAAATATCTCCTTCCTATATATAGGAGAGTGGGAGGTACAATTATATTCACTGACCCAAGTTCACATAACTAATATAACCATATTAATGATAATTACCACTAATGGACCAAATCCCACATCAAAACTAATTTAATGCACCACAATATAGGGTGAAATGTGCCCCTATTTATTGCTTAACATTCTATATTACCTAAATTAGAGTATACTAGACTAGATTAAATTTTTATTTACGATCACATAAGACCTTGTAAGATTTGTGGGAGCTAAAGTACTATATAAACTACTTAAATATTCATATCAAATTTAGGGATTTTATCTTACTTTACATGATAGTTTTACTAATCAATTGATCCCTCATTTCCTCCAAGCTACTTGATCCTGTGCTTCTTTCCTTCTTTTGTGGAAAGCACGAGATGTTTCATGCTTGATTTTATATTTTCACAAACCTTGTGGATGCATGAAATTTACAATTCTTGTATGAGTTAATTTCCCCACATTGAAAATCTTTTAAGAAAGTTGATTTTGTTTCTTTTGAAATACACACTTCAATATGACCTCCTATAAAATATTTATATGCATTAGTCGTTTTTAACCATAAATTGCTTACACTCACACATGTAACTATGCTTTGTCCCAATTTATGCAACTTGAATGTTTATTAGGACCGAATTATTTTCCCACTTTTTTCTAAATAAAGTGGTGCATTAGTACATATTTATGGTTCTTAAACCACTTGGAATTCATGATTTTCATATTATTTACAAATTTGTTTTTAAATGTTTGATAAGTAAAAAGACCTAGTCTTAATGTTTTCTTCTTCTTTCCTATCCCTCCTCCAATTGTTACATGCTTATTAAAAATCCTTAATCAAATATTTAATAAAGTATCATATGCACAAATAATAGTCCTTAAGAACTCATATCGTATATCTTAATCATCGCAAGTTCAGATTCCATGTAGTCATTATTTTGTTATGTAGGTTTTGATGACTATGGTAGACCATGCCAAGATAGTTACACGAATAAATTCATGTCAAACAACAATTTATGGGACACAGCATATAGGTTTTTATTACAATGGCTCTCTTCCATGCTCATTACAAGATTCCCTACCCATGCAAAATCATATCAATCCACAATGTATGTTGATGTTTCTTAGTTCATGAACCAACTATACTAGAATAAACAAGCTTTTCCATTTTAGTGATCTCAAGTTCACTTCTATGGGGACTATGCATAATTTAGGTCTTAATGCTTGTAGTTGACCACATAAGTATTTTATTAATATTGTTCTTGTTGTATGGTCCAAATATCTTACATATGGATCTCTTCTTACCACATTTCCATTGTTTCTCTTTGATTAACACTACATTTCTTTATCTTTTTGAAGTTGGGTTGTTCTAGACCACCCACCCCTTGGGGATAAATCTATGTAAATGCAACATTTTTCACTTGGATATTTTTATACATGGAAAATGGAGTGATTACCAAAGTCAACTTTGTTATGATTGTGATTCATGCAAAGCTAGTGTTTTTCCAAATTTGAAGCATGACTCACATAATTGTTTTTATTTAACATTGTGGTTTTCATATTTCTTGTAGTGGTGTATGTTATTGGATGTGATGCATTCAAAAATGACTTATGAAGGGACAATTATGAGTATCATGGAGAAGTTAGAATGATAAATTCCTATTCTAGTAGGCTAGACCTTTCAGAGCCATTATATTTATTTGTTAGATCAACCCCTCTTTTAGTTTTTTAGGCCAATAAAATAGTTTTTATTTTTATTTCTTGCATATTTCCTTTTGAGGTTTCTTTGCAGTTATCCTCGTGTATATTTACATCAATAAATAGATATTTTATTTGTCTTCCCTTGGCATGTTGTACCTTTTCATGGTTTGGATGTATTTTTTAACATAAACTTTAATGATGCAAATCATGAGATTGGAACTATTTATGTTTTAAACAAGAATAATTAGTAATTTGTTTGTATTGATCCTTACCAACTTTTGGTCTTTCAAAAGTCAAGTTTTACAACCTAATATATAGTTATCATGTTTATATGGCTTTCATAGGATTCTCTACCATACTTGTCTTTAGAATTGTTTTTTTTTTTTTTTTTTTCTATATATTTCCAGCCATTGTGTTGGCATGTTTATTTTCTAGTATGTAACGATTATATTGCTAGGGTCGATTACTGATAGGTATTCATGTTGTACATTGTGAATTATTTATAGATTGAACAAAATATGATCCCTCTACCAGGAGGTCTTCAATGCAAGTATATTTAAAGGGGTATAAAAGAAGATCATCTCTTCTACTACATGGGTGGTTTAAAGCTGACCACCAACCAAAGGGGTATAGAAGAAGATCATCTCTTCTACTACATGGGTGGTTTAAAGCTGACCACAAACTCTCAATCTCACCAGCTGAAAAATCAAGAACCGTGAAGGTGGTTTAAGGATGACCACAAACTTTGTAACTTGGCTTAAAATATCAGAGGTTCATGGAACATTATGAAAGGATAGCAGAAGCTGTCTATATTCTAATAAGTGAGTGATTTTAAGCTAACCAAAAACTATGTAACTTCGAAACAATTCTCGTTCATAGGTTCTCTGGAACATTCTGAAAGGTGAGTAGAATCTGGTGCAATATCCTAATAAATGGATAGTCACAGTTCTAGCTCTAAATTTGGCTCTAACTCTGAGTGTGGCAGGATCAAGGCTCTTTATCTTATGCAGGATCGCTTGTTCCTACTTTCTTTTTCTTGCTCGATTGTTTCTAATTGTTCATCATTCCACCCTGTTAGGAAAAATGTGAGGAGAAGAAGATGTCTCAACTATAATATGTGTCAATATGTAATTCCCGCCTCAGTACCTTAACTGTTTAGAATAATGAGGTACTAGTTTTGAAATGAACCGGCTAAGTAAAACACAAACCATTTGAATTTACTTTGAAAATACTTGAACGACAGTTATAGAAACTATTACTTTACTTAATAAATGAATGCTCAACTAATTGAGATAGAATGACTTAATGTTAGATATGCTCAACTCATTGAGATAGAATGACTAAATGTTAGATATGCTCGACTGATTGAGATAGAATGACTGAATGTTGGATATGCTCGACTGATTGAGATAGAATGACTAAATGTTAGACATGCTCGATTAATTGAGATAGAATGACTTAATGTTAGATATGCTCAACTCATTGAGATAGAATGACTGAATGCTAGATATACTCGATCGATTGAGATAAAATGACTGAATGTTACATATGCTTGACTGACTGAGATATTATGATGGATGATGAAATATTTCATAGTGCAGCGCTACTAATGTGCGCTTGAGTGTGTGTGTGTGCAGTGGTAGGTAAGATGATTTACTGATTGACCCACAATGGAATTATAGGGGTCGTAAAAACGGAAAGAACACATAGGGGTACGACGACTGACTGTCGACCCTGGATTAGCAATCCATGCATGGGTGAAGCCGTTTCAGCTCACTCGGGGAAGCGTATGCCGTATGGGAAAGGCCATAAGGATTTGGTTGCGTACGATGAGTTGAGGGGCGCACAATAAGGAGAGCCTTATCCCTCAACATCCCTTAGTCTCCAAGGAGCGTAGTTGAGAGATCGCGGTAATGAATCCTTGTCGCTATGCAGTACTCTCCATAAGAAGGAAGAAATGAAACTGTCAGAAGGGCCCGCCGAAGAGGTACTTAGACAAGAATGAGAGGAAGAAAATTAATCAGTGGTATAAATAAAATTTCACATAAGATTTAAGAAATACTTTATTTCATTTTGTTTTATTTTATTAATTTGAATAATTCTATTCAAGATTTTATTTTTTAATTGATTTCATTAATTTGAATTATTCATTTTAATTGATTTTATTAACTTGAAAAAGAATGGAAGAGATTGATTTTATTCAATATTAAATTTGATTAATTATGTTGTCATTTAAATTATTTTATAAAGAGGAAATTTAAAAATAGATTATACTTTTAGTAAAAAGAATCATCTTTTAATTTTAATATTAGGAAAAGAAAGAAAAGTAGAAAGCAATAAGTCTAACTAAAAGATTGTTAAGTAAACAAAATGAGAACCAAAAGAGAAGTAAAACTCTTCTACACCTAACTCCCATTGATCTAGGGATTTAGGTGCATATTAAAGACATTAAGAAGACACATGTGTTTGAGAATATTGAAAATTAAAATATTAAATTAAATTCAATATGTGCATGGACAGACACATGACACACAGGATTTTGCTATATAACGAGGGAGGAGAAGGAGAGAATGGGATCTCTTGCTCCCTAATGCTAGATGGTCATCATAATCTCAGATTATGTTATGATCCTTGGAGTTGGGATTAACCGGAACGGGGATTGGGAGATCCTTTCGGGAGGCTAGCTTGTGTGTTCTTACGACCCCATTAGCTCGGGGGTTCGAGGTGAAGAAGAATAGCCTCGATACGGTAGGGTGGTCAACCGAGGGGTCACTCGGTACTTTGTCAAGAAATTGGATTCGATCGTGCGGAAACCACTTCGAGGAATCCATCGATTCACTGGACCAACCGTCGAAAACAGGTTTGAAGCATTTATTTTATTTAGTTTGCTAACTCTTGTGGTGTAACGAATAAATCTAGGTATATAGTTTTTTTATTGACATTCATGTACTGCAATAGATAGATCTAGATCTGTGGCCTCTATATCTTCATTTGAAAAATATAATGGAAGTTCTGCAATTAATTATACTTATATATTTTCAAATTCCGTGGAAGTCTTTTGTCTCTTTGGGGAACCCAAAATGGGGCCCCTACATTTGGTATCAGAGCCGGTCGAGCCTTGAGGGCACTAGACTCATATTAATTAGGTGTTCTTCAGTGAATCATCAAATTAAAGACTGATTCGGATTGGACACATTCCACAAGCCCGCCATCATACGATCGTCAAAAAACAGGTTTCTCTATCTAGTCTATTTTTCTTTTACTAAAATCTTTCGTGGTTGAAAATGTGAATATGAGTTACATTGAGTTAACTGCTGAAAGTTCATTATTCTGAATATTATGCATCGCTGAAGTTCTTCTATTTAGATCTATTTGAATTTATGTATTGAGTGGTTTAATATTTTACTATGGCTGGAAACTCCGATTTGTAACTTGAGCCATTTGTTGAATTTTGTTAGCTTGAACATTATAAATTTATGATGGTAATCTATATGAGTCTATGTGTATTTTGTTTGTCCAACGATTCAAGGTTTCCATGGCTGGAAATTGCGAACTCCTTTCAGTTGAGTCTTACTGTAATTGCACTATACATTGATATAGATCCCTGCATAATCCAAGATCAGATGAATGCATTTGGATCTGTGTTAGATCCTATCGTAATGTCGAAGAACCTTTAGCACAGATCTGGAATACTTCCGATCCTTGTAAATACCACCATCTTGGTATTTTGGTTTAGATTTGAGGTTACACATCTTCCTGTAGAAACACAGATCTGGATTCACAACTTAGGTGTTGTGCTCACATACGCCAATACCTAACCATGAAGAGAATTTAATTAGTAATCTGCAGTTGTTGTTCTTGTTAGAAAAATTACGATTCTTTACATGATGAATAAAGTTTTAAAGAATTGAAAAGAATTAATAATGTATGCTGTCAGGATCATACCTCTAGCCATTGATGCTGCTCACACTCTGGCTTGAGATTTTGCTTGAGGCAATCCACTTCTGTCTGATACCTCTTCCGTCCGATAGACCAAAACAACCGTTCCGTATGGCACTTTCAAACTCTGCTTACTCTGGATTGATGGTGTAAAAACTAAAGGAGATTGAGTTAGCAAGCTTGGGGACCAAACATAAGTCTTTATATCCCATCTTCCATCAAGATTCTTTTGGCTATGTGTCAATTGTTCCACAGATAAAGGTAGAGAACCGTTGAGGGAGTTATGGACCATTCCACTAGCTCTCAACGAGAAATCAGTTATTTCCTTAATCAGTTGAGGAGCTGTTAATATTCGTTAAGAGATCTTACATTCTCCCACTTGGTCCATACTTCCAATCTTAATATCTCATCTTAAAACCCATTGATAATCTATATTAAAAATAGATACATGAATCATGGCGATAAGTCCTCTTAAGACGAGTATTATCTTCCATGTATTACTATGTATTTATTTCTATTAGAATTTATGTGGCAACAATTTCTTAATGAATAAACCTTATGTTTATTCTTGGTCCTATACAGATGAATTTTCTCAAATTAAATTAAGGTGCACATAAGTATGAAAAAATCATCACAATAATTAATAATTTCATTAAAATAACATTGTCCATACAATGAAAAAACTATATAATGGAATCAAGTCCCATATTCATTACATTATCCTTGAATTTAAATGGTGGCATGCCTTTAGTCAAAGGATCAGCGATCATCAACTCAGTGCTGCTCAATGACCACTTTCTTTTCTTTAACACGTTCCCTTATAGCTAAATACTTAATGTCGATGTGTTTATTTCGACTCCCACTTTTGTTGTTTTTAGCCATAAAAACAACAGCTGAATTGTCGCAATACATTCTTAATGGCTTAGAGATAGAATCCATAATTCTAAGCCCAGAAATGAAACTCTTAATCCATACACCATGTAAAGTAGCCTCAAAACAGGAGACGAACAAAACAACAAATGCAATGTCAGGTCTTGTGCAGACTTGAGCATACATTAGGCTTCCAACAGCAGAAGCATATGGAATGTTCTTCATTTGTTCCCTTTCAAAGTCATTCTTCGGGCATTGGTTCAAATTGAACCTATCATCCTTCACAATGGGAGCTATACTTGGTGGACAATCCTTCATCTGAAATCTCTCTAAAATTTTATTAATATAGGTTTCCTGAGACAGACCCAAGATGCCTCGAAATCTGTCTCTATGGATCTTAATGCCAATGACATAAGATGCCTCACCCATATCCTTCATATTGAAATTTTTAGAGAGAAATTGTTTCATCTCATGCAGCAAACCCTTATTATTGGTTGCCAGCAAAATGTCATCCACATATAAAACAAGAAAACAAACTTTACTCCCACTAACTTTCAGGTATATACATTGATCCATAATGTTTTTTACAAATCCAAAAGAAGAAATTACATTATGGAATTTCAAATACCATTGGCGGGATGCTTGTTTTAAACTGTATAAGGATTTCTTGAGCTTGCAAACCAATTGCTCACCATGCTTCCGCTAAAATTGAGGCCTTAAAAAATAAAATTTCATGCTTTACCAATGTAAATTCATGCTTAAAATTGAATCTAATGACATAAAAATTGCTTGTGGGCTAAATTTTCAATTCAAGCAGATTTAATGATTCTTTATGATAGAATTGAACTTCATGATAAAACTATTAATTCATAATTCCTGTGGGTAAGTTATGAATAATTTAATATTTTATCATAATTAATTATATAAATATAATAAAAATTCCTATGGTATAAAATTTATTATATTTAATATAATTAATTACAATTAATGTCTAAATATTCTTTATGTGATCCAAATCAATCATAATATATAACATTATTTAATTAGAGATGTTGTGGCTATTCTCTAATCAATAAAAATTATATGGATCACTAGACATTACTAAAATTAACTTGATATTAATCATGCAAATGAAATATATATTCAAGTTGATTACGAAAAAATCCTAATTGCACCCTATTATAAAACTTTACCTAACATCATGAACTTTTAGAAAAATAGCTAACTGTAAAGATCTCGACGGAGATCCAAAGAATAGTTTCTTGATTTCAATTCTTTTATACATGTGCATAAAACTCAGATAGAAAAGGTATCATATTGTAATTACTATATAAGAAATAATAGCTGGCAACATGATCGAAAGGCAGTCTATTGGCCTAAGCCGACACCTCCGTGAGTCCAGGTTTGGAATCTATCTGTATCTTTCTTTTGCCCACAAGAATTTACAGTTCCGAGGTCTCTAAATCCTGGCTAATTCTAATGGGCAAATTAAAATGGTGTTTTTGTATGTAGTTATTCAAAAACGAGGCTTAGGTTGCAGTGTAAATAGTATCCGCGGGCAGGGCTGGATTCTACAGTCACATACATGGATTTTTATGATTGAATTTATAAAATGAAGGAGCATGAAATCTCTATCGGATAACCAGAAGCTGCAGAATATTTTCGCCCACATACATATGTTTTCTGAAAGATATGCACATTATCTATGAAGAAAATATTGCCAGTTCATTTGAGAAACACTCCAGAAAGGCAAAGAAAAGAAATGTATGAGCAATATCCCAATGGACGCACAACACTCCAAACACCCAGGCAGAGATAAAATTATGCTTTGATACCAACTGTTAGAAAAATTACGATTCTTTACATGCGGAATAAAGTTGTAAAGAATCGAAAAGAATTAATAATGTATGCTGTCAGGATCATACCTCCAGCCATTGATGCTGCTCACACTCTGTTGAGGCAATCCACTTCTGTCTGATACCTCTTTCGTCCAATAGACCAAAACAACCGTTCCGCATGGCACTTCCAAACTCTGCTCACTTTGGATTGATGGTGTAAAAACTGAAGGAGATTGAGTAAGCGAGTTTGGGGACCAAATAGAAGTCTTTATAGCCCAGCTTCCATCAAGCTTCTTTTGGCTATGTGTCAATTGTTCCACAGATCAAGGTAGAGAACGGTTGAGGGGGTTATGGACCATTCCAGGAGCTCTCAATGAGAAATCAGTTATTTCCTTAATCAGTTGAGGAGCTGTTAATATTCTTTAAGAGAGCTTACACTTCTATGATGATTGTAAATTTGAATTGTTGATCTGTCATATTTAATCCCTAAAACTTTCTGAACGACTCTTTGTCTATGAAATTTAGTGAATAATTTTAGATACACCAATTGATTTGTATATTATAATTTCTGGAATCAGTTTAAGTACTCAGATCGACTCTGTACTTCAATTACAGAGCTCAATCTAAATGCTCAGATCGACGTTCTACCAATAAAATACAGTGAATAATTCAGTGCACGGATTGAATTGTAATTTTAAATTTTCTGTGATTCATTTTAAATTATCAGATCGCATTACTGCCTTGCATTTACAGAGATCTACTTTTAATTTCAGATCGCATTGCTGCCTTGCATTTACAGAAATTAATTAACTATTCAAGATCGATTTTCACTCCGTAAATTTCAAGGATTAATTTTCTTCACCGGATCGATTCCTTACTTTTGAACCCGATCGACTCTTGCATTGGATATTCCGTTGGTCATTTAATTAAGTTAGATTGTTATCAGGTCATTATATTCTTTTGCTTTATATATAACCTGGATCGAGCTTCGATCCCAGCTCTTTGGCGGATTCCGTAGTGGTAGTAGATGCCCAGTGCTAACTGGCGTATCGTTCTGCACAGACCGCACCCGTTATGCTAGATCTCGGTGAGCTGTTTATCAAATAGCGTGACACCTGGAAGTTACGATCCCTTAACAGCTGAAGTATAGTAGCCACTCTTTTATTTTATAATAATTCCACAGACAAGTTAAATCTTAGAGTGAATGTTTTAGGAGGAATCGACGGATCATTATGTATGTATTAATGCAGAGACAAATTGTAATTCTTATAACTAAGGGTATTCCCCACTGTATGGATAGGATTGCCGAACCCCAAAATCTGGAAATGATTATCTATTTGACGAATGATTGATGCTTATTATAAGGTTTATATTCAAATGCATAAACCTTTGTTGATGTATATACATATGTATTACATCAACATATGTAATAGCTATGATAAATGCTAATGAATGTTCATTGATTTAAAGTGGTAGCTTGGATAGATAGTAGGGGTAACATTTGTGTGGTTGGATAGATAGCTTGGATATGAATTAGAAATGTCCGAATTCTATACATACCAATCGATTATAAGATGATAGCACTATATAAAATTTAAGAATGTACAAGGTATGAAAAAGGGAAAAGTCATATAGGTATGTTGTGCTAGAACCTTGTAGCATAACTTAGCTTTATTCGTCATACATTTGTGATGACCATAGAGAAATAGAATATATATATATATATATATATATGTGGGATAGTAGATTCTTGTTTTATTATCTTAATGTATCAATACATAAATGCGATGAATTAAGTAAAATGAAGAGGACATAGATTTTGGTTATTAGAACGTTATATATATATAATCAATTTGTAGTGTCATAAGAATGCAAATTTGCATTCTAGTCATGCAAAGGGATTTTTGGTTATGATTATAATTACATTTCATAATTATTGCATTATTATATTTTATAATTCAAAATGATGATAATATATAATGCTATTTTTTTTATATATACATCTTACAAAAGCAAATTATGTAATAGTTAAGGAAAAAGAGTTTTTGGTCATTATTGTTATACTATTATAATTATTTGTACTATAATGTATATTATATTTTAAAATTACAATATTATATATTGTACTTTATAGTAATACAAGTGCAATTTTGGGTAAGAAGATTAACAATAGTTAGGATACAATTTAAAACTCTTATTGTTAATTGCAAAGGCAAGATTATAAATTTCAAGTCAATGATACATATTGTAACATACCTTTTAAGCTGGAAAACATATTATGTTAAGAAACATTATGATAACTTTTATTGTAAAGTTTATGTTGGACAAGTGTCCAAGGATGACTGTAATTTGCACAATATATTATTATTTAATAAATAAAATAGGAGACAAACACCTAAGAGGACTGTTGAAAGAGTGGTTACTGATCCATTAGGTGGAATGGAATCTGGGGTAGAAGGCAATGGACAAGTGGCAACATCATGATGCAACTAACTAGCTGTTGGTATGGGACAACTCCCTTGAAATGTGGTCATAGTGCCTTGAAAGATGGGACTGGAGATTGAGGCTCATTTATTCGAAACTAACCACTAAAAGACCTAGGCAGTCTATATAATAGCCATCAAATATTGAACTAAGGTTTATCACTTTTCCTGATGAGGAAATTTACCTTGGGGTTTTATTGTGTTTGCACCCAAGATATTTGATGAGGGGATATGCTACGTTGTTGATCATGTTGTGAGTCTGCCAAACTCTTATTGAGTTCAGGAGGTTCATGCTGAGTGGAGAAGGAATTTTATTTCAGGAGGTTGAAACCGAGTGGAGAAGGTATTTTGAGTGCCTTGCTTCTACACAGATTCCACCCATTTATTGGATCAGTAATCAGGCTCGGGGGTTTCACTAGAAGTTAGTAGTTGAGTTGCTTCTTCTGAAGCAGGTTGGGAGGAACAGGCCTGTTGTTAGGACAACACCTCCACTTGGATTTTGAAAAAATATTGGGGACCATCCTTCTTTTTATGATTGCCTTTAAATGTTTTCTGCACCTTTTCAGCATCCTGTTACTTAGCCTCAGTCTTAAGTTTGCCTTAGAGTTTTTTCCTTTTTAACCAAGCAAACTTAGCCTTTTGACCTGCAACAGCGGAAGCTTTTAGCTAACCTTCCTGAAATGCCGGAAGCTTTCAGCTAACTTCCCTGAAATGGCGGAAGAGTTGGCTTAAGTCGTCCGAAACTGTGGAAGAAGAACCAAAGTTAAACCACGGCGGAAAAGATAACTTAAAGTCTTCGAAACGACGGAACATTTAATCAAATAGGACTGCAACGGAATAAACTCGTCAAAACCTTCTGCTACAGCGGAAGCTTTTGCATAACTCCTCTGCGAGCGCCGAAAACCCTTCGACTCTTCCTTTTCGAAAAAACATGCCTTTTTCCCGTACCAACAAGCCTTGACACATTTTCGGAAAGGTTTGGATAACTGTCCCGTGAAAGCGAAAGCTTTCATTTAAGTCTCCCGCAACACATAGCTCTCTCGCGAAAACGCTCGCTCAACTCTTCCGCAACGATGGAATGATTTTAACTTTTCTTTTCGCATGTGTTGGAAGTTTTAACATGAGCCTCCCACGTTTGACGATCGCATTTACTGAAAAGGTTTTGACGTGACCCAACCGTACGCGGATTCAATACCTGTTTAATGACTTTCACCCACCGAATTGATGGCCCACATGTACTAACTCAAATATTTAGGGGTGAAACCCCATTGGCATTTCATATTGTTTTAATCACGCAAAGGACTTGCCCGTCTCGTTTGAACAACCAAGTGAATTCACTATTGTTTCAAGGCTTAGATTCACTGGTTGCTAGAATATCGTCGGCGTCACGCCTTTCATTTACAAGTAAGTGCATTCACCTGTTTAATAGGACGTATATGCTTGCTTGAAGTATTGTTTCTTTACTTCATTGGGATGCTCTTTATTACGAAGTTTTCCCAGAAATTTGTCAACCTTCCTGCACCTACCGTAGAGTATCACGTTTCCCGGTATCACCACCTCAATCACGGCCCTGTTTAATAGTTTAACCTTAAGAAGACATGCGTTAAACAACCCTAAACTTAGGCGTAAGAGGTCCCGAGACTCTCGCTTTTGAAAATTGCGTCTTTTCATTGCTACCGCTGAACCTGTCTGCTTTTCCCCACCTAATCAACAGACGTATCGGCTATAGTATGTTGATGTTTCCCACCCTGGGCATTGGACAGTATTTGAGGGACTAGAGTACCTAGACCTACCTTGATCTTGTAGCCGTTAGTTCCCTTAACCAGCACAAAAAGCCACGGGGATAACCTGATTAATGTCTTCATTATTTTCTTTCTTTGCAAAAGAAACATATTCTTTTTAAGACCATCTACAAGTATCAGTTTAGTTTTGTAAAACACTATGTCATGCATGCTTATTCATGTCAATTATTGTACAGGATTCCCATTATGGCAAAAGGTGGAAAGAGAAGGACGAAAGAAATCGAGAAAAATTCCAGACTAGAGACAACATTTCAGGACACCAGATGCACTACAAACATGCCTCTGGAAGTAAATTGGGGTGATATCTATCATATGATAAGGGATCTAGAATTTCCTGAAGCTCTCCTTGAAGAGGAATGCTTATATCAAAATATCAGGAATTCATGTATATCCAAAGCATCCACATGCCCAGAAACCTTCCCGTGCTCAGAAGTAATCGGGTGGGTGCTGCAGCATGCCAACCTTGAAACTGGAGTCGTAACAGACAGTACGGGTAATGCGTTCACCTCATTCCACCCATCTTACATTGCAACAACTTACAAACTACCCAAAGCACATCAACGACTAGATGATGCATGGTTGCAGGAGGTCAATATGGATAATGTAGACATAGCAAGGAGGATGTTAATCACAGGCAAGCAATTTAGAAGAAGAGATAGTGAGGAATATGAAGTCCAATATTTAAGGCCTCCCTTTAGACTAATTGCTCTAATGCTAAGCAAGATCTTCGAGAGGCCTGACGGGATGATGTTCATGCTGCAGTGGGTCCCTATCATACATTTTGTCTCTTTCAAAGGAAGAATCTTCAATTGGGCTGACATTCTCTCAGATAGCCTGGCATCAGCAGTAACAATAGCTAAAGAAGGGTTGGAGGAAAGAAAGGCAGAATTCTATATGGCTTCGTATCTCATAGACTGCATTGTGGCAAAGTGTCTTTTTCCCAAGTTGGGGTGCGTGTGGAGTCTGGCCGAAGGTCCAGTATTCCCTGCCTATAAAATCTTTTGGGTGCAGAATTATAAGAGAGACTACAAGCTCATCTGTGAGGAGTTTATCATGCCACTTTATGAAATGATTTTCCATGAAGAACCAAATTGTTTGTCGGAGAATGCCATGGAGGCCTTGGAAAAGTACGGCGATTTCTATTTTTCTCTGGAAGATACCTACATAAGAATGTATGGAGGTTCTAAAGCACCCTATATTCTTTCGAAGTATGCCACAGATTACATAGTCCATAAGGAAATGGTTAGGCAAGTCTTCATTGATGGAATCGGTACACCTTGTACAAAGCCAAGAAGGCCACCTTCCCCCCCTTACCCTTTTATATTGGAGCCTACAAGTTCGCAGGAATCACAACTGTAAAAGAATTTGTTGCAGAATTGAAAAGCTTCCACTTTGGAGAAAAGATTTTCCATAGGAACGATCAACAAGGCAAAGTCGCGCAGCATTGCAAAGAGCACTCTACTCCGTGTGAATATGCCAATTTTTATGATCCTCAGGAAGAACCATATAGGGGAATCAGTAATATGGTCGAGCTGTAGATCTGTCAGGTAAGCAAAGGAGGAGCCAGTTCAAGCTCCCAGGCTCTCTTTGAAGAAGAACTGAGGCTCTCGAAACACACAAAGAAGACCCAAGAAGATAAATTAAGAGAAGAAGAGAATTTGAAAATCCAAGCAGCCGAAGCTGAAGCATAGGCGAAAAGGAAAGAAGAGGAAGAAAGAATTAGGATGGAAACCAATGCTAAGCTGGAAGAAGAAGACAGAAGAAAGAAGGAGCAAGAAGCAGTGATGCAAGAGGAAACCCAAACAATCCCAGAGGCGCTTGAGCTGCCAAAGCAGCCAAGTCAGGGATAGCTTGTGCTATTCAGCGTGCCACGTGGATGTGCACTTTTGTACTTATGTTTGGAACGATAAAACATTTGTAATTTTGTAACTCCCATTTGTAAAGCATGTAGAATATTTCTCGTATGTAATATCAAGCACTACAAGACAAAATAGAGGAATTTAAACGGTTAGGGTATAGCTGTCAATTCTGGGCACATTTTGTAAAGCTATATATGGCTAATAAGAAGAGAAGCAAAGGACTTTTGGCAGGTGAAACTCTTTTGCTATTTTGTAAAGGAACTATTTCTGCTACATGAAGGGAAATCGTTTTGGCCTGTGAAAGCTAGCATGTCATTTTACATGGAGTCTTGTTGATTAAGCTGCTGAACTATTTTTGCAAATTTCTCATACATTTCCTGTGAGATCTTTCCTGGCTTTTATGAATTAATTCTTTTTTGTGGATGGTTTCATATTCTTATGTAAAATTTCAGTGTTAATGGGTAATGGAATGTTTATATTTATCTGAGTTACCTTATATAATCTTTCTTTTCTGCTGTAAATGCCTCTTTCAATTTAACAGCTAACTGTGAATTGTTTTGGTGTATTTTATAGTATTTTACCCATTCTTTAACTCTGCTCCTTATAAGGATAGGTAGATTATACTAGTTTAGATTAATACAGATTTGTTTACCGCATGCATTTAGTCTAGGGCACATGCACATCATTTTAAATATAAAATACATAACCGGTGGATCAGGACGCAACTGGTAAAACCAACAAATATTTAAAAAACTTACGGTAGCCGGAACCGTTAACCGGATGGATTCCCCACACCAAATGGTGAGCGATCTAATTGGGATTGCTTACCGGGGAGAATCCCTTTCTGCTTGATGCCACGATATTCAGGGCATCAACAGGTTTTGGTACTAGAAGGAGGGCCATCAGTGCATGGCTAGTGGAAAATATTCTTTTGTTAGTAAAATTTCCACTGAAAACCCATCCATAACAGTTTTTCCAGAATTTCCAGATCTAGAATCCAGAAATCAAGAAGATCCTAACCCTAGAATAGAACAGTCAGAAGTAGTGTATGCTGTCCCTTTTGAAGAAGTAAATCAATTCAGGAGACATACCCGCTCATACGTGAGAATTCTTGGAGGATTAACCACAGTTCCTCTATTACCCAGAACTAGAGCTCCTCGAAAAAATCCCCAGTGCACAAGAGATTTTGTCCTTGTTCAAAGCTTAGAAGAATTGTTAGATTTATCTCTAGAAGAGATCATTGAACCTTTCGACGAAGTTAGACCAGAGACCCCTACAGGCCCAGGAGATCAACCTCCAGGAGACACTCCTCTTAACTCACCACCACACTCACCACCACGCTCTCCTCCGAGGGTCATGGTTGTACCCGCATGGAGAGCCAGAGGGGCATTGAACATGGTCGGACCATTCCATGATTTTCCCAAGAACCCAGAAAAGGTTTTTCCTAAGTATGACCTGAGTAAAGGAGTCTCTGCTGAAGATCACCTCAAAATTTTCTATCTAGCTATAAACCTTTTGAACGTGGAACACAAAGATGTGGTTTGTTGTCTCTTTCTGTATACTTTCGAACCCAAAGTATCTTCTTGGTACTTTAGTTTATAGGCTGGTTCAATAACAAGTTGGGAAGACTTTGAGAAATGCTTTCTTAAAAAATACGGTAATTAGAAAACCGTAGCTGCTCTCATGAAAGAATTACTGTCCATGAGAATGGAGAAGAATGAGAAAGTTCAAGAGTTTAATCAGAGATTCACAACATTGTTAAATAATTTCAGTGACGCAACCAAGCTAGCGGAGGAATGCCTAGTAGAGTATTACACAACAACCCTTAAATATCCACTTGCAATGTTTGTCAAAAGAATGAAAAAACCCACCTTGATAGAAAATTTTGAGGAAGCCAGGAAGGTAGAAGAAGAACATAACAGTATTGCTAAACATTCTTTGGATTTAGAAGGCAAACCAACAGCTGTTAAGAAACCCTTTTTGTTGACTAGGGATAAATAAGAACCCACATCAGATATAGAAGGTGTCATAAAGATGATGCAGAAACTCTCCAATAAAATCGTGGATTTAGAAAATGATAAAGCAACAAGTTCTTCCATACCCCCATTCAAACCATTCTACAAACGGAAAGAAGATAATGGGCAGCCAACCCCACCAGTGAATAATTCTGTTGTTTTAAATCTTAATGAAATAGGGATGGATCACTTTTGTGCTTTTCACCAAGAACAACATTCGGAGAAAAGTTGTCCACAGTGGATCAACTCGATGAGCTTAGTAATGAACCAAATGTTAGATGCACAAACACTCGAGCAAACAAGTCCCCAACAAGAGCAAATTATTGACAATGAAGAACCAACCCCCGACACTATGATGATCCTTTGGGATTGGACCCCTGCCCAAGAAATATCTTGTGAAGAGCTCATAGATGAAGTGCACACCGCATCTGTTAACATTGCTGCCAGGAGTAAAGGCCCGGTGACCGAACCAGCAATAGAACTACCTAAGACAAGGTCTAACCAAATACCGAGGCGACACATAACTGTCATACCTCCCCAACCCAAAACAAGTACGGTGGTTGCTCCTACAGTGATGAAAGTACCTAACTCTGAAATGAATAAACAACCACAAGCTGCTTTGAACAAAATAGAAAAAAAATTAGAGGTGTCGAAGGGTTGTGACATGAGCTATGATATAATCGAGGATATTAAAAAACAAAAGAAAACGTCTCCATTTTTTATATGTGTAGTTTACCACAACAGAGGAAGAAACTGATGGAAGCACTAGATCCGCAAATAGTTGTCCCAGAAGAAGACACTGAGGAAAACCCAGGGATAAATGAAGCAAGTATTGGCGGAAAATCAAAATCTCAGACCCTTCCTTTTCTATTGACCTTTGAAATATTTAATCATAATGTCCACAACTATTTGGTAGACTCGGGAGACAGCTCAAATGTCATGCCTTTGTCAATTGGCAAAACAATTAATGGACAGCATATCCCATCCCCGTCTCAAATCATCCAATTAGATAGGACTGTTGTTAAGGTTATTGGGGAGATGAAAGATGTACTCATTAGATTGTCATCCGATCCCAGAGTATGTCAGTTTATTGATATAATGGTGGTCGATATTCCCGAGGCATACGGTCTAATCTTGAGTAGGGACTGGTCTGCGAAACTTAATGGATATTTTGCAACATATTGGTCCCATCTATGGTTGCCGTATCAAAATCGTCAAAATTAGATTAAGATATTGAGGGCACCACATATGAAACAAAATGTTACTCAGCTAAATGGAAAAAATGAAGTAGTTGCCTTTTCGTCTTCATTTTAGCAAAATTACTTTTTGGAAATTGAACCTGGAAACTACAAGTCAGAAGAAGTTAGCCATATTTCGGATAGATAGCCTGATCTCCTTCAGTTTTTGTAGGCTGATGACATTGACTGTAACATAGTAGACTTAGCCACTAACTTGGACAATAGTCAAACTAACTTAGTTATAAAATAAAATGTCTTTTGGACGCTTTACTTTGATCGCTCCAAGACACGGGAAGGATCCGAAGCTGGTTGCATTTTAATCGATCCTAATAAAAATAAATATTTTTTGTCATGTAGGTTAGAGTTTGAATGTACTAATAATACCGTGGAATACGAAGCTCTCATTCAAGGCTTGAAGAAAGCCATTGGTCTTAATGTTAAGTTTTTGAAAGTCTTTGGTGATTCTGAAATTGTGGTTAGACAAGTAAGAAATACGATTCATTGTCTTTCACCTCATTTCAATGGTTATCAAGCAGAAATCTGGAATTTAATCTCTTGCTTTGATGCTTTTAATATTAATGTTGTCCCAAGATTACAAAACGCTGCAACTGATATGTTAGCTACTTCCGCTTCCATATTGGTACCCACTAATAACAAATGTTCTATTGAATTGATTTTTAGGCCTTCAGTGCCAGACAATATCACAAATTTCAGAGTATTTGACGATGACGAAAAGATCATCAGTTTCCTAACCAATGAAGATGCTTTTCAAGAAGCCATCATAGAAGAAGAAGAGCATGACTCAAGTCTACAAAATAAAGATGTAGTTAAAGGAAACTTTATGCCCAAAGGTGTGATAACACTAGAAGCCCTCTTCGACTGCAAAACAAATTCAGGAAACCAGCGAATGCCAAGACCCACAGTTTGACCATGCAATATGAGTTGATCAACTTAGGCACATAAGTTGAACCAAAGTATGTCAATTTGGGAAAATGTTGTATGCCGGCGGAAAGAAGTAGGTTCATTAAACTTTTCCAGCAATATAAAGATGTCTTTGCTTGGACCTATGATGATCTGAAAACATATGACACCCGTATCATTCAACACATAATACCTATGAAAGAAGGAGTCAAGCCTTTCCAGCAACAGTTAAGGAGAATGCATCCAACACTTGAGCCTCTAATCTAGAAAGAATTAAAAAAGTTGTTGGAAGCCAAAATCATTTTCAAAGTTCGGCATTCTGAATGGGTGGCTAATCTGGTCCCTGTGCGGAAGAAATCAGGAGAAATCAGGCTGTGCGTAGATTTCTGAAACTTGAATAGGGCTTTCGATAAAGACAATTACCCGGTTCCCCCGATGGATTAGATATTGCAGTTGGTATCAGGATCCGAATTGTTCTCCTTACTGAATGGTTTCTCTGGTTACAATCAAGTGCTAGTATCAGAAGAAGACCGACTCAAGACTACTTTTTGCACTAAGTGGGGAACTTTTGCATACCAGAGAATGCCTTTTGGTTTAATTAATGCAGGAGCCACTTTTCAACAAGCCATGGATATCGCCTTCCGAGGATTGAGCGGTCGATGCGTAGTAGTATACTTGGATGATGTCACGGTCTTTTCCAAAAGAAGAGAAGATCACGTTTCTCACCTAAAGCAAATCTTCGACCATTGCAGGAAGTATGGTATTTCCCTGAACCCTAAGAAGAGAATTTTTGTGATTCTTGAAGGAAAAATTCTTGGTCATATCATCTCTAAGGAAGGAATCTCAATAGATCAAGAGAGGGTCTAGGTTATGAATAAGATCCCCATGCCTCATAGCAAGAAATCTATGCAATCATTCATGGGCACCATAAATTTTGTCTGAAGATTCGTCCTAGATTTTGCCCAGATATTTAAACCATTGTAGCAAATGGTTAAGCAGGATGTACAATTTAAATGGACAGACTTGGAAAAGGTTGCATTCGAAGAGATCAAAGTAGCAATAGCCAAGGCACCTTCTTTAAGAATCCTGGACTTTTACAAAGATTTTATAATGTATACATTTGCCTCTGATGATTCTCTCGCAGCTGTCCTAACTCAGAAGACAGAAACGGGAGATGAATATCCAATCTCTTTTATGAGCACTGGTCTGCAAGGTGCCGAGATAAACTATCTCGTGGTAGACAAACAAGCATATGCAGTCTTCAAAGCAGTAAAACAGTTCAGGCCATATATTCTAAAAACTAGGACAAGGGTTATAGTCCCTCATCCCGCTGTCAGAACTCTTTTCATTCAAAAGGAATTGGGAGAAAGAAGAGGGAATTGAGTCACCACCCTCCAGTAATATGACTTAGAATTCAATCCCGATAGCATTATTAAAGGTCAAGGCCTGTGTAAGTTACTCACTCAAAACCCAACTGAAGAAGAGCTGGATTGGAGGAATGAAGCAGAACTGAACATGATAGACATGTGTTCAATCTTCACAGCTCCAAAGTCTTGGTACAAGGATTTGGTACATTACTTACAGTCAGGGTACTTACCAGAACACTGGAGCCCGAAACAAAGAAGATCCCTCCATCTTAAATCAGTATCCTACCAGATCATTGAAGGAGTACTCTTCAAAAAAAACTATGATGGCATTTATCTCAGATGTTTAGAAAAGGAAGATGCTATTAGCGTGGTCAACGAACTACATGACGAACCTGCTGGAGGAAATTATTCAGGGGATACTACAGCCCACAAAATCCTCAGAGCAGGATATTATTGGCCTACTCTCTTCAAAGATGCCCATGCCTATGAGAGAAATTGTGATGTATGACAAAGGAGCACTGGAAAGA
Source organism: Larix kaempferi (assembly GCA_027924585.1). NCBI lineage: Eukaryota > Viridiplantae > Streptophyta > Pinopsida > Pinales > Pinaceae > Larix > Larix kaempferi. The sequence continues at coordinate 15,774,129 of BSBM01000229.1, read as the reverse complement.
TACCCAAAGCAGTAGGGCCTCTGTAGCCAGTCATCATTACGGAACCATTCGAGTAGTGGGGCATAGACATAATTGGAGAAATAAACCCCAATTCTTCACTACAGCATCGGTACATTCTGACCGCTACGGATTATTTTACGAGATGGGTGGAATCTATTCCCCTAAAGAAAGCTAATGAAGTCACGGTCATCAACTTCCTGGAAGAGAATATCATAACTAGGTTTGGGGTTCCAATTTCCCTGATTTTTGATAATGCACCTTATTTTTCATCAATAAAAATTAATGAATTCGCTTTTGAAAGGGGAATCAAATTACATTATTTAGCCAATTACTACCCTCAGTGAAACGGTTTAGCTGAATCAACCAATAAAAAACCTCATCCGTATCTTGAAAAAGACCATGATTGAAAATCAAAGGAGCTGGCACATAGCCCTCCCTAATGCTCTATGGGATGATAGGGTAACACCTAAAGATGCCTTATGAGCCTCTCCTTTCAACCTGGTCTATGGAAAAGAAGCCATTCTCCCACCAAATGTATTACTCCCCTCCTTGAAGTTAGCCCAATCCTCTTGAGGGACCAGCAGCCAAGCGTTACAGTCTAGAATTGATACTCTAATAAAACTGGAAGAGTCAAGGGAAAGGGCCAAAGAACGTTTTCATCATCACCAAGACATTGCCAAGCAATGGTTTGATAAAAGAAAATATGGGAAGAGAACTTTCAATGTAGGGGACTTAGTCCTCAAGTGGGATCACCAACACGATGGTAAGGGAATGCACACAAAATTTTAACACCTATGGCTCGGTCCTTATCAAATTTCTAAGAAGTTGGGCCCATCAACCTATAAAGTGAAAAACCTACAAGGAGAGGAACTAGACCTTCCTCTCAATGGCCTTGGTTTAAAGTAGTACTTTGCATAAACCTCTCTAGGTTTTGTACATAAATAAAACACATTTTCTTTATTTTGTTTGTCTTCGTTGCTTTTGCTTTGTTTTAGTTTTCTTTAAGTTGGCTTCAGCCACTAGTCATTTTATTCTTTGCTCATTTTCCTTTCAATAAAGCCAAAACTTCATCGTGGTGTAGCTAGATGAATGAGACTCTAGAAAACTCAGATATCATCAGAAGCTCACAAATAAGTGGAATGCATATTTGTAACCTCATCTTCATTGGTCAGTATCCTGTAATGCATTAGTTCTCTTTCTGATTGGTCGAAGTAACCCTTGCCAAATAACTAAGATCCAACGTTTCCTTTTTAACTATCTCAGGGCTTACTCACCCCAATAATAATAACTGTCTTAAGAAGTTGACTATGGTTGGACCCATGGAGAGGAAGCATGTCTCACAGATACATGGTATTTAAAATGATCCCATGCTCCAAGTAAAGCCCAAAGGCACATATCAAAGTGTTTGGTTTCCAGAAATTCTCGCCTCAATTGAATCATGACCGAGAAAATAACAGTAAGCTCGAGTAAACCAAAGAAAGCTGTCAAACAAACCAGCCCAACAAAGTTCTTCTCCGTCTGTGAATCATGAAATTAAAGCTTCTATTCACATAAAAGGACATTATGGATTGAAGAAATTATATCTAAACCTTGAAAGTAGAAGAAATATATTTCTGGAAGACTCGAAATGGATAAAGCCAAGAATTAAGGAGACGTCTAAATGATGTGAGAGCATGGGAATGAGGAACAAACGAATGTCCCTATGAGATCTTTCCACAATCCGGTGGATGTCCTATACTTTGAAGCTTCTGAAAGACGACCTTTTCTAAAAAAACCCAGTTCAGCCCTAAGAGAGTTTTAAAGGAAGTTGAGTCAAAGTTACCCTTCCCCTTTATCACCATCATGAAAAAGAGCTATCAATGCATCCTTCGGAACTGAACTATGAAGACCTTTAGCTTCTCATGCAATCAACACTTTGAGGGTTTTCAGATTTTAGATGAGTTTGTTTCAGATATATGTGTTCACCAACGAATCACCATTTGTTGTTAGAACAACATCTCCCCTTGGATTTTGAAAAAATATTGGGGAACCTCCTTCTTTTTATGATTGCCTTTAAATGTTTTCTGCACCTTTTGAGCATCCTATTACTTAGCCTCAGTATTAATTTTTCCTTAGAGTTTTTTCCTTTTTAACCAAGCAAACTTAGCTTTTTGACCCGCAATGGTGGAAACTTTTAGCTAACCCTCCCGAAATGACGGAAGCTTTTAGCTAACTTCCCCGAAATGGTGGAAGAGTTGTCTTAAGTCATGCGGAACCACGGAATAAGAACCAAAGTTAAACCACGGTGGAAAATATAACTTAAAGTATTTGAAGGGATAGAATGTTTAATCAAATAGGACCGCAACGGAACAAACTCATCAAAACCTTCGGGTACAATGGAAGCTTTCGCATAACTCTTCTGCGAGCGCCGGAAACCCTTCGACTCTTCCTTTTCGAAAAAACCCGCCTTTTTCCCATAACAACAAGCCTTGACGCTTTTTCGGAAAGGTTTGGATAACTGTCCCGCGAAAGCGAAAGCTTTCATTTAAGTCTCTCGCGACACATAGCTCTCTTGCAGAAACGCTCGCTCAACTCTTCCGTAATGGCGGAACGATTTTAGCTTTTCTTTCCGCGTGTGTTGGAAGTTTTAACATGAGCCTCCCGCATTTGACGGTCACATTTATTGAAAAGGTTTCGACGTGACCCGAACGTACGTGGATTCAATACCTGTTTAATGACTTTCACCCACCGAATTGATGGCCCACACGTACCAACTCAAATATTTAGGGGTGAAACCCTGTTGGCATTTCATATTGTTTTAATCACTCAAAGGACTTGCCTGTCCCGTTTGAACAACCAAGTGCGTTAACTATTGTCTCAAGGCTTAGATTCACTAGCTGCTAGAATATCGTCGGTGTCACGTCTTTCATTTACAAGTAAGTGCATTCGCCTGTTTAATAGGACATATATGCTTGGTTGAAGTATTGTTTCTTTGCTTCATTGGGATGCTCTATATTATGAAGTTTTCTCGGAACTTTGTCAACCTTCCTGCAGCTATCATAGAGTATCACGTTTCCCGGTATCATCAAATCAATCACGGCCCCGGTTAACAGTTTGACCTTAAGAAGACGTGCGTTAAGCAACCCTAAACTTAGGCATAAGAGGTCCCGAGACTCTCGCTTTTGAAAACTGCATCTTTTCATTGCTACCGCTGAACCTGTCCGCCTTTCCGCACCTAATCAACAGACGTCTCGGCTATAGTATGTTGACTTTTCCCACCCTGGGCATTGGACAGTATCCGAGGGACTAGAGTACCCAGACCTACCTTGATCTTGTAGCCATTAGTTCCCTTAACCAGCACAGAAAGCCACAAGGATAACCTGATTAATGTCTTCATGTTTTCATTCTTTGCAAAAGAAACATATTCTTTTTAAGACCATCTATAGGTATCAGTTTAGTTTTGTAAAACACTATGTCATGCATGCTTATTCATGTCGATTATTGTACAGGATTCCCATTATGGCCAAAGGTGGCAAGAGAAGGACGAAAGCAATCGAGGAAAATTCCAGACTGGAGACAACATTTCAGGACACCAGATGCACTACAAACGTGCCTCCGGAAGTAAACTGGGGTGATATCTATCGTATGATAAGGGATCTAGACTTTCCTGAAGCTCTCCTTGAAGAGGAATCCTTATATCAAAATATCAGGAATTCATGTATATCCAAAGCATCCACATGCCCAGAAACCTTCCCGTGCTCAGAAGTAATTGGGTGGGTGCTGCAACATGCCAACCCTGAAACCAGAGTCGTAGCAAACAACATGGGTAATGCCTTCGCCTCATTCCACCCATCTTACATTGCAACAGCTTACAAACTACCCAAAGCACAGCAACAACTACATGATGCATGGTTGCAGGAGGTCAATATGGATAATCTAGACATAGCAAGGATGATGTTAATCACAGGCAAGCAATTTAGAAGAAGAGATAGTGAGGAATATGAAGTCCAATATTTAAGGCCTCCCTTTAGACTAATTGCTCTAATTCTAAGCAGGATCTTCGAGAGGCCTAACAGGACTATGTTCATGCTGCAGTGGGTCCCTATCATACATTTTGTCACTTTCAAAGGCACAATCTTCAATTGGGATGACATTCTCTCAGACAACCTAGCATCAGTAGTAACAATAGCTAAAGAAGGGTTAGAGGAAAGAAAGGTAGAATTCTATATGGCTTCGTATCTCATAGACTGCATTGTGGCAAAGTGTCTTTTCCCAAGTTGGGGTGCGTGTGGAGTTCGACTGAAGGTTCAGTATTCCTTGCCTATAAAATCTTTTGGGTGCAGAATTATAAGAGAGACTACAAGCTCATCTGCAAGGAGTTTAGTATGTCGCTTTATGAAATGATTTTCCATGAAGAACCAAATTTGTCGGAGAACGCCATGGAGGCCTTGGAAAAGTATGGCGATTTCTATTTTTCTCCAGAAGGTACCTACATAAGAATGTATGGAGGTTCTAAAGCACCCTATATTCTTCCGAAGTATGCCATAGATTACATAGTCCATAAGGAAATGGTCAAGCAAGTCTTCATTCATGGAATGGGTAACACCTTGTACAAAGCCAAGAAGGCCACCTTTCCCCCCTTACCCTTTTATATTGGACCCTACAAGTTCATAGGAATCACAACTGTAAAAGAGTTTGTTGCAGAATTGAAAAGGTTCCACTTTGGAGAAAAGATTTTCCACAGGAACGATCGACAAGGCAAAGTCGCGTAGCATTGCGAAGAACACTCTAATCCCTGTGAATATGCCAATTTTTGTGATCCTCAAGAAGAACCATATAGGGGAATTAGTAATATGGCTGAAGTGCAGATCTATCAGGTAAGAAAAGGAAGAGCCAGCTCAAGCTCCCAGGCTCTCTCTGAAGAAGAACTGAGGCTCTCAGAACACGCAAAGAAGACCCAAGAAGATAAATTAAGAGAAGAAGAGAATTTGAAAATCCAAGCAGCCGAAGTTGAAGTAGAGGAGAAAAGGAAAGAAGAGGAAGAAAGAATTAGGCTGGAAACCAATGCTAAGATGGAAGAAGAAGACAGAAGAAAGAAGGAGCAAGAAGTAGTGATGCAAGAGGAAACCCCAACAATCCCAGAGGCACCTGAGCTGCCAAAGGAGCCAAGTCAAGGATAGCTCGTGCTATTTAGCGTGTCACGTGGATGTGCATTTTTGTACTTATGTTTGGAATGATAAAACATTTGTAATTTTGCAACTCCCATTTTGTAAAGCATTTAGAATATTTCTCTTATGTAATATAAAGCACTACAAGAAAAAATAGAGGAATCTAAACGGTTAGGGTATAGGTGTCAATTCTGGGCACATTTTGTAAAGCTATATATAGCTAATAAGAAGAGAAGCAAAGGAATTTTGGCAGGTGAAACTCTTTTGCTATTTTGTAGAGGAACTATTTCTGCTATACGAAGGGAAATCGTTTTGGCCTGTGAAAGCTAGCATGCCATTTTACATGGAGTCTTGTTGATTAAGCTGCTGAACTATTTCTGTAAAATTCTCATAATTTCCTGCGAGATCTTTCCTGGCTTTTATGAATTAATTCTTTGTTGTGGATGGTTTCATATTCTTATGTAAAATTTCTGTGTTAATGGGTAATGAAATGTTTATATTTATCTGAGTTACCTTAGATAATCTTTCTTTTCTGCTGTAAATGCCTCTTTCAATTTAACAACGAACTGTGAATTGTTTTGATGTATTTTATAGTATTTTACCCATTCTTTAACTCTGCTGCTTATAAGGATAGGTAGATTAGACTAGTTTAGATTAATACAGATTTGTTTACCGCATGCATTTAGACTAGGGCACATGCACATCATTTTAAATATAAAATACATAACCAGTGGATCGGGTCACAACTGGTAAAACCAACAAATCTTTAAAAAACTTACGGTAGCCGGAACCGTTATCCGGACAGATTCCCCACACCAAATGGTGAGCGATCTAATTGGGATTGCTTACTGGGGAGAATCCCTTTCTGCTTGATGCTGCGATATTCGGGGCATCAACAAGGCCTCCTTGTTACACAGAAATCTTCCACCCTATGAGCATCATCGTTATTTGGCCTATAGGATCCATTTCAGTGACTCAGATCCATTTTCATCCTTCAGTGATACCAGTCTACCCTATTTTTGTTTCTACCTGCATGTTGCATCACTATAGCATGCGTACCCATGAGTTGCATCCCTATAGCCCGCGGGTATCAAGTAAAATGGTAAAAACCACTATTTTATTACTTTTTACTCCCAAAAAGCGGTCATTTGGTGACCTTTGGCTCTCCATCTACCCAAGTAATGTCTCGATGAGTCCTTTCACCTACCTTTGGGAGGACTATATATTGAGCACATATGGCTTATGGACGGGAGAAATAAGAGAAGAGTAAAGGCACTCTAGTGGATTTTTGCTCTATCTTGAGTCTACACTTATTGATCCTTGTAGTTGTGAACCATTTATGTTCACCTTCCAAACTCCTTTCTAGTTTGAGTTTGCCATTCATGGAGGATTGAAGTGGTGGAGGCACAAGTGGATTGATCTAGATCTTGGTTCAGATTGGTTGCCGGCAAGAATTCATATCACTTTGTACTTCTTCCTGTTCATTAATGGAAATACTCATATTCTCGTCCATTCATGGTTTAAATGTCATTTATTATACATTGGGTTGCATTTGCTTATGATATTATGGACCATTGTTATTGATAATGTTAATGTTATTTATATATCACATGTATTTGTTAGATATTTGTTGTCGAGACTAACTTGTAGATTACAAGTGCTTGGATGTGCACGGATTGAAAGCTCCAATGGGGATCTACATCAAACGTTGGATCGAGGTTGGTTACATTTCTCCATTGTTTTAACATTTTCATTTATAATAGCATTGTTTTGAGAATTGAGTAGATTTCTGGTAGTCATCTATCTGTTGTGGTATTCCCAAGCCCTAGTGAGTTTTCTCCAATACAGAAATGGCGACTCCGCTGGGGAAAACATCCATGTTTGGGAAAGTTTTTGAGCATTAGTCCATATTTAGAGTTGTTGTTTATCGAAGCTCTGTGTCACTGATTGGCCGTTAGGATACACTATAGAAAACTTGCTTTTTCTGAGCCTCTGTACTCTCTGTTTGACCATTTGTTGTTTTTCACCCGCGCGCTGGCTTAGTTGTGCCCGCGTACACACGCCTCTGTTTACACTACTGCTCGCGGGTACCCGTAGGATTTCCTTCGACAATAGCGTGTAACTCCGGCTTTTTTTGGTTTATGGCTATTGGTTGTTGCTGGGTGAGTTTGGTTGATTCCTGAGTCTTTGTTGGCCTCTTTCTTGACTATTTCATGCCTTGGTTGTGACCAAATCTGTTCGTTTCTCTTGGTTGAGCCTTCTTGTTTTTTTTACCAATCCTTGGTTTTTACCTCTTGGTTTTTTCCTGTTGAGCTCTTCCTTTTGGTTGAGTCTTGCTATTTAGGATCTGCTGGGTTGTCTTAGTGATCTTCTCGGCACTTCAGTGACTGAAAAGTAGGATTTTGCTTGCATTTTTTCATTCAATATATATTGAAAAAATACAAAAATATTCATTTAGTTTTGCATTTTCCTTTCTGTTTATAAGAGAAAATACAAAAATATTTTATTTCCATGTACTGCATTTTGCATTGAGTGCTTGTTGCCTTCATTTTAGATTTTGCTTGTGCATTGAAAAGATAAAAGTTGCATATTTATTTCGGAATTGTTGGTTGATTTTGCATATTAGTGACATCGTTTTATTGGATAGATGAGTCTAGGATTGGACGATGGTGCATATTATTGAGTCTACACATCACTAGTTTCACGACCATATCCCTTGAGTAATCATAGCCATTAAAATTAACGCTTAATCATAAAATTGATTAGACTTATTTTATTTATAGGGTACACCAACTAGCATAGGTTTAGAGTCTTCGAATAGATCATTGTGAGTTAACAATCCAAGACTAGTGAACGAAACATTAGGTGTTTGACCAGAGAGTGGAGGAATCCATGGTATAGATCGGTGTTCTTAGGAAAGTTCTACTCAAACCAAAGCTAAGCACGAGGTCACGGGAGGTTGGTTGAGGAGATATCCCTCTGATACTGGCTGAATGTGGGAGATAAATCTAGCATTTGTTCGTATCTGGGGGTACCGGAAGTTCATCCTCTTGTGCTTCGGTATTAGCTACCCTGCCATATGACAGATCCCACCTGCGAATGTCCCCCTAAGCATTGGTTATATTGCGGTAGACATAGTTTCCTTACCTAGGTACCGCACAGGGTACTTGCAGTGGTTATGCTGTTTGTGTCCTGAGTCAGATAGGGATTGGACAGCATAGTTGTGTTCGTGCAGTGGACTTGACCCTGTCGACACAGTGAAGCTTGGGTGTCTCTATAACTGATTCTGTTACCTCCGACTATAGCTTGGGAGTCTCAAGCCTCTCCTAGGTGAGACATACCGGCTCTAGTGTCGAGAGCTCATTTATCCACTCTGTCTGTTTGCTCTTGGCTATAGATTCTCTAGGTGTTTGCTTTTAATTTATTGTTTTTGATCGATAGTTGGCCTTTAGGAGATGTTGTGTCTCTCTCCGTAGAGAACGTGGCGCAGAGCCCTACTCTCCGCCGGTCCCGTCGTTTGGTTGTTTTAAAGCTAACTTTGGTTACATAATGTATTACTAGAGCACGCCGGAGGGCTCCCTCTGAGTCTTCAGATTCTTACATGACTTATGTTGAGGATTACATGGCTGCACATCCTGATATCGGGTAAGACCTTTCTACTCCTTTGGGTAGATTTGAACATACTTCCGATCCCCAGACTCCTCGTGAGGATTGGGGAGGTGATCCACCTATGACTCAACCTGGTTCTATTTGGCCTAATCCACTTGACCAGGATCTGTTTGATCCTTCGAATCCAGACAATTATCTTTACGGGATGCCCGACTTACCCAAGGAGGAAGAACAGGATGAGCCTTTCATTCCTTCGTTTCCATGCGATTCTAGATATAGGAGGCCTGAGACTCATGATGATTTCGACCCTATGGTCAACCCCACTGCACTCTCTTTTGGTATGCCTAGTCACAATACTGTCGAACCTTCCACTATGGTTGGTACTCATGCTTGCACTAGTCAAAGTGTTAGCCATACTATACCCACTGGGGGCACTACGTTGTCCATCCACTCACATAGTATGGGGACTGGTCCGATTCCTAACCATGCTAATGTTGGAATGCGACCACCTCCTAGGAATACTCAACCTAGTCGAAATGCCGTCCGAAACAAGACTCACCATCCACCACCTAGTACACATGTCGCTACTCGTCAACCTAGGAGCACTTTCTCACATGATACGATTCCTCCCAACCATGGGGGTGGACACATACCGCATACTTTTACGTCTACTTCCGTCGCTAGTAATAGTAATGTAGGAGGTGGAAATATTTCCTATCCACATGGACATCACACCACCAACCCTGCTACTGGTCACACCCATATTGGACCTGGGAACACTTCTCATGCTTATGGTCATCACACAACTACTCAAGGTAATACGAATATTGGGGGTGGGAACATACCATATCATTACGGTCAATACAACACGGTTTCCACTATGAATAGTACATACATGCCCCATACCCATGGTGGAAACCCTTAATACAACACAGTCGGTGCTGGCCACCAGTATCACCCACCACCCCAATATGGTGCTCAAAATGCACATATACCTGCTTACTCTCAAATGGGTTAGGTAGGGGGAGGTTATCCATATTATGGCCATGGGAAAGCTTATGGTCCGTCAGGTCCTCAGTATCAGTAGTTTAACCCTCATGGTCAAGCTTTTGGTCCATCATATAACACAGTTCCTTTCAATCAACCTTTTATGGGAGCTTATAATCAAGCTTTCCAGCCGCAGCTCCCGTTCCTTGCATGCTTGAATCTCCTAGATCTTTTGAAGCTCACAAGTGATCCGGTGTGTCATGACCCTACTTGGGCCCTGGTCGCTACCAAGCTCCCTTCGGACATTCCAAAGTTTGAAAGGAAAGGTGGTGAGGGCCCGGGAGATCATGTCACAACATTTCACCTTTGGTGCTCCTCCAACTCTTTGAATCATGATTCCATTTGATGACGACTATTTCAACACACCCTCACAGGGGCATCCGTGAAGTGGTATGTGGAGTTGCCTGCAAACACCTATAGGGGTTTGAACGAGATTTCTTTGGTTTTATTAGACCATTTCCAGTTGCTGGTTCATTATGATATTGGTACTGAGTTGTTGTCCACCTTCCGTCAGAATAATGCCACACATATTTCTTACCACGTTCAAGAGTGGCATCGACGAAAGAGATTAGTGAAAGCCAGCATTCCTCCAGAGTTCCTATTGGAATGGTTCCTCAAGTCTTTACTCCCATATATTGCTAAGGATGTTTCGATGTCCGACATTATGACTGAGGAACAAGCTATCTTGAAAGTCCAGCAGTTAGATCTTCTTTATTCTCAGTCTGGAATTTTGTATGACATTATTCCTGACACACCGAGAACAAGACATGAGCCCACGTCAGTTCCTGGACCACATGCCGATGGCATCGTGGGGTCCACATGCACTCACCCCGTAGACTTGGTAGCTAAGCAAATGTAAAATTTGTCACTAAACCAGTTTGCACCCGGACAGGTTCACACCTTGTCCACTTCCACTCCGTCGTCTGATGTACACAATGTGCAATCAACGAAACCGTCGGGTAACCAGCAACCTGGTGGTAAGAAAAAGGGAAGAAATAATCGTAGGGGTGGAAACAATGGAAGTAACAATAACAGAAATTGTAATACTCCTCGTAAAGAGAATGCCAACCCTCCTCGGGAAGGCGGTAATGCTAGCGAGGATCATAAACCTAGACATAAGGTGAAATTCCCTTGCAAGCTTTGTGGGGAGGATCATCTTACTCACTTATGTCCTCATATTGAAGAAGCATTGAAGCATTTGGCACAGAGCCCAGCTGTGTTGAAGGATCCCCTACCTCATCACCAAAACATGGCTTCGCATGCATAATCCTAATGCTCGAGCCGCCCATAACTACTCCATCATAGAAGATTTGGGCCAAACTCCTTGTGCCATGTCGGCTCTTGAAGTTTTGCAAGCTTGTCCTTCTCAAAGGCATGCCCTTTTGAGTGCGTTAGGAGTTCAGGATGGGGGAAAGTCCTAGTGTTATCAAGTTCAACACTACTGATGTCCAACCTCGCTTGCCTTAGCATGTGGCTTTTCAAATCCAGGTGGTTTTCCTTAAGAGCTTCGTCAAACGTACTATGGTTGATGAAGGTGCTTCCACATCGGTAATGTCATTGACTTGTTGGAAAGCTCTTGGCTCTGCTCCCCTACTTGCGTCTAACACTCACTGCATTCGCCGGTAGATCTTTTACACTGCATGGAATTATCCCTTCCCTTGTTGTCTCCTTGGGAGGTAAGTCCGTGCCTATTGAAGTCGAAGTGGTTGATGCGCCCATCGACTACAACCTTTTACTGGGTCGGAACTGGATGTAAGCTATGAAGGCTGTCGCGTCTACTGTATTTCGAGTTATTTGCTTTCCCCATGAAGGCAAGATTGTGATGATCGATTAGCTGGATTATGTTGGCACTCCTTCCACAGCATCTACGAGATCAGTAGTCCCGCAAGTTTCTGATTCTCAGTTGGCAACTGGGAACATAGGTGTTGGAATGTACCCCTCATTGATGGAAAATTTTAACCATTCTGCACCTGTGAATTTTATTGGAACCATTTCCAACAGTGCACCTCGTCCTTCGAATAGTATACCATTCTGGACTTCCTATTGTGGTGATCCATGGATTTTTCCATCCATGGATTCTATGTCTGGAGACATTGTGCATGTTGGGATGTCTATGCCCTTATCTGTAGCGAAGCTCACTTATTATCACATCCAACAAACCACTGCAGATCCAGATCTTTCTTCTTCCTAGACAGTTGAAGAAGATCCCGTTACGCTACCAGTTTGGGCAGCCAACTCATCTTGCTCTCACGATTGCCTCGATGATACTTTGCCATCTGATGAAGCTATCCTCGAAGCTATGTGTGGTAGTGAGAGGCCTTTGGAAGATATGCACCATCGAACTTATTTCCTTCCCAACCTTGAACTCATTCAGCAGGAGGAGTTTAGGATGACTCTAGCTGAGATGGTTGGTCACCTTGTGGCTCTTTTGTAGTCGCATGATGTTTTCTTGGAGGGGAATATGGCCAGTATTCCCCCAACCACTTCGATCAACATCTCCTGCACTCTCGGAAAGATTGAGAATGTTTACGTTGGTGACGATTGCACTCCTGAGGAGATTACTATTTAGATTGATTTGTTTACTGAACTCCGGGAAGCTTTCACCTGGTCATATGAGGAGATGCCAGGAATAGACCCCCGCATTGTTGAAGACGAGATTAAAATGTAACCTGATGCTAAACCGTTTTGACAACGCTTACGTGTTGTGAACCCTAGGAAGGTAGCTGCTATTAAGGCAGAGGTGGAGAAACTACTCAAAGCTTGTTTCATCTACCCCGTTCCTCTTACCGAATGGGTGTCAAACCCCGTTCCTATGGATAAGAAGTAGGGAACGATCCGTGTATGCACTGATTTCAGAGATTTGAACCGTGCATGTCCGAAAGACAACTTCCCACACCATTCATCGATCAAATATTGGATGCTTGTGTGGGAAGTGAGATTTTGTCATTCATGGATGGATTCTCGGGTTATAATTAGATTCAAATCAAACCTGCGGACCAACATAAAATGGCATTTATTTGTCCATGGGGAAATTTTGCTTACCGAAAAATGCCCTTCGGCCTCAAGAACCCTGGAGCTACGTTTCAGCGAGCCATGACCTATGCCTTTCACGATCTTAAGAAGATTATGGAAGTTTTCTTGGATGATCTTGCTGGCCATTCTTGCAAGAGTGTGGACCACCACAAGCACCTCCGTATGATTCTCAAACGATGTATCCACTACAAAATTTGATTGAATCCAAACAAATGCATCTTCACTGTTAGGACTAGTCGCCTTCTAGGATTCATAGTCTCGAAAGAGGGTATTAGAGTCGATCCTCTCAAAGTTGAGGCAATACTTCAGTGGCCTCCTCCGCGTAATCTATTTGAACTTCAGAGCCTCCAAGGGAGAGCTACTTTTCTGCGTCAGTTCATAGTTAACTATGCTAGTCTTACTAAAGGTTTTGCATGCCTATTGAAGAAAGACAAACCTTTTATCTGGGATGAGCGAGCCCAGCAGTCTTTCGATGCCCTTAAGAAAGCTTTGGTATTGTCCCCCATTCTTAGTCCATCGAACTTTACACGTGATTTCATTCTTTATGTGGCCATGTCTCAAGAGACTACTGGCATAGTCTTGGTTTAGGTAGATGATGCGCTCGTCGAGCATGTTATCTATTATCTTAGTCAAAATTTAGTAGACGCTGAACTAAGGTACACCCACATAGAAAAGCTGGCACTTGCGACTGTTCATGCAGTCCAGCAGTTACGGCATTACATTTTGCTTCGAACAACCACTATTGTAGCTCATATCAATCCATTTCAGTTCGTGCTATCACGATGCCTTATCGGGGGTAAGTATAATAAATGGATTGTGATCCTTCTGGAATTTTATCTCAAGTTTGCTTTTGCAAAATCGGTGAAATCATTGGTGTTCGTTGAGCTTATGTCGAACCTTCCACGGCTTGATGAGGAGGTCAGTCATGAAGATTCCTTTGTGGATGAACACCTATTTCTTATCTCGATCGAGGACCCTTGGTATGGGGATGTCATTAGATATCTCCAAACTTTGAAGTTTCCTCCGCATTATTCATGAGATGAGCGACGGCGTGTGAGACATCACGCTAAATATTTTACTATCGTCGGTGACACTTTGTATCACCAAGGAAAGGATTCCATTCTCCATCGTTGCTTAACTCATGAAGAAGCGGAATGGGTACTTAATGATTTCCATGCGGGAGCGTGTGGCGGTCACTTATCCGGGCTTGCTACAACCCAGCGTATTATGCGAGCAGGTTATTTTTGGCCTACTATCTTTAAAGATTGTATTAACGCTGTGAAGAGATGTCACCCTTGCTAGGTGTTTTCTTGGAACATACACTCGAATCTAGCACCCCTCCATCCGGTTATCACCGTCGGTCCCTTCACTAATTGGGGGGTAGATTTCATGGATTGCAAACCAGCTTTGACTGGGGGCATCATCATATTATTGTGGCCATGGATTATTTTTCCAAGTGGGCTGAGGCCATGCCTACCATTAAAGCCGATGGTGCTACTGCATCCCATTTCGTGTTCAACTATATTATCACTCGATTCGGTATCCTGAAAGAGATTGTCACTGACCATGGCAGTCACTTTCAAAATAAGATGATGGAGGATTTGTCTCTCAAGCTTGGGTTTCACCAGGAACACTCGTCTTCCTACTATCCTCAAGCGAATGGTTAGGTTGAAGCAGTAAATAAGTTTTTAAATACCATTCTCCAATGTACCATCCAACAAAGCAAGACCAATTGGCATATCATGTTATATCCTGATTTGTGGGGTTATCGAACCGCAGTTAAGACTGCCACCAGGTTCTCACCATTCTAGTTAGTTCACGGTGTGGAGTCACTTTTATCGATTGAATGCGAGATCCCTTCGCTCAAGCTAGCCATAGAGATCCTCCCTGATACGACGAAGATTGAGCAACGTTTAGTACACCTCGAGAACCTTGACGAGCACCGTCGAGATGTTGCTATGGCCATTAATGTTAACAAGCATCGTGTCAAGGTTCAGTATGATAGGTCTGCCCGTCCTTGGCAATATGTTGAAGGTGAATTGGTATTCTTATATGATCAAGCTAAAGAACCCCTGGGGGCAGGCAAGTTCAATCCCATGTGGCACGGTCCTTACATTGTGAGGCGTGTCCTTGAGAAAGGAGCTTATGAGTTAGAAGATTACGAGGTAATTGCCTTGAAGGAGCCTAGAAATGGGCTCTACCTCAAGCGGTATTACGCTTGAACCTTTGATTCGGGAAGATACTTTTGTACACTATTGTATAGTTTTTCTGTACATAGTCTAGGTTTCATTTTTGGTTGTCGGGTCTGCTGATTAGCCTCTGTTTGATTGATAGATGTTAGCGGGATGTCCTACATTATTAGGTTTCGCGGATGAAGCTAGCCGACATATGCAGCAGCTTGCTTCTGCTTCATGGGTTATATTTTCACCTGACCATCTAGTTGTGTCCTCAGGAGGTGCTTGTCTCAGTCCTACATCTAACAATGTGGCTAAGTATAGTGCTGTTGTTGAGCTACTTCGGGATGCCATTTCACATGAAATCCAGTCTTTAGAAGTCCGCCTGAATTCACAACTAGTTGTGTCTCAGCTAAATGGCCAGTACCGTGTACGAGACCCTACATTACTATGGATATTCCTTAAGGTACGACTCTTGGAGAGACATTTTGTTTCCATTACATATATTCATATTCCGAGAAGTCATAATTATATATCTGATGCATACGCTAACTATGTATTAGATTGGCATTTGTCACATTCATCATGAAGCACATAAATACAAAGACATTCATACATTTGTACCATACACACATATAGTAGAACCGAGAACCAAATTTGTATATATATATAAATATGTCCAAAAATGGTAGTGTCATACAAGATCGGAGCCCGTAGCCCTCAAAAATATACATATCGATACAAAAAATGATGAGACCCTGCGATATCTACTCCCTCCAAGGAGGTCTAGCTGCCGACTCGAAAGGATGTGTCTCATAATAGTACTGTACTACATTGGCCATCCGCTGCAGTAGCAGCACCCACTCACTAGGAACACCCACTACCTGGAACTGCATAGCCTCCGGTAGTCGGGCTACCTCTATCAGCGGTACTCGGGCAACCATCCGTGATATGTTGCGCTGCAACATCTGTAGTGTGCACCCTGCTACAGCATCTACTGCCACCTCATCTCTACCCCGACAGCCATGTCTCGGGAAGCCCTCGAGTCTCACTGGGCCTTTGTCTACGAGCAAATAGTCACCCATTAGCACATGACATTACCACCAAAAAAGATTTTTTGCATTTTCACTATAGTAAAAAAATCCATAAAAATTAAAAAAAAAACACACACAAAACCAAAAAGAGTACTCACCGATGTCTGCGAAGGCTACACCTGGTGGGAGGGGCATGTCACGGTCCTGTATGAAGTCTATCCCCGCATAGGGGTAGTCCTCAATAGCAATCACCTGTCGGTTCCACTAGCGGAAGAACTCCTCAGTATATGGTGACGCCAGATGGCCACCACCCTGTCGTGTCAGTATCTCAACCCACCAGGTTAGGGTTGGATCTCGGAGACTGTGAGGAGGGACATCCACCCTCGGGATAAGTCCCAGAACCCTCTCAAAGAAGAAACTGCAGAGGATGCTACCATACCCAAAGTTTTTGGCCTTCCCCTCTTTGCATTCCGTTAGTTTTGTCTTCATGGACACCAGCAGAGTAGTACACCAGTTGAATATAGTAGGATGCAAGCATTGTGATGCATAGAACATCACCGTTCTGGATACCTGATGTAGTGCTTTGGATCCCATGATCCGCACCAGAGTTGCCACTATGATCTTTGTGCTCAAGATCACTATGAGATTGACTGGCACTTGACTTCCCATCGGTTGTGTGTTGGCGGGACAATACCGTGCTATGTAGTATTGCACAGTAATCCCACCACCCACGGTTTGTGATCGAAGACTAGCCACTTCCCCTCTGCGGGACAAACCGATAATGAAATAGATATCCTCTACTTCCAGTGTTAGTGTTTTCTCATTGAGGATGAAGTGTTGAGCATCCACATCCCAGTAGTTGATCAAATGACGGAGAAGTAGGTTTTGGGCCCTTAAGCCCCCGAGACTCCAGTATTTATATAAGACACATGCTTGCAGTGCTTGTTGTGCTTGCAAATCATTGCGCATGACCTCATCTACCTCGTCATGCTCTCTCTCCCTCCACTCTAGAACCATCCTGGAGTGCAAAGCAAGAGATTTTTAGTCAGTTTCATGCTTAAAAACTTCTTCACGGTCATACCCGCGGGCTATATTGTAGACAGGTGTGGGTAGACGTGGGAAGTCAGTTTTTTTGACTGTGCATTTGATGCCCTACCCATGACCCGCATACTTACAACCCATGGGTAGCATCGAATCCATTTAGGGCTTGGCCAAACAAAATAACCCACTGACCAAAATTGAAATAAAAGCACTTAAATGAAAGGTATGGTAGTGACCACTAATCTACTCCAGACGGTTTGCTGAACGGTTGCTCGTAGCTCCCACAATCAACGCTTGAAATTTCAGGTGCAAACTTACCACTCAACTCCAAAATGGTGAATAGTGCAAATGAATTGAAAATTATTAAATTTTATTACTATTTATAATTTTCTGGACCCACTTTTCTATAGTTTTGTCCATTTTGGGCCGTTATGAACTAATATCGTGTCATGGAGTAATGTTTTTTCAACAGATTTCTCAGTGAGAGTTGTTCTGATCCATTTCACACTTACGGCAGGTATGTTTCACACCTGGCATATAGGTTAGATGCCATTTCCACATGCACTATGCATTTGACCTATTGACCATTTTCATAAACCCTAGGTGCGACCCCGCTTCGTGACTGACACGGAACCTTCACACTATTATAGAAGTGTCGTCATGTGGCAGTAGGGTTTTCCCGAACATGGGTACCCTAGTTAGAACCCCCTTATGCATTTTGGTGTCCATGCCGTTGTTTGTCCTCAGGATTGGGAGTCCTTTGTAGTCATGGCATGATGTTGCGATAAAGACTCATACTCTACTTTGTCTTATGCTGGCCATCTCCCTTAAGGACTCCCCTTAGTTATATCATGCTGTGATTGCATTGCACCATCTTGCTTCCTGCTTGAGCCTTGTGCCGGCTCCCGCTTACTCAATTGTTAGCCTAGTGCATGAGCACTTTGCCTATCGAGCCCTGCAGAGCTCATATATTTTCCATTCACAATTTGATGACCCTTTGACCCTGAGGGAACACACCCCCAAGTGTCCACATCCTGCACGCACTTCCTTGCATTGAGCATAGGTATGTTCCACTGCTTGGGACTAGTCTGCTAGCTATTTGACACTCGTTCCCTCACTTGTTGTACTATAAGCAATTTTATTCTTTTTCAAGCTTTTCCCAAATATGAAAAAGACAAAAAAAATCAAATATTCCAAAAAGCCGGATGGGATTATGGTAATTATTTCTTGTTGGCAGCTGTTGTGTCACCTTTGAATAGAGCATTCATTCCACTCCGTACATTATGAGTCGGGACTATAGTTGGGACTTAGGAGCTGTACTTGTTTCTCAGTTTTCTCCACCGATTGGTTAAGCTTCCAGTCATTATGGAGCCCTCTATAATGCCTCCTGCATTGCACAGTTTATGTCAAGTCTATGCTACCTGAGTCTATCCATCTGCTCATGCTCCTGTTCAAAGGAAGTCCTGAAACCAGTGTCGGCCACTCCTCAGATATCTTGACTATTGCATGTCGGCCATCCTTATTGAGTCAGTCCATTTCACTTGAGATCTTCCAAATCTTTCAGCATTGCTGGTACCTCGTGTTGGTTGATGGGGGATTCCTTAATGCCCTCCTTCCAGCGAGTCTCGTTTCGTCGACCTCAACTCATTTATTCCAGGACTTGAGACTTAGAGTTTGGTTGAGTACCTTGAGGCTTGCAGTCATTAGTGGCAGGTTCTCTCACCATCGACATTTTTGGGAATACATCAATGTCACCTGATCGATGGATTCATCCTAGTGTTCGACTTCAACCCATTTATTCACACTATGATGATTGTGCTCTGTTCCTTGATACCCATTTTAATTATCGGTGGGTCATCTCACGTCTATTAACGGTATACATCAATGACTGGTAATCAAACGATGTCTCATCAGGTTCGACCGCAACTGCTTTATTCACTTAATGGGACTTGTACCATCGAAGACTTGTGTAGAAGACCCCAAGTGATTATGGTATTTAGTATGCTACATATGACTTTGACTTTACATCTGAGATATCACCTCTAAGATTTCAGTAGTTTGTACCTCCAGTTTGTACCAGTTGTCTTCTTTTCAACAGAAGACCATATCTTACTGTAGAGGAATCATAGCTATGATCACTTATGACATGTATCTACTTATGTACTGCCTATTCATGGCCATTATATCAGATTGTTGTACTATATCGACATGTATTCAGAGATACTATTGTATTATGACGAGTGATCCGTTCTTTCCACTTGTGTCTCCATCACTCCACTTCTGAGTTTTATAATGTATTTCGTCCATCGTACCACTTTCAGTCTCTCACCTCACACATTAGGGGGCATCTGTTACACAGAAATCTTCTACCCTATGAGCATCAACATTCTTTAGCCTGTAGGATCCATTTCAGTTACTCAGATCCATTTTCATCCTTTAGTGATACCAATCTACCCTATTTTTGTTCCTACCGACATGTTGCATCACTATAGAATGCGTACCCGTGAGTTGCATCCCTATAGCCCGCGGGTATTAAGTAAAATGGTAAAAACCACTATTTTATTACTTTTTACTCCCAAAAAGCGGTCATTGGGTGACCTTTGGCTCTCCATCTGCCCAAGTAACATCTCGATGAGTCCTTTCACCTGCCTTTGGGAGGACTATATATTGAGCACATATGGCTTATGGATGGGAGAAAGAAGAGAAGAGTAAAGGCACTCTAGTGAATTTTTGCCCTATCTTGAGTATGCACTTATTGATCCTTGTAGTTGTGAACCATTTATGTTCACCTTCCAAACTCCTTTCTAGTTTGAGTTTGCCATTCATGGAGGATTGAACTGGTGGAGGCACGAGTGGATTGATCTAGATCTTGGTTCAGATTGGTTTCCGGCAAGAGGTCGTATCACTTTGTACTTCTTCTTGTTCATTAATAGAAATACTCATATTCTCGTCCATTCATGGTGTAAATGTCATTTATTATACATTGGGTTGCATTTGCTTATGATATTATGGACCATTGTTATTGATAATGTTAATGTCATTTATATATCACATGTACTTGTTAGATATTTGTTGCCGAGACTAACTTGTAGATTACAAGTGCTTGGATGTGCGCGGGTTGAAATATCCAACGGGGATTTACATCAAATGTTGGATCGAGGTTGGTTACATTTCTCCATTGTTTTAACATTGTCATTTATAATAGCATTGTTTTGAGAATTGAGTAGATTTCTCGTAGTCATCTGTCTGTTGTGGTATTCCCAAGCCATAGTGAGTTTTCTCCAATACACTCCTTGGATGTTTGTCGGCCCTATCTTCAGTTACAGCTTCTATTGTCTTATCTATTTTATTTTAAGTTCTGTTATCTATTTTTGTATATTTACAGTTCTATTGTTTATTTAACTTTCACTGTTTATTTTATAAGTTTATTTCAGTTCCTATGTAAATTAATAATTCTGTATAAATTTGATTTGATTTTATAAAATAGTTTATGTATTTTTCCCCATGCAAAAAGGAACATCATCGTACTCCAGTACTGAAACAGATTAAGATAGATAAGATATGATAGACAAACTGCCATGGTGATGGAAGTACCATTTTATATGTTCTGTTAAATTATCTGCTAATATTAATTAGTATTATCTACTGCATTTTACTCACAATACTATTCTTACTTCCATTCTTTTCATCAAAACAGTAAATCTAGTTCATAGAAATAACAGATTTTATATTGGATAAAGAAATCATTTCTGCTCTTTACATTTTTGTTTTCCGAATGTTTATTTTCAAACAATAACTATAGTTTGTTGTTATTTATAATTATTGTACATATAGGATAGATAGACAAATAAGAAGTAACATATTACCAACCTAGGGTTTGCTCATTTTATTTTCAAAACCATTACCACTCATTATATAACTATAAAACATTGTTATTTCTTCTCGACATATAGCCAACGATTTGCAATTCTTCTATAGAGTCGAGCTAGTTAAATGAGCTCTCTGACATTTCATTATTTTATTAACAATAGACAAAACAAACTTTACATCAAAATCATTACTGTAGGTCGAATAGATAGATTTCAAATATCATCCTAAAAGTTTAAGACATTACAATGTCTGTAGGATCAGAGTCAAACAAAATCACAACATTAGTGGATGCCAAAAACATAACAACGAGCATCCTCATTCTTCTATACATTAGGCATAGTCAAAACCTAACCTCTGACAAGTTTTCAAATCAAAAGCACAAACGTTTCATACAAATCGACAATGAGGCATTAGGCCGAAGCCATCACATATTTCAACACTTAACTATTGATTTAATAATAGTAGGCAGCGTCTATCATCTTACACACATTGCATACGATTTCCTTTTCTATCTTTTATGCATTCTTGAGTTTACAGTCCAGAAAGAAGCATGATAGCACAGGTATGATTAAAAGCTAGTTACACAAACATTACCTTTTTATACAGAGGCTGTTTTAAACACGATTTGTTTCTATTTAATAAACCAACGAGTTACAGATTTTGATCACGGGACAAGCCCCAAAACTACAAACATAAAAACAGTCACAGCCACATAGTTTGCAAAAAGATCTCTTATATTATCATCTTGATAGAGTCTGAAACCCTACTTAACGAAGGAACATTGCCCAAGTTCAAAACCAAAAACCCTGTACATTAATCAACTATTGCATCGACTCTGCAAACTAAGAAAACAACCTAGTTTTTTAACCACGAATTCCAGAACAATTGTTACAATGTTTGCCACGAATCTGCCAGGAGGACCTATGAGGGTTTTCCACTTGGGCTTACCATTTTAATACGCGTGCTCCCCATTTCCATCAACCCAGCACTGTGAATACAGAACGATGGCAGTACCTGCCAAAAGAACTGAATGGAGTGAGCCACGATATCATTTGAATGTTGACAAAATGAAGAAACATATTACATAACTAAGAAATGAGGTGACTTACCTTGCATTCAATAGTCGATTGGAATGCTTATGGCTTCCAAATCCTTCATCCAACGTAGTGAAGTTGACATGCAACTGAACCAAAACCAAGCTCGGAGTTAAACCTCACCACTAACCTATTTTTTCACCGGACGAAAGCCACAGGGCTTCAACGACTACTTAGTCAGCAAAATTGAAGCACTTATACAGTGGTTTCACATTAAAATTACAGAGAATAGAGGCACAGTGCCATCCACAACCGCCCAGGGTCGAGCCCTATAAACCAGCGGCCTGTCAGCCTCTTCTCCCAAACGAAAATCACAAAATGAATGCACGAAGGAAAAAATAACGCTAAGGCAAGATTGACTAGGGTTTTACACATCTCAACTATCGAGACAATGAGATCAACGATTGAGATTGAGCCAGCAAGATACGATGGTACCAAGGCAGAGATATGATGAAATATTAATCAATAACCTCATTTAATACCAGAACAGTCGGATGCCATATCACCCAGGGCTGAAATTACAGCTCGGTAATGCATCACTATTTCTTAACACTATTATCACATGGAGCCATACATGTCAGAGCCAGCATAGCAATCACTAACCCACATAGGATCGAATTTAATGCTAAGATCTCATGGAGAATTCTGCCAGAGTCTTGACTGCAACAACATTTAATTCATATCAGAATCGAGTTATGGTGACAGCGCAATCCTCAGGATAGTAACACTGCCATACAACTATATTACAACCACGTTATAAGTTAATAAACCATAGTATGTATATCAACACCATAATACAACAATGCAAAGTTCTATTCATAAGGTAGCATCACGACATTTCATTCACGTCATAAGTATAAGTTTTGTTCTAAGTTCACTTATCACATATACATTGCACATTCGCGCCATAAAGTTTACATATAACATTTCAACAATGTTATTAGTATAGTTTCCATATGTTATCAAAACAATGGAATCGATATATTTATTATATCAATCATGTATTATAAAACAATACAATGCCATAGTATTGTAGGAACTATCACAAGGTTTAACATTTGAACATGCATTACATTATAATAGCTAGGCCACATTACATTTTAAATAGCTAGGCCACTTGCATAAGGTTAGTATAATGAATACATAACCCTCACACTGTATTGAAAGCTAGGGTTTGACACCAACCCTATGTCGTATGCTATTATGTCTAACAACATCTTGATTCACAAGTTGACACAACAAAAATATCATCACTATAGCATTTCAAGCCGTATTACTTTGCAGCTGTCATTTCCAGGTGATTCACTTAATTCTATTGATGACACTAGCTTTCATAAGATCAAACTTGTTACAATTTCAGACGGATAAACTAAGTTGTATTATCACTAATCCTAGCAACAGTTACAATGAGTTTAGTGTATAGCATTGCTAGTGACACATACAAATATTACCATAAAGACGATGCAAGTGACGAAGTTAAACCAAAGTTACATACCATCGAGATCTTCATGCACGGCAGATTATACAATTATCTTAAACATAGATACGACGAGCTGAAGCTTACAACTTCTTTTGTAAAAACTGGAATTACTCTATAACCTTACCTACAGATCTGCGAAAGAAAGAATCCAACGCTTTAGCTTTCAAAGCTAAGTAAACCCAAGGGCACCCGGTAGGAACCCCTTCATAAATATGCAAACAAATCCATCAGTATTGTTACCAGATATTTACACATAATGAAATAAACATTGTTTTGTCACATATTATTTACAACCAAGTACATTTTCATGTTTAAAATAAATACGACAATTTTTATGAAGCAATTATCATCTATTAGTTCACTATTTATCATTCCGCAGATAGCATTTATCTTATAAAATAGGCTATATCAAATTTTTTTATTTTGCGATTTTTGGGATGTTACATGATATATAAAATGGTGGACATTATCAAGATGTATTGGGGATACTTTTAATAAGGTATGAGCATTATTAATATATGGTATGGATACTCTTAGTAATACTTAGTGTGATCACTTTAAAGTTATATATATATATATATATATATATATATATATATATATATGAAGTATGGAGATAGGATTTTTAAATATATATTATATCTATGTGGTAAAGTGTCATGACACATATACTTAAAGCATAACAAAAAAAGAATCATTTTGAAAGGAGTAGGCCATTTGATATGTTTATTGGTTTTTGAAAAGAATAGTTGGTATGTTTTATAGTTAGGGAAGGGAAATGAAAAGCATATATATTAATATATATTTTCTTGTTAAAAGAAGTTTCCAACTATGCCCTTGTTATGAAAAGAGTTACAATATATGCATATTATTTCAATGAAAAACAAATTGCCAATTAGATCAGTTAATTTTTTAAAGAATTACGAATTATAAATTTATGGATTGTAATTTAGGCATTGATCCATATTGATAAGATTATATTATAAGTATTTTGTTTATGTTGAAAGAATTGCATTCCATGAAAGGATTGTATTTAAGGACTTTGGAAAGGAAGCACTTTTGAAATGGGAATTATGGTAAATTAGATATGTGCATAATATAGGAGAGGACCCTTTATATATTTTGGTATGTCATTGTGCTTATAAAAGTTGTGAGATGGAAGGGATTGGGGTAGTTAAATAATTGAGTAATGGATTAGTTATTTGGTGTAATTAGAAATAAATGTTATTACTCTTGAAAATTATTGTCATATTCTTTATTGACATTGGGAAAAAAAGGAAAATTAGAAATTAGGTTGTAAAATCATAAAAATTTCTAGCTCTTTCAAGTATTATGAAAGTTTTTCACATTTCCCAAAATTTACAATGTTGGCGAGGATACGAATGGTGATAATTGTCTTCTAAGCTAAGTTTATGACATACAATTGCTACGAAGATCGACATAGAAAAATCGAAGTTGCGATTTTTGCTTCTTCTCCTTCAGCAAGGATACTCCCAGCTTCTCGAACAGGTTAGAATTCTTCTTCTCTAAAATTGCTAGTATGAAAGATTGAATGATATTCAAGGTTCATATACTTTGATGATGGGTTATGTGTCAATAATTTTATCGATTGGTTGTAAATGCTTATTTTCTGAAATCAAGGTGATGGCTTCGCAGGTATGCACTACTAGTTTGTAATCATGTTTTGAAATGTGAAAAGAGAGAAGTTAAACTTACTTGAATTATAGAATCTTAACTGTGCTTAAGTTAGGAAGAGAAGAAAACCTTACATGACTTTGTTTATAAAAATATGAGATTATACTTTTAGCTATACTAAGTAAATGGCACTCTAGTATTTAATTATACTTTGGATTATGAGAAGAGAGAGGTTGCATGTAAGATTAGTTCAGTAATGGTTAAGGAATGTGTGGAAGAACATAATTGGGAAGGGTAAATTCTTATTTTGAAATTCGGACATTGTTTTGAACATCTGATAGTTATACGTAATTATAGAGAAGGGAGAAGTTGGAATTGAATATTTTATCCCTTATGTTGAAATATGTCAGTGTTTTCAGTATTTTCGTAAATGATATACTTATAGTTTTGTTGAATTGAAAGAATTTGTTGTAGAAGATTTCAATCCCAGTTACAATTAGTGAGTCAAAAGAGAACTGTTGTGGGGATTACTACACTATGAAAGGTACGATTTAGTTATATTACCAATTATGTGGCTTATACTTATATGAGGGTAGAAAAGAATAAATGAAATTTTATTATTGATTGTGGATATATTGAAGAAATGAATATGAAAAGGAAGTGAAAATTCACCGTGGAAGCACATGAGACTTAACTTCGGGGCAAAGTTTTAATAAGAGGGGGTGTATGTAATGCCTGCCTCGGTACCTTAACTGTTTAGAATAATGAGGTACTAGTTTTGAAATGAACCGGCTAAGTAAAACATGAACCATTTAAATTTACTTTGAAAATGCTTGAATGACAGTTATAGAAACTATTACTTTACTTAATAAATGAATGCTCGACTAATTGAGATAGAATGACTTAATGTTAGATATGCTCGACTCATTGAGATAGAATGACTAAATGTTAGATATGCTCGACTAATTGAGATAGAATGACTGAATGTTGGATATGCTCAACTGATTGAGATAGAATGACTAAATGTTAGACATGCTCTATTAATTGAGATAGAATGACTTAATGTTAGATATTCTCGAATCATTGAGATAGAATGATTGAATGCTAGATATACTCGACTGATTGAGATAGGATGACTGAATATTACATATGCTTGACTGACTGAGATATTATGATGGATGATGAAATATTTCATAGTGCAGCGCTACTAATGTGCGCTTGAGTGTGTGCGTGTGTGTGCAGTGGCAGGTAAGATGATTTACCGACTGAACCACAATTTAATTATAGGGGTCGTAAGAACTGAAAGAACACATAGGGGTACGACAACTTACTGTCGACCCTAGATTAGCAATCCATGAATGGGTGAAGCCGTTTCAACTCACTCGGGGAAGCGTATGCCGTATGGGCAAGGCCATAATGATTTGGTCGCATACGATGAGTTGAGGGGCGCGCAATAAGGAGAGCCTTATCCTTCAACATCCCTTAGTCTCTAAGGAGCGTAGTTGAGAGATCGCGGTAACGGTTCCCAGTCACTACGTAGTACTCCTCATAAGAAGGAAGAAATGAAACTGTCAGAAGGGCTCGCCGAAGAGGTACCTAGACAAGAACGGGAGGAAGAAAATTAATCAATGGTATAAATGAAAATTTCACATAAGATTTAAGAAATACTTTATTTCATTTTGTTCTATTTTATTAATTTGAATAATTCTATTCAAGATTTTATTTTTTAATTGATTTCATTAATTTGATCTATTCATTTTAATTGATTTTATTCAATATTAAATTTGATTAATTATGCTGTCATTTAAATTATTTTATAAAGAGGAAATTTAAAAATAGATTATACTTTTAGTAAAAAAAATCATCTTTTAATTCAATCTTAATATTATGAAAAGAAAGAAAAGTAGAAAGCAATAAGTCTAACTAAAAGATTGTTAAGTAAACTAAATGAGAACCAAAAGAGAAGTAGAACTCTTCTACACCTAACTCCCACTGATCTAGGGATTTAGGTGCACATTAAAGACATTAAGAAGAGACATGTGTTCGAGAATATTGGAAATTAAAATATTAAATTAAATTAAATATAAGCATGGACAAACACATGGCACACAAGATTTTCCTATATAATGAGGGAGGAGAAGGAGAGACTGGGATCTCTTGCTCCCTAATGCTGTATGGTCATCATAATCTCGGATTATGTTATGATCCTTGGAGTTGGGATTAGCCGGAACGGAGATTGAGAGATCCTTTCGGGAGGCTAGCTTGTGTGTTCTTACGACCCCATTAGCTCGGGGGTTCGAGGTGAAGAAGAGTAGTCTCGATACGGTAGGGTGGTCAACTGAGGGGTCACTCGGTACTTCATCAAGAAATTGGATTGGATCGTGTAGAAACCACTTCGAGGACTCCATCGATTCACTGGACCAACCGTCGAAAATAGGTTTGAAGTATTTATTTTATTTAGTTTGCTAACTCTTGTTGTGTAACGAATAAATCTGGGTATATAGTTTTTTTTATTGACATTCATGTACTGCAATAGATAGATCTAGATCTGTGGCCTCTATATCTTCATTTGAAAAATCGTAATGGAAGTTCTGCAATTAATTATACTTATATATTTTCAAATTCCGTGGAAGTCTTTTGTCTTTTTGGGGAACCCGAAATGGGGCCCCTACACAATACTTGTGAATGAACTCTCTGATATGACTTATAAATATTCCTGGTTATAGACAAGGAAATAGCCAATAAGAAGTACAACAAGGCAATATCTTATTTTGTATATTTGGGCGGTAGGATGAGGCAAGAGCCAGGGTGTCGTTGCCTCCTTCCAGTTGGTGTTGGTAACCACAAGAAGTTGGTACCTCCTAGAATGTAATATTTTTCATTATAAAAGAGAATTCTATGGTTTTATCCCATTTGGGTTCCCACATAAAAATTTTGTGTGTTCTTTGTTCTTTCATTTTCGCATATGTGGATGAATTCTTTACTTGTGATGGATGCATAACTGATGATCAATATTAAGTTCAAAATAATCTGTTAAAGAATTTAAAATTGTTGATAACTGCGCTAATACTGATTCACCCGGGCCTATCAGTATTAAATCAATTCCAACAATTGGTATCGGAGAGAGTGTCTTTAATAACAGCTTAACATCTAGAAGATAGATCCATGCGAAGATATGTAAAAACAAGAAGGTCTCTCCACCAATAGACAACCGAGTTTTGATGGCACCAATTATACCTTCTTGAAGGTCAGAATGGAAATTTATCTGTAATATATAGGAGCATATGTTTGGCAGTCCATTATAGATGGTTACAATGTCCTAGCAGTTACACCAACTAATCCAGCTGAAAGGAGACTATATGAATGTAATGAAAGGGCCAGAAATGGATTGTTATGTGGTTTGAAAAATACAAAATTGATCAAATTTATGCATTGCGCCTCAGTGAAGGAGGTCTGTGACAAGATCGAGGGTATCCATGAAGGTGATCTAAGAAAGTAAAGAAGGAAAAGCTAGAAAACTATTCTGGCTTATATGAATCCTTGAAGATGAAGGATGAAGACAAAATTTATTCATACTTCCCATGAGTTGACGAGATAGTTAATGCTATCAAAAGTATGGGAGTCACCCTAGAAGAAGAATCAGTTGTACATAATATATTGAGAACATTGTCTTCAATATTTGACGCAAACGTTTCTATGCTAGAAGACAGACCAAATCTTGTAGACTTGAAGAAGGATGAGCTTCAAGGGGTCGTGACAGCATATGAGATGAGAATTGAGAAAGAAAATCCCACCAGTAGAGAAGTAGCTTTTAAAGGCACTGGGAAGGCTAAGCATGAGCATGAGAAGGACTCTTGCAATGGATCATATGACAAGGAGTCAAACTTTGTAAGAAAGATGATAAGATGATGAGGTAAGTACAAAAACAACTTGCCCTTCAAATGTTTCAAATGTGGAGGAATAGGCCATTTTGTGTCTAAGTGTCCTTACATGGAAGATGGAAACAATGATAGTGAAGATGAATCCAGTTTTCATTAACGAAGGTCAGTGTGCAGACCAGAGACAAAAAACAAGGTTTCAAAGAAGAAGAGGAGTTTGTATACTTAGGAAGAAAACAATATGTCTAAACAAAGTGACTATGACAAGAAACCAAAAGAAGTACTATTCATGGACTTTATGGAAGAAGAAGAAGGAAACAATGACATAAAGAAGAGTAACTTGTCAGTCAATAACAATACTCCAGTTGCATATATCAAGCCGATATCACTAGAAAAATAATTTTTTAATGGGTCCTTCAATACTCCTTCAAATCCTGTTGCATATATAAAAACTAACAATCAACATGAAGAAGAAGAGGCTGCAGAAGTTGATTGGGAAGGTGAATTGATCAGTGCTTTAGATGATTTGAAGAACTCAAGGAAGAATAGTAAACTTTTGCAGGAACAATTATCGAATTCTGATGAATAGGTCATGCAGGAAAAAGAGGTTCAAGAATATCATGAAAAAAAGTAAAAGGATGATGGAGTATGAAGAAAAACTGAACTACACAGTTGACAAGATCAAGACACTTGAAGAAGAAAGATCCATGTTGAAGAAATCTCTAGAAGAATTGGAACATAAAAATAGGATGCAGACATGTCACGTCCCCATTTTGACCCCCTTTGTAAATGATGTAAATATTGATATTTAATCATGGTGAGGAGCTCAAGGCCAAGGCCCCACCATTGATTTAGCGTCTATGTATCGGCAATTAAACTAGATGCTTATGACTCTTGTGCTAGATGGGCACAATGTAAATGAGACATCATGTAAATATGAATTTTAATGAAAAATACCCACAACTAGCTATGTAATGCAACAAAGAGATGGGGCATGATTCTACAAGGAATAGGGAGGGAAATTATTCAAACCCTTGAGCCAATGGTATTAATCCATGTGTCAATGGGGAAACCCATAAACCACCAACTGCCCATTTTGTCTCATGCACCCAATCATTTAATTCTTCCAAGAAATTGGTTAAGGCAGTTAATGCCTTGGAAATGAAGAAGTATGGCAGCCAATTTCGTGCATGGGCAAGCCATCAACCTGGAAATTCGTGTTTTTGCTTGTTGGGCAAGAAAACACCCACGAAATGGTGCCCAAAGCCATTCTGAACATGGATTCTTCACTCACTCACGCAGTTGTAGCTAGCTGGGTCTTTCCCTACATGTTTTTCATCCAAATCCTGCATTTTTCCATGCCTGGGAGTTCGTTTTTGCACATGCAGTAGTTTGGAAGAGAAAGGCCACGATTTGGGGACTGTATGGAGGTCATTTTTGCCCCCGAATGTCCAGGGACGTTTTTCTAAAAATGGATTGGCTTCCCTGGGTTGTTTCCCAACTTCCCATTTCGTTTTTGTGTGTTCCAATGTTTTTTTGAGTTAGTTGAAACCCCATCTCATGCATCTCACTGTAAAAACGTTTTATCTTGCCCCAAAATTGTGTTCTGCTGTGGTGTGCATCCTCGTTTTTGGTTTGAACCTGTGAGTTGAAGTTTTGGAGTGGTAGTGGACAGAAGTGGCTTGATAAACCTAGTGGGTGTTATAGCTTGAAATGACACCTCTCCGTCCGTGACGACACTTGTTTCCCTTGGTCGCATGACGACACTTCTTGAGATCAAGTTCAGTCACACAACAGGAAATTTGTGGATGGAGGAGTCATTTGGGACATTAAAAATGGTTGAAATTACCTCATTCTTGACCCATTTGATGTATATGACCCTTAGGAACATTTTTCCAGACCAAACCATCTCCTGAAAATGAGCAGAAAAGCCTGTTTTTGGCCATTTTTCAACATGAGCGCGACTCCACTGTTATAATTGTAGCGTGTGTACGCGACTTTACCTCATTCAAAGTAGCGCCCATTGCCATGTGTACGCGACTTTGTTTACTATAGAGTAGAGTACACTCCTGTTTTGGTCAAAAATCTCGAAATTTGAGTAAGTTAAGTTGGTTGGGAAACCTCTTGAGTGGTTATAACTTCTTTTCCTCTTCCTCATTGATTATATAAGGAGGGTAGAAGGGTCATGTGAGAGGACAAAGCCCAATTACAAAGTGATGCTGGAGGAATGGAGACCCTCATCCCCCTCTCTTGTGCTTCAGTTTTGGTAAACCCTAGTACAATTGCTTAGAGGCGGGGATCCTTGGAGAACGGAAGCAGGAGACCTTGAATCTAGGTTTCGTGAAGTGCCAAGCTTGAAGGAAGGTATAACTTTATGTACTTGCTTTCATTCATTAATAAAGATCAGACGTTCTTCTCTTTCCAAATATGACCTATTAATGTGTCTCAGATTTGATTACAGTTTGTTTATCATCTGATGTCTTCTTCTATTATGAATATCAATCGTATATGTGTAGTCAAATGTATTTGAGAAAGGTATCAAGTTGTTTTGCAGGTCTGGGCATTGCGACACTGGATAAGCATTGAAGAGCGAGGGAGGCAAAGCTAGGATCAACCTTCTGAATGAGGTTCCTACATCTCTAAACCCTAATCTCTTCATTTATTTGTTGTACTTGCAGAATGCTTGTAAGTCTATCTTTATCACCGTAAGTTGGTAGTTTCTCCCCTGAACTATAGGTGCATTTTCCCCACAACAGAATGGCGACTCCGCTGGGGAAAGCCTAACTGCTTAGGGGTATCCAAGGTCATTTCTTCAGTCTTGTTTGGTGGTATTTGTTCATTTTATTGATTAGGATGAGTTAGTAGGCTCTATTTGACCCTCCTGGGCTTTTTACAGACCCTTCCCAGCCCTTGCAAACCTTTGTGGACCCAGTTTGGGGGTTTTAACCCCGTTTTTTAGACTTTTTTTTCTTGTACGCTACTGTTTGTACCACACAGTAGCGCCCATACTACTATGAGCGCTAGTTTCCTTCATACACAGTAGCGCCCATACTGCTATGAGCGCTAGTTTCCTTCATACACAGTAGCGCTCAAAATCTGGGTTTGAAATTTTTGAGTTTTTGGGTTGTGGACCCAAATCTGGGGGCTGTGGCTGCATTTTTTGGGGTCCCTGATGACCCTAGGTCTGAGTTAAACCACTGTAAGTGGTCTCCCATCCTTGTACTGATCCTACATTCATGATTTGAACCTCTTTTGATCAATTTGGGCTTGTTTGGAAAGTTTTGGGGTTTGTTGACCCAAATTGGGGGGTTGTGGACCTGTTTGGTGTTTTGTACCCTAATTTGAGTCTGATTGAACTTGCTTGCCCCATTTCCATTGGATTTGAAACCTCTTGAGTCTTTTTGACCCTGTTTGTATCTATTTGAGTGAAATTTCTCTTTTAGGTTGGTTTCTTGTCCTCCCTTATGCTTTTAGTTTTTCTTTTGTAGTGAAAGCTCAAGTGTTTTGGCTGTTGTTCAAGACCTTGTTTGCATTGTTTACGTGCAGACCTGACTTTACCAAACCATACTTCTTCATAGGTCATTTGCTTCGTTTGGGTCTAAAAGTAGTTTTTGCACTCTTTTCCCAATGTTTGGCATGCTTACGTCAATAAGAATTTGAAAGTCATATTTGATAGCTTTTACTGTTTCATAAAGAGAATCTGAAAGTTTATTTGCTTTGCTTTGATAGTAGGGTAGTTTCAGTTTTTGTTCCTTACCTTTGAAAAGCATAAATAATTTTGATTTATCTTTTGAATAGAGTACCTTGCAAGTGGCTTAAAAGATTTTAGAGTGCTTTGCATAAAAAAGAACAAGTTTTCTTTTGCATACCTAGTTGCTTGAGTAGCTGCATTCTTAAGTTTTGAATTTAATTTTTTACATTTAGACTTTATTTTTACCTTTTTTGCATTCAAAAGATTAAAAATTTGCATTTGCACATGCATTCTAGATCAGAATTTTAAGACTTGCATTGAAAAGAAAAAGATTTGTTTTTCATTTTCAGTACTCTATCTCTACTATAACCACTCTCACACACCCACTACCTTTTTGAGTAATCAAGTAACCTTTAAAATGAACTCTAATAAAATGTACTAGTAACATTTTCTTTTCTAGGTTACACTGCACCAACTAGTTTTGGTTAGGGTCTTGGGTTTAAATCACCTTAAATCACCCAAGATCACACATTGCGCAAAAATCGTAGTGAGACTATCATAGGTAAACCCACCTCACTCAAAATTTGCCTGGGATCTATGCAGTAGGTCATTGCGAGATCAGTTTGTGGGAATACTCCTCCTACTTGCTGTTCGAGCATACGCTAGGATCGGATTGCGTATTGGGGACTCTTTCGAGTTTCGGGCTTAGCTACCCTGCCCACGCTTTCTGATTCGATCGGTGACTGTTCCCCCAGGAATTTTCGATGTTGTGGTACCCTTAGTATCAGACTCTAGGTTCATACACAGGTGACAGCGGAGGGTATATTTGCTGTACCTAAGACAGACGTGGGAGGAAATCCCTTGTAGGTCTTTGGGAGGGCGGTTGGGTGATTCCAGTGCTTGCACCCTTAGTCATTGTATTGTGGACCCCGGGTAACTGTCTTTCTTCCTTCGTTGATCTGTTCTGGGCCCTCATCATCCCAGACTCTTCTCCGGAAGGCATCTTTGTTTGCCTGGTTTGATTTACCTAGGACCTTTTTAGTGGTGTGCTCTTTGTGCTACTTTTTTTTTTAGTTTGCCGTAGAAAACTTCTTGTTCATTTGAGCAGGAAACTATGTCTAGCATTCCGGTGAGTGCCAATCAAGGTACCCCTGTTCCGAGGGATCCTTGTGCTGTTCCATTCATTGGAAACATTGGTGCTCCCTTAATGGCTACTCTGAATCTTTCTGGATTCACTATTGGGCTTCCGGTTTGGTTTTTTTCCACTCCAAATGCCTTGCATGCTCCTGACGCTTCTTTTGTGAGCACCTCAAATCAAGAGCATCAGAACCCTGGGCCTTCTTTGCCAGTAACATCTTATCCTCCTCCTTCTACCTCATGTGGCGAAAGTAACAATACTAGTAACCAGCAGTCTAAAAGGAATAGACGGAGGAAGAATGGGAAGAAGATGCCAAAACAAGGGGGCAACAACCCAGCCTCTGTGAGTCATGATGGGGGAAAGCACCCTGCCTCTGCAAATCATGCAGGGGGCACCTACCTAGCCTCTGGAGGTCATGCTGGGAGAAAAATTTTAGTCACTGAAAATCATACTGAAAGTTTGTCTTCAACCACTATCAGTCATGTTGAGGACACGTCATTGATCACTGCTAGTCATATTAATGACAAGTCACCAATTCCTGTGAGTCATACTGGAGACACTAGATCAGCCACTGCAAGTCATGCTGAGGGAGTTGACATTGTCGACAAACCAAACAAACAGAAGCTTAAGTTCCCTTGTAAGTTTTGCGAGGGAGATCACCTTACTTACTTGTTCCCTGTACTTCCAGAAGTGCAAAAAGTGTGGTCCTTAGTTCAAAAGTCTTCTGCTTCTGAGCAACCAGCCTCTGTGAGTCATGCTGGGGGAAAGCTGTCAGCCAATGCTAGTCATGCTGAGAGTATTGACGTTGTAAAGGAGTCTAAACCTATAGGACGGAAACCAAAGTTCCCTTGTAAACTTTGTAAGGGAGATCACCTTACTCATCGATGCCCTGCCATTCCAGAGGCACGAAGAGTGTGGTCCATGTCTGAAGGAACCTCTGTTCCTGAGTTGTCTATAGATTCCCTACAGTCAGATCAACCTTTGGTTGATAAAGTGGTTGAACCAATGCAATCTTTGGTCGACCCCACTCTTCCTTCGGAGAGTGAAGTGATTGAATCGATGCAATCTTCGACCAATCCCATCAGTCCTTCAGAGATTGATGCACCTACTACTGAATTCTTCTGCATTTCCAGTTTGGATGTTCCTGAAAAAGGGGACACTTCATCTGTGCCATGTGAACCCCTACCAAGCCCTAGGATTGTTTCCTTTGATTGGAATAGTCTAGCCGAGCCTTGTCTTCCTTCTTCGACACCTTTCCAGATAAAGGTTGATATCGGGAACCATACGGTTGATCGATGCATTGTTGATGAAGGCGCTTCTGTTAGTATCTTATCCGCTTATGCTTGGAGGGATTTGGGTTTCCCTAATGTTATTCCAGCTGTTAATTGGCCGTTGAACTTCGATAGAAGACCTAGTGAACCGATCGGATTCCTCCGTCAGGCACCTGTTACCTTGGGTGGAAAAACAGTCTTAGTTGATTTTATGGTTCTAAAGGACCCTGTGGACTTTGATATGATCCTCGGGCGTGATTACATTTATGCTATGCATGCTGTGGTGTCTACGCTTT
This sequence comes from Larix kaempferi, assembly GCA_027924585.1. NCBI lineage: Eukaryota > Viridiplantae > Streptophyta > Pinopsida > Pinales > Pinaceae > Larix > Larix kaempferi. The sequence continues at coordinate 15,738,691 of BSBM01000229.1, read as the reverse complement.
TTCGTGTGATGCATTTCCCTCATAACGAAAACATTGTCACCATCGACCAACTTGCATTCGTTGATCCTCCTTATTACCCAACTGTAGACCAGTCCGATCTCTCGTCATTAGGCACTACTATGTCACATGCGCCTCATGTGGCATATTGTTCATTGAGTTCAAATGCTACTGAGAAGAAGTCTCTGAATTCATGCTTACCTTCTCGGGACTTGGTCCCAGCTTTTGACCAAGTGACACCTCCATCTGAATGTTTAGATATGTGTTCTATCTGGGATGATATACTTCTTTCTGATGAAGTTTTCCTAGAATCTATAGTACAGTTTGCCATTCACTTGGATGATGATCCACTCGCAGTTATGTCCATCCCCGGTTTGACCTTAAATTTTGATCTTCCTACTATTGAGTCTTTGGACTCTCCTATAGATCCGCAAATCGGTGTTCCTACTGAGTTTGATTCTGTTTCTAGAATTTTCAACTCCCGTGATGATGAATTTGTTTCTGTAGATTCCATCATGTCCTTCAACTTTGATCTTCATCCTGAAGCTGATCTTGTTGATTGTAAGTCCTCGGGCTTGGGTACCATAGAGTCTTCATTTGAAAACTCTGCCTTGTTTATGCCTGTTGTTGATGATAGCGAAGTTGAAAGTATTTCTACCACAGTGACTTGTATCGGGTCTTTCTTTACATATGTTTTAGATATGATCCTGGTACTAATGTTTCTTGGAGACAAGATTCTTAGCTGGATGTATACTTGCTTACTGGTCATTTTCGACACCTTGTGCGACCATGTCAGGTATATTCAGAACCTTGCATATAGGTTTAGGCTTCCCCACTGTTATGTTGCATTTGAACCTTTTGCCATCCGAATTCGCCATAGGGTCGAACCTGTTGGATATTGGTGTGTTAGCCATCTCTTTATGCATTGTGCACTAGTCCGACATCAGAGCCTACCTAACATGGGTCACCCTAGTCAGCACCCTTATGCCATTCTGGTGCCCATGCTGAGTTTTTCTCATAGGTTCGGGAGCCTTTTAGATTTACCATGACTTTGAGAAGAAGCCTCATATATTTCTGGCCATCCTTGATAAGGCTCCCATCTTTGTGTTCAAATTGCATATGCATCTGTTATGATCCCGCTTGCACTAATGAGCCTGAGGACGGCTTCCATGCTTTTAGCCCGTTGTATAAGCCTCCATCTCTGATCTCGTTTCCGCTAAGCCCTGCATCATTTTTCCCTCACAATTTGACACCTTTTACCTGGAGGAGACACACCCTGAGTGTACTTATCTTGCTCATGTTCCTTGCATTAGGCATAGCTTTGTTCCATGCGCTTGGAGCTAGTTTCGCATGTCCCTGACACTTGTCTCCTCCCATATCGAGCATTCTTCCTTTACTTCGAGCTCGTTAAAAACAGTAAGTAGGTTGCGAGCATTCTTCTTTTACTTCGAGCTCGTTAAAAACAGTAAGTAGGTTTCGAGCATTCTTCTTTTACTTCGAGCTCGTTAAAAACAATAAGTAGGTTACGAGCATTTCTTCCACCTTTCCTTCGAGCTCGTTAAAAACAGTAAGGAGGCTACGAGCATTTCTTTCACCTTCCCTTCGAGCTCGTTAAAAAAAGTAAGGAAGTTATGAGCATTTTCCTATCTCCTTTGAGCTCGTTAAAAACAGTAAGGAGGTCATGAGTTTACTTTTCCAGACTCGTTAAACCTTTATGGAAAAGATCCCTATGGAGTTCTTTTAAGCCCTTTTCAGACTCCTTAAATAGGAAAAGTTTGCCGAGCATAGTTGTCTTTTCGGGCTCATAAATAACTGAACCGACATCCACTTAGGTATAGAATTACCCCTTTTCCTGGCCTTGGTGGATAATTTACGGAAAAGGTATACTCTAGGTATACTCTTGTATGCGCTAGAAGAGTTCTTCTTCCATCATTTTACACTTTTTCGGGGAAGGAGACTAACTTTACGAAAAAGGACCTTTGGAGTCGTCTTTAGGGTTTTCAGACTCTCGAAATGTGAAAACACCAAGCGAGCATTCACCTACTTGGGCTCGATGTGAAATCCACGAGATGGTGTATAGAGGACTGTTTAAGTTTTTCAACTCTATAAAAAAGAAAACACCGCCGAGCACATACCAATCCAGGCTCGATATAAAATCCACGGATAGGTGTATAGAGGACTGTTTAAGTTTTTCAACTCTATAAGCAAGAAAACACCGCCGAGCACAGACCAATCCGGGCTCGATATAAAATCCACGGATAGGTGTATGGAGTTTTCTTCTAGGTTTTTCAGACTCCTTAAATATGAAAATACCGTCGAGCATGCTTTAGTTCTTTGTCAAGCTCGTTAAAAAATGAAAAAGGAAAGGGAAGGGAAGAATGTCAAAATATCTTTCAATATGATGGCAGCAAGTCACCTATCTCCTTGAACAAAGCACCTGTTTTGAGTCTATCAAACAAGTTGGGTTCTAGTGTTGGCCTTAGGATAAACCTGATCTCAGAGTTCTTACTCCTCCGTTTGGTTAGTCTTCCAATCATATAGAGAATCTGTTAATGTCTCCTCCATTGCAGATTTGCATCGTGGTCCCTTTGTGTTCAAAGCTGCCTAAGTCACTCTTGTGTCGTGCTCACTGTTCAAGGATATAACCTGTGTCGGCCATTCTGCAGTTGCCTTGACCTCACGTGTCGGCCATTCCTTGGTGTCAGTATGTTTCATCATGTGTTTAGTCCTACTCCAAATCAGCTCATACCTATTTGAGTGTCCCTCGTGTTGGATGATGGAGGATGCATTAAGGCCTCCCTTCCAACGGACTTCTTCCCATCGACTTCAGCTCATTGTGCTCTGGGAATGAAGTTTAGAGTTTCGGTTAGTACCTTGGGGATTGCAGTTATTAGTGGTAGTTTCCCTCGCTATTGGATAGATGGGAATACATCAATGTCTCCTATCCGATGGATTCTTCAAGTGTTCGACGGCAAGATCATCTATTCGCACTTGCTTGAATGTACTAGGTACCTTGGGTTCCATTTTCATTATTGGTGGACACCCTCGCGTTTGTTAACGGTATACATCAATGACCGGTAATCAAACGATACCTCCCATGTTCGACATCAACTCATTTATTCGCATGGATAGGTTTGTACCTTGGGTTGTTTTTGGATGAAGACCTTGGGATCTTCGATAGCATCACTTCATTTATGTTATCGCCCAAGTTGCGCAAGACTGAGCCACAATCTTTTTGGGCTCTTGATGAGACATAGATCCAGCTTGTTCTCTATGGCTATGTTCTCCAGTTTTGACATAGATCCACCTTGTATTTATGTGGCCATGTTTACACTTATGTTCCTCATGGATCCACGCTTGTATTCTAGTGGCCATGATAGATGCATCAGTATTTGGATCATTATTGTATCCTCTTGGAGATCATGTTCCACCATTTGAACATGGACAATTACCCCATGGATAAGTTTGTCTGACTTTGCCTTTTCTTTCAGGTACTTCATTTGAGCCTATGATTCTTGGTTTCTCCGTTCCTCCACGATTCAACTCTTTTTTATTTATAATGTATTTCGGCCATCGTTTCCCGTACTCCCTCTGACCTCATACATTAGGGGGCATCTTTTATAGCTTGAAATGACACCTCTCTGTCCGTGACGACACTTGTTTCCCTTGGTCGCATGACGACACTTCTTGAGATCAAGTTCAGTCACACAACAGGACATTTGTGGATGGAGGAGTCATTTGGGACATTAAAAATGGTTGAAATTACCTCATTCTTGACCCATTTGATGTATATGACCCTTAGGAACATTTTTCCAGACCAAACCATCTCCTGAAAATGAGCAGAAAAGCCTGTTTTTGGCCATTTTTCAACATGAGCGCGACTCCACTGTTATAATAGTAGCGTGTGTACGTGACTTTACCTCATTCAAAGTAGCGCCCATTGCCATGTGTACACGACTTTGTTTACTATAGAGTAGAGTACACTCCTGTTTTGGTCAAAAATCTCGAAATTCGAGTAAGTTAAGTTCGTTGGGAAACCTCTTGAGTGGTTATAACTTCTTTTCCTCTTCCTCATTGATTATATAAGGAGGGTAGAAGGGTCATGTGAGAGGACAAAGCCCAATTACAAAGTTATGCTGGAGGAATGGAGACCCTCATCCCCCTCTCTTGTGCTTCAGTTTTGGTAAACCCTAGTACAATTGCTTAGAGGCGGGGATCCTTGGAGAACGGAAGCAGGAGACCTTGAATCTAGGTTTTGTGAAGTGCCAAGCTTGAAGGAAGGTATAACTTTATGTACTTGCTTTCATTCATTAATAAAGATCAGACGTTCTTCTCTTTCCAAATATGACCTATTAATGTGTCTCAGATTTGATTACAGTTTGTTTATCATCTGATGTCTTCTTCTATTATGAATATCAATCGTATATGTGTAGTCAAATGTATTTGAGAAAGGTATCAAGTTGTTTTGCAGGTCTGGGCATTGCGACACTGGATAAGCATTGAAGAGCGAGGGAGGCAAAGCTAGGATCAACCTTCTGAATGAGGTTCCTACATCTCTAAACCCTAATCTCTTCATTTATTTGTTGTACTTGCAGAATGCTTGTAAGTCTATCTTTATCACCGTAAGTTGGTAGTTTCTCCCCTGAACTATAGGTGCATTTTCCCCTGAACTATAGGTGCATTCTGTTGTGGGGAAAATGCACCTATAGTTCAGGGGAGAAACTACCAACTTACGGTGATAAAGATAGACTTACAAGCATTCTGCAAATACAACAAATAAATGAAGAGATTAGGGTTTAGAGATGTAGGAACCTCATTCAGAAGGTTGATCCTAGCTTTGCCTCCCTCGCTCTTCAATGCTTATCCAGTGTCGCAATGCCCAGACCTGCAAAACAACTTGATACCTTTCTCAAATACATTTGACTACACATATACGATTGATATTCATAATAGAAGAAGACATCAGATGATAAACAAACTGTAATCAAATCTGAGACACATTAATAGGTCATATTTGGAAAGAGAAGAACGTCTGATCTTTATTAATGAATGAAAGCAAGTACATAAAGTTATACCTTCCTTCAAGCTTGGCACTTCACGAAACCTAGATTCAAGGTCTCCTGCTTCCGTTCTCCAAGGATCCCAGCCTCTAATCAATTGTACTAGGGTTTACCAAAACTGAAGCACAAGAGAGGGGGATGAGGGTCTCCATTCCTCCAGCATAACTTTGTAATTGGGCTTTGTCCTCTCACATGACCCTTCTACCCTCCTTATATAATCAATGAGGAAGAGGAAAAGAAGTTATAACCACTCAAGAGGTTTCCCAACGAACTTAACTTACTCGAATTTCGAGATTTTTGACCAAAACAGGAGTGTACTCTACTCTATAGTAAACAAAGTCGCGTACACATGGCAATGGGTGCTACTTTGAATGAGGTAAAGTCGCGTACACACGCTACTATTATAACAGTGGAGTCGCGCTCATGTTGAAAAATGGCCAAAAACAGGCTTTTCTGCTCATTTTCAGGAGATGGTTTGGTCTGGAAAAATGTTCCTAAGGGTCATATACATCAAATGGGTCAAGAATGAGGTAATTTCAACCATTTTAAATGTCCCAAATGAATCCTCCATCCACAAATGTCCTGTTGTGTGACTGAAATTGATCTCAAGAAGTGTCGTCATGCGACCAAGGGAAACAAGTGTCGTCACGGACGGAGAGGTGTCATTTCAAGCTATAACAGTGGGGGAGAAAACCTCTCAAGAAGATCAAGAGGGCTTTGGTTACTCTTCTATGCATACCCTGAGAGCACTAGATAGGGAAGGTATGGCTTGAGGGACTGTACAGCAGTGAAAAGAATACTTCCTTGTGATGGGTGTGTAGGTATTGTGGGTGCCAAGCTAGATAGATTTTGCAGGGTTATCCCTGGCTCTGTGCTGGAGCTCACTAGCTTAGCAACTCTTCCTTTCCATCTCCTAGCAGCCTGATAAACCCAATTGTAGATTGGCTTGGCTCATCTTGGTGTATGCTTGGCTATGTGTGAGTCTGCTGTTCCCTGGTTCCTTGTAGAGATCATGCCCAGCTCGGGGGTGGCAGTGATGCTGAGAGATTGAGGAGCACACTGGCCTACGGTTGGGTGGAACGTTTCAGTTGCATAGCTAGTTGCGTGGGACTACTTTTGTATAAGATAAGTATTCCCTTGTGTTAAATTGTCAATTATCATTTGATGAATATTAGAATGAATGATGGATGTGCTATTGAATTTACTTCTGCTGAGCTTTTACAAGTTTATGCATTTCCATATGATCTTTTATAATTCTGCAAAGGTCTTTATTTGGCTGTCACAGAAATCTTGAATGTATGATTAGATATCAACAGCATTTACTTAATTTCTGTGTGTTTCTATTGCATGCACTTATACATGTCTTTGTATCAAAAAAGTTTAATTAATGGATATGGGGCTAATTGCCTGGTTTTAAACCTCACAATCCTCTCCATCTAGTTGGAATAATGGGAGGGGACGTGACAAGACACATCAACTTAGGGTAAAGGACAAGGAGATATCTCGTCTAGAAGAAAATTGACTAAGATAAAAGGAAAGAAACAAGTGCATATCACAAGTGATGTTCCTATTTGTGCACAGTATGGAAGTGACAAGGAAGAACCTAAAGAAGTGTATTGAATAAATTCAAAGGAAACACATATATTTTGAACAAGATTTTGAATGACCAGAGAACGGAAGAAGACAAGTCTAGAATTGATTATGAGAAAACATCAAGGAAGTAATGCAATAGTGCACATTGTCCGAATCAAGAAAATTCCTTCAGGTATGACAATTCCTTCAATGATTACAACTCTTCCTATTATACTAACCAAAGAAGGATCAAGAGACTGAAGTGTGCAAGATGAAATCACATAGTTCATATTGCAAAGTATTCCCAAATGAAATGGTATGCATGTGATGGCTTTGGACATAAAGCTCTGTATTATCAAAGAGTAGTAAATTGTCCTGATGAAAGCTTGCTGTGCAATAGAAATCACAATGCAAGAATACATAGTGAAGGAATTCAAGAACATAATCGGAACATAAGTGCACACATGAAAACATGGGTAAGGAAATCTACTCAAAAATGCGCAGAAGAAGCATACAATCCAAGTACATCTAAAGAAGTAAGCAATTGCTGCCCCTCTTGACAATCTCCAAGAAGATTACGTGAAACCCTTGAATTCAACACGATGCATCTTAGAATTCAAGGAGTATGGTAGTAAAGATTGTGGTGAGAAGGTTTATGTCGTATAAACTATTGAAGTTGCAAAAGGTTATGTTAGATTATTGTTGAACAGAGACATCCACACATTCAGTTAATTGCTAATTCATGTAGAATGCAAAGTATCACACAAGAGGAACATACTTTTGACGGAAATAGAAGAAAAAGTACAAATCGTGTGTCTCCGCAGAAACATAGATACATAATTGTATATTGCATTATATTCAAAAATATGTGTTTTTACAAAATGCATGATTCTTCCACAAAGGGAATATTAGAAGAGACTCCATGCCGAGTCCAAGAAGGTGAGGTACAAGAAAGCGATTGAAGATGGAAAAATTGGGAATCACAGATTAAGTATATAGCTTCAATTCAAGGTCTAGATCCGATTTTGAATGATGTGCGAGTCGAAGCTCCAATTCCATTGGAACCAATGAGGTACACTTAGAGGTTGGGTGGAAAGGAAGAAGCTGTGATGTTGCAGATGATGGTTGTCTAGAATACTCAGACTGAAGTGATGACAATTCATCTAGAATATGTTGCTGTTGCAGCTACACGTTGTTTCGCCGACGACTCAAATGACTGATTTTTTCAACATGTCCATAGTTCACCTACAACTAAACGTACTGATGTTGGAACTCCATTTCCTTCATTCGGGTCTGCCAGGATCCCATTTCAACTCTCAGGAGGGTAAATTTAGACTGCTGTGACTAAACAATAAGGCACACACTCTCAAGGGAATTATTCATTCTCTGGTAGAAGGAATCCATTGGAAAGAAAGGTGATAAATCATGAAGCAATGCGACACAGAAGGACAAGAGTGGAAAAGGTGATGATCCAGTCATTTTTCATTGATTTCTTATAGAATTGAATGTATGTTGTTCGTGTGAATGATTAAGTTGAAGAGATGTGCATTCAATATCACGCAAGTTGATGAAGGTGGTGCAGTTTCCAAAACTTAATGTTGGAATTAATAAATTTGGGAAAAATTACAAAAAGCAGAAATCCAATTCATTGCTCCATGCGACGAAATGATGTTTCCCAAAAGCTCAAGTACGAATGTGGCACCTCATTGTTTCCACATGAACTGAGTGTCATATACTCCTTAATGTTGAGTTGGACGATATATGAGGAATGTGGCAAGTATTTAGTTGTCATGGAATAGGATGCGATTACAGTAAATGGGACAAGGCTTGATGACAACATAGTAAATGTGAGTGATGGAATGGTCAAACGTAAAATAAAATCAACAAAGGTAGTAAAAGATTGGTTTGGATGAAGTGCAGTTGGCATGAAACCGACATGAAGAATGATGAAGTGTTGTGATAGAACAAGAGATCAAGATTCATAAGTAAGATAGCATTTGTACAGGGGAATCACATCATAGATGAAAACAAAGTGAAAACTATAGAGAAGGTCCATGCAAAAGAAAGCATGAAGACATGGGGAGCCATCCCTGTGAGCAGTAAATGAAGCACAAGAAAGAAGAAATAAGAACCTATAATTGTGCAAGTTATGAAATCTCTTTTCCATTGATGTCAAAGGGGGATGAAAGCACGAATATGAATAACATGATATGAAGCTGAATGTAGCTAAGAAGAAACAACATGAAGCTGGAAATCAAGAGCATGTAGCAACAAAGCTGTGGAAGAGCGTGAAGTAGATCATTGGAGAAATAACATGAAGACGATAAGAAAGAGCATGCAGCAACGCGATAAGAATGATCTTGAAGCTCACGGTCTACGTAGAATTAACATAAAGCTAATGAACCATTGCCAATAGAATGCACAGATGTCAAAGGTTCAAACTGACAAAGAACTCAGGGGGAGTAAACACAGTGGGAGTACTGCAAAAACAAATATGAAGCATGCAACCTAAAGAAGATTATTATGCATAGCTTCATAAGGTGTTGACATCAGTGCCAAAGGGGGATATTGTTAAACTTTGGTTGTCATTGATGTCAACTAATGTCTAAGAGGATTCCAACTGATTAAGTTTGATTCGTTGATGTCAATTGATGTCAAAGTGGATGCAACATTCCTATGGTAGTTTGAAGAAGTATATGGAAGCCACTTTGAAGAAGTATATGCACAAGCAACATGGATAAGTATATGGATTCCAATATGAAGAAGTATATCCAGAGTTACTGTAACATCCCCAAAATTCATAAAAAATTAAAATTTTTTCTATGCAGTCTTTTTGCTATTAAATTCTATGCGGAAGTATAACTATGAATGCTTATCATATTTATTACTGTTTGGACATGTTCTTAATTGCGATCTTTATTTGTTTATGATTGCTGTCATTATTCAAGTGTCTTAACGACATCCAGATGAAGATATAATCCTATGTCTGAAATGATATTATAATGTCTAAACTACAACATTATACTTGCGGTAGTTCTTCCAACCAAATAATTATATTATAATCTCGTGCATTCAATTATTTTGTACTATAATTGCATATGTGGACATTTAATAAATCTGACCCGAACTCATTTCTAGATCCGTGGGTTCATTTACTGTTTGTGGGTACTTATGAACTCAGTAATGGCTTTATCTGTAACCCATGGATTGCTTGATTCTTATGTACAATGATGAATAAAGTAATTATATCGAAGATCCGTATCCATATATCTTATGCCGTATGTTGTCTCATATGCATTATTGTTTGATAGTTAGTTTACATGGTTTTGTCGAAAAATGATTCTTATCTATTTATTGAATTTGTATGGTTCTTTTGCTTGGCATGAGAGCTTGGTATAATTGAGGGCTTACTTAGCTATAATAGCTAAAACATATTTCAAAAATATGTCCAGGTGATATGTAGGCCTTCTTATACAGAAAAATGGGTGGAAGGCATGATACAAAATTAAGGCTTTAAACCTAGCCATTCATTTTTATGTTACCATGATTTATTATTGTCATTCTCCTAGCTAAAACTTTTGGGTATTCTAACCCTATTGGTATCTATCCAAAAGATGGTGCTTCCAAGGTTTAATATTTAAAGTTTGAAACATTACAATCATGGCACTTGATGTTTAAATGTTACACCATAACATTGATGTTTTTAACTAAGGTATTAGCGTACTTTATACAAAATGGAGTTCTAAGTGTTTAAACTATATGGAGGTGGATAGAAATCAAAAGTGTAGTGGTTTCCAACTAAGCTCATTAGTGTAAAATTAGTCATAGCAGATCTAATGAACAAGTAAATCAATCACAACAGATGAACATAGAAAATATGGTGCAAAACTGTGCAAAACATGCAGCAGTGCTCTCTATCCCAGAAAGGGTGAATGAATTACAATAGAATACAATATCTGTCAATGAGCAATTCGAATTGACTAAGTAGGCCATTCGAATCACTGAATGGAGTAGCTTGACTCCAACTAGGAGTCCTCATCATCAATCAGTGGTGCTCATCAATGCACAAGAACCAGTCATCCAGGTGTCAATCTGAGTCTAACTGAGTGTAATAAGTGTAACTGAAGTGTGTAGCACTGATTAAGGAGAAGGAGGCTCAGTGGGGGCGCATGGGAGGCTAACTGAAGTCAGAACAAGTCATCTAGTCAATCTGGAGGTCCAACGGAAGTGAAACAGTCAGTCGAGAGTGAAACTAGCCTCAAATCAGGGAGAATCGTAGCTAACTGAATGTAACTGAAGTGGAACTGCATTGGTAGGTGAACAAGTGCGCCCTTCTCTGGAAGTAGGTGAGAAGTGGGCGCCTTTCAGCCTAGGAGGGCTAAAACTCTGTAGTAAGTGGCTCCCGGGTGCTAGAATGAGGTGGCTAAGGTGCTGGAGGCATCAAACTGGTGACTGGGATGCATGCAAGTGCATGCAGGTGCATGCAAACCCTAGATTCTGCATGCAAACCCTAATTGCATGCAAGATCCTGAAAAAGATGATGTGGATATCCGAACACCCCTCCTCAAGCTAGACTATGATGTGCCAACAAAAATAATGTGGGGCCCTGGTAACTAAGACCAAAGGTCACCCCAATACAATAATCCAAAACTAATAACAGTCAATAAACCGAGGAAATGGGGAAAACCTCATGGGAAAAATACCCCCCCTCAAAATGAACTGTAACACACCAAAAGATTTAATTGCTCCAAACTCAAATAGATATATCTGGAGGTATCTTACTCTTGGGAGTAAATGGATTATGCTCCAAAAACATGTGCTTGAATTCTCCATCAGTGGATGCAAGCGAATGTGGAGACTTTATGAACTTGCTCTTCATACCGAAAATGGTGAGAACAAATCTGAAAATATGAGGATGATCTTGGAACCTGTGATTTGAACCAAGTGAGGTAGGAATAGCTCCAATCGGATAAAATAGATCTTGAAACTTGAACTTCTTATCAATAGAAGTTAAATCAGCTCCAAAAATAGATGAATGGTTTCTTGAGATCTCCTTTGAACCAACAAGGGTGAGATCAAAACTAAAATCAGCAAAAAGTGCATGAGAATTGAACTCAAGCGAATGGTAGTGCTCTTCATCTTCATTAAAACTCTGAGAAACTTTGCAAATGATAGAACATAAGTTTATAGAAGGCATGCAATCAAGGAGGGCGAATGCTTCACCTCCAAAATCAGATTTTACCTCCAAAACATCAAATAGATCATTATTCTGCATGCTGACAAACTCATGTGAAGGAGAGAATTCAAGAACCTCTTCGGAATCTAGAGTATGAGCTTGTTTATCTTGCTCAGAATTTGAAATAGAAGACTTTGAGAGAATGAGTGTTGAATCTACAGTTTCTTCTTCATCTTGAACAATTGTTGAGGCCAACACATGATCGGAAAGAACACATAAGGATATCTCACTGGGCTTGTTCTCCAAAAGGCTAGCATGATCCTCTTCTTCCTGCTTTCCAAATTCTCTGTCAAGTTGGACCCATAGATCACTTGGATTTTCAGTAGTCTTACTGAGGTAGCGCATACAAGGAGACATAGCAAGACATATTGCTCCAAAAGCTCTGTCACAATCATTGAGCCAATCATTCTCCTCTTCATCGGAATCAAAAACTCTTGTATTACCAATGCACATATCAAAAAGACATTGTCTCTTCAAGAATGCAATCATCTTTGGTTTCCATTCATCATAGTTGAATGGAGTAAGAATATTTTGTGAAGAAGAAGTCTCCATCTTTGCATTAGCGAATGCACATGGAGGAAGTAAGAAACCTGTAAATCACACACAAACAAACACTATGTTTTCAGCCTTGCATGCACATGAGCGAATGCACATGAGATTTTGCATGTCGTTGCTGAAATATATTGGTGAGTAATTCACTCAATCTTCATGTAGAACACCTGCAGAAAAGAAATCTTGTCCCTGCCATGGCTCTGATACCATGTAAAATTAGTCACAGCAGATCTAATGAACAAGTAAATCGATCACAACAGATGAACATAGAAAATATGGTGCAAAACTGTGCAAAACATGCAGCAGTGCTCTCTATCCCAGAAAGGGTGAATGAATTACAATAGAATACAATATCTGTCAATGAGCAATTCGAATTGACTAAGTAGGCCTTCGAATCACTGAATGGAGTAGCTTGACTCCAACTAGGAGTCCTCATCATCAATCGGTGGTGCTCATCAATGCACAAGAACCAGTCATCCAGGTGTCAATCTGAGTCTAACTGAGTGTAATAAGTGTAATTGAAGTGTGTAGCACTGATTAAGGAGAAGGAGGCTCAGTGGGGGCGCATGGGAGGCTAACTGAAGTCAGAACAAGTCATCTAGTCAATCTGGAGGTCCAACGGAAGTGAAACAGTCAGTCGGGAGTGAAACTAGCCTCAAATCAGGGAGAATCAGAGCTAACTGAATGTAACTGAAGTGGAACTGCAGTGGTAGGTGAACAAGTGCGCCCTTCTCTGGTAGTAGGTGAGAAGTGGGCGCCTTTCAGCCTAGGAGGGATAAAACTCTGTAGTAAGTGGCTCCCGGGTGCTAGAATGAGGTGGCTAAGGTGTTGGAGGCATCAAACTGGTGACTGGGATGCATGCAAGTGCATGCAGGTGCATGCAAACCCTAGATTATGCATGCAAACCCTAATTGCATGCAAGATCCTGAAAAAGATGATGTGGATATCCGAACAATTAGTGAGCCACGTGAAGGTTGGTGAAAAGAGTTACCATGATGGAGACCATACCATAGTTATTCGTTGTGTTTGGCATTGTAACTTTCGTTTGTTTGAGGGTTTGGAGAGCTGAGTCCTCTCGGCCGTAATGGCCTTCAGGAAATCCCTGTGTAGTCTGGAAGGAGAAACAACTTCGTATAGGTAGTGCTCAGGGTTACAAGTTTGACATTGGAGTGTTGTTTGTTTTGGATTCGGGCGTGGAGAGGAGCATCATACTCTGTTACGTTTATTTAAGGTATGATAATGGTTTCAAAATCCTTTCAAACTTTTACATTTTTGTTTTAATATTAACACAAGATAAGTCTAATGCCACTTGTGCTTTTGTAATGTCCCCAAAATAGAAAAAATTTAAAATTTTTGTCTGTCCCTGTAATAGATGCTGATTGAGAATAAAATAGTCGTAAGATAATTTTAATACAAGGAAAATATGTACATGCTTATTGTAGGTAAAAGAAAGTTTACCATTCCTAAATAATCATGGTCTCTCTAGCTTTTTACATTTTTAATCTTGTGGAAGCAATGTGGAATTAAATATTGATGTATCCTGGTTACGAGTCTACAATTTCCGCTGTGACTGTAATAGCAATTCTTTCATACTATTTTAATGAAATCATATGAATGTGTTATTAATGTTTGAAATGGAACCTTCATGTGATATGGATTTTGTTTATGAGATGTTGAGTACATGGTGGGACCTCTATCAATCAAGGGGAGGAAAACATACCCCGATAGGGTTGCTGAGAGGTAAGAGTACTCTTGGGTGTTTCTGGACTTACTTAGCACTCTTGCTAATGTCATTTTCTCATGATTTGTGTTTGCAGATTGATAGCCTCATGACAGTGCTACCCTAGAGGCTTGATCAATATTTTATCACCAGGGGTTTAAGTTTTTCAAAGGCTAAGCACTTGTGACTAAAGCCTTAGTGGATAATACTACAATATAAATACTAAAACCTAAAAGGAGACCAATGGGGAAATGTTTATGGTCTTTACAAAGGTGCAAGTATTGCCAAGTGAAATCGTGACTGATCTATAGGATGATATGAAACTTTGGTCCATACTTTGCATTACCATGCTATTTCGTTGTTTAACTATATGACTCAAACTATAGGTTTTTGTGTGGAAGATTTAGCCTCCACTAGCACAGAGGTTGATGTAGCATTAATGGCACTTTAAATGAAGTGGGTGACATGATGGAAAAGGGTTTACGATTTGGGGTTTTTCCTTATGCCCAAGGCTCTGCATTCTCGTTTTTGTTTTGGGGTGCAGTTCGCTGTTTTTATGGTGGTGGTTTCATGCCCTGGCCTAAGCTGTTCTCATGATCAATCCAACTTGGCGTTTGTTGTCTGTCTGGTGGCATAGAGATGCTCCTCACTTTCTCAGGTATGAGACACCCTTTTCTCACTGCCCTATGAAATGCTTAACTTCCTTGAGCATGCATAACAGGTTTTCCACTGATGTTTGATTGATTGCGTTGGCAGGTAATACTAGCTTCAGCGTGGTCTACATTGGGTACTCTAGGTTTTCATCAGCGTGGTAATTGGTAAGTCCAGCTACCTCCCAGGTTGCTTTGCTTCTCGCACTCTTGTGGTGTGTTGTATATTTTCTCTTGGTTTTAAGAACTTATGATTTCTCATTCATAGATGTCTGTATTTGAATAATTCAAACACCGGGTTCTACTGTAGCAGTTTTGTAAAGGTAACACCCAAGTGGGAAATTTGTATATATGGCGATTGGTGTAAATTCTTCAACTGTTGATTTTTCCTAAATAGCGTATACGCCTTCATTTCAAGTTCAAATCTGATATATGTATGGGCTATAAATTAACCCTGTGTTGATGTCTTTTGGCAACCTCTGTTTTGCAAAAAAAAAATCGTTGGGTTTTGTAGCTTACCCTTGCATTGATGCTTAATGCTTTTGGGCAGAAGGAAAGGACCTGGGGTTTCGATTTCTGTGTTGTGTCCTGATCTATGTATAAACAATTTATTTGATATTACTGTTCCTTGTGTGGTTGCGTTTTGAGTTAGAAAACAACATGATGCCTACGGGGTTTCGATCCCAGGACCTACATGTCCTTTTATGCATTGAACGATTTGCATAATAATGCTGTCTGTGAGTCCTAACTTTTAATAATAAAGAAAAACATTGATGATTGGAATCGTTTGACTGTTTAGAAGAAATGAAGATTGAGATGTTTGATACTACGTTTATAACTCGTGATGCTTGGTCTGAAATAATGTTGGTTGCAATAGATATGATAATACTTTTCATTTTCTTTTTCTTTTTAAGAATTTAATAATCTATGGAAGGAAGATAAAAACCCTGTACTAAGATTTAATGAACAGGTGATAAAAAGAAATAGAAACAGCTAGTTATAAACAACATTTCGTGATAATCCTAACTTTAGAAAATAAATATATGTTTGGCTAGCAAAGGCTAGCTGGCTAGACCTGCTAGACACGCCACTGGATTCTGGGAAGAATCTTGATTTAATACTGATAATGAAAACGATACTGAAATAAGTTTATTTCTGAAAAAAAAAAAATTTTTGAAGGTTTTGTGAGTTTTGCATACCTGCTTATTTCTGTCGCTTGCTCCTGGCTGTAATGACATGCACACTCAATCAAATAATTAGTGGAAAATTGCTGAACTTTAGTTGACCTGACAAATTGATCTTGGACCAGATAACGTTGGGACTACCATGTTCCTCCCAACCATGATCCTACAACCGTTCCTGGTTCAGTATGGATCCCCCCGAGCTAGTTCTGACATGCAAACTGAGAGATAGAGGCCCTAGGTTCACAGCTAGTTTAGATTTGGAAAATTGATGTGGGAATGCTTCACTTCGTGGAGAAGAGAGGTCCTCTTTTGTTTCTGAAGAGAATTATATAAAAAGATGATCCCCAAACTTTGGGGCCTGCCATCTTTATGTAGGGGAAATATTGAATTAGGACTATTGGAATAATTGGTTTCTTTAAATTAAATAACTTAATTTTCAAAAGAATATTTGTTTAATTAATCACTAGTTCTTTTGGAACCATGACTTTTCAACTTGTTTAACTAGAGTGCTTCTGATTTAAGCCTTTTCATAATTGTAATAACAAAGTTTATATTTTAATTAAATACTTAATGCATCATTGATTTATTAATTAAATGCATAACTATATAAAATAAATATATTTTATAAATAAATAAAACCAACATTATTTTTAAAGTTATTAATAATAACCTTAGCCTTGAGGCTCTTATGCATGTTAACCATAGGAAACTAGTATTAGTTAATTTATGCTTTAAGTGGTAATGTTGTCTTTTATGTATCTTCACATGATACTTCTTTTTAATCTTTTTAAGGATAGGGTCCACTTCTTTGGACGGTCTCGGTAAGCTAGGATAGGCACCTCTAGTCTCTCCCTTTGCATGTTAGATTCCCTCATTTTAACATGGTAGTTCCCGCATTACTTGATGATAATAAGATTTATTTAATTAATTCGAATAGTTGTGATAAGACACTTAAGTGGTATTCATAATCCTTCAGACTCAACACTTGAGATCTAGTAACCCCGAGTGCTCTTCAGAGCCTTTTAACTCAACACCCTCACATGGGCGTCATGATAGTGCAATTCCAGAGCCTCTGCTCAACACTATAGCTAGAATGTGGTTGTGAGGCACATCTAGATTATTTAAGTGGCCTCGGATCCAATAATCATTTTCTTTCAAGCTTGGAGTGCTCCAGGGCTTATGCCCAACACTCAGTGTACATCAGGGTTTACTCCCAGTACATAAACATTCATTTAGGTACCTCGGGGCTTTCGCCCAGTATGTAGGTAATTTGTGTGTTTTTGAGTCCACGCTCAACACACCACATAAGTCAATTATGTCATTCACATCACTGCATAGTATGTAATAAAAAGGTCAACTTAGTATATTAGGGTTTTGTACCCATATGAAAACATAATCAGAACATTGGGGCTTGCTTGCCCAATATATAATCAAATAATGAAATTCAGTCAGGGTCCATGCCCAATATGTTAGTCTACAAAAGAATACATCATATGTGTTGGGGTCGTGGCCCAATATAACATCATAAAATAGGTAGTCCAAATTTTGGGATATTACATCCCTCCCCCCTTAGAACAACACCGTCCGGGTGTTTCTAGGGACTAGGAATGAAGTCATGAAATAAGGCGGGGTATGCCTCTTTCATGGTGGCCTCATTCTCCCAAGTAGCCTCATCTGGTCCAAAGTGCTTCCATTGCACTTTCAGTTGAGTAATGGCCCTCCTCCTAAGCTAGACCTCTCTCTTGTCCCAAATGTGGAGTGGTTCTGGCGTGAAATCCCCTTCGAGCTCCACCTGTAATAAGGATCAATCAATAACATGTTTAGAATCATATACGTATTTCTTTATTAATGAAGCATGAAAAACATTATGAGATTTTATATGAGCTGGTAGGGCTAACTCATAAGCTACTGGGTCCTTCTTGGCTAGTATTTCAAAAGGTCCACAAAACCTTGGGGTTAATTTACCACAACGTCCCAAGCTCAACGAGCTTCATTTTGCTTTTTATTTTAGAAACACATGTTCCCTGACTTGGTAGTCTTTGTACTTTCATTTCTTGTCCGCATAACTCTTTTGGCGGTCTTGAGATTCTTTTAAGTTTAGTTGCACCTTGGAAACTAGCTGTTCCAAGTCTTTTAGTAAATCTGGTCCTAGCATAAGTCTGTCCACCAGACTGTCCCAAGTCACAGGGGTCCGACACTTTCACCCGTAGAGCACCTCGAAAGGGCTCATTTTGGCCGAGGTTTGATAACCGTTGTTGTACGCAAATTGTGCGAGGTGTAAATAGTCTTCCCACTTAGTGGGATTGTTCATGACATACATTCTCAGCATAGCCTCAAGAATTTGGTTTACTCATTCCATCTGTCTGTCGATTTGGGGGTGGTATGCGGTACTGAATTGTAATTGGGTCTCCAAACCGGAGAACAATGCTCTCCAGAAGTTGCTAGTGAAATTTGTGTCTCGATTGGAAATGATTGCTTTGGGTATCCCGTGCAATTGAAATATTTCCTTTAGGAATATTTCTGCGATGTGAACTGCTTTGTAGGTGGATTTTACTGGTATGAAGTGGGCTGCTTTAAACAGCTTGTTCACCACTACAAAGATGGAGTCGTTCAATTTCTTACTCTTGGGTAATCCTGTAATGAAGTCCATACTTATTACCTTCCATTTCCATTCTGGAATGGGTAAAGGTTGAAGTAATCCGTAGGGGTGTTGATGTTTCGCTTTGCCCAATTGGCATTCTTGACATTTTGTGATGAACATTGCGATGCTAGCCTTCAACTTAGGCTAAAAGTAATGTTTCTTTACTGCTGATATCATCTTTTGATATCCGGGGTGCCTTGAATAGGGTTTCTAGTGAAATTCCGTGAGGATGTTTGATCTAATGTCTCCACTTTTGGGGACGTAAAGTCTCTCTTTCGACCATAGTAGTCTTGACTTGTCTATCTTATACTCTTTCTGTTGTTGAAAGAGTCTGTCTTCCTGAATCTTTGTGAGGATTTATGTATAATAACGATCACTCTTACATGTCATTCGAATTCTGTGGTGTAAGTCTGAGTCGGTTTGGCTCACCATGACCTCGTAAAGCATATGTGCTCGACGACTTAAGGCATCTGCAATTTTGTTTTCCTTGCCTTTTATATGTTTTAGTTCGAAGTGGTACTCACTAAGGAAGGCCAAGCACCTGGCCTTCCTGGCATTTAGGTCGGGCTGATCGAAAAGGTACTTTAAGATCATGTTATCAATCATCAATAAGAATTTATTTCCCATGAGATAATGAGACACATTTTCAGAGCGTGGATGATGGCAGCTAGTTCGAGGTCATGAGTAGGGTAGTTCTTCTCATGCTATTTTAGTTCCCTCGATTCATAGCATATGGCAAAATTATCTTGCATAAGGACTCCCCCGAGTCCTTCCTTGCTTGCATCTATGCAAACGACGAAATCCCCATTGGGATCTGCAATATGCAGAATCAGTGCACTAATCAGTAGCTACTTCAGCTTCTGAAAGCTTTCTTCGCACTTAGGCGTCCAAATAAAATTGTTTGCTTTCCTTTGTAAGGCGGTCATGGGACATGCGATACATGAGAAGTTCTCAATGAACTTCCGATAGTAACAGGTCAGACCTAAGAATTATCTTATGTCAAAAACACACGTAGGTGTGGGCCATTCCTTGATAGCCTTGATCTTTTCCGGGTCGACGGCTATTCCCTTTTCAGAAATGATGTTTCCTAAGTATTGGATCTGGGGTTTGTATAAATTGCACTTAGTAAAATTGGCGTAAAGTTGGTGTTCCCATAATATACGTAACACAATACGGAGGTGTTCCTCGTGTTCTACTTCATTCTTGGAGTAGATCAGAATGTCGTCGATAAAGACTAAGACGAATTTATTGAGGTAGCTACTAAAGATACTGTTCATCATGCACATAAAACTGGCTGGTGCATTTGTCAACCCAAAGAGCATCGCTACAAACTCATAGTGGCCGTAATGGGTTTGAAACGCAGTCTTGTTGATATCCTCATCACGGATCCTCACTTGGTGATATCCGGATCGTAAGTCGATCTTTGAGAAGATCTTTGCTCCTCCTACTTGGTCAAACAAGTCATCGATTCTAGGGAGTGGATAGCGGTTCTTAATGGTCATCTTGTTGAGTTGGTGGTAATTGATGCACATTCGCATCGTTCCGTCTTTCTTCTTGACGAAGAGTATCGGTGCACCCCAAGGGGACACACTTGGTCGAATGTATCCTTTATCTATTAACTCTTGTAACTGTATCTTGAGCTCCACCAGTTCTGGTGTGCTCATGTGGTACAGGGCTTTGGAAGCTGGTATTGACCTGGGTGCTAGTTCGATGGAGAAATCTAAGTCTCTCTTGGGTGGTAATCCCGGTATTTCTTTAGGAAATACATCCTTGAATTCTACTAGGACTGGGAAGTCTTCAATCCCTTGTTTTCTTTCCGTTTCTAAGTTTTGGATGTTTACAGCAAAGAGATTACAGCCCTTCCTGATGCATTTCTTTGCTTGTAATGCAGATATATGTCTTACAAACACTTTCCTAGGGATACCCTGAATCATCTCCTGGTTCCCTTGGTCGTCCCTGCAGAGTAGGGTCTTTTTTGCGCAGTCCAGTAGGACATGGTGTTTTTCCAGCCAATCCATGCCTGTAAGTACATCATATGATCCTAGGGGTAGAATATTTAATTCTATCCTAGTTGGAAAACCGTTTAAGTCTATCTCACAAGTTTTAACTAACTCGAAGACCCTTTGTTTAGTGCCAGTGGCTAGTTGTACCAGCCACGGCTTCTCGTGATGCTCTCGGTTCAACTTACAGGTGTCGACTATCTTAGGGGAGATATAACTTCGGAAAGCACTGTGGTCTATTAGAACTGATATGGAAATGTTAGATATCTTACCCTCAATTTCCACCATGGTTGCTTCATGATCTACTTGTCGGCCATCAAGAGTGGCGTAAATCCTAGGCGTCTTTTCCATGTCCCATACGATAGGCTCCGTTTGGATGTTGTGTAAAACCCCATCTATTTTGCTAGGACAATCTCTGTAGTAGTGTGGCCCTTGACATTTCCAACAAGAAATAGTTGGTGGGACTGCTTTTGTCCCTTTGTTGAAAGTTGGCCTGTTGGCTGGTGGTGGGGGTGCACTTGGTCGAGCTTAAGGTCGGTTGAAGCCTCTGTTGGGCAGAAAACTATTGTTATGTTTCCGATAAGGTGGGGGTCTAAAACCTAGTCTACGGTTATCTGAGAAGGTTCTAAATCTGTCTCTATTTCTATTGATGTTGTTGTTCTTTGGCTGTCCGTACTCATAGCACAACCTTGCTTTATGTAGGGTTATATCAAGGGTTTTGTGCATGTCGAATTCTATCTTCTCTCTAAAGTTTGGTGGCAGCCCACCTAAGAACTACTGAATCTTTACCTTCTTGTCCTTAATATAAGGCACATAGTGCAGCAAGTCTAAGAACTGGTTTATAAATGCTTCCATAGTCAGGGAGCCCATTTTTAACTCATTGAATTCTTTTATTTTTTTGTCAAAGAACCTTTCAGACATATACTTGTCCTGGAATATTCAGCTAAAGATATCCTAGTTTATGTCTCTTAATTCTTGCCCCTTAGTGTGTTTCAAGTCCCGCCACCATCTGGTAGCTTTACCATTTAGGTTGTATATGGCGACTTGGGCTTGCATTTCACTGGAGTAATTATGAACTTTGAAGTATTTGTTCATCCCTAGAAGCCACTCTTCAGCCTTCTCCCCATATTTGATCTCTCTTTCATAGGTTGGGGCTCTTATCTTCCTGAATTCCCCTTGCAGATTGTCATTACTTCTTCTCCTTTTCTTGCAAGGAGATGGTGAACCCTTATCGTTGAAAGAGCTCTTACAATCTCTTTCCAATGTTTTAGGTATGTGTTCTCCCTGTTCTTCTCCCTTAGGGTTAGCAGTCCTTTTTGTGTGACTATTTCCCTTTTTGGAGGTGTTGATTGAGAGTGAGGGCTATCCGAGAGGGTTAGCCTTTGTTAAGGTCTAAAGGAGTGCCTCATTTATGGCCTTCTATTCTCTTCTTTCCTGCATATTTTCATCTCGGAAGCTTCAAAACTCTGCATGTAGGTTTTTCATAGATTGTCTCCAATCTAAGTTTAATTCGACCACCACTTCTTGTTCTCGGGGTGGTGAGTCCATATTTCCATGAATGCTACTTCCCTGTTCTACATTAATTCTTCCAGACAGTGCTTGTACCTGAAATGTTATATAAGCGTAGAGGACAGAAAATTTTGTTAGTTTAATCATAAAACAAAATATAATGTAAATGTATATTTCTACCTATTGTGTTTCTGCAGCGGATGTGTGTAATGAGCCCAATAGGTCACTTAGTTTTTGTAACTAGGATCTGATACCACTTGTAATGTCCCCAAAATAGAAAAAATTTAAAAATTTTGTCTATCCCTGTAATAGATGTTGATTGAGGATAAAATAGTCGTAAGTTAATTTTAATACTAGGAAAATACGTACATGCTTATTGTAGGTAAAAGAAAGTCTACCATTCCTAAATAATCATGGTCTCTCTGGAATTTTACATTTTCAATCCTGCACAAGCAATGTGGAATTAAATATTGATGTATCCTGGTTACGAGTCTACAATTGCTGGTGTGACTGTAATAGCAATTATTTCATACTATTTTAATGAAATCATATGAATGTGTTATGAATGTTTGAAATGGCACCTTCAAGTGATATGGATTTTGTTGATGAGATGTTGAGTACATGGTCGGACCTGTATCAATCAAGGGGAGGAAAACATACCCTGACAGGGTTACCGAGAGGTAAGAGTACTCTTGGGTATTTCTGGACTTACTTAGCACTCTTGCTAATGTCATTTTCTCATGATTTGTGTTTGCAGATCGATAGCCTCGTGACAGTGCTACCCTAGAGGCTTGATCAGTATTTTATCAGCAAGGGTTTAAGTTTTCCAAAGGCTAAGCACTTGTGACTAAAGCCTTAGTGGATAATACTATAATATAAATACTAAAACCTAAAAGGAGACCAATGGGGAAATGTTTATGGTATTTACAAAGGTGCAAGTATTGCCAAGCGAAATCATGGTTGATCTATAGGATGATATGAAACTTTGGTCCATACTTTGCATTACCATGCTATTTCGTTGTTTAACTATACGACTCAAACTATAGGTTTTTGTGTGGAAGATTTAGCCTCCACTAGCGCAAAGGTTGATGAAGCATTAATGGCACTTTAAATGAAGTGGGTGACAGGTTGGAAAAGCGTTTATGATTTGGGGTTTTTCCTTATGCCCAAGGATCTGCATTCTCGTTTTTGTTTTGGGCTGCAGTTTGTTGTTTTTCTAGTGGTGGTTTCATGCCTTGGCCTGAGCTGCGCTCATGGTCAGTGCACCTTGGCGTTTGCTGTCTTTCTGGTGGCGTAGAGATGCTCCTCACTTGCTTAGGTATGAGACACCCTTTGTGCATTGCGCTACGAAATGTTTAACTTCCTTGAGCATGCATAACAGGGTTTCCACTGATGTTTGCTTGATTGCGTTGGCAGGTAGTACTAGCTTCAGTGTGGTCTACAGTGGGTACTTTGAGTTTTCATCAGTGTGATCGTTGGTAAGTCTAGCTACCTCCTGGGTTGCTTTGCTTCTCGCACTCCTGTGGTGTGTTGTATATTTTCTCTTGGTTTTAAATGGAACGATGCAGAGCCCTTCCTTTGGCTTCCTGCAAGTCGCCTTCTGGCTGGACTGGGTAAATGGATGTAATATTTAAAGTTCATGGCTCCTATGTAAGACTTAAAAGGTTAATGGCAATTGTAAATGGGTTTAAGAACTTATGATTTCTCATTCGTAGATGTATGTATTTGAATAATTCAAACGCTGGGTTCTACTGTAGCAATTTTGTAAAGGTAACGCCCAAGTGGGAAATCTGTATATATGGCGACTGGTGTAAATTCTTCAACTGTTGATTTTTCCTTAATAGCGTAGACGCCTTCATTTCAAGTTCAAATCTGATATATGTCTGGGCTATAAATTAACCCTGCGTTGATGTCTTTTGGCAACCTCTGTTTTGAAAAAAAAGAATCGTTGGGTCCTGTAGCTTACCCTTGCGTTGATGCTTAATGCTTTTGGGAAGAAGGAAAGGACCCGGGGTTTCGATTTCTGTCTTGTGTCCAGATCTATGTATAAACAATTTATTTGATATTACTGTTCCTTGTGTGGTTGCATTTTGAGTTGGAAAACAACATGATGCCTACGGGGTTTCGATCCCAGGACCTGCGTGTCCTTTTGTGCATTGAACGATTTGCATAATAATGCTATTTGTGAGTCCTAAATTTTAATAATAAAGAAAAACATTGATGATTGGAATCATTTGACTGTTTAGAAGAAATGAAGATTGAGATGTTCGATACTACATTTATAACTCATGATGCTTGGTCTGAAATAATGTTGATTGCAGTAGATGCGATAATACTTTTCATATTCTTTTTCTTTTTAAGAATTTAATAATCTATGGAAGGAAGATAAAAACCCTGTACTAAGATTTAATTAATAGGTGATAACAAGAAATAGAAACAACCACTTATAAACAACATTTCGTGATAATCCTAACTTTAGAAAATAAATATATGTTGGCTAGCAAAGGCTAGCTGGCTAGACCTGCTAGACACGCCACTGGATTCTGGGTAGAATCTTGATTTAATACTGATAATGAAAATGATATTGAAATAAGTTTATTTCTGAAAATAATTTGTTTTGAAGGTTTGTTAGTTTTGAATACCTACTTATTTATGTAGCTTGCTCTTGACTGTAATGACCTACACACTTAGTCGAATAATTAGTGGAAAACTGCTGAACTTTAGCTGACCTGACAAATTGATCTTGGACCAGATAACATTGGGACTACCACGTTCCTCCCAACCATGATCCTAAAACCGTTCCTAGTTCAGTATGGATCCCCCTGAGCTGGTTCTGACATGCAAACTGGGAGATAGAGGCCCTAGGTTCACAGCTGGTTCAGATCTGGAAAATTGATGTGGGAATGCTTCACTTCTTGGAGCAGAGAGGTCCTCTTTTGTTTCCTAAGAGAATTATATAAAAAGATGATCCCCAAACTTTGGGGCCTGTCCTCTTTATGTAGGGGAAATCTTGAATTAGGACTATTGGAATAATTGGTTTCTTTAAATTAAATAACTTAATTTTCAAAAGAATATTTGTTTAATTAATCACTAGTTCTTTTGGAACCATGACTTTTCAACTTGTTTAACTAGAGTGCTTCTGATTTAAGCCTTTTCATAATTGTAATAACAAAGTTTATATTTTAATTAAATACTTAATGCATCATTGATTTATTAATTAAATGCATAACTATATAAAATAAATATATTTTATAAATAAATAAAACCAACATTATTTTAAAGTTATTAATAATAACCTTAGCCTTGAGGATTTTATGCATGTTAACCATAGGAAACTACTATTAGTTAATTTACGCTTTAAGTGGTGATGTTGTCTTTTATGTATCTTCACATGATACTTCTTTTTAATCTTTTTAAGGATAGGGTCCACTTCTTCGGACAGTCTCAATAAACTAGGATAGGCACCTCTAGTCTCTCCCTTTGCATGTTAGATTCCCTCGTTTTAACATGGTAGTTCCCGCAGCACTTGATGATAATAAGATTTATTTAATTAATTCGAATAGTTGTGATAAGAAAATTAAGTGCTATTTCAGAATCCTTCAAACTCAGCACTTGAGATCTAGTATCCCCGAGTGCTCTTCAGAGTCTTTTAACTCAACACTCTCACATGGGCATTACGCTAGTGCAATTCCAGAGCCTCTGCTCAACACTACAGCTAGAATGTGGTTGTGAGGCACATCTACATTATTTAAGTGGCCTCGGATCTAGTATTCATTTTCTTTCAAGCTTGGTGTGCTCCAGGGCTTATGCCCAACACTCAGTGTACATCAGGGCTTACTCCGAGTACTTAAACATTCATCTAGGTACCTCGGGGCTTTCGCCTAGTACGTAGGTAATTTTTGTGTTTCTGAGTCCACGCTCAACACACCACATAATTCAATTATGTCATTCACATCACTTCACAGTATGTAATAAAAAGGTGAGCTCAGTATATTAGGATTTTGTACCCATATCAAAACGTAATCAGAACATTGGGGCTTCCTTGCCTAGTATATAATCAAATAATGAAATTCAGTCAGGGTCCATGCCCAATATGTCAGTCTACAAAATAATACATCATGGGTGCTGGGGCCGTGGCCCGATATAACATCATAAAATACTTAGTCCAAATTTCGGGATATTACATCTTTGGAAAGAGGTTACAAGTTGCTTGCTGTCTTACTTCTAAGCTTACGGCTATGATGGAAAAAGGAAACCACAGTGGTTTCAATGCCATGGTAAGCCCTCGGTTTGCTATGAAGTCTCCTCTGCCAACATACTTGATAGAACAGTTCAGCGTTGATGTATGTAATCCTGTGGGAATGAATAGTTTTTAACAATGGATGAAGGGTTTTGTTCTGCATTTGATATGAAAGTCACGTCATTCTTGTATCTCTAGTTTCTTTTGTTTTTATAACTATGTCTCTGTCGAGACTGTTGTATCTGTATTTTGAATCCTTAATGTGACTTAGTTTTGGTTTGGGGCCTTTCGTTGAAAATATATAAAAAATTTGCAGGTTTACAGTATGGATTTAATTCAAGCTATATGATTTTATTAAATGCTATTTCGGTTTAAGCCATTTGGCATTAACATTCTGGAATATGAATAAAATTTGGGTCTAACCCTATCTCGGATCTACGTTGTTTAAATGTCTTTTAGTTCAGAAGAAAATGATGTAAATAACTTTTGTAGCTACAGGGTTTTTTAAAACCCTAAACCCTATTCATAATTAGTTACGGCTAGGCAAGTTTAAAACTCGAACCTATGCTTGCTTCTTTAAAGTGAGTTTAATATTTTGAAATCCTCTTATTTCTTCTGGCAACAATGCAACCCTATAGGGTGTTATTGAGATTTGTCTTGAAGACTCTTTTTGTAATAAAACCATTTGCTTCGTTGTGTTATCAGTTGATTAAGTTTAATGTTTAAAGTTACTTGGAGGTGTTGAGACCTATTTATACAAGTTATAAGAACCCAGGATGAGTCCTTTTGGCCTCAAAACCCTGCTATTCGATTTTGATAGATCTGTTATAAGATTCTATAATTAACGTTGAAGATTTAATACATTGCTTTATTTCTTAATTCGATACAGGGTTATTGTTCTTTTATTTAATTGTTGTTATTTTTCAATAAGGGAAACCTATAGGGTTTCAACCTTAGATACATATAGTATTGTTACAGGTTTTGATCCTAACAATTCCTTAAAAATTGTTTGAATATGTAGTTCAATAATTATCTTCTCTGCATAGATGAATGCATAATCCAGAACTCGATCATTCGAGATGTTGTAACTTAATATGA
Organism: Larix kaempferi; assembly: GCA_027924585.1. Taxonomy (NCBI): domain Eukaryota; kingdom Viridiplantae; phylum Streptophyta; class Pinopsida; order Pinales; family Pinaceae; genus Larix; species Larix kaempferi. Next base: position 15,711,232 of record BSBM01000229.1, on the reverse strand, counting down.
TTTTCTTTTTGAGAAACACATATTTACTAGCGATTGTAATCTCATGAATCACTATTACAAGGTGTAATGAATACTTGTATTTCCGTATAAACATCTAAGATGTTGTATATATACATAAACTGTTCTACTAGTTTATCATAACCATTCTGTTTGTGAAAGAACTCTATATGTGTTCTACTTATAGATTAATACTACAGTAGTGACAACAATCAAAAAATATATCATATAAAAAAATATGTAAACTTATTCTTTTACTGAGAATCTCTTTGTCATCTCCAATCTTTATAGATCACTCAAATAACAGAAGAATCTAACAGTTCAGAAAATTATCATTCTTAACAGCTAACTGATATCTAACTAACATACAGTCTTCAGAATAGTTCAACAGTTTCAGAAGTGAAATAAAATATAACAAGTAGAACTTGATAACTCGATAGGGTGGACAAACACCCAAAGAGGCATGTTCCTTCCAATCTTCTCCAGAAAAGCAGCCAAACTTACTTGCTCCTTAGAACCTCGAGCATGTTCACTGAACCACTAGGACAAAGTCTCTGTGTAGAAGCAAGGCACTTAGGTTGTACTTTAGCAATCAATGGAGACTTGCATACAAACCACTCATATGTAATTCATCAATCAATGGAGACTTGCATACATATCACTACCTATGCACTTAGCAGGAACACCTATGCACTCAGCAGGAATAAGACAGTCTTACTCTGCAACTCAAAACATAGCTTCCCCTCATCGAATATCTTGTGTGCTCATTTCTAACACCACAAGGAATAATTTCATCTCCTCTAAGAATGTGTGAGCCTTTGCTCAAATTCGATGGCTATTAAAATATTGGCTAGGTATTTTAGTGGTCAATTTTGCGTTCAATGAGCCACCAGCTCAGTTCCACATCCTTGGGAACATGACCACATTTTAAGGGAGGTTGTCTCATAACAAGAGCTAGTTATTGAGTTCAGATGTTGCCACTTGTCCATTTCCTTCTACCCTAGATTCCATTCCTCCTAGTGGGTCAGTGAACACTCTTTCAACAGTGTCTTTGGGTGAGTGTCTCCTATTTTAATTTATTAAATAATAATAGTATTCATTTATAGTCATCCATGACCACTTGGTCAAATATAAAACTTTACAATAAAAGTTAAAGTAATGTTTTTTCCACAAACATAAAATGTCTCAAGTACTAGGTAGGTTATAGTTGCATCCAGTTTGAAGAAGTATGTCGAGGTACATCATGCATATCCAATTTGAATAAGTACGTAAGGAATACATCATGCATATCTAGTTTGAAGAAGTACATAATGAATGTATCCTACATATGGTACATGCACAAACATCAGTCCACCAAGTCACACTTCTTTAAGGTAAACACCAAAAAGTTGGTTGGACAAAGGTACAAGGGTGCAAGCAAGTCAAGAGAAGATTCTAGAGTGTGTGAGTAGCATGGAACAAGAAATGGTTGAGAAATTGTACAAATCATGGAAAGAGCTCAAGTCTCACCAATCGGAGAAAGATTTTAGTTAAGGAAGTACACACGCGTTCCAAGAAGGGTGTAGTAGTTGAAGTCAGAATATGCGTAAATTCTAGAGTCAATGATACAATAAGTGTGAAAGACCCACAAGTGATGGTACTGCAAGGGTTAAAGTTCCACTAAGTCAATGTTCATGTGTATGTGCAAATACCACAAAGCAATGGTACATCAAGAGCACAAGACTACACCACTGGGGTGAAAGTCACACTAAGTTGAGGACCATTTATGTGCAATATCTACAAGAGATGACACATCAACGGCATAGAATATGACATGTGGAAGAATCATAAACCATGAAGAAAAGAAGAAGGAAAGCCACAACCAACTTGTGGAAATACAATCCATGCAAGACATGTATAAATAAGGAAGCAATTTGGAGATTTGAAGTAAGCTTGATAGAAAGTATGAATATCTTGTAAGTGGAAGATACAGAGATCCAAGTGCACACAAGTAGAGGAATGGTATATTTGATGGTGTGCAAAATGATGCTGTGAAGCTGTGACGGTTGCACAAATACAAAAAATAAAAATTACAGAAGGATGCATAAGTGTGTGATAATTGAATGACAATATCACAAAAAGCATGCAAACAGTCACATATGTTCTAAGATAGAAGCGTAGAGAAAGAACTCAAGTATATAAGAAGATATGCAGAAGTTTAGCTAATGCATGAGAATTTAGTTGAAGTGTGCGAGGTAAAGATGTTCTTTAGATGCACAAAAACATAGTAGCAACAGAATTATGTATGCGCTTCATGATAAGGATGATATGAGACAAGTGCGTTAAACCAAATGGACTAATCATATGATGCACTGCAGGTTGCAGATTGTCTGAAAGAATGTGGCACTTAAACCGAATGGAGACATCTCAGAAAGTGTGTAGTTCCATTTGATACTATTGCACCACATCAGAAAAACTAGACATCATTTGTTGCAAAATATCAATTGAGAGTGCAGTTGTGAAGTATCAGAACGACACAGTAAATATTGGTGCAAAATGCAGTATCAGTTGAAGTAGCACATAACACAAGAAGTGTGACATCAGTTAAAGTGAAGTATTGAGTGGAATAAGATGTTGAGTGATGTATGCAGGGAAGTGACAACAATACAAGTGCATACATAAGCTTCACACATCATAACAACATTAGAAGGTCTAAAGTGTGCATGCATAAGAAGTACATCAAGGCAATATCTTAGTTTGTATATCTGGGTGGTAGGATAGGGAAATGAGTAGGGGGTTGTAGCCTCCTTCTAGTTGGTGCTAGAGAACATAGGGAGTTTGTGCTTCCTTCAGGTCGGTGCCTATAAAACTAGGGTATAATAATTTTAAACTAATATACCCATCCATCTTTTAGATAATACATGACCAATATATAATAGTAATAGTAATTAATATTACAACTAATATATAATAATAGTATATTAAAATTAACATTTTATAATAACCGTCAAAATAATTAAATATAATAATAACTAATAGCATATCTAATATACCCATCCATATTATAGGTAATACATGACCCAATAACTTTTAGTTGGCATTATGTATTTAATTTTCTTTCCTTATTTTGGGTGAAAACACTACATTGAACTTCGTCCTCAATGGTAGAGGCAGTTTTTGAGTCCATGTGGGAAAATGTTCTTCACGCTGTAGATGTTATTCACGCAACAACGTTTCATTGGAACATATCACTTACAATGGAGGCGTATGGAGTAGGTCATGGGTAGGACGTTGCAACCTACATATATTAAAAAATAACGCACGGTGGTAGGCAATGATGCCAAACAAGCAATAATGCACCGGCTCCAGTGACCATGATAATTTTACCAATGCACCAGGCTTCGACTCTTTGGCTTCAATCGCAATATACAGCTCTTCAATGCATCAATTCACAATCATCAATAATATACTCCCAAAAAGCTCCTCCCACAAATTGCTAGGGTTACACATAATTCTTCTACCTAGGAGGAGAATGCTCAGAACAATAGTAATATAATAAGTTGGCAGGGACTCATGAAGAAATGCTCAATTCTTTTGTGCATGAGTATTCCAGCTTCCTTTATTTGACAAGTTGATCCATATTCAGTGGTTCAATTCATTGCAAGCAACAACAACAACTCTAATGCAACAAGGAAACAATAAGTCTCTATGTCTCATTGCGATTTCTCAAGAATCAAGAATGCTGGCTAGTTCAATTTAGAATTCTTATTCCAACTTTGTGTAGGTTGATAGGTGGGTGTGTATGAGCTCAACGCACCAATGGATACGAGGAGAGGTAGTTCTCAGATGAGGTTGGAATACACCCATGTAACACTTTCATATAACAGAAATAGATTTGAGGTTTTTCATATCTCCACCAGAGATCACAAAGCTCCCACACAATCATAAATTCGTCTCCACATACACACAAGGAATGGAGAGGTGTGAACTTACATATTAGTCTTCAAGTATAGGTTCTTCCACCATGAATCCACAAAATGCATAAAATATTTGTGAGTATCCTGAGAGATATGATGAGCTGGTGGGAAAAAATAACTCATGGATCTATATGGAGGGAACCATCTCAAAGGCTCGATGCTAGAGGAGATGAGGCCCGAGACCTGAGATTGAGAGGAGGATCCAAGAGCTTTATACTAAGGATGGAATATTGTGGGATATGGAGCGAAGTCTGGCAATATATGTCTTGATACATATACAATGAAAAGCTAATTATTATGAAACAAACCAAGCAACACACAAAAATCCCTTAGCATAATTGGTCAATAATCCCATCACAATAGGTGAAAAGTAAATGTTTTGCACTGACATTTGTTAGAGATAATGTTTATCTCTTGATGATGTGTTGGAGATTCTCTACCTAATGTGTTGTGTGGTTGAGATATTCTCTCAACCTCTCTTGACTATATTTAGAATAAGTTAGATCTCATCACAACACTCTCGACTCTATATATTGGAGTCTCTATGTATTGTAAAAGATAGTGTATTATAATAGAATTCAGTTTTGTATGTTATAATGTCTGCTCTCTCTAATTTCAAGTTGGTATCAGACCTGGACTGAGCATGAATCCCGCAAGGGAGTGCTGAGGACTATGAGAGAGGGGAGCATTGTTATGTTTGTTGTTTGAGTGAAGATCCACTGAGGATTGAAGACTGTACAGTCTGAACCATTATTGTCGTTTTTGTGTGGAGGCCTATATTTGGAAGAAATTGTAGCATTACAGTAATCACGGCAGAGGGAAGCACCACGGCCTGAGCCAAAGAGAGGCTGTTGGGAATAGGTGAAGCGACAACCGAGCTGCGACGTGAATTAGGAGCCACTGTGTGAAGAAATCAAATCACTGTCCAAAAAGAGATCTTGTTGTGAGGAGTGTATTACATGCAAAGAAGGAACTGTTGATTGGCTGGAGTTGAAGTCACAGATCAGTACAGAGAGCTATGCGAGAAGGTCACAAGTCTATTTCTTGTGGAGGAGTACATGATTTGCTATGGAAGATGTGAATGCAAGCAGATTGTGGACTGTTTTGAGCGTCGGGCAGCTTGTCTCCCTTTTGGGTGAAGTTTGAAAATTACAGTGAAGAGAAGACCAGATCATTGGTTTTATTTATTGTAGTCAATCCTTGTAGCAAGGAAATCTAAATGAAAAAGCCGTTGCTGTAAAATCGTGTAGTGGAAATCAGTGATGTTGCCACCGGCGTCAATACATTTCAATTGACAGAGACTCAGAACCGATCCTGTGTAGGTGAAGGGAAGGGTGTTTGTATGAAGCAAGAGAGACCCAGAGCATTGAAGGTGGAGTGATGAGCCACCCTTGCTGATTGTATTAGATGTACTAGGAGTTGCCCACCTATCTCGTTAAAGGAATCATTGCTGTAGGAGACACCTCAGATTGCTGCAAATTGAAATCGTTGTCTGTGTGGACTTCATCAAATTTGTGTGCTTCCAATCCAAAGGAACCTGCGATTGTATATTGAAGAAAATCTAGAGGTAATTGCTGCTGCATTGAAGAGAGGTAAAGATGAAAGTGATGAGCTTGAGGATTGTTGTTCTGAATGCTATGTGATTCGTATACAAATTGGGGATCTGCTGCTAAGATCCTGCGAAGGAGAAGACAAACTTGTAAACTATAATTCTTGTGTCAGTTTTTTGTTTGGTTGGATGCTTACTTAGTTCAATTGTGTGGATTCCCTTAATGGTATGTAAAAGGTTATGTTCGTCTTCGTCATCAATGAAATTATGAGATGCATATGTAATGGGTTTGCAATATTTATGAGCACTTAGTACCTGAATTATTGTAAGGGGTGCATGATTGGTTGTACCCGACATCCCATAATTGTTTGGTCCTAAATTATAAAGCTTAGCCATATGCAAGCTGATTTCCCCATGTTGTTGTAAGACCTGTCCCAAATGTTTAGGCATACATGTTGTGGTGCATAATCGCACAGAGTTAACCCTCTTATTCATAGAGTGGATGTGTTATCAAGTTGTGGAATAGACCACTGTGAGCAGTACGGGGGTGACATGTGTACTCATAGCTTGAACTTGATGAAGGTCGAAGAAGCAAGAGTCTTCGATTCAGGGGGAAGTTGAGATGGAAGAATCTTAGAGTATGATGGACCAAATTATGATTAAGGGAGAATGTAATATATTGATGAACCACGTAGGTGAAAAGCATTTCTACAAAACTGGCGGTTACAGCAGCTGAGCACCCATGTATTTCGGTAGATGGTTTGTTTTTTATATGGACATCAATAATCTATTTTATGTAGAGAAAGGTACAGAATAAGTTCAAAGTTGTGAAAGCCTCATGAAGACCAAGACTACTCTATGAGCATAATAGAGAGAAACATTAAGGGAAGATGTTAGAGATAATGTTTATCTCTTGATGATGTGTTGGAGATTCTCTACCTAATGTGCTATGTGGTTGAGATATTCTCTCGAGCTCTATTGACTATATTAAGAATAAGTTAGATCTCATCATAGCACTCTCGACTCTATATATTGGAGCCTTTATGTATTGTAAAATATAGTCTATTATAATAGAATTCAGTTTTGTATGTTACAATGTCTACTCTCTCTAATTTCAAGTAACAATTCAATTATCAATTGAGAACAAATTACAATATATAGGTGTAGACAATCATAACAAACCAAATCATAGATCCATAAGTGTGGATCTCAACCTCTACATGCTAAATATAGAAAGAACACATCAACCCAATCCCTAGCAATCCGCCTATCATTTCTACATTATTTCTATCAACATCAGTCTAAGCCATACCTTTATATTTTGAGTGAAATTTGCCTCTCTCTCCATTCCACGATTTGCCTTTGTCTCCATTCCATGATTTACCTCTGTCTCCATTCCATGGTTTTCTTCTGTGCGTATATCGACCTCTTGCCATCAGTGCGAGCTATTAACCTTGAGCATCCAGGTCATAATTCTTCATCCTCTCTTCTTCTTGAAGGAGAATACCTTTGAGTTCTACAAAATTTGGGGGTTTTTCTCTCGCTGCAAGTGCTAAAATAAACACTTTGTAATCTGGCAGTAAACCTTTTAGGGCGATAATTACTTGATCAGTACTATCTACTGCTTCACCTATGGCTGCCAAGTTATCACTCAAATATTTGATGCGAGAAATAAACTTACTTACCCCTTCATTTGCTTCCATCTTGATTGACAATAGTTTGATCTTTAGAAACAATATCGATTTGCATCAGTTGTTTCATATAGGCTTTTGAGCATGTCCCATGTCTTCTTAGACGTGTCACAATTTCTGATGTGAGGAATTATCTTATCTTGCATAGACATTTGCGGTGTCACCTTGGCTTTGGCTTCCCTCTTGTTCCAATCTACAAGTAACGTAGGATCTGTGGGCTTCAGCTCAGTACCATTTATGATTGTCTAGCCACCGAATAATTCAAGAACAGTCTGCAACTTGAATTTCCAATTGATGTAGTTCTCTCCATGCAATTTGGAGGACTCACTGATGTATGTATCAGCTAGCGGTTGTTGGGAAACCATTTCAACTGGTCTCTGAGGGAGAATACAAAAAAACAATCAGTAAAAAAAATTCTAGGAAATATAAAATCGGTGCTTTACTCCTTTTGCAGTCTGCGTCGGGCTGAAACGCGTAGAGTGACCCCTCTAAGGTGCCTTTTTTCTTCTCAATGTAGGCGTTGTTGGTGCTCTGGAACTCACAATTCAGGCATTGTCAGTGCTCTGGATCTCACACTGGAGGCACCGAGAAGACACGGCTTGCAGGCAGCAGCAGCACGTGGGTTCCCCTTTCGGCGGGCTTCACTTCCTCGATATCCAGCACAGGTTGCGGTCTCCTTCACACAGGGTTTGCTTCTCTTCGTCCTACACCAGCGATTCTCCTTCACTAGGAAGCTTCTCTTTAAGTTCAATAATCTCCTGTGCAGTAACCAAGAGAGCCTCTCACTCACAACCATGGGCAGTCATCCTTCACCTTCACATTTTTCAATACTCATGCCCAACACTCACACTCAACTCGGTGGCTGGTGTTAGGATATTCCTATACTCCATCCTAGTCCTTCTAGCATTTCTGTCATTTTCATTTTTAGTCATGCATGCAAAATTAGGGTTTGCATGCATCCTAGTCATGAGTACCAGCACCTAGCCCTCAGCAAACTAGCCCTCGGAGCTTCCTTCATATCAATTTTAGCTCTCCTAGAGCTTAATGTCCCCTCCTTTCACCTACTGCATGAGAAGGGTGCCTTTCTTCACCTACCAGTCAAGTTTAGTTCAATTAACTGAGTTCACTCCCTGATTTTAGGCTTAACTCACTCTTAACTGATCTTATCACTCTGATGGACCTCCAGTGTGACTAGATAAACTGTTTTGACTCCAGTTAGCTCCATCTTCTCCCTCCACTGAGCCTCCTTCACTACATTAGTGCTTCCATGTGCCAGTTACACCAACCACACTCAGTTTGACTCCCAGTTGACCATTACTTGTGCATTGATGACTTCACTGATGTGAAGGTGGACTCCTAGTTATGCTTTGATGACTCTCCACTGATTATGGATCTGTGCATGAAGGCCAATTCGAATTACACCTAGTGAATTCAAATCCTCGGCATTGTATATTTACCAGTTTACTATTCAGATTAATGTAACATGTGCAATTATTCTGCCTCTATCAGAGCTCCTTTGGATCTATGTTATATTGCTTCTCTCTTCTTCTATTATTCCTAAATTCTTTCATTGTGAGGTTTACATCATCTTTTTGGATCTTATGTGGGCATTTTCACATGCTATCAGAGCCATTTGAGAGTATATTCTACCACCATTCTTGAGAGTTTTTTGTAGGTATTTCGAAGTTCCAACAGATTCAACAGTTTCTATTTGTACTTGTTCCAGCAGTCAAGATGAGCAATTCGAATGCTTCTTCTTCTCTTTCTCCTATAATCCTCACTCCCTTCAATTACTTCGAATGGAAGGGTGAGATGAAAATTCACTTGATGCATAAAGGGCTTCACAGATTGGTTTATGAAAGAGATGCCATACCACATGCAGTTGTAGAGAGAGTCAAGCATATAAACAAATTGGATGAAGCTTTTGGATTCATATGCCTTCATACGTCCAAAGATCTATTGTTCCATGTTGAAGGATTGAAGTCTCCAAATGAGTTATGGAGTAAATTGGAGAGTCTTTTTGGCAAACAAGATGGGCTAAGAGGCCATATTCTTGAAAATGAATTGGTTGCCGTACGACCTAGCAATTTCGAGAGCATTCAAGCATTCTTCTCAAAATTTAAAAATTAGGTTTTACAATGGAAGCATTGTGGCATCACTAAAAGTGATGAGCAATTGGTGCTCTCCATTTTGAGCAAACTTGGATCTCAATTTTCTGTCTGTGTATCTACTTTACATTCTGGGTGAATGTCAATCCCTGGATGGAAGTTTCCTACCTTAGAAGTCTTCATTCAATCCCTCATTCAAGAATAGGACAAATTGTTTCAAATGGGTGCCATAAACACCTCCAAAGATCTTGCTCTTCTAGCTGGTGAAGCAAGTGGAGTGAATGCAAAAGGGAGGAAAAAAGACAAAGACAAGAAGCCATCAAAATACAAGAATGATAAACAAAAGAGACCAAATTGTTCCTACTGCAAGAGAAGAAACCATCCTGAGAAAGCTTGCATGCACAAGAAAATTGATCTTTTAACCAAGCTTCTTGAAAAAAACAAAATTGTTGTTCCAAAAGAAGCAAAGATGTCTGATTCTGGAAGTGGATCTGATGATTTCCATGCATTGATGGCTGGTTTTTCAAAGTCAAAAGTCCTCCTCATAGATTCTGGAGCCTCCAACCACATGGTTGCCTCTGAAGAATCCTTTTCCTCTTTGGATCTCCAAGATGGGCCTACCATTCACATGGGAGACAACTCTTAGATTTCTGCCAAAGGATTGGCTACAGCTCATTTGGAGCATGGTAAGTTCAAAAATGTTTTATTTGTTCCTTCTCTAACAGATAATTTGTTGTCAGTATATCAAATGACTCATACAGGATCACCAAAGCAAGTAATTTTTGGTCCAAACACAGTAGAGATTACAGAAATCTCCACTGGAAAGGTTATAGCAAATGGGATTGCTAATCATGCCTCAAAGGCATATGAGTTCTCAAACTTCATGCCTTTCTCTCCAACTATTCCTTCAGATTCTGATGAAGATCACAGTGACTCCTCTTCTAATGTAGAAGAAGATCAAGATCTTGATGTTGAGATCATAGTTCAAGAAGATTCAGATCCAGAACCAACACCTATTCTCAGCCCAGATTCAAGGTCAATATGGGCTCACATAGTCCTTGCTACTACTGAGAACACAGTTGATGATTTATCTGTTCACAGAATTACTAGACTTTAGCATCATGCCAACCTTGCATTATGCAATCCACCTCTCCATCACAGATGCAGCATGATGATGGGGTTCTCTCTTCCATCTCTTGGGAAGAATTCTCATGTTGCATTCGCTCCAGTTACAGAAAGAGTTACTGAAAGACTTGCTTCGTCCAACATATTCTCCACATAGTGGGAGGCATATCAAGAGACTAGATCCAGATCTAACTTCTACTTTGGCTTCCTACAGGGGATCAGCTTGCCAAGTCTTTTGCAAAAGTTTTCAATGATGAAAGCTTCTTTCTTTTCTGCATAGTGTGATGGTTCTTTGAGTTATTTACTGTTCTTTTGAGGGGGGTATTTTTCCCATGAGGTTTTCCCCATTTCCTCAGTTTATGGACAGTTCTTTTTTTTCTATCATTTCTTTGATTGTATGGGTGACCTTTGGTCCTAGTTACTAGGGCCTGGGATGGATTAAGGGGGGGTGTTAGGATATTCCTGTACTTTGTCCTAGTCCTTCTAGCATTTTTGTCATTTTCATTTTTTAGTCATGCATGCAAAATTAGGGTTTGCATGCATCCTAGTCATTAGTACCAGCACCTAGCCCTCAGCAAACTAGGCCCCGGAGCTTCCTTCAGATCATTTTTAGCTCTCCTAGAGCTTAGTGCACCCTCCTTTCACCTACTGCATGAGAAGGGCGCCTTTCTTCACCTACCAGTCTAGTTTAGTTCAGTTAACTGAGTTCAGTCCCTAATTTTAGGCTTAACTCACTCTTAATTGATCTTATCACTCTGATGGACCTCCAGTGTGACTAGATAACCTGTTCTGACTCCAGTTTGCTCCATCTGCGCCCTCCACTAAGCCTCCTTCACTACATTAGTGCTTCCATGTGCCAGTTACACCAACTACACTCACTTAGACTCAATTTGAATCCTGGTTGACCATTACTTGTGCATTGATGACTTCACTGATGAGAAGGTGGACTCCTAGTTATGCTTTGATGACTCTCCACTGATTATGGATTTGTGCATGAAGGCCAATTCAACTTACACCTAGTGAATTCGAATCCTCGGCATTGTATATTTACCAGTTTACTATTCAGATTAATGTAACATGTGTAATTATTCTGCCTCTATGAGAGCTCCTTTGGATCTATGTTCTATTGTTTCTCTCTTCTTCTATTATTCCTAAATTCTTTCATTGCGAGGTTTACATCATCTCTTTGGATCTTATGTGGGCATTTTCACAGCTGGCGAGCTTAGTTCCTCTCAGCCTCTTACAACGGTGCTCTGATACCAACTTGAAATTAGAGAGAGTCGACATTGTTACATACAAAACTGAATTCTATTATAATAGACTATCTTTTACAATACATAGAGACTCCAATATATAGAGTCGTGAGTGTTGTGATGGGATCTAACTTATTCTAAATATAGTCAAGATAGGTTGAGAGAATATCTCAACCACACAGCACATTAGGTAGAGAATCTCCAACACATCATCAAGAGATAAACATTATCTCTAACTCTTGATGATGTGTTGGAGATTCTCTACCTAATGTGCTGTGTGGTTGAGATATTCTCTCAACCTCTCTTGAATATATTTAGAATAAGTTAGATCCCATCACAACATTCTTGATTCTATATATTGGAGTTTCTATGTATTGTGAAGTATAGTCTCTTATAATATAATTCAGTTTTGTATGTTACAATGTATGCTCTCTCTAATTTCAAGTACATTAAGCTAGATAGATTAACATAATATTGTGATATATATTTTAGAGAAACATATACATAAATATATCACAACTACACACTTATGAATTAACAAAGAATCATATCACAACTACACATTTACGAATTAACAAAGAATCATTGAGCCTCTAAGTCAAATTAAAATTTAACTTATTCATAAGATTAAGGGAGATAATATTTTTTTACTGTCAAAATTTCCACATATGATAGCTAAGCAAAGGAAATCAAAATACAACTTTATTTTTCCAAACAACCATGAAAAATTAGAAATGTAACAAAATTCAATCCTTTGAAAATTTTAAAATCAAACCAAAAGATTTCAAATGTGTTAACAACATATTTCATAAAAACTTTAATTCAACTATCCTTACATCATTCAAAAAAGACCAGAGAGCAAGCTTTTCATTATATTTGTTCTACTACCCCCATTTTCACTTCATTACATCTACTATATTTCCCATTTTTTATATATTCTTTTATAATTTTTAAAACAGACAAATTTAAAAATAATAAAAAAATAAAATAACAATATTTTTTATAAAATCAACATGAGAAGATTATGTCACGACCATATGCATTGAATTCCATAGTAATTAAAACATGTTAAAACTGCTAAAATTGAAATATCCATCATTCTGAAATTGCAAAAAATAATGAATAAAATACCATAAACTAATCGAAATATTAAGCAGAAACTCTACGGTTAAATATATCAGTCATTCAAACATAGTTAGATTCTTGATCTCTATACATAAAATTGAAAACAAATAATTTTTGTGATGGAAAATAAACCATATGCTCACTATTTTCTCATAACATAAAAACAACACAGTAGCCAACTAAGTAGGCTGCATGTAATCAGATAATACTAATAATTTATTAGGATTCCACCATATATCAAGTTCTGGCGAATATAAAAAGCAAAATTTTCCAAGAAAAATCAAATGGAGCCATCGCAACTCCCGCATTGAAAATAATTGTGCAGCCGATTGACATAATAATATTAGCTACGCCTTAATACCATACTGCATCCATTGCAGTGGAAGCACTTCACTTGTTTTTGCCGCTGCAGATTATCAACCGGTGCGTCCCTGAGCGGATCCGACGCTAAATTGCTTTCTAGACTATGATGCAGGTGGTGCGTCCTTGAGCGGATTCAACCTTAAAATGCTTTCTTGACTATGATGCAGCAAAATATCATCAGCCTCAACCGGTGCAGAATATCATCAGCCCTTGCGTCCTTACCACTCTCGTGAGGCCATCCATAATATCCTGTATTGGAAAACAAACGAAAAAAATAGTTAGAAACTGAAGCGATAAAGTCCAAGTAATAGCGGAAAAAATTAAGTTAATGTTATTTATCACCACCCAGGCTGCAAATGCACCGGTAATCGGTTGCTAGAAGCTTGGGCAGGATCTGGGAAACCATTCTCATACCATTCATTGTTAACCGTCTGATTACTTGGGACTGATTCGGACGAGGAAGGCTGTACTGGATCTGACGTTAAATTGGTTTCTAAACTATTTGGATATGTACTCCTCATGTGAACGGCAAGGAGTAGGAGGACCCAGATCGAACCTGAAAATGCTTTCTAGATGATGATGCACAGGGCTTGAGGATCCCTCCTGGTATGAACTGCAAGAAAGAGGACCATGAGGATGCCGATCTAGAAGTGGTTCTGTAGTCTCTCCTAGGCCTGAGGATTTCTCTAAGTAGCTATTCTTAAGGTTACATGAAAGATTGCCCAGGGGAAGAGGCAAGGTGGGATTGAAAATCTGGCCTTCCAATGGGGGCTTAGATGGGGAACATCATAAAATCGATATTTCTAACAAAGATGCTTCACATTAGAGGATTCAAGGGTTATATTTATACACTCTGGTGTACACCAAAACATTGTGACCTTAATTGAGTTGTGATCTTACTTGAGTTGGGTTAGGTTAGGTCAAGTTACCTTATAATTGCAACCCTAACTGTTTATCTTGGATACCATAGTCAAAATAAGGGAAAGTGTCCAAGCTTGGATATGTATTCAAGCTTGGATATGTATTCCATGGAAAAAAAATTATATTTATATAAAATAATAAAATTAAATTACCATAGATTTACCATAAATATAGTAGTGGTAAATATTGAAAAGCCTTTGATTTATTGCATCGACAATAACAAAATGCATTTAGAGTAGAGATAGAGGTGTCAATTTTGTAGCATTAATGAGTTTAGTTAGAATTCTTCCTTATTTCTCATACAAAATTTGTAGCTTTAATGAGTAACTAACTAATTAGAAGATATACTCATTGTTGAGAACTTTGACCATGGAACTTTGCTCTTAAGTGTTTTGGCCCATTTTAAAACAAATCAATAGAATAAGGGATAACTTTACTTGATACGACAAGAGAAACCAACTATAAAGGTTGAGTTTTCCACTTATTAACTCCCTAAAATAAGGGAGAAATTTATTTGACACTACAAGAGAAAGCCAAGTTAGAAAGGTTGAGTTTGTCCACTTATTAACTCCCTAAAATAAGGGAGAATTTTATTTGACACGACAAGAGAAACCCACTAGAAAGGTTTTAAAGTTTGTCAATTTATTAAGTAGTAGATATATTAATTGTTTAGTTAAACTTCTTCATTGATGGGAACTTTGACCGTGGATTTTTCTCTTTAAGGGTTTTGACCCATTTTAAGAAAAATCAATAATGTAAGGGAGAAATTGTCCACTTATTAACTCCCTCTTAAGAGTAATTATCCAATGAGTAGTTTAAATAGTTGTAGTCTAAATATTCTAGGTTTTCAACCTTTTTGAGGGTGTTGAATCTATTTATGAAAGTCAAAAACACAATTTAAACACTTCCAAATTTGGATTTTACCAAAAATTTTTTTACTCGATTCCGATCAAAACCCACCTTAAAGTCCAAAACCTAGAATAAACGATTACTATGTTTAAATATTTTACATTTTTTACTTTTTTGGGTAAATTTGCTGGTTTGTTTTGTTCAGAGACTCGTGAATGCCATATAAAAATTAAAATAATAGAAAAATATAAATAAAATCATAATAATTATTGATCATTTAGCTTATGGGTACTCGCACGAAGTTGGTACCCAAAAAGGCCGCAATAGAAGCGCGGAAAAAAACAAGGGCACGCACGTGCATTCAAACATGTGTACGCGCCCCTGCTTTCGGCAATGTTGAACATCCATGTGGTTGAGTTGACTTGGACAAAGGGTGTGTGCACGCGTTAATAAGACATGCATGTGCCTGTTTTTTTTATAAAAAAAACAGAGCATGGGTTTCTTATTAGTTTAAAAAACCCGCAAGTGCAGAGCGGCCAAACAAGCACCCTGCGAGCATGTTGTGGAGCACCCAAAGCGTCCAACTCGGCATTAATCCGAACCACCACCACGTTGCCGACGTTGCCTCCAGGTAGGTGCTCAATGAACCATGCTTTTGTTGTTTTTTTTGTTTTTTGTTTTGTTTTCCATTGAAATTTTAAATTAAAAAAAATTACAATCAACTAAAAAACAAAAAAATGACCAACACACCACAACCATCATAGCAACCCAATGAAACCGAACAATCAGAAGGTAACATCAACATTGAAATGGACAATGAACATGGTGATGAACCATCTGAAAACCCTGAGGATCAATTACATCAAGATTTAAACGAATTAAGGGTATCAAGCGATGAATTGAAGAGCACCAAGGAACCCTCTCGGGTTTCCCTGGCTTCATCATTGAAAAACATCATTGAATCCATCAACATTGCCCATAGTGAGATCACAAATCTAATCCAATACAGGGCTCGACTGAGGGAGCACTACTCCACTGGGATATCCAAAGAACAAATTAAAGACCTCAACATCACGAAAGCACAATTGTATAGCAAATTCATAGTTCCCACGACAAGACAGCCTCCAGATGTGAGGAAGAGACGGGTGTGCATGGACTGGTGTATTTACCAGTGATGGAGAGATAACTGGAGAAAGAGATGGTTTATGGTGTTTGACAAGCCCCCATGCAATAATTTGGAGGTCCCACGGTATTTTCTTAGGAAATTGTGGGCTCAGTTTGAGTTAGGCTACCATGTCAATTATTTTGACATCACTGAGTTTCAGGGTGTTGGTCTTGGCTCTGCCCAAGATCAACCTCAATCCGGTCACAACCCACTCAGAGGACCTCCTGCACCCAGGAGAAATTCAAAACCCCTCCTTAGCCACTTGGGAGCGGCCTAGATGAGATTGATGACTTAGTTAGACGTGCCACACGTCATTTGATTAGCCATACCACATTTGTGGCTATTAATTCATAGAGATGGGAGGACATCGATGAGACACATACAACTGCACGGTCTATAGGTGGTGGCCGAGACATGCCAGGTACAGGTGGAACCTAGGTGGGGCCATCTAGTTCGACTAGAACAACGACATATTGTTGTTTTCACTATGGTCATTCTTTCCATGGTCCTACACAGCAGCATGCCACAGAGAGCTACATGGACCAAGTTATCCATTGTTTTATTTAATGGTCTTGTATTTATTGTATTTTATTTGATATCGTATTTTTTAATATATTTAAATTTGAATTACACATTGTTGATTTTATTTGTTTTAACATACAGTTATTCAGGGCCAAGTCTCCATCCTCAAGGTGGGAGGACATCGGTTCCTTTGACCTAGACCGAGCCATGGCAGCAGTAGAGGAGATTGCGGCACCATACACACAGGTAACTTCTTTACTTGAATAATTAGATTCAGTTATGAGTAATTTGTGTTCAGTAATTACAAATTAATTAGCACTGAGTAACCATTTTTTATATTACCATCATTTAAAACTAAAACTAAAATGAATAATTCTCACAAAACATGTCTATCATATTATCATTGGATTTTGTGTTTATCATATTGTCTAAATTATTTGAGAGTTATAAATTCATATAATCCAACCAAACAAAAATGAAACCTTATAAAACATGAAAACCTAAGAAAACTAGACATGAGTTCATGTTCACTTTAGGCATCCTTTGCTTCTCCATTTTCAACTTCTTTCATTTATGATGCTACTTGTGCTTATGATTGAAAATGTCAATGCTCTTCTTCTCTCACTCTCTCAATTTGCCCCTCTTTCTCTCTCACTCTCTCACTTTACCTGTCTCTCCCTCTCTCCTTCTCGATCTCCCCCTACCTCCATCTCACTCTATTCCTCTATCTATCTATCTCTCCGACAAATATCTCCATCTCCCTCCCTCCTGAAGTCTCTCTCTCTCACCCTCTTTACATCTCTCTCTCTCTCTCTCTCTCTCTTTCTCTCTCTCCACCTCTAACTTACTCACTCTCTCTCTCTCCCTTGACCTACCACTCTTCCCCACCTTCTCCTCTCTCTCTCTCTCTCTTTATCTCCATGTATAAGTCCCTCCCTCTTTTCCTCTTACTCACTCATTCTCTCCCTCCCCCTGGACCTATCACTTCACCATCACTTGACATCATTCTCTTTATCCATTTACAAGTCTCTCCCTCTCCTCCCCCCTCCAAAGATACATCCAGGCGTGCACATGTGCATTAAAAACATGTTCAATTCTCCTCTGTTGATCATGTCAAATGCCCCAACTCCATAAGGCCTAAAAAATAGTTCCCATAGTGGGTGCTTCAAAGAATGACCGCAAGGTATTTTTTATTATGCCCGCAATGGGGATTTTAAATGCCTGCAAGGGGCCTTCCAAATGCCCACACATCTTCCTTGTCCACCTCATCATATTGTCTCTTTCCTCTAAGCTTATGTTTTCCAATTCATCGTTGTAACATACCCAATACTTTAGACATTTTATGTTTGAGGAAAAACATTGTCTTAACTTTTATTGTAAAGTTTTATATTTGACCAAGTGGTCAAGGATGACTGTAATTGCATAATATTATTATTTAATAAAATAAAATAGGAGACACTCACCCAAAGAGACTGTTGAAAGAGTGTTTACTGACCCACTAGGTGGAATGGAATCTGGGGTAGAAGGAAATGGACAAGAGGTAGCATCATGAACACTGTAACTAGTTGTTGTTATGGGACAACTCCCTTGATTTGTGGTCAAAGTTCCCTGGAATGTGGAAATGGAGCTTGAGGCTCATTTATTGAAACTGACCACTAAAAGACCTAGGCATATTTTATAAGCCATAGAATTGAGCAGAGGCTCACACTTTTTCTGATGAGAAAATTTACCTTGTGGTTTTGCTGAATGCACACAAGAGATTCGATGAGGGGAAGTTATGTTTTCAGTTGTAGTGTAAGTCCATTTCACTTCTGCGGAGTGAAACAGAAGACATAAGAGGTGCCGTAAACAAAAAAGAATAATACAAAGTAAAAGTAAATATGAGACTTAAACTAGAGACTTTAGAGCTTAGGATTAGGTGGCTCAGTGTAATGTCCCCATTCAAATAATTGTATAGAAGACAATCCCCATCAATCCTACCAAGTTCCCTAGGTTGAATGGGTACATTGGGAATTGTAATAAGGGAGCAAAGAAATAATGTTTACACTTTAGAATAGTCCAAGTATTTAATAAATAAGTTGAATAAATGAATCCAAGAGGAATTATAGGTGGAAAATGGTTTTGAGGACATTTGGAGGATGTGGGACCCCCACTAGCTTGGTTTCTCACTGCCACATGGAAAATCTCACTTGGAATTTTGAATCAATGGGAAGGAAAACATTATTGGGTGAGTTGGTAAGGCATACACATGGCATGGAGCATCTTAGGTCGAAATGTGATGGAATAGTAACCTCCATGGAAGAGGAAAAGTCAAATTGGAGACTAGTGGACACTTGGGCTAGATTCCCTAGTCTTATGACAACAATGATGAAGCATTTATGACATCTATGACAAAATTCATATCTAACTTCTTACACCTGACAATTATGACATGTCATCCCCAAAAATAGGCTCAATAATGGGCTCATGGATTCGAGGGAAGCTAAAGAGACTCCTATTCGAATTTGGGAGAAGATGGAGGGTTGGAAACTAGGAGACAAGTGGCAAATGTGGAATATTTCCTAAGTGGAAATATCTAGAAGATAATGAGAGGATTTCAAACCTTAGAAGGTTAATTTTGGTTATAAAATGTATAAATCAAGTATGAGAATGGCTTTTGATGATTTGAGAAAAATTGCATTTGTGAAGAGAGATCTAGTGGATGACTAGTTTCTTGCCTTAGCCAATTTCGAGGGTGAAAGATTCCCATCCAAGTTGGTGTTTGGATAGGTCACTCAGGTCTTTCATGGAGCTTTAAGTGATTTTTATTTTTAGGTATCAGATACAGGGCAGCTCATGGTTTTATGTAGTGCAGTACCATCTGTCAACCATTTCAAGTTTTGAAGGCATATTCATGCTCCTTGAGGGAGGGTGTTTTTGGTGAGCTCTTGTGCTTCTTGGGAGAGCTTTTCATTATGTATTTTTGATTGTAATAGATTCATATCCTATTTTCTTCATATTCATAAAGTCTCAGGTCAAAATACCCAGTGGTTGCATGCAAAAATGTTGATTAATGAGCAAACAATGTCCATTTCCCCACTGCATTGATGTATATCATAATAATGCTGATGGTTTCGAATGAATGGATGATTCTCTGATGAATTTATGATTAATAGAATTCCATGGATGTATTTTACAAGTTTCATGTACTGTACTTGAGCATTTGAAGTATTTTTACTCAGTTTAATTGCATTGGGAGAAGAAATAGTGCCATTTCCCCAAGGGTCGAATTGGTGATTTTTCAGCTGAATGGGAGAGGGTTGGAACAGAGATAATAATCAATAAATGATGCAAATGAGACCTTAATAACATCCTTAACTCATCCCCTACCTTTGTTCAGAAATTTGAGATATTTTGGAAGCATTTGGGAGGCCATTTCAGTGTTTACCCAAGGGGGATTTGATGCATAAATTGCTAGTTAAAATACCATACATTAACCAGAATATAAATCAAATTTGCAGAAGTATTTTGAGGGTTATAAATCATCCATGAACCTAATATTCAAGTCTAAATATAATTCATATACCATTATAGAATATTTGGAAGCATTTGGGTTAATTTGGAGGCCAAAACAACAAAACTAGTCAAGGGTCGAAATTGGGGAAAAAATGGAAAATTGGTCATTTTAATAAATTTTTGAAAAATGGACATTAAAAGTGGTATCAGAGAATGGTATCGGCACTTGATAGTATTAACAAGAAGCCAAACAAATAAACCACCACCCTTTGAATCAGTAGTTGAAGAAGAGATAGTAGAAGAAAAATAGTTTTTTTCTAAAACAATGGGTAGAGAGGAGGAAAAATTAAGACATAAGGAGGAATTTATTGAAGCCTTAAAACCATGTTTTGATGGAATTACCATGGTTATGCTAGATATGAGTAAACAAATGATGAAAAGTTTCGAATTGTTGGGTAGCCAACTTTCAGGTAAATGGATGATATGAGATAACATTGGTTCACATTCAGGGGAAAAGATAAAAGGGAGTGAGCATATTTTTTCAAGCACATGACCACATAATAGACCTGATGAATTCCAAAGCACACAAAGGAATACTGTACCTAAATTTCTCACACCCAAAGAAGAGCCCAATATTGAGGTGGATTATAAGAAACTAGTAAATGATTGGAATGATTTGAATGAAGAGTGTAAAAGAGGTGTACCACTCAGTGACTACATTGATATTATACAAAAAATTAAAAGGAGGGAATACAATAGGAGTCCATTACAAAACAAAGAATTAAATAGTGCTATTGGAAGAATGTCACTTCCTGCTTTTGATGGTTCTTCTCAAAATTCTTCTAACACTTGGGTGCAAAAATTGGATGTATATTTTCAGTTGAATCCTATGTTGGAAGAGGATGCATTAAAAATGGCCATTTTTCATTTGGAAGGAGATGCCAATGAATGGTGGTTTCATGGGATGAAAAACTTGGGTCATAATCAAGTTAAAACATATGGAGAATTTGTTGATAGGGTACTAGAAAGATTTGAACAACAAGATCCAGAATTGCCTTTCAAAGAACTAGCTCAATTGAAGCAAACTGGGTCCCCTACTGAATATTTGTTGGACTTTAAAAAATTATCAGTCAAGATGGCTAATGTCTCTATGAGAAGATTAGTATTGCTGTTCACTGAAGTTTTGGTTGAACCCTTAATAGGTTTGGTCAAATCCCACAAGCCAACTACTTTAAAAGATGCAATGAGCTTGACTAGGGATCTCCAAAATGTGCTTTCTAGAATAAGATTTCCTCCCAAGCCTAGCTACAAATTTGAAAAGAAACCTTGGCAAAGCGATGGATATGATAAGAAACCTTGGCAAAGAGAGTCATTTGAAAGGAATAAAAAGAAGGACTAAACAAGGATGAACTTTGAAAAAAGAAACTGTGCTTTACATGCTTCCAACCATGGACACCGGGGCACAAATGTACTAAAGGAAAGGCTCAATACATAGAAGTATTTTATGATAATGAGGGGTATGATGGGGGCATGTATGAAGAGGGACATATTTCAGGTCAAGAAGAGGCATATGAGACAGTAGTAGAAGAGGAAAGACAAGAAGAAAATCAACCTTCACCAGACAAACCAAGAATGGCAGTACTTTCAGCAGTACTTTGCTATCATACTATCCGATGCAAGGGTATGGTACACGGACAAAGAACTTCAGTTTTGGTAGATGGGGGAGCCACCCATAAATTCATTGATGCAGAGATGGTGGAGAAAAGAAAGATACCTATTGAACCATTTGATGGATTCATGGTTGTCATTTCTGGTCACAACAAAATGCAATGCAAAACATGGGTTCCCAAGCTGCAAGTCACCGTAGGTAACTATACTTTTGTTGATAGTTTTTATGTGGTTGATGTTGCTGATACTAATGTGGTTTTGGGAGTGCAATGGATGTATTCAATAGGAGAGCATACAGTAAATTATCAAATTCCCGAAATGAAATTCCAAGATTCAAAATGAGTACAAAGAGTTGTGAGAGGGCAACACACTTATCCAAATCAAGTAGTGACTTGCAATAGCATGAGATCTATATTGAGGCATGGAGACATAGAATGGGTTGCTGAATGTCATATTACATCTCCCAAGCAAAATATAAATGTTGTTGAACACCCAAAGGAGATAGAAAGACTTTTGCAAAAATATGAAAAAGTTTTTAGAGACCTTCCACATGGTAGACCACCGGATAGGGGGGTTGAGCATAGCATTATTTTGGAGGGTACTTCACCCATTCAAATACCACCTTATAGACATCCTAAAAGGTTTAGAGATGAGATTGAAAAAGATATCCAAGAACTCCTAGAGTTGGGACTCATTAGACCAAGCTCTAGCCCTTATGCTTTTTTAGTAGTGCTAGTGAAGAAAAAAGATGGAACATTGAGAATGTGCATAGACTTTAGAGCTTTGAACAAAAAGACTCTCAAGAATAGGTATTCTATTTCTAGGATTGATGAGCTCATGGATGAGCTACATGGGGCCAAATACTTCTCCAAAATTGACCTTAGATCAGGGTATCATCAAATTCAAATGAAAGATGAAGATGTGCAAAAGACTGCTTTTCGATGTCATTATGGTTACTTTGAATTTTTTGTCATGCCTTTTGGGTTAAGTAATTCTCCAGCCACATTTCAAGCATGCATGAATAGGATATTTTGCAAGCAACTAAGAAGGTTTGTTTTGGTTTTCTTTGATGACATTCTCATTTACAGTAAAACATGGGAAGAGCATTTGCAGCAGTTAGAGATTGTGTTGAAGGTTTTGCAAGAAGAGTCCTTATTTGCTAAGTTGTCAAAGTGTGAATTTGGGATGAAAGAATTACTATATCTTGGGAACATTATTGGGCAAGAAGGAGTGAAGGTACACATGGAAAAAATTAGGCCTATATTAGAATGGCCATCACCAAAAAAAATCACCGAATTGAGGGGTTTTATTGGCATATGCACATACTACCGAAAATTTGTGAAGGGATTCTCCAAGTTGACTTCTCCACTCACTTATTTGACTAAGAAGGATGCTTTCAAGTGGGATGAAGAGGATGAAAAGGCCTTCCAAAAAATGAAAGAGGTAATGAGTAGTTGTCCCATACTTGCACTTCCTGATTTTACTAAACCTTTTGTTGTGGAATGTGATGCTTCAGGTGGAGGAATATGGGCTATCCTAAAGCAAATCCAACACCCCATAGCCTTTAAGAGTAGAAATTTGCAGCCTCATGAAAAAATTTACTCCATTTATGATAAAGAAATGCTAGCCATTATGCATGCATTGGCCAAATTTAGACAATACTTGGTGGGCATCAAGTTTGTGGTGAAAACTGATCACAATAGTCTAAGCCACTTTCTCACCCAAAAAGATCTAAATGAAAGGAAACAAAAGTGGGTAAGAAAAATCTAAGCTTATGATTTTGATATTGAATATGTCAAGGGAAAGAATAATATAGTAGCAGATGCTTTGTCAAGAAGACCATCTTTTTCTCTCATGGACATTGCCAAGGATTGGAAAAACATGCTACTAGTTGAATATGCTAAAGACCAATTTGCTTGTGATGTGTTGGATGGAATCAAAGGGGATGATAACTACAGGATTTTGAATGGGTTGATATATTATAAGAGCGAAATTTATTTAGTTGAGAACTCAAAGATCAAGTACCGAATTTTGCAAGAAGCACATGGTTCCCCACTAGTGGGCCATCCGAGGATCTTCAAAACTTATAGACAGTTGAGGCAAAGTTTTTTTGGAAAGGGTTGAAGAAAGATGTTCAGAAATATGTGAATGAATGTAAAGTATGTCAACAAAAAAAATCAGAACTCACATGTCTAGTTGGGCTATTACAACCATTGCCCATTCCGGAGCAAAAATGGGACAGTATCTCCATGGATTTCATCACCGGTTTGCCTAAATATTCGGGTAACAATTGCATCTATGTGGTAGTGGATAGGTTAACAAAATTTGCTCATTTATTTGTTGTTACATCATCTTTTAGTGCTGCACAAGTGGTTGATATTTTTTTCAAAGAAATCTTCAGATTGCATGGGCTCCCCAAGAGCATTGTCAGTGATAGATATAGTAGATTCATGGGTTCCTTTTGGAAAGAAATTTTTAGATTGGTGGGCACTCAATTGACTCCAAGTACCAGCTATCATCCACAAACTGATGGACAAACAGAGAGGGTGAATCAGTGGTTGGAAGGGTACCTAAGAAACTATGTGGGAGAGCAGCAAAAAGCATGGGCAAAATGGCTACACTTGGGTGAGTTTTGCTACAACACCACTTATCATATGTCAATAGGGATGTCTCCTTTCAAAGCATTATATGGTTATGATGCACTTACATTTTCTAAAATCATATTTGGTGATAGTAGAGCCCCAAAGGCTAAAGATTGGGTGGAAGAGAGCCAAGACATTTTAAAGCTCTTGAAAGACAATTTATAGGTTGCTCAAAATCAACAAAAACAATATGCTGATAGACATAGGGAATAAAGAACCTTTCAGGTCAATGATTTAATATATTTAAGGTTGCAGCCATATAAGCAAACATCTCTAAAAAAAATGGAGCAGAAAAATTAAAACCAAGGTACTATGGGCCATACAAGGTAGTGCGGAAGATTGGAGAACTAGCATATGAACTAGAACTTCCGAAAGGGAGTAAAATCCATAATTTATTCCATGTTTCTTGTCTCAAGAAATCCCTTGGTCAGTAAATCATCACTTCAAAAATACTTCCTCCTTTGGATGATGAAGGTCATCTCACACTTATTCCAGAAAAGATTTTGAAGACACGGGAAAGGAGGTTGAGGAGTAAAATTATCAAAGAATATTTAGTACAATGGAAGGACCTACCAAATGAAGATGCCACATGGGAAGAGGAGAATATTTTGCAGAATCCTAATTTGCAATTGCTTGAGGACAAGCAATATTGGGTGGGGAGGACTGTAATGTCCCCATTCAAATAATTGTATAGCAGACAATCCCCATCAATCCTACCAAGTTCCCTAGGTTGAATGGGTACATTGGGAATTGTAATAAGGGAGAAAAGGAATAATGTTACACATTAGAATAGTCCAAGTATTTAATAAATAAGTTGAATAAATGAATCCAAGAGGAATTATAGGTGGAAAATGGTTTTGAGGAAATTTGGAGGATGTGGGACACCCACTAGCTTGGTTTCTCACTGCCACATGGCAAATCTCACTTGGCATTTCGAATCCATGGGAAGGAAAATATTATTGGGTGAGTTGGTAAGGCATACACATGGCATGTAGCATATTAGGTCGAAATGTGATGGAATAGCAACCTCCATGGAAGAGGAAGAGTCAAATTGGAGACTAGTGGACACTTGGGCTAGATTCCCTAGTCTTATGACAACAATGATGAAGCATCTATGACATCTATGACAAAATTCACATCTGAATTCTTACACCTGACCATTATGACATGTCAGCCCCAAAAATAGGCTCACGAAGGAGCTCATGGAATTGGGGGAAGCTAAAGAGACTCTTATTCGAATATTGGTCCCTAACAATGAAGGCTTTGTTTAGAGGTCAAGATGTATAGGACATAGTCCAAAATGGTTATGCAAAACTAGCAAATGCAGTAGCATACAACAATATCACACAAGCTAAGAATGATGTCTTGAGGGAACAGAGGAAGAAAGATGGAAAGGCGTTGTTCCACATACATCAAGCAACACATGAATCAATACTCCCAAGATTAGGAGCAACGCAGTCAACAAAGGAAGTGTGGGACACACTGGAAACTGCCTATCAAGGTTTGGACAAGGTAAAGACTACTAAACTTTAGATTCTGAGAAGAGATTTTGAATCACTGTCAATTAAAAACACAGAGTCAGTAGACTCATTTTATACTCGTGTTATTGGTTTGGTTAATCAAATAAAGTCTTATGGAGAAACTTTAACTGATCAAAGAATTGTTGAGAATGTTCTTAGAGTTCTGCTAAAGAAATTTGAATCTTTGGTTGTAATACTGGAGGAGAACAAAGATATGTCCACATTTACTATTGATGAGTTGCAAGCTTCATTACTCAATCATGAACATAGAATCAACGGTTCAGATACATCGCTGGAAGGTGCATTTGCAGCACAGTCATCCATAAGCTGTGGAAGAGACATAGGAAGATCAAACTCCAGAGGTAGAGGACAAAGTTCGTTTAGAGGAGGTGGCAACATCAGCCCTATGCATGTCACTGGTAGAGGCCAGAATTAGACCCCCAATCAGCCAAGTGGACAAAGGTATGACAAATAAAAAATTCAATGTCATTACTGCAAGAAGTATGGACACTTCGCATATGAATGCAGGAAGAAGTAGTATGACCAAGGAAAGCAAAGTGAAGCGCAGTCAAGCAGCAACAGCAATGCTCCGAACAACTCACTGTTCTTAGCATGCACATCTCCACTGGAATGCAATGTTGTCCAAGAATGTCCAAATGACATATGGTATTTAGACTCAGGCTGTAGCAATCATATGATTGGTAATTTAAGTTTATTTTCCAGTCTAGATAAATCAGTTCAAACTGATGTAACACTTGGAAACAACATTCAAGTTATTGTTTTGGGAAAGGGTACTGTTGATATTCTAACAAAACAGGGGGAGCATAAATTCATGCATGATGTTTATTATGTTCAAGGTTTGAAGCATAACCTGATGAGCATAGGACAGTTGTTGGAAAAAGGTTACAGATTTCACATGGTAGGGAATCACTGTGTGATCAAGGACATATATCCCAGCAATCAGTTAATTGCTAAAGTGCAGATGAAAAGAAACCACTTGTTTCCTTTGAGGATAAGACCCATCATAAGAGGAAAAACAACTGAAGTTGTTCATGAAAGACAGAATGAAAATTCTGGATCTGCGTTCAGTGCAGAGAGCAAAGGAGCAGAAATTCATTACGCAGAGGAAAAGAAGGACAACGCAATGCAAGCAGTGTTTCAAACAGAAATGAAGGATGAATCCTGGTTATGGCATTTCAGATTTGGACATCTGAATTTTGGTGGGCTGAAGCTCCTGCACACAAAGGACATGGTGAAAGGATTTCCATTGATCGAAAGACCAGAGAGAATTTGTGAAGGTTGTATTTTTGGCAAACAGCACAGAGAGACTTTTCCAGTTGGAAAGTCATACAAAGCTCGCGCACCACTTGAAATTGTGCACTCAGGTATTTGTGGACCGATGTAAACACTGCCCATGGGAGGATGCAGTTATCTTCTCACATTCATAGATGATTTCACAAGAAAAGCATGGTTCTATTTTATGAAACATAAATCTGATGCGTTTAGTTGTTTTCAGCAGTTCAAGGCACTTGTGGAGAAGCAGAGTTGTTACAACATCAAGATATTGAGAACAGATAGAGGTGGTGAGTATGTTTTGAATGATTTCTTAAACTTTTGCAAAAATCATGCCATACAGAAGCAATTCACTGCGCAATATACACCACAGCAGAATGGTATCGCAGAGAGGAAGAACAAAACCATTATGGAGATGGCAGGCAGCATGTTGGAAGTCGCGCATCTGTCAAAAGAATACTGGGCTAAAGTAGTGGTAACTGTAGTATACGTCATGAATCGATGTCCGACGAAGAGCGTGAAGAACAAAGTTCCACAGGAAGCATGGACAGGTATGAAACATAGTGTTTCACATTTGAAAGTTTTTGGTTGTGTAGCATACACACATGTTCCAGATGATCTAAGAAAGAAATTAGACAAAAAGGGATAGAAATTTATTTTTATTGGATATTGTGAAGACACAAAAGCATACAAGTTGTATGATCCTATTGCAAGGAAAGTCATCATCAGTCACGATGTTCAGTTTGTGGAAAATGAAGCATGGGATGGAATTGTGGAGAAGAATGTGAAAATCGTGTCACATGTTGAACATGATGACAATGCAGAAGATGTGGATGAGACTCCGCATGTAAATCAGAATTGCGCAACTCTGTCTACTCCAAGGATTGCGCAACATGCTCCAGCACAAGCAACTCCAACACAAGGCCCAGCTCAAGCTACTCTAACAAGCACACTAAGTGCGCAACAAACTCCATCAATCAGTTCATGCAGCTCGCGCAGTTCCACACCAGCAACTCCATCAAGGACAAGAAGTCTGTGCGAAATATATGATGCTGGTACACCTAATTCATTTTCATCCTTTGCATTATTTTCTCAAGTTAATGATCTTCTAACATTTGAAGAAGCAGTTGAAGAGAAATTTTTGGCGCAAGCCATGGATGAAGAAATAGAATGCATTGAGAAGAATCAAACATGGGAACTGGTTGATGTTCTTAAGGACAAGGATGTCATAAGCATAAAATGGATTTACAAGACCAAGCAAGATGCTGAAGGAAATGTGCAGAAGCACAAGGCAAGATTGGTAGCAAGAGGATTCATTCAGCAGCCTCGCATAGACTTCAATGAAACCTTTGTACCTATAGCGGGAATGGACACTATCAGAACAGTCTTGGCCATCGCAGCAGAAAAGACATTGCCTGTTTATCAAATGGAGGTCAAGTTTGCATTTGTAAATGGTTATTTGGAGGAAGAAGTATATGTTGAGCAACCACAAGGCTATGAAGTTCCAGGATAAGGACACAGAGTGTACAGACTGAAAAATGCATTGTATGGTTTGAAGCAAGCTCCCAGAGGTTGGTACAGTTGCATTGACTCATATCTCATTCAGAATGGATTTCATAGAAGTGAATGTGAGCCAACGCTGTACACAAAAATCAACCAGCAATGTAACAAGCTAATTGTCTACCTGTATGTAGATGATTTAATATTTACTAGTGATTTTGGTATAGAAGAATTTAGAACAGTCATGGAGAGTGAATTCGAAATGACTAATTTGGGGTTTATGAAGTATTTTCTGGGCATTGAAGTCCAACAGACTGAAAATGGTATATTTATATCACAGTCGAAGTATGCAAGTGATGTCTTGAACATGTTCAAGATGTTGAATTGCAAGACAGCTCCAACACCAGTGAAAATAGGTTTGAAATTGAGCAAGGATGATGATGGATCCACTGTAGATCCTACACTATTTAAAAGGCTCATTGGAATCCTTATGTATCTTTTAGCAACATGGCCATACATCATGTATGGAGTCAGCTTAATTTCAAGATTCATGGAGTCACCAAAAGAATCGCATTGGAAAGCAGGTAAAATAATTCTGTGGTATGTAAGTGGAACAAAAGACTTTGGTATTTTGTATTCAACCTCAAAAAATTTAAGACTCATTGGATACACTGACAGCGATAATGGAGGCAACATGGATGACATGAAAAGCACATCTGGGATTCATGTAGGAACAGGTGTTGTATCATGGGCTTGAAAGAAACAACCTATAGTAACTCTCTCTTCACTAGAAGCAGAGTATGTTGCAGCTACAAGCATTGCATATCAAGTAGTTTGGATGCGCAGAATGTTAAGTGATTTGTCACAGAACCAGCAAGAACCCACAGTCATTTACTGTGACAACAATTCAACTATCGCACTGTAAAAGAATCATGTGTTTCACAAGAGAACCAAGCACATCGACACAAGTTATCACTTCATCAGAGAATTGATAAACAACAAGAAAATCTGTTTAGAATTTTGCAAGTCTAAAGATCAAGTTGTAGACATATTTACAAAACCATTGGAAAAGGACCCATTCCAATTTTTGCGAAGTTGTTTGGGAGTGACAAGTTCTGCACAGTGAACTCTGTCATGAACACAACATGTTTCAGCTTTGAAATATTTTGTAATATTGTATTTTTGTTTAATGATCCCCAACTGCTCATAATTAAGGGGGAGTGTTGGAAATATCATAATTAATGAGCTGATAGTGTATCAGATTTACGCGGCTCTGTCAGACCCCAATCGATCATTTTTGTCAATCTACAATGTCTGATAGTCAGTCACTTTGCAGCCAATCTCAGTCACGACAAGTTAGTATTTAAGTAGCCGCTCTTGTATTCGGCAAGATCATATTTCTTAGGTAGAAATTAATTGAAGAGTTTATTGCAACCCTGTAACTTCGAGGAGAAGCTAAACCTAAGTTTTTGTATAAATAGATATTTCCAAAACCCATGAAGTGTTTCAAGAGCCCAAGCTCTGTGTAAGAAGTGAAAGTTTGAAGTAAATCTCATCTCTTTGTATTGCAGCAAAGTTACTATGTTTTACAGTGGTAAATATATAAGTTCTCAAGTTTCATGTATTCATTCTCAAGAATGTTTGTTTATGCATGCTGCGCATCTATTTCATATTTAGTTGTGTAAATGTTGTTTACATTTACGTGCGGTAAATCAAATCAAGAAGTTTCAAGTATTTCACGGTGGTGAATGCCCTAGTTTAACCCGCAGTAAGTTTCATGTTTTAAGACAAAGGTTATTTAAGTTTGTGTTGTGTAGGTATACAAAGTTAACCGGGCAGTTAATCTTTGTAAAAGTGAAAAGTGTGTGCAAAAGTAATTTGTATGAAGTGCGCAAAGCAAAGTTAGAGAAGTGCGCAATTCATGCAAAGTAAAGTATTACCCAAAGTTAAGAGTTGTGCATTTGGGCAAAGTTCAACAGTTATCGCACACTTAAGTTGAATCACGCAGTTAATCTGTGCGCGGTAAAAGGGTAAAGGTGAAAATATTCATGTATCCCGCAGTGAATTTTTAAATTGACTGCGCTTGTCCCTTTTCAATGGCTTTTATAGGTTGCTGAAATCAGCCCAAAGGAAAATAACAAAGACAATTAGAGATAAGGTGAATTTCTTATTTCATTGAGATTATATACACCAAGATATGATCGTTGGTTTCCAGGATTTGTCTTGAACTTCATGATAACTCTTCATAACCCTAATCCTAAAGCATCAGGTTTCTAATCATCGAAAGTAGAAGTGGTGGTGTTTTGTAAATATATATATATATTTTTTAAAATGAGCTGAAATCAAGAAGTGATGAGCTTCCAAAAGTTGAACATTTCTTACTGGATAATCAAAACATGTGTCAAGTAAGTTGACAAGTCTTCTACTAAGAGATTAAATGTTCTCTGAATTGGTGATTTTGGATCACAATGAACCAATTGATAGTTTATTACTACCAAAAATATAAACACAAGTAGACGTCTTCTATCAAATGGTTAAGTTTTCTTTAAATTGGTAATGTTTGTATGATCACAAATCACAAATCAAATGTAGATAACTATAGTTTTCTTTAAATTGGTAGTGTTTATAATGATCACAAACTTATAGAAAAATTTGATGTCAAGTAATAAATAGTGGTTTAGAATGACTACAAATTAATGATAATAATTTATAATGACCACAAACCTAGTTATAAAAAATTTGATATTACAAATTAAAATGAATTAATATCCAAATAAATACTTTACCTCTAAACTCTTGATGATGCTCTATTATAATGACAAAGCCATTAAAATACTAAAATATCAAAAAACCTTATCCAATTGCACCCTATATAACTCTCTTTCTTGTGATCTTTGGAAGAACAATCTTATAAGTCTATGGAGGATCGTCAAGTACATCAATCTAATCTTGATAATTCACAATCACAATGGTGTTTACCTAATGGGAGGTCACATATCAATTCCAAATGGAATGTGTTTTACAGAGGGTATTACTGAAGGCGTCGCAATGATTTAGGCATACATACATCGATAATGCTATATAATTTACACTAGAGCTAAATAGAAAGATGGTTATGAAAAACAGGTGATTCAACAATATCTATTGAAAGCTCATTGGATCTGGCCTTTTATCCCTCACCTCAAAGATGGTTATGAAAAACAGGTGATTCAACAATATCTATTGAAAGCTCATTGGATCTGGCCTTTTATCCCTCACCTCATTAGACACAGAGGAAAGTCATTCCTCCAAGGATTTTAGCAAATCTAATAAGTCCATGGAGGATCGTCAATCTAATCTTGAGAATTCACAATCACAATGCTGTTTACTTATGGGAGGTCACATATCAATTCCAAATGGAATGTGTTTTACAGACGGTATTACTGAAGGCGTTGCACTGATTTAGGGATACATACATCGATAATGCTATATAATTTACACTAGAGCTAAATAGAAAGATGGATATGAAAAACAGGTGATTCAACAATATTTATTGAAAGCTCATTGGATCTGGCCTTTTATCCCTCACCTCAAAGATGGTTATGAAAAACAGGTAATTCAACAATATCTATTCAAAGTTCATTGGATCTAGCCTTTTATCCCTCACCTCATTAGACACAGAGGAAAGTCATTCCTCCAAGGATTTTAGCAAATCCTAATACTCCTTAACAGTTGAAAGTCATGCCTCAAGAGTGTGGCAAGGAATACAATCCATTCCTTTAAACGGACAGTACACATATGTACTATTAGAAATTTTGCGGCCATGCGACTTTGTATCAAATCCATGCTAGCCATTGGAAGTCTGCCATCTTGTGTCCCAAAATTTTTAAATCCACTCACGGATCTCTACCTCGCAAGAATGACTTTTTAGCTGTAAGAAATTGTAGAGAGAGTAATAGCAGAGAAATTCTATTGAACAAATTCAATTTGAAGTCCTAAAGACATAAATCATGGGGCAAGTATTACATTGTGAAGAGAAAAGAAAATGATACTATTTTGTTTGGATTTGTGTTGGCGATGCTATTGATGTTACATCAACATCTAGTGAGAGGATTCATGGCTGGGATTCCTGGTTAGGTACTGCTGAACCACTGCTGCTGAAGGACTTTTTACCCACATCCATTGATTTCTTTAATCTCTGAACTGTACCAACAGATAGTGCCCAACAAGTAATTCGCCCTTCGAGGAATTGCCCACCAAGGATCATGGAGTTATCTAAACAAAAACTATCATATCTCCTTCATGCTTTCTGTATACCACTGTTGAAATCAACCCACACCACTGTATGCTTTCATGCTCTCTATATACCACTGTTGGAATCAACCCCAATGAAAATAGTAAAGAAAAATAGAGATAAACATAAATTGCATAGATTAAGTGTTTTTTGGATTTCAAGATGACTCTTTATATCTATCTATAATGAATATCTTTTGGACTCTAAGATGACTTTTCATATTCATCTATAATGAATATCTTTGGACTCTAAGATAACTCTTCATATTCACCTATAATGAATTTGTAAATATGGATAACTCTTCGCATTATTACTCACCTCTTGTTTGTAAATATGGATAAGTCTTTGGGTCAGCCAATTTAACAGAATGGTTAAATTATAAATTCATTTTTGATGAGTTCTGTTTGGCTTCTGGGATGGTAATCAGCAATGCAAAATCCTCCTTTTTGTATAATTGCAAAGATGAAGGGGTCATCGATTCCTTGAAAGTGGTGTTTCATTATGCCTTTGACCACATTAATACAAGTTTCAAGTATTTGGGTTACTACCTGAAAGCCAACCGTTACAAAGTCGAAGATTGGCGGTGGCTGCTCCAGAAAATCGACCGACGGATTAATGATGAGTTGGTGCGAAAAAATAACTCATGGATCTATATGGAGGGAACCATCTCAAATGCTCGATGCCAGAGGAGAGGAGGCCCGAGATTGAGAGGAGGATCCAAGAGCTTTATGCTTAGGCTGGAATATTGTGGGAGCGAAGTCTGGCAATATATGTCTTGATACATATACAATGAACAACGAATTATTGTGAAACAAACCAAGCAACACAAAAATCCTAGCATAGTTGGTCAATAATCCCATCACAATAGTTGCAAAGTAAATGTTTTGCACTCACATTGACTTTAAGCTAGATAAAATAAGATAATATTGTGATATATATTTTAGAGAAACATATATATAAATATATCACTACACATTTACTCATTAATAAAGAATTATATTACAACTACACATTTACCAATTAACAAAGAATTATATCACAACTATACATTTACAAATTAACAAATAATCATTGAGCCTCTAAGTCAAATTACAATTTAACTTATTTATAAGATTAAGGATTTAGAGATAAGATTTTTTTAATGTCAAAATTTCCACATATGATAGCTAACAAAAGAAATCAAAATACAACTTTATTTTTCCAAATAACCATGAAAAATTAGAAATGTAACAAAATTACAATTCTTTGAAAGATAAATTTTAAAATCAAACCAAAAGATTTCAAATGAATTAACAACATATTTCATAAAAAAATTAATTCAACTACCTTGACATCATTAAAAAAAAACTAAAAAGCAAGCTTTTCATAATATTTGTTCTACTACTCCATTTTTACTTCATTGCATCTACTTTATTTCCCAACTTTTTATATATTCTTTTATAATTTTTAAAACAAACAAATTTACAAATTATATAAAAAATAAGATAATAATATCTTTTATAAAATCAACATGAGAAGATTATGCCACAACCATATGCATCAAATTGCATAATAATTAAAACATGTTAAAACTGAAATATTCATCATTCTGAAATTGCAAAAAATAATGAATAGAATACTATAAACTAATCGAAATATTAAGCTGAAACTCTACGATTAAATATATCAGTCATTCAAACATAGTTAGATTCCTGATCTCTATACATAAAATTGAAAACAAATAAATTTTGTGATGGAAAATAAACCATATGCTCACTATTTTCTCATAACATAAAAACAACACAGTAGCCAACTAAGTACGCTGCATGTAATCAGATAATACTAATAATTTATTAGGATTCCACCATATATCAAGTTCTGGCGAAAATCAGCCGACTATTACGTTTACGTGGCTCGTCGTAAAAAGCAAAACTTTCCAAGAAAAATAAAAATGGAGCCATCGCAACTCCCGTATTGAAAATAATTGTTCAGCCAATTGACGAAGTACCAGCTACGCCCTAATACCTTTACGTGATAAATTATACTGCATCCATTGCACTGGAAGTACGAAGTAGTTCTTTCATCAACTTCACTTGTTTTTGCCGCTGCAGATTATCAGCCTATCAGCCGGTGCGTCCTTGAGCGGATCCGACGCTAAATTGCTTTGTAGACTATGATCCGCGGGGTTTGAGGATCCAGGGGGTGCGTCCTTGAGCGGATTCAACCTTAAAATGCTTTCTTGTCTATGATAATCAGCCCTTGCGTCCTTACCACTCTCGTGAGGCCATCCATAATATCCTGTATTGGAAAACGAACGAAAAAATTAGTTAGAAACTGAACGATAACGTCCAAGTAATAGCGGAAAAAATAAAAATGGAGCCATCGCAACTCCCGTATTGAAAATAATTGTGCAGCCGATTGACATAATACCTTTAAGTTTTTGCCGCTGCAGTTGTTCTTTCATCAACTTCAGTTGCTGTTCAACTTTTTGCCGCTGCAGATTATCAACCGGTGCGTCCCTGAGCGGATTCAATCTTAAAATGCTTTCTTGTCTATGATCATCAGCCCTTGCGTCCTTACCACTCTCGTGAGGCCATCCATAATATCCTGTATTGGAAAACGAACGGAAAAATTAGTTAGAAACTGAACGATAACGTCCAAGTAATAGCGGAAAAAATAAAAATGGAGCCATCGCAACTCCCGTATTGAAAATAATTGTGCAGCCGATTGACATAATACCTTTAAGTTTTTGCCGCTGCAGTTGTTCTTTCATCAACTTCAGTTGCTGTTCAACTTTTTGCCGCTGCAGATTATCAACCGGTGCGTCCCTGAGCGGATTCAATCTTAAAATGCTTTCTTGTCTATGATCATCAGCCCTTGCGTCCTTACCACACTCGTGAGGCCATCCATAATATCCTGTATTGGAAAACGAACGAAAAAATTAGTTAGAAACTGAACGATAACGTCCAAGTAATAGCGGAAAAAATAAAAATGGAGCCATCGCAACTCCCGTATTGAAAATAATTGTGCAGACGATTGACATAATACCTTTAAGTTTTTGCCGCTGCAGTTGTTCTTTCATCAACTTCAGTTGTTGTTCAACTTTTTGCCGCTGCAGATTATCAACCGGTGCGTCCCTGAGCGGATCCGACGCTAAATTGCTTTCTAGACTATGATCCGCTGGGTTTGAGGATCCAGGGGGTGCGTCCTTGAGCGGATTCAACCTTAAACTGCTTTCTTGACTATGATGCAGGGGTTGCTGCAGCCTTAACCGGTGCAGAATATAATCAGCCCTTGCGTCCTTACCACTCTCGTGAGGCCATCCATAATATCCTGTATTGGAAAACAAACGAAAAAAATAGTTAGAAACTGAAGCGATAACGTCCAAGTAATAGCGAAAAAAATTAAGTTAATGTTATTTATGACCACCCAGGCTGCAAATGCCCGCACCATATCCATGTTCACTCCATTCGCCGAGATGCACCGGTAATCGGTTGCTAGAAGCTGGGGCAGGACCTGGGAAACCATTCTCATACCATTCATTGTTAACCGTCTGATTACATGGGACTGATTCGGACGAGGAAGGCTTCACTGGATCTGAACGGCAAGGAGGAGGAGGACCATATGCACCCAGATCGAACCTGAAAATGCTTTCTAGATGATGATGCACAGGGCTTGAGGATCCCTCCTGGTATGGACTGCAAGAAAGAGGACCATTAGGATGCTGATCTAAAAGTGGTTATGTAGTCTCTCCTGGGCCTGAGGATTTCTCTAAGTAGCTATTCTTAAGGTTACATGAAAGATCACCGAGGGGAAGAGGCAAGGTGGGATTGAAAATCTGGCCTTCCAGTGGGGGGCTAGATGGGGAAGTATTTGAGCCCAAAATTACATAGTACGCTGAAGGGGAATACTTGCCTGGGCCAGGCAAGTTCTCAGCCTTGCAAAATGACTTCAGGACTCTTCGCAATATCCAATAGAGACCAACGCTTATACAAGTAGCATATAAACTAAGTAGAAAGATTGAGAAAACATCTAACAACATAAAATCCATATTTCTAACAAAGATGCTTAACATTAGAGGACTCAAAGGTTATATTTATATACTCTCGTGTGAGAGTTATACATTGTGACTTTATTTGAGTTGTGATCTTATTTGAGTATGGTTAGCTTAAGTTCCTTTATAATTGTGTGAGAGTTATACATTGTGACTTTATTTGAGTTGTGATCTTATTTGAGTAGGGTTAGCTTAAGTTTCTTTATAATTGTAACGGTTTATCTTGGATACCATTCTCAAAATAAGGGGAAGTGTCTGAGCTTTAATGTGTATTCCATTGAAAAAAAAATTATATTTATACAAAATAATAAAATTAAACTACCATAGATATACCATAAATATAGTAGTGGTAGATATTGAAAAGCCTTTGATTTATTGCATCAACAATAACAAAATGCATTTAGGGTAGAGATAAACGTGTCAAGTTTGTAGCATTCTTGAGTTTAGTTAGAATTCTTCCTTTTTCCAGCTAATTAGTTAAAATTCTTCCTTAGTTCTCATACAAAATTGGTAGCTTTAATGAGTAACTAACTAATTAGAAGATATACTCATTGTTGAGAACTTTGACCATGAAACAAATCAATAGAATAAGGGATAACTTTACTTGACACGACAAGAGAAACCAACTATAAAGGTTGAGTTTTCCACTTATTAACTCCCTAAAATAAGGGAGAACTTGATTTGATACTACAAGAGAAAGCCAAGTTAGAAAGGTTGAGTTTGTCCACTTATTAACTCCCTAAAATAAGGGAGAACTTTAGTTGATACTACAAGAGAAAGCCAAGTTAGAAAGGTTGAGTTTGTCCACTTATTAACTCCCTAAAATAAGGGAGAATTTTATTTGACACAGCAAGAGAAACCCACTAGAAAGGTTAAGCTTGTCAACTTATTAATTAGTAGATATATTAATTGTTTAGTTAAACTTCTTCAGTTACTCTATGGACTTGTCAACTTATTAATTAGTAGATATATTAATTGTTTAGTTAAACTTCTTATGACCATGGATTTTTCCCTTTAAGGGTTTTGACCCATTTTAAGAAAATCAATCAAAAAAATAAATAATTTAAGGGAGAAATTTATTTGACACAGCAAGAGAAACCCACTAGAAAGGTTTAGTTTGTCCAATTATTAACTCTCTCTTAAAAGTAATTATCCAAGGAGTATTTTAAATAGGTTTAGGGTGTTGAATCTATTCATGAAGTCAAAAGCACAATTTAAACACTTCCAAATTTAAATAGACTACTCCATTTAAATATTTTACATTTTTGACTTTTTTGGGTAAATATTCTGGTTTGTTTTGTATAAAAAAATCTAAGTAAAACCATAATAATTATAAAATTAAAATTGTTCGAAAACAAGTGCAAATCATTGATTATTTAGCTTACACCATATCTTTGTTATTAGAAGTATTTATGATGCTTTCAGGTGTATTTAGATGATTTTGTACAAGTTTACTTTCTAATCTTATTGAATTTTTATTTGGTTATTTGTTAGAAATCAATAATCTTCAAAATGTTTTTTACATGGGTTAATGTAGAAGTTCAAAACAATTGGGTGGACACATAGAGTTTTATCCTTTTCTTATTGCAATGGGAATGTGCACGTATTGTTTTTTTCTAACACCATTTTTGTTTAAATAAATTTGGATCCAACTAAATCTCCACACAAACCATTGTCACCATGGAAAATAAGTTACCACACCAATTTTTTAATTCGAAAATAACATACACATGTTTCTAAATACTCATACATTAGTAACATGTGCATGCTCCACTGTAAAAATAAATTTAAAAATGTTACTATTATTTTATGTCTTTCCCTCGAGCCACTTCCACTTCATTTTTTCATCTCTGAATGCAAGCTTGCTTTTCTAAAGTAGGCCCAATCTTGACAGGACAAATAGGAGGGGCATTGCCATCATTGGCACTAGCCACTTTGCATAGAGAAGCTTTCATTTCCATGTAGATTTAATTTGAAATGCGAGTTTATATATATATATTTATATAATTCATTAATCTATAGATGAACCTAGAAACTTAATTGGAAAACATAGTAACACGGGCGCCACTTCACTTCATTGCATCATTGCTTCCACTAGCCAATTATCTTATATATCCAAATATATATTACCATGATAAGAGAGTACTACTCAAATGGAACTACTATAATTGAATATAAGGAAACATATGATTGTTTAGATGTTCATTGACCTTAGAACCAACTAACTAGGATTAAGTTTACCGGCTTTCATAGACCTTTCTTCCTATTAATGGGATCGCTTGTACAATGATGTATGCATCCTATAATAAAATGAGATATATACATTCTTGCATTCTAGGACAATAAACATACCATTTTGGAAGTGTAATACTCTCCAATAAGTTGAAATCTCTCACCTTCAGGAACACATAGTTTTCTTCATATTGTAGAGTAACCCATCTTGGATATGATAGTCAACCTTTTTGTTATCTTCTTCTACATGGAATAGGCCTCGTAGCCTCCAAAATACCTCCTTCAAGTTATCATCTTTTGTGTATTCCTCCTTGTATGCATTGTGGTTGAAGGTTTCCATATGCATAAGAGTACCCAAATTTGTGGTCTTGGTTGTAGATGGCCTTGAAAGCATGTCCACCAACTTGTTTGTACTTCCCTTCTTGTATTTGATGATTAGATGGATTTGTTGTAGAAATCTCATCGACCTGTAGTGTTGGGTTTGTTGTAGCTTACTCTAAGGTTGAAAATATTGTAGTGGTTGTTGATCAATGTGAATGATGGTCTCCTTAAACATTATATCGTAATTCAATTTATTAACATATTGGACCAAGGAATAGTGTTCCTTGTCATATGTAGGGTAATTCAGGACTTCTCCTTGGAACATTTCAGATGCTATGATATTTCCCTTACTCCTTGCGTCAAAAATTCTCCTGTATCATATCCATTTGCACATGGATCCAATTTGAAAGGATTTCACAAGATGGGAAAAGTTATAACTTGCTCCTAACTGATATTCTGTTTGATCTCTTCGAAGGATTTCTATTGATTCTTTCCCCACTAGAAACCCTTGTTGCTAGCTATTATGGAATGGAGAGAATAGTAATCATCGGAATACTCAATACATATTCCCCCATAGTAATATTGATATGATGTCATTTCCATGATAAATTGATAGTTCCTCCATCTGCAATCATTACTTGAAACTCAAGTGTTGGATATACAAAGCAATTGAGAGCTTTGGCTAATTTACAATGAATGAAATTATGAGTATTACCATAATCAATCAACACTGTTACCTTTTTCTTTTTGATATATCCTTT
Organism: Larix kaempferi; assembly: GCA_027924585.1. Taxonomy (NCBI): domain Eukaryota; kingdom Viridiplantae; phylum Streptophyta; class Pinopsida; order Pinales; family Pinaceae; genus Larix; species Larix kaempferi. The sequence continues at coordinate 15,670,870 of BSBM01000229.1, read as the reverse complement.
GATCTTGAGAGTTTGAGGAGTTTTAATACCATCCAATGCATGACAGGATATGGTGGGAGTGATCTCTTCGGAATTAGTATCTTATTTTTCTTGATCTTGATACGGTTCATGTTCTTTTGGTTCTTCTTCTTCACAATCTATGTAGAATAATTTCTTCTCACCACACTTATGTCCCTTACTATACTTGCTTCCACAATTGAAGCATGAGACTTTTTTTTTCTTTCCTCTTTTTGTTGAGGTGTTAACCTTTGAGGTGGGTTAGAATAAGGAACATTATTCTCTCGGTATGTGTTGGAGTTGGTAGTTCTACTAGCGATCATCATATTTTTACTTTGAACCTTCCTTTCCATCATGAAGGCCTTCTCCAAGGATGGTGGTTGAAAGAGACGAACCTCATGTTGAATTTTATCCTTCAAGGTGTCAATAAATAGCTCCAACATATTATCTTTTGAAATGTTCTTCACTCTAAGTCTTAGCTTCTGAAACTGCTTGATGTGCTCCGTAATTGGACCTTTTTTCTTGAGATTTATTAATTGGCTAAAGAAGGTGTTTCTATTAATATCCCCATAATGTGCAATCAATTCTTCAGTGAATATAGACCAAAATATAATAGAGTCCTATTTATGGTCACAAAGCCATTGGTACCATACAAATTGATCAGGATCTAAATATAATGATGCAATAGTTACCTTTTTAAAAGTTGGAACTTAGTGTATATCAAAGAATTGCTCCATCTAGAATATCCATGTTATTGGATCATTTCCATCAAACTTTCTCATGTCAATATTGGGAAGTTGGGTACCCCTTGGTGACCATCCCTGATGACTTTCATTACTAGAATCATTTCCTCTTGGAATATTCTTATTCATGGAATGTTTCTTAACATGGAAATTATCTTTATCCTCCTAAGTATCCAGGAACACATCATCACCTATAGGGGGAGTATCCCTTGCATTTTGTATGAGATTAGCAATATTTTTCATATTTCCCATCAAATTCTCCTTTAATTGAGTAAATCAGTTGTTATCATCTAAACTCTCATATTTTCATCCATTTTATTCAACTTCTCCTCTAAATTAACTAAATAATTCTTTTTACAGACCCTTTAATCATATCTTCCAACTAGGACACTCCAAAAGATAGGTCTTCCCTTTCATTGTACATCGGGGATGGGTCCTCTGGTGGTTTGAGTGCAGTGTGATTTTTTACACTTCCTTTTGGTGGCATTTTGAAAAATATAAATATAAATATAAATAAATATATATAAATATATAAATATATATATATATATATATATATCACTCCATAGGTGTCGCAAGGCGCCTCGACGGGGTTCTTGCTTATCTGTTAACACACAAAGCAAACACACAAAGGGCTCACACAGATATTATGCGAACTGGAAATGTCGTGGAGTTGGCTTCCTCTATTAAAGTGAATGAATATTACAATGTACAAATATAGAGTAAACTATCAAACAAGTCGGCCTTAACCTGTTACAATATAAAGAAATCATCTGTCTTTAGTGTGTTTCTTCTCATCGTGTGTGATCCTCTCCTCCTCTCAGACTTCTGCAACATGCATGAACGAATGAGCTATGAGAGACGAGCGATCCCTTCCCATGTGCCTTCACACTGCTCTTCTACCCTACTGTTGCGCATCCCGATGTCTACTCCAACACCCAAGACAGTCTTTCTCTCTATCTGCAGATCTTCCCTGATCACGCAGATTTGTAACTCTGCGGCTGTCAGCGCCCTCAGGCCGTGCTGCACAACCTTCCCTTGTGGCGACATCTGGCATGTCTTCATCCACCTTCATAAATTCCTTAACTTCTCCAACAACCACGAATTCCTATTGAGTACTTCGCTTGACTTCCACACGTCCTTTTTGACAAGATACAGTAATCCGTCATGTCGGCCATACTGTCTGTCAGCTTCTGTACCTCAAACTTTCCTGTCGACTTTACTTCGACAGTTTTCGCCTACCTACCTGGCTTCAACTCACCAGTCTCCATAGCTTCTTCGTAACCACCTCTGTCGGCATCGCCTATGACTAGAGTGCTCATTATGCTTCGCCCATCCGTCGGAATTCCCGTCGATCGGACTGAATTCTGAATTGTTTTGCACCAATGGCCATATCGACTATCTTCTAGTCGATCCTCTCTTGTTGGTTCAACCTACCAACTTATCGCCCTGATTCTAGTCGCCCTGCTTTGACTGTTCATTCACTTGTCAGCCCGATATGTCGTTGTCCACTCCGACTCATCCTCTACTGTCAATTAGTTTTGTGTCGACTGATCTCTACACTCTGGCCTATTGCCTCTCCTCAGCCAACTGTGTCAATTATACTTTCGACACTTCTTCTGCAGCTTCAGCTTTCGCTTCTTTTCCGTTGCCTCCTATTCTACCAGTTCTATGACGCAACCATCGATCCATCTAATCTCTTTTGGTCTTACATCGTCTTCACCCTTCTCGACCACTTTGATGTAGTCGGCTTCTTTATGTCAGTGTCACCTCCAACTTGCCTAGTTCTATGACTAGCCTTAGCTCTACTGCGACTTGGCCCCTCGACCGAAGTCTGCTCTTGGTCATTCATCGACCATCTGGACTAACTATCCCTTTCTTCAATCAGAAGGAAACCACCCTCTGTATGTGACTCCTACGGTCACCCTAATTGGCCTCTGATGCGACCAATCTTTGTTGACCATCTGCTGTCGACTGCTCTTCCGGTCCTCCAACCATCTTTGCCGGTGTCAACTCCCAACTGCTTTCCACATCCTGGTCGGTATCACCTTCGACCATTCTCCACTTTGTCGACTATCAGCCATCAGTCACCTCTGGACCGGAAACCTCGCAACTCCACTACTCATGTTGACTGTCATCGCCCTTACCCTAGAGGCCGTCGACTATCCTCTGGGCATCTTCTGTTGGTCATGCCCGACTGCTTCTCTTGGTATTGGATGCGCCTGCATTAGACTCCCGAGGTACGAAAAGAACTACGTCCTCGGTTATGAACTCCTATCTTGACTTCCCCTTTCTCCATTTGCGTCAGCTTCGATGCCGAACTTGGTACCAAAAACAAGTTGGTCCATCCCCATCTCCTCTCGACTCTATCAAACTCATGTTCGATTCTTCCAGAACTTGTTTGTTCTGTTCCATCCTGGTGGTTTAAATTGTCTGTCCCGACAACTCGTTCCGCAGACCCACTCCTTGTGTTGACTTGTTTGGGGTGTTGCTACTCCTCAACAACTTTGTCGAAATGTCCTTGAATTTTTGAACGTTATCTTGGGATTTTCTTCCCACTTTACCTATCGCATCAGACTCGGTGGCTTGCATCTCCTCTGCAAGTTCCTTCTCCATCCGCAGCAAACTCACTACCGCCTTCATGGAACCACCTTCCACCGCAAGTTGACCTCCGACTTGCATCACCTCTTCCAACCATGGATGTCGACTCACATGCATGTCGACTACTTCCTCGTCTAGGTCCTTCATGGCATTCTCACCAACCCTTTCCTCTGCACCCACGCATAGGGATTCTTCCGACTTATCAGTCGAAGCCCCTTCCTCTATGCGGCTCACTGGAAGACTTTCTATCCTACCTTTTCCCACAGCGGCTGCTCCATTGTCTTCGTTGAAGTCGGCAACAACACTTCCACCGCTTCTTGTCTTAGTCATGTCAGGATTTTCATCAACAACTTCGTCAGTAGCTTCGACGTCTGCTTTATATCCACTCGTGTGAAGGTCGCCTACCTTCACCTCATCAATCGATTCTTCGACTGAAATCGTGGCCTCCTCGACAGTCCTCACACTCAACTGTCCTTCCAGCTCATCGACCTTCTTCTCGTCCGACGGTTCTTCCACAATCCCTGTAGGTGACTGCTCCTGGGAGTTCTCAACTGGCTCCCTTTGTGTGGCACTCTCCTTGCACTTGTCGGCCTCCCGCATGTCTGACTCTTTCGCAACTCTTACGCAAGATTGTTCTTGCACTTCCTTGAGTGCTTGCACCTTCAACTCGATCAGTGCATTTATAGCCCTTGCCTCCTCAACTATGAGGCGTTTCTTCTTCACGAGTTTCTTTAGGGATATGTCCTGGTGGATGGGTTCTGCACACCCTTGGGCCAGTTCCATGGCTCCAACTTCCCTTACCAGTTTCCTCAGGTTCTTCACAAACCCTTCAGGAAGTGTCCCTTCCTGAGATCTCTGCGTCGGTTCACATCCGACCATTCTACACAACCTCCTGAAGGACTCCATCTGTTTGTCCATGCTATCTGCAACTCTACCCATGGCCATAACTATGGAGCTACAATGTTCATGGGATTTGACAGCTTGTCTCTGCAACCTGTTCAGGAAACTCTACCCGACCTCATGTCAGAGTTATCCCCTCACTGATCTTTTACTGATCTTTAGCTCTAACCAACCACAATTGGAGCTGTTATCCTTTGCCCAATCGCAACCGGACTTCCACAATCATGCACAACTCAACCCAACCACAACTGGATTTGTTTAACGCACTTGCAGGCTTAATACCTCCTAACGCTCTTCTGCGCACAGGACTCACTTCCTGCTCTTGTATAGCTATCCTTCAGCTCTCAATATCCTATGGTTCTGATACCACCTGACACAAGGCAGGTTGGTATAGGCGTCTCCTCCAACCGGACTCGCTTTTGGCCTCTGGACCAATTGACGCAAGTCAGGTTGGTATAGGCGTTTTCCTCAACTGGACTCGCTTCCGGGCTCTGATACCAACTGATGCAAGTCAGATTGGTATAGGCGTTTTCTTCAACCGGACTCGCTTTCGGGCTCTGATACCAATTGACGAAAGGTGCCTCGACGAGGTTCTTGCTTATCCATTAACACATAAAGTAAACACACAAAGGGCTCACACAGATATTATGCGAACTGGAAATGCCGTGGAGTCGGCTTCCTCTATTAAACTGAATAAATATTACAATGTACAAATACAGATTAAACTATCAAACAAGTCGGCCTTAGCCTGTTACAATATACAGAAATGATCTATCTTCAGTGTGTTTCTTCTCACCGTGTGTGATCCTCTCCTCCTCTCAGACTTCTGCAACATGCATGAACGAATGAGTTATGAGCAACGAGCGATCCCTTCCCCTGTACCTTCGCACTGCTCTTCTACCCTACTATTGCGCATCCCGATGTCTACTCCAACACCTGAGACAGTCTTCCTCTCTATCCACTGATCTTCCCTGATCACACAGATCTGCAACTCTGCGGCTGTCAGCACCCTCAGGCCATGCTACACAACCTTCCCTTGTGGAGACATCTGGCATGTCTTCAGCCACCTTCATAACTGCCTTAACTTCTCCAACAACCACGAATTCCTATTGAGTACTTCGCTTGACTTCTACACGTCCTTTTTGACAAGCTACAGTAATCCTTCATGTCGTCCATACTGTCTGTCAACTTCTGTACCTTGACTTTTCCTGTCGACTTTACTTCGACAGTTTTCGCCTGCCTACCTGGCTTCAACTCACCAGTATTCGCAGCTTCTTCATAACCACCTCTGTTGGCATCCCGTATGACTAGAGTGCTCATTATGCTTCACCCATCCGTCGGAATTCTCGTCGATAGGACTGAACTCTGAATTGTTTTGCACCAACGGCCATATCGACTATCTCCTAGTCGATCTTCTCTTGTTGGTTCAACCTACCAACTTATCGCCCTGATTCCAGTTGCCCTGCTTTGACTATTCATTCACTTGTTGGCTCGATCTGTCATCATCCACTCCGACTCATCCTCTGTTGTCAGTCGATTTTGTTTCGACTGATCTCTACACTCTGGCCTATCGCCTCTCCTCAGGAAACTATGTCGATTATACTTTCGACACTTCTTCTGCGGCTTTAGCTTTCGCTTCTTTTCTGCCGCCTCATGTTTTTCCAGTTCTGCGACGCAACCATCGATCCATCTGATCTCTTTTGGTCTTACGTCATTTCACCCTTCTCGACCACTTTCATGTAGTCGACTTCTTTACATCGACGTCACCTCTGACTCGCCTAGTTCTACGACTAGCCTCAGCTCTACTATGAATTGGCCCGCCGACCGAAGTATGCTCTTGGTCATTCATCGACCATCTAGACTAACTGTCCCTTTCTTCAATCATAAGGAAAACGCCCTCTGTATGTGACTGCTACAGTCACTGTAATTGGCCTTTGACGCGACCAATCTTTGTCGACCATCTGCTGTCGGCTGCTCTTCGGTTCCTCCAACCTTCTTCGCCAGTGTCAACTACCGACCGCTTTCCATGTCCTAGTCGGTATCACCTCTGGACCGGAAACCTCGCAACTCCACTACTCATGTCAACTATCATCACCCTTACCCTAGAGGTCATCGACTATCCTCTGGGCGTCTTCTGTCGGTCATACCCGACTTCTTCTCTTGGGCTTGGATTCCCCTGCATCAATAGGTTTCACCACAATCATATCCTTCTACTCAAGGTTATTAAATTTAAAATTGTGTACCTATTTCAAACCTTGATTGGAAGATTGTTTTATGGCCGAATAGAAACTGAGATCAATTTGAAATTTATGCTCCTCTAGGTCTGAAACTTCGGCTTGTTGTATCTTGGTGTTTCCTTTTTCAAGTGCCATGAGTCTGAACTAATTCCGATCTACCAGTAAGAAGTTATTGCAAATCTCCCAACACTTCTTATTTTTTGTCTTTCTAGAAGAGTGAACTTGTACAGTTTTCCATGTGTCCACTATTCCAGATCTGAGGTTGAAAACCCTAACATAGATACTATGGTTTATATTCTTCTCATGCAATAGGTATCACTCAATTTGGATCTCGCATGCCTTAAATATGACCTTTTTTCCCAGAACAACTCTTTTAGATTAGTTTTTTGTACTAGTAAGAAACCCTAGCACAACGACTATCTCTGAACCTGTAATGTCTCAGAATATTAAAATTGGACTACCAATAGCTTGAACTTTTTTCGAGGTGGTATTTTAGTCTCATTGTATGCATCCTTGTAGAAAAAAAATTATAGTGAAAATTCCAAGATGACTCGTTTTAAAGAAATAAGTCACGAGGAAATAGCTTTGATACCAAATGTTATGCAGCAAATTTCCAAAAAGAGCATGAAAAGAGAAGAAATAGATTAGAAAGAGTAGTCCATGAATTTAATGAAGAAAATAAATGAATAACAAGCCTCTTCGAGGGGAAAACCTCCTTATACAATTTACTAAGTACACAAGACAAGATAAGACAAGATGCTCAAATGAAAATATCTCCTTTCTATATATAGGAGATTGAGAGGTACAATCACAGCTCACTTATCCACTAATATAACCATCCTAATGATAATTACACGAGGGGTTCACTCAGTGAACTTGTTACATAGCACGACCGTTCACATGATATTAAAGAATATCCCTAATTTCACTAAATATTGGAAAATGCCTCCTAAAATTGTATTATTGAACCCCCCTCCCAATATACCTTTCCAATTAAGAAAACCCCTAGTTTCACCAAATATTGTAGGTATCCATTTTTAATACCCCTTTATATCATATTATCAATTTGTAGCAAACAAGATCCCTAATGTATCTTAGTATAAGAAAACATGATGCTAAATAAAATAATAGTATAATGCTAATAATGATCCCACAAGGATTTCAGGGGTCAATTTGAAGAGTTGGATAGTGGAATACCCAACGAAATATTAATGGGGAAGGAAAATGTTTAAAAGGAAACCTATTCAAGATATCATTGTAAAAAAGAATGTAAAATACTGATATTCCAATAGTCAATGAAATTCTTAGAAAATATTAGAAATGCATATGTTTCACAACACATCCTGCCAATCTACCAATTTTAGATCATGTAAATACAAGTATATCCATATAGAGCTCATGTTTTCCACAAGTTTAATAAATTGGAGGTATGAATTGAGCCCATGATTTGGAGGTTTGAATCCATCCCACAATTTGAAGGTTATTCCTTATCCCACCCAAATAAAATAACCCCTGATATTTATATTACTATGTCAAATTAAACCCCCCCCTTGACCCCTTGATACAAGGCAATATATTTTTGAGTTTTTTAGGAGTATTCAAACCCCCAATATGAATGGACATGATATGATATTGCCTCGCTAGTGAAGCCCCCGTGGATAATTACCACTAATGTACCAAATCCGACATCAAAACTAATGTAATGCACCACAATATAGGGGGAAATGTGCCCCTATTTAGGGATTAACATTATGTATTACCTAAATTAGAGTATGCTAGACCAGATTAAATTTTATTTATGATCACATGAGACCTTGTAAGATTTGTGGGAGCTAAAGTACTATATAAACTACTTAAAATTCATATAAAATTTAGTGATTCTATCTTACTTTACATGTCAGTTTTACTGATCAATCGATCCCTTGTTTCCTCCAAGCTACTTGATCCTTTGCTTCCTTCCTTCTTTTGTGGAAAGCACAAGATGTTTCATGGTTGATTTTGTATTTTCACAAACCTTGTGGATGCATGAAATTTACAATTCTTGTATGCGTTATTGTCCCCACATTGAAAATATTTTGAGAAAGTTGATTTTGTTTCTTTTGAAATGCGCACTTCAATATGACCTCCTATAAAAGATTTACATGCATTAGTGTAGCAACCATGTCCAGTTAGATGCAGCAACCGTATTGAATAATAAATAAGAATAATATATTTGATGATGATAAATTTACAATAAGATCGTCTTTTATAGGGCTTGAGAAGTCATAACGAAGGGTTACGACCTTTCCTAGTAACCTAATAATCTATTAATGTATAAATAATAATATTAATTAAATATTCATAGCATTGCCTTCCCCTTAGGAAAGCTTTGTCCTCAAAGCTTCGATTATCATTGTCGTCTTTTCATTCTCGTTTTGTGTTGAAACAATGTCATTACTTCCTTTATGTCTTTTTTAGAAGTGGTATTAGTTATATGCTTGGTATTTACGCAATAGTTTGTCATCTTCCTTTCATTTGTATCTTGAATTTGTACTCCAGTATGTTTATTATTGTTATCCCATTTTCCTTGTACATGAATACGAGGAGTATTTTTGTGACTGACCATATCAAGCCTTGTTTTAGAAGTCGCTTGTCCTACGATATTTAGGATGTCATCACGTAATGTTTTCATTTTATTATCCTTATGAGTTATCTCAAGAAGTGGCGTTTCGTGAGGCTTCTCACACTCAAAGTCACTTGATAGTGTTACATTTAGGTTTCTCCAGGGTGGTAGAAGAGTTAAGGTAGAAGATGAATCTACAATATCTGATTCCTTTGACTTGGATTCCTTTGCATATTGTAGGATCCATCTTTTGTCATTGTATGGATCATCCTTATTGTCAATGATACTGGCTTGACTCTCATTATGATCTTGGTTGAGCTCATCTTTATCAAAAATATTATTGGTATTTTGGTCATCCCTACGATATTTAGTCTCCTTGTCTTGTTTATTGTCTTGACCAATTTTGTTACTCTCATTTTTCTTGACATAGTGGTCCAACATATCTGAATTACTCATATGGTTTGTATTGAACCTTAGTTTTTGTAACATTTCCATTATGGTATTCTAGTTCTGTGTCATGATGCTCAAGTTTTGTGCCATGGTGCTTATGTTCTGTGTCATCGCACACATCTTGTTATCTAACTCTTTTTGTTTCTCGTGCATGATGTCTACTTTGTCATCAAGTTTTCTTCCTAGTACTAGAACAACATCTTCTTTAATTCCTTTCTTAAGTGCCTTGTTATTTTTCGTTTCTTCTTTGAATTTTTCTTGGTTGGCAACGAGGCCCTTGATGTCCTTTTCCAATTTCTCAAGTTTGTCTTTTAATTTCGCCTTGGTCTTGGACCTTGTATGCAGAGGTGTGTACTTCGACGCTATTTTGGTTTGTGAGGGTGAAGTGATACTCGAGAGATTTGGGAGATTTGTGTGCAGGCTTGATTAATTAATAATAATAATTATTATTAAAATTAAGTGGTAGAAAAAAAAATATAATAGTTATTATTATTTGAAAATGATAATATTATTATATATTATAAAGTTTAGAATATAGAAAAGTTAAATATTATAATTATTTAACTTTATCTTTTTTTTTTTGAATTTTGTTTTTCGTTAGGGTTAACGTGACGCTAGTGGAGGCGTTGATGGAGTGAGAGGAGGGAGTGAAGATGGCGCAAGGAGCAAAGTGGAGGGGAATCGAAGGTGGAAACGTAGGTATGGAGTGGAGCAGTGGTGGGGCGTGGGTGGCACAGCAGGGCAGGGAGTGGCGATGGGAGTAGTAGGGGAAGTGGCGAGTGCGTAGGTGTTGCAGCCGTGGTTAGGGTTTTGTGTGGGATGACTAGTGGAGGGAGGTAGGTGAGACGCGAGGAGAGTGCTGCATTTGAAATGTGAGGTGCAGCGTGGAGGTGGGGTATGGAAGGACGCATGCCTAGGTGGAAGCATGGGGAGTGGCGACTGTGGGATGATGACAGTGGAGGGAATGAGAGAAAGTGCTACGGGGGTGAGGGAAGAGAGAAGTGCAGGAGCAGAATGCTCGGGGAGAGAGAGAGCGCATGAGATCGAAGTGTGGAGATGAGAGTGGACGACGATCCCAGTTGGAGTGTTGGAGTTGATGCCAAACGCAGCTCTGATACCAAATGCAGCAACCGTGTCCGGTCAGATGCAGCAACCGTATCCGGTTGGATGTTAATAGTCGAATCCAACTCTCATATTGAATAATAAATAAGAATAATATATTTGATGATGATAAATTTACAATAAGATCACCTTCTACAGGGCTTGAGCAATCATAACGAAGGGTTACGACCTTTCCTAGTAACCTAATAATCTATTAATGTATAAATAATAATATTAATTAAATATTCACAACAATTAGTCTTTTTTAATCATAAATTGTTTAAACTGACACATGTAACTATGCTTTGTCCCAATTTATGCAAATTGAATGTTTATTACGACTAAAATGTTTTCCCACCTTTTTCTAAATAAAGTGGTGCATTAGTACAGATTTATGGTTCTTAAAGGAATTCATGATTTTCATATTATTTACAAATTTTGTTTTTAAATGTTTGAGAAGTAAAAAAACCTACAGTCTTAATGTTTTTCTGCTTTCCTATCCCTCCTACAACTGTTGCATGCCTATTACAAATCCTTAATCCAATATTGAATAAAGTATCATATGCACAAATAATAGTCCTTAAGAACTCATATCCTATATCTTAATCATCGCAACTTCAGATTCCATGGAGTCATTATTTTGTTATGTAGGTTTTGATGACTATGGTATACCATGCCAAGATAGTGACATGAATAAAATCATGTCAACCAACAATTTATGGGACAAACCATATAGGTTTTCATTACAATGGCATGGCAGTCTTTTCCATGCTCATTACAAGATTCCCTATCCATGGAAAATCATATCAATCCACAATGTATGTTGATGTTTCTTAGTTCATGAACCAACTGCATCGGTATAATCAAGCTTTTCCATTTTAGTGATCTCAAGTTCACTTCTATGGGGACTATGCATAATTTAGGTCTTAATGCTTGTAGTTGACCACATAAGTCTTTTATTAATATTGCTCTTGTTGTATGGTCCAAATATCTATATGAGACTCCAGTTACATATGGATCTCTTCTTACCACATTTCCATTGTTTCTCTTTGATTAACACTACATTTCTTTTTCTTTTTGAAGTTGCGTTGTTGTAAACAACCCAACCTGTGGGGATAAATCTATGTAAATGAAACATTTTTCACTGGGATATTTTCATACATGGAAAATGGAGTGATGACCAAACTCAACTTTGTTATGATTGTGAATCATGCAAAGCTAGTGTTTTTCCAAAATTGAAGCATGGCTGGCATAAGTTTTTTTTAACATTGTGATTTTCATATTTCTTGTAGTGGTGTATGTTATTGGATGCGATGCATTAAAAAATGACTTATTAAGGGACAATTATGAGTATCATGGAAAAGTTAGGAAGATAAATTCCTAGTCTAGTAGGCTAGACCTTTTAGAGTCATTATATTTTTGTGTTAGATCAAACCCTCTTTTAGTTTTTAGGCCAATAAAATAGTTTTTATTTTTTGCATATTTCCTTTCGAGGTTTCTTTACAATTATGCTCTTGTATATTTACATCAATAAATAGTTATTTTATTTGTCTTCCCTTGGCATGTTGTACCTTTTCATGGTTTGGATATATTTTTTAACATAAATTTTAATGATGCAAATCGGGGGATTGGAGCTATTTATGTTTTAAACAATAATATTTAGTCATTTGTTTGTATTGATCCTTACCAACTTTCGGTCTTTCATAAATCAAGTTTAACCCAATATATAGTTATCATGTTTATATGGCTTTCCTAAGATTCTCTACCGTACTTGTCTTTAAAATTCTTTGTATTTTTTTCTATGTATTTCTAGCCATTGTGTTGGAATGTTTATTTGCTAGTACGTAGTGATTATATTGCTAGGGTTGATTACTAATAGGTATTCATGTTGTACATTGTGAATTCTTTATAGATTGAACAAAACATGATCCCTCTACCAACAGGTCTTCAATGTGAGTATATTTAAATCAGCAAAGATAGTAAGTTCAATGGCAAGATTGTAAGGTTACAAGGGCTTGTTGGCCCGATTTTATGACCGAGGCCAACTAAAAGTGCAATTAAAATCCTAAGATGCAAATTAATCTAATCTATGATGCAATTTAAAAAAAAGCTGAAAAACAGAAAATTTAGTAGCTCCTAAACTGTAAACAACAGTTTAGTAGCTCCTAAAAATCCCATAGGTTCAACTACAAAATAAAATCGAAAATTGTAACTAATATATTCTAACTATCCTGATCAGGAGCAAACTTGAAAGTTGACATGTAAAAGAATAATTTCAGTTTAGTAGTTTATTTAAAAATAAAGTTTAAATAAACAATTAAACGTTTGAAGCACATCAATATCATAAGATTAAAAATAACCTTTTACATATTGTTTACACATCAAATTTGCAGTCATCTAACATGATCAATTGAGTAAAGAATATTAATTTATAAAAGAGCATAAGATCTCTCAGCAAACTTCTATTCAAATGTAAAAAATAAAATCTTACAGATCCCAATCAAGTACGAAGATGATTGCACAATCACTAATCTCTGGTCTCAAATTATGCCTGGGTAGAAACAACACAAGGCTTCCATCGATATCCAGAAATAGTAGCAGAGAAGATTACTGATTCTTCTTCTGGAATAAACATTACAGAAAAATGAATATCCATAGTTCCCAGGTAAAGACCTTCAGAAACTGCAGAGCTCTCTTCCCTCTGGCAGCGTCTCCCCTCCTATCAATAAACATAAAGATTTATAAACAGAAACAGAACTGAGAATAACAAAGTCCTCTCTATTTTGCTGAGAAACCCCCCTGTTCATAAATCAAACTATTGCTCCTTTTATAGTCTATGAGAGTTGGTGCTGAGACTTCAATGTCAACCTGAAACCATTGGACTCTCCTGAATGTTCTCGAATTCCACGAAGTGACCGCCATCTGCTTCGTCATATTTTAATGAATCTGGTTCCCTTTGATGAGTTCACCTTCCACGATGCTGCTTTGCGAATGATCCAGTTCCTTTATTCTAAAACAGGTAAAGTTATCTTTACACTTGTCAGAGTAATTATTCATTCTGTAGAAATTGATGCTTTCGGCGTCATAAACACGCAGCAAATGGAAGTATATTGACGCAGAGGCTTTATTCTTCCATGGGCACGGGTTTAATTTGTTTAACTCCTCCATCGCTTTAGAAATTCTTCTCTCCATAATCTTTTGAAACCTGCACTGAAAAAATACAAATAAAAATTGTGCAAATCAATATCAATCGAGAAAGGAAAACAATAGTTCATCCGTAATAAGAATCAAATTATTCTGAATAGTAAAACAATAAGATGGGTAAAGAAAATTCCCCTTCTTCGTAACAGCCTTCAGTTGGGTTAACCGGATCATGCATTAGTGAATAACTGCTCCTTATGCTGACCGTATACTTCTGTCTTTATCGTGGAATTGCAACAGAAGGACCATAAATATATCGCCAAAGTCAAGGTCAATTCGCTGCTTGCTTGAAATCTGGATGCCTATCATAAGGGTTAACGCAGTCTTGGAGATATTTCTGGAGCTGATTCGGCATAGTAATTTCTTTTATTTTATCATTGAACTATCGTTTATTCCCAATTTCATCTTGTTCTTCAATTTGGTGAAAAAGTGGAGATAAGAGTGGAGAACGTCAAACAACCTTTAATCTTTCAATGTATTGGTGTACATGGGCTCCTCGTTCTTAGGAATTATCTACAGTTTGTTGAGAATCTAATAATGAAGACTGCACTCTTCATCGGTGATATACAATTTTAACCAAAACAAACTTGAACAGATCATTCAACCAGGAGTGATTCCCTCCATTAATCTCTGAGATCTGGTATTGTTTTTATAGCACCGCCTGGGCATTTATTTACCAACTTATTAATCAATGTACATGGTTGTTCCCAAACAAACTCATAACCTGGCACTTTAAGATAACCGCAAAGCTGGAAGCTCGTAAAGCTGATCTCTTTGATGACGCGTGACTTACTCGAATTTACTTCATGGACAGAAGACCTTGGATTCCCCTCCTAATTCCCTTGGTGGCTCGCTTAACTCCCATTTGCTATGACACATAATCGTTTTTCTGCTGGCAGGTTAATGGCACATTAACGTACATGTATGCAATTTTGAGAATCTCGTGGCAACAACTCAGAAGTTAGGTCCTTATTGTTCTGCATTTTAACCTCTCCTTTTTTTTATTTTGTTATCCCTGTATTATCTACAAATGGCAAAATTCATTTAATCAAATTCGTCAGGTATCTTATGCAAATTTGTAATTCACGATGTTAAAAACTATGTCTGAAGATATTTGTAATTCCTGGTGATAATTTTTTTAATTATAATGTAACGCCATTCCGTTTACATTTGTAGCGGTCAAAATAACAAAAATGTATCCATTTTACGTAGGTCCATGCTCATCATTGAATTGGCATATTACCATTTTGTAATAGCATCCTTTCTCGTAAATCCTGCAACAAAATAAATTTATAATTAGACCATCTTCCAACCAATATGACATACATTTATTCCCTGCAAATTGGATTGATAAACTAACGATTTTGACAGAATGTAAATGTGCTGCGATTTCATTCGATCCATGTTAATAATATTATGGCATTGACCTTTAGCGAACCGGTGATGTAGTAATTCTTAGCCACTTAAATGTTTGAAATGCTAGTCTCGTAAAATTTAATGGAAAATTATACTACTCCATGAGCTTAACTCCATGCCACTTTATCTCTTGCATAAAAAATACAATATGAAGAAAGGCATGGAAATATTTTAATAAAATAATACACCAATGATAAAAAGAGCCTATGAGAATAGCTTTTACCAAATATGATGTAAATACTTGTGATTTAAAAATTCTCATTTGCCTTTTTATATATTATATAATTTTGGCCCATATTCACGTTGGTGAAATTATGTGTTGAATTGAAATAAGGATTAGAATAATGGCAACCAAAAGAGTGTATTGAAGTTTTAATGATTTATTTTATATTTCCAAAACTTTACATGAGTTAAGAATAAAAAATGAAAATAAAAGTAAAGAAGGAACACTTTTACTTACTATTGGGAGTTTGGTTAAGTTGCTATTATATATCATTAATAATATTAGAGATATGAAGATCAATAATCATTAATGATAAACCATGAAACAATTTAGACCAAGTTGAAAAGGTAGAGAAGTATTCCATGTTACAAGATTATCTTATTTGCACTTAAGTTAAGGAGTCATCCAAAATGAGAACCCTATGCAAATGTTGTTCAATCATTGGAAAACTTAGAGACCCACACGACAAGAATCATCCAAATGACCCAAATCCTTAAAGGTGAAAACCCAGTAAGAAAAACTAAAAGAAACTAAAGACTACATATTTACAAAAATACTAATGGGGCTGCCTTTATTTTTGCAAAATAAAGGGGGGTTGTTGGTGTGCCAACAGGTCTCTATTCATTTTTGGAGCCTGTGATACCCTTGGTTTTGGCTACCCTTGGTTTTGGCTTGGAATATATTAAATCAAAATATGTAAATGATGTAAATATTATAGTATGGATTCCTAGTATGATGTTGTTCGTGCATATGAAATTAAGTTGAATAGATATGCATTCAATATCATGCGAGTTGATGAAGTTGGTGGAGTTGCTAAAACTTAATGTTGGAATTAATAAATTTGGGAAAAAGTACAAAAAGCAGAAATCCAATTCATTGCTCCATGCAACGAAATGATGTTTCCCAAAAGCTCAAGTACAAATGTGACACCTCATTGTTTCCGTACGAACTGAGTGTTATATTTGCCTTAATGTCGAGGTGGCCGATAGATGAAGAACGTGCCAAATATTTGGTTTTCATGGAAAGGGATGCGATTACAGTAAATTAGTAAATGCGATAAGGATTGATGAAAACACAATAAATGTGATGGATGGAACGGTCAGACACAAAATAAAATCAACAAAAGTAGTAAGATATTGGTTTTGGCGAAGTGCTGTTGGCATGAAAATCGACGCGAAGAATGATGACGTGTTGTGATAAGAACATGATATCAAGATACATAAGTAATATATCATATGTATAGGGGAAGCACATCAGAGATGAAAAGAAAGCATACTATAGAGAATATCAATGAAGAAGAAAGCATGAAGACATGGGGAGTCATCCTCGTGAGCAGTAAATGAAGCATAAGAAAGATGAAAGAAGAACCTATAATTGTGCAAGTTATGGCATCTATTTTCCATTGATGTCAAATGGGGATGGAAGCATGAAGCTGGAGAACATGATAGAAGAACATGAAATGAATATGAAGTGAACTAAGAAGAAACAACATGAAGCTGAAAAGCAAGAGCATGTAGCAGTAAATTTGTGGAAGAGCGTGAAGCAAATCATTGGAGAAATAGCATGAAGCCGAGAAGAAAGGGCATGCAACAACACGATAATAATGATCTTGAAGCATGCAGTCTACACAGAAGTAACATAAATCTAATGAAGCATTGGCAACAAAATGCATAGATGTTAAAGGCTCAAACTGATAAAGAACTCAGGGGGAGTACACACAGTGGGAGTACTGCGACAAACAAAGATGAAGCATGCAACCTAAAGAAGACGATTATGAATAGATTTATAAGGTGTTGACATCAATGCCAGATGTGGAATATTGTTGAAGTTTGGTTGTCATTGATGTCATCTTATAATGTCAAATAGGATGCCAACTGATTCAGTTTGAGTCATTGATGTCAATTGATGTCAAAGTGGATGCAACATTCCTATGGCAGTTTGAAGAAGTAAATGGAAGCCACTTTGAAGAAGTTTATCCGCAAGCAAGAAGAAGTATATGGATTCCCATATGAAGAAGTATATACAGAGTTGCATCCAGTCTAAAGAAGTATGTCAAGAGGTATATCATGCATATCCAGTTTGAAAAAGTATGTCCAGAGGTACATCATGATATCCATTTTGAAGAAGTACATAAGGAATACATCATGCATATCTAGTTTGAAGAAGTACATAAAAAATGTATCCTACATATGGTACATGCACAGACATTAGTGCACCAAGTCACACTTCTTCAAGGTAAAAGCCAAAAAGTTTGTTGGAGAAAGGTACAAGGGTGAAAGAAAGCCAAGAGAATATTCTAGAGTGCGCCAGTAGCATGGAACAAAAAATGGTTGAACAATTGTACAAATCCCGGAAAGCATGCAAGTCTCACCAATCGAAGAAATCTTTCAGTTAAGGAAGTGCACACATGTTCCAAGAAGGGTGTAGAAATTGAAGTCAGAATATGTGTAAATTTAATAGTCAATGATACAACAAGTGTGCAAGACCCACAAGTGATGGTAATACAAGGGTTAAAGTTCCACTAAGTCAAGGTTCATGTATGTGAAAATACCACAAACCAATGGTACATCAAGAGTGCAAGACTACACCGCTGGGGTGAAAGTCCCACTAAGTTGAGGACCATGTATGCATAAGATCAACAATAGATGACACATCAACAAAGCAAAAGATGACATGTGCCAGAAGAATAATCTGTGAAGCAAAGAAGAAGGAAAGCCACAACCAATTTGTGGACATAAAATCCATGCAGGACATGTATAAATAAGGAAGCAAGATGAATATTTGAAGTAAGCTTGATAGAAAGTATGAAGATATTGCAAGTGGAAGATATAGATTTATATTTGGGGTATCAAGGGCTCGAGGAACTAGAACAATAATGATCTAGCAGAGAGACAAGTGCGCACAAGCATAGGAATGGTATAGTTGATGGTGCACGGAATGATGCTATGAAGCTGTGATGGTTGTGCAAATACATAAAGGATACAAAAGGATGCGCAAGTGCATGATGATTGAATGACAATATCACAGAAAGCACGTAGACACTCACAGATGTTCTAAGATCGAAGCACAGAGACAAAACTAAAGTATATCGGAAGATACATAGAAGTTTGGCAGATGCATGAGAATAAAGTTGAAGTGTGCGAAGTAAATAAATTCTTCAGATGCACAAAAACATAGTAGCAATAGAATCAAGTATGCGCTTCATGATGAGGATGATCTAAGACAAGTGCGTTAAATCAAAAGGATTAATCATATGTTGCACTACAAGTCACACATTTTCTGAAAGAATGTGGCACTTAAACCAACCAAACACATCTTAGAGAGTGTGAAGTTCCATCTGATACTATTGTACCACATCATAACAGCTAGTCATCAATTGTTGCATAGTATCAATTGAGAGTGCATTTGTGCAGTAACATAATGACACAATAAATATGGGTGCAGACTGCAGTATTAGTTGAAGTAGCACACAGCACAAGAAGTGTGACATCAGTTAAAGTGAAGTATTGAGTGGAATGAGAAGTTGAGTGATGTATGAAGGGAAGTGACAACAATACGACTGCATAAAGAAGGTGCGCACAATAGAACGAACATTAGAATGTCTAAAGTGTGCGAGCATAAGAATTACATCAAGGAAATATGTTATTTTGTATATCTTGGTGGTAGGACAGGGCAAGGAGCAGTGGGTTGTAGCTTCCTTCCAGTTGGTGCTGGAGAATGTACAAAGAGTTGGTGCTTCCTTCAGGTCACTGCCTGTAAAACTAGGGGGTTGGTGCCTCCTTCCAGTCGGTGCCTATAAAACTAGGGGGTTGGTGCCTCCTTCCAATCGGTTCTGGTAAACAAAGGAAGTTAGTGCTTCCTCAAATGTAATATTTTTCTTTATAAAAGAGCATTCTGTGGTTTTCTCCTGTTTGGGTTTTCACGTAAAAATTCAGTGTGTTTATTGTTCATTGATTTGTGCATATGTGGATGAATGCTTTACTTGTGATGGATGCATAATTTATGATCAAGATTAAGTTTAGAAGAATCTATTAAAGAAGTTAAAATTGTTCATAACTACGTTAATACCGATTCAGCCCCCCACTTAGTAATAAATCAATTCCAACAAAACTCAAGCGTGTCTTGTGACTCTTGCACACACTTCCGAATTTGAGTGAGAATAGTATTGTAAAAAATGATAGTGTTGTCAATAAAGGAGAGAAGTAGAGTGTTCAGTAACTCTACCAAACTATTTTATCTAGCCATGTGATTAAAAATATTCACTCAAATGGAGAAGGGATTCTTACAACTCCACTCTTTTACAACCAAATTCAACCAAATTTATGCTTCTAGTTGCTCCTCACAATCATTAGGGTCTTTGTAATAACATTAATTCGTCTCTTCTCTGGATGTCATGGGAAGCACTCCTCAAGCAAAGAGTAAATGCACACCCTATCTCTGTAGCTAAATTCTCAATCTTTGTCAAATAACTATGTCTACTTCAATATCATATGTATCTCTATGCATATACCTCTGGAATAAAAATATCATTTTTGTGGCTCTAATGGTATGACATACCATAGAGGAGATGATTTTGCTATCAAAACACATGTCAACGAATAAGACACAACAAGGAGTGAGTAAACTAGGAATTAGCTACCCAATTAACCTTGGACGAGTAGGAGCTCCAAAAGGGAAAATGATGGTGACATCAAGCTTGAGCGATGATGTCTCTCAAGATGTAGACCAAAGGACGAGGTAGGGAAGAAAACGATATTAATGAATCCTATATCAATTCATGGAACTAGAGGCATCTCCTGTTTTGTCACAAAACTTATGTTCTGTTGTATTTATCTCTCACACATGGTAAATTTCAAAGAAAGATGGCTTCCTTTATAGCTAAAGAGTATAATTCAAAGGTCAAACTCAAGCGATGGTATAGCATTCAATGTATTCCAACGATGGGGAGTCAGTGCATTATGAAATCTAATAACCCTTGAGTAAAAAATCTCCAAAAGCATTGAAATTTTTAGCTAAAGCTTCTAGAGGGGGCTTGTGGTTCAATTCTATAGAACATAATCTTCAAGTACTAGTTGCCTTGCAAATAACCCGAGATTGGAAATAACAAAGTAATAAACCTGAATTCGACATTCCATGTCTCTAATGGAGAAGAAGTATTATAAAAGCAATTGTACCTCTCTCACCCCACCACTATCTAACGAGTAACACTCCACATTGAAACTCTACATTTTGGTAGAATTTCAATGCACAACAACTCATAGATTTACAAAGTCAATATAGAGATAACAACTTGGCACTCCTTCTAGCTACTATGTGGATTCCTTGTCTTTCAGTTCAAGCTTTAATGCTTGTTCAAGCATGTCACATTCAAAATTGCAAAGGAGAGCCTCAACAACTTGTCAGAATTTTACACATAATAGTTGATGGAAACTATGATTTGGGAATCCACTTCAAGAATTTTGTAGAAAAACAATTGGGCACCTCGTACACCTATGTCAATACCATGGGCATGAAGGCCTATCCCTTCCAAATACTCTTGAAGAAATAAACTGGAAAATGAAATTGATATCACTCGTGCAATTTGCACTACTACAAGTAGGGGTCTTTTGAGACGTTAATTTAAGACATTTGTCTCTAACATCTCAAACTTCTCATCCTTTTTATTTATGTGGACTCCACTAACCAAAAAATTAGTCATGTGAATACAATAATGCGACTATACTTTTGGTCAATTGATTACTTCACATAACGAACATTTTCGGCCTCCTCCCGCCAGTATTGTTCATGAATGCTCCTCTGAGTCCTCATTCAAATAGTAGTGTCCCGGGAAGAGGCGAGGTGTGGCCATGGTTACCTGGCACATAATAATGTAGAAGTGACCAATCAGCTGGACTTGTTCCCTTCCTCCTTCAGCAATATTTGCACTGCGGGGACAAGTTCATGCATATTAGGTTGATTTTCTCAAGCCTAACTGATTTTTTCAGGGTTTTACACTTTCTAACCTTGATCCATTTCTGTTAAAAAGGATGGGTGCATCAAACCGAGGTTTAAGATGTGAATCAATGCAATACTAGGATTTTGATTCGAGGGCTCAGATGGAGTTTGGATTGAAATGATTGGGTTGAAAGCCACAGTTTGCTGGAAGCAAGAGATAACCAACCTAAAATAGCACGAGTCGTTGCGCCTCTTTGCAAGAGACATTACAACCCAGTGAGTTGGAAAATGAATCATATTATATGGTGAGGATCGATATGGAAATGAATCATATATTTGGGTTTTCTTATTTTGGGATTTTAGGGTATGGATGGATTTCATAATAGCAGTGGTAACACGGTGCCTCTGTTTCTCACCCTGTCATATGGCATGGTGGAAGAGAGCTCCATGGAATCGATTGTGCCTGCATGAATCCCCCAGATTAATATCTTTTGAAGAGGTATTTTGAATGCATATTTTGTGGAAGTAGATTTCAAGACCCTGAAACCCTTGACAAAGCAATATTTCAAGAACCCAAGAGCATCTTTGTGTCCATTTTTTGTTTCTTAATAGTTTGATGAGAACCACAAGAGATCATTGACAACAGAAAGGGAATGGCCTTCAATTATATGTGCCGCCATCTATGGATTTTTTTTTTCTTTGTTTTTTAAGTAGGGTTTTTTCAAATGTTCTTTAGCATTTTTTTGGGTTAATTATTCACAATTCTGATCTATACAATTTTAGTTATGGTGGCCACTATCATGAGTAGAATAGGGATGTATAATCCAACACTAAACCTTTGTTGTAGGATTTCTATTCATTTTCTTGTGATTACAAGCCAATATATGAAGAGTGGTGATGGGTATTATGTGCTACATTTAAAAACATTTTTTAGCAGTCCAAGTCTCAACTAGATATAATGGCATGGACAAGTTTTCATGTAACTTAATTTAAATGAAAATATGAATAGGGTATTTGGGAGAGATTGAAGAAAATAAGTTTGAAGTGCAGAATAAGCATTCCAAGGAATACAGTCTGAGTATTCTTTTGTTTCTAATATATTTCACTTTCACTAATCGCTAGGTTTGAGTTGGCACCATTGGGGTTGTGAAAAAATTATTGTCGTTTGCATTCTAGTTGGTTGTTTTGTGAAGAAGAATCTAGTTATCTCTATATAACATTTAGAAAATAGACCATAGTTGAAATTCCACAACACTGATTTTTAGTGAAGCAAGTTGGCTATCAATCCCTTGTTTACTAATCAGAGGGCCTAAAAGATGTTCTCTCACAATTCTCTACTAAATTCTTACGGTTCAAGTCAAGAAAAATCTCATTCTCAATAGACTTGTCAAGTAATGTTGAATATAATACATGAAAAAAGAAAAATATGGAGTGTACAATATGTGCAAGATTCAATATAGAATGACGAAATCACATTTCCCTGTTGCCGGAGATCTAAATTAGCAAGAGATTCCAAGAGACTAATATTAGGAGTTAATTAATCATAAGACAAAGGATTTCTTTGAAATGGGTTTCATGTGAAGCAAAATGGAGAGTGGAACATGGAAATAACTGTTGATCTATGCTCTAGTATTTCATCAAAGTGAAGCAGTACTACATCATACAAAAATTATAAAATAGTGATAAGTCATAGCTATGTCATAGGGAAAGATATGTTTATGACTTCAATACCAAAACATAAAATCCTTCAAGTCGTTTGAATGAAAGCTAGGACTTCTTTAGAACACTAACTATATAGTTGCAAAAAACTGAATTTTTTTAGACATGCATATGCTCATCTTCTATATGTCTGTCAGAATGATTGCAGGATGCTCCTCCTCCTGATCGAACAACAAATTTAGAACCCACATATTTGTAGTAAAAAAAGGGTACCTAACTTGCTTCAGTGAACCGTGAAGCAGGAGGAACTTCACACAATCCCCTAGTCTGCAGCGCGAGTCCTGTAGTGTGCTACTCACCAGTATGAACCGCGCATCACTCGGTTGTGGAAACCTGATTCCGTAACCTCCCCATAACTTCGCCTCAGGTGAGACCTCATTCTGCTCATAGACTGTTCCTGAAAGGGCCGATGAAAAGGGTTTTTGTTGGTTCCCTAAACTGTGCAGAACTTGGGTCTATTTTGAATAGTTAAAGAACACTATACGAGCCAACACTAGTGATCAGGGCATGCATTTTATCAGTAATGCAGTTCTAACATTGACACAAGAATTCATCATTCATCATCATAAAATAAATGCTTATCTTCCTCAGGTGAATGACACTATATAATATTTTAACAAGATTCTGGAGACTGGATTGACAAATTGTATTTTTTTTTATAAAACGAGATGACTAGGATGAGCATGTACTTGCGGTATTATGGGCCTATTGAAATACTTTGAAAAAATTGCATAAGTATACTCCATTCCACTTGGTCTATGGGTGTAAGGTTGTGGTTTCCACTGAATTTTTTGTTGCTAGTCTTTATATTGCCCATTCTACTCACATGATAGAGGAGGAGTTAGTTGAAGAATACTCAACACAATTGTTGCAGTTGGAAGAGTCCAATTTTTTATCAAAATTTTAGACAATGGTGGAGAAAGCAAGACAGAAAGCATGGCATGATCATCACATCAGAAATGATCATTTTACCAAAGGTGATTTGGTGCTTCTCTATGATAATACGTATATTAAGAATCTAGGTAAACTTCAAATGCATTGGCTTGGTCCATTTATTGTGGTAGAATTGAGAGAGTTTGGTGTTTTCCATCGTGCGCAACTTGATGGTGTCCTCAGAAAAGGATGGGTAAATGACACTTTCCTGAAGCCATATGTTCCCACTCACTAAATCCACTTTTGGGGCACTCCTGCTACAACGAGTGGGGTAGAGTAAGTTTTAGGTTTATGTTTTATTTTTTGTTACATTATGAGTCTATTAGTTAGTCGAGTTGGTTAGTTTGTTCATGCTAGCATACCAAGAATTCCAACAGTGTACAACCAATGTTCTTTTTATGTTGTGTTTGTTGGTTCAAAATAGAGAAAACACATGTTGTCAAGGGAGCACTATCTCATCATTCATTTTCCAGCCATTGAACATTGAGATTATAAAATTGTCAAGAATAAGTAAGGTCTATAATCTGGATCGAATTCGATGTTTGAGTGTTGTCCATCAGTGGGGATTTAATCACTTGAATGAAATTTCTAGTGGGTAAGAGTATTTAAGGATGATTAGACATGTTAAACGGTCACTATGTGTCAAATCGTTGTCAATAATTCTTGCATTAATAATTAAAAGATCTGGTATCTTTACCATGATTCATTAAATGAACCCGTCAAGTCTTGTAATTAACATTTCCTAGTGGTTGGGAGTCCTTGATTCTACTTAAGTTCTCACTTGGTTGTTACTTTGGTTGTGGCTTCCCTTTTGGCTCTTGCTTTTTCCCATTTTGTAAACATCTTAGTGGCTACAATAATGTACTTGCATTGGGTTCATTTGGCAGCTACAAATGGTCTGATGAAGTCGATTTCCTAGTGTTTAAAGGGTTTTATTGGTAAGATGAGAGTTATCTCATGATGATCTCTATGTTGGGGTTTGGTTCCATCCTTTTGAAATTGTTCACATTTTCTTACTTTTCTGAAACAATACTTGAATAGTGTGGGCCACTAGAGACCCACAAATAAAATATCCAAAGCTATTTCATTTTGTGAGAAATGTCCTCTGGTTGTTGTGAGCCTATGTCACTACCTATTCTACCTCTACTAGTGGTATAAATCTTCACATTATCCCATCCACACCTATCCTATATAATCTTCCTGGTATGAGATTAAAACTTAGTGCTTTTTGTGCCAGTATTATTCTCTGTGCAACACTTAGACCCTTGGGTGTCTGTCTGTTTTATAGAAAATGTAGTATGTCCTCTAGTATCCCAATGCATAGGTTAGCATCTTGGAAATATCCTTCTTTGTCTTTTCCTTCTTCTCCATTTTCTATTATTGATAGGTGATCTGGTCCCACATGGGCTTTGCTCGGTTTGACAGATATTCCAAATTCATATTCTTGGAATAACATTAACCATATACATATTCGTCCCACTAAGATGGAATTATTCACAATGTACTTCAGAGCTTCGTGATCAATATAACAATTGAATTTATTGGCTAGTAGATAATATTTGAACTTTTGTAAAGGATGAAGCATATCTAGGGATTCTCTCTCTATGGTTTTGTAGCTCTTTTTTGCTATGGATAGCTTCCTATTGGCATAGTCGATGGGGTAATCCATTCATTTTTCTCCAGGTTGCGCTTATACTTCTTCGATGGCCATCCATGATGGATCCACATGTACATGGAATTTTTTACTTCAATCTGGGAATCGTAGAACTGGTGCATCGATGATCCATTTCTAGTTAAGCTCCTCAAATCCCTACTGACACTCAGGTGTCCATCGAATGTTGTCTCTTTTTTCCAATAATTGTTGTAGTGGGTAGGCTATTTTGGCATATCCTTTAACAAACTTCTGATAGTACCCCACATGTCCTTAGGAGGACTTAACCTGGGAGGGGTTTTTTGGTGGTGTTAGTTCTTCGATGACTTTTAACTTATCAGGGTCTACCATGATGCCTTCCTTCGATACTATATGCTTGAGTAATTTCCCAAATTTGGGTTTAAGGAAACCCTTGTTTCTCGACACCTGTTCAACATCATCCTGAGGTCCTTTAAATGGTTTTTTAGGCACCCAAACAATGCCCAAGCATCCAAATATAATTCTATTGATTTGTGGATGAATTTCTTGAATATTTCTACAATAATGATTGAAAATCATATTGGTGCATTCCCTAGTATGAAAGGCATGTGTTTGTATGTGAAGGATCCCCATTTTGTTGCAAATGTTGTTAGGACTCGATCTTTTTCCCAAATAGATACTTGATTGTATCCGGAGTCCCCTTTGAGGAAGGAGTAAATTTCCTTTCTTGCTATTGCCTCTAGTACTTCTTCTAAAAAGGGTGTTGGAAAAGGGTATTTAATTGTCACCCGGTTGAACTTGTAAAAGTCTATACATATCCTTAGTTTCTCGTTCATTTTTTGGCCACAATAATTGGCAAGACACATTCACTTTCCTCGACTTCATAGATAACTATGGGCTTTATCAACTTGTCAATTCCTCCTTTACTTTTTCCTTATATTGAGGTTTCATTTTGTAAGGTCACTGTCTTATTAGATTTGCATTGCGTTGTAGATATATCCTGAATTCTCCAAACTCCTTATGGATTCCCTTCAGCTCACGGTAGTTATATGCAAAAAAAATTGCAAATTATTGAAATAATGCATTTGCCTCTGCGTGACTATTCTGTCATCCCAACAATTTCTGATTTCTAGATATCGAGCTTCTTGGCCTTCCTTGGTTATGTTGACCGTTTTTATGTACCCCCTATGTTTTTGCATGGTCGAGGGGCTAGTGAGTGTATTGTTTATTTCTCTTGATTAGAACTGTTCCTTGGTATACTGCTTAGGTATCGACTATTCTCCTTCCTCCGCTGATATGCAAAATACCATCTTTGCATTCTATTGTGGGTTGTGTTCTCTTGTGAATTGATGCATTTTTGCAAGTACTTCCTGTAAGGTCTTATTTTCACTTGTGGGGCCTTTATCAAGTTATTCTTGGAATTAGTTACATAGTGTGTTTCAATCTTTCATCCCCTTGATCCTCTCTTGATGGAAATTCCATTTATATGTGAATCCGTCAATTGACCTTGGTAAAATGTGGGTGGAAACCTCATCAGGATTATCATAGTCTTTTAGTTGCTTCTATTTGATGTGTATCAATATTTACAAGTAATGTAACCGGAGAACCTCATAATATTTGCAGTATTTTTCTCCCTTGATTTTAAGAAATCTACATATAAACAATATTCTAATTCCCCCCCATGTAGCATCGAAGCGGTTTGAAAATTGTGTCAGCCACCATTGGAAATGTATTATTCCCAGTATATTGGAAATTTTCTACATATTTTCTTCATCTTCATAGAGCTTCACACATTTGACCTTGAATATGTTGCTGATGCATTCTTGCTCTACTATCAATTTTTTGTACCTTCCATTTTCTAGGGTTTCATTAGATTTTTATTTTGAGGGGACTTCAATGTGTAATGCACAATATCCATCGTAGTTAGGTTTCAAATGATTGGTTATCCCATAGAGGTCCTCTGTATTGGGGTGTGGTCTCGATGCTTATGTTACCCAGGGTTTGTTATGTGGAAGGGTTTCTATTGGGTATTTTTTGTTGGTCTTGTCTTCCCATTCTTCGATGATAAGGTCTCGATTATTCTTTCAAGGATTTATCGGGGTGTCCTTTTTATGGGAACCCTTTATGATTTCGATATACAGTGTTTGATGTGTGTGTCTATGGTTTACGGTTTTTTGTAGCAATATTTTTTCCTCTTGTATGGTAAAGAAGCTTGTTGTATTGATGGTAATAGAAAATTTCTGTCCACTTCATGCTTGCCCCCTAGAACTAATAACAGATTTCACCCATCATGACTACCTATCTTGAATTTTCTAGTGGTAAGGATATTCAAGCAATGGTGCAAAGTCGTGAGTCGGAATTCCCCCCAGATGTTGGCTTATTGTTTTAGTAACGGTGAAATCAACCATAACTAGACTTATCATGCACATAATTTCACCATAACTTATGCTATTTATCAGTTTAGAACTATTATCAAATTAACATCATAGACATACCATCCCATGAAAGAATAGATAGAATAACAAAAACACATCCCATAAAAGAACACATAGATATAGATCAATGTGGGAAAATCCCCCTTCGATGCAAAAACCCACCTTCAAAATAATGATAAACTTTACTAATTACAAGCCAAGATACAAATAAACTTCAGTAATTACAAGCCAAGATACAAATAGAGCTTACAAATCTTCTCCCTATTCACCTCAAACTCCTGTCATCCAATAACTTATCATAATGTGAATTGTTCTATTCTATGCTATTCCTACCATTTATTAATAAGCATTATTGTAAATGAGTTTCTTGTTGAAGTTAAGCCGAAGATGGAAATGCATTGAAGCAAATGGAAGCTACTTATCATGTAATGGAAGCATTTTTTTATGAAGTTTGATTTAACCACAATGTAAATGGGCATAAGAACTTGTTAAGCATGGGTACCCTCACTTGGTGAGTCACCTATAAAAATTCTAGAGGTAGATTTATGTAGACTAAAGAGGGGTGTATGTTGTATTCATGGAGTTGGTGATTATCCTAAGTTAATTTTAAAGGAGGATTTAAGTTAAACTTGACTTGGTAAAAGAGTCAAAGATGTGTCTAAAGTTGATGGTTTACAGGCCAATGGTTTTGGATGTCCCATAGTATTTTCCCATGATATTGCATGTGAGGGAGCCTACCTAAGGACCTTAAGGGCTTG
Organism: Larix kaempferi; assembly: GCA_027924585.1. Lineage (NCBI taxonomy): Eukaryota > Viridiplantae > Streptophyta > Pinopsida > Pinales > Pinaceae > Larix > Larix kaempferi. The sequence goes on along the minus strand of BSBM01000229.1, from coordinate 15,641,990 downwards.
AGTACTTCCATTGTAAAGTAGAGGGGTGCATGTTGTGTTCATAGATGCTCTATTAATTTTAAAGGGGGATTGTTAATTTTAAAGGGGGTCCAAGTTAATTTTAATGGGGGTTTGTTTCGTGGATACTCTATTAAAACTTTGAGGAGGTCCAAGTTAATTTCAAAGAGGGTTGTTTGTTTTACTGTAATGATTTGGGTGACATCGGTGCTTTGTAACATTTGATTGTATGAGAAGTGCTCTATAGTCCAATATGAAAGAAGTTGTTACGATAAATCTATGCTGATTTTATTGTTTTTCTGTAATCATACTTTCCAAAAGAGACGCATGCAATCCTAGGAGGTATGCCATTGTTGCATGTTCCTACAACATTAATGCACTCCATTGCTTCGTCTCTAATTTACTTGAATCATTTAGTTAGTTGTTTTATTTCACTATCTTGTCTAACTTTTTGGGAAATGGAAACATGGCCTTGGGAGGGAGGTGTTAGAAGTAGCAGAAGAGGAACAAGTACTTGAATCAGCCCAGAGGAACAAGTACTTGAATCAGCCCAGAGGAACATGAAAACGAATGTATTAGTTATGGCAAGAAGGTGTTACAAGTAGTAGAGGATGAAGGACAGGTGCTTGAATCAGACGTGGTGAGAGTGTTTTCTAATTAAGTTGCCTGTTTGACAGTGAGAGCAGGCGGTTGAAAGTTTAACATTGCCATCCCCTAGAATATTAAGCTTGCAAACGGCTTCTCTCACTGTCAAACCAGCAATGTCTTCAGAAAACACTCTCACTGTCAAACCAGCAATGTCTGGTAAGAGCTGTTTATTCCATACTCTAGTTTCTGGCTAGGCATTGCATTGTAATCTTAGTGATTTCTAATCTTTTAAAACTACAGATGGTCGATATCCTGATTCGACAGATTTTTAATTTAAAAATCTAGCCCAAAAATAAAATGAAATCACCTATATAATGCCTGACAGGATTATTTGTGAAATCAAAATATTAATCCATTACAAAAGCCTGTGCGCAATGGCCCCCAACACAAACACAGCATCCCATTGGCCATCGTTGGATTCCATCTTATTGGAATGCAAAATGTGCATACTAAGATTTTGGTTGGTTTCAGTTATTTCTTGATGAGAGCAGTTATAATACAAGTGGCTTTTCAAAAGGGATGAATCATCCCTTTTTCCAATAACCCGTTCGATCTGCTCTCCAGTCTGTGAAACAAGAGGCCATGAGTTTTTTCTGATCCGATCTTCTGCTCGACGAGGCTTCTTACAAAGCTTCTTCCAAGATTCGAATTTATCTTCCCAAAACTCCACGCATGGTGGACCTAGTCGTTGAAGTACTCTTGGGGCATGCAGCACACTACGCTGCAGGCCTCCAGTCCCATCTCGAAGGCCAATGTCCCCTCAATGGATTTTCTTACGTGTTGAAATCACCTCCAATGAAAATTACAAACAAATAGAAATAAGCCTGAATTGCATACTTTCATTCACATTAATTTTATATATATATATAAAACCCATGGTTTTCATAGGTTTTCTCCACATGTAATATCCCTTGAATGGAAAAGAGGTAGAGGTCACTGAGGGCACAAAGAAAATGAATTAAATAACTACTCCAAGGTTAAGAAAGAGGCTATGAGATTGATGACCACAAACCAAGTGTAGAAGGTGGTTTAAGATTACCACAAACCAATGTATGTCTGTCACTATATTTATTGGCTAATAATATTAGATTTGTTATGTTATTTGAGTATTATTTAGATGTTATAGAAAATAAATAAATATTTTACTAAGTGACTAAGGTATTCCTAATGCTTCCTAGGATGGGGTGTTAGGGAAGGAAGTAACAATCGAGTAGGGGTCGATGCCCAACATGATATGCTCTGAGCCTTTCCCACTTGGTATTAGCGAAGAGTCAAGTGGAAAGGGAGGGAAAGACCTCTCACATGCTTGCATTGATGCAGGGACTCAAAGGATTGACCTCCCATGGGATTATCACGATACAACCACAACATCATTCCCATTAACAAGCCCCAATTGATGAAATTTAAGGGTGATACAGTTCCACATGGAAGCATGATTGTCTTGTATCTTGGGTATATAGCTCAGGTGAAGTAGCATGGTAAGAAGCAATACAATTTTTTCTATCATCCTTAGTTGCAAATCACTCTAGTGCAAGGATCACCTCTATTTATTCCCTCTACTCTCAATAAATCCATACAATATGGTTCAATTTGGACCCTTCGATTTAGTGGGATCTCTCTGTCTAGTGGAGGTAAAATCCAAATCGTAGGTGAACTCTTCTTTATATTTCAAATGTTTTGAGGAGCCTTCAACATAGGTTTTTTCTATTTATCCCATGGTTCTCCCCATTCTTTAAGAGCTCTTGTTCCCTATGGAATTTCTCCACATCTAATATTCCTTGAATGGACAACATAGGTAGAGGTTAGTGAGGGAACAAAGAAACTGAATTAAATAACTACTCAAAGGTTAAGAAAGAGGCTATGAGATTGATCTAAAAATGAGCATAACAAAACTAACTCAGTTTATTCTATTTTAGATACTTAATACAAAATTCTCAATTTCTCATCATTCAGAAATAAATTGGCATAATAATAAAAAATCAGCATTTAAAAACTGAATTGAAACAAAACAAGCACATAAAATAATAAGCAAAAGCTAGAATTGTAAACGGAGTTCGCTAGACCCCATGGCCACATCTTTGGGCTTGCTTAAATCACATAGTCCCTCCATTAATATAATGCAAAGCACTCAAAATGCTTGATGCCATTACAATGGAACTCCAGTATGCAGGAGAATGCATTTGGACTCACTAGGAAGCCAACAATATTTATGGGGAAAAGTCCCCATCTCTTCCTACTTTAAAAAGGCTAAAAAATGGCTTATTCTCCCAAAACGCTTATTCTCCCAAAACGCTGCTTGCAAAAGCTCTCTCATGAGAGGCTTACAATTCCAAGCATACTTCCTTCTCCAAATTTTTAAAGTTACAACATCATGCGTCATTATCCAAGTCAATATTTTGTGTCAAGATTGATCCTTGTGTGCCAAGGTAGTGCCTTATATGAGCCTGAGTTGGAATCAGGAAACTTGGAGAAGAATCTTGATTTGTACTCAAGAATGGTTAAGCTTCATATGTTGAGGAAAGTGCTTTATTTGTCAAAGTGATGATGTTGTACAATCTTGCTAGTCAAGGATAAGGTCTTGTGTGTCAAGACAAATCCTCATGTGTTGAGGTGGTGCCTCATGTGTTGAGGTGATGCTTTGCATGTCGAATCATGTATGGTGTGTGATGTAGTACTAACCATGGTTGAGCTATTAAGTCTTCTAGAGACTGGCCACCTCTAGAGTGAATTAATTTAGCATATAACCACTTGGAGTGATAGTAGGACAATATGATCATATCATTGGGAAAATATCCTTAGTATATTTGATATGATAATTAAGCTAGCACATGTGGACCATGCAAATAAGACAAGAGATAAAGATAAGATGTGATAAGATATGAGAGAATTCGAATTGCACGTAAAAGAATTAATTAAGAGAAAATTTGAATTGTTAAACTTCAGTAAATCAAAGGAGAACTTGAATTAATCACCATAGTGATGTTAACAAGAAAGAATCAGTTAAAGAAAGTTAACTAAGTGATAACAAAGAAGATTACTAAGTGTTATTGCATGACGACACTTATGTGAAACTAAAAGACGACACTTGAGTTGCGACACTTGCATGACGACACTTAAGTTAACCACGTAACTAAGTGGGAAAGCTTCAGTTAAGGGGTGAGTTCATCCTAAGACTTAGTTTAGTGAGTTAATGCACTGCATGAGAAGTGGGGTTCTCTTCTTCATGCACGATTGATACATCCAGATGGCAGGCAAGTTCATCATGAAGTTATAAGATAAAAATAGAAGCCGATGCATTTGAAGAATATATAAATATGTAAAACATGATTGATAATTCAATGGAAAGTGAATTCTCTTCTTCCTTGAAGGCAAGGAGCTTGTATTTGTGTAGGATATTCTTTTGAGTCTCTCTTCCTTATCTTTCTCTTGCTTTGTAATTGCAACGGGGTTGCTTGATGTAAAATACATTCTCTGCTATCTATCAATATACTAAGGAAGGTTCTGCTGGGGTTTTCTCCCTCAAATAATAGAGGGTTTCCCGAGAGTATTGAATGAGATTGAATGTGATTGCTTTTGTGTATGATTGTTATTTGATTTCAAGTATTATTGCAACTCTGAATTAAAGATAAAAACTTAACAGAAATGAGAGGATTAAATAGATTTACATGGTTGAAAACCACTTCAACATATCAAGGAGAAAATATATGCCAAGATCCCATAATTTAGGATCTAAATACAATTCAAGGGATAATATGAGATAAAATCTCTACATCCCCATGAGAATCTCAACTCTCCATGAGACTAGGAAAGTAGAAGACTATGTATTAGTTCTCCATTAGTTTACATTACATTTGAGAAGAAAATTACAAAAGCACAAAGATTAAATATTTATTATTCATTTCCTCTCATTTAAATTCAATTTTTTCCCTTTTTGTCCAAAAATTCAAAAAGCAATATCTTCCACTTATGGAGTGACCCATTCAACCCTGTTCAATTTGCGTCGGATAGCTCCATGTGAGCTCTTTGTTGTACAGATAGCTTCGAAAACACTGGAGATATTTTGCATTTGTAAACTGAGGAGATCCTCCTGGATCAAACCTCCCCTAAAAGGAAAGAATACTTTTGGATGTCCAAAAGTATAGAGTACATTTCTATTGCTTTGAAAACAATCAACGTCCAAAACTGCAACTTGCAAGTACCCTTACCAGCTTCTAGGTGTTAGATTTTTAATGATGTAGCAATATAATTTCCATCTCTTTCAATTCTTAATTATTGTCATCCCACATTCATCATTGTATAATACCATCATTCATTAGCAACAAAAATAAATCAAGGATCACTGAAAGATAACCATGCACAAGAGACACAAAGATTTTACCCTCGGAAACCCAAACGAGAGAAAACCCAACAAAAGTTTCTTAGAAGAAATAATCAATCCAATGCAAGGACATTATCAATCATGAATATTAAGCCTTAGCACAAGAATGTTTTGTTCTTCCACAAGAACCACGAGAGAGATAAGATAATAAGATAACCCCAAAATTATGCTTCTTGTCTTCTTCCCTTGTTTTCCTAGAGAAGTGTGCACCACATGAGAGAGATATGATCTTCTTGTTGTAATAATGAAGTGTGAAAGCACTTTGTTTATATTCTTCTTTGCACTATAAATTTCCTTAACTAGTTCGGCTTAAATTTTATATATTTATCTATTTATCTTTATTTTATCTTTCAAGCCGACTTGTCTTTTTATCTTCTAGGGTTATTTTACCCATTTTGTTGGGGTAATTGTGCTCTTCATTTCTTCCACTTTATCTAGGACTTCTTAAGAATATATTTCGATGCTACATAAACAACAACACTCCCTCTTAGCGAAATATGTATTCTTGTTGCACTATCTTGAACACCGTTTTTCTTCTGGAGGTTCTTCTTCAATGTTCTTTAGGAATTATTCAATGGATTGTCTTGACTTCTTTGGATATTTCTTCATCATCGAAAAGTTATTATTGTTGATGTCTCATCACACGCGGTCACATTATTACCCAAGATCTCTAATGTTCATTTCAACATACTCTAATAAGTCCCGGACACCTCTAGATCCAAATGTCAACCTCAACATTAGATTAGACTTTGTATAATATACAAGGAAATAAAATATCCTTGTAACATAGACAAGTCATGACACTCTATAAAGAATAGATAACTCATGAAAGCATCAACACTCCCTCTCAGCTAGGGAGACATCATCATGTTGGAACACATATGGATATCATTTGATCGTCACATCTTGTATCGTACATCTCGTCATCATAAGAAAGGTCTCTTATGATCAAGTTCTTCTTACCAGACAACTGTTCCCACTAGAACCTTGTTCCTCACTGGAATCACATCATATTTCCAAAGATGATATCTAATCCATTTGATCAACTTGGTCAAACTAGATTGGAAAGGAACACATCATCATTCTTTATTAGTCTAAAAATCGAAAGGAGGTTGCACTCCTCAGGAAGACACTTCTTCCAATCACTTTATTGATATCAAATCGAAGGGAGGATCCACATCCCCATGAATATTCTTCTTCCAATTTACTAGTCATTAGAATTGGAAGGCAGTGAAGAATACATCTAGTCCATCCCTTTGGGACCAAGATCTGCATAAGAGAAATCTCCCCACTGGAGAACATCCCACCCAGGGATCCACTCCACAAAGGAGTCCTCTCCACATTGGAGAACATTCCACATAAGGATCCACTCCACAAAGGAGTCCTCTCCATACCAGAGAACGTTCCGCAAACTAACCATCATAGGGACACACTCCACTAAGGGGTCAGGCACAAGTCTGAGCCAGTGCCTCAACAATAGCCATATTGGTCATCAATCACCCCTCTTGAGGAAGGGAATCTACACCACCCTTCTTGAGGAAGGGAATCCCCGCCACCCAAATCCTTTCATGGAAGTATGCAAAATTCACTCTCGACAAAGGATTGGTAAGGATATCTGCAATCTGCTCATCTGTGGAGATATACTGGAGCTTCACTGCTCCTTTCTAGCTGCACTAGCTGCAATGTACTCTGCCTCTACTATATCGAGTGCCATAGAAGACTATTTCATACTGAATTAAGAAACCATAGTTGATCTCAAGCTAAAACATCACCCAAAGGTATTCTTTCTATGAAATACACTCCCAACTCAATCTGAATTGGTGAAGCCTACTAGATTTAATCTATCACCTAAGGTATATCTCAATCTATAACCAACTATACCACGAAGATATCTCAGCACATGATTAACTGTTGTTTAATGTACTTGTCTCGACTCGACCATGTGTTGAATCAAATGCATTCACTATATAACAGATATCTGGCCTGGTATTAATCAATCAACTGGTGGTACATGGTGGGATCTACTAAATCTGAAGATATGGCAACATCATGTAACTTCTTCAGATTTGCTTTCATGGGTGTAGCCATGGACTTACAGTCCATCATCCCAAATCTATTCAAGACATCAATAGTATACTTCCATTGACTTAGGAAGATATCATCATGTCTTTGCCACACCTCTAATCCCAAGAAATAATGTCAAAGGTCAAGGTTCTTTATTTGGAACTCAGAGGCTAGATCCCTTCTGCATTTGTCATTGAATATTTATGTCTTAGTGGGAACATCATGTTGAAGTGACTAAGGAACTTCAAAGAACTCATCAGGTGCTACTAATTGCAATTCCTCTTGATCATCGAAATAATGAGTATTTGTTGTAGAGAGACCAAAATTCATTGGAGCCTCCTGCTTCCGACCATCAATCTTCATATGCGATCCTTTGGACCTGTTGGTTATATGAATGAATGTACTAGGTCCACACTTGATCCACAATCCACACAGGACAAGGAGCTCACACATAACTCATCTTTGTTCACACAAAAACACAGTCCACACAGGACAAGGAATTCACACAGAACTCATCTCGGTTCATAGAGAATCACAGTCCACACAGGATAAGGAGTTCACATAGAACTCCAGAGTTCACACATAACTCAATATTTCACGCAAAACTCATCTCGGTTGACACATAACTCATCAGGATTTCATTATTGATCATACATTCCCATGGAAGGGTATTTTGCTCTTGGGTTTTGAGATTAATTTCAATGCGAATATTGTGGTATTGGGTTTTTAGGGTCTTTAAGATTTGTTTCATCATTGATTTTACATTGATTTGCGTGTTTGCTGGTTGGGTTGTGTCTTGCTCGATGTCTTTTTTCTTAGGATTTTTAGATTGAATTTAAAATTTTGTATTTACAGGATTTTGATCTGTTTTTTTTTATTGATTTTTTTATTATCATCAAATCTACATCTATGCCAAATGTTGGGATTTTATTTGCATATAGTTTCCTTGAAATTTCCTTCACAAAAAAGCTTTTTTTGTATTTGTATAATTCTTAATATAGAGTTATCGAACCTTTAATTTTAAATTTATTAATCGTGTTTTCCATATTAAGTCAATTTTATATTTATTTCATGGTGTCTCTAAATTAGGAAAATTTTATTAAATATTATTGAGAATATTGTTTTAAGCATATAACCGAAAGTCCATTTTTTTCTTCCTAGTTCAAACTGCTATGAGATTTCAAGCTATGGGAAGTGCCTTTATTAAAATTATTTATCAGGAAACGTAAATTTTTATTTAATTTTGTTGAGTGGCAGCCTTGGAGGAGAAGAAATTTACTCTACTTGGGAGGAAGTTAATGAAACTTATTCCATGGGGCTTCATGATTTTTTTAAGAAGAATTTATGGACAGGGTATGTGATGAGAACTTTCAATGATATCTATATAACTAGAAGGCTACATTTCTATAGATTTACTCAAATTTTAAAATCATACGTGTACAATGGGTTTGGATTGTTATTTAACCTATACTAACCCTAAATGTACAGGTTTTGAGAAGCTGTCTACTATCCAACAAAGAGAGATTGTTCCTTTCTCTCAAGGTCTTATGTTATCCAGCAATCACAATCAGGAATAGGAAAGATAGTAACTTTCTATTCAGTAATTATACAATAGTTAGACTACAACGTTCCTAAATGTCAGGCTCTAGTTTTGGCCCCAACACAAGAACTAGCCCAACATATAGAGAAATTTATGATGGGCTCATGTACAGAGTATTGATTATCTACAAGATTATCTTGGCATAATTTTTTACAAAGTTTAATAATAGATGAAAAATATTGGACTTAGCTAATCCCAAGCCGTTTGTAATATCACCTAAAGACTACATCCAACACACGCTGATCTCAACAACAATAACCAAGCCCATACGTTTAGTCCACAAGATACACAAGTTTACCAAGTGAGTTCATTTGCACTATGCATCGGGTTTATTCGAATAAAATAAAAATTTAAACAAAAATATATACATAAAAAATTTATGGATTTGCATGGCAAACCACCAAACCCTATGCCACATAATTATTCCCATACACCTTGCATGGAAAAGGATTAGTGTCTTTCGACTCCCATGGGATGGATCTCTTCATGCTTTCCTATCCACATCAAGTCTCGGCTCATACCCCTCATATATGGGCTGGATTTGATGGAATTCCTCGACTCTTCTCGGAAGTTTGTTTACATTCAAGCCTTATTATACACTTAAACTTACTTTATGTATAGATCATATCAACATTAGAGAGGCTTTAGGCGAAGGCATCAGAATTTGAAACCCTAAGGTATTTGTATTGGGTTTTCTCTGAGCATTTAAAGTGGAGGATTTTCTTCAAGTTTCTTCAGTCATGGAATTCCCTGCAGGCTACTACAGTCTAGGTATCACGAGACTTCTATTTCACACAGCATTCATGTGATCTTATATGAAGTCTGCGATTTACATGACTGGCAAGATTTAACTGACATCAAATCCTCTTCCATTCCTTCGGTCTTTGTTGACACTATCAGAGACAACTTGCCTGTCATTACATTTGGTGAGTTTTTAGAGAGATTCTCTGAGTCTACGAGAGATAATGATATGCGTGTCATTTTTCTAAGCTCCTTCGAGGAAGAGGACCATATCAGAGAATTGTGTAATTGCTGCCATATATTTCATAGGACCACAAGGGATTTTCCAACCGAAAAGTGCACCTTGATAATTTTTTCAAGGTAATCAGAGATCTCTGGGCTGTGGAACCTGCATTAATGAGAAAACCCATATTTGCATAGGATATGGTTTAATTTATGTGGCCGATGTCCAAAATGATAGACAAAAACCAGTACTTAGTTGTATTTGGAACATTATTTACCACACTCAAACGCCAGACTCATGATCCTTGGCTTCCAGATCTAGTTGAAGTCATGGCTCGTGCAGGGTTGGTGAGCTGAATCTTACCTCTAGAGCTTGAGGCTACTTTGCAAAGTGATAAATTCCGTGTAAATTCCCCCCATTTGTTAATCGAGAGTGAGATCCAAACCACCCAAGTGAAATCGCTAGCCCTCCAAGGTCACATGTGCACCCTCCTCCTACAAGAAAAGATCTATATAAGAATCATGTCGGCATGAAAATGACTATAAGGATGAAAAGATTAAAAAGAAAGCATCAACTATATCATGCAGATACAATAATGGTACTCCCTTAGACAAGTAGAAGATCAAAGGTAAGATATGGGGTTTCCCCACAATATCGTCCCCTTTAATCGTCCTCATCTTCAACCCACACGGCCCCCTGTAGAGAAAAAGTTGGACAGGTAGATCCACAACGATACACAAAGAAAAAATTGTATATTCAAATTGTAAAGACATCCATCAAAGCTGAAAGAAGCAGATCCACAAAATAAGTATTTTTATTCCAATTTTTCTAGAGCCAAAAGGTGCATTTACAATAGGGGGGCCTCTTCCTTAAATAGGAGGAGACAGACCAAAACCCTAAACCACTTTTCAAAATGAGAGGTGGAGATCAAAAGATAAAATAATACAATCAACGACTAAGATGAGCTAGTACAATATAACATGGATCACTCACTAGAGGTGGGTGCACACTCATCAAAAGGAGCCCTAGGGGGGTGCACAACACATAGAAGATGACTAAACACAAGTGTGCCACATAAGATGACTAGGACAAGTGACTAGGAGCACATGGTGGGGCTAGGAGTTTTTATTTTCCTTCACTAGCATCACCCCATGGCACACTGATATAACATAAGACTCAAAAACATGTCCAAGTGAACAAATGATCGAATCCTACCCCCCTCAACTGAGATAAGAATGCATCAAATGAAAACCCGGAGACTGCGTGGACCCCACTGAATGCTACAAGCTGATATGGAAGGAGTGGAATACACCATAGAATACCTCTGAAGAGACCTCATGCCAAAACCTTTCCTCAATAGCCCAAATCGATTTCTTTCATGGCCTTTTTTATCCCATTTTTATCCCACCTGAAAAGCCATCAAACTTCCTGAATCCCATTGCCTGGTGCTTAGACACAAAATATGATTGCACCATCATGTCTGGAGAGGGGGTAATATGGTAATAACAAGTGGTTGGACCGCCCTCTTCCTCTATAGATCCCTAGAAAATGACTAACCTTAAAGCATCTGCTGGATAAGCCAACTCAACATGGCCAAACTGGTCAACAGGTAGAAAACTGCTCATATAATCCCTGAAAGTGCCTGAAACTGCAAACTGAGTGTCCCAATGGATCCAGAAACCCAAATATACTAAGGATGAGTACCCATACACCTTGTGGCATCCTGTAATATTATCTGTAGCATCCACCATACCCAGACAATAATAATATAATGGTCTGGAGATAATAATAATCAATAAAAAGTGCATCAACCATCATTTGAGGCTTGTGTCCACTGCATAAAACCACAAAAAGGTGTATCTAGGACCAAATATTATCATCATGTAGCCTCACTAGTCCAAATCATCACAAATCCCAAGGTTGACTTGGTCAAACTAGGTTTGACCAGGTCAATGATCAAAATATGACCCAGGCTAGAAGAGCATGTTGCTGCAAGTGCAAATAGTTAAGACATGCTCTTTTAACCATTCTCATATCAATACTTTAAACCATTAAGCATTATTTCACTAATAGTTAACATTTAATAAATTGTCAGTTTAAATAATAATTTACTTACAAAAGAACCTCAAGAATATACTCATTTTCTAGACATGATAAATTTGCTAGCATAGGGTGAAGGCTATGAATACAAGGCTAGGCAAAGTGGGATGACTTGACTGACTCAACACAGTGATACTTTGGATAAGGGAAAGGGTATTACATACTTAAAAATATGTTGGATAAATAATACATAGGGAATGGTAGTGTCTCACAAATGGGTAAGTTGTTCAAAGAGGTGCTTATTCAACCTTGGAAAATGTCTACAAAATCAAATCATTACATTTCAATTCCTTGGTCAGCAGTTCTTTAGATTTAGCATTTATTTAGCCACTGCTTTATTTAGGCCTATACAACCCTTTTGGGGATTTCACCTGTGCTTAGAAGCACAAATACTAAATCTTTCATCCAGGGTGTTTTAAGATTTCAATTCATTTCATTTGGAAACCCTCTTGGGGACTTCACCTATGCTTAGAAGCACAAATACTAAAGCTTTCATCCAGGGTTCTTTTAATTTTCCATTATATTTCATTTGACAGCCCTTTTGGGGATTTTGCATGTGTTTAAAAACACAACTACTCAAGCGCTCATCCAGGGTGTTTCTTAATGAAATTTCAAATATACTTTCACAAGATATAACATTAATTTCCATATGTAAATGATGATAGTATTATTTGCTTCAGGTTTTAGCCAACACAACTCAAGTAAGTATGGGGACTTCCATATTCAAGACCAAACATTAGGGAAACCGAATAGAGTGATCAAGGTATAAAATCCAACTCACCAAAGGCGAGTTTTGTTTCCAACTCAGAGCAGAGACACAAAATTATCACAGGCTGAAGTGTAAGTCAGGGAAAAAACCAAAGGTGGGAAAGATAACGGATGGACGGAGAAAGTGAAGGTGGTTCCTAAGCTAGCAATCCATAAAGGTGGGAACGATCATGTCCACACTCCAATGAGGGTAAAACCAACGAGTATAAAACAAGAGCTGCTAAGTTCAAGTAATACAACCATTTAGATAATCAATAACAACCATTTTCAGTTTATATAGATAGACTGCCATATCATGATTACTAAATATTAAGTCAAGCTATCAAAATTTACAAAAGAGAAAGATAATAAAACCAATACACATCATATATCTACTGGTCCATATACCTGTATCTACTATTTGGACCAATTGTAACCACTAAGAACATTGCTGCTAAATCTCCAAACCCTGCACTGCATCTGTATGGGATAAAAGCTCATCTCAGTCATCAAATCTAAGGTCAAGAGGCTCAGCCCTAACATAAGGTATACTGCATGTTTGATATAGGGTTGCTCTGATGTGTGAGTCATCACAAATAATACTGCTCATCATAGCTGATCTCACTGGAACTGTGTAAAAGGAAAGCTCAAAAATATGCACATAACTACTCTGTAATCATGGTATCCCAGCTACTACAGATGTGATAACATCTGGCTCCAGCTGGAACAAGTGCTCTAAGGGAGAGAGTGCTTGAGAACCTCAGAATCTCTGGTCCACAATACAAACTGCATCAATCCTCAATCTAGCATCTAAATGTTTTGATTCATATTCAAATGTACCTATTCCTACACACATGGAAGAAAAATACCACGAAAAACATATATGGAATAAAATAAAATACTGAAAATGAAATTCTAATCTAGAGAAGAAACTAAAATGCATAAAAAGAAAATACTAATCTAGCGTGTTCATTTTATTATATTTAATGAAGGAGATGAATAGGCTTGGAAATGAGCAAACTCAACTCACTCGGCATAAAAGGAACTCATCACTCAGGAAAAGGAAGATACTCAACACTCAAAATAAAATCAAAAGACTCGGAAGACAATCAACAGTCAGAAAAATAAAGGCACTCAAATCCTACTGCTCAAGCGAGCTTATTCAAAGACCTACCTACTCTAAATGGGAAAGAGGAGTCCTAACTCAAGTCAAGTTAGGGATGTAATCCTTTAACTCTCTCTAGTTGATAGGTAACATGATCTGCTACCCACTCCGAGTAGTGAGGAAACAAAAATAATCAATACAACGCTCAACTGTGAGCAATCCAACCCAAATATCACCAGATCCCCTGGATCGTATGTAAAAAATTTCACTAGGAATAACAGCCCTATCACCGCTTGCAAACCTATGGCGATTTACAGAATCAGGGATGGCTTCAACATTTCGAACTGAAATGGGATGGATATCAGTGTTGCATTGGGGCTGAGGTGTGACTATCCTCGATTTCCTATTAGGAGAAACTACATCAAACCTGGGAGGTCCACCTTCCAAAGGAATGACTATTCTACCAATAAGGACTTCCTGAATCACTTTTCTCTTTGGATGCTCTTCTCTTGGCTATTCACTATGTGGGTGAATGATATAATTGGGAGTTTCTCCCACAGTGCAACAATCCCTTACAACAACATCTTTTTCCTCATCATCCAATGAAGATGGTATATTTTGATTTTCAATACTTCTACTACTACCTTCTCCATATGGGATGGGAACAACCATACCTTCTAAAATTTCCAGATGACTAGTGGGAAATGACGAATGACTCGAAACGTGCTAGAAGTATTTTGAGCTCCCGTGTCTAAAGATGTTGGTGAAGGAGTAGGGATGTGAGATGTATCAATAGGGTACACACTCTCTTCACTAATAGGTAATTCGCAGGGAAAAGGGAAACTAGGGATGTCCCTAAGTAAAAAATATCGCAAAGACAACTCATCTTCATTGGTTGTTGTGTTGGCATGAGGCTCCTCCTAAAATATAGCTAGGTTGTTCAATGAGAAACCCCCTTCAGGAGAATCATGTATCAAGGCATGTTCTTGCCAACTCATAGAGTTGTCATTCACCTTCCTCAACACACCATATTCCAGGAACATATGAGATAAATGATCGGGAACATAAAAAAAAAGATATTAATTTGGCTCTTCATCACTTCCCAAATTAGGGGAAAAATGTGTTCCTTCCCTATGGTTTGTCTAAGGAATGATGTGATCTAGCCCTTTCCTTTCTTTTTCCATATTATGATCAACCAATGCAATCCATTCATTAACTGTCCTAGGTATATGCTCACCCCTCCTTATTTTATCTAAATATGTCTCAGAGTTGTTTATTTTAGTGATGGGCTCAGGTTGATCAATCTATGGCTCCACATCACTAAGTCGATTTAAATCTTGAATTTATTCCGACACTTCTCCACTATACAATTCAAGATTTATCTCTCTAGCAAAGTTAGCTCTTTCCCTTTCTTCCTCAGAAGAACAATCGTCTTCAAAATATCTTCAAATCTCTTCTATTACTGTACTATGATCCTCACTATGGCTACTCATGACCATAAAAATTCCCTCAGGAAATAACTCACCCTCGCCATACGTGTTCCTTACACCGTCCTCATAAATTTCAAGATGACCATCGTAAAATGGCTCCCGATATATCCTAACCAAAGACCCATCAGAGTTAGGAATAGTAGCATATGATAAGTCCATTTGAAGATGACCCCCAAGTCCAGCATACTGCTTTCTACATAAACGCATTCCGTAGACTGGGGTATATCTATAACTACTATGTCCTTCAGCATGGATATATCAGGGCATGAAAACAAGTCATCCCTCAAGTTCTTAATTAAACCAAAAACTTGAACTGGTCTTGAGTCAATTCCACACACATTTCCGTAAGGCCTAGTTATCTTTAATCCCATGTCTTCCATAACTTTCAATGGAATACCATTCATGGAAGCTCCATAATCTAGCATACAGTTATGAAGAAGGGTGTCACCAATGTGGAGTGTAAGATAAAACAATTGATGACCACCATTCTTCCTTTCATACAAAGTAGTTTGGATATTGATGGGAGGATCCTCCTCTTCTTCAACCATAATACTCGGTGTCGAGTCTAGAATAGATTGATCCTCACCATTATTAGTGATAGTATCAGGGAAACTCTCGAAAAAATATACCACTTGCTCTTTTATGGATGGGATTTTCATTAATTTAGTGAGTGGAATGTTGTGCATAACTTTGTCCAATTATCTCTCAATGTTAATGTCTAAGTCATACTCCGGGAGAGGAATTGGCTCACTCACTGAGCTAGGGAGCTCAATATTCTTCCTTTCAATGAAAGGGGTAGGATTCTAGCCATCCTTTCTTCTTTGATATATTCTAAGAGGAACTTGGACACTACTTTCAGGTTGTTCAGCGGCATAAACGACAAAACTAGGATTAGGACTTTCTTCAGACTCTTCTTCTTGATTAATCAAAATTCTTCCAAAGTACTTGTCAAAATCTAAGTTATCGACCCAATTAATGTTTCTTGGAGAATCTTGGGTATCGTCACTATGAGTGAGATACTCAGGATCATCCTCTTTATGTTCTTCTGACCATTTAATACCAGGAGTTCAAGGTGACATTTGGCTCATAGGGTTTCTTCTATCATGATCATTATTAGGCCTCTTTTGTGGGTTCCAATAAGGCTTTGGGCCATAGGGTTTCCTATACCTTTCCGACTCCTTGCTCTTAGCTAGATCCCTAGTTAAGAGAGTTAAAATTTTCATCATCTCTTGCATATTCTCCATCATATCGTTAGGATCCTTACTTGGTTCTTCCCTCTTTTTAGCTTCGGGTTCATATCTAGAGGACGAAGCACTAATTGAATCAAATAAATTTTGCTTCCCATGGAGGCAACATTTTCTTCATCCCTTCTAGCGTTTTCTTGCACTTCTTTTAAGTCTTTAGGGTATTTATCTTTGAGATGGTAGCCAAGGTAACCTTCAAATGAGTTGAGGTAATGAATCAACACAACTTGTTCTTTAGGCCTAATATGATTAGGGATATTGGCCACTATCTTATCGAAACAGAGGTTGAATTCATGGACATATTTGTTTTCTTTCTTTTTAATCTCGAAGAGTTGGTTTAAAAGGAAACGCCCATCCAACTTGAATGACCACTCATGCGTAAGTTTTTCTGTGAAGGAATCATATCCTGCGATTGATAATGCAGGAAAACGGTCGAACCATTTGCGAGCATCACCCTCCAAGGATGCAAAAATACACTTCATATACACATCTTCCTCTTCAACCCCATAAGCTTCCATGTGAGCCAAGACATTCTCAATGTGGTCCTCAATGGAGGTTGCACAATTCCCATTAAATTTAGGGATCTTTTCAAAATACTTGTTGGGCATATCATGGGGTGCACCAAGGATTTGGGAAAAATATAGAGGTGAAGATTTTTCCTTCTTCCCAAATCTACGAGCAATAGGAGGATTGGTTTGAGGATTATTTCCTGGAGGAGTTTGATTTATTCCATCCATTTGATTTACTGGACTAGATTGATGAGACAGAGATACACGAGGAACCGGATTAGATGAAGGGGATACCACAAAACGATTTGGAGAATACGAATTAATGATTTCCCAAAAGAAATTAGATGATTGGGATTTGGGATCTCTTCTATGATAGACAAGCGGGGTTCCTTCTAGTTGATTAATATTAGCCCTAGTTCTGATATCGTAAGGATGTGAACGAGTTCGTTCGTTCGTCGAGTCATGATTAGGAGTCGCCAAGTAAACTTTAATTCTCTTCTACCAAGATAAATGTCGTGTATAAGTGGGGAGAGATGAGTTATAATGAGATGGTTATGTTTGAATTAAGGATGAAAATGCTAACCATCTAAATTACAATAGCATATGTGATAAGATATAGATTACGTACGGACACTTGCAGACACCTGAGGTAAGCCTCTACCTCCCCGGCAACAGCGCCAAAAATGTTATCACACAACTTGTAGTTGTCCCTAAAGGTTATCCTATTTGGCATGGTAGATGCATTGGACAACTAAAGAGGTGACCCAAGAGATGCCACAATTCCCAATGCAAGTTGGTATCATGCTAACTAAGGCACTCTTCACTTTAGATCTAGCCTAAGCAAGACCAAGGGGGAGACCCTAGCTAACCTATGAAGGCTAGTGAACCTACTCAAGACCTCCTAAGGAAATGTGAAAGATGAATTGTGAATAGATCAAGAGGGATAGATCTAAATCTAGGATGGATAAGTGGACCCAAGGATTTAGGGATTGGTTGAAGAGGCTTATGAGATGGACAAATGTTCAACCAATGAAAGACAAGGCCAATTATAGGCTAAGATTTATAGATCTAGATAAATCTAATGCCAAGTGATGATATCCAAGTGGGAACACCTTTAAAATGAAAAAAATGGTCAAAATGTGGTCCACAAGGTGAAGATCAAGATGAAATGGAACTAGGGGGTTTTGTACTCAATGGATCTATGGATTTGAGAAGGAATGAGAAATACCCATGATGTAGATCTAGCAAAAGACCACCTACCCAACAAGTGCGACCTCCCTTAGAGAGGCCCACTGCCTTAGATCGAGGGGTAAATGGAGTCAGATGTCCACCAAAATTGAGATCGGGAGTGTGTTAATTATTATAGAGGTGGGTTTTAATTATTAGGCCCATCCAATTGCTATATCTCCATAGATACGAAAAATACAATAAATGAGGGTTTTGATTTTAAGGGTTTTAAATGACCAATTGGGTAAAATGCATAGAATAGATATTAACCTTCTAGATATTATGTATAGATCTTGAGGATACATTGAAAAGTCATAAATTTCCCCCATTGTGAATCGAGAGTGATATCCAAGCCACCCAAGTGAAATCTCTAGCTCTCCAAGGTCACACATGCGCCCTCCTCCTGCTAGAAAATATCTATGTAAGAATCATTCCGGCATGAAAATGACTATAAGGATGAAAAGATGAAAAAGAAAGAATCAATTATGTCACGAAGATACAATAATTATACTCCCTCGGACAAAAAGAATATCAACGGTAAGATATGGGGTTTCCCCATAATAGAGTCCCCTTTAATTGTCCTCCTCTTCAACCCACACAACCTCCTGTAGAGAAAACATTGGATAGGTAGATCCACAACAATACACAGAGAAAAAATTGTATATTCAAATTGCGAAGACATCCATCAAAGATGAAGAAGTATATCCACAAAAATAGTATTTTTATTCCAATTTTCCAGAGCCAAAAGGTGCTTTTGCAAAGGGGGGCCTCTTCCTTAAATAGGAGTTGAGAGACCAAAACCCTAAACCACTTTTCAAAATGAGTGGTGGAGATCAAAAGATAAAATAATACAATCAACGACTAAGATGAGTCGGTACAATATAACATGGATCACTCACTAGAGGGGGGTGCACACTCATCAAAAGGATCCCTAGGGGGGTGTGCATCACATAGAAGATGACTAAACATAAGTGTGCTACATAAGATGACTAGGACAAGTGACTAGGAGAACATGCTCAGGCTAGGAGGTTTTATTTTCTATCAATAGCATCACCCCATGGAACAATGATATAACATAAGACTCAAAAACATGTCAAAGTGAACAAATGATCAAATCCTGCCCCCCTCAACTGGGAGAAGAATATTTCAAATGACAACTTGGAGAGTGCATGGACCCCACTGAATGATGGAAGCTAATATGGAAGGAGTGGGATACACCATAGATGAACTTTGAACAGACCTCATGCCAAAATATTGCGTCAATAGCCCAAATAGATTTTCTTTAATGACCCTTTTTATCCCATTTTTATCCCACCTAAAAAGCCACCAAACTACCTGAAACCCACTTCTTGGTGTCTGGGAACAAAATCTAACTGCACCATTATGTCTCGAGCGGGGGTAATATGGTAATAACAAGTGGCTGGACCACCCCCTTCCTCTATAGCACCCTAGGCAACGACTTACCTCAAAGCATCTGCTGGACAAGCCAACTCAACATGGCCAAATCGGTCAACAGGTAGAAAATTGCTCATATCGTCCCTGAAAGTGCCTGAAACTGCAAATTGAGTGTCCCAATGGATCCAAAAAACCCAAATCTACTAAGGATGAGTACCCATACAGCTTGTGGCATCCTGTAAGATCATCTGTAGCATCCACCATACCCGGACAATAATAATATAATGGTCTGGAGATAATAATAATCAATAAAAAGTGCATCAACCATCATCTGAGACCTCTGTCCACTATATGGAACCACAAAAAGGTTTATCTAAGACCATAGATCATCATCATGTAGTATCATTGGTCCAACTCATCATAGATCCCAAGGATGACTTTGTCAAACTAGGTTTGACTAGGTCAAAACTGATCAAAATATGACCCAGGCTAGAAGAGCCTACTGCTGCAAGTGTGTTAGCACTTGAATTGTGCTAGGTTTTGAAAAAAGGGTTTTGGTGAAGAAAAGGGAGTTACAGGATTAGGATAATTCCTCAAAAGAAGCCAAACTCCTGGGTCACATCCCCCAGGGTAAATGACCAGAGCTAAATACAGTGGATTTGGTAAAGAGAGAGGGAATATTCAGAATATCTAGGTTCCCATGGTGATCAGGGGACTAATGGTAGGCTAATATGCTAGTAATAGATAGAAGTATGTATGGATGACACAAATTAAATAACCCAAAGATCTACGGCCCTGAGCCCTTGGCACAAAGTCGAATTGGAAATGTTACAAGCGCGGAGGAAGTGTTAACCAATGGGAAAATTCCTAAAGAAATCAACAGCGTAGATCGACAGAAACGAAGATCAATGGTAAAAAGGGGATGGCGCTAATCTAACATGAGTAGAAAAAGGTTGTGTTCCAAATCACCACGATTGGATTAAGCATCGTGCTCTTGGCAACGACGTAGACCTAACGGAGATAGATCAATGGTCCATAATAGAGGTGGTGATTTTAATCATCGGCATGTTAAGCACGCCCAAAATCACCGCGGTCGGTAAAGGTGCATCATCCAACAGTCAAGATTGGAGCTGTGTGTCACGAAATTGAAAGCCACGGAGGATGAAATCTACGATCTTGATCCAATCACGAGTTTTCATAGGTGAAATACATCTTCGATTTAAATCAATGATGGCCACATGGGCTGAGCCATCTCAATGCCATCAAATGTATTTTGTATATGGCCCGAAAAGCACGGTCAAATGTGTCTTGCATCAGTCCTAGCCTCAGTCATCATACTGAATCATTTGGAAGGTCTAAGTCAGATAATCATAGCAGAATGATTCGCATGGGGATGTCGTCGTTATCAATCGTTATAAACCTAATTCCCTAGACTTTCAACTCACATCCAATTATGAAAAGGTGGCGACTTCATCTATTTGGATATTTTGCAGTTAGTATCAAAAAACATGGAGAGAGACCAGGGAGCCGAAGTAGTAGTTTTACTAGAGCATGTGTTGTCTGAGATGGAGGAGGAGCATATTCCTGTACCTCTTGTGGTTCTCGACCATGTGGAAGATGGTTCCATCAGCAAATCAGAAGATCCCAAGAAGTGACAGGGGTGTTGGAGTTTTCAGCAACAGAAAAGAAGGGAAGAAGCCCATGAAGAGGACGAGCAGAAAATCCGCCAGAATGTGTACAATATCAAGGACTTGATACTCCCCACTGAAGAGATGCCCCCTGCTCCCCCACCGAAAGAATCCCAAACAAAGGCTTCCTTTGACGTAGATGATTTTATTGATTGGTATGATTAGGTGAAAACCCAGGACTAAGGTGGCGGCGTTCTTATGTTTTCTGCATCTCACCACCCAGCAAGTCATTTTCTTTTGGCTAAATACGTATATTCCTTGTCTCCAATTTTGAAAAGACTTAGATAGTCTGCAAACCCATTTTTGGAAGGTCGGTATGGCCGTGGCTGGTCTATTAGTTGTAATTTTTCATTTCTACAGTGCACTGTCACAAGGGGTAAAAACACACCCGGTAGGTAGCAGTTTAGTCTTAGATATTTTCGATGTTCAGGTTAAGAGCTCAAAGGTATCAACTAAGTAATCAACAAGAAATGGAAGTAGCGAGCTGGAGTTGTTACCTTTCTGTTTTGTTTTTGTTCAAGTAGTTGGTCATATAGTAAAATAGGCCAGTAAATGTAAAAAATCATTTAGGCCTATACCTCCTGTGTCTGTTTTGAAGTTGTAACGGTGAATACACCTTGATTAGTTGTCGATTAGGTGTCCAATAAATTGCAACTGTTCCTGTTCAGGAAAGAACCGATCCTAGAGCTCGAAGGGCATCTATAAATTCATTGTAATTGAAGACAGAAGGGTTGAAAACTTTTGGAAACTTTATATTGTTCTATAAGATGCCTATGAGCTATTTTGAATAAAGTTTTGCAAAGCCGAGCTGGTGTTTTTTCAAGGATTCTTGTGTAATTGGTCCTGTAGTCTATTCTTTCTTCTTTCTCCTGTGAATTGTGTATCTTTCATTGCTACTTCCAGTATGTAATATCTCTTCATACTTGGTGCATTGTTGTAGCTAATCACAATTGATATAAATTATGCTCTGTTTATCTCATTCCAAGTATTGCACAAATGATTTATACTAATGTTGGTACAGGATTCATTATCGTAGGCCTTGTATTTATAGATTGTTTCATTCTCTTCTGTTCACCAATTAAAAAATCACTTTGACTACAATTTGTTTGCTACCTTGCCCCTATTTAAATGCATTCGCAAAGCATTTGTAAATAAATGTTCAGATTTTGTTTAACGTGACTCCATTTCCCAATATAGATTCATATGTTTCAACCAAAACCACGTTTAAATCATTTTGTTTCCAACAGAAATTTGTTCTTCTGTGTATGTTGTAATTGAATATCTTCAATGATGAATGTTGGTGTACGTTTTCATTGTTGACGCCTTTGATTATTTCCATATTTCATGAGTTTATAGAGAGAGCCCTCTCAGACTGTGTTGGGTCAGTAGCATAGATCTAAAGTAGTTAGTGGTTACCCCAGCTTGCCCTCTCCCACAACCTAGGGGGTCATTTTGGGTGTTAACAAATTGGTGCCGTTGCCGGGGACGTGATTTTTTTATTATCCCTGGGAGAACGACAAAGGATTCTAGAGATTCAAAGAAATTATAGATCCCTGCGGGGAAATAGAGATTTCCATATTTTTATAGGGTTGTGCATTTTTTCCTTGGCAACTCCACTCGTAAAGATCTACATTCAAGAAATACTCCACTAGGAAAGATCGACGAGCCAAGTTCATTTCTGAAGAAATCTCAAAAAAGGCATCCTACCCTCTAGGAAGATCCATACAAGAGGTAATCCTATTTCTGAAATTCTGTTAAGTGTGGAAAATACAGAAATATTACTTAGACATAAGACCGAGTACTTCTAGCATTGAAAGAATTGGGTTTAAAGAAGAGCTACCTGTTTTTCAAGAATTGGATATAGAAATAGATTTTGGGAAGCTTTTGCCAAGATCAAGATCTAAGTCCTATCTAAGCCTAGGTGAAGAAGGTCTGAATGCACCCGAGTCCTATTTGTTAGATCTTATCTGGCTTAAGTTGCAGAATATTATCAAAGCCGAAAGCGCTAGACCTAGTTTTTAGATCCCTCAATCTCATACCATAATCCCTGCAAGTAATCCTGCCCAGAATATCCATCCCCAATCTCAAAATCCACCTAGACCCATGGCTGCTAGATTCGCACCATTGGCCCTACCAGCTGTCTTGCATGACCTCCCTCAGAACTATTCCCAGAGAATCGTCTCTTATGATGGAGAGGGAGGTTTTTCTGCCAGACAACATATAAACAGATTTGAGGATTTTGTTGATTTGGAGGAAGTAGATGATGATGATGCTAAGATGAGGTTGTTTGCTCAAAGTTTATTTGGAGAGCCCAAGAATGGTTCAGACAGTTTTTGAATGCTTCTATTAATGATTTTGCAGCCTTTAAGACATTGTTCTTAGAGAGGTGGGAAACACTAGGGAGTCCTTTCCTAGTCTTATCCCAGTACAACCATATGAAGAAAGGAGGTTTTGAATCTGTTCATGACTTTTATACTAGGTTTATGAAGGCCTATAATTCTATTCCAGATGACCTAAGACCCTCAGTAGGCGCTGCAAAGCTCCATTACGCGGATGCCTTTGATGGAGATTTCTCATGTACATTAAGAGAGAGAAAATCCTCCACCCTTCCTACTATGCTAAAGGATGCCATGGAGGTGGAAGCCAACATGATGGCTTCAGGGAAAATAAAGCGAAAAACAGAAGCAGATAAAAAGAAGCAAGAAACCAAAGCCTCTACCTCCTCCTCTTCTAGTGATGCCAAGTTTGATACTATGATGAAAACCATGGAAAAGCTGATGGATAGGTTAGCCATGGAAAATAAACCTCCTTCTAGAGAGCATCCTGAAAATCAAATAAGAAATTCTAACTTTAGAAGGCCACCCCCTCCAAGAAATCCAAGAAATCAAGAAGATCACCAGATAAGGCCTCCCTTCCGTGAAAATTTGGTGGATGAAGAAGAACCTGAAGACCCTGCTGGAGACCAGATCTTTGACACCCTAGACCACGAAGTACATTTAACCCAAAGGGAACATGACTTTTTCACCATGGGGAATGCTATCAAAACTGCTGAATTCGATTCTGGTCAGTACCAAATGGGTTACATGAATGTTGTAGATGACATCCAAAGAAAGATGAAGTCAAGGAACAGGGAGATACCAATAAGTGAAGGGAAGTCTGCCCATATTCAGCTCTCCAAGACTCAACAGAATATGGAGAAGCTAAAAGAAAAATAGCCAGAGGTTGCTACACAGAAAACCTTAGAAGATAAGGAGCAGCATTCTAAAGAAGTTAGGCAGCCAGAAGTCACTGAAGTAGTGAGGCTAGCTTCAACATTCAGTATGAATGCTGAACTATCCAAGGTGAAGATCTCTATCCCCTTAAATGAGTTGTTAAGAAACAATGAATATAGGGAAGAGATAACTAGCATGGTAAAAGGAGAGGCAGATGGTCCACAGGACATGTTGGAAGTAACAGATGATGCCCCCACTATAATTTTTGGTTCCAAGCTGGAAGAACTAGATGAAGGAGAGGTCCCTCCCTTTTATTTATGTTTGAATAACCATGGTAAGATATTACACAATGCCCTTATAGATTCTGAGGCTTCACACAACTTAATGCCAAAGTCAGTGGTGGATCAGTTGGGGTTAGAAGTCACCAGACCCTACAAATCCCTATATTCTTTTGATTCCAGAAGGTACCATGTTTGGGTTTGATTGAAGATGTAGTAGTGACCCTTGCCCAAATTCCAGCTAAGAACATTATGATGGACGTAGTAGTGGCTAAGGTGCCTGCTAAGTTTGGGATGTTGTTGTCAAGGTCCTGGGTAAACAAGTTGAAGGGAACCATGTAGATGGACTTATCTTATGCCACTATACCACTTTTTGGATGCAATAGAAAGCTATATAGAGAGAAAGAATGGCCTATGTGGTCAGCAGTGACGAAAATCCTGAAAATCACCCCATATACGCGGTAGACACATACATAGGTTCCTCTATTTTCTTCAATGATAGTCCACATACTGATCCTGTACCCCCATTTTACCATGAAGTCATGGAAGACAAGGAGTTTGCAGCAAGGTATGAGGCCTCAAAGAATAAAAAAAATGAGGAATGGCTGTGGAAGATGTACTTTGATGGATCACTGAGCAAGAAAGGTGCTGGTGCAGGGGTTTGGATCATATGTCCCAACCAAGAGTCTAGAGCCCTATCATACAAGCTAACTTTCGAGTGTACTAATAATGTGGCTAAGTATGAAGCTCTGCTCCTAGGACTAAGAGCTTTTAAGATTTGGGAGAAAAAAGGATACATGTTTTTGGAGATTCAAAATTGTTGGCCAATCAAGTAAATGACAGTTATCAGGCAAAACACCCCAGGATGAGGGCTTATAGAAATGAAGTCTAGGATATGTTTGGAAAGTTTTTCACCGAACACAAGATCTAGGTGATCCTGAGATTTGAAAATCAGGTGGCAGACTCTTTGGCCACCATTGCTGGTGGTTTTAAAACTCCTATTTTCTCTCAAGAAAAATACGAGGTAAACAGGCCATCTATTCCAGACAATGTTAAATACTAGCAAGTATTTGAAGATGATTTACAAATAAAAAGATTTTTGGAATTGTCTGATGAGTTTGGTAATGTTTAGATTGATGCTGAAAATGAGAACATAGAAGGATTGATGGACCAAGAGCAATCAAAGGGTGAAGAAAGAGCAAGCAAGCAATGGAAAAACGTGTTGGGTTGGAAAGATATCATTCAATTAAAGAGTAATTGTATCCCCAAGGGATTGATACCCCTGGAGAGGTTGTTTGACCAGAATGATGTAGCAAAAAACCCGAAGCTTGAGCCTCCCAGAGATGCGCTAGAAGACCAGAACTTGGGTACTAAAGAAGAGCCTCGGATGGTAAACCTGTCTAAGAAGCTACATGCTAAAAAGAAGGAGCGATATGTAGAGTTGATGAAAAAATATGTTGTTGCGTTTCCGTGGAGTTATGAAGAACTCAAGGAATATGATACCTCTATAATACAACATTCTATTCCAATCAGACTAGGAGAGAAACCTTTCAAGCAAAAGTTAAGGAGGATAAACCCTAAACTAGTGCCTGTGATAGAAAAAGAGATCAAAAGATTATTTAATGCAAAAATCATTGTCACTTTGAAATTCTCTCAGTGGATAGCAAATCGGGTTACTGTAAGGAAGAAGAATGGTGAGATTAGAATCTATATAGATTTCAGGAACCTGAACAAAGCTTCACTAAAAGATAATTACCCCCTGCCTAAAATGGAGCATATCTTACAAAAGGTAGTAGGGGCAGAAGGGATCTCTATTATGGATGGTTTCTCCGGATACAATCAAATCAAAGTCTCCCCAGAAGACCAAGAGAAGACTGCTTTTACCACTCCTTGGGGTACTTTCATGTATGCGAAGATTCCTTTTGGGATGATGAATGCAGGAGCTACTTTCCAGCAGGCGATGGATAAAGTAGTCACTAAGGAGAAGGATAAGTTTGTGGTTGTATACATGGATGACATAACAGTGTATTCAAAATCTGATGAAGAGCACCGGAAGCATTTGGAACACATTTTTAAGAAATGTATAAAATACGGTATTTCCCTTAACCCTAAGAAATCACATTTTGCATTAGAAGAAGCTAAGCTCTTGGGTCATATTATTTCCAAACAAGGTATCAAGATCGACCCTGATAGGGTTAGTGCCATTCAGAAAGTTGGGGAGCCAAGAAGCAAAATGAGGTGTAGTCTTTCATCGGGCAAGTGTGTTTTCAGAGAAGGTTCATTCCTAGTTTTGCAAAAATTATGATGAATATTACCAATATGTTAAGAAAGGAAAATCAGGTAAAGTGGACTAAGGAAGTAAGAGATTCATTCAAGGGAATTAAGAATGCTATCACTGAAGCCCCGGTATTAGCCAGTCCATATTTTTCTAAAGATTTTTTGATTTTTTCCTACGCTTCAGAGCATATAGTAGTAGGAGTGCTGTTACAGAAAAATGCCCAAAACGTTGAACAACCAATTGCTTTTTTCAGCAGGGTACTGAGAGATGCAGAACTGAAATACGATATCATGGAAAGGCAGGCTTATGCCTTAATCAAGTCACTGAAATATTTCAGGGTTTACATCCTTCATTCATACATCATTGCTCATGTCCCAAATAGTGCTGTGAAGGGTATCCTCACCCAAGCAGATCCTGAAGGAAGAAGAGCCAAATGGATTGTTGTATTGCTAGAGTACGACCTAGAGATAAAACCTACCAAACTGGTACTGGGGAAAGGGTTAGCAAAATTAATGACTAAAACCAACTGTGGTTCTTTGCAACTGAACTTGTTACAAGATTTTTCAAATCGGTTGGATGTAGTAATACAGGTGAGGCCAGAATTCTCTGCGTCCCCTTGGTATGCTAACTTTGTGTATGTATTACAAAACTTACAAGCTCCTCCGAGGTTAAGCAAGAGCAAGGCCAGAGCTGTGAAATTAAAGGCTGCGAAATATTGTATTATGAATCAATTTTTGTATTGGAAGGATCCTGGAGGTGTGTTACTGAATTGCTTGTTAGAGGAAGAGGCTAAACACACAAAGGAGGAATTCCACAAGGGAGACTATGGTAGAAATCATTCCTGGAAGGTAACAGTCAAAAAAATCTTGAGGGTTGGTTTCTACTGGCCTACCATGTTTTCAGATGTATATAAAGAAATTGTTGCTTGTCACCAGTGTCAGATTTTTGAAGGAAAAAGAAAAGTTGTTTCACTACCCCTTCACCCTGTCATAGTAGAGGCACCTTTCCAGCGGTGGGGTTTAGACTTCATTGAAGAGATAAATCCTAACTCAGAGTAGCATATATGGATATTGACATCCACTGACTATTTCACTAAGTGGATAGAAGCCATACCAACTAGGAAAGCAATCGAAAGTGTTATCATGGATTTTCTGGAAGATAATATCCTATCAAGATTTGGGTGTCCTAAAAGAATAGCGACAGACAACGCACCTGCATTTTGTTCCAATAAAATGATAAATTTTTGTCACAAATACCATATTAATCTAAACCATTCCACAACATACTATCCTCAAGGGAATGGGCTAGCAGAGTCATCTAACAAAATCGTAGTAAGAATCATAAAGAAGTTGTTAGAGGACAATAAGAGGGCTTGGCACACAAAACTGAAATATGCTCTATGGGCTGATAGAATAAGTACAAAGAAGGCCATTGGGATGTCTCCTTTCGAATTGGTATATGGAGCTGAGGTGTTTTTTCCAGCATATCTAGGGTTTCCAGTCATGAGATTGTTGCAAGGAATAGAGGAAGAACCAAATCATATGCAGAGAAGAGTGAATCAGATAGATGAATTGAACGAGCTGAGAAGTAAAGCCTATGACAAAGTACAGGGGAACCAAGAGAAGATAAAGAGTTCCTTTGATAGAAAAGCAAAAGAAGATTAATTTCAGGTTAATGACCTGGTTCTGAAGTGGGATGCTCCAAGGGAAGATAAACATGGGAAATTTGACCATATGTGGATGGGGCCATTTATTATTGCAGCAAACCGAGGAGAAAATTCTTTTATCCTGGACCACCAAGATGAATCTGCCTGGTCAGGAGGTCCAGTTAATGGAAGGGTCTTGAAGCACTACCTATCCTAGAGAAAGCAAGTAACTCATGTACCATAGCTTGTAAATATTTTCATTTTTTACAGTTATTTTGAAGTTTTAATGGCGAACCTAAAGGACTTGAAGCCGGAAGTGAACCTAAAGGACTTGAAGCCCAAAGTGAAGGCCCTAAGGTCTGGAAGGAGAGCCATGGTTTTTATTTTTGTATGTTTATCCTAGATATAAGGTAGGTATAGTTCCATTTTCAGTCTGCAGGGAATTTTTCAGTTCAGGGTTTGGAGTGTCGCCCAATGGATCAGGTACTTTTGTCTACGCGGTTCTTTGCTACATCGCAGGGAGGTTAGCATCCCTGGCTGGATCCAGTTGTTAGCACTTGAATTGTGCTAGGTTTTGAAAAAAGGGTTTTGGTGAAGAAAAGGGAGTTGGAGGATCAGGATAATTCCTCAAAAGAAGCCAAACTCCCGGGTCGCATCCCCTAGGGTAAATGATCAAAGCTAAATACGGTGGATTTGGTAAAAAGAGAGGTGTTGGTGGGAAAATCTACCCTATAGCAAGGAAACTAATGCTATCAACTTGGTTGGGGTGACAGGTAAGTGTATTGATGATATTACAGAGATATTTACAAAAAGAAATAAGTTGTTGATCTTGAGAACACACCTTTCAATCGAAGTTTGATCCTAGCCTTGACTTGATCTTGTGCTCAACCTTCAAATCCACCTTCCTTTCAGTAAACCTGCAATAACAATACCTTTCTCAAAACATTTTGGGCAATATATAAAGCTTGAAAGAAAAAAGAACAATGTTTAACATTTAGCATTGGCCAAAACAGATCCAAGTTAAGATGCCATTTCATAACACATTTAAGTTGGAACAAGAAAGACACTTCAACCTTTATTTGTCAAAAGTAAAATGAAGTACAAGTATACCTGATCGTGAAACAGGCTCCTGCAACTTGATTCTAGGCTCTTGCTCTTCTCTGGCTTGGATGTCTTCAACATCAACTCCTCCAATGCAAGCTTCTCTTTATGTCTCAAAATTTTTCCATTAATTCATCTCATCATCTAGGTTCTAACCCTTCTTTAATATTCTTTGCATTTATAAGATTGGAGAAGTAGTTTAGGTCGATGTATAGTTATGGAGGAAGTTGGGGGAGTTAGCAAACTACCAGCAACTAATCCTCCTCGAGAAATTAATTTATTTTTAAATCATCTTTTAAGATGTACGCGACTCTTATTCAGTAGAGTAGCATATAGGGCGCTACCTTAGTGCTTATCAACTAGCGCTCATTCGATTTTAAATGGTGAGAGCCACTATGCTGAGAAGGAGTAGCGTATACTTGGATATGAGCACTACCATGATACACTGGAGTAGCGTATGGGCGCTAGTCTCTTTGAGTAGAGTAGCGCTCATATCTCAAAATGATATTTTTTTGGGGTTTTCCAGTAATGTCAGGAAATGGAGTGAGTCAAAGTATCATCCAAGGTCAACATGCTCCTCCATCCAGGTTGTCCTTTTGTGTGATCAATAGCTCAAGGTGATCACGGACGGAGAGGTGCAAGTTTAACCTATAACAGATGCCCCCTAATGTGTGAGGTCAGAGGGAAACGATGGCCAAAATACATTATAATCCAAAGCCATAGGAGGAGCAAAGAAACCGCAGAAAACAAGTCACAAGAAACCTGCAACAAAGATCAAGGTCAGCGAGCAATTACATTTTTGACATCTTATAGATGTGCAGTGTGATACAACATGATCTCTGATACATAACAAGGAGATGTATATAAAGCATGGCCACTTGAAATACAAGTGTGGATCCATGTCAAACTGAGAGATCATAGCCATAACAACAAATTGGATCTATGTCTCATGGAGAGCCGAATATAAGTGAGGTTCAGTCTTGCGCAACTTGGGTGATAACAAAATGAGGTAATGTCATCCAAAATCCCAAGGTCTTCATCCAAAACAACCCTAGGTACAAACCCTAACCATGTGAATAGATGAGCTGATAGTCGAACATGGGGGGTATTGTTTGATTACCGGTCATTGATGTATACCGTTAACAAACGCGAGGATGTCCACTGATAATGATGATGAGGTCCAAGGTACCAAGTACGATTCGCCAAATGTGAATAGATGGACTTGGAGTCAAACACTTGGGAATCTTGTCGAAGAAGAGACATTGATGTATTCTCATCATTCAACAGCGAGGAAAATTGCCGCTGGTGACTGCAATCTCCAAGGTACTAACCGAAACTCTAAACTTCAATCCCAGAAGAATGAGTTGATGTCAATGGGAAGAAGTCCGTTGGAAGGGAGGCCTTAAGGCATCCTCCATCATCCAACTCAAGGAACACTCAACTGGTAAGAGATGATATGGAATAATATGTAATAAGACTGACACTAGGAAGGCCGACACATGAGGTCAAGGTAAACTGCAGAATGGCCGACACAGGGTATATCCTTGAACATTGAGCACGACACAAAGTGACTCAGGCAGTTTCTGACATAATGGGGTAAATCATAAGTCTGAAATGTAAGAGACATTAGTAGACCCTCGATATGGTTGGAAGAAATAACCAACCGGGGGAGTAAATAACTCGGAGAAAAGGTTCACCCTAAGGTAAAAAACTAAACCCAACCGACAAGATAGACTCAAGTAGGTGCTGTGTTCAAGGATAGAACTTGACTGAAACTGCCTTTGACAATGAAGATATGATATGTCTTTCCCGTTCCTTATTCTTTTTAGATAAAAGAATACCCTTCTTGTTGTTTTAATGAGTCCAAGAAAGAATGAAAACTCAATAGATCCAACCATGTAAAAAATTTAACGAGCCCATGGGAGGAAGACTCAGGACCTTCTTCATTATTTATAGAGTTCGAAGAAGAGATAGAAAATTACTCTATATTTATTGATCTCTGGATTTTAATATCGAGCCGAGATCTGTTCTTGCTCGCCGGTGTTTTCAATTTTAAGGAGTTTGAAAAAATTAAACAATCCTCTTTTCACCTATCCGTGGATTTTATATCGAGCCCGGATTGGTCTGTGCTCAGCGGTGTTTTTTTGTTTATAGAGTTGAATAACTTAAACAATCCTCTACTTACCCTCTCGTGGATTTCACATCGAGCCCGAGTAGGTGAATGCTCACTTGGTATTTTCATGTTTAGAGAGCCTGAAAACCCTAAAGAGAGGCTCCAAAGGTCCTTTTTCGTGCAGTTAGTCTCCTCCCCCGAAAAAGTATAAAACAATGAAAGGAGAACTCTTCTAGCGCATACAGAAGTATACCTAGAGTATACCTTTTCTGTAGTTAATCCACTTAGGCACGGAAAAGGGGTAATTCTATACCTGAGTGGATGAGCCTTCGAGTATTTTAACGAGCTCGAAGAGGACAAGCTTGCTCGGCAATCTTGTTTAGGTTTAAATAGTCCAAACAAGAGCTTAAAATGACTTAAAGGTCAGCTTCTAGGATCATAGCTTCATACTCTGCCAAAACTAGGTCTTCAACAAAAATATTGGTCGATGCGAAAAAAATCTTGAATGATATATGAATTTGAAATATTTAGCTAGTTGACAAGGTCTATCATCAAGAAATTTTAAACTTAGGAGACAAATCCGACAAAAATTAAGTGAAAATTGAGCTTGGATCAGTATTAAACCGTATTGTGTGTTTCAATTGATTAATTAGGGATTTTTTTGAAAGTTTTGAAACTATAGAAAATTAACAAATATGGGTAAAAATCAAAATCCAATTTATATATAATTTCATTTTTTAAAAATCAATTTTCAATTTGTTTTGTAGGTTAAAGATTGGGGCAACCTTTGGCAATTTTCAAATCTCTGTGGCGATCAAACTGAGCATCCAACCGTCAATCTTCCTCCACCAAGTAAGTTAAAATCCACCATACTTGCATTTTCATGGTTTATTTTTCAATTTTTGAGCAAAAAATAGCTGGCAACGCAATGCTCATCAGTGTTTCTGCATGGGCGCTACTGTGTAACCACAGCAGTAGCGTATAAACGCGATGGGCGCTACTGTGCTGAAGCAGAGTAGCGCCCATACGCGATTGTGTAGTATACACAGTAGCGTACACTTTGGCAAACCTACCTACAAGCACCGAGACTCAAAAAAATTTGGTTTTTTGTGCAGGATGGTCCTTCAATGGAGGGAGAGGGAGCATGAGGACATGGATAGGTTGGCCATGCAAGATCTGGATACCCTCCATGCTCTCAGAAGATGCAGTTTATTGAAGTTTTATCGAACCGTGAACATGAGGGCCTTAAAAAAACTGTTTCGAAGACTTATTCAGTATTGGGATGTGGATACTAACACCTTTGTCATCCATGGGAAAACTCTGGAGCTTACTGTTGATGACATATATTTCATTACTGGTCTCTCAAGGAGAGGAGATGCGATCAATCTGAAAGGGTCTTCTCGTGTGGGTGTAAGGTCTGTGCAAGAGTATGTAAATACATATTGTGTTGCCGGAGCTGAGAAATCGGGAAGCCAAGTCTTGATTTCAACTATTGATGGTCTCCCTTTGAAAGTGATAGTGAGCATGATCAACCGAGTAGCCAGTAGTGCTTCACAACACTTAGCTTCCAGGAATTCTATGCATATTGGTGTACAATGCTTACATGGTCATGTCTATGATTGGAGTATTAGTTTACTCGAAAACATGAAATCTCAATTAATTGGTTGCAAATCTGGCACAATGAAGAATTTTGGGTATGGTAGCATTTTGTGTACTTTCTTCTTTGAGAGGATGCCTGCTATCAGTTTGGGGATGCCTCTACCTCAGGTTAACCCCCGTGAGCCCAGACTAGGCCGTTGGGGTGACATATTCCTCTGCCAGGGTGGTGGGGAAAGTCACTACTGTTATCATACTGATGATTTATGGGGGTGGTGGGAGAGGCAAGTACCCACTTTCAAGCAGTTTCCATATGTTGGATTGGATTTCCGTCATGATCCCGAGCTGGTGCTTCCTCCAGGTGGAGCCTGGGGAGATATTGGTATGTTTAAATTTTGAGGTTTATTTAATTTTTTCAAACTTTTTCAAGTATTTGATTTTTATGAATGAGTTTTGAGGTTCTAATTAAGTGTCATGTGCAGATGTTGGGCCTGTTCCTCCTAAGGGACATCCTACCATCTATGTGAGGCCATTTGATATTACTGTAGCAAATGCTATGTTGGGAACCCTGGAGAGAAAAATAAGTCGGTTGACTCACGAAGTTTCTGCATGCTGTATGGATCAGATACCTGTTGATATGCAGGAAGATGTTGTTGGGGTGCCCCCAACATGGCTTAGAGTGCTATGGAGGATCGCTAGGCTAGTCATATGCTATCGCAATGCGGTAGATGATGATGAGGTCCCTCCTTCTCCATAGGAGAGGAATACATTCTATGTATATATTTTTGAGGCTACTATGCCCAGCTTTTGTACTTTTATGACTTGACTTGATAGACTCGTGATTCAAAACTCATATATTTTTTGATACGGTATCGGCTATATATAGTATCAGTTATTTACATGTGTATGCGTTTTAAGTTTATGTGTGCAATGTTGTTTATGACAATGTATGATGCAAATGCCAGTCTAACACATAGTTTGCTAATGAATCAGCTAAAGTGTTTAAACTTCTTGGGATGTGTTCATATATGATAGAATGAAATTGTCTTTCCAATAGTCTAACTCGTAGAAACTTACGTAGCAATCCCGGATCCCTAATCTGATAGACACATGTTAACTGAAATACAATTAATTGTGAGTCAAGCCTTACCTCCAAATATGAAATGCCATGACTGAGAGCATCTCGGAGAAGTTCTATAACTGCACTGTATTCAGCCACATTATTCATGGTAGGACCCAAACAAACCCCCCCCAAAGAGACAAGTTGGTCAGCGGGTGAATAAATGACCCAAGCTGCTACAGCCAACTGACAGGTGTGGTGATTGGCGCCATCAGCAAATCCTAAGAAATGTTTGGTTGACATCTGGTACATGAAACGAGAAACACACATAAGATTACCTAATGAGTATAACAAAACTAGCTTTACAAAAATATACAGCTATGATACAAGAAAAAGTATTTCAGCCTAGGCGTAGTACTTCTTCAAGTAGGGTCAATGCCTGGATCCTCCTCGTGAGGCCGGGCAAAGGTGTTATGGAAATCACGGAAAATATTGGTATATGGAATGATCTCATTGAGATAACATCCCGTTTCAAAGAATATGTTTCCGTTGACCCCAGTGAAAATGTTCACCAGTGAAATATGTAATCTATTTGCTTCAACAATACCAACTTGTGAAGAAGTGAAACCAGTATTTTCATCGGATGGTGAACAAAATTCACCTCTCTCTAACAAGTTAAGAAAAGGAAACAAAAAATATGCGAGATCTATATGTTCACGAGGAAGATCTGGGTCGGTCATAGCTTCTAACATTTCCTCTTCAGAAGGTAAAGTAATATCTAAACTGTCAAGAGAGGGAATCGGGTCCGGTGACTGAGTAGTGGCACAATCTATGTTTGACTCGACAGACAACAATGGAATCAACATGTGTCCTATTGTAGTTTGATAAGAATCCAAGTGGGTAACTTCTACAAAAGGGGTGGGCACGGAGGGGTTTGTATTAGTTGAGGGAAACTCAGAATCAGTTGTTAAACTAGCCATGGAAGTTTCAGATGATGAACATCCCTCAGTACCAACGAATAAGGTAGGAGCTGGTAGGTCAAAAGTGCCAATTAGTGACCCATAAAGTCCTGCTCCTACACTCTCGCCAACCGGGGTGGTTTGATCAATCAAAGGAACTGTGGTTTCCGAAGAAGTCTGGTTGTTTCTCTGAGTGAAAAAAAGTTGATCAACTGTAACGATCTTACCTTCAAATGGGAACATGACCACTCAAAAAATTGTCGATGCAATAGCTCGCATGGCACATGTCCAACTCCTGCCTAACAACATATTGTAATCAAGCGGAGCATCCAGAACTTCTACTTCAATAGCAACTGTCTTACTGGCCAAAGTGACATCAAATGATGGAAAAACTCCATGTGGATGGAAAGTTCTACCATCAAATGCAATAAGCAGTGTGTTAGAAGGGGCTAACTCAGGAGAACCTAGAGCTTTCCGACAGGAAATTGACATTAAGCAAGTCGATGCTCCCTCATCTACTACAACTCGTCTGATGGTCATTGGACCATGAACGACCTCAATCTGAAGGGAAACATGATAGGGCAACCGGTATTTGACATCAGTCATATCAAATCGCGCAGACATGTTAGAGGATTCCATACTCCCAATAGCTGCCAGAAGTGCATTTCGTTGTAAAGGACAACTCTGCAACACTTCTAGAGTAGACATGGCACAAGGGGTTTGGGCTAAATCTTCAACCACATTGTAGTTAGAAGCAGCCCGTGTGTTGGGATTGTGCGATGCCCTCTTCAAGACACCTTTCAAGATCTTGGGCATTGGGTCCACAGGTATGTGGAGTGGAGTAGAGGATTCTGGAATCTCCTTATCCTTTTTATGCGTTACCGGGGTATAGTTCCTGGCTCTAGTTTGCAAAAGTGCATCCGAATTAACCATGTTTATAAATGTTTGATCAACCGTAGCATGTGAAGTGCCCCTAGTTTTGGAGGTGCCAGAAGTTGAGCCTTGCCCTTTAGGAAATGGATCTTTCAGGACAGCAGGCTTCTTTTCTCTTAAGAGCTTGTGGGCTTCTTCAAGTAGAGGGCATTGGTGAGTAAGGTGGTTCTGCTTACAGAGTTTACAAGGGAACTTAACCTTCTTTTCTTCTTTATTACCCTCTTAGGCATTGTCTTTTTTGGGCTTTTGTTGGTTCCCCTCTCCTTTCTTGCCCTTCTTTTTGTTGTTGGGCTGCCGAGGGCCCTTTTGATTGTTCTGGACCTGGTTGACAGGCTCAGAAGTAGAAGGAGAGGTTGTGACAGAAGAGATATCTGCAGTCGATTGTTTGACAGCTAAGGCATGGACCTGTTTGGTCAGTGCTTCGAAGGCTGCAGAGTCAACTGAACCCACTATGCCGTCAACATGTGGTCCAGGTTTCGGTCTACTCGGATCGGTGTTCGATCGCGGTGCATCGGGTATGATCTCATACAGTAACCCAGATTGTGCATACATGAGGTCTAACTGATGAGTCTGTAAGATGGCTTCTTCCTCATTGGATACTCCAGATGTAGCTACTTCCTTAGAAGTATAAGGAAGGAGTGATTTCAAGTACCACTCAAGAAGGAACTCTGGAGGAATGTTGGCCTTAATGAGCCTCTTCCGTCTTCGCCACTCCTGAATGTGATCAGATAAGTGAGTGGCTTTATTTTGTCTAAAAGTAGACAAAAGTTCTGTTCCGGCATCATACCGAACAGGAAACTGGAAGTGATTCAAAAAGACGGTTGCGAGATCCCCAAAACTAGAGAAAGTAGCCGCAGGTAACTCAATGTACCATTTGGCTGCAGGACCAGCTAAGGTCCTTTGGAACAATCTCAATCTGATGGAATCCTCGTTTAATGAATTGGAAGAACACCATAAGTGGAAGGTAGTGACATGGTCACCAGGGTCTTCACCTGTTTTTCCTTCGAACTTTGGAATGTCTGAAGGTAACTTGGTGGGAACTGATGGTCATGTGGCATTATGACACACAGGATCGTTTGTTAGTTTAGAAAGATCTAGCAAATTTAAGGTTGCCAGAAATGGTAGACGAGGCTGGTAAGATGGTACTTGATAAGGGGAAGCACCCATCGTTTGACCCATGAATTGTTGGTAGGGGTTGCCCCCAGCCATCTGGTGATATGGGTTGCCCCCGGCCATATGCTGATAGGAGTTGCCACCTACCATTTGTTGATAGGGGTTGCCCCCAGTTACTTGTTGGTAGGGGTTTCCCCCAGCTATTTGTTGGTAGGGGTTGCCCCCTGCCATTTGTTGTTGTACGAAAGAGTTATTAAAATTTCCCCACCCATATGAAAGCGGATTGGTGCTCTATGGGTTTGTCCACTGTGGCTGGGTATTAGCCCCGCCATATTGCTGGTTAAAGATATTACCCCCTCCCCCTGAGAATAAGGAAAAAGGGACATTACCTGCATGCATGCTACATTGATTCATGTTTGGTCCTGCAAAGGTGTTGAAACCAGTAGAAGCTGATGTGGATGGTGCAGTCATGGTGCCCATGAATGGCATGTTTGCAGAAGCACTTGGTCCTACCACAGGTGTGGAAACCCAAGTACTGGGAATCTGATATAACGGTTGAGAAGCAAGAGGTGTTGCACAGTTGGCCATACTGCTAGGTCCAACAGTAGGTGTAGGAATAGATGCCATCGTTGTTGAACTAGGCATACCTAATGTACCAGTGTTGAAACTGAAAGATGGAGTAGACACATATGTGGTTTGTGCCTGACTTGGTGTAGCAATAAAAGAAGGATTTACTGTGTTGGTTTTCATACCTAAAGTGGGCTTTTGGGGAACCCCCTGTTAACCTCCTAAGTTAGACATCAGATGTCCAGGTAAGGAATTGTCTGCACTGAAATGGGGCTGCTAGAAACCAACAGGTGACAGAAGCGGAATTCTAGTATTGGTTAAAGGGGGATTGAAAGGAGTGCTATACTCTGCAGAAGTAAGATCTTCCACCTCAACTGTACTACAGTGTTGTTGATCTATGGTACCTAGTAGTGGTTCCTCAGGAACCTCTATTTCAAGGTTTTCTGTTACAACAATTTCTTCAGGCAATTCTATTTCAGGAGTAATTTCTGAAGAAATACCGGGGTTTACCTGCTGTCGTCTAGCTGGCTGTAAAGGTTCTTCTCTAACTGGTGGAAGGTTTTGAAGCCTTCTCGATCTACGAAGTTGTTGATTCTCCGTGATTATAAATATAAAATAACAGACTAGAACCTAGTGGCCACTACAACTAGGGGGCAAACATCATGCCAACTAAAAAATTCCTAAAGTATACAAACCATGCAAACAAAGATGCCTTCCGGAGAAGAGTATGGGATGATGAGGGCCCAGAACAGATCAACGAAGGAAGAAAGACAGTTACTCGGGGTCCACAATACAATGACTAAGGGTGCAAGCGCTGGAATCACCCAACCGCCCTCCCAAAGACCTGCAAGGGATTTCCTCCCATGTCTGTCTTAGGTACAATAGATATACCCTCTGCTGTCACCTGTGTATGAACCTAGAGTCAGATACTAAGGGTACCACAACACCGAAAACTGCTGGGGGAATAGTCACCGGTTGAATCAGAAAGCGTGGGCAGGGTAGCTAAGCCCGAAACTCGAAAGAGTCCCCAATACGCAATCCGATCCTGGCGTATGCTCGAACAGAAAGTAGGAGGAGTATTCCCACAAACTGATCTAGCAATGACCTACTGCATAGATCCCAGGCAAGTTTTGAGTGAGGTGGGTTTACCTATGATAGTCTTACTACGATTTTTGCGTAATGTGTGATCTTGAGTGGTTTAAGGTGATTTAAACTCAAGATCCTAACCAAAACTAGTTGGTGTAGTGTATCCCTAAAAAAGAAAAATGTTTCTATTTCATTTTATGAACAAATTTTAGGGCTGTTATTACTCAAAAAGGGTAGTGCTTTTGTGTGGCGTGGTTATAACAAGAAAACAAAAGTGCAATAATATCAAAACTTTCTACAACAAAGCTCTTTTCATTTTTTCATTTACTTCTTTCCAAAACTGAAAATTTGAGTAAACCTACTTAAAAAAAATTTGTTTTCGTTTTTGAAATTATACAAAATATCATAATTTATCTTGTAGCAACCAAAACAAGTTTTATTTAAACTTAAAATACCAATTTTTTGCTTTTTCTATAAACGAAAAAGAACTACATAAAAATGGAAAGCAAAATAAAACTTTATGTGCAATGTGTGTAAGTATGGTTAAAAAGTTCTTAGGCTTATAGCTGTCGAAACCCTAGCTCGAAAAAGACTTGATCTACAGGTTTTTTGCAAATAAAAAGCCTCGAAACTTGAGAACAAAGTGGAAGAAAACAAAGGAGAAAGACACAAAAGGACTGACCTCAAGTATCTAGCCCTAACAATACCACTATGCCAAGCAAAAGTAGACAAGCAAGCTGCCCTACTAACACGGAGAAACTGAGAAATGACTCAGCCTACAGCTGTTTAAATGCACTTGCAACCAGCAAAAGACAATAAGTCCAGGAAGAATTGAACTCGGCCAAAAAAGAAGACACCCTAGAGGCTCTACAAAGGACCAAACCCTAAGACAAAATATAGGAGGAGTAGAGAGCAGACAAACGTCGCCACAAACAGCAGATACAAGAGTATGCAGGTTTGTAAGCTAGCAACAGGTAGTCAGGGCCTAAAAAGTGGAAGTGCTCACCAACTAAGACACAACCTAGTCTTCAGAAAAGGTCAATAAACAGTCCAAACAATTCCCAAGGTCAACAAGCGGTTCAAAAGATGGAAAAGACTTTAAGAAAAGGTTCTATGACTTAACCAAAAGCTAAAAAACCTCATGCAACAGTCAAAGAGATCCAAAAGCAAAGTCAGCAAACCACAAGAATGGCTAAAAACTCAAGCAAACCAAAAAAGAATGCTTCAGAAAGTGTACCCTACTGTGCAGTAGGGAAACTCGCGCCCATGCAGAAATGGGTGCTACTGTATATATAACACAGTAGCGTATGGGCACTACTGTAATTATAGCAGAGTAGCGCTCATATCTCAAAAGCTTAGAAAACTGACTTTGAAATAAACCAAAAGACTGATGAAAGCAACAAGAAACAGGAAAGGAATACCTACAGGGTTTCTTAACACATCAAAGAAGTCAAAACAATCTAAGAAGACAAACAAGAACAAGGTTTCCTAGAGCCAAAACTCAACTTTCCCTAGCGGAGTCGCCAGTCTGTTGGTGGGAAAATCTACCCTATAGCAAGGAAACTAATGCTATCAACTTGGTTGGGGTGACAGGTAAGTGTATTGATGATATTACAGAGATATTTACAAAAAGAAATAAGTTTTGGATCTTGAGAACACACCTTTCAATCGAAGTTTGATCCTAGCCTTGACTTGATCTTGTGCTCAACCTTCAAATCCACCTTCCTTTCAGTAAACTTGCAATAACAATACCTTTCTCAAAACATTTTGGGCAATATATAAAGCTTGAAAGAAACAAAAACAATGTTTAACATTCAGCATAGACCAAAACAGATCCAAGTTAAGATGCCATTTCATAACACATTTAAGTTGGAACAAGAAAGACACTTCAACCTTTATTTGTCAAAAGTAAAATGAAGTACAAGTATACCTGATCGTGAAACAGGCTCCTGCAACTTGATTCTCGGCTCTTGCTCTTCTCTGGCTTGGATGTATTTAGCATCAACTCCTCCAATGCAAGCTTCTCTTTATGTCTCAAATTTTTTCCATTAATTCATCTCATCATCTAGGTTCTAACCCTTCTCCTTTAATCTTCTTTGTATTTATAAGATTGGAGAAGTAGTTTAGGCCGATGTATAGTTATGGAGGAAGTTGGGGGAGTTAGGAAACTACCAGCAACTAATCCTCCTCGAGAAATTAATTTATTTTTAAATCATCTTTTAAGATGTACATGACTCTTATTCAGTAGAGTAGCGTATAGGACGCTACCTTAGTGCTTATCGACTAGCGCTCATTCGATTTTAAATGGTGAGTGTTACTATGCTGAGAAGGAGTAGCGTATACTTGGATATGGGTGCTACTATGATACACTGGAGTAGCATATGGGCGCTAGTCTCTTTGAGTAGAGTAGTGCTCATATCTCAAAATGATATTTTTTTGGGGTTTTCCAGTAATGTCAGGAAGTGGAGTGAGTCAAAGTATCATCCAAGGTCAACATGCTCCTCCATCCAGGTTGTCCTTTTGTGTGATCAACAGCTCAAGGTGATCACGGACGGAGAGGTGGAAGTTTAACCTATAACAAGAGGGAATATTTAGAAGATCCAGGTTCCCATGGTGATCAGGGGACTAATGGCAGGCTAATACGCCAGCAACAGATAGAAGTATGTATGGACGACACAAATTAAATAACCTAAAGATCTATGACCGTGAGCCCTTGGCGCAAAGTCGAATTAGAAATGTTACAACTACGGAGGAAGAGTTAACCAATGGAAAAATTCCTAAAGAAATCATTCATTCACACACTTCTCTCATTTGAAAAGTGGTGCACTTGTGAGGAGGAGGCTCTGCTTCTAGGAGAAGACTATCTCTTGTATTTTGGTTGTATCATTGCTCTATCTATCTCTGAGGAAGTTGTTGGGGTTTTTCACCTTTATGGTTTTCCCCAAGTAAACTATGTGTCCCTTGTGTGCTTGCATTATTGTGTCCATGATTGATATGCTGTAGATTTGCTGTACATGTTGTTCTCTCAATTAAGATCCTAGATCAGATTGAAGTAAATTCTGAAAAATTTAACACTTAGGGGGAGTAAACACAGTGGGAGTACTGCAAAAAAATATATATGAAGCATGCAACCTAAAGAAGATTATTATGCATAGCTTCATAAGGTGTTGACATCAATGCCAAAGGGGGATATTGTTAAAATTTGGTTGTCATTGATGTCAACTAATGTCTAAGAGGATTCCAACTGATTAAGTTTGATTCGTTGATGTCAATTGATGTCAAAGTGGATGCAACATTCCTATGGCAATTTGAAGAAGTATATGGAAGCCACTTTGAATAAGTATATGCACAAGCAAGATGGATAAGTGTATGGATTCCAACATGAAGAAGTATATCCATAGTTGCTGTAGCATCCCCAAAATTCATAAAAAATTAAAAATTTTCTATGCAGTCTTTTTGCTATTAAATTCTACGAAGAAGTATAACTATGAATGTTTATCATATTTATTACTGTTTGGACATGTTCTTAATTGCGATTTTTATTTGTTTATGACTGTTGTCATTATTTAAGTGTCTTAACGACATCGAGATGAATATATAATCATATGTCTGAAATGATATTATAATGCCTAAACTACAACATTAAATACTTGCAGTAGTTCTTCCAACCAGATAATTATATCAGTATCTTGTGCATTCAATTATTTTGTACTATAATTACATATGTTTCTAGATCTGTGGGTTCATTTACTGTTTGTGAGTACTTATGAACTCAGTAGTTGCTTTATCTGTAACCCATAGATTGCTTGATTCTTATGTACAATGATTCATAAATTAATTATATTGAAGATCCATATCCATATATCTTATGCTATATGTTGTCTCATATGTATTAATGTTTGATAGTTAGTTTACATGGATTTGTCGAAAAATGATTCTTATCTATTTATTGAATTTGTATGGTTCTTTTGCTTGGCATGAGAGCTCGGCATAACTGAGCACTTGCTCAGCTCTAATAGCTAAAACATATTTCAATAATATGTCGAGGTGATATGTAGGCCTTCTCATATAGAAAAATGGGTGGAAGGCATGATACAAAATTAAGGATTTAAGCCTAGCCATGCATTTTTATGTTACCATGACTTATTATTGTTATTATCCTAGCTAAAACTTTTGGGTATTCTAACCCTATTGGTATCTATCCAAAAGATGGCACTTCCAAGGTTTAATATTTAATGTTTGAAACGTTACAATCGTGGCACTTGATGTTTAAACGTTACACCATAACATTGATGTTTTTAACCAAGGTATTAGCGTACTTTATAAAAAATGGAGTTCTAAGTGTTTAAACTATATGGAGGTGGATATAAATCAAAAGCGTAGTGGTTTCCAACTGAGCTCATTAATGAGCCACGTGAAGGTTGGTGAAAAGAGTTACGATGATGGAGACCATACCCTAGTTCTTCGCTGTATTTGGCATTGTAACTTCTGTTTGTTCGAGGGTTTGGAGAGTTGAGCTCTCTAGGCTGTAATGGCCTTCAGAAAATCCCTGCATAGTCTGGAAGGTGAAACAACTTCGTAGAGGTAGTACTTAGGGTTACAAGTTTGACATTAGAGTGTTGTTTGTTTTGGATTCGGGCGTGGAGAGGAGCATCATACTCTGTTACGTTTATTTAAGGTACGATAATGGTTTCAAAATCCTTTCAAACTTTTACATTTTTGTTTTAATATTAACACAAGATAAGTCTAATGCCGCTTATGCTTTGGTAGGAGGTTACCAGTTGCTTGTTGTCTTACTTCTAAGCTTACGGCTATGATGGAACAAGAAAACCATAGTGGTTTCA
Organism: Larix kaempferi; assembly: GCA_027924585.1. Taxonomy (NCBI): domain Eukaryota; kingdom Viridiplantae; phylum Streptophyta; class Pinopsida; order Pinales; family Pinaceae; genus Larix; species Larix kaempferi. The sequence continues at coordinate 15,598,049 of BSBM01000229.1, read as the reverse complement.
ACGCCATGGTAAGCCCTCGGTTTGCTGTGAAGTCTCCTCTGCCAACGTACTTGATAGAACAGTTCAACGTTGATGTTTGTAAGCCCGTGGGCATGAATAGTTTGTAACAATGGATGAAGGGTTTCGTCCTGCGTTTGACATGAAAGTCACGTCATTCTTGTATCTCTAGTTTCCTTTTGTTTTTATAACTACGTCTCTGTCTAGACTGTTGTATCCGTCTTTTGAATCCTTAATTTGACTTAGTTTTGGCTTGGGGCCTTTCATTGAAAATATATAAAAAATTTGCAGGTTTACAGTATGGTTTTAATTCAAGCTATATGAGTTTATTAAATGCTATTTCGGTTTAAGCCATTTGGCATTACCATTCTGGAATATGAATTAAATTTGGATCTATCCCTATCTCGGATCTACGTTGTTTAAATGTCTATTAGTTCAGGAGAAAATGATGTAAATAACTTTTGTAGCTACAGGCTTTTTTAAAACCCTAAACCTTGTTCATAATTAGTTACGGCTGGGCGAGTTTAAAACTCGAACCTATGCTTGCTTCTTTAAAGTGAGTTTAATCTTTTGAAATCTTCATATTTGTTCCGCCAACAATGCATCCCTATAGGGTGTTATCGAGATTTGTCCTGAAGACTCTTTTTGTAATAAAACCGTTTGCTTCGTTGTGTTATCAGTTGATTAAGTTTAATGTTTAAAGTTACCCGGAGGTGTTGAGACCTATTTATACAAGTTATAAGAACCCAGGATGAGTCCTTTCAGCCTCAAAACCCTGCTATTCAATTTTGATAGTTCTGTTATAAGATGCTATAATTAACGTTGAAGATTTAATACATTGCTTTATTTCTTAATTTGATACAGGGTTATTGTTCTTTTATTTAATTGTTGTTATTTGTTAACAAGGGAAGCCTAGAGGATTTCAACCTTAGATACATATAGTATTGTAACAGGTTTTGATCCTGACGATTCCTTAAAAATTGTTTGAATATGTAGTTCAATAACTATCTTCTCTGCATAGATGAATGCATAATCCAGAACTCGGTTTTCAATTTATAATATTTTTTTTTATAATAAACTAAAACCTATATGGAATATCTATGGATATTTTTAAAGATGCTTATATTGTAATGGTCCTACGCATTTGCCTGGTTTGTGACATGCTCAGTTTAAAAAATTTAGAACTCCTGTTTGTTTTCGACCTTGTGAATCCTTCTAAATTAAGAGTATTGTATCATGTCTTATATTTGTTTGAATAGAAACAATTATTTATAACTCTAGGTTTTATAAGACGTTATTCTGAGGAATCAATATTACAAGGTGTAATGAATATTTGTATTTCTGTATAAACATATAAGATGTTGTATATATACATAAACTATTCTACTAGTTTATCATAACCATTATGTTTGTGAAAGAACTCTATATTTGTTTTACTTACAGATAAATACTACTGTAGTGACAACAATGAAAAAATATATCCGATAAAAAAAAATGCAAACTTATTCTTTTACTGAGAATCTCTTTGTCATCTCCAATATTTATCGATCACTCAAATAACAGAAGAATCTAACAGTTCAGAAAATTATCATTCTTAATAGCTAATTGATATCTAACTAACATACAGTCTTCAGAATAGTTCAATAGTTTCATAAGTGAAATAAAATATAACAAGTAGAACCTGATAACTCGATAGGGTAGACAAACACCCAAACAGGCATGTTCCTCCCAACCTTCTCTAGAAAAGTAGCCAAACTTACTTGCTCCTTGGACCCCCAAGCCTGTTCACTGAACCACTAGGATGAAGTCTCTGTGTAGAAGCAAGGCACTCAGGTTGTACTTTAGAAATCAATGGAGACTTGCATACAAACCACTCATATGTACTTCATTAATCAACAAAGACTTGCATACATATCACTACCTATGCACTTATCAGGAACACCTATGCACTCAGCAGGAATAAGACAGTCTTACTCTGCAACTCAAAACATAGCTTCCCCTCATCGAATATCTTGTGTGCTAATTTCTAACACTGCAAAGAATAATTTCATCTCTTCTAAGAATGTGTGAGCCTCTGCTCAAATTCGATGGCTATTAAAAGATTTCCTAGGTCTTTTGGTGGTCAGTTTTGCGTTCAATGAGCCATCAGCTTAGTTCCACATCCTTGGGAACATGACCACATTTTAAGGGAGGTTGTCTCATAACAAGAGCTAGTTATTGAGTTCAGATGATGCCACTTGTCCATATCCTTATACCCTAGATTCCATTCCTCCTAGTGGGTCAGTGAACACTCTTTCAACGGTCTCTTTAGGTGAGTGTCTCCTATTTTAATTTATTAAATAATAATATTATTCATTTATAGTCATCCTTGACCACTTTGTCAAATATAAAACTTTACAATAAAAGTTAAAGTAATGTTTTTTACACAAACATAAAATGTCTCAAGTACTAGGTAGGTTACAGTTGCATCCAGTCTGAAGAAGCATGTCGAGGTACATCATGCATATCCAATTTGAATAAGTACATAAGGAATACATCATGCATATCTAGTTTGAAAAAGTACATAATGAATGTATCCTACATATGGTACATGCACAAACATGAGTCCACCAAGTCACACTTCTTTAAGGTAAACACCAGAAAGTTGGTTGGACAAAGGTACAAGGGTGCAAGCAAGTCAAGAGAAGATTCTAAAGTGTGTGAGTAGCATGGAACAAGAAATGGTTGAAAAATTGTACAAATCATGGAAAGCGCTCAAGTCTCACCAATTGGAGAAAGATTTTAGTTAAGGAAGTACACACGCATTCCAAGAAGGGTGTAGTAGTTGAAGTTAGAATATGCGTAAATTCTAGAGTCAATGATACAATAAGTGTGAAAGACCCACAAGTGATGGTACTACAAGGGTTAAAGTTCCACTAAGCCAATGTTCATGTGTATGCGCAAATACCACAAAGCAATGGTACATCAAGAGCGCAAGACTACACCACTGGGGTGAAAGTCACACTATGTTGAGGACCATTTATGCACAATATCTACAAGAGATGACACATCAACGACGTAGAATATGACATGTGGCAGAATCATAAACCATGAAGAAAAGAAGAAGGAAAGCCACAACCAACTTGTGGACATACAATCCATGCAAGACACGTATAAATAAGGAAGCAAGTTGGAGATTTGAAGTAAGCTTGATAGAAAGTATGAATATCTTGTAAGTGGAAGATAAAGAGATCCAAGTGCACACAAGTAGAGGAATGGTATATTTGATGGTGCGTAGAATGATGCTGTGAAGCTGAGACGGTTGCACAAATACAAAAAGGAAAAATTACAGAAGGATGCACAAGTGTGTGATGATTGAATGACAGTATCGCAAAAAGCATACAAACAGTCACATTTGTTCTATGATAGAAGCGCAGAGAAAGAACTAAAGTATATAAGAAGATATGCAAAAGTTTAGCTGATGCATGAGAATTAAGTTGAAGCGTGTGAAGTAAAGAAGTTCTTTAGATGCACAAAAACATAGTAGCAACGGCATTAAGTATGTGCTTCATGATAAGGATGATCTGAGACAAGTGCGTTAAACCAAATGGACGAATCATATGATGCACTGAAGGTCGCAGATTGTCTGAAAGAATGTGGCACTTAAATCGAACGGAGACATCTCAGAAAGTGTGCAGTTCCATTTGATACTATTGCACCACATCAAAAAAACTAGACATAATTTGTTGCACAATATCAATTGAGAGTGCAGTTGTGAAGTATCAGAACGACACAGTAAATATTGGTGCAAAATGCCGTATCAGTTGAAGTAGCACATAACACAAGAAGTGTGACATCAGTTAAAGTGAAGTATTGAGTGGAATGAGAAGTTGAGTGATGTATATGCAGGGAAGTGACAACAATACAAGTGCATACATAAGCTGCACACATCAGAACAACATTAGAAGGTCTAAAATGTGCATGCATAAGAAGTACATCAAGATAATATCTTATTTTGTATATCTAGGTGGTAGGACAGGGAAATGAGTAGGGGGTTGTAGCCTCCTTCCAGTTGGTGCTAGAGAACACAGGGAGTTTGTGCTTCCTTCAGGTCGGTGCCTGTAAAACTAGGGTATAATAATTTTTAGCTAATATACCCATCCATCTTTTAGATAATTCATGACCAATATATAATAGTAATAGTAATTAATATTACAACTAATATATAATAATATTATATTAAAATTAATATTTTATAATAACCGTCAAAATAATTAAATATAATAATAACTAATATCATATCTAATATACCCATCCATATTATAGGTAATACATGACCCAATAACTTTGAGCTGGAATTGTGTATTTAATTTTCTTTCCTTATTTTGGGTGAAAACAGTACATTGAACTTCGTCCTCAATGGTAGGCAGTCTTTAAGTCCATGTGGGAAAATGTTCTTCACACTGTAGATGTTATTCACGCAACAACGTTTCATTGGAACATATCACTTACAATGGCGGTGTATGGAGTAGGTTGTGGGTAGGACATTGCAACCTACATATATTAAAAAATAACGCACGATGGTAGGTAATGATGCCAAACAAGCAATAATGGACCGGCTCCGGTGACCACGATAATTTTACCAATGCACCAGGCTTCGACTCTTCGGCTTCAATTGCAATATCCATCTCTTCAATGCATCAATTCACAATCATCAATATTATACTCCCAAAAAGCTCCTCCCACAAATCGCTAGGTTTACACATAATTCTTCTACCCAGGAGGAGAATGCTCAGAACAATAGTAATATAATAAGTTGGCAGGGACTCATGAAGAAATGCTCAATTCTTTTGTGCATGAGTATTCTAGCTTCCTTTATTTGACAAGTCGATCCATATTCAGTGGTTCAATTCATTGCAAGCAACAACAACAACTCTAACGCAACAAGGAAACAATAAGGATCTATGTCTCATTGTGATTTCTCAAGAATCAAGAATGTTGGCTAGTTCAATTGAGAATTCTTATTCCAACTTTGTGCAGGTTGATAGGTGGGTGTGTATGACCTCAATGCACCAATGGATACGAGGAGAGGTAGTTCTCATATGAGGTTGGAATACGCCCATGTGTTGTAATCCCAAGGTTCACATAGTTATCATAGATACATTACATAATATAAGCAAGCATACACAATGATATAGATACAAGAGACGAGATAGATAGAGAGAAAATCCTTTATATTAACCAGCAGCGCAGAACACAATGATGGAATCAATCTCTACTAGTCTATCGGCTCACCAGCCTAGATATATATATATATATATGTAGATACAATTACATAACCGTCTGTCGGTTTATCCAACCGACCCAACCCATACTAATCGACGCGACTTGTCGACATATGCTGCAGAATGGTCGAGCGGAGGGCCTAGTCGACAGGTTGACCTAGGCCCTCCAACACTACCTAATGTGCTGTGTGGTTGAGATATTCTCTCAATATCTCTTGACTATATTTACAATAAGTTAGATCTCATCATAGCACTCTCAATTCTATATATTGGAGTCTCTATGTATTGTAAAAGATAGTCTATTATAATAGAATTCACTTTTGTATGTTACAATGTCTGCTCTCTCTAATTTCAAGTACCAATTCAATTTTCAATTGAGAACAAATTACAATATATAAGTGTAGACAATCATAACAAACCAAATCATAGATCGTTGAAGTGTGGATCTCAACCTCTACATGCTAAATATAGAAAGAACACATCAACCCAATCCCTAGCAATCTGCCTATCATTTCTACATTATTTCTATCAACATCAATCTAAGCCATACCTTTCTTTTTTGAGAGAAATTTTCCTATGTCTCCATTCCACGATTTGCCTTTGTCTCCATTCCATGGTCTGCTCCATGATTTGCCTTTGTGCGTATATCTATCTCTTTCCATCAGTGCGAGCTCTGAATCTTGAGCATCGACATCATAATTCTTCATTTTTCTTCTTCTTGAAGGAGAATACCTATGAGTTCTACAAAATTTGTGGGTTTTTCTCTCACTGCAAGTGCTGAAAGAAACACTTTGTAATTTGGCAGTAAACCTTTCAGGGAAATAGTTTCTTGATCAGTACTATCTACTGCTTCACATATGGCTGCCAAGTTATCACTCAAATCTTTGATGCAGGAATTAAACTTACTTACCCCTTCATTTGCTTCCATCTTGATTGACAACAGTTTGGTCTTCAAAAACAAAATCCAATTTGCAACAGTTGTTTCATATAGGCTTTTGAGCATGTTCCATGTCTTCTTGGATGTGTCACATTTTCTGATGTGAGGAATTATCTTATCTTGCACAGACATTCGTAGTGTCACCTTGGATTTGGCTTCCCTCTTGTTCCAATATACAAGTAACGTAGGATCTGTGGGCTTCAACTCAGTATCATTTACAATTGTCCAACCACCGAATAATTCAAGAACAGTTTGCAACTTGAATTTCCAATTGATGTAGTTCTCTCCATGCAATTTGGAGGACTCACTGATGTATGTATCAGCCAGCGGTTGTTGGGAAACCATTTCAACTTGTCTCTGAGGGAGAATACAAAAAATCAATCAGTAAAAAAAATTTCTAGGAAATATAAAATCAGCGCTTTACTCTGTTTGTAGTCTACGCCGAGCCGAAATGCGTAGAGTGACCCCTCTACAGTGCCTTTTTTCTTCCCAATGTAGGCGCTGTCGGCACTCTAGAACTCACAATTCAGGCACCATCGGTGCTCTAGAACTCACACTGGAGGCGGCGAGCAGACACGGCTTGCAAGCAACAACAGCATGTGGGTTCCCCTTTCAGTGGGCTTCACTTCCTTGATATCCAGCACAGGTCACAATCTCCTTCACACAGGGTTGGCTACTCTTCCTCCTACACGAGCGATTCTCCTTCACCAGGAAGCTTCTCTGTAAGTTCAATAATTTTCTGTGCAGTAACCAAGAGAGTGTAATGCCCACCTCGGTACCTTAACTGTTTAGAATAATGAGGTACTAGTTTTGAAATGAACCGGCTAAGTAAAACATGAACCATTTGAATTTACTCTGAGAATGCTTTAAAATGAAAATGAAGAATACTTTATATGCTCGACTAACTAAGACATGATGATAAATGATGAATAAATTGTATGCTCGATTGACTGAGATACTAGAATGCATGATGTAAATATTTTATATAGTGCAGCGCTACTAATGTGCGCTTGAGTGTGTGTAGTGGCTGGTAAGATGATATACCGACTGACCCACAATGGAAATTTAGGGGTCGTAAGAATGGAAAGAACACATAGGGGTACAAAGACTGACTATCGAACCTAGATTAGCAATCCACGCACGAGTGAAGCAATTTCAGCTCACCCGGGGAAGCATATGCCGTATGGGCAAGGCCATAATGATCTGGTCGCATACGATGAGTTGAGGGGCGTGCAATAAGGAGAGCCTTATCCCTCAACATCCTTTAGTCTCCAAGGAGCATAGTTGAGAGACCGCGGTAACGATTCCCGGTCGCTACGCAGTACTCCCCATAAGAAAGAAGAAATGAAACTGTCAGAAGGGCCCACCGAAGAGGTACCTAGACAAGAATGAGAGGAAGGAAATTAATCAATGGTATAAATGAAAGATTTAAGAAATACTTTATTTCATTTTTGTTCTATTTTATTAATTTGAATAATTATATTCAAGATTTTATTTTTAATTGATTTCATTAATTTAAATTATTCATTTTAATTGATTTTATTAACTTGAAAAAGAATTGAAGAGATTGACTTTATTTATATTAAATTTGTGTAATTTAATTAATTTGATTACTAAGAAAAATTATTATTTATTCAAAATATTTTATTATTTTAAATCTTTCTATTAAAGATTCTATTTAATTGACTTCATTACTTTGAGAAAGAATTAAAATAGGTCATTAATAAAAGAATTGTTTTTATTTTATTATTATTCAATATTTTACTTTAATTAATTTTATTATTCATCTAAATTATTTTATAAAGAGGAAATTTAAAATAGATTATACTTTTAGTAAAAAGAATCATCTTTTAATTCAATCTTAATATTAGGAAAAGAAAGAAAAGTAGAAAGTAATAAGTCTAACTAAAAGATTGTTAAGTAAACTAAATGAGAACCAAAAGAGAAGTGGAACTCTTCTACACCTAACTCCCACTGATCTAGGGATTTAGGTGCACATTAAAGACATTAAGAAGACACATGTGTTTGAGAATATTGGAAATTAAAAATATTAAATTAAATTAAATAAGTGCATGGACAGACACATGGCACATAGGATTTTGCTATATAATGAGGGAGGAGAAGAAGAGAAAGGGATCTCACTTGCTCCCTAATGCTGGATGGTCATCATAATCTCGGATTATGTTATGATCCTTGGAGTTGGGATTAACCGGAATGGGGATTGGGAGATCCTTTCGGGAGGCTAGCTTGTGTGTTCTTACGACCCCATTAGCTCCAGGGTTCGGGGTGAAGGAGAGTAACCCCAATACGGTAGAGAGGTCAACCGAGGGGTCACTCGGTACTTCATTAGGAAATTGGATTGGATAGTGCGGAAACCACTTCGAGGACTCCATCTATTCGCTAGATCAACCGTCGAAAACAGGTTTGAAGTATTTAGTTTATTTATTTTTCTAACTCTTGTTATTAAACAAACGCATCGAGATATGTAGTTTTATTTATTGACATTCATGTACTGCAATAGATAGAACTAGATCTGTGGCCTCTATATATTCTTCTGAAAAACAAAATTGTACTGGAATTTCTGAAATTTATTATACTTATATGTTCAAATTCTGTGGAAGTCTTTCATTTTTGGGAACCCGAAATGGGGGTCCCTACATTTGGTATCAGAGCCGGTGGAGCCTTGAGGGCACCGGACTCATATTTTTATGAGGGGTCTCTTGGTAAGTCGTCAAAGTTGGGAGGGACTTGTAGCTGAGCGATGGCAATAGCTGGAACAACAAATATTTGACAGCAACTGAATCAACTGTCTGAACAGGTTACATTTATTTATTTACTGATTGCAATTATATAGTTTCTTTTACATTTTGAAGGAGTTTACATTTGCTTAGATACTGCTTTTTAATAAGATCCCTGTATAAAGCATTGTTTAATTTAAGCATTGTCAAAAAGATTGATACTCTATCCAAATGTGTTTGGGTGAAATCGGAACATGGCCCTAACGTTTTCAAACAAATCGATAATCTGTTATACAATCATGCAATGAGATATCTGTATAAAACATTGCTTAATTTAAGCTTTGTCAAGAAAACTAATTCCCTGCCTGTGTACTCCCTTTTTACATCCCTCTTTTAGAATCAAATTCATTCCCAGGTTTACTCGATTAATGCTGAACCTTGTTCTTTATTCAATTCTGTTTGCTTGATAGTAAGATCTCTGATCCATGCGCAGAAATGGATCAGTAACCCTTCTCGAATTATAACTAAATCTGAAATCTCATTTCCTAAATACATTTCAATCTCCGTCAATGAGATAACCATATGTCTTGTGACCTCTGCAATCCACAGTTCTCTAGCGCAGACTTAGATCTGTATCCTATCTAAAATTAACAATTAGACCTGTAACTCAAATAAACCTGCAATATTCAAATTCGATCTCTGTAGTTTTAAATCTGCAGTATTCAATTTCGATCCCTGTTGTAACTAAATCCGGAAGCATTCGAATTCGATTTCTATTATATCTGAATCTATGTATTCAATTTCAATCTTCTTTTTCATTGAGTTTGGTGCTTGAATTTGGTGGTGATTACCATATTGACATTTAAAATGGATCTGGAGCTTTCATTCCGTTCAGGATTATCATATTTTTTTCTTTGATTGGATTATAGAGCTTGAACTTTGTATGTGATTTCGTACTAGCATTATAATAGCATCAGGAGCTCTCAATTAAGGCGTTGCCATCCATGATTAGCATCTTAAAATCCAATTGTAAGTCTGGAATCAGTTCATTATTTCAAACTCTCACTTCTTTAATTATCACTCTCCCTATATATATATATATTCCAGAATTCTTATGCATGTCAATCGTCTCGGTTTATTTTGACTGGAGAGAACCTTTAGCTACGATCTCGCCGGGGAAGGGATGGCTTCTATAGAGCCAGATCTCAAGCTATTTGATCAATGCTGAAATTGCCCAGATCGTGGCATCATTATCTCTTAACTCTGTATTCCTATTATTGAAATCTCAGTGAGAGCTGAACTCCGAAAACGTTAACCAGGAGAGAAATTAGTTTGCATTTGCTCTTTAATTTTTGTGAGATGAGCTCCGATAACGTCATGACTCTGATCTAAACGTTTCGACTGTGGGTTAGCAATCAAACCCTGATCGTAAATTCCAACTCTATGTTCCGAAACTCTGTCCTATTAATCTACACCTATACTTCAATGGGTAAGGAAATGAAGCGTGAAATTAGCGTCCAGTTAATACCCTTTAACTTCCTGCAAGTTGACGTCTTGAAGGAAGTTCTAGGCCACTACTCAGCTTTTAATTGAGCAACTCTCGAGTGGGTGATTCACCGGTTCAGCGTACTTCTATCTCGGTCATCTTGAATGACTAGGACCCATGTTATATAGCTGTAAAAAATCCCTAGAAATAACAAGGCTAAAAAGGATCATGTCAATTTATTGACTGAACGGTTGGGACTTTGATCCACGTGTTGTTAATTTTAAGTTCCATTCCATCGGGTTAGCATGTAAGGCTATAGGAACCTGACCGAATCCTTTACACGCCTTTGCTTATTCGATATCCTTATGTTTTGCCGAAACTAGTGTGAAATGAATCCGAGGGAAGAATTATCTCATATATTGCTCTGATGAACAGGAGCACATTCGTTGTAATCCACCCTTAACCTCAATGAGATCCTTCTCTCATCTACTCCTTATAGTTGGTTGTGTTGAGATCCTTCTCTCATCTACTCCTTATAGTTGGATGCCACGTATAGTCAACATTGTGAATGGCATCTGGTTGTGGCTTATGTTAGTCATCATGATACAAAGATTTAAAATATAATCAACGATGCTATTATACTTAGGTACATGCTAAATGGTGTAGAAGTCAGTATATGAATCATTATGTTACAAGAATACTCTACACTTACCTGTTTATACCTTGTATTGAAGATGGAAAAATACATTCAAATGGTAACAATAGGAGAGGTTGTTGTCTTCAATCTGGGGTCACTAATATGCAAACTTAGGATTTAAAAAAAAAAAAATTTGTTGAAGAAGCTGCCACATTGTGAGCCGTGCTTACATAATATTCTTTGTCATTGAGCAGTTGTAAATTACGATGTAGTCGTGGTCTCTTCCGGTGATATGTGGGGCAATTGTCAATTGACTGTGATCATTGTGGCATTTTGCATAGGATGTCTTGTAGTCTTTTATTGTTGGTTGGCAGGGATTGAATTATCTCAGGAATACACTCGCTAATTGTGAGCTGTAAACAGAAAGAAGATCCTGATCATTACTCACACTGTCAAATTTACAAACTACAATCTACATAAGCGTGATACATTTCTTAGTCTAAGCCATAGCTGGGGAAGCATGATTGAGTGAAGTGGTGTGACCTCTGGTTTCGATAATGTCGATATCTACCAAGTGGCAGATGATGGCATTATGCTATGCGTGTAGCTGGAGGGTCAGACTCAGCTTCCAGTGGGTGTCAGAAGTTCAACTCCAAGTGAAGATTGACGCTTGATAATGGCACACTAATACATACGATTTATAATTGTAATGCATAAATAATTGAATAAGTTTTGTTAAGTTCATATTGTGTCATATAAATGTTCGGAATACGAAGAAAATTTAGTAGACGAAGAGTAAATGCATTATTGATAGACAACATTGACTCACCGGTTGACTTGTTAAATCAGAGAGAATCTCCAGCCAATGAGTGGCACACTAACATAAAACCCATGCATATTATTGAATGTCCAGCCTCAGTCTACGTGTCAAGCCCCATTTTCTTTATGGTATTAGATATTTAGAGTTGTTTAATCTTGTGTTCTTAAATTGTTAAAAAAAAATACCTGAGTTGCATGTCGAGCTCTCTCAAGAGTGTGCGATATCTTAAGTTCATGTATCATTGACGTTACAAGGATAATAACCTTTACTTTCACATAATTACAAACTATATTAATCCGGAATTAAAACTTACATAATGGATAAAGCATTCCAAACCTTTATTCTACATATATTAACATTCATTTGAGCATACGTTTTTACCTTATGAAAAAAAAAAAGAGTGAATGCATTTATGTATTTAGTGAATAAGTGAAAGCTAAATATAGAATGATAGTTTGAAATTACAATGGATTATTTTTATATAATATCGAATGAGTTAAAAATAGTTAGGCAAATTATATATAAATAATTATGGATTATAATATAAATAAAAAGAGATGTCCGTATATCAGTAATATGATAGAATTATCTTTAAAAATCATACCATGGTAAATATGTTGATCTTAATTATTAAGAGTTCAAAAGAATAGGATGTCAAACACTATATGCACTTTTATAAAAAAAAATCAGTAATCTCAATTGAGAAGATATTAGATATTAATAGTGGCATAACCTCTTACAAAATATTTGCCAGTTGATAGTCATATAAAGTATTTGTTAAACAATAGAAATTGATAGTTGTGCAAGTTACTTGCTCAGTGGTATAAGCGAATGTTACTATCCTGAAATAGTGAATCTCCTTAATGTTTCCAATTTATCTATGATTATTAGAATTAGTGAAGAAGAAATGTTTTAGCAAGTAGGTTTAGGAAATGGTCAATGCCTTAATTTAATAAGTGGAAAAAGAAGTGTTTGCAAAAGAATGTGGGTACAATTACTTTATTAATCATGAAATTAATCCTAGTAGAATTTCTTATGAAACACACTTAGGGTGAAGATGCATTGCTACAATAAGAAAAAAAGGGGTCTTTCATAAATGTGTTATAGGAATAACTTTGCTTTATTGTGCCTAAGGATTAATATGTTACATTTTAGTGTTAGTAGAAATTCTAATATATATATATATATATATATATATATATATATATATAGGACTTATCTATTTGGGAATGAAGGAATTATAGGCTATAATTGAGTTGTGAAGGAAATTTCTTTTATAAATACACTTATAGATTAAATAACAGACTTTAAATATGTACTATACTTGCACCTTGAAAGGACGTCCGTAAATGTACTAGAAGAATAGACAATGACCATGGCTTAGTTATGAATCTAAAGAATTGTATACTCTAATTCAATTGAAGAAAAATTGCTTATAAGTGTACCTTTAGAATGAATGTTGAGTGTTAAAATGCCTAGAATTTTCTCAATAAATTATGTGCTATAAAATTCAATGACGATAGCGATGTATGAATCTCTTTATTATATACATGTATTGTGTATCAATATAATGTCTTTTTAAATCTTTTTGAGAATGATTCTTACACTATTGAATTAAATAGATTATGTTCAAATAGAATGTAAAACATAGTTATTGTGGATGTATTTGATGATAAATGACAAGTAATGACCATATATGAATTTAAAGAAAGAAGTGCTTAGGTAATTTTGAAGATGGGATGCTTATGATTTACTATCAAGAAGGAATGAATATATAATGTTTAATAATGGGAGATTGTGACTTACGATGAGCGATGCATGGAGATCGACGCAGAAAAATTAGAGCTGCGATTTTACTTCTTCTCCTTCGGTAAGGATACTCCCAGACTCTCGAACAGGTTAGAATTCTTCTTCTCTAAAAGTTGCTAGTATGAAAGATTGAATGGAATTCAGGGTTCATATACTTTGATGATGGGTTATGCGTTAAGAATTTTATCGATTGGTTGTAAATGCTTATTTTCTAAAATCAAGGCGATGGCTTCGTAGGTATGCACTACTAGTTTGTAATCATGCCTTGGATTGTGAAAAGAGAGAAGTTAAACTTACTTGAATTATAGAATCTTAAGTGTACTCGAGTTAGGAAGAGAAGAACACCTTACATGACTTGGTTTATAATTTTTTTTTTTTGAGATTATACTTTTAGCTATACTAAGTAAATGGCACTCCAGTATTTCATTATACTTTGGATTATGAAAAGAGAGAGGTTGCATGTAAGATTAGTTTAGGAATGGATAAGGTATGTGTTGAAGAACAAAATTCGGAAGGGTTAATTCTTATTTTGAAATTCAGATATTGTTTCAAATATATGATAGTTATACGTAACCATAGAAAATGAAGAAATTGGGATTGAAGATTTTATTCCTTATGTGGAAATGTGTTAGTGCTTAAAGGATTCACGTAAATGATATAGTTTTGCTGAATGAAAGGAATTTGTTATGTACGATTTCAAATTCGGTTGCAATTAATGAGCCAATAGAGGACTACTGTGGGAATTGCTACACTATGAAGGTACGATTTAGTTATATTGTCAAATATGAGATGTATACTTATATGATGGTAGAAAAGAGGAAACGAAATTTTATTATCAATTGTGATTACATTGAAGAAATGAATGTGGAATGAAAGAGAAAACTCACCATGGAAGTACATGATACTTAACTTTGGGACGAAGTTTTTAATAAAAGGGGGTGTATGTAATGCTTGCCTCGGTACCTTAACTATTTAGAATAATGAGGTAGTACTTTTGAAATGAACTGGCTAAGTAAAACATGAACCATTTGAATTTAAACTAAGAATGCTTTAAAATGAAAATGAAGAATAGTATATATGCTCGACTCACTGAGACATGATGATAAATGGTGAATAAATTGTATGCTCGACTCACTGAGATACTAGAATTCATGATGTAAATATTTTATATAGTGCAATGCTACTAATGTGCGCTTGAGTGTGTGCAGTGGTAGGTAAGACGATATACCGCCTGACCCATAATGGAAATTTAGGGGTCGTAAGAACGGAAAGAACACATAGGGGTACGACGACTGACTATCGACCCTAGATTAGCAATCCACGCACGGGTGAAGCCGTTTCAAATCGCCCGGGGAAACGTATGCTGTACAGGCAAGGCCATAATGATTTGGTCACGTACGATGAGTTGAGGGGCGCGCAATAAGGAGAGCCTTATCCCTCAACATCCCTTAGTCTCCAAGGAGCATAGTTGAGAGACCGCGGTAACGGTTCCCGGTCGCTACGCAGTACTCCCCATAAGAAGGAAGAAATGAAACTGTCAAAAGGGCCCGCCAAAGAGGTACCTAGACAAGAATGAGAGGAAGAAAATGCTATGAATATTAAATATTGTATTAAATTAATTAGTAAATTATTAATTAGTTTAATTGAAGGGACGTAACCCTTCTTAAGAATGCTCAAACCTTATAAAAGGCGAGCTCTTGTAAAGCGTTAAGCATCTTATCAATTCAATAATATATCTTTGTATTCAATATGGATCTTGTGTCCTATTTTTTCTGTTGCATTTGGTATCAGAGCGAAACGCTCCTCCATCTGAGCTCAGATTCGGCTCACTCAGAGCAAACTTGCTCCACTCGACTCCTTTTAGCCTGCTGCACTTCCATCCACGCTCCCCCCCCCAACAGCCGTCCCACTCCATGACTTCTCCACGCCCAACAAACGCCATCACCTCAATGCCTGCTCCCTTCTCTTGCTCCCACGTCCCTCTCCTCCTTCTCGCGTCCATCCCCCATCCCCCTCCCTTCTCTCCCGCAAATCCTCTCCCTGCTAAACCCTCACCACCTGCATATGCCACATCGACGCCTCTCATCCCACATCCATTCCTCCTTGGCCTCTGCTCATTCTCCCGCCTACTGCACCACTACACTCCATACCCAGCCCTCCACACCACGTCTTTCCACCTCTTCCCTCTCCCTCGCGCGCCTCCCCACCACTTCTTCCCCACATGCCTCCATCTCCATGACCTTCCACGCTCACACGCTCCCAGTTCCCTTTCTTCCCATGTGCAGCTCCATTATCTTGCGCTCCTTCCATCCAGCCCTTCTGTTCATTGTCCCCGCCACTCCTCGACACACCATGGTCCACCCTCCTCGCCTTCTTTCCTTCCACCGCAAGCCTCCCCTCCCTCCTGCGCTTGCCCCAACATCCGCCAACCTCCACGTCGTCGCTCGGCCTCCACCTCCACGACCCAAAATTTTTTTCAGAAACAAAGTTAAAAAAAATATATATATATATATTATATAATAATTTTATTATTACCACAATATATATATATTTTAAAGAAAAGAACTTTATAATATATGATAATATTATCAAGTTCAAATAATAATAATAATTATATTATTATTTTTTACTACCACTTGATTTAGTAATAATAATTATTATTAATTAATCAATCCCACACAAATCTCCCAAATCTCTGGACTATCACTTCACCCCATAAGCCAAAATTGGGTCCAATTATTCACCACCACACTTAAGAAGCATGACGATGGAGTTAAAAGCTCAAATTGCGAAAATAGAGAAGGATTTCCAAACTTTCAAGGAAATGATCACCAAGAGCAAGGAAGCGCTTAAGAAAGAAATTAAGGATGAAGTCATTCAGGTAATGGAGCAGAAAATAGGCGACAAGTTCGACAATATGAGCAAGGAACAAAAAATGTTATACCAAAAAGTGACTGAGAGCCAGAAAGTTATCCAGGCGATATTACAAAAAATGGATGATAAGAAAAAAAATCATAAACAACACGGCTCAGATATGTCGGTTACCCCATCTTCCAATTCTGAGTCACCAGAATGCAACAGGACGAAAGGTACTCAATACCAACCATTCATAATGTACCCGCCGAGAGCAAAAATAGAAATGACGAAATATAACGGAGGAGAAGACCAATGCATCGCTTGGTTGAATAAAGAAGAAGAGTATTTCGACATATATAACATTACAATGGACGAAGAAAAGGTCAAGTATGCTTCAATGCACCTTGAAGGATATGCCTACAAATGGTATATGTGGTGGAAGGGAGACAACTTCGCATACACTTGGAACTTATTTAAGAATGATTTCTTAAAAGGGTTTCAAGGAATCACAGAAGATGAATTCTTCTCAAAACTTACCAGATTACAACAAAGGGGAAGCGTCGAAGAATTCACGCATCAATGGGAATCCCTCGCTACCAGAGTATTTGGGCTATCCAACAAACAATGGTTGGAAACCTACTTGGGAGGACTAAAACTATACATACAAAAAGAGTTAAAAATGCATGACATAACGAATGTTGAGGCAGCAAGATGAAAAGCAAAAGTAACCGAGGCCAAATTTGACAGTTTCCAATCAAATAAAGGGAAGTCATACTCACAAAGAAACATCCAGTCAACTCCAAAGGATGATACAAACAAATACATCCCTCTGCCTAGAAGGGATGATAGGAAGAGCCTCGAGAATCAACGAATGAGGGAAGGAAAATGTCGACGATGTGGAGACAAATGGAATTCTAAACATAGGTGTCGCCCCGAGGACAGCTCAAAGAAATTATATACTTGTGAAGTAGAGGATAATAGTGAATCAGAAGAAGAAGAAGAAGAAGAAGAAGAAGAGCCAGAAGATGAAGAGGAGGAAACCGCAAATAGGGCAGTCGGGAACAACGAGACCCCCAAAATCTCCCTAGCAGCCATGACAGGCATTAGTCAACCACAGACTCTCAAGTTAAAAGGGCATATAAAAAATGAGAATGTTACAGTGCTAGTAGACACTGGAAGCACTCACAACTTTCTTGATATAAGAGTGGCACAAAAACTCAAGTTGTTCGTACATCCAGTTCCAGACATGAAGGTGATGGTTGCAGATGGCAAGAAGATCGAAAAAGTTGGAAAGTGCCACAAGGTGAGACTTCAAATACAAGACTTTGAACTGGAATCAGAACTCTACACCTTACCATTGGGGGGAGTACACATCGTTTTGGGAGTCCAATGGTTACAAACATTGGGAACATATTCTGCCAATCATCAAAAACATTTCATCAAGTTTAAGTGGCAGGGAAAAATTTTAAGCTATATGGTTTTCATCCACCAAACACGCAAGTAGTTTCATCTCAGCATATGGAAAAACTCATTCAAAAAGGGGCATCAGCATACGTAATACAATGTCATCAGATGGAAGGAAAAGAGGAGGAACCAAATGAGTTCAAAAAGGAAATCCAAAAATTACTCCAGAAACATGAACACATATTTCAAGACTTACCCATGCAGCTACCACCAGAAAGGAGTATAGAACACATAATCGAGATTAAATCGGGGTCAAATCTTTTCAAGGTTAAACCATATAGGTATCCCCACCACCACAAAACATAAATAGAAAGGTTGGTTCAAGATCTACTGAATTGTGGTGTCATCACCAAGAGTAGAAGCCCTTATGCAGCTCCAGTCGTACTAGTATGGAAGAAGGATGGATCGTTTAGATTATGTATAGATTATAGAGGATTAAACAAAATAACAATTAAGAACAAGTTTCCAATCCCCTTCATCGATGACATGCTGGATGAACTTCATGACGCAAAATATTTTTCGAAACTCGATTTAAGGTCAGGGTACTATCAAATCAGGGTCAGATTAGAAGATATCGCAAAGACTGCTTTCCGAACTCATGAAGGACATTATGAATTCAAAGTAATGCCTTTTGGGTTAACTAATGCCCCTGCCACATTCCAGGAAACTATGAATGAACTATTTCAACCATAACTAAGGAAATTTGTGTTAGTATTCTTCGATGACATCCTTATATATAGCAAGACATGGAAAGAACATTTGACGCATCTAGAAGAGGTTCTATCTCTTATGAAGGAAAACCAATTCTATGCAAAAAAGTCAAAATGCACATTTGGGAAGCAAGAAGTGGAGTATCTCGGTCATATAATCTCAAAGGAAGGAGTTAAGGTGGACCCAAAGAAGATCCAGGCAATGAAGGAGTGGCCTGAACCAAAGAATGTTTCAAAATTGTGAGGATTTTTGGGATTAACAGGTTACTATCGAAGGTTCATCAGGAACTATGCACACGTCACTGCCCCATTAACAAATCTCCTAAAAAGAAATTCTTTTCAATGGGATGATGAAGCAAGAAGATGATTTGAAACATTGAAACAAATTATGTCTTCAACTCTCGTTTTGGCAACACCTGATTTTGCAAAACCATTCGTAATCGAATGTGATGCTTCAGGGTTTGGGATAGGAGTTGTGCTAATGCAAGAAGGTCATCCAATCGCTTTTGAAAGTAGGAAGTTGAGCAAAAGAGAATACCTACAGTCTACATACAACAAGGAAATGCTTGCCATCATGCATGCATTAACTAAATGGTGACAATACCTTTTGGGAAGTAAATTCCTAATCCAAACAGATCATAATAGTCTACAACACTTATTACAGCAGAAGACATTAACAACTGAACAACAAAAGTATATAGAGAAAATCTCTACTTTCGATATGGAGATCCTACATAAAAAGGGGAAGGACAATGTAGTAGCTGATGCTTTATCAAGGAAAGATGAAGAGATACAAGTTTATGCCGTATCCATGGTGATCCCAGAATTTTTGGACGAAATTCGTAAGGAATATGCCAAGAATTCAGAGGTTTGCTCCATAATTAACAACATAAATCAGTATCCGAAGTTTGAATGGAAGAATGATCTCTTATGGTACAAAGGATGTATTTACTTAAGTTCCAATTCCAGTTTTAAGACCAAGGTGCTTAAAGAGTCACATGACTGCCCAACCGCTGGTCATGTAGGATTTTTTAAAACCTACTATAATGCAAGGAAATCATTCTTTTGGAAGGGTATGTATGCCGACATTCACAAGTATGTTGTAGATTGTGACATTTGTCAGTGGAATAAAACTGAGAATATCTCAAGTCCAGGGTTACTCCATCCATTACATATTCTAAATAGAAAATGGGAGGAAATTTCAATGGATTTCATTGAAGGTCTACCCATATCAGATGGAAAAGACAAAATACTAGTTGTGGTAGAGAGGCTAACCAAATATGCACATTTTGTTGGAATGAAGAAAACTGATTCGGGAAAAGAAACAGCCGAAGCTTTCTGTAAAAGTGTCTACAAATTACATGGTTTTCCGAAGATTATAGTAAGTGATAGGGATGCCAAGTTTAAAGGGAACTTTTGGAGAGAGTTTTGCAAGCAAATTGGAACGTCTCTTAACATGAGCTCAGCTTATCATCCCCAAATAGATGGACAGACAGAAGTTGTCAATAAATGTTTAGAAACCTACCTTCGTTGTTTTGTAATTGATAAGCAAAATAAATGGTTTCAATGGCTACATCTTACGGAATGGTGGTATAATTCTACTTATCATACATCTGCAAGAATGACACCATTTCAAGCCCTATATGGATATGAACCCCCAAAATGGAAGGATTTCATTACCAACCAAGCAAGGGTCGCATCAGTAAATGACCATTTAGAAGAAAACCAAAAGGTTGTCCAAGTACTTAAAGAGAATTTGAATACTGCTAGGAATAGAATGAGACAACAAGAAGATCGACACTGAACAGAATGAGAATTTGAAGTTGGAGATTGGGTATTCGTAAGACTACAACCCTATAAACAATTATCACTTAAACAAGGTGGAAAAAATAATTTGGCTCCACGTTTTTATGGCCCATATCAAATCAATAAGAAGATTAGTCAAGTGGCATATGCGTTGGAATTGCCAACTACAAGTCGCATCCACAATGTTTTTCATGTTTCATGTTTGAAAAAGATGATAGGTCAACACCAGAAGGCACAAACAATACTTCCCTTGTTAGATGAAGGAGGAAGAATCATATTCGAGCCAGAATCTATCATTGCTACTAGAGAGAAGAGATTAAGAACGCGAGTCATTAAAGAATACCTCATAAAATGGAAAAATATTCCCGAAGAAGATGCAACATGGGAATCATAACAATTTCGACAGTTACATCCCTCATTACCATTGCTTTGAGGACAAAGCTCTTTAAAAGGGAGTGGCAATGCTATGAATATTAAATATTGTACTAAACTAATTAGTAAATTATTAATTAGTTTAATTGAAGGGACGTAACCCTTCTTAAGAATGCTCAAACTTTATAAAAGGCGAGCTCTTGTAAAGCGTTAAGCATCTTATCAATTCAATAATATATCTTTGTATTCAATATGGATCTCGTGTCCTAGTTTTTCTGTTGCAGAAAATTAATCAATGGTATAAATGAAAGATTTAAGAAATACTTATTTCATTTTTGTTCTATTTTATTAATTTGAATAATTCTATTCAAGATTTTATTTTTAATTGATTTCATTAATTCGAATTATTCATTTTAATTGATTTTATTAACTTGAAAAAGAATTGAAGAGATTGACTTTATTTATATTAAATTTGATTAATTTTATTATTAAGAAAAATTATTATTTATTCAAAAGATTTTATTATTTTAAATCATTCTATTAAAGATTCTATTTAATTGATTTCATTATTTTGAGAAAGAATTGAAATAGGTCATTAATAAAAGAATTGTTTTTCTTTTATTATTATTCAAGATTTTACTTTAATTAATTTTATTATTCATTTAAATTATTTTATGAAGAGGAAATTTAAAATAGATTATACTTTTAGTAAAAAGAATCATCTTTTAATTTAATATTAACATAGGAAAATAAAGAAAAGTAGAAAGCAATAAGTCTAACTAAAAGATTGTTAAGTAAACTAAATGAGAACCAAAAGAGAAGCAAAACTCTTCTACACCTAACTCTTGTTTGAGAATATTGGAAATTAAAATATTAAATTAAATTAAATATGTGCATGGATAGACACATGGCACACAGGCTTTTGCTATATAATGAGGGAGGAGAAGGAGAGAAAGGGATATCTCTTGCTCCCTAATGTTGGATGGTCATCATAATCTCAGATTATGTTATGATCCTTGCAGTTGGGATTAGCTAGAACGGAGATTGGGAGATCCTTTCGGGAGGCTAGCTTGTGTGTTCTTACGACCCAATAAGCTCGGGGGTTCGTGGTGAAGGAGACTAACCCTGATACGATAGGGAGGTCAACCGAGGGGTCACTCGATACTTTGTCAGAAAATTGGATTGGATCGCGCGGAAACCACTTCGAAGACTCCATTGATTTGCTGGATCAACCGTCGAAAACAAGTTTGAAGTATTTAGTTTATTTATTTTGCTAACTCTTGTTATTAAACGAATGCATTTGGATATATAGTTTTATTTATTGACATTAATGTACTACAATAGATAGAACTAGATCTGTGGCCTTTATATCTTCTTCTGAAAAAAAAATCGTACTGGAATTTCTGAAATTAATTATACTTATATGTTCAAATTCCGTGGAAGTCTTTCATTTTGGGGAACCCGAAATGGGGGTCCCTACAGAGAGCCTCTCACTCACAACCATGGACAGTCGTCCTTCACCTTCACATTTTTCAATACTCACGCCCAACACTCACACTCAACTCGGTGGCTGGCAATCTCAGTTCCTGTCAGCCTCTTACAACGGTGGCTAGCGATCTCAGTTCCTCTCAGCCTCTTACAATAGTGGCTCTGATACCAACTTGAAATTAGAGAGAGCAGACATTGTAACATACAAAACTGAATTATAATAGACTATCTTTTACAATACATGGAGACTTCAATATATAGAGTCGAGAGAGTTGTGATGAGATCTAACTTATTCTAAATATAGTCAAGAGAGGTTGAGAGAATATCTCAACCACACAGCACATTAGGTAGAGAATCTCCAACACATCATCAAGAGATAAACATTATCTCTAACTCTTGATGATGTGTTGGAGATTCTCTACCTAATGTGCTGTGTGGTTGAGATATTCTCTCAACCTCTCTTGACAATATTTAAAACAAGTTAGATCTCATCACAGCATTCTCGACTCTATATATTGGAGTCTCTATGTATTGTAAATGATAGTCTATTATAATAGAATTCAGTTTTGTATGTTACAATGTATGCTCTCTCTAATTTCAAGTACATTAAGCTAGATAGAATAACATAATATTGTGATATATATTTTAGAGAAACATATACATAAATATATCACAACTACACACTTACGAATTAACAAAGAATCATATCACAGCTACACATTTACGAATTAACAAAGAATCATTGAGCCTCTAAGTCAAATTAAAATTTAACTTATTCATAAGATTAAGGGTTTAGAGGAGATAAGATTTTTTTAATGTCAAAATTTCCACATATGATAGCAAAGCAAAGGAAATCAAAATATAACTTTATTTTTCCAAACAATGATGAAAAATTAGAAATAAAACAAAATTCAATCCTTTGAAAGATAAATTTTAAAATCAAACCAAAAGATTTCAAATGAGTTAACAACATATTTCATAAAAACTTTAATTCAAATACCCTTACATCATTTAAAGAAGATGTGAGAGCAAGCTTTTCATGATATTTGTTCTACTACCCCATTTTCACTTCATTACATCTACTTTATTTCCCATTTTTATATATTCTTTTATAATTTTTAAAACAGACAAATTTAAAAATGATAAAAAAATAAAATAATAATATTTTTTATAAAATCAACAAATTTAAAAATGATAAAAAAATAAAATAATAATATTTTTTATAAAATCAATATCAGAAGATTATGCCACAACCGTATGCATCAAATTGCATAATAATTAAAACACTGCTGAAATTAAAATATCCATCATTCTGAAATTGCAAAAAATAATGAATACAATGAACAATGAATACCATAAAGTAATCGAAATATTAAGCAGAAACTCTACGGTTACAAATAAATTTTGTGATGGAAAATAAACCATATGCTCACTATTTTCTCATAACATAAAAACAACACAGTAGCCAACTAAGTACGCTACATGAATCAGATGATACTAATAATTTATTAGGATTCCACCATATATCAAGTTCTGGCGAATATCACCCGACTATACCATATATCAAGTTCTGGCGAATATAAAAAACAAAATTTTCCAAGAAAAATCAAATGGAGCCATCGCAACTCCCGCATTGAAAATAATTGTGCAGCCGATTGACATAATAATATTAGCTACGCCCTAATACCATACTGCATCCATTGCAGTGGAAGCACGAAGTAGTTCTTTCATTAACTTCACTTGTTTTTGCCGCTGCAGATTATCAACCGGTGCGTCCTTGAGCGGATCCAACGCTAAATTGCTTTCTAGACTATGGGGCTTGCTTCAGCCTTAACCGGTGCAGAATATCATCAGCCCTTGCGTCCTTACCACTCTCGTAAGGCCATCCATAATATCCTGTATTGGAAAACAAACGAAAAAAATAGTTAGAATCTGAAGCGATAACGTCCAAGTAATAGCGGAAAAAATTAAGTTAATGTTATTTATCACCACCCAGGCTGCAAATGCCCGCACCATATCCATGTTCACTCCATTCGCCGAGATGCACCGGTAATCGGTTGCTAGAAGCTGGGGCAGGACCTGGGAAACCATTCTCATACCATTCATTGTTAAACGTCTGATTACTTGGGACTGATTGGGACCAGGAAGGCTGTACTGGATCTGACGCTAAATTTGTTTCTAGACTATGATCCCGTGGGCTTGAGTATGTGTATATGTACTCCTCATGTGAACGGCAAGGAGTAGGAGGACCCAGATCGAACCTGAAAATGCTTTTAGATGATGATGCACAGGGCTTGAGGATCCCTCCTCGGATGAACTGCAAGAAAGACGACCATGAGGATGCCGATCTAAAAGTGGTTCTTTAGTCTCTCCTGGGCCTGAGGATTTCTCTAAGTAGCTATTCTTAAGGTTACATGAAAGATCGCCCACGAGAAGAGGCAAGGTGGGATTGAAAATATGGCCTTCCAGTGGGGGCTTAGAGGCTTAGATGGGGAAGTATTTGAGTAGTACCGTGACGGGGAATACTTGCCTGGGCCAGGCAAGTTCTCAGCCTTGAAAAATGACTTCAGGACTCTTCCCAATAGAAACCAACTCTTATACAAATAGCATATAAACTAAGTAGAAAGATTGAGAAAACATCCAACATCATAAAATCCATATTTCTAACAAAGATGCTTCACATTAGAGGATTCAAGGGTTATATTTATACACTCTGGTGTCAGAACGTTGTAACCTTAATTGAGTTGTGATCTTACTTGAGTTGGGTTAGGTTAAGTTACCTTATAATTGCAACCTTAACCGTTTATCTTGGATACCATAGTCAAAATAAGGGGAAAGCTTTGATATGTATTTCATGGAAAAAAAATTATATTTATATAAAATAATAAAATTAAACTATCATAGATATACCATAAATATAGTAATGGTAAATATTGAAAAGACATTGATTTATTGCATCGACAATAACAAAATGTATTTAGAGTAGAGATAGAGGTGTCAAGTTTGTAGCATTAATGAGTTTAGTTAGAATCTTTCCTTAGTTCTCATACAAAATTTGTAGCTTTAATGAGTAACTAACTAATTCGAAGATATACTCATTGTTGAGAACTTTGACCATGGAACTTTACTCTTAAGTGTTTTGGCCCATTTTAAAACAAATCAATAGAATAAGGGATAACTTTACTTGACACCACAAGAGAAACCAACTATAAAGGTTGAGTTTTCCACTTATTAACTCCGAGAAATTTATTTGACACTACAAGAGAAAGCCAAGTTAGAAAGGTTGAGTTTGTCCACTTATTAACTCCCTAAAATAAGGGAGAATTTTATATGACACGACAAGAGAAACCCATTAATTAGTAGATATATTAATTGTTTAGTTAAACTTCTTCATTGATGGGAACTTTGACCATGGATTTTTCCCTTTAAGGGTTTTGACCCATTTTAAGAAAAATCAATACAAAAAACTAATAATGTAAGGGAGAAATTGTCCACTTATTAACTCCCTCTTAAAAGTAATTATCCAAGGAGTAGTTTAAATAGGTGTAGTTTAAATATTCTAGGTTTTCAACCTTTTTGAGGGTGTTGAATCTATTTATGAAGTCAAAAACACAATTTAAACACTTCTAAATTTGGATTTTACCAAAAACGTTTTCACTCGACCAAAACCCACCTTAAAGTCCAAAACTTAGAATAAAATACTACTAAGTTTAAATATTTTACATTTTTTACTTTTTTGGGTAAATTTTCTGGTTTGTTTTATTTAGTGAATGCCATATAAAAATTAAAATAATAGAAAAATATAAATAAAACCATAATAATTATTGATCATTTAGCTTATGGGTACCTGCACGAAGCTGGTACCCAAAAAAGCCGCAATAGAAGCGCGGAAAAAAACATGGGCGCACACGTGCATTCAAACACGCGTAGGCACCCCTGCTTCAGCAATGCTGAACATCCATGTGGTTGAGTTGACTTGGACAAAGGGTCTGCCCACGCGTTAATAACATGTGCGTGTGCCTAGAGACTTTAGAGCTTAGGATTAGGTGGCTTAGGTATTACACTCAAGGAGCTATTCAAGGACAGGTTTGCACCTCGAGAGATTTGATCCCTCTGGGTGCTTGATCGAGCCTAGGATTTGGATCTAGGCTGGTGTAATTAAAAGTCAAGATACAAAGAATGAAGAAGTGACCAGCTTTGTAATGCAAGCATTTTTTTAATGAAATTTGATTTCATCACAATGTAAATGGGTAGAGGTGCATGTTGTATTTCTAGATACCGGATTAAAACTTTGAGGGAGGTTGATGATGATCCTAAGTCAATTTTAAAAGGGGATTGTTAGGATAAACTTAACTAGGTCAAAGAATCAATGAAACTTGACTCAATAAAAGGGTTAGAGATGTATCTAATGTTGATGGTTTAAGAACCCATAGTTTTATGTGTCCCATGGTATTTTCCCATAATATTGCATGTGAGGAATTCTACTTAAAAATTAAAAACTTGAGTAACTCCTTTATAAAATGATTGAGAATGCACTCTAATGGTTGTAATAACAGGATTGTCCGATGCCTCAGCCATGGCAACCCGGCCATAAGTAAGTATGTCCAGTCCGACCATGTCTTGTGTGCACGCTTGCTTATTATGTGCTTTATGTGTGTATTCCCTAACATATTTTCAATTAGACATATTTTCCAATGGGATAGGTCAGTTGTCTATTTCTTATTGGATCTCATTAATGAGATTAACATGCGTATACATTTACAGTTGGAACATTTACAAATATATATTGTTTCGTTCAAGTATGTGATGAGATGGCAATGGAATGAACCTACCGTGTCCGTGTCCATTGAAGTTTCGTTTATCTATTCCCAACCTGGTAGTGCTGGAAATGCACCGTACATTGTTTCTTTAGAGGTAACTAGTGCAAACAAATTGTCTAAAAATGTCCAGAGCCAAATTGTTTGTTAAATTATTATAATAATTTAGCTGACATGGGTGCTTTGTAATATTTGATTTTATTGTTGTGCCGTAATCATAATCTCCAAAAGATGCATGCAATCACAAGTACGCCATTGTTACTTGTCCATGCAATATGAAGGCACTCCATTGCTTCATATGTAATTTACTAACTTCAATAATTTAGTTACCTGTTTTACAGGTCTTGTCTAACTTTTTTGGAATTGAAAACAAATGGCCTGGGAAAGAGACTTTACAATTAGCAGAAGAAGAACAAGTACTTGAATCAGCCCGGGGGAATATAAAAACAAATGCATTAGTTATGATACCAGAGGAATATGAAAACAGAAGGTGTTACAAGTAGTAGAGGATGAAGAGAAGGTGCTTGAATCGGCCATGGTGAGAGTCTTTTTTAAAGAAGTTGTTGGTTTGACAGTGAGTTGTCGTTTGCAAGAAAACACTTTCACTAGCGATGATTCAAACATCTGCTCTTAATCTTTTGGTACTTGTAACACCTCCTAAATAGCTAATGCATTTGTTTTCATATCCATCCACGCTGATTCATGTTCTTGTTATTCTTCTGCTACCAAGCTATAACAACTCCTTCCCAAGGCCATTAGTTTTCAATTCTTAAAAAATTATACAAGGCCGTATGATAAAAGAGTTAACTAAATTATTGAAGTAAATTAAAGAAGCAATGGAGCGCCTTACTGTTGCATGGACATGTAATAGTGGCGTTCCTTCTCTGCACGCGCCTTTTGGAGAATACGATTAAAGCACAACAATAAAGTCAAATACAGAGAACCCATGTCGGCCAAAATATTACAATAAAGCAAACAGAACTGACTGGTAAAAAGCTGTTTATTCCATGCTGTAGTTTCTGGCTAGGCATTGCATTTTATCTTAGTGATTTCTAATCTTCTCCTACCATTGTCAAATAATTTAAAGCTACATATGGTCGATATCCTCGTTCGACAGATTTTCCATTTAAAAATATAGCCCAATAATAAAATGAAATCACTCACATAATGCTCAACCGACAGGATTATTTGTGAAATCAAAATATTAATCAATGCACAATGGCCCCCAACATAAACACACCATCCCGATTCGCCATCGTTGGATTTCATCTTATTGGAATGCAAAATGTACATACTAAGATTTTAGTTGGTTTCAATTATTTCTTGATGAGAGCAGCGATAATACAAGTGACATATCAAGATGGATCAATCATCCTTTTTTCCAAGCACCCGCTTGATCTGCTCCGATCTTCTGCCCGACGAGGTTTCTTACAAAGCTTCTTTCGACATTCGACTTCATCTTCCCAAACCTCTACGCATGGTGGATCTAGTCCTTGAAGTGTACTACTCTTGCGGCATGCAACACACTCGGCTGGAGGCTGTTGGAAATATCATTAGTAATGAGTTAATAGCATATCAGATTTAAGCGGCTATGTCAGACCCCAGTTGGTCATTTTTGTGAGTCTGCAATGTCTGACAGTCAGTCAGTTTGCAACGCCTGTTCTGGATAAGGTAAAGCTGAATCTTACATTGAACCCAGAATCATACCTCATTGTAATTCTGTCATGGAATCTGAAGAAAGTGGAAGTACCTTCCGGCTGGGAACATAAGTCTGTAAAATGTGGTCTTCCTCATCATCTGCAATACCTGGAACTTCCCAACAAGCATTCATCTGGTCCTCTTCCTCTTCTGAGTACCTACCTTCCTGTTGCACTCGAGAAAAAAACAAAAAAAAAGAATATAAAAAACATGAGTCTCTGGAACATGAGGAGCACAGTCCGCCGTCCAAATGAATTGCACATCCTAGTTAGTATTTAAGTAGCGGCTCTTGTAGGCTCTTGTATTCGGCAAGATCATATTTCTTAAGTAGAAATTAATTGAAGAGTTTATTGCAACCATGTAACTTCGAGGATAAGCTAAACCTAAGTTTTTGTAAAAATAGATATCTCTCAGGGAAGATTAAATAGAGATGAAAGAGTGAGAGGAGTGAAGAAGAGAAAAGTGAAAAACCCGTGAAGTGTTTGAAGAGCCCAACCCAAGCTCTCTGTAAGAAGTGAAAGTTTGAAGTAAATCTCATCTCAAGTAAATCAAATCAAGAATTCTCAAGTATTTTACGGTGGTGAATGCCCTAGTTTAACACGCAGTAAGTTTCATGTTTTAAGACAAAGGTTATTTAAGTTGTGTTGTTGGCACTTAGATAGGCATACAAAGTTAACCGCGCAGTTAATCTTTGTAAAAGTGAAAAGTGTGTGCAAAAGTAATTTGTATGAACTGCACAAAGTCAAGTTCCACAAAGTTAGAGAAGTGCATAATTCATGCAAAGTAAAGTATTGGGCAAAGTTAAGAGTAGTGGATTTGTGCAAAGTTGAATTGGGTAGTTGAAAAGTAGAATCGCCACCTAGTTAATCTGCCCCACAGTAAAAGGTTGAATCTCCCAGTTAATCTACTTGCGATAAAAGGGTAAAGGTGAATTGCACATGTAATCTCCCAGCGATCATTTTGTAATAAAGTGTTTTTATAAAGTGGATGAAAATTAAAGTTAAACATTTGCTAGGTCTAGCGCATGTCCTTAACAAAGAAAAAGAAATATTCATGTATCGCACAGTGAATTTTTAAATTGACTGCGAGTGCCCCTTTTCCCTTCATCTCGTATTAGACCCTAGTTTACGGAAAATAGAATTTGTATTTACAAAAGGGAAAAGTGATTAAGTATGGCTTCCACTTCGGGTAATATGCAAACCCCAATATTTTTTGGTAAAAATTATGAATATTGGTCTCTAAAAATGAAGGCTTTGTTTAGAGGTCAAAATGTATGGGACATAGTCCAGAATGGTTCTGTAAAACCAGGAAATGTAGCAGCATACAATAATCTCACACAAGCTGAGAACAATGTCTTGAGCGAACATAGGAAGAAAGATTGAAAGACCCTGTTCCACATACATCAAGCAACACATGAATCAATACTCCCAAGAGTAGCAGCAACGCAATCAGCAAAGAAAGCGTAGGACACACTCAAAACTGCCTATCAAGGTTTGGACAAGGTAAAGACTGCTAAACTTCAGATTCTGAGAAGAGATTTTGAATCACTGTCAATGAAAAACACAAAGTCAGTAGACTCATTTTATACTCGTGTTATTGGTCTCGTTAATCAAATAAAGTCTCATGGAGAAACTCTAACTGCTCAAAGAGTTGTTGAAAAGGTTCTTAGAGTTCTGCCACAAAAATTTGAATCTTTGGTTGTAACCTTGGAGGAAAACAAAGATCTGTCAACATTTTACTATTGATGTGTTGCAAGCCTCATTACTCAATCATGAACATAGAATCAGCAGTTCAGATACATCGCTAGAAGGTGTATTCATATCACAGTCATCCATAAGCTGTGGAAGAGGCAGAGGAATATCAAACTCTAGAGGCAGAGGACAAAGTTCATCCAAAGGAGGTCGTAGCAACAACCCTACGCATGTCACTCGTAGAGGCCAGAATCAGACCCCCAATCAACCAAGTGGACAAAGGTATGATAAATCAAAAATTCAATGTCATTATTGCAAGAAGTATGGACACTTCACATATGAATGCAGGAAGAAGCAGTATGACCAAGGAAAGCAAGGTGAAGCGTAGTCAAGCAGCAACAACAGCACTCCGAACAGCTCACTGATCTTAGCATGCACATCTCCACTGGAATGCAATGTTGTCTAAGAAAGTCCAAATGACATATGGTATTTAGAATCAAGCTGTAACAATCATATGACTAGTAATTTAAGTTTATTTTTCAGTCTAGATAAATCAGTTCAAACTGATGTAACACTTGGAAACAATATTCGAGTTACTGTTTTGGGAAAGGGTACTGTTACTATTCTAACAAAACAGGGGGAGCAGAAATTCATGCCTGATGTTTATTATGTTCAAGGTTTGAAGCATAACCTGATGAGCATATGACAGTTGTTGGAAAAAGGTTACATAGTTCACATGGTAGGGAAGCACTGTGTGATCAAGGACATATATCCCAGTAATCAGTTAATTGCTGAAGTGCAAATGACAAGCAACCGCTTGTTTCCTTTGAGGATAAGACCCATCATAAGAGGAAAAACAACTAAAGTTGTTCATGAAAGACAAAATGAAAATTTTGGATCTGCGTTCAGCGCAGAGAGCAAAGGAGTAGAAATTCATTGCGCAGAGGAAAAGAAGGACAACACAATGTAAGCAATGTTTCAAATAGAAATGAAGGATGAATCCTGGTTATGGCATTTCAGATTTGGACATTTGAATTTTGGTGGATTGAAGCTACTGCACACAAAGGACATGGTGAAAGGATTGCCATTGATCGAAAGACCAGAGAGAATTTGTGAAGTCTGTATTTTTGCCAAACAACACAGAGAGACTTTTCCAGTCGGAAAGTCATACAAAGTTCATGCACCACTTGAAATTTTGCACTCTGATATTTGCGGATCGATGCAAAAACCGTCCATGGGAGAATGCACTTATTTTCTCACATTCATAGATGATTTCACAAGAAAAACATGGTTCTATTTTCTAAAACATAAATCTGATGCATTTAGTTGTTTTCAGCAGTTCAAGGCACTTGTGGAGAAGCAAAGTGGTTACAGTATCAAGATATTGAAAATAGATAGTGGTGGTGAGTATGTTTCGAATGATTTCTTAAACTTTTGCAAAAATCATGGCATACAGAAGCAGTTCACTGCACGATATACACCACAGCAGAATGGTATCACAGAGAGGAAGAATAGAACCATTATGGAGATGGCACGTAGTATGTTGTAAACCACACATCTGTCAAAAGAATATTAGGCTAAAGCAGTGGCAACTGCAGTATACATCATGAATCGATGTCCGACGAAGAGTGTGAAGAACAAAGTTCCACAGGAAGCATGGACAGGTATGAAACATAGTGTTTCGCATTTGAATTTTTTTGGTTGTATACCCTATGCACATGTTCAAGATGATCTAAGAAGGAAATTAGACAAAAAGGGACAAAAATGTATTTTTATTAAATATTGTGAAGACAGAAAAGCATACAATTTGTATGATCCTATTGCAAGGAAAGTCATCATCAGTCACGATGTTCAGTTTGTGGAAAATAAAGCATGGGATGGAACTATGGAGAAGAAAGTGAAAATAGTGTCACATGTTGAACATGATGACAACGCTGAAGATGTGGATGAGACTCCGCATGTAAATCAGAATTGTGCAACCCCATCTACTCCAAGGATTGTGCAACATGCTCCAGCACAAGCAACTCAAACACAATGCCCAGCTCAAGCTACTCCAACAAGCACACCAAGTGCGCAACAAACTCCATCAAGTAGTTCGTGCAGTTCAACACCAGCAACTCCACCAAGGACAAGAAGTCTGTGCGAAATATATGATGTTGGTATACCTATATCATTTTCATGCTTTGCATTATTTTCTCAAGTTAATGATCCTCTAACATTTGAAGGAGCAGTTGAAGAGAAAGTTTGGGCGCAAGCCATGGATGAAGAAATAGAATGCATTGAGAAGAATCAAACATAGGAACTCGTTGATGTTCCTAAAGACAAGGATGTTATAAGCGTAAAATGGATTTACAAGACCAAGCAAGATGCTGAAGGAAATGTGCAGAAGCACAAGGCAAGATTGGTAGCAAGAGGATTCACTCAGCAGCCTCGCATAGACTTCAATGAAACCTTTGCACCTATACGCGAATGGACACTATCAAAATAGTCTTGGCCATCGCAGCACAAAAGACATGGCCTGTTTATCAAATGGATGTCAAGTCTGCATTTCTAAATGGTTATTTGGAGGAAGAAGTATATGTTGAGCAACCACAAGGCTATGAAGTTCCAGGCCAAGGACACAAAGTGTAGAGACTAAAAAAGGCACTGTATGGTTTGAAGCAAGCTCCCAGAGCTTGGTATAGTCGCATTGACTCATATCTCATTCCAAATGGATTTCACAAAAGTGAATGTGAGCCAACGCTGTATACAAAAATCAACCAGCAAGGTAACAAGCTAATAGTCTACTTGTAGGTAGATGATTTAATATTTACTGGTGATTTTGTTATAGAAGAATTTAGAACAGTCATGGAGAGTGAATTCGAAATGACTAATTTGGGGCTTATGAAGTATTTTATGGGCATTAAAGTCTAGCAGACTGAAAATGGTATATTTATATCACAGTCAAAGTATGCAAGTGATGTCTTGAACAGGTTTAGGATGTTAAATTGCAAGACAACTCCAACACCAATGATAATAGGTTTGAAATTGAGCAAGGATGATGATGGATCCACTGTAGATCCTACACTGTTTAAAAGGCTCGTTGGAAGCCTTATGTATCTTACAGCAACAAGGCTAGACATCATGTATGGAGTCAGCCTAATCTCAAGATTCATCGAGTCACCAAAATAATCACATTGGCAAGCAGGTAAAAGAATTCCAAGGTATGTAAGTGGAACAAAAGACTTTGGTATTTTGTATTCAACCTCTGAAAATTTAAAACTCATTGGATACACTGACAACGATAATGGATGAAACATGGATGATAGGAAAAGCACATATGGGAATACATTTCATGTAGGAATAGGTGTTGTATCATGGGCTTCAAGGAAACAACCCATAGTAACTCTCTCTTCAGCAGAAGCAGAGTATGTTGCAGTTACAAGCACTACATGTCAAGTAGTTTGGATTTGCAGAATGTTAAGTGATTTGTCACAAAACCAGTAAAAACCCACAATCATTTACTGTGACAACAATTCAACTATCGCACTTTCAAAGAATCATGTGTTTCACAAGAGAACCAAGCACATCGACATAAGGTATCACTTCATCAGATAATTGATAAACAACAAGGAAATCTGTTTAGAATTTTGCAGGTCTGAAGATCAAGTTCCATACATATTTACAAAACCGTTGGCAAAGGACCTATTCCAATTTTTGCGAAGTTGTTTGGGAGTGTCAAGTTCTGCGTAGTGAGCTCTGTCATGAACATATCATGTTTCAGCTCTGAAATATTTTGTAATATTGTATTTCTGTTTAATGATCCCCATCAGCTCATAATTAAGGGGGAGTGTTGGAAATATCATAATTAATGAGATGATAGCATATCAGATTTAAGCAACTCTGTCAGACCCCAGTCAGTCATTTTTGTCAATCCGCAATGTTTGACAGTCAGTCAGCTTGCAGCCAATCTCAGTCACGACAAGTTAGTATTTAAGTAGTCGCTCTTGTATTTGGCAAGATCAGATTTCTTAGGTAGAAATTAATTGTAGAGTTTATTGCAACCATGTAACTTTCAGGAGAAGCTAAACCTAAGTTTTTGTACGGAAGATTAAATAGAGATGAAAGAGTGAGAGGAGAGAAGAAGAGAAGAAGTGAAAAACCCGTGAAGTGTTTGAAGAGCCCAAGCTCTGTGTAAGAAGTGAAAGTTTGAAGTAAATCTCATCTCTCTGTATTGTGGCAAAGTTACTCTGTTTTACAGTGGTAAATATATAAGTTCTCAAGTTTCATGTATTCATTCTCAAGAATGTTTGTTTATGCATACCGCACATCTATTTCATATTTAGTTGTGTGAATGTTGTTTACATTTACGAGCAGTAAATAAAATCAAGAATTCTCAAGTATTTCACGGTGGTGAATGTCGTAGTTTATCATGCAGTAAGTTTTATGTTTTAAGAAAAGTGTGTGCAAAAGTAATTTGTATGAAGTGCCCAAAGTCAAGTTCCAGAGAAGTGCACAATTCATGCAAAGTAAAGTATTGCCCAAAGTTAAGAGTTGTGCATTTGGGCAAAGTTCAACTTTGCACAATAAGAAAGTGGAAGTTAATCTGTGCTCACTAAAAGGTTGAATCGCGCAGCGCGGTAAAAGGGGATCATTTTGTAGTAAAGTGTTTTTATAAAGTGGAAGAAAATTAAAGTTAAACATTTGCTAGATCTAGGGCATGTCCTTAGCAAAGAAAAAGAAATATTCAATATGTATCGCCAAGTGAATTTTTAAATTGACTGCGGGTGCCCCTTTTGTCACGGCCCAAGATTCATGCACACCCGATTAGCGCACTTGGTCCGCGACAGGGTCCAAGAGCCCATATGGGCAAGTGTGCTTCGGCAGCGGCAACGAGAAACGACCCTTGCGGCAAGCGCCCACACTCACCACCGGAACGGCACCCGGGATTGTGGCACACTTGAAGAAACGTGCCTTCAGGGTTGGCACACCCCTCGGCAAGATTTGCACCAAGGAACACTTGGGCAAGAACCCACAAGGCAAGTGGGGCATGTGGACAATGCGAGGATGCAAGAACATGCAAGGCACGGGTGCTTGACCCACTTAGAACATGGACAAGCAACCCACGGTGTAAACCAAGCGGGCATTGGCAGTGGCTCGTTTTAGAAGCAAACGAAGGCCAGCTCGTGATGGGAGAAAAGCCAGCTCGGGTTGGGAGACAGGCCAGCTCGTTTTGGGAGGAAATCTGGCTCGGGTTGGGAGACAGGCCAGCTCGTTTTGGGAGGAAATCTGGCTCGGGTTGGGAGACAAGCCAGCTCGTCATGGGAGATTTTCCAGCTCGCAATGGGAGCACGCCTAGCTCGGGATGGGAGAAAGTTAGCTCGTGATGGGAGCAAGCCGACTAGCTCGTGATGGGAGCACGCCGGATAGCTAGGGATGGAAGAATATAAAAGGAGTGCATTCATTTCGTTCAAAGGTAATCAAGGAGATTCGGCAAGAGAGAACAAGCGAAGCGAGGAGTCTGATTTTGGTTCATCAGGAAGGCTGGGCGTCTAAGGCAGAGACAGTCTTTTACATGTTGTAACTCTTTGTAATTCGTTGGTGTAGCAACCTGTTGGGTGTGCACCAGGAGCTCTGCCAGATGGGCAACTCCACTCTGATGTAATCTCTTCCATATATATATAACGTTTAAGGGCTCTGCCAGTTGGGCAACCCTCCCACTTATCTCTTGTGTATCTTTGCTTTGTTCATTGCTGTGTATGTTAAAATTGTTGAACATTTAAGTGTGCCGGCAAGGCGAATAAGTAGAAGTGTAACAAGACTAAGTGTAAAACGTTTCGCAGAGAAGTGTGAAACGTTAGGTTATTCCGCAGGTAATTGGAGGCATAGTCTGTAGGTGCGAAGGTTGAGTTGGCCAAGCCCTCAACCGACGTCCTAGCAGTGCCGCACGTCACCCTTGGGTTCACTAAGTCTGCTGCCCAAGTGTGGCCGTGACAGGTGGTATCAGAGCAGGTTTTTGCAGCAGGGTTGCGGAACAGCTCGTCGCTACGGCTTGCGAAACAGGTGGAAAACGAAGAGCCCAGGTGCAAGGGTTCAGTAGGGCAGCAAATCGAGCAAGGGTTTGTGCTCTCTTCCGCAGGAGTGGAAAAACGAAGGTTAGCCGAGCCAAGGGTTAGCTTTCGAAAAACAAGGGTTTTGACAGGAATTGAGCTCGCATCAGAAGACTGGCTCGTGTTGGAAGACTGGCTCGTGTTGGAAGACAGGCAGTCCAGCTCGTGTTGGGAGGAAATTCAGCTCGCGTTGGAAGCAAATCCAGCTCGCGTTGGGAGCAACTCCAGCTCGTGTTGGGAGAAAATCCAGCTCGCGTCGGGAGCAAAGCTAGCTCGTGTTGGGAGCAAAGCCAGCTCGTGTTGGGAGCCAGTCCGGTAGCTCGCTGCAGTGCGCCCTAGCTCGTGTTGGGAGCTAAGCAGGCAGCTCGTCTTGGAAGCTCGTTTTAGTTTGTGTTGGGAGCTAGAAACGCCCAGAAAGGCTTTCAAGGGTACGTTTGGCAGAAAACGTGCGTTTGTGCAAATATTGGACTTTGTGCGAAGGTGGGAGTTGAGTCGAGCAAGGACTTAACATCCAAATGGAACCAAGTGGTTTCAGAAACGTTGGTCAGATGGGAGAGTTCGAGATGCAGGAAACCCTCGTTCAAAATTTGTTGCAGGTGTTGGCACCATTTGTAAACAAACAAGAAGGTGGTTCAAGCAAGGAACAAACCCAAGACTCAGCGGAAGGGGCATTCGAAGCAGTAGGTGCATGCTGCGAACGATTGTCTGATGCGTTGGAAGAAACAGCAAAATGTATGCGAGAAATGGGACAAGTTCTTGGTAGAACAACCCAAAGGCATGCTGAGCAAGAACGGTTGTTGCAAGAACTTGCTAGACAGGCAGCTGAAGAAAAGGCTAGGACTGAAGCAAGGGAAAAGGTTCAAGGCAAGACGAACCGCAAGCAGTCGAATCAACCGAAGGTAAAGAAGGTTAAGTGCTATATCTGCGGAAGGGACCACTATGTGAAAGATTGCCCACATAGGCCATTTCTAGATGCGCAGGAGGGTCCAACCGCACATTTTGTAGCGATGAGGGTGTTTGAGGCACCTCAGCAAGAAGACGAAGTTGTGAAAGCTATGAAGGCAGTGGAAGCTTGTCTTAGCAAAACAGCGAGGGGTCGCGGAAAAGAACTAGGCGAAGTGTAGCAAGGTCTAGACTTTGTTGAAACAACAGTTAGTGGGCTGAAAGTTTCTGCATTGATAGACACGGGAGCTTCGCATAGTTTGATAAGCAGCAGGACTGCGTTATCATTGCACAGTGGGATGGAATTCAGTCATGCGAAGTTCAAAGCAGCGAATTCTGGGATCCGAGATGTGACAGGGAAGATAACAGCAGCCCCAATTAGAGTAGGAAGATGGCACGGCAGGATGGACTTGAAAGTTGTTCCGTTAGACGATCATTCGATGATCTTAGGACAAGACTTTCTGCGGTTAGCCAAGGCAGCGCCAATTCCTCACGCAGGTTGTTTGGTGTTTATGGAAGAGTCTGGAACATGGAGTTTACCAATGACGCAGAAGAGCAAGTTAGGACGCAGGGCACGGGTGTCTTCGGTTCAGATTTTCGAAGACCCTAGCTTGTGCAAGGACTTGCCTAAGCATTGCAGCGGTAAAAAGACAGTTTCACTAGCCAAAACAAACACAACAGCCAAGGATGTTAGCCAAGTCAAGTTGGACAGGTTAGCAGCACTAGAGAAACGCTTGGGTTCGGTCCAGGAGCACAACGAAGCCTTAAGCAATCCGGTTGTGTCTTCGAGACAGCGTGATGGCAAGCAAGTGGTTGCGATGCCAACACCAATGAAGCATAGCGAATGTAGCACGTCAGGGGTGTCGCACGGTGAGGACACTTCAGTCAAACCAGAACAGCACAAGGAAGTGTTGGGTGAGACAACCAAACAGATTTTGGAGCAAGTTGCGGATGGAGCAGAAACCAAGGAAGATGTGCCCTTACGCGATGCGGAGGACATTGTGGCATTCTGCGTTCATGCCATAGGCATTCCAGAATCCATGTTGACAGAAGAAAGGTTGCAGCAAGTTGGTTGTAATCCAAAAGAGTTAGCAGCGGTGCTTGCTCACTTGGAAAGTAAGCGATTGTTGGAACCAGCGAATGAAGAAATGACTAAGCAAGTCGAGGCCAAGGAAGGAATTCTTCAAGAGAAATCGTCATTGGCATGCTTGGAGGAGTCAAGGCACATTGAAACGTGTGAGGACAAGGCAGGCAAGCCATTCAAAGGGTTAAGTAAGGGAGCAAAGAAGCGGGCCAAGTTACGGTCGCAGCAAGCGAAGGCAGAGAAGTTGTCTTCCGTTGACTCTCATGACAGCCCAAAAGTAGCGGATGATACTTGGACTGCGGATGGTGCGAGTTTTGAAGAGTATTGGGCTCGATTCAAAGAGCTCAGTGTGAAAAACAAGGCAGCCAGGGATGAGTTCAAGCAGTTTAGTGAAGAAGATAGTTGCGGCGGTGATCTGTGGCACCGCCCATGTCTCTTCACATGATCCAGAGTTCCTGGGCTCACCATCTTTGGCGACGGTGGTGAGGCCCTAGTCACCTTTGGAAAGGTGGCCTAAAGACAAATTACGTTCGCCAAAGTGAAGTGCAGGAAGCTTGAGGACGCTGAAACGATGATGGAAAGGTGATTGCGGAATGGATGAAGTTTGTCTCAAGAGGGGCAGAACGATTGGACTAGCTACGCAATCAGGTCTTTCACGAGAAGTACAACAAATGGAAACATGACGGAAGCCACGGAGTACAGATTCGGATTAAGTGGTCAAGAAGCATGCCTGTGGGAAAGTCAGACGTTGTAGCTACAGCAGGTGGTACAAACGGATGGCGTTGCCAGGACGGCAACAAGTTTAGTGGGGGAGGTTGTCACGGCCCAAGATTCATGCACACCCGATTAGCGCACTTGGTCCGCGACAGGGTCCAAGAGCCCATATGGGCAAGTGTACTTCGGCAGCGGCAACGAGAAACGACCCTTGCGGCAAGCGCCCACACTCACCACCGGAACGGCACCCGGGAGTGTGGCACACTTGAAGAAACGTGCCTTGGGGGTTGGCACACCCCTCGGCAAGATTTGCACCAAGGAACACTTGGGAAAGAACCCACAAGGCAAGTGGGGCATGTGGACAATGCGAGGATGCAAGAACATGCAAGGCACGGGTGCTTGACCCACTTAGAACATGGACAAGCAACCCACGGTGTAAACCAAGCGGGCATTGGCAGTGGCTCGTTTTAGAAGCAAACGAAGGCCAGCTCGTGATGGGAGAAAAGCCAGCTCGGGTTGGGAGACAGGCCAGCTCGTTTTGGGAGGAAATCTGGCTCGGGTTGGGAGACAGGCCAGCTCGTTTTGGGAGGAAATCTGGCTCGGGTTGGGAGACAAGCCAGCTCGTCATGGGAGATTTTCCAGCTCGCGATGGGAGCACGCCTAGCTCGGGATGGGAGAAAGTTAGCTCGTGATGGGAGCAAGCCGACTAGCTCGTGATGGGAGCACGCCGGATAGCTCGGGATGGAAGCATATAAAAGGAGTGCATTCATTTCGTTCAAAGGTAACCAAGGAGATTCGGCAAGAGAGAACAAGAGAAGCGAGGAGTCTGATTTTGGTTCATCAGGAAGGCTGGGCGTCTAAGGCAGAGACAGTCTTTTACATGTTGTAACTCTTTGTAATTCGTTGGTGTAGCAACCTGTTGGGTGTGCACCAGGAGCTCTGCCAGATGGGCAACTCCACTCTAATGTAATCTCTTCCATATATATATAACGTTTAAGGGCTCTGCCAGTTGGGCAACCCTCCCACTTATCTCTTGTGTATCTTTGCTTTGTTCATTGCTGTGTATGTTAAAATTGTTGAACATTTAAGTGTGCCGGCAAGGCGAATAAGTAGAAGTGTAACAAGACTAAGTGTAAAACGTTTCGCAGAGAAGTGTGAAACGTTAGGTTATTCCGCAGGTAATTGGAGGCGTAGTCTGTAGGTGCGAAGGTTGAGTTGGCCAAGCCCTCAACCGACGTCCTAGCAGTGCCGCACGTCACCCTTGGGTTCACTAAGTCTGCTGCCCAAGTGTGGCCGTGACACCTTTTCCCTTCAGAGACCTCTAGTCTTATCTCAAAGGCCAACATCAATGGCTTTTCTAAGTTGGTGAAATCAGCCCATAGGAAAATAACAAAGACATTTAGAGATAAGGTGAATTTCTTATTTCATTGAGATTATATACACCAAGATATGATCGTTGGTTTCCAAGATTTGTCTTGAACTTCATGATAACTCTTCATAACCCCAATCCTAAAGCATCAGGTTTCTAATCATCGAAATTAGAAGTGGTGGTGTTTTGTAAGTATATACTTTTTTTTAAAGTGAGCTGAAATCAAGAAGTGATGAGCTTCCAAAAGCTGAACATTTCTTACTGGACAATCAAAACATGTGTCAAGTAAGTTAACAAGTCTTTTACTAAGAGATTAAATATTCTCTGAATTGGTGATTTTGGATCACAATGAATCAAGTGATAGTTTATTACTACCAAAAATATAAACACAAGTAGATGTCTTCTATCAAATGGTTAAGTTTTCTTTAAATTGATAATGTTTGTATGACCACAAATCACAAATCAAATGTAGATAAAGATCACAGTTTTCTTTAAATTGGTAGTGTTTATAATGATCACAAACTTATAGAAAAATTTGATGTCAAATAATAAATAGTAGTTTAGAATGACTACAAATCAATGATAGATGATAATTTATAACGACCACAAACCTAGTTATAAAAAATTTGATATTACGAATTAAAATGAATAGATATCCAAATAAATACTTTACCTCTAAACTCTTGATGATGCTCTATTATGATGACAAAGCCATTAAAATACTAAAATATTAGAAAACACTATACTAAAATATCAAAAAACCCTATCCAATTGCACCCTATATAACTCTCTTTCTTGTGATCTTTGGAAGAACAATCTATGCAAATAATAATCTTTTTCTATGTAGTACTTTATAAGTCCATGGAGGATCGTCAATCTAATCTTGAGAATTCACAATCACAATGCTGTTTACTTATGGGAGGTCACATATCAATTCCAAATGGAATGTGTTTTACAGACGATATTACTGAAGGCGTTGCACTGATTTAGGGATACATACATCGATAATGCTATATAATTTACACTAGAGCTAAATAGAAAGATGGATATGAAAAACAGGTGATTCAACAATATTTATTGAAAGCTCATTGGATCTGGCCTTTTATCCCTCACCTCAAAGATGGTTATGAAAAACAGGTAATTCAACAATATCTATTCAAAGTTCATTGGATCTAGCCTTTTATCCCTCACCTCATTAGACACAGAGGAAAGTCATTCCTCCAAGGATTTTAGCAAATCCTAATACTCCTTAACAGTTGAAAGTCATGCCTCAAGAGTGTGGCAAGGACTACAATCCATTCCTTTAAACGGACAGTACACATATGTACTATTAGAAATTTTGCGGCCATGCGACTTTGTATCAAATCCATGCTAGCCATTGGAAGTCTGCCATCTTGTGTCCCAAAATTTTTAAATCCACTCACGGATCTCTACCTCGCAAGAATGACTTTTTAGCTGTAAGAAATTGTAGAGAGAGTAATAGCAGAGAAATTCTATTGAACAAATTCAATTTGAAGTCCTAAAGACATAAATCATGGGGCAAGTATTACATTGTGAAGAGAAAAGAAAATGATACTATTTTGTTTGGATTTGTGTTGGCGATGCTATTGATGTTACATCAACATCTAGTGAGAGGATTCATGGCTGGGATTCCTGGTTAGGTACTGCTGAACCACTGCTGCTGAAGGACTTTTTACCCACATCCATTGATTTCTTTAATCTCTGAACTGTACCAACAGATAGTGCCCAACAAGTAATTCGCCCTTCGAGGAATTGCCCACCAAGGATCATGGAGTTATCTAAACAAAAACTATCATATCTCCTTCATGCTTTCTGTATACCACTGTTGAAATCAACCCACACCACTGTATGCTTTCATGCTCTCTATATACCACTGTTGGAATCAACCCCAATGAAAATAGTAAAGAAAAATAGAGATAAACATAAATTGCATAGATTAAGTGTTTTTTGGATTTCAAGATGACTCTTTATATCTATCTATAATGAATATCTTTTGGACTCTAAGATGACTTTTCATATTCATCTATAATGAATATCTTTGGACTCTAAGATAACTCTTCATATTCACCTATAATGAATTTGTAAATATGGATAACTCTTCGCATTATTACTCACCTCTTGTTTGTAAATATGGATAAGTCTTTGGGTCAGCCAATTTAACAGAATGGTTAAATTATAAATTCATTTTTGATGAATTCTGTTTGGCTTCTGGGATGGTAATCAGCAATGCAAAATCCTCCTTTCTGTATAATTGCAAAGATGAAGGGGTCATCGATTCC
The DNA here is from genome assembly GCA_027924585.1 of Larix kaempferi. NCBI lineage: Eukaryota > Viridiplantae > Streptophyta > Pinopsida > Pinales > Pinaceae > Larix > Larix kaempferi. The sequence goes on along the minus strand of BSBM01000229.1, from coordinate 15,554,961 downwards.
TTGAAAGTGGTGTTTCATTATGCCTTTGACCACATTAATACAAGTTTCAAGTATTTGGGTTACTACCTGAAAGCCAACCGTTACAAAGTCGAAGATTGGCGGTGGCTGCTCCAGAAAATCGACCGACGGATTAATGATGAGTTGGTGCGAAAAAATAACTCATGGATCTATATGGAGGGAACCATCTCAAATGCTCGATGCCAGAGGAGAGGAGGCCCGAGATTGAGAGGAGGATCCAAGAGCTTTATACTTAGGCTGGAATATTGTGGGAGCGAAGTCTGGCAATATATGTCTTGATACATATACAATGAACAACGAATTATTGTGAAACAAACCAAGCAACACAAAAATCCTAGCATAGTTGGTCAATAATCCCATCACAATAGTTGCAAAGTAAATGTTTTGCACTCACATTGACTTTAAGCTAGATAAAATAAGATAATATTGTGATATATATTTTAGAGAAACATATATATAAATATATCACTACACATTTACTCATTAATAAAGAATTATATTACAACTACACATTTACCAATTAACAAAGAATTATATCACAACTATACATTTACAAATTAACAAATAATCATTGAGCCTCTAAGTCAAATTACAATTTAACTTATTTATAAGATTAAGGATTTAGAGATAAGATTTTTTTAATGTCAAAATTTCCACATATGATAGCTAACAAAAGAAATCAAAATACAACTTTATTTTTCCAAACAACCATGAAAAATTAGAAATGTAACAAAATTACAATTCTTTGAAAGATAAATTTTAAAATCAAACCAAAAGATTTCAAATGAATTAACAACATATTTCATAAAAAATTTAATTCAACTACCTTTACATCATTAAAAAAAACTAAAAAGCAAGCTTTTCATAATATTTGTTCTACTACTCCATTTTTACTTCATTGCATCTACTTTATTTCCCAACTTTTTATATATTCTTTTATAATTTTTAAAACAAACAAATTTACAAATTATATAAAAAATAAGATAATAATATCTTTTATAAAATCAACATGAGAAGATTATGCCACAACCATATGCATCAAATTGCATAATAATTAAAACATGTTAAAACTGAAATATTCATCATTCTGAAATTGCAAAAAATAATGAATAGAATACTATAAACTAATCGAAATATTAAGCTGAAACTCTACGATTAAATATATCAATCATTCAAGTAGTTCTTTCATCAACTTCACTTGTTTTTGCCGCTGCAGATTATCAGCCTATCAGCCGGTGCGTCCTTGAGCGGATCCGACGCTAAATTGCTTTGTAGACTATGATCCGCGGGGTTTGAGGATCCAGGGGGTGCGTCCTTGAGCGGATTCAACCTTAAAATGATTTCTTGTCTATGATCATCAGCCCTTGCGTCCTTACCACTCTCGTGAGGCCATCCATAATATCCTGTATTGGAAAACGAACGAAAAAATTAGTTAGAAACTGAACGATAACGTCCAAGTAATAGCGGAAAAAATAAAAATGGAGCCATCGCAACTCCCGTATTGAAAATAATTGTGCAGCCGATTGACATAATACCTTTAAGTTTTTGCCGCTGCAGTTGTTCTTTCATCAACTTCAGTTGCTGTTCAACTTTTTGCCGCTGCAGATTATCAACCGGTGCGTCCCTGAGCGGATTCAACCTTAAAATGCTTTCTTGTCTATGATCATCAGCCCTTGCGTCCTTACCACTCTCGTGAGGCCATCCATAATATCCTGTATTGGAAAACGAACGGAAAAATTAGTTAGAAACTGAACGATAACGTCCAAGTAATAGCGGAAAAAATAAAAATGGAGCCATCGCAACTCCCGTATTGAAAATAATTGTGCAGCCGATTGACATAATACCTTTAAGTTTTTGCCGCTGCAGTTGTTCTTTCATCAACTTCAGTTGCTGTTCAACTTTTTGCCGCTGCAGATTATCAACCGGTGCGTCCCTGAGCGGATTCAACCTTAAAATGCTTTCTTGTCTATGATCATCAGCCCTTGCGTCCTTACCACTCTCGTGAGGCCATCCATAATATCCTGTATTGGAAAACGAACGGAAAAATTAGTTAGAAACTGAACGATAACGTCCAAGTAATAGCGGAAAAAATAAAAATGGAGCCATCGCAACTCCCGTATTGAAAATAATTGTGCAGCCGATTGACATAATACCTTTAAGTTTTTGCCGCTGCAGTTGTTCTTTCATCAACTTCAGTTGCTGTTCAACTTTTTGCCGCTGCAGATTATCAACCGGTGCGTCCCTGAGCGGATTCAACCTTAAAATGCTTTCTTGTCTATGATCATCAGCCCTTGCGTCCTTACCACTCTCGTGAGGCCATCCATAATATCCTGTATTGGAAAACGAACGAAAAAATTAGTTAGAAACTGAACGATAACGTCCAAGTAATAGCGGAAAAAATAAAAATGGAGCCATCGCAACTCCCGTATTGAAAATAATTGTGCAGCCGATTGACATAATACCTTTAAGTTTTTGCCGCTGCAGTTGTTCTTTCATCAACTTCAGTTGTTGTTCAACTTTTTGCCGCTGCAGATTATCAACCGGTGCGTCCCTGAGCGGATCCGACGCTAAATTGCTTTCTAGACTATGATCCGCTGGGTTTGAGGATCCAGGGGGTGCGTCCTTGAGCGGATTCAACCTTAAACTGCTTTCTTGACTATGATGCAGGGGTTGCTGCAGCCTTAACCGGTGCAGAATATAATCAGCCCTTGCGTCCTTACCACTCTCGTGAGGCCATCCATAATATCCTGTATTGGAAAACAAACGAAAAAAATAGTTAGAAACTGAAGCGATAACGTCCAAGTAATAGCGAAAAAAATTAAGTTAATGTTATTTATGACCACCCAGGCTGCAAATGCCCGCACCATATCCATGTTCACTCCATTCGCCGAGATGCACCGGTAATCGGTTGCTAGAAGCTGGGGCAGGACCTGGGAAACCATTCTCATACCAAGGCTTCACTGGATCTGAACGGCAAGGAGGAGGAGGACCATATGCACCCAGATCGAACCTGAAAATGCTTTCTAGATGATGATGCACAGGGCTTGAGGATCCCTCCTGGTATGGACTGCAAGAAAGAGGACCATTAGGATGCTGATCTAAAAGTGGTTCTGTAGTCTCTCCTGGGCCTGAGGATTTCTCTAAGTAGCTATTCTTAAGGTTACATGAAAGATCACCGAGGGGAAGAGGCAAGGTGGGATTGAAAATCTGGCCTTCCAGTGGGGGGCTAGATGGGGAAGTATTTGAGTCCAAAATTACATAGTACGCTGAAGGGGAATACTTGCCTGGGCCAGGCAAGTTCTCAGCCTTGCAAAATGACTTCAGGACTCTTCGCAATATCCAATAGAGACCAACGCTTATACAAGTAGCATATAAACTAAGTAGAAAGATTGAGAAAACATCTAACAACATAAAATCCATATTTCTAACAAAGATGCTTAACATTAGAGGACTCAAAGGTTATATTTATATACTCTCGTGTGAGAGTTATACATTGTGACTTTATTTGAGTTGTGATCTTATTTGAGTATGGTTAGCTTAAGTTCCTTTATAATTGTGTGAGAGTTATACATTGTGACTTTATTTGAGTTGTGATCTTATTTGAGTAGGGTTAGCTTAAGTTTCTTTATAATTGCAACGGTTTATCTTGGATACCATTCTCAAAATAAGGGGAAGTGTCTGAGCTTTAATGTGTATTCCATTGAAAAAAAAAATATATTTATACAAAATAATAAAATTAAACTACCATAGATATACCATAAATATAGTAGTGGTAGATATTGAAAAGCCTTTGATTTATTGCATCAACAATAACAAAATGCATTTAGGGTAGAGATAAACGTGTCAAGTTTGTAGCATTCTTGAGTTTAGTTAGAATTCTTCCTTTTTCCAGCTAATTAGTTAAAATTCTTCATTAGTTCTCATACAAAATTGGTAGCTTTAATGAGTAACTAACTAATTAGAAGATATACTCATTGTTGAGAACTTTGACCATGAAACAAATCAATAGAATAAGGGATAACTTTACTTGACACGACAAGAGAAACCAACTATAAAGGTTGAGTTTTCCACTTATTAACTCCCTAAAATAAGGGAGAACTTGATTTGATACTACAAGAGAAAGCCAAGTTAGAAAGGTTGAGTTTGTCCACTTATTAACTCCCTAAAATAAGGGAGAACTTTAGTTGATACTACAAGAGAAAGCCAAGTTAGAAAGGTTGAGTTTGTCCACTTATTAACTCCCTAAAATAAGGGAGAATTTTATTTGACACGGCAAGAGAAACCCACTAGAAAGGTTAAGCTTGTCAACTTATTAATTAGTAGATATATTAATTTGTTTAGTTAAACTTCTTCAGTTACTCTATGGACTTGTCAACTTATTAATTAGTAGATATATTAATTGTTTAGTTAAACTTCTTATGACCATGGATTTTTCCCTTTAAGGGTTTTGACCCATTTTAAGAAAATCAATCAAAAAAATAAATAATTTAAGGGAGAAATTTATTTGACACAGCAAGAGAAACCCACTAGAAAGGTTTAGTTTGTCCAATTATTAACTCTCTCTTAAAAGTAATTATCCAAGGAGTATTTTAAATAGGTTTAGGGTGTTGAATCTATTCATGAAGTCAAAAGCACAATTTAAACACTTCCAAATTTAAATAGACTACTCCATTTAAATATTTTACATTTTTGACTTTTTTGGGTAAATATTCTGGTTTGTTTTGTATAAAAAAATCTAAGTAAAACCATAATAATTATAAAATTAAAATTGTTCGAAAACAAGTGCAAATCATTGATTATTTAGCTTACACCATATCTTTGTTATTAGAAGTATTTATGATGCTTTCAGGTGTATTTAGATGATTTTGTACAAGTTTACTTTCTAATCTTATTGAATTTTTATTTGGTTATTTGTTAGAAATCAATAATCTTCAAAACGTTTTTTACATGGGTTAATGTAGAGGTTCAAAACAATTGGGTGGACACATAGAGTTTTATCCTTTTCTTATTGCAATGGGAATGTGCACGTATTGTTTTTTTCTAACACCATTTTTGTTTAAATAAATTTGGACCCAACTAAATCTCCACACAGACCATTGTCACCATGGAAAATAAGTTACCACACCAATTTTTTAATTCGAAAATAACATACACATGTTTCTAAATACTCATACATTAGTAACATGTGCATGCTCCACTGTAAAAATAAATTTAAAAATGTTACTATTATTTTATGTCTTTCCCTCGAGCCACTTCCACTTCATTTTTTCATCTCTGAATGCAAGCTTGCTTTTCTAAAGTAGGCCCAATCTTGACAGGACAAATAGGAGGGGCATTGCCATCATTGGCACTAGCCACTTTGCATAGAGAAGCTTTCATTTCCATGTAGATTTAATTTGAAATGCGAGTTTATATATATATATTTATATAATTCATTAATCTATAGATGAACCTAGAAACTTAATTGGAAAACATAGTAACACGGGCGCCACTTCACTTCATTGCATCATTGCTTCCACTAGCCATTTATCTTATATATCCAAATATATATTACCATGATAAGAGAGTACTACTCAAATGGAACTACTATAATTGAATATAAGGAAACATATGATTGTTTAGATGTTCATTGACCTTAGAACCAACTAACTAGGATTAAGTTTACCGGCTTTCATAGACCTTTCTTCCTATTAATGGGATTGCTTGTACAATGATGTATGCATCCTATAATAAAATGAGATATATACATTCTTGCATTCTAGGACAATAAACATACCATTTTGGAAGTGTAATACTCTCCAATAAGTTGAAATCTCTCACCTTCAGGAACACATAGTTTTCTTCATATTGTAGAGTAACCCATCTTGGATATGATAGTCAACCTTTTTGTTATCTTCTTCTACATGGAATAGGCCTCGTAGCCTCCAAAATACCTCCTTCAAGTTATCATCTTTTGTGTATTCCTCCTTGTATGCATTGTGGTTGAAGGTTTCCATATGCATAAGAGTACCCAAATTTGTGGTCTTGGTTGTAGATGGCCTTGAAAGCATGTCCACCAACTTGTTTGTACTTCCCTTCTTGTATTTGATGATTAGATGGATTTGTTGTAGAAATCTCATCGACCTGTAGTGTTGGGTTTGTTGTAGCTTACTCTAAGGTTGAAAATATTGTAGTGGTTGTTGATCAATGTGAATGATGGTCTCCTTAAACATTATATCGTAATTCAATTTATTAACATATTGGACCAAGGAATAGTGTTCCTTGTCATATGTAGGGTAATTCAGGACTTCTCCTTGGAACATTTCAGATGCTATGATATTGCCCTTACTCCTTGCGTCAAAAATTCTCCTGTATCATATCCATTTGCACATGGCTCCAATTTGAAAGGATTTCACAAGATGGGAAAAGCTATAACTTGCTCCTAACTGATATTCTGTTTGATCTCTTCGAAGGATTTCTATTGATTCTTTCCCCACTAGAAACCCTTGTTGCTAGCTATTATGGAATGGAGAGAATAGTAATCATCGGAATACTCAATACATATTCCCCCATAGTAATATTGATATGATGTCATTTCCATGATAAATTGATAGTTCCTCCATCTGCAATCATTACTTGAAACTCAAGTGTTGGATATACAAAGCAATTGAGAGCTTTGGCTAATTTACAATGAATGAAATTATGAGTATTACCATAATCAATCAACATTGTTACCTTTTTCTTTTTGATATATCCTTTGATCTTGAGAGTTTGAGGAGTTTTAATACCATCCAATGCATGACAGGATATGGTGGGAGTGATCTCTTCGGAATTAGTATCTTATTTTTCTTGATCTTGATACGGTTCATGTTCTTTTGGTTCTTCTTCTTCACAATCTATGTAGAATAATTTCTTCTCACCACACTTATGTCCCTTACTATACTTGCTTCCACAATTGAAGCATGAGACTTTTTTTTTCTTTCCTCTTTTTGTTGAGGTGTTAACCTTTGAGGTGGGTTAGAATAAGGAACATTATTCTCTCGGTATGTGTTGGAGTTGGTAGTTCTACTAGCGATCATCATATTTTTACTTTGAACCTTCCTTTCCATCATGAAGGCCTTCTCCAAGGATGGTGGTTGAAAGAGACGAACCTCATGTTGAATTTTATCCTTCAAGGTGTCAATAAATAGCTCCAACATATTATCTTTTGAAATGTTCTTCACTCTAAGTCTTAGCTTCTGAAACTGCTTGATGTGCTCCGTAATTGGACCTTTTTTCTTGAGATTTATTAATTGGCTAAAGAAGGTGTTTCTATTAATATCCCCATAATGTGCAATCAATTCTTCAGTGAATATAGACCAAAATATAATAGAGTCCTATTTATGGTCACAAAGCCATTGGTACCATACAAATTGATCAGGATCTAAATATAATGATGCAATAGTTACCTTTTTAAAAGTTGGAACTTAGTGTATATCAAAGAATTGCTCCATCTAGAATAGCCATGTTATTGGATCATTTCCATCAAACTTTCTCATGTCAATATTGGGAAGTTGGGTACCCCTTGGTGACCATCCCTGATGACTTTCATTACTAGAATCATTTCCTCTTGGAATATTCTTATTCATGGAATGTTTCTTAACATGGAAATTATCTTTATCCTCCTAAGTATCCAGGAACACATCATCACCTATAGGGGGAGTATCCCTTGCATTTTGTATGAGATTAGCAATATTTTTCATATTTCCCATCAAATTCTCCTTTAATTGAGTAAATCAGTTGTTATCATCTAAACTCTCATATTTTCATCCATTTTATTCAACTTCTCCTCTAAATTAACTAAATAATTCTTTTTACAGACCCTTTAATCATATCTTCCAACTAGGACACTCCAAAAGATAGGTCTTCCCTTTCATTGTACATCGGGGATGGGTCCTCTGGTGGTTTGAGTGCAGTGTGATTTTTTACACTTCCTTTTGGTGGCATTTTGAAAAATATAAATATAAATATAAATAAATATATATAAATATATAAATATATATATATATATATATATATATCACTCCATAGGTGACGCAAGGCGCCTCGACGGGGTTCTTGCTTATCTGTTAACACACAAAGCAAACACACAAAGGGCTCACACAGATATTATGCGAACTGGAAATGCCGTGGAGTTGGCTTCCTCTATTAAAGTGAATGAATATTACAATGTACAAATATAGAGTAAACTATCAAACAAGTCGGCCTTAACCTGTTACAATATAAAGAAATCATCTGTCTTTAGTGTGTTTCTTCTCATCGTGTGTGATCCTCTCCTCCTCTCAGACTTCTGCAACATGCATGAACGAATGAGCTATGAGAGACGAGCGATCCCTTCCCATGTGCCTTCACACTGCTCTTCTACCCTACTGTTGCGCATCCCGATGTCTACTCCAACACCCAAGACAGTCTTTCTCTCTATCTGCAGATCTTCCCTGATCACGCAGATTTGTAACTCTGCGGCTGTCAGCGCCCTCAGGCCGTGCTGCACAACCTTCCCTTGTGGCGACATCTGGCATGTCTTCATCCACCTTCATAAATTCCTTAACTTCTCCAACAACCACGAATTCCTATTGAGTACTTCGCTTGACTTCCACACGTCCTTTTTGACAAGATACAGTAATCCGTCATGTCGGCCATACTGTCTGTCAGCTTCTGTACCTCAAACTTTCCTGTCGACTTTACTTCGACAGTTTTCGCCTACCTACCTGGCTTCAACTCACCAGTCTCCATAGCTTCTTCGTAACCACCTCTGTCGGCATCGCCTATGACTAGAGTGCTCATTATGCTTCGCCCATCCGTCGGAATTCCCGTCGATCGGACTGAATTCTGAATTGTTTTGCACCAATGGCCATATCGACTATCTTCTAGTCGATCCTCTCTTGTTGGTTCAACCTACCAACTTATCGCCCTGATTCTAGTCGCCCTGCTTTGACTGTTCATTCACTTGTCAGCCCGATATGTCGTTGTCCACTCCGACTCATCCTCTACTGTCAATTAGTTTTGTGTCGACTGATCTCTACACTCTGGCCTATTGCCTCTCCTCAGCCAACTGTGTCAATTATACTTTCGACACTTCTTCTGCAGCTTCAGCTTTCGCTTCTTTTCCGTTGCCTCCTATTCTACCAGTTCTATGACGCAACCATCGATCCATCTAATCTCTTTTGGTCTTACATCGTCTTCACCCTTCTCGACCACTTTGATGTAGTCGGCTTCTTTATGTCAGTGTCACCTCCAACTTGCCTAGTTCTATGACTAGCCTTAGCTCTACTGCGACTTGGCCCCTCGACCGAAATCTGCTCTTGGTCATTCATCGACCATCTGGACTAACTATCCCTTTCTTCAATCAGAAGGAAACCACCCTCTGTATGTGACTCCTACGGTCACCCTAATTGGCCTCTGATGCGACCAATCTTTGTTGACCATCTGCTGTCGACTGCTCTTCCGATCCTCCAACCATCTTTGCCGGTGTCAACTCCCAACTGCTTTCCACATCCTGGTCGGTATCACCTTCGACCATTCTCCACTTTGTCGACTATCAGCCATCAGTCACCTCTGGACCGGAAACCTCGCAACTCCACTACTCATGTTGACTGTCATCGCCCTTACCCTAGAGGCCGTCGACTATCCTCTGGGCATCTTCTGTTGGTCATGCCCGACTGCTTCTCTTGGGATTGGATGCGCCTGCATTAGACTCCCGAGGTACGAAAAGAACTACGTCCTCGGTTATGAACTCCTATCTTGACTTCCCCTTTCTCCATTTGCGTCAGCTTCGATGCCGAACTTGGTACCAAAAACAAGTTGGTCCATCCCCATCTCCTCTCGACTCTATCAAACTCATGTTCGATTCTTCCAGAACTTGTTTGTTCTGTTCCATCCTGGTGGTTTAAATTGTCTGTCCCGACAACTCGTTCCGCAGACCCACTCCTTGTGTTGACTTGTTTGGGGTGTTGCTACTCCTCAACAACTTTGTCGAAATGTCCTTGAATTTTTGAACGTTATCTTGGGATTTTCTTCCCACTTTACCTATCGCATCAGACTCGGTGGCTTGCATCTCCTCTGCAAGTTCCTTCTCCATCCGCAGCAAACTCACTACCGCCTTCATGGAACCACCTTCCACCGCAAGTTGACCTCCGACTTGCATCACCTCTTCCAACCATGGATGTCGACTCACATGCATGTCGACTACTTCCTCGTCTAGGTCCTTCATGGCATTCTCACCAACCCTTTCCTCTGCACCCACGCATAGGGATTCTTCCGACTTATCAGTCGAAGCCCCTTCCTCTATGCGGCTCACTGGAAGACTTTCTATCCTACCTTTTCCCACAGCGGCTGCTCCATTGTCTTCGTTGAAGTCGGCAACAACACTTCCACCGCTTCTTGTCTTAGTCATGTCAGGATTTTCATCAACAACTTCGTCAGTAGCTTCGACGTCTGCTTTATATCCACTCGTGTGAAGGTCGCCTACCTTCACCTCATCAATCGATTCTTCGACTGAAATCGTGGCCTCCTCGACAGTCCTCACACTCAACTGTCCTTCCAGCTCATCGACCTTCTTCTCGTCCGACGGTTCTTCCACAATCCCTGTAGGTGACTGCTCCTGGGAGTTCTCAACTGGCTCCCTTTGTGTGGCACTCTCCTTGCACTTGTCGGCCTCCCGCATGTCTGACTCTTTCGCAACTCTTACGCAAGATTGTTCTTGCACTTCCTTGAGTGCTTGCACCTTCAACTCGATCAGTGCATTTATAGCCCTTGCCTCCTCAACTATGAGGCGTTTCTTCTTCACGAGTTTCTTTAGGGATATGTCCTGGTGGATGGGTTCTGCACACCCTTGGGCTAGTTCCATGGCTCCAACTTCCCTTACCAGTTTCCTCAGGTTCTTCACAAACCCTTCAGGAAGTGTCCCTTCCTGAGATCTCTGCGTCGGTTCACATCCGACCATTCTACACAACCTCCTGAAGGACTCCATCTGTTTGTCCATGCTATCTGCAACTCTACCCATGGCCATAACTATGGAGCTACAATGTTCATGGGATTTGACAGCTTGTCTCTGCAACCTGTTCAGGAAACTCTACCCGACCTCATGTCAGAGTTATCCCCTCACTGATCTTTTACTGATCTTTAGCTCTAACCAACCACAATTGGAGCTGTTATCCTTTGCCCAATCGCAACCGGACTTCCACAATCATGCACAACTCAACCCAACCACAACTGGATTTGTTTAACGCACTTGCAGGCTTAATACCTCCTAACGCTCTTCTGCGCACAGGACTCACTTCCTGCTCTTGTATAGCTATCCTTCAGCTCTCAATATCCTATGGTTCTGATACCACCTGACACAAGGCAGGTTGGTATAGGCGTCTCCTCCAACCGGACTCGCTTTTGGCCTCTGGACCAATTGACGCAAGTCAGGTTGGTATAGGCGTTTTCCTCAACTGGACTCGCTTCCGGGCTCTGATACCAACTGATGCAAGTCAGATTGGTATAGGCGTTTTCTTCAACCGGACTCGCTTTCGGGCTCTGATACCAATTGACGAAAGGTGCCTCGACGAGGTTCTTGCTTATCCATTAACACATAAAGTAAACACACAAAGGGCTCACACAGATATTATGCGAACTGGAAATGCCGTGGAGTCGGCTTCCTCTATTAAACTGAATAAATATTACAATGTACAAATACAGATTAAACTATCAAACAAGTCGGCCTTAGCCTGTTACAATATACAGAAATGATCTATCTTCAGTGTGTTTCTTCTCACCGTGTGTGATCCTCTCCTCCTCTCAGACTTCTGCAACATGCATGAACGAATGAGTTATGAGCAACGAGCGATCCCTTCCCCTGTACCTTCGCACTGCTCTTCTACCCTACTATTGCGCATCCTGATGTCTACTCCAACACCCGAGACAGTCTTCCTCTCTATCCACTGATCTTCCCTGATCACACAGATCTGCAACTCTGCGGCTGTCAGCACCCTCAGGCCATGCTACACAACCTTCCCTTGTGGAGACATCTGGCATGTCTTCAGCCACCTTCATAACTGCCTTAACTTCTCCAACAACCACGAATTCCTATTGAGTACTTCGCTTGACTTCTACACGTCCTTTTTGACAAGCTACAGTAATCCTTCATGTCGTCCATACTGTCTGTCAACTTCTGTACCTTGACTTTTCCTGTCGACTTTACTTCGACAGTTTTCGCCTGCCTACCTGGCTTCAACTCACCAGTATTCGCAGCTTCTTCATAACCACCTCTGTTGGCATCCCGTATGACTAGAGTGCTCATTATGCTTCGCCCATCCGTCGGAATTCTCGTCGATCGGACTGAACTCTGAATTGTTTTGCACCAACGGCCATATCGACTATCTCCTAGTCGATCTTCTCTTGTTGGTTCAACCTACCAACTTATCGCCTTGATTCCAGTTGCCCTGCTTTGACTGTTCATTCACTTGTTGGCTCGATCTGTCATCATCCACTCCGACTCATCCTCTGTTGTCAGTCGATTTTTTTTCAACTGATCTCTACACTCTGGCCTATCGCCTCTCCTCAGGAAACTATGTCGATTATACTTTCGACACTTCTTCTGCGGCTTTAGCTTTCGCTTCTTTTCTGCCGCCTCATGTTTTTCCAGTTCTGCGACGCAACCATCGATCCATCTGATCTCTTTTGGTCTTACGTCATTTCACCCTTCTCGACCACTTTCATGTAGTCGACTTCTTTACATCGACGTCACCTCTGACTCGCCTAGTTCTACAACTAGCCTCAGCTCTACTATGACTTGGCCCGCCGACCGAAGTATGCTCTTGGTCATTCATCGACCATCTAGACTAACTGTCCCTTTCTTCAATCATAAGGAAAACGCCCTCTGTATGTGACTGCTACAGTCACTGTAATTGGCCTTTGACGCGACCAATCTTTGTCGACCATCTGCTGTCGGCTGCTCTTCGGTTCCTCCAACCTTCTTCGCCAGTGTCAACTACCGACCGCTTTCCATGTCCTAGTCGGTATCACCTCTGGACCGGAAACCTCGCAACTCCACTACTCATGTCAATTATCATCACCCTTACCCTAGAGGTCATCGACTATCCTCTGGGCGTCTTCTGTCAGTCATACCTGACTTCTTCTCTTGGGCTTGGATTCCCCTGCATCAATAGGTTTCACCACAATCATATCCTTCTACTCAAGGTTATTAAATTTAAAATTGTGTACCTATTTCAAACCTTGATTGGAAGATTGTTTTATGGCCGAATAGAAACTGAGATCAATTTGAAATTTATGCTCCTCTAGGTCTGAAACTTCGGCTTGTTGTATCTTGGTGTTTCCTTTTTCAAGTGCCATGAGTCTGAACTAATTCCGATCTACCAGTAAGAAGTTATTGCAAATCTCCCAACACTTCTTATTTTTTGTCTTTCTAGAAGAGCGAACTTGTACAGTTTTCCATGTGTCCACTATTCCAGATCTGAGGTTGAAAACCCTAACATAGATACTATGGTTTATATTCTTCTCATGCAATAGGTATCACTCAATTTGGATCTCGCATGCCTTAAATATGACCTTTTTTCCCAGAACAACTCTTTTAGATTAGTTTTTTGTACTAGTAAGAAACCCTAGCACAACGACTATCTCTGAACCTGTAATGTCTCAGAATATTAAAATTGGACTACCAATAGCTTGAACTTTTTTCGAGGTGGTATTTTAGTCTCATTGTATGCATCCTTGTAGAAAAAAAATTATAGTGAAAATTCCAAGATGACTCGTTTTAAAGAAATAAGTCACGAGGAAATAGCTTTGATACCAAATGTTATGCAACAAATTTCCAAAAAGAGCATGAAAAGAGAAGAAATAGATTAGAAAGAGTAGTCCATGAATTTAATGAAGAAAATAAATGAATAACAAGCCTCTTCGAGGGGAAAACCTCCTTATACAATTTACTAAGTACACAAGACAAGATAAGACAAGATGCTCAAATGAAAATATCTCCTTTCTATATATAGGAGATTGAGAGGTACAATCACAGCTCACTTATCCACTAATATAACCATCCTAATGATAATTACACGAGGGGTTCACTCAGTGAACTTGTTACATAGCACGACCGTTCACATGATATTAAAGAATATCCCTAATTTCACTAAATATTGGAAAATGCCTCCTAAAATTGTATTATTGAACCCCCCTCCCAATATACCTTTCCAATTAAGAAAACCCCTAGTTTCACCAAATATTGTAGGTATCCATTTTTAATACCCCTTTATATCATATTATCAATTTGTAGCAAACAAGATCCCTAATGTATCTTAGTATAAGAAAACATGATGCTAAATAAAATAATAGTATAATGCTAATAATGATCCCACAAGGATTTCAGGGGTCAATTTGAAGAGTTGGATAGTGGAATACCCAACGAAATATTAATGGGGAAGGAAAATGTTTAAAAGGAAACCTATTCAAGATATCATTGTAAAAAAGAATGTAAAATACTGATATTCCAATAGTCAATGAAATTCTTAGAAAATATTAGAAATGCATATGTTTCACAACACATCCTGCCAATCTACCAATTTTAGATCATGTAAATACAAGTATATCCATATAGAGCTCATGTTTTCCACAAGTTTAATAAATTGGAGGTATGAATTGAGCCCATGATTTGGAGGTTTGAATCCATCCCACAATTTGAAGGTTATTCCTTATCCCACCCAAATAAAATAACCCCTGATATTTATATTACTATGTCAAATTAAACCCCCCCCTTGACCCCTTGATACAAGGCAATATATTTTTGAGTTTTTTAGGAGTATTCAAACCCCCAATATGAATGGACATGATATGATATTGCCTCGCTAGTGAAGCCCCCGTGGATAATTACCACTAATGTACCAAATCCGACATCAAAACTAATGTAATGCACCACAATATAGGGGGAAATGTGCCCCTATTTAGGGATTAACATTATGTATTATCTAAATTAGAGTATGCTAGACCAGATTAAATTTTATTTATGATCACATGAGACCTTGTAAGATTTGTGGGAGCTAAAGTACTATATAAACTACTTAAAATTCATATAAAATTTAGTGATTCTATCTTACTTTACATGTCAGTTTTACTGATCAATCGATCCCTTGTTTCCTCCAAGCTACTTGATCCTTTGCTTCCTTCCTTCTTTTGTGGAAAGCACAAGATGTTTCATGGTTGATTTTGTATTTTCACAAACCTTGTGGATGCATGAAATTTACAATTCTTGTATGCGTTATTGTCCCCACATTGAAAATATTTTGAGAAAGTTGATTTTGTTTCTTTTGAAATGCGCACTTCAATATGACCTCCTATAAAAGATTTACATGCATTAGTGTAGCAACCATGTCCAGTTAGATGCAGCAACCGTATTGAATAATAAATAAGAATAATATATTTGATGATGATAAATTTACAATAAGATCGTCTTTTATAGGGCTTGAGAAATCATAACGAAGGGTTACGACCTTTCCTAGTAACCTAATAATCTATTAATGTATAAATAATAATATTAATTAAATATTCATAGCATTGCCTTCCCCTTAGGAAAGCTTTGTCCTCAAAGCTTCGATTATCATTGTCGTCTTTTCATTCTCGTTTTGTGTTGAAACAATGTCATTACTTCCTTTATGTCTTTTTTAGAAGTGGTATTAGTTATATGCTTGGTATTTACGCAATAGTTTGTCATCTTCCTTTCATTTGTATCTTGAATTTGTACTCCAGTATGTTTATTATTGTTATCCCATTTTCCTTGTACATGAATACGAGGAGTATTTTTGTGACTGACCATATCAAGCCTTGTTTTAGAAGTCGCTTGTCCTACGATATTTAGGATGTCATCACGTAATGTTTTCATTTTATTATCCTTATGAGTTATCTCAAGAAGTGGCGTTTCGTGAGGCTTCTCACACTCAAAGTCACTTGATAGTGTTACATTTAGGTTTCTCCAGGGTGGTAGAAGAGTTAAGGTAGAAGATGAATCTACAATATCTGATTCCTTTGACTTGGATTCCTTTGCATATTGTAGGATCCATCTTTTGTCATTGTATGGATCATCCTTATTGTCAATGATACTGGCTTGACTCTCATTATGATCTTGGTTGAGCTCATCTTTATCAAAAATATTATTGGTATTTTGGTCATCCCTACGATATTTAGTCTCCTTGTCTTGTTTATTGTCTTGACCAATTTTGTTACTCTCATTTTTCTTGACATAGTGGTCCAACATATCTGAATTACTCATATGGTTTGTATTGAACCTTAGTTTTTGTAACATTTCCATTATGGTATTCTAGTTCTGTGTCATGATGCTCAAGTTTTGTGCCATGGTGCTTATGTTCTGTGTCATCGCACACATCTTGTTATCTAACTCTTTTTGTTTCTCGTGCATGATGTCTACTTTGTCATCAAGTTTTCTTCCTAGTACTAGAACAACATCTTCTTTAATTCCTTTCTTAAGTGCCTTGTTATTTTTCGTTTCTTCTTTGAATTTTTCTTGGTTGGCAACGAGGCCCTTGATGTCCTTTTCCAATTTCTCAAGTTTGTCTTTTAATTTCGCCTTGGTCTTGGACCTTGTATGCAGAGGTGTGTACTTCGACGCTATTTTGGTTTGTGAGGGTGAAGTGATACTCGAGAGATTTGGGAGATTTGTGTGCAGGCTTGATTAATTAATAATAATTATTATTATTAAAATTAAGTGGTAGAAAAAAAAATATAATAGTTATTATTATTTGAAAATGACAATATTATTATATATTATAAAGTTTAGAATATAGAAAAGTTAAATATTATAATTATTTAACTTTATCTTTTTTTTTTTGAATTTTGTTTTTCATTAGGGTTAACGTGACGCTAGTGGAGGCGTTGATGGAGTGAGAGGAGGGAGTGAAGATGGCGCAAGGAGCAAAGTGGAGGGGAATCGAAGGTGGAAACGTAGGTATGGAGTGGAGCAGTGGTGGGGCGTGGGTGGCACAGCAGGGCAGGGAGTGGCGATGGGAGTAGTAGGGGAAGTGGCGAGTGCGTAGGTGTTGCAGCCGTGGTTAGGGTTTTGTGTGGGATGACTAGTGGAGGGAGGTAGGTGAGACGCGAGGAGAGTGCTGCATTTGAAATGTGAGGTGCAGCGTGGAGGTGGGGTATGGAAGGACGCATGCCTAGGTGGAAGCATGGGGAGTGGCGACTGTGGGATGATGACAGTGGAGGGAATGAGAGAAAGTGCTACGGGGGTGAGGGAAGAGAGAAGTGCAGGAGCAGAATGCTCGGGGAGAGAGAGAGCGCATGAGATCGAAGTGTGGAGATGAGAGTGGACGACGATCCCAGTTGGAGTGTTGGAGTTGATGCCAAACGCAGCTCTGATACCAAATGCAGCAACCGTGTCCGGTTAGATGCAGCAACCGTATCCGGTTGGATGTTAATAGTCGAATCCAACTCTCATATTGAATAATAAATAAGAATAATATATTTGATGATGATAAATTTACAATAAGATCACCTTCTACAGGGCTTGAGCAATCATAACGAAGGGTTACGACCTTTCCTAGTAACCTAATAATCTATTAATGTATAAATAATAATATTAATTAAATATTCACAACAATTAGTCTTTTTTAATCATAAATTGTTTAAACTGACACATGTAACTATGCTTTGTCCCAATTTATGCAAATTGAATGTTTATTACGACTAAAATGTTTTCCCACCTTTTTCTAAATAAAGTGGTGCATTAGTACAGATTTATGGTTCTTAAAGGAATTCATGATTTTCATATTATTTACAAATTTTGTTTTTAAATGTTTGAGAAGTAAAAAAACCTACAGTCTTAATGTTTTTCTGCTTTCCTATCCCTCCTACAACTGTTGCATTCCTATTACAAATCGTTAATCCAATATTGAATAAAGTATCATATGCACAAATAATAGTCCTTAAGAACTCATATCCTATATCTTAATCATCGCAACTTCAGATTCCATGGAGTCATTATTTTGTTATGTAGGTTTTGATGACTATGGTATACCATGCCAAGATAGTGACATGAATAAAATCATGTCAACCAACAATTTATGGGACAAACCATATAGGTTTTCATTACAATGGCATGGCAGTCTTTTCCATGCTCATTACAAGATTCCCTATCCATGGAAAATCATACCAATCCACAATGTATGTTGATGTTTCTTAGTTCATGAACCAACTGCATCGGTATAATCAAGCTTTTCCATTTTAGTGATCTCAAGTTCACTTCTATGGGGACTATGCATAATTTAGGTCTTAATGCTTGTAGTTGACCACATAAGTGTTTTATTAATATTGCTCTTGTTGTATGGTCCAAATATCTATATGAGACTCCAGTTACATATGGATCTCTTCTTACCACATTTCCATTGTTTCTCTTTGATTAACACTACATTTCTTTTTCTTTTTGAAGTTGCGTTGTTGTAAACAACCCAACCTGTGGGGATAAATCTATGTAAATGAAACATTTTTCACTGGGATATTTTCATACATGGAAAATGGAGTGATGACCAAACTCAACTTTGTTATGATTGTGAATCATGCAAAGCTAGTGTTTTTCCAAAATTGAAGCATGGCTGGCATAAGTTTTTTTTAACATTGTGATTTTCATATTTCTTGTAGTGGTGTATGTTATTGGATGCGATGCATTAAAAAATGACTTATTAAGGGACAATTATGAGTATCATGGAAAAGTTAGGAAGATAAATTCCTAGTCTAGTAGGCTAGACCTTTTAGAGTCATTATATTTTTGTGTTAGATCAAACCCTCTTTTAGTTTTTAGGCCAATAAAATAGTTTTTATTTTTTGCATATTTCCTTTCGAGGTTTCTTTACAATTATGCTCTTGTATATTTACATCAATAAATAGTTATTTTATTTGTCTTCCCTTGGCATGTTGTACCTTTTCATGGTTTGGATATATTTTTTAACATAAATTTTAATGATGCAAATCGGGGGATTGGAGCTATTTATGTTTTAAACAATAATATTTAGTCATTTGTTTGTATTGATCCTTACCAACTTTCGGTCTTTCATAAATCAAGTTTAACCCAATATATAGTTATCATGTTTATATGGCTTTCCTAAGATTCTCTACCGTACTTGTCTTTAAAATTCTTTGTATTTTTTTCTATGTATTTCTAGCCATTGTGTTGGAATGTTTATTTGCTAGTACGTAGTGATTATATTGCTAGGGTTGATTACTAATAGGTATTCATGTTGTACATTGTGAATTCTTTATAGATTGAACAAAACATGATCCCTCTACCAACAGGTCTTCAATGTGAGTATATTTAAATCAGCAAAGATAGTAAGTTCAATGGCAAGATTGTAAGGTTACAAGGGCTTGTTGGCCCGATTTTATGACCGAGGCCAACTAAAAGTGCAATTAAAATCCTAAGATGCAAATTAATCTAATCTATGATGCAATTTAAAAAAAAGATGAAAAACAGAAAATTTAGTAGCTCCTAAACTGTAAACAACAGTTTAGTAGCTCCTAAAAATCCCATAGGTTCAACTACAAAATAAAATCGAAAATTGTAACTAATATATTCTAACTATCCTGATCAGGAGCAAACTTGAAAGTTGACATGTAAAAGAATAATTTCAGTTTAGTAGTTTATTTAAAAACAAAGTTTAAATAAACAATTAAACGTTTGAAGCACATCAATATCATAAGATTAAAAATAACCTTTTACATATTGTTTACACATCAAATTTGCAGTCATCTAACATGATCAATTGAGTAAAGAATATTAATTTATAAAAGAGCATAAGATCTCTCAGCAAACTTCTATTCAAATGTAAAAAATAAAATCTTACAGATCCCAATCAAGTACGAAGATGATTGCACAATCACTAATCTCTGGTCTCAAATTATGCCTGGGTAGAAACAACACAAGGCTTCCATCGATATCCAGAAATAGTAGCAGAGAAGATTACTGATTCTTCTTCTGGAATAAACATTACAGAAAAATGAATATCCATAGTTCCCAGGTAAAGACCTTCAGAAACTGCAGAGCTCTCTTCCCTCTGGCAGCGTCTCCCCTCCTATCAATAAACATAAAGATTTATAAACAGAAACAGAACTGAGAATAACAAAGTCCTCTCTATTTTGCTGAGAAACCCCCCTGTTCATAAATCAAACTATTGCTCCTTTTATAGTCTATGAGAGTTGGTGCTGAGACTTCAATGTCAACCTGAAACCATTGGACTCTCCTGAATGTTCTCGAATTCCACGAAGTGACCGCCATCTGCTTCGTCATATTTTAATGAATCTGGTTCCCTTTGATGAGTTCACCTTCCACGATGCTGCTTTGCGAATGATCCAGTTCCTTTATTCTAAAACAGGTAAAGTTATCTTTACACTTGTCAGAGTAATTATTCATTCTGTAGAAATTGATGCTTTCGGCGTCATAAACACGCAGCAAATGGAAGTATATTGACGCAGAGGCTTTATTCTTCCATGGGCACGGGTTTAATTTGTTTAACTCCTCCATCGCTTTAGAAATTCTTCTCTCCATAATCTTTTGAAACCTGCACTGAAAAAATACAAATAAAAATTGTGCAAATCAATATCAATCGAGAAAGGAAAACAATAGTTCATCCGTAATAAGAATCAAATTATTCTGAATAGTAAAACAATAAGATGGGTAAAGAAAATTCCCCTTCTTCGTAACAGCCTTCAGTTGGGTTAACCGGATCATGCATTAGTGAATAACTGCTCCTTATGCTGACCGTATACTTCTGTCTTTATCGTGGAATTGCAACAGAAGGACCATAAATATATCGCCAAAGTCAAGGTCAATTCGCTGCTTGCTTGAAATCTGGATGCCTATCATAAGGGTTAACGCAGTCTTGGAGATATTTCTGGAGCTGATTCGGCATAGTAATTTCTTTTATTTTATCATTGAACTATCGTTTATTCCCAATTTCATCTTGTTCTTCAATTTGGTGAAAAAGTGGAGATAAGAGTGGAGAACGTCAAACAACCTTTAATCTTTCAATGTATTGGTGTACATGGGCTCCTCGTTCTTAGGAATTATCTACAGTTTGTTGAGAATCTAATAATGAAGACTGCACTCTTCATCGGTGATATACAATTTTAACCAAAACAAACTTGAACAGATCATTCAACCAGGAGTGATTCCCTCCATTAATCTCTGAGATCTGGTATTGTTTTTATAGCACCGCCTGGGCATTTATTTACCAACTTATTAATCAATGTACATGGTTGTTCCCAAACAAACTCATAACCTGGCACTTTAAGATAACCGCAAAGCTGGAAGCTCGTAAAGCTGATCTCTTTGATGACGCGTGACTTACTCGAATTTACTTCATGGACAGAAGACCTTGGATTCCCCTCCTAATTCCCTTGGTGGCTCGCTTAACTCCCATTTGCTATGACACATAATCGTTTTTCTGCTGGCAGGTTAATGGCACATTAACGTACATGTATGCAATTTTGAGAATCTCGTGGCAACAACTCAGAAGTTAGGTCCTTATTGTTCTGCATTTTAACCTCTCCTTTTTTTTATTTTGTTATCCCTGTATTATCTACAAATGGCAAAATTCATTTAATCAAATTCGTCAGGTATCTTATGCAAATTTGTAATTCACGATGTTAAAAACTATGTCTGAAGATATTTGTAATTCCTGGTGATAATTTTTTTAATTATAATGTAACGCCATTCCGTTTACATTTGTAGCGGTCAAAATAACAAAAATGTATCCATTTTACGTAGGTCCATGCTCATCATTGAATTGGCATATTACCATTTTGTAATAGCATCCTTTCTCGTAAATCCTGCAACAAAATAAATTTATAATTAGACCATCTTCCAACCAATATGACATACATTTATTCCCTGCAAATTGGATTGATAAACTAACGATTTTGACAGAATGTAAATGTGCTGCGATTTCATTCGATCCATGTTAATAATATTATGGCATTGACCTTTAGCGAACCGGTGATGTAGTAATTCTTAGCCACTTAAATGTTTGAAATGCTAGTCTCGTAAAATTTAATGGAAAATTATACTACTCCATGAGCTTAACTCCATGCCACTTTATCTCTTGCATAAAAAATACAATATGAAGAAAGGCATGGAAATATTTTAATAAAATAATACACCAATGATAAAAAGAGCCTATGAGAATAGCTTTTACCAAATATGATGTAAATACTTGTGATTTCAAAATTCTCATTTGCCTTTTTATATATTATATAATTTTGGCCCATATTCACGTTGGTGAAATTATGTGTTGAATTGAAATAAGGATTAGAATAATGGCAACCAAAAGAGTGTATTGAAGTTTTAATGATTTATTTTATATTTCCAAAACTTTACCTGAGTTAAGAATAAAAAATGAAAATAAAAGTAAAGAAGGAACACTTTTACTTACTATTGGGAGTTTGGTTAAGTTGCTATTATATATCATTAATAATATTAGAGATATGAAGATCAATAATCATTAATGATAAACCATGAAACAATTTAGACCAAGTTGAAAAGGTAGAGAAGTATTCCATGTTACAAGATTATCTTATTTGCACTTAAGTTAAGGAGTCATCCAAAATGAGAACCCTATGCAAATGTTGTTCAATCACTGGAAAACTTAGAGACCCACACGACAAGAATCATCCAAATGACCCAAATCCTTAAAGGTGAAAACCCAGTAAGAAAAACTAAAAGAAACTAAAGACTACATATTTACAAAAATACTAATGGGGCTGCCTTTATTTTTGCAAAATAAAGGGGGGTTGTTGGTGTGCCAACAGGTCTCTATTCATTTTTGGAGCCTGTGATACCCTTGGTTTTGGCTACCCTTGGTTTTGGCTTGGAATATATTAAATCAAAATATGTAAATGATGTAAATATTATAGTATGGATTCCTAGTATGATGTTGTTCGTGCATATGAAATTAAGTTGAATAGATATGCATTCAATATCATGCGAGTTGATGAAGTTGGTGGAGTTGCTAAAACTTAATGTTGGAATTAATAAATTTGGGAAAAAGTACAAAAAGCAGAAATCCAATTCATTGCTCCATGCAACGAAATGATGTTTCCCAAAAGCTCAAGTACAAATGTGACACCTCATTGTTTCCGTACGAACTGAGTGTTATATTTGCCTTAATGTCGAGGTGGCCGATAGATGAAGAACGTGCCAAATATTTGGTTTTCATGGAAAGGGATGCGATTACAGTAAATTAGTAAATGCGATAAGGATTGATGACAACACAATAAATGTGATGGATGGAACGGTCAGACACAAAATAAAATCAACAAAAGTAGTAAGATATTGGTTTTGGCGAAGTGCTGTTGGCATGAAAATCGACGCGAAGAATGATGACGTGTTGTGATAAGAACATGATATCAAGATACATAAGTAATATATCATATGTATAGGGGAAGCACATCAGAGATGAAAAGAAAGCATACTATAGAGAATATCAATGAAGAAGAAAGCATGAAGACATGGGGAGTCATCCTCGTGAGCAGTAAATGAAGCATAAGAAAGATGAAAGAAGAACCTATAATTGTGCAAGTTATGGCATCTATTTTCCATTGATGTCAAATGGGGATGGAAGCATGAAGCTGGAGAACATGATAGAAGAACATGAAATGAATATGAAGTGAACTAAGAAGAAACAACATGAAGCTGAAAAGCAAGAGCATGTAGCAGTAAATTTGTGGAAGAGCGTGAAGCAAATCATTG
Source organism: Larix kaempferi (assembly GCA_027924585.1). Taxonomy (NCBI): domain Eukaryota; kingdom Viridiplantae; phylum Streptophyta; class Pinopsida; order Pinales; family Pinaceae; genus Larix; species Larix kaempferi. The sequence goes on along the minus strand of BSBM01000229.1, from coordinate 15,531,179 downwards.
GAGAAATAGCATGAAGCCGAGAAGAAAGGGCATGCAACAACACGATAATAATGATCTTGAAGCATGCAGTCTACACAGAAGTAACATAAATCTAATGAAGCATTGGCAACAAAATGCATAGATGTCAAAGGTTCAAACTGATAAAGAACTCAGGGGGAGTACACACAGTGGGAGTACTGCGACAAACAAAGATGAAGCATGCAACCTAAAGAAGACGATTATGAATAGATTTATAAGGTGTTGACATCAATGCCAAATGTGGAATATTGTTGAAGTTTGGTTGTCATTGATGTCATCTTATAATGTCAAATAGGATGCCAACTGATTCAGTTTGAGTCATTGATGTCAATTGATGTCAAAGTGGATGCAACATTCCTATGGCAGTTTGAAGAAGTAAATGGAAGCCACTTTGAAGAAGTTTATCCGCAAGCAAGAAGAAGTATATGGATTCCCATATGAAGAAGTATATACAGAGTTGCATCCAGTCTAAAGAAGTATGTCAAGAGGTATATCATGCATATCCAGTTTGAAAAAGTATGTCCAGAGGTACATCATGATATCCATTTTGAAGAAGTACATAAGGAATACATCATGCATATCTAGTTTGAAGAAGTACATAAAAAATGTATCCTACATATGGTACATGCACAGACATTAGTGCACCAAGTCACACTTCTTCAAGGTAAAAGCCAAAAAGTTTGTTGGAGAAAGGTACAAGGGTGAAAGAAAGCCAAGAGAATATTCTAGAGTGCGCCAGTAGCATGGAACAAAAAATGGTTGAACAATTGTACAAATCCCGGAAAGCATGCAAGTCTCACCAATCGAAGAAATCTTTCAGTTAAGGAAGTGCACACATGTTCCAAGAAGGGTGTAGAAATTGAAGTCAGAATATGTGTAAATTTAATAGTCAATGATACAACAAGTGTGCAAGACCCACAAGTGATGGTAATACAAGGGTTAAAGTTCCACTAAGTCAAGGTTCATGTATGTGAAAATACCACAAACCAATGGTACATCAAGAGTGCAAGACTACACCGCTGGGGTGAAAGTCCCACTAAGTTGAGTTACAGGTCTAATTGTTAATTTTAGATAGGATACAGATCTAAGTCTGCGCTAGAGAACTGTGGATTGCAGAGGTCACAAGACATATGGTTATCTCATTGACGGAGATTGAAATGTATTTAGGAAATGAGATTTCAGATTTAGTTATAATTCGAGAAGGGTTACTGATCCATTTCTGCACATGGATCAGAGATCTTACTATCAAGCAAACAGAATTGAATAAAGAACAAGGTTCAGCATTAATCGAGTAAACCTGGGAATGAATTTGATTCTAAAAGAGGGATGTAAAAAGGGAGTACACAGGCAGGGAATTAGTTTTCTTGACAAAGCTTAAATTAAGCAATGTTTTATACAGATATCTCATTGCATGATTGTATAACAGATTATCGATTTGTTTGAAAACGTTAGGGCCATGTTCCGATTTCACCCAAACACATTTGGATAGAGTATCAATCTTTTTGACAATGCTTAAATTAAACAATGCTTTATACAGGGATCTTATTAAAAAGCAGTATCTAAGCAAATGTAAACTCCTTCAAAATGTAAAAGAAACTATATAATTGCAATCAGTAAATAAATAAATGTAACCTGCTCAGACAGTTGATTCAGTTGCTGTCAAATATTTGTTGTTCCAGCTATTGCCATCGCTCAGCTACAAGTCCCTCCCAACTTTGACGACTTACCAAGAGACCCCTCATAAAAATATGAGTCCGGTGCCCTCAAGGCTCCACCGGCTCTGATACCAAATGTAGGGACCCCCATTTCGGGTTCCCAAAAATGAAAGACTTCCACAGAATTTGAACATATAAGTATAATAAATTTCAGAAATTCCAGTACAATTTTGTTTTTCAGAAGAATATATAGAGGCCACAGATCTAGTTCTATCTATTGCAGTACATGAATGTCAATAAATAAAACTACATATCTCGATGCGTTTGTTTAATAACAAGAGTTAGAAAAATAAATAAACTAAATACTTCAAACCTGTTTTCGACGGTTGATCTAGCGAATAGATGGAGTCCTCGAAGTGGTTTCCGCACTATCCAATCCAATTTCCTAATGAAGTACCGAGTGACCCCTCGGTTGACCTCTCTACCGTATTGGGGTTACTCTCCTTCACCCCGAACCCTGGAGCTAATGGGGTCGTAAGAACACACAAGCTAGCCTCCCGAAAGGATCTCCCAATCCCCATTCCGGTTAATCCCAACTCCAAGGATCATAACATAATCCGAGATTATGATGACCATCCAGCATTAGGGAGCAAGTGAGATCCCTTTCTCTTCTTCTCCTCCCTCATTATATAGCAAAATCCTATGTGCCATGTGTCTGTCCATGCACTTATTTAATTTAATTTAATATTTTTAATTTCCAATATTCTCAAACACATGTGTCTTCTTAATGTCTTTAATGTGCACCTAAATCCCTAGATCAGTGGGAGTTAGGTGTAGAAGAGTTCCACTTCTCTTTTGGTTCTCATTTAGTTTACTTAACAATCTTTTAGTTAGACTTATTACTTTCTACTTTTCTTTCTTTTCCTAATATTAAGATTGAATTAAAAGATGATTCTTTTTACTAAAAGTATAATCTATTTTAAATTTCCTCTTTATAAAATAATTTAGATGAATAATAAAATTAATTAAAGTAAAATATTGAATAATAATAAAATAAAAACAATTCTTTTATTAATGACCTATTTTAATTCTTTCTCAAAGTAATGAAGTCAATTAAATAGAATCTTTAATAGAAAGATTTAAAATAATAAAATATTTTGAATAAATAATAATTTTTCTTAGTAATCAAATTAATTAAATTACACAAATTTAATATAAATAAAGTCAATCTCTTCAATTCTTTTTCAAGTTAATAAAATCAATTAAAATGAATAATTTAAATTAATGAAATCAATTAAAAATAAAATCTTGAATATAATTATTCAAATTAATAAAATAGAACAAAAATGAAATAAAGTATTTCTTAAATCTTTCATTTATACCATTGATTAATTTCCTTCCTCTCATTCTTGTCTAGGTACCTCTTCGGTGGGCCCTTCTGACAGTTTCATTTCTTCTTTCTTATGGGGAGTACTGCGTAGCGACCGGGAATCGTTACCGCGGTCTCTCAACTATGCTCCTTGGAGACTAAAGGATGTTGAGGGATAAGGCTCTCCTTATTGCACGCCCCTCAACTCATCGTATGCGACCAGATCATTATGGCCTTGCCCATACGGCATATGCTTCCCCGGGTGAGCTGAAATTGCTTCACTCGTGCGTGGATTGCTAATCTAGGTTCGATAGTCAGTCTTTGTACCCCTATGTGTTCTTTCCATTCTTACGACCCCTAAATTTCCATTGTGGGTCAGTCGGTATATCATCTTACCAGCCACTACACACACTCAAGCGCACATTAGTAGCGCTGCACTATATAAAATATTTACATCATGCATTCTAGTATCTCAGTCAATCGAGCATACAATTTATTCATCATTTATCATCATGTCTTAGTTAGTCGAGCATATAAAGTATTCTTCATTTTCATTTTAAAGCATTCTCAGAGTAAATTCAAATGGTTCATGTTTTACTTAGCCGGTTCATTTCAAAACTAGTACCTCATTATTCTAAACAGTTAAGGTACCGAGGTGGGCATTACACTCTCTTGGTTACTGCACAGAAAATTATTGAACTTACAGAGAAGCTTCCTGGTGAAGGAGAATCGCTCGTGTAGGAGGAAGAGTAGCCAACCCTGTGTGAAGGAGATTGTGACCTGTGCTGGATATCAAGGAAGTGAAGCCCACTGAAAGGGGAACCCACATGCTGTTGTTGCTTGCAAGCCGTGTCTGCTCGCCGCCTCCAGTGTGAGTTCTAGAGCACCGATGGTGCCTGAATTGTGAGTTCTAGAGTGCCGACAGCGCCTACATTGGGAAGAAAAAAGGCACTGTAGAGGGGTCACTCTACGCATTTCAGCTCGGCGCAGACTACAAACAGAGTAAAGCGCTGATTTTATATTTCCTAGAAATTTTTTTTACTGATTGATTTTTTGTATTCTCCCTCAGAGACCAGTTGAAATGGTTTCCCAACAACCGCTGGCTGATACATACATCAGTGAGTCCTCCAAATTGCATGGAGAGAACTACATCAATTGGAAATTCAAGTTGCAAACTGTTCTTGAATTATTCGGTGGTTGGACAATTGTAAATGATACTGAGTTGAAGCCCACAGATCCTACGTTACTTGTATATTGGAACAAGAGGGAAGCCAAATCCAAGGTGACACTACGAATGTCTGTGCAAGATAAGATAATTCCTCACATCAGAAAATGTGACACATCCAAGAAGACATGGAACATGCTCAAAAGCCTATATGAAACAACTGTTGCAAATTGGATATTGTTTTTGAAGACCAAACTGTTGTCAATCAAGATGGAAGCAAATGAAGGGGTAAGTAAGTTTAATTCCTGCATCAAAGATTTGAGTGATAACTTGGCAGCCATAGGTGAAGCAGTAGATAGTACTGATCAAGAAACTATTTCCCTGAAAGGTTTACTGCCAAATTACAAAGTGTTTCTTTCAGCACTTGCAGTGAGAGAAAAACCCACAAATTTTGTAGAACTCATAGGTATTCTCCTTCAAGAAGAAGAAAAATGAAGAATTATGATGTCGATGCTCAAGATTCAGAGCTCGCACTGATGGAAAGAGATAGATATACGCACAAAGGCAAATCATGGAGCAGACCATGGAATGGAGACAGAGGCAAATCGTGGAATGGAGACATAGGAAAATTTCTCTCAAAAAAGAAAGGTATGGCTTAGATTGATGTTGATAGAAATAATGTAGAAATGATAGGCAGATTGCTAGGGATTGGGTTGATGTGTTCTTTCTATATTTAGCATGTAGAGGTTGAGATCCACACTTCAACGATCTATGATTTGGTTTGTTATGATTGTCTACACTTATATATTGTAATTTGTTCTCAATTGATAATTGAATTGGTACTTGAAATTAGAGAGAGCAGACATTGTAACATACAAAAGTGAATTCTATTATAATAGACTATCTTTTACAATACATAGAGACTCCAATATATAGAATTGAGAGTGCTATGATGAGATCTAACTTATTGTAAATATAGTCAAGAGATCTTGAAAGAATATCTCAACCACACAGCACATTAGGTAGTGTTGGAGGGGCCTAGGTCAGCCTGTCGACTAGGCCCTCCGCTCGACCATTCTGCAGCATATGTCGACAAGTCGCGTCGATTAGTATGGGTTGGGTCGGTTGGATAAATCGACAGACGGTTATGTAATTGTATCTACATATATATATATATATATATATATCTAGGCTGGTGAGCCGATAGACTAGTAGAGATTGATTCCATCATTGTGTTCTGCTCTGCTGGTTAATATAAAGGATTTTCTCTCTATCTATCTCGTCTCTTGTATCTATATCATTGTGTATGCTTGCTTATATTATGTAATGTATCTATGATAACTATGTGAACCTTGGGATTACAACACATGGGCGTATTCCAACCTCATATGAGAACTACCTCTCCTCGTATCCATTGGTGCATTGAGGTCATACACACCCACCTATCAACCTGCACAAAGTTGGAATAAGAATTCTCAATTGAACTAGCCAACATTCTTGATTCTTGAGAAATCGCAATGAGACATAGATCCTTATTGTTTCCTTGTTGCGTTAGAGTTGTTGTTGTTGCTTGCAATGAATTGAACCACTGAATATGGATCGACTTGTCAAATAAAGGAAGCTAGAATATTCATGCACAAAAGAATTCAGCATTTCTTCATGAGTCCCTGCCAACTTATTATATTACTATTGTTCTGAGCATTCTCCTCCTGGGTAGAAGAATTATGTGTAAACCTAGCGATTTGTGGGAGGAGCTTTTTGGGAGTATAATATTGATGATTGTGAATTGATGCATTGAAGAGATGGATATTGCAATTGAAGCCGAAGAGTCGAAGCCTGGTGCATTGGTAAAATTATCGTGGTCACCGGAGCCGGTCCATTATTGCTTGTTTGGCATCATTACCTACCATCGTGCGTTATTTTTTAATATATGTAGGTTGCTATGTCCTACCCACAGCCTACTCCATACACCGCCATTGTAAGTGATATGTTCCAATGAAACGTTGTTGCGTGAATAACATCTACAGTGTGAAGAACATTTTCCCACATGGACTTAAAGACTGCCTACCATTGAGGACGAAGTTCAATGTACTGTTTTCACCCAAAATAAGGAAAGAAAATTAAATACACAATTCCAGCTCAAAGTTATTGGGTCATGTATTACCTATAATATGGATGGGTATATTAGATATGATATTAGTTATTATTATATTTAATTATTTTGACGGTTATTATAAAATATTAATTTTAATATAATATTATTATATATTAGTTGTAATATTAATTACTATTACTATTATATATTGGTCATGAATTATCTAAAAGATGGATGGGTATATTAGCTAAAAATTATTATACCCTAGTTTTACAGGCACCGACCTGAAGGAAGCACAAACTCCCTGTGTTCTCTAGCACCAACTGGAAGGAGGCTACAACCCCCTACTCATTTCCCTGTCCTACCACCTAGATATACAAAATAAGATATTATCTTGATGTACTTCTTATGCATGCACATTTTAGACCTTCTAATGTTGTTCTGATGTGTGCAGCTTATGTATGCACTTGTATTGTTGTCACTTCCCTGCATATACATCACTCAACTTCTCATTCCACTCAATACTTCACTTTAACTGATGTCACACTTCTTGTGTTATGTGCTACTTCAACTGATACGGCATTTTGCACCAATATTTACTGTGTCGTTCTGATACTTCACAACTGCACTCTCAATTGATATTGTGCAACAAATTATGTCTAGTTTTTTTGATGTGGTGCAATAGTATCAAATGGAACTGCACACTTTCTGAGATGTCTCCGTTCGATTTAAGTGCCACATTCTTTCAGACAATCTGCGACCTTCAGTGCATCATATGATTCGTCCATTTGGTTTAACGCACTTGTCTCAGATCATCCTTATCATGAAGCACATACTTAATGCCGTTGCTACTATGTTTTTGTGCATCTAAAGAACTTCTTTACTTCACACACTTCAACTTAATTCTCATGCATCAGCTAAACTTTTGCATATCTTCTTATATACTTTAGTTCTTTCTCTGCGCTTCTATCATAGAACAAATGTGACTGTTTGTATGCTTTTTGCGATACTGTCATTCAATCATCACACACTTGTGCATCCTTCTGTAATTTTTCCTTTTTGTATTTGTGCAACCGTCTCAGCTTCACAGCATCATTCTACGCACCATCAAATATACCATTCCTCTACTTGTGTGCACTTGGATCTCTTTATCTTCCACTTACAAGATATTCATACTTTCTATCAAGCTTACTTCAAATCTCCAACTTGCTTCCTTATTTATACGTGTCTTGCATGGATTGTATGTCCACAAGTTGGTTGTGGCTTTCCTTCTTCTTTTCTTCATGGTTTATGATTCTGCCACATGTCATATTCTACGTCGTTGATGTGTCATCTCTTGTAGATATTGTGCATAAATGGTCCTCAACATAGTGTGACTTTCACCCCAGTGGTGTAGTCTTGCGCTCTTGATGTACCATTGCTTTGTGGTATTTGCGCATACACATGAACATTGGCTTAGTGGAACTTTAACCCTTGTAGTACCATCACTTGTGGGTCTTTCACACTTATTGTATCATTGACTCTAGAATTTACGCATATTCTAACTTCAACTACTACACCCTTCTTGGAATGCGTGTGTACTTCCTTAACTAAAATCTTTCTCCAATTGGTGAGACTTGAGCGCTTTCCATGATTTGTACAATTTTTCAACCATTTCTTGTTCCATGCTACTCACACACTTTAGAATCTTCTCTTGACTTGCTTGCACCCTTGTACCTTTGTCCAACCAAATTTCTGGTGTTTACCTTAAAGAAGTGTGACTTGGTGGACTCATGTTTGTGCATGTACCATATGTAGGATACATTCATTATGTACTTTTTCAAACTAGATATGCATGATGTATTCCTTATGTACTTATTCAAATTGGATATGCATGATGTACCTCGACATGCTTCTTCAGACTCGATGCAACTGTAACCTACCTAGTACTTGAGACATTTTATGTTTGTGTAAAAAACATTACTTTAACTTTTATTGTAAAGTTTTATATTTGACAAAGTGGTCAAGGATGACTATAAATGAATAATATTATTATTTAATAAATTAAAATAGGAGACACTCACCCAAAGAGACTGTTGAAAGAGTGTTCACTGACCCACTAGGAGGAATGGAATCTAGGGTATAAGGATATGGACAAGTGGCATCATCTGAACTCAATAACTAGCTCTTGTTATGAGACAACCTCCCTTAAAATGTGGTCATGTTCCCAAGGATGTGGAACTAAGCTGATGGCTCATTGAACGCAAAACTGACCACCAAAAGACCTAGGAAATCTTTTAATAGCCATCGAATTTGAGCAGAGGCTCACACATTCTTAGAAGAGATGAAATTATTCTTTGCAGTGTTAGAAATTAGCACACAAGATATTCGATGAGGGGAAGCTATGTTTTGAGTTGCAGAGTAAGACTGTCTTATTCCTGCTGAGTGCATAGGTGTTCCTGATAAGTGCATAGGTAGTGATATGTATGCAAGTCTTTGTTGATTAATGAAGTACATATGAGTGGTTTGTATGCAAGTCTCCATTGATTTCTAAAGTACAACCTGAGTGCCTTGCTTCTACACAGAGACTTCATCCTAGTGGTTCAGTGAACAGGCTTGGGGGTCCAAGGAGCAAGTAAGTTTGGCTACTTTTCTAGAGAAGGTTGGGAGGAACATGCCTGTTTGGGTGTTTGTCTACCCTATCGAGTTATCAGGTTCTACTTGTTATATTTTATTTCACTTATGAAACTGTTGAACTATTCTGAAGACTGTATGTTAGTTAGATATCAATTAGCTATTAAGAATGATAATTTTCTGAACTGTTAGATTCTTCTGTTATTTGAGTGATCGATAAATATTGGAGATGACAAAGAGATTCTCAGTAAAAGAATAAGTTTGCATTTTTTTTTATCGGATATATTTTTTCATTGTTGTCACTACAGTAGTATTTATCTGTAAGTAAAACAAATATAGAGTTCTTTCACAAACATAATGGTTATGATAAACTAGTAGAATAGTTTATGTATATATACAACATCTTATATGTTTATACAGAAATACAAATATTCATTACACCTTGTAATATTGATTCCTCAGAATAACGTCTTATAAAACCTAGAGTTATAAATAATTGTTTCTATTCAAACAAATATAAGACATGATACAATACTCTTAATTTAGAAGGATTCACAAGGTCGAAAACAAACAGGAGTTCTAAATTTTTTAAACTGAGCATGTCACAAACCAGGCAAATGCGTAGGACCATTACAATATAAGCATCTTTAAAAATATCCATAGATATTCCATATAGGTTTTAGTTTATTATAAAAAAAAATATTATAAATTGAAAACCGAGTTCTGGATTATGCATTCATCTATGCAGAAAAGATAGTTATTGAACTACATATTCAAACAATTTTTAAGGAATCGTCAGGATCAAAACCTGTTACAATACTATATGTATCTAAGGTTGAAATCCTCTAGGCTTCCCTTGTTAACAAATAACAACAATTAAATAAAAGAACAATAACCCTGTATCAAATTAAGAAATAAAGCAATGTATTAAATCTTCAACGTTAATTATAGCATCTTATAACAGAACTATCAAAATTGAATAGCAGGGTTTTGAGGCTGAAAGGACTCATCCTGGGTTCTTATAACTTGTATAAATAGGTCTCAACACCTCCGGGTAACTTTAAACATTAAACTTAATCAACTGATAACACAACGAAGCAAACGGTTTTATTACAAAAAGAGTCTTCAGGACAAATCTCGATAACACCCTATAGGGATGCATTGTTGGCGGAACAAATATGAAGATTTCAAAAGATTAAACTCACTTTAAAGAAGCAAGCATAGGTTCGAGTTTTAAACTCGCCCAGCCGTAACTAATTATGAACAAGGTTTAGGGTTTTAAAAAAGCCTGTAGCTACAAAAGTTATTTACATCATTTTCTCCTGAACTAATAGACATTTAAACAACGTAGATCCGAGATAGGGATAGATCCAAATTTAATTCATATTCCAGAATGGTAATGCCAAATGGCTTAAACCGAAATAGCATTTAATAAACTCATATAGCTTGAATTAAAACCATACTGTAAACCTGCAAATTTTTTATATATTTTCAATGAAAGGCCCCAAGCCAAAACTAAGTCAAATTAAGGATTCAAAAGACGGATACAACAGTCTAGACAGAGACGTAGTTATAAAAACAAAAGGAAACTAGAGATACAAGAATGACGTGACTTTCATGTCAAACGCAGGACGAAACCCTTCATCCATTGTTACAAACTATTCATGCCCACGGGCTTACAAACATCAACGTTGAACTGTTCTATCAAGTACGTTGGCAGAGGAGACTTCACAGCAAACCGAGGGCTTACCATGGCGTTGAAACCACTATGGTTTTCTTGTTCCATCATAGCCGTAAGCTTAGAAGTAAGACAACAAGCAACTGGTAACCTCCTACCAAAGCATAAGCGGCATTAGACTTATCTTGTGTTAATATTAAAACAAAAATGTAAAAGTTTGAAAGGATTTTGAAACCATTATCGTACCTTAAATAAACGTAACAGAGTATGATGCTCCTCTCCACGCCCGAATCCAAAACAAACAACACTCTAATGTCAAACTTGTAACCCTAAGCACTACCTCTACGAAGTTGTTTCACCTTCCAGACTATGCAGGGATTTTCTGAAGGCCATTACAGCCTAGAGAGCTCAACTCTCCAAACCCTCGAACAAACAGAAGTTACAATGCCAAATACAGCGAAGAACTAGGGTATGGTCTCCATCATCGTAACTCTTTTCACCAACCTTCACGTGGCTCATTAATGAGCTCAGTTGGAAACCACTACGCTTTTGATTTATATCCACCTCCATATAGTTTAAACACTTAGAACTCCATTTTTTATAAAGTACGCTAATACCTTGGTTAAAAACATCAATGTTATGGTGTAACGTTTAAACATCAAGTGCCACGATTGTAACGTTTCAAACATTAAATATTAAACCTTGGAAGTGCCATCTTTTGGATAGATACCAATAGGGTTAGAATACCCAAAAGTTTTAGCTAGGATAATAACAATAATAAGTCATGGTAACATAAAAATGCATGGCTAGGCTTAAATCCTTAATTTTGTATCATGCCTTCCACCCATTTTTCTATATGAGAAGGCCTACATATCACCTCGACATATTATTGAAATATGTTTTAGCTATTAGAGCTGAGCAAGTGCTCAGTTATGCCGAGCTCTCATGCCAAGCAAAAGAACCATACAAATTCAATAAATAGATAAGAATCATTTTTCGACAAATCCATGTAAACTAACTATCAAACATTAATACATATGAGACAACATATAGCATAAGATATATGGATATGGATCTTCAATATAATTAATTTATGAATCATTGTACATAAGAATCAAGCAATCTATGGGTTACAGATAAAGCAACTACTGAGTTCATAAGTACTCACAAACAGTAAATGAACCCACAGATCTAGAAACATATGTAATTATAGTACAAAATAATTGAATGCACAAGATACTGATATAATTATCTGGTTGGAAGAACTACTGCAAGTATTTAATGTTGTAGTTTAGGCATTATAATATCATTTCAGACATATGATTATATATTCATCTCGATGTCGTTAAGACACTTAAATAATGACAACAGTCATAAACAAATAAAAATCGCAATTAAGAACATGTCCAAACAGTAATAAATATGATAAACATTCATAGTTATACTTCTTCGTAGAATTTAATAGCAAAAAGACTGCATAGAAATTTTTTAATTTTTTATGAATTTTGGGGATGCTACAGCAACTATGGATATACTTCTTCATGTTGGAATCCATACACTTATCCATCTTGCTTGTGCATATACTTATTCAAACTGGCTTCCATATACTTCTTCAAATTGCCATAGGAATGTTGCATCCACTTTGACATCAATTGACATCAACGAATCAAACTTAATCAGTTGGAATCCTCTTAGACATTAGTTGACATCAATGACAACCAAATTTTAACAATATCCCCCTTTGGCATTGATGTCAACACCTTATGAAGCTATGCATAATAATCTTCTTTAGGTTGCATGCTTCATATATATTTTTTTGCAGTACTCCCACTGTGTTTACTCCCCCTAAGTGTTAAATTTTTCAGAATTTACTTCAATCTGATCTAGGATCTTAATTGAGAGAACAACATGTACAGCAAATCTACAGCATATCAATCATGGACACAATAATGCAAGCACACAAGGGACACATAGTTTACTTGGGGAAAACCATAAAGGTGAAAAACCCCAACAACTTCCTCAGAGATAGATAGAGCAATGATACAACCAAAATACAAGAGATAGTCTTCTCCTAGAAGCAGAGCCTCCTCCTCACAAGTGCACCACTTTTCAAATGAGAGAAGTGTGTGAATGAATGATTTCTTTAGGAATTTTTCCATTGGTTAACTCTTCCTCCGTAGTTGTAACATTTCTAATTCGACTTTGCGCCAAGGGCTCACGGTCATAGATCTTTAGGTTATTTAATTTGTGTCGTCCATACATACTTCTATCTGTTGCTGGCGTATTAGCCTGCCATTAGTCCCCTGATCACCATGGGAACCTGGATCTTCTAAATATTCCCTCTTGTTATAGGTTAAACTTCCACCTCTCCATCCGTGATCACCTTGAGCTGTTGATCACACAAAAGGACAACCTGGATGGAGGAGCATGTTGACCTTGGATGATACTTTGACTCACTCCATTTCCTGACATTACTGGAAAACCCCAAAAAAATATCATTTTGAGATATGAGCACTACTCTACTCAAAGAGACTAGCGCCCATATGCTACTCCAGTGTATCATAGTAGCACCCATATCCAAGTATACGCTACTCCTTCTCAGCATAGTAACACTCACCATTTAAAATCGAATGAGCGCTAGTCGATAAGCACTAAGGTAGCGTCCTATACGCTACTCTACTGAATAAGAGTCATGTACATCTTAAAAGATGATTTAAAAATAAATTAATTTCTCGAGGAGGATTAGTTGCTGGTAGTTTCCTAACTCCCCCAACTTCCTCCATAACTATACATCGGCCTAAACTACTTCTCCAATCTTATAAATACAAAGAAGATTAAAGGAGAAGGGTTAGAACCTAGATGATGAGATGAATTAATGGAAAAAATTTGAGACATAAAGAGAAGCTTGCATTGGAGGAGTTGATGCTAAATACATCCAAGCCAGAGAAGAGCAAGAGCCGAGAATCAAGTTGCAGGAGCCTGTTTCACGATCAGGTATACTTGGACTTCATTTTACTTTTGACAAATAAAGGTTGAAGTGTCTTTCTTGTTCCAACTTAAATGTGTTATGAAATGGCATCTTAACTTGGATCTGTTTTGGTCTATGCTGAATGTTAAACATTGTTTTTGTTTCTTTCAAGCTTTATATATTGCCCAAAATGTTTTGAGAAAGGTATTGTTATTGCAGGTTTACTGAAAGGAAGGTGGATTTGAAGGTTGAGCACAAGATCAAGTCAAGGCTAGGATCAAACTTCGATTGAAAGGTGTGTTCTCAAGATCCAAAACTTATTTCTTTTTGTAAATATCTCTGTAATATCATCAATACACTTACCTGTCACCCCAACCAAGTTGATAGCATTAGTTTCCTTGCTATAGGGTAGATTTTCCCACCAACAGACTGGCGACTCCGCTAGGGAAAGTTGAGTTTTGGCTCTAGGAAACCTTGTTCTTGTTTGTCTTCTTAGATTGTTTTGACTTCTTTGATGTGTTAAGAAACCCTGTAGGTATTCCTTTCCTGTTTCTTGTTGCTTTCATCAGTCTTTTGGTTTATTTCAAAGTCAGTTTTCTAAGCTTTTGAGATATGAGCGCTACTCTGCTATAATTACAGTAGTGCCCATACGCTACTGTGTTATATATACAGTAGCACCCATTTCTGCATGGGCGCGAGTTTCCCTACTGCACAGTAGGGTACACTTTCTGAAGCATTCTTTTTTGGTTTGCTTGAGTTTTTAGCCATTCTTGTGGTTTGCTGACTTTGCTTTTGGATCTCTTTGACTGTTGCATGAGGTTTTTTAGCTTTTGGTTAAGTCATAGAACCTTTTCTTAAAGTCTTTTCCATCTTTTGAACCGCTTGTTGACCTTGGGAATTGTTTGGACTGTTTATTGACCTTTTTGGAAGACTAGGTTGTGTCTTAGTTGGTGAGCACTTCCACTTTTTAGGCCCTGACTACCTGTTGCTAGCTTACAAACCTGCATACTCTTGTATCTGCTGTTTGTGGCGACGTTTGTCTGCTCTCTACTCCTCCTATATTTTGTCTTAGGGTTTGGTCCTTTGTAGAGCCTCTAGGGTGTCTTCTTTTTTGGCCGAGTTCAATTCTTCCTGGACTTATTGTCTTTTGCTGGTTGCAAGTGCATTTAAACAGCTGTAGGCTGAGTCATTTCTCAGTTTCTCCGTGTTAGTAGGGCAGCTTGCTTGTCTACTTTTGCTTGGCATAGTGGTATTGTTAGGGCTAGATACTTGAGGTCAGTCCTTTTGTGTCTTTCTCCTTTGTTTTCTTCCACTTTGTTCTCAAGTTTCGAGGCTTTTTATTTGCAAAAAACCTGTAGATCAAGTCTTTTTCGAGCTAGGGTTTCGACAGCTATAAGCCTAAGAACTTTTTAACCATACTTACACACATTGCACATAAAGTTTTATTTTGCTTTCCATTTTTATGTAGTTCTTTTTCGTTTATAGAAAAAGCAAAAAATTGGTATTTTAAGTTTAAATAAAACTTGTTTTGGTTGCTACAAGATAAATTATGATATTTTGTATAATTTCAAAAACGAAAACAAAATTTTTTTAAGTAGGTTTACTCAAATTTTCAGTTTTGGAAAGAAGTAAATGAAAAAATGAAAAGAGCTTTGTTGTAGAAAGTTTTGATATTATTGCACTTTTGTTTTCTTGTTATAACCACGCCACACAAAAGCACTACCCTTTTTGAGTAATAACAGCCCTAAAATTTGTTCATAAAATGAAATAGAAACATTTTTCTTTTTTAGGGATACACTACACCAACTAGTTTTGGTTAGGATCTTGAGTTTAAATCACCTTAAACCACTCAAGATCACACATTACGCAAAAATCGTAGTAAGACTATCATAGGTAAACCCACCTCACTCAAAACTTGCCTGGGATCTATGCAGTAGGTCATTGCTAGATCAGTTTGTGGGAATACTCCTCCTACTTTATGTTCGAGCATACGCCAGGATCGGATTGCATATTGGGGACTCTTTCGAGTTTCGGGCTTAGCTACCCTGCCCACGCTTTCTGATTCAACCGGTGACTATTCCCCCAGCAGTTTTCGGTGTTGTGGTACCCTTAGTATCTGACTCTAGGTTCATACATAGGTGACAGCAGAGGGTATATCTATTGTACCTAAGACAGACATGGGAGGAAATCCCTTGCAGGTCTTTGGGAGGGCGGTTGGGTGATTCCAGCGCTTGCACCCTTAGTCATTGTATTGTGGACCCCGAGTAACTGTCTTTCTTCCTTCGTTGATCTGTTCTGGGCCCGCATCATCCCATACTCTTCTCCGGAAGGCATCTTTGTTTGCATGGTTTGTATACTTTAGGACTTTTTTAGTTGGCATGATGTTTGCCCCCTAGTTGTAGTGGCCACTAGGTTCTAGTCTGTTATTTTATATTTATAATCACGGAGAATCAACAACTTCGTAGATCGAGAAGGCTTCAAGACCTTCCACCAGTTAGAGCAGAACCTTTACAGCCAGCTAGACGACAGCAGGTAAACCCCGGTATTTCTTCAGAAATTACTCCTGAAATAGAATTGCCTGAAGAAATTGTTGTAACAGAAAACCTTGAAATAGAGGTTCCTGAGGAACCACTACTAGGTACCATAGATCAACAACACTGTAGTACAGTTGAGGTGGAAGATCTTACTTCTGCAGAGTATAGCACTCCTTTCAATCCCCCTTTAACCAATACTAGAATTCCGCTTCTGTCACCTGTTGGTTTCTAGCAGCCCCATTTCAGTGCAGACAATTCCTTACCTGGACATCTGATGTCTAACTTAGGAGGTTAACAGGGGGTTCCCCAAAAGCCCACTTTAGGTATGAAAACCAACACAGTAAATCCTTCTTTTATTGCTACACCAAGTCAAGCACAAACCACATATGTGTCTACTCCATCTTTCAGTTTCAACACTGGTACATTAGGTATGCCTAGTTCAACAACGATGGCATCTATTCCTACACCTACTGTTGGACCTAGCAGTATGGCCAACTGTGCAACACCTCTTGCTTCTCAACCGTTATATCAGATTCCTAGTACTTGGGTTTCCACACCTGTGGTAGGACCAAGTGCTTCTGCAAACATGCCATTCATGGGCACCATGACTGCACCATCCACATCAGCTTCTACTGGTTTCAACACCTTTGCAGGACCAAACATGTAATATCCCTCCTTTATGCCCTCGTTTTGAAAAAAAGATTTTATCATAACGTGGCATGCTATGGATAAATTTCAGATAGATTATCCTAAGTACTTTTAATCAACCATAGTCCGAGAGATAGTGCTAGAGAGTGCAATGACTTCATAAGCGAAAATGAGACTTAGCTTATTAATTTAAATAATTGATAAGCTCATCCAAATAATTAATATGCTATTACACTTGACCACGAGTTATTAATATGCTATTACACTTGACCACGAGTTATTAGTTTATATTATGGATATTAGTATAAACTATTAAAATACTCGATTAATAGTATACCTTGTTATAAGTTATACTATAAAATAAATGAAAGATTATCTATGGATGTTTTGGCATAATTAGTCATAATTATACGTTGAATAAACCTATAAATTATGCATATTTAAATACATAAATATAAATGACAAAGAATGAGTTATGGAAGGAGTTAACCTTAGCAAATAAATGATAAGGTTAAAATACTTTAGAATATATATATATATATTCATTATACACATTTTATATGTATGACTTATAACACAATGGATACACATTTGAGATAGGCAAACATTGCTCCTCTATACATCTTCATGTTATACTTATCAAAGGTGAATGTCCTTGAGATAAGGGCAGTTAAATATATTTAATTCACTCAAAGGTTAGTTGAGCATAACTTGGTTACAAAAATAATTTTGGTTCTTCCTTAAAGGGAAAGATTTACAAGCTATACGGTCTATAGGGTATAGTCTTCTCAAAAAGGAAATAAAAATGTTCTTTATAGGTACAAAGCTTAAATTACTCCACAAACCCGATTTTATAATCCTTAGTCGACTGCCTTAAGGAGTGACATCTTCCTTATTGAGAAGCCAAACGCCAACTTGATGAAGGGATGACTCATGGATAGTTTGATTGGTAGGTAGCCGGAAAGGATCTCCATAACCCACGTGACGCTCCTTGGAAGATCTGTCTTACACCTGGCATTCTCGTTGGAGGATCTGTGTTACACTTGGCATTAAAATCCTTCCAAGTGGAGGTACGGGTTTTTGGGCTCGCATCTTTATATATATATATATTTTAGTGGTGAAAGGGGAGAAAGGAGGGCAGACGGGGATTGGGGAAGAAGATCGGGGATCTCTCACTCGTTGAAGATCGGGAATTGTACATTGAATACCATGAAGCCACATGGGGAAGGGATCATTCTGGATTCTCCTCTGCGGATTTCATGACAGAGTATGCAACAATCCCTGCGAGGAGTAGGAGTAGGGGACTCTACAATGACTGGCGTTGATGTCAAAAGGTGAAAAAGAAAGTGCCGAAAGGAACCAGATCCTTGCAAAGGAGATGGCGTGTTAAATCTCTGCACTACTAAGATCTATGAGATCTGCGTTGGGTGTAAGTTTGTTTCCAGAAAGTTCTGTTCATTCACTAATGTCTCACGCTGGGAGTATAACGAATCCATAGATCTATGAGATCTGGGTTGGGTGTAAGTTTGTTCCAGAAAGTTCGGTTCATTCACTAATGTCTCATGCTGGGAGTATAACGAATCCATAGATCTATGAGATCTGCGTTGGTAAGTACAAATCCGTGTAGTGTAGGCTGAATTAAGAGTTTTGCATCTTTTAATGGCAGGGTGTAAGTTTGTTTCCAGAAAGTTCTGTTCATTCACTAATGTCTCATGCTGGGAGTATAACGAATCCATGGGAGGTTGATTTTCGTAACTCTTTATTTTCTGCATGGTATTTTGTATCGACAAATCCTTTATAGCTGCTACTTAAGAAGTGGTTGGGTCTCAGCTGAAATCGACATGGAATCGAAGTTCAGGAAGGACGAGCTCTGGGAGGAACGATACCTCGCTTCAGGGTTATGATTCTTTTGAGAATAGATTTCTTGCTTTATTTAGTCTTGGAAGAAAACGATGGATCGGTAATGTACACTGAAGTGAAATCGCCGGTCTTCGATCTTTGGGTCTGGGTTATTGTTTGGTAATCGTGGTGTTCTTGCCTTGTTTATTCTTGGAAGAAAGGATGAATCAGTAATGTACTCTGAGATTGAAGTCGTGGGTTTGTTGTTATCTGCACTTCTGGAAAATTGAAAAAGCGCAGATACTGTGGCGAAATCATTCTCTTCCAGCGGTTTGTGATAGGTAGAGATCGTATTTCACTTACCTTTTTATGTCAACGCTGATTTCGTATTTATTTCCAGATGATTGATGCTAGACTAAGATCGCAGGTCTCCGTCCTTTACGGTGGCAAAAATCATATTTCTCCCAGCGGATTGTGGTAGGTGGAAATCGTAGATCCTCTTTTTCCTTGTCTTTACTATACTGAGATCATAGTCCTGTTTATGTTGAATATTGATGGAAATCGTAGATCCTCTTTTTCCTTGTCTTTACTATACTGAGATCATAGTTCTGTTTATGTTGAATATTGATGGAAATCGTAGATCCTCTTTTTCCTTGTCTTTACTGTACTGAGATCATAGTTCTGTTTATGTGGAATATTGATGGGAAATCGTAGTTGTTCGGAAAATCCAGACCCGGCCTCAGGATCTCGGTTGTCTTGGGGAAACTTGTGAATTCCATTCTAGTGCTTATACTAGTTAAATAATAGTTCCGTAATATGCTGAATATTAAAGGGAGATCGCAGATGCCTATCTGAGATCTCGATTTCAGTTGTAACATTCCATTGATAGTTAATGTATGAATTGTGGTCTCTTATGTTGTATACCTGGAGGGAACGATAGCTCTATTTTCGTATCAAGTCTCTTCTCTAGATCATTGTCTAGGGATAAACCCCAGTATTCGTTAAACTATTTTTTTTATACATTCTGCCTATGTGATTTGGGTAGTACCTTCATTTATAAATTGATATATAAACTTATAAATGAATTGACAAATCGAACCTTGAACCCGGTTATTCATAGTCATCTGTGGGAGGTTATGTATAGATCAGGGCGATCCCTCCCCAGTGAGAGTCGATCCTAGAGCTCACATTTTGGAAAGGAATGTTTGTGCTGTTGTTAAGTAGGCAGAGTCTATTTTTCTTTTGATGGTAATGAGTTTTCGTTAAGTTATTTCTGGTCGGTAGGTGAAATTTTAAGGGGATTCGACCTGTAAGTATTTTATGTGAAAGGGGTGAAGAGGTTAAAACCCTCGTACTAATCCTTAAGTTAAAGTGAATTTTATAATCGATAAAGAGTCATAATTTTTATTTGTTGTTATAGAAAACTTCAATTTGACTTACATAGTATGCATTGGAGGGGATAGTATAAGGGTTGAAGCCCCTTATAATATGATTGTATTGCTAAAGAAAGTGTTATGTTAACTAGAACGCTTAGCAAGGAAAGGATATGGTAATTGATCCATGTCCAAGATGCTGTCTAAAATCGCTTTTAAATCTGGTGATAGAATACCCGGAGAAAGTGAAAATGCAAAGATTGTAAAAAGTTGCCTTGTAGAATCCTTCTTTATTGATGAATAAAGATATGACAGTTTGTGGACGTAGCCCAAGGATGGGGTGAACCACGGTATATCTTGTCTCGTTCATATGTATGATTTTTATGGTGATGTTGTTACATGGTTATTTTGTGTCAAATGAAATTCTTGGTAATTGATATTGGTTGCTATTTAAAATATATCATTGTTCGGCCTATGCTGTGTAAATGGATGTATAATAATCATTTGTATTATCATTTTAGTTACGGAAGCATGTCATGCAGAAACCACTGATTTTATGACAATACATTTACTTCGTTAATTATATAATGGAAGAATTGTTTTAAATTTTACCAAATTTACTAACTCGTTTTTTTTTGGAGATGTTACATATGGTATCAGAGCACAGGTTGCAAACACTCGGGCTTATTGGGCTCAATAGGGGTAAACAAAAACAAGTTTGTCGAGCTAGGAAGGGACTCCATTCGATTAGACGCAAACATGAAACTTCATTTCAAGGATCGGCAAGAGGTAAGCAACGTGACGTTTTGGAAATTGCAAGTAAGTATGTTCCATTTCACGGGAGCATTATAATGGCTTAGTAGTGTCTAATTGTGAACATACATCGCGTACGAATTTTTATGTAATTGAATGATCTTCTATAGATAAATACTAAACGATGGATATCTCGTCATACTCTACAATGTGTTTCATACTCTATAAGGTCAAAAATTTACTTTAAAAAAAATTATTTATTTTTTACTATGGGAGTTAAGTCCTTATGAATGGGTACTTATAAGTAGAGTAAAAGCACGTATTGGAAGTTATACTAGCTATTTCAAAGTGAGGTTTATAGGCTAAGGAAGTCTCCTAATTTGGTTGACCTTAGATAACTAAGTAAACGGGATTGACCAATAGTCTAGATTTCCAAATATGAAATTTAGATGGGAAATGCAAGCAACTTAGATCTGTTAAAAGATCCATTAAGATCAAATCAAAAGTAAGTCTATATGTTAATAGTCTCCTTGCTAATCAATTTCATTCTAGTATGTAATTGTATAGGATAAGTAATTATAATACAATTTTTGTGACATTGAAGCATGCTTGTACCCTTACATATAAGTGCAACAAAAGGAAAATGGATATAATTACAAGGTATACATGTGAATATTAATGAGTTAATGCATGAGTACCTTTTATATATACCTCTTGTTTCAGTAATTTCTACTAAGATAGATGTAGGAAATAATGAGTAATAGTTATACTTTTATTTGTTCAATATTTATGACGACTTGCTATCCATGTACAACTATATGTTTTCTCAAATTGAGTATTTTGTTAAAAGATAGATTATTGGAAACCTAGAACACAACATGAAATAAATACAGGTTAGTAGGATGCTGTAGTCTTCTGACGTCCTTATGTCGCCACAACGAATGACTGTTTTTATTTATTATGTGTTAAGGAAAACATTGATGACATGGAATTTGCAGGATAGATCGGAAGAGATCTTTGAGACAGTAATCGAGGTATAAGCTATTATGAAACAAGTAAAAATGTTGTTGAACATATGTTATATGTATGATTGTTCTTATGATTTAATCACCTTATACGACTAACACTTTGAATGTTGTGGTCGAGCAAATGTTATTTTTCCCACACATCACTGCCTGACAACCATCAATGGGTAAATGTGAGATGTATATATCGATTCATGTATAATACTAATGTGTGGTGATACAAGTAAACTGAAACCTCGGCAGATGAAGATGAGCTATGCGGTTGCCTTTACAAAGGTACATGGTTATCTATATAAGGTATGTAAGTTTGTTTTTAGACAATTGGTTATCCCTATATGATGCTAGGGTATACAAAAAGGGTTGTATAACTAAAATAGGAATTGTGTTGAAATGGTGAAAGATAACATTCGAGGTTAAGAAATCATAATGTCCACGGGTCATCATACGAAGAATATTATTTCGTATTCAAGGAATTATGTAATCCTATTAAGTAAGTTAGTTATGCTTGGAAGGAGAAAACGTTTACTTCAGATGATCAAGTATGGATATTGTAGTATGAAGAATGGATTATTTTCTTATTTACAAATATTTGATTTTGTTATATAAAATGTTACTAACAATTGAATTTGGCAGATGGCCAAAACTCGGTGGAACTTGTTGAAAGACAAAAGCTTAATATATTATGCATGGTACAATAAAGGGGTGAGGATTTAAGATCCACATCGCAACTGTTACAGATTCTTTTAAATTTTGATATATTCTTAATCAGAAAACTCGACCCAGATTGGTCAGAGTAATCGTATGGGTACAGAATGTAATGTGACGAAATAAATTGATTAAACTGAAAGAGAATTTTTCTAGACTCAAGCAAGGCGGCTTGGAGAAAATAAATTCCGGGACTCAAGCGAGAAGGCTTGAGGGGAATTAAGTAAGAGTGCATTAAAGGCACTGAAACACTCCCTAGAAATGAGGGAGTTGACAACCGCCAGGATTCTCGAAAGAATCGGCTGTTTGTAAAGACCTAGGCAAACTATGACATAATGCATATGCGGGAGGCAGGACGCTGCTTAGTATGCATAAGAGACAGTATTGCTGCGTGAGCACTATAGTGTTAGGCAAGAGTCTCCGAAAGAATCGCTGTGTGAGCACTGAGGTGTTAGGCGAGAATTTCCAAAGGGATTGCTTTGTGAGCACTGGAGTGCTAGACAATAATTCCCTGGATCAAGTGAATGATGTGTTTTAATTAATTAATAATCTACATTCTTGGAAGCACTGGAATTAGGGGTGCTTGTGATGATAAAAGCACAAACAAACACTAAAGATATTCCATGGATTACAAACGATATGGGGCGCATTGTTTATACTTCGAGGTTGATTATGGGATGAATGATGTGTTCTTACTAAACAATATTTTTTCAGTTTTGAAGTTGAAAAATGCAAGTTATGAGCAATACTAACATACAGAAATCATGAAAGTTCAAAGAAAGTCAAAACAAAATGATGAAGCAAGAAAATGATGATTCTAGAAGAGAAGATTAATTGCAGAAAGTATGAACACCGAGGACGGTGTTAATTTTAAGGGGAGCAGGATGTAATATCCCTCCTTTATGCCCTCGTTTTGAAAAAAAGATTTTATCATAACGTGGCATGCTATGGATAAATTTCAGATAGATTATCCTAAGTACTTTTAATCAACCATATTCCGAGAGATAGTGCTAGAGAGTGCAATGACTTCATAAGCGAAAATGAGACTTAGCTTATTAATTTAAATAATTGATAAGCTCATCCAAATAATTAATATGCTATTACACTTGACCACGAGTTATTAATATGCTATTACACTTGACCACGAGTTATTAGTTTATATTATGGATATTAGTATAAACTATTAAAATACTCGATTAATAGTATACCTTGTTATAAGTTATACTATAAAATAAATGAAAGATTATCTATGGATGTTTTGGCATAATTAGTCATAATTATACGTTGAATAAACCTATAAATTATGCATATTTAAATACATAAATATAAATGACAAAGAATGAGTTATGGAAGGAGTTAACCTTAGCAAATAAATGATAAGGTTAAAATACTTTAGAATATATATATATATATTCATTATACACATTTTATATGTATGACTTATAACACAATGGATACACATTTGAGATAGGCAAACATTGCTCCTCTATACATCTTCATGTTATACTTATCAAAGGTGAATGTCCTTGAGATAAGGGCAGTTAAATATATTTAATTCACTCAAAGGTTAGTTGAGCATAACTTGGTTACAAAAATAATTTTGGTTCTTCCTTAAAGGGAAAGATTTACAAGCTATACGGTCTATAGGGTATAGTCTTCTCAAAAAGGAAATAAAAATGTTCTTTATAGGTACAAAGCTTAAATTACTCCACAAACCCGATTTTATAATCCTTAGTCGACTGCCTTAAGGAGTGACATCTTCCTTATTGAGAAGCCAAACGCCAACTTGATGAAGGGATGACTCATGGATAGTTTGATTGGTAGGTAGCCGGAAAGGATCTCCATAACCCACGTGACGCTCCTTGGAAGATCTGTCTTACACCTGGCATTCTCGTTGGAGGATCTGTGTTACACTTGGCATTAAAATCCTTCCAAGTGGAGGTACGGGTTTTTGGGCTTGCATCTTTATATATATATATATTTTAGTGGTGAAAGGGGAGAAAGGAGGGCAGACGGGGATTGGGGAAGAAGATCGGGGATCTCTCACTCGTTGAAGATCGGGAATTGTACATTGAATACCATGAAGCCACATGGGGAAGGGATCATTCTGGATTCGCCTCTGCGGATTTCATGACAGAGTATGCAACAATCCCTGCGAGGAGTAGGAGTAGGGGACTCTACAATGACTGGCGTTGATGTCAAAAGGTGAAAAAGAAAGTGCCGAAAGGAACCAGATCCTTGCAAAGGAGATGGCGTGTTAAATCTCTGCACTACTAAGATCTATGAGATCTGCGTTGGGTGTAAGTTTGTTTCCAGAAAGTTCTGTTCATTCACTAATGTCTCACGCTGGGAGTATAACGAATCCATAGATCTATGAGATCTGGGTTGGGTGTAAGTTTGTTCCAGAAAGTTCGGTTCATTCACTAATGTCTCATGCTGGGAGTATAACGAATCCATAGATCTATGAGATCTGCGTTGGTAAGTACAAATCCATGTAGTGTAGGCTGAATTAAGAGTTTTGCATCTTTTAATGGCAGGGTGTAAGTTTGCTTCCAGAAAGTTCTGTTCATTCACTAATGTCTCATGCTGGGAGTATAACGAATCCATGGGAGGTTGATTTTCGTAACTCTTTATTTTCTGCATGGTATTTTGTATCGACAAATCCTTTATAGCTGCTACTTAAGAAGTGGTTGGGTCTCAGCTGAAATCGACATGGAATCGAAGTTCAGGAAGGACAAGCTCTGGGAGGAACGATACCTCGCTTCAGGGTTATGATTCTTTTGAGAATAGATTTCTTGCTTTATTTAGTCTTGGAAGAAAACGATGGATCGGTAATGTACACTGAAGTGAAATCGCCGGTCTTCGATCTTTGGGTCTGGGTTATTGTTTGGTAATCGTGGTGTTCTTGCCTTGTTTATTCTTGGAAGAAAGGATGAATCAGTAATGTACTCTGAGATTGAAGTCGTGGGTTTGTTGTTATCTGCACTTCTGGAAAATTGAAAAAGCGCAGATACTGTGGCGAAATCATTCTCTTCCAGCGGTTTGTGATAGGTAGAGATCGTATTTCACTTACCTTTTTATGTCAACGCTGATTTCGTATTTATTTCCAGATGATTGATGCTAGACTAAGATCGCAGATCTCCATCCTTTACGGTGGCAAAAATCATATTTCTCCCAGCGGATTGTGGTAGGTGGAAATCGTAGATCCTCTTTTTCCTTGTCTTTACTATACTGAGATCATAGTCCTGTTTATGTTGAATATTGATGGAAATCGTAGATCCTCTTTTTCCTTGTCTTTACTATACTGAGATCATAGTTCTGTTTATGTTGAATATTGATGGAAATCGTAGATCCTCTTTTTCCTTGTCTTTACTGTACTGAGATCATAGTTCTTTTTATGTGGAATATTGATGGGAAATCGTAGTTGTTCGGAAAATCCAGACCCGGCCTTAGGATCTCGGTTGTCTTGGGGAAACTTGTGAATTCCATTCTAGTGCTTATACTAGTTAAATAATAGTTCCGTAATATGCTGAATATTAAAGGGAGATCGCAGATGCCTATCTGAGATCTCGATTTCAGTTGTAACATTCCATTGATAGTTAATGTATGAATTGTGGTCTCTTATGTTGTATACCTGGAGGGAACGATAGCTCTATTTTCGTATCAAGTCTCTTCTCTAGATCATTGTCTAGGGATAAACCCCAGTATTCGTTAAACTATTTTTTTTATACATTCTGCCTATGTGATTTGGGTAGTACCTTCATTTATAAATTGATATATAAACTTATAAATGAATTGACAAATCGAACCTTGAACCCGGTTATTCATAGTCATCTGTGGGAGGTTATGTATAGATCAGGGCGATCCCTCCCCAGTGAGAGTCGATCCTAGAGCTCACATTTTGGAAAGGAATGTTTGTGCTGTTGTTAAGTAGGCAGAGTCTATTTTTCTTTTGATGGTAATGAGTTTTCGTTAAGTTATTTCTGGTCGGTAGGTGAAATTTTAAGGGGATTCGACCTGTAAGTATTTTATGTGAAAGGGGTGAAGAGGTTAAAACCCTCGTACTAATCCTTAAGTTAAAGTGAATTTTATAATCGATAAAGAGTCATAATTTTTATTTGTTGTTATAGAAAACTTGAATTTGACTTACATAGTATGCATTGGAGGGGATAGTATAAGGGTTGAAGCCCCTTATAATATGATTGTATTGCTAAAGAAAGTGTTATGTTAACTAGAACGCTTAGCGAGGAAAGGATATGGTAATTGATCCATGTCCAAGATGCTGTCTAAAATCGCTTTTAAATCTGGTGATAGAATACCCGGAGAAAGTGAAAATGCAAAGATTGTAAAAAGTTGCCTTGTAGAATCCTTCTTTATTGATGAATAAAGATATGACAGTTTGTGGACGTAGCCCAAGGATGGGGTGAACCACGGTATATCTTGTCTCGTTCATATGTATGATTTTTATGGTGATGTTGTTACATGGTTATTTTGTGTCAAATGAAATTCTTGGTAATTGATATTGGTTGCTATTTAAAATATATCATTGTTCGGCCTATGCTGTGTAAATGGATGTATAATAATCATTTGTATTATCATTTTAGTTACGGAAGCATGTCATGCAGAAACCACTGATTTTATGACAATACATTTACTTCGTTAATTATATAATGGAAGAATTGTTTTAAATTTTACCAAATTTACTAACTCGTTTTTTTTTGGAGATGTTACAAAACATGAATCAATGTAGCATGCCTGCAGGTAATGTCCCTTTTTCCTTATTCTCAGGGGGAGGGGGTAATATCTTTAACCAGCAATATGGCGGGGCTAATACCCAGCCACAGTGGACAAACCCATAGAGCACCAATCCGCTTTCATATGGGTGGGGAAATTTTAATAACTCTTTCGTACAACAACAAATGGCAGGGGGCAACCCCTACCAACAAATAGCTGGGGGAAACCCCTACCAACAAGTAACTGGGGGCAACCCCTATCAACAGATGGTAGGTGGCAACTCCTATCAGCATATGGCCGGGGGCAACCCATATCACCAGATGGCTGGGGGCAACCCCTACCAACAATTCATGGGTCAAACGATGGGTGCTTCCCCTTATCAAGTACCATCTTACCAGCCTCGTCTACCATTTCTGGCAACCTTAAATTTGCCAGATCTTTCTAAACTAACAAACGATCCTGTGTGTCATAATGCCACATGACCATCAGTTCCCACCAAGTTACCTTCAGACATTCCAAAGTTCGAAGGAAAAACAGGTGAAGACCCTGGTGACCATGTCACTACCTTCCACTTATGGTGTTCTTCCAATTCATTAAACGAGGATTCCATCAGATTGAGATTGTTCCAAAGGACCTTAGCTGGTCCTGCAGGCAAATGGTACATTGAGTTACCTGCGGCTACTTTCTCTAGTTTTGGGGATCTCGCAACCGTCTTTTTGAATCACTTCCAACTTCCTGTTCGGTATGATGCCGGAACAGAACTTTTGTCTACTTTTAGACAAAATAAAGCCACTCACTTATCTGATCACATTCAGGAGTGGCGAAGACGGAAGAGGCTCATTAAGGCCAACATTCCTCCAGAGTTCCTTCTTGAGTGGTACTTGAAATCACTCCTTCCTTATATTTCTAAGGAAGTAGCTACATCTGGAGTATCCAATGAGGAAGAAGCCATCTTACAGACTCAGCAGTTAGACCTCATGTATGCACAATCTGGGTTACTGTATGAGATCATACCCGATGCACCGCGATCGAACACCAATCCGAGTAGACCGAAACCTGGACCACATGTTGACGGCATAGTGGGTTCAGTTGACTCTGCAGCCTTCGAAGCACTGACCAAACAGGTCCATGCCTTAGCTGTCAAACAATCGATTGCAGATATCTCTTCCGTCACAACCTCTCCTTCTACTTCTGAGCCTGTCAACCAGGTCCAGAACAATCAAAAGGGCCCTCGGCAGCCCAACAACAAAAAGAAGGGCAAGAAAGGAGAGGGGAACCAACAAAAGCCCAAAAAAGACAATGCCTAAGAGGGTAATAAAGAAGAAAAGAAGGTTAAGTTCCCTTGTAAACTCTGCAAGCAGAACCACCTTACTCACCAATGCCCTCTACTTGAAGAAGCCCACAAGCTCTTAAGAGAAAAGAAGCCTGCTGTCCTGAAAGATCCATTTCCTAAAGGGCAAGGCTCAACTTCTGGCACCTCCAAAACTAGGGGCACTTCACATGCTACGGTTGATCAAACATTTATAAACATGGTTAATTCGGATGCACTTTTGCAAACTAGAGCCAGGAACTATACCCCGGTAACGCATAAAAAGGATAAGGAGATTCCAGAATCCTCTACTCCACTCCACATACCTGTGGACCCAATGCCCAAGATCTTGAAAGGTGTCTTGAAGAGGGCATCGCACAATCCCAACACACGGGCTGCTTCTAACTACAATGTGGTTGAAGATTTAGCCCAAACCCCTTGTGCCATGTCTACTCTAGAAGTGTTGCAGAGTTGTCCTTTACAACGAAATGCACTTCTGGCAGCTATTGGGAGTATGGAATCCTCTAACATGTCTGCGCGATTTGATATGACTGATGTCAAATACCGGTTGCCCTATCATGTTTCCCTTCAGATTGAGGTCGTTCATGGTCCAATGACCATCAGACGAGTTGTAGTAGATGAGGGAGCATCGACTTGCTTAATGTCAATTTCCTGTCGGAAAGCTCTAGGTTCTCCTGAGTTAGCCCCTTCTAACACACTGCTTATTGCATTTGATGGTAGAACTTTCCATCCACATGTAGTTTTTCCATCATTTGATGTCACTTTGGCCAGTAAGACAGTTGCTATTGAAGTAGAAGTTCTGGATGCTCCGCTTGATTACAATATGTTGTTAGGCAGGAGTTGGACATGTGCCATGCGAGCTATTGCATCGACAATTTTTTGAGTGGTCATGTTCCCATTTGAAGGTAAGATCGTTACAGTTGATCAACTTTCTTTCACTCAGAGAAACAACCAGACTTCTTTGGAAACCACAGTTCCTTTGATTGATCAAACCACCCCGGTTGGCGAGAGTGTAGGAGCAGGACTTTATGGGTCACTAATTGGCACTTTTGACCTACCAGCTCCTACCTTATTCGTTGGTACTGAGGGATGTTCATCATCTGAAACTTCCATGGCTAGTTTAACAACTGATTCTGAGTTTCCCTCAACTAATACAAACCCCTCCGTGCCCACCCCTTTTGTAGAAGTTACCCACTTGGATTCTTATCAAACTACAATAGGACACATGTTGATTCCATTGTTGTCTGTCGAGTCAAACATAGATTGTGCCACTACTCAGTCACCGGACCCGATTCCCTCTCTTGACAGTTTAGATATTACTTTACCTTCTGAAGAGGAAATGTTAGAAGCTATGACCGACCCAGATCTTCCTCGTGAACATATAGATCTCGCATATTTTTTGTTTCCTTTTCTTAACTTGTTAGAGAGAGGTGAATTTTGTTCACCATCCGATGAAAATACTGGTTTCACTTCTTCACAAGTTGGTATTGTTGAAGCAAATAGATTACATATTTCACTGGTGAACATTTTCACTGGGGTCAACGGAAACATATTCTTTGAAACGGGATGTTATCTCAATGAGATCATTCCATATACCAATATTTTCCGTGATTTCCATAACACCTTTGCCCGGCCTCACGAGGAGGATCCAGGCATTGACCCTACTTGAAGAAGTACTACGCCTAGGCTGAAATACTTTTTCTTGTATCATAGTTGTATATTTTTGTAAAGCTAGTTTTGTTATACTCATTAGGTAATCTTATGTGTGTTTCTCGTTTCATGTACCAGATGTCAACCAAACATTTCTTAGGATTTGCTGATGGCGCCAATCACCACACCTGTCAGTTGGCTGTAGCAGCTTGGGTCATTTATTCACCCGCTGACCAACTTGTCTCTTTGGGGGGGGTTTGTTTGGGTCCTACCATGAATAATGTGGCTGAATACAGTGCAGTTATAGAACTTCTCCGAGATGCTCTCAGTCATGGCATTTCATATTTGGAGGTAAGGCTTGACTCACAATTAATTGTATTTCAGTTAACATGTGTCTATCAGATTAGGGATCCGGGATTGCTACGTAAGTTTCTACGAGTTAGACTATTGGAAAGACAATTTCATTCTATCATATATGAACACATCCCAAGAAGTTTAAACACTTTAGCTGATTCATTAGCAAACTATGTGTTAGACTGGCATTTGCATCATACATTGTCATAAACAACATTGCACACATAAACTTAAAACGCATACACATGTAAATAACTGATACTATATATAGCCGATACCGTATCAAAAAATATATGAGTTTTGAATCACGAGTCTATCAAGTCAAGTCATAAAAGTACAAAAGCTGGGCATAGTAGCCTCAAAAATATATACATAGAATGTATTCCTCTCCTATGGAGAAGGAGGGACCTCATCATCATCTACCGCATTGCGATAGCATATGACTAGCCTAGCGATCCTCCATAGCACTCTAAGCCATGTTGGGGGCACCCCAACAACATCTTCCTGCATATCAACAGGTATTTGATCCATACAGCATGCAGAAACTTCGTGAGTCAACCGACTTATTTTTCTCTCCAGGGTTCCCAACATAGCATTTGCTACAGTAATATCAACTGGCCTCACATAGATGGTAGGATGTCCCTTAGGAGGAACAGGCCCAACATCTGCACATGACACTTAATTAGAACCTCAAAACTCATTCATAAAAATCAAATACTTGAAAAAGTTTGAAAAAATTAAATAAACCTCAAAATTTAAACATACCAATATCTCCCCAGGCTCCACCTGGAGGAAGCACCAGCTCGGGATCATGACGGAAATCCAATCCAACATATGGAAACTGCTTGAAAGTGGGTACTTGCCTCTCCCACCACCCCCATAAATCATCAGTATGATAACAGTAGTGACTTTCCCCACCACCCTGGCAGAGGAATATGTCACCCCAACGGCCTAGTCTGGGCTCACGGGGGTTAACCTGAGGTAGAGGCATCCCCAAACTGATAGCAGGCATCCTCTCAAAGAAGAAAGTACACAAAATGCTACCATACCCAAAATTCTTCATTGTGCCAGATTTGCAACCAATTAATTGAGATTTCATGTTTTCGAGTAAACTAATACTCCAATCATAGACATGACCATGTAAGCATTGTACACCAATATGCATAGAATTCCTGGAAGCTAAGTGTTGTGAAGCACTACTGGCTACTCGGTTGATCATACTCACTATCACTTTCAAAGGGAGACCATCAATAGTTGAAATCAAGACTTGGCTTCCCGATTTCTCAGCTCCGGCAACACAATATGTATTTACATACTCTTGCACAGACCTTACACCCACACGAGAAGACCCTTTCAGATTGATCGCATCTTCTCTCCTTGAGAGACCAGTAATGAAATATATGTCATCAACAGTAAGCTCCAGAGTTTTCCCATGGATGACAAAGGTGTTAGTATCCACATCCCAATACTGAATAAGTCTTCGAAACAGTTTGTTTAAGGCCCTCATGTTCACGGTTCGATAAAACTTCAATAAACTGCATCTTCTGAGAGCATGGAGGGTATCCAGATCTTGCATGGCCAACCTATCCATGTCCTCATGCTCCCTCTCCCTCCATTGAAGGACCATCCTGCACAAAAAACCAAATTTTTTTGAGTCTCGGTGCTTGTAGGTAGGTTTGCCAAAGTGTACGCTATTGTGTATACTACACAATCGCGTATGGGCGCTACTCTGCTTCAGCACAGTAGCGCCCATCGCGTTTATACGCTACTGCTGTGGTTACACAGTAGCGCCCATGCAGAAACACTGATGAGCATTGCGTTGCCAGCTATTTTTTGCTCAAAAATTGAAAAATAAACCATGAAAATGCAAGTATGGTGGATTTTAACTTACTTGGTGGAGGAAGATTGACGGTTGGATGCTCAGTTTGATCGCCACAGAGATTTGAAAATTGCCAAAGGTTGCCCCAATCTTTAACCTACAAAACAAATTGAAAATTGATTTTAAAAAAATGAAATTATATATAAATTGGATTTTGATTTTTACCCATATTTGTTAATTTTCTATAGTTTCAAAACTTTCAAAAAAATCCCTAATTAATCAATTGAAACACACAATACGGTTTAATACTGATCCAAGCTCAATTTTCACTTAATTTTTGTCGGATTTGTCTCCTAAGTTTAAAATTTCTTGATGATAGACCTTGTCAACTAGCTAAATATTTCAAATTCATATATCATTCAAGATTTTTTTCGCATCGACCAATATTTTTGTTGAAGACCTAGTTTTGGCAGAGTATGAAGCTATGATCCTAGAAGCTGACCTTTAAGTCATTTTAAGCTCTTGTTTGGACTATTTAAACCTAAACAAGATTGCCGAGCAAGCTTGTCCTCTTCGAGCTCGTTAAAATAATCGAAGGCTCATCCACTCAGGTATAGAATTACCCCTTTTCCGCGCCTAAGTGGATTAACTATAGAAAAGGTATACTCTAGGTATACTTCTGTATGCGCTAGAAGAGTTCTCCTTTCATTGTTTTATACTTTTTCGGGGGAGGAGACTAACTGCACAAAAAAGGACCTTTGGAGCCTCTCTTTAGGGTTTTCAGGCTCTCTAAACATGAAAATACCAAGTGAGCATTCACCTACTCGGGCTCGATGTGAAATCCACGAGAGGGTAAGTAGAGGATTGTTTAAGTTTTTCAACTCTATAAACAAAAAAACACCGCTGAGCACAGACCAATCCGGGCTCGATATAAAATCCACGGATAGGTGAAAAGAGGATTGTTTAATTTTTTCAAACTCCTTAAAATTGAAAACACCGGCGAGCAAGAACAGATCTCGGCTCGATATTAAAATCCAGAGATCAATAAATATAGAGTAATTTTCTATCTCTTCTTCGAACTCTATAAATAATGAAGAAGGTCCTGAGTCTTCCTCCCATGGGCTCATTAAATTTTTTACATGGTTGGATCTATTGAGTTTTCATTCTTTCTTGGACTCATTAAAACAACAAGAAGGGTATTCTTTTATCTAAAAAGAATAAGGAACGGGAAAGACATATCATATCTTCATTTTCAAAGGCAGTTTCAGTCAAGTTCTATCCTTGAACACAGCACCTACTTGAGTCTATCTTGTCGGTTGGGTTTAGTTTTTTACCTTAGGGTGAACCTTTTCTCCGAGTTATTTACTCCCCCGGTTGGTTATTTCTTCCAACCATATCGAGGGTCTACTAATGTCTCTTACATTTCAGACTTATGATTTACCCCATTATGTCAGAAACTGCCTGAGTCACTTTGTGTCGTGCTCAATGTTCAAGGATATACCCTGTGTCGGCCATTCTGCAGTTTACCTTGACCTCATGTGTCGGCCTTCCTAGTGTCAGTCTTGTTACATATTATTCCATATCATCTCTTACCAGTTGAGTGTTCCTCGAGTTGGATGATGGAGGATGCCTTAAGGCCTCCCTTCCAACGGACTTCTTCCCATTGACATCAACTCATTCTTCTGGGATTGAAGTTTAGAGTTTCGGTTAGTACCTTGGAGATTGCAGTCACCAGCGGCAATTTTCCTCGCTGTTGAATGATGAGAATACATCAATGTCTCTTCTTCGACAAGATTCCCAAGTGTTTGACTCCAAGTCCATCTATTCACATTTGGCGAATCGTACTTGGTACCTTGGACCTCATCATCATTATCAGTGGACATCCTCGCGTTTGTTAACGGTATACATCAATGACCGGTAATCAAACAATACCCCCCATGTTCGACTATCAGCTCATCTATTCACATGGTTAGGGTTTGTACCTAGGGTTGTTTTGGATGAAGACCTTGGGATTTTGGATGACATTACCTCATTTTGTTATCACCCAAGTTGCGCAAGACTGAACCTCACTTATATTCGGCTCTCCATGAGACATAGATCCAATTTGTTGTTATGGCTATGATCTCTCAGTTTGACATGGATCCACACTTGTATTTCAAGTGGCCATGCTTTATATACATCTCCTTGTTATGTATCAGAGATCATGTTGTATCACACTGCACATCTATAAGATGTCAAAAATGTAATTGCTCGCTGACCTTGATCTTTGTTGCAGGTTTCTTGTGACTTGTTTTCTGCGGTTTCTTTGCTCCTCCTATGGCTTTGGATTATAATGTATTTTGGCCATCGTTTCCCTCTGACCTCACACATTAGGGGGCATCTGTTATAGGTTAAACTTGCACCTCTCCGTCCGTGATCACCTTGAGCTATTGATCACACAAAAGGACAACCTGGATGGAGGAGCATGTTGACCTTGGATGATACTTTGACTCACTCCATTTCCTGACATTACTGGAAAACCCCAAAAAAATATCATTTTGAGATATGAGCGCTACTCTACTCAAAGAGACTAGCGCCCATACGCTACTCCAGTGTATCATGGTAGTGCTCATATCCAAGTATACGCTACTCCTTCTCAGCATAGTGGCTCTCACCATTTAAAATCGAATGAGCGCTAGTTGATAAGCACTAAGGTAGCGCCCTATATGCTACTCTACTGAATAAGAGTCGCGTACATCTTAAAAGATGATTTAAAAATAAATTAATTTCTCGAGGAGGATTAGTTGCTGGTAGTTTGCTAACTCCCCCAACTTCCTCCATAACTATACATCGACCTAAACTACTTCTCCAATCTTATAAATGCAAAGAAGATTAAAGAAGGGTTAGAACCTAGATGATGAGATGAATTAATGGAAAAACTTTGAGACATAAAGAGAAGCTTGCATTGGAGGAGTTGATGTTGAAGACATCCAAGCCAGAGAAGAGCAAGAGCCTAGAATCAAGTTGCAGGAGCCTGTTTCACGATCAGGTATACTTGTACTTCATTTTACTTTTGACAAATAAAGGTTGAAGTGTCTTTCTTGTTCCAACTTAAATGTGTTATGAAATGGCATCTTAACTTGGATCTGTTTTGGTCAATGCTAAATGTTAAACATTGTTCTTTTTTCTTTCAAGCTTTATATATTGCCCAAAATGTTTTGAGAAAGGTATTGTTATTGCAGGTTTACTGAAAGGAAGGTGGATTTGAAGGTTGAGCACAAGATCAAGTCAAGGCTAGGATCAAACTTCGATTGAAAGGTGTGTTCTCAAGATCAACAACTTATTTCTTTTTGTAAATATCACTGTAATATCATCAATACACTTACCTGTCACCCCAACCAAGTTGATAGCATTAGTTTCCTTGCTATAGGGTAGATTTTCCCACCAACACCTCTCTTTTTACCAAATCCACCGTATTTAGCTTTGATCATTTACCCTAGGGGATGCGACCCGGGAGTTTGGCTTCTTTTGAGGAATTATCCTGATCCTCCAACTCCCTTTTCTTCACCAAAACCCTTTTTTCAAAACCTAGCACAATTCAAGTGCTAACAACTGGATCCAGCCAGGGATGCTAACCTCCCTGCGATGTAGCAAAGAACCGCGTAGACAAAAGTACCTGATCCATTGGGCGACACTCCAAACCCTGAACTGAAAAATTCCCTGCAGACTGAAAATGGAACTATACCTACCTTATATCTAGGATAAACATACAAAAATAAAAACCATGGCTCTCCTTCCAGACCTTAGGGCCTTCACTTTGGGCTTCAAGTCCTTTAGGTTCACTTCCGGCTTCAAGTCCTTTAGGTTCGCCATTAAAACTTCAAAATAACTGTAAAAAAGGAAAATATTTACAAGCTATGGTACATGAGTTACTTGCTTTCTCTAGGACAGGTAGTGCTTCAAGACCCTTCCATTAACTGGACCTCCTGACCAGGCAGATTCATCTTGGTGGTCCAGGATAAAAGAATTTTCTCCTCGGTTTGCTGCAATAATAAATGGCCCCATCCACATATGGTCAAATTTCCCATGTTTATCTTCCCTTGGAGCATCCCACTTCAGAACCAGGTCATTAACCTGAAATTAATCTTCTTTTGCTTTTCTATCAAAGGAACTCTTTATCTTCTCTTGGTTCCCCTGTACTTTGTCATAGGCTTTACTTCTCAGCTCGTTCAATTCATCTATCTGATTCACTCTTCTCTGCATATGATTTGGTTCTTCCTCTATTCCTTGAAACAATCTCATGACTGGAAACCCTAGATATGCTGGAAAAAACACCTCAGCTCCATATACCAATTCGAAAGGAGACATCCCAATGGCCTTCTTTGTACTTATTCTATCAGCCCATAGAGCATATTTCAGTTTTGTGTGCCAAGCCCTCTTATTGTCCTCTAACAACTTCTTTATGATTCTTACTACGATTTTGTTAGATGACTCTGCTAGCCCATTCCCTTGAGGATAGTATGTTGTGGAATGGTTTAGATTAATATGGTATTTGTGACAAAAATTTATCATTTTATTGGAACAAAATGCAGGTGCGTTGTCTGTCGCTATTCTTTTAGGACACCCAAATCTTGATAGGATATTATCTTCCAGAAAATCCATGATAACACTTTCGATTGCTTTCCTAGTTGGTATGGCTTCTATCCACTTAGTGAAATAGTCAGTGGATGTCAATATCCATATATGCTACTCTGAGGAGTTAGGATTTATCTCTTCAATGAAGTCTAAACCCCACTGCTGGAAAGGTGCCTCTACTATGACAGGGTGAAGGGGTAGTGAAACAACTTTTCTTTTTCCTTCAAAAATCTGACACTGGTGACAAGCAACAATTTCTTTATATACATCTGAAAACATGGTAGGCCAGTAGAAACCAACCCTCAAGATTTTTTTGACTGTTACCTTCCAGGAATGATTTCTACCATAGTCTCCCTTGTGGAATTCCTCCTTTGTGTGTTTAGCCTCTTCCTCTAACAAGCAATTCAGTAACACACCTCCAGGATCCTTCCAATGCAAAAATTGATTCATAATACAATATTTCGCAGCCTTTAATTTCACAGCTCTGGCCTTGCTCTTGCTTAACCTCGGAGGAGCTTGTAAGTTTTGTAATACATACACAAAGTTAGCATACCAAGGGGATGCAGAGAATTCTGGCCTCACCTGTATTACTACATCCAACCGATTTGAAAAATCTTGTAACAAGTTCAGTTGCAAAGAACCACAGTTGGTTTTAGTCATTAATTTTGCTAACCCTTTCCCCAGTACCAGTTTGGTAGGTTTTATCTCTAGGTCGTACTCTAGCAATACAACAATCCATTTGGCTCTTCTTCCTTCAGGATCTGCTTGGGTGAGGATACCCTTCACAGCACTATTTGGGACATGAGCAATGATGTATGAATGAAGGATGTAAACCCTGAAATATTTCAGTGACTTGATTAAGGCATAAGCCTGCCTTTCCATGATATCCTATTTCAGTTCTGCATCTCTCAGTACCCTGCTGAAAAAAGCAATTGGTTGTTCAACGTTTTGGGCATTTTTCTGTAACAGCACTCCTACTACTATATGCTCTGAAGCGTAGGAAAAAATCAAAAAATCTTTAGAAAAATATGGACTGGCTAATACCGGGGCTTCAGTGATAGCATTCTTAATTCCCTTGAATGAATCTCTTACTTCCTTAGTCCACTTTACCTGATTTTCCTTTCTTAACATATTGGTAATATTCATCATAATTTTTGCAAAACTAGGAATGAACCTTCTCTGAAAACACACTTGCCCGATGAAAGACTGCACCTCATTTTGCTTCTTGGCTCCCCAACTTTCTGAATGGCACTAACCCTATCAGGGTCGATCTTGATACCTTGTTTGGAAATAATATGACCCAAGAGCTTAGCTTCTTCTAATGCAAAATGTGATTTCTTAGGGTTAAGGGAAATACCGTATTTTATACATTTCTTAAAAATGTGTTCCAAATGCTTCCGGTGCTCTTCATCAGATTTTGAATACACTGTTATGTCATCCATGTATACAACCACAAACTTATCCTTCTCCTTAGTGACTACTTTATCCATCGCCTGCTGGAAAGTAGCTCCCGCATTCATCATCCCAAAAGGAATCTTCGCATACATGAAAGTACCCCAAGGAGTGGTAAAAGCAGTCTTCTCTTGGTCTTCTGGGGAGACTTTGATTTGATTGTATCCGGAGAAACCATCCATAATAGAGATCCCTTCTGCCCCTACTACCTTTTGTAAGATATGCTCCATTTTAGGCAGGGGGTAATTATCTTTTAGTGAAGCTTTGTTCAGGTTCCTGAAATCTATATAGATTCTAATCTCACCATTCTTCTTCCTTACAGTAACCAGATTTGCTATCCACTGAGAGAATTTCAAAGTGACAATGATTTTTGCATTAAATAATCTTTTGATCTCTTTTTCTATCACAGGCACTAGTTTAGGGTTTATCCTCCTTAACTTTTGCTTGAAAGGTTTCTCTCCTAGTCTGATTGGAATAGAATGTTGTATTATAGAGGTATCATATTCCTTGAGTTCTTCATAACTCCACGGAAACGCAACAACATATTTTTTCATCAACTCTACATATCGCTCCTTCTTTTTAGCATGTAGCTTCTTAGACAGGTTTACCATCCGAGGCTCTTCTTTAGTACCCAAGTTCTGGTCTTCTAGCGCATCTCTGGGAGGCTCAAGCTTCGGGTTTTTTGCTACATCATTATGGTCAAACAACCTCTCCAGGGGTATCAATCCCTTGGGGATACAATTACTCTTTAATTGAATGATATCTTTCCAACCCAACACGTTTTTCCATTGCTTGCTTGCTCTTTCTTCACCCTTTGATTGCTCTTGGTCCATCAATCCTTCTATGTTCTCATTTTCAGCATCAATCTAAACATTACCAAACTCATCAGACAATTCCAAAAATCTTTTTATTTGTAAATCATCTTCAAATACTTGCTAGTATTTAACATTGTCTGGAATTGATGGCCTGTTTACCTCGTATTTTTCTTGAGAGAAAATAGGAGTTTTAAAACCACCAGCAATGGTGGCCAAAGAGTCTGCCACCTGATTTTCAAATCTCAGGATCACCTAGATCTTGTGTTCGGTGAAAAACTTTCCAAACATATCCTAGACTTCATTTCTATAAGCCCTCATCCTGGGGTGTTTTGCCTGATAACTGTCATTTACTTGATTGGCCAACAATTTTGAATCTCCAAAAACATGTATCCTTTTTTCTCCCAAATCTTAAAAGCTCTTAGTCCTAGGAGCAGAGCTTCATACTCAGCCACATTATTAGTACACTCGAAAGTTAGCTTGTATGATAGGGCTCTAGACTCTTGGTTGGGACATATGATCCAAACCCCTGCACCAGCACCTTTCTTGCTCAGTGATCCATCAAAGTACATCTTCCACAGCCATTCCTCATTTTTTTTATTCTTTGAGGCCTCATACCTTGCTGCAAACTCCTTGTCTTCCACGACTTCGTGGTAAAATGGGGGTACAGGATCAGTATGTGGACTATCATTGAAGAAAATAGAGGAACCTATGTATGTGTCTACCGCGTATATGGGGTGATTTTCAGGATTTTCGTCACTGCTGACCACATAGGCCATTCTTTCTCTCTATATAGCTTTCTATTGCATCCAAAAAGTGGTATAGTGGCATAAGATAAGTCCATCTACATGGTTCCCTTCAACTTGTTTACCCAGGACCTTGACAACAACATCCCAAACTTAGCAGGCACCTTAGCCACTACTACGTCCATCATAATGTTCTTAGCTGGAATTTGGGCAAGGGTCACTACTACATCTTCAATCAAACCCAAACATGGTACCTTCTGGAATCAAAAGAATATAGGTCTTTGTAGGGTCTGGTGACTTCTAACCCCAACTGATCCACCACTGACTTTGGCATTAAGTTGTGTGAAGCCTCAGAATCTATAAGGGCATTGTGTAATATCTTACCATGGTTATTCAAACATAAATAAAAGGGAGGGACCTCTCCTTCATCTAGTTCTTCCAGCTTGGAACCAAAAATTATAGTGGGGGCATCATCTGTTACTTCCAACATGTCCTGTGGACCATCTGCCTCTCCTTTTACCATGCTAGTTATCTCTTCCCTATATTCATTGTTTCTTAACAACTCATTTAAGGGGATAGAGATCTTCACCTTGGATAGTTCAGCATTCATACTGAATGTTGAAGCTAGCCTCACTACTTCAGTGACTTCTGGCTGCCTAACTTCTTTAGAATGCTGCTCCTTATCTTCTAAGGTTTTCTGTGTAGCAACCTCTGGCTATTTTTCTTTTAGCTTCTCCATATTCTGTTGAGTCTTGGGGAGCTGAATATGGGCAGACTTCCCTTCACTTATTGGTATCTCCCTATTCCTTGACTTCATCTTTCTTTGGATGTCATCTACAACATTCATGTAACCCATTTGGTACTGACCAGAATCGAATTCAACAGTTTTGCTAGCATTCCCCATGGTGAAAAAGTCATGTTCCCTTTGGGTTAAATGTACTTCGTGGTCTAGGGTGTCAAAGATCTGGTCTCCAGCAGGGTCTTCAGGTTCTTCTTCATCCACCAAATTTTCACGGAAGGGAGGCCTTATCTGGTGATCTTCTTGATTTCTTGGATTTCTTGGAGGGGGTGGCCTTCTAAAGTTAGAATTTCTTATTTGATTTTCAGGATGCTCTCTAGCAGGAGGTTTATTTTCCATGGCTAACCTATCCATCAGCTTTTCCATGGTTTTCATCATAGTATCAAACTTGGCATCACTAGAAGAGGAGGAGGTAGAGGCTTGGGTTTCTTGCTTCTTTTTATCTGCTTCTGTTTTTCGCTTTATTTTCCCTGAAGCCATCATGTTGGCTTCCACCTCCATGGCATCCTTTAGCATAGTAGGCAGGGTGGAGGATTTTCTCTCTCTTAATGTACATGAGAAATCTCCATCAAAGGCATCCGCGTAATGGAGCTTTGCAGCGCCTACTGAGGGTCTTAGGTCATCTGGAATAGAATTATAGGCCTTCATAAACCTAGTATAAAAGTCATGAACAGATTCAAAACCTCCTTTCTTCATATGGTTGTACTGGGATAAGACTAGGAAAGGACTCCCTAGTGTTTCCCACCTCTCTAAGAACAATGTCTTAAAGGCTGCAAAATCATTAATAGAAGCATTCAAAAACTGTCTGAACCATTCTTGGGCTCTCCAAATAAACTTTGAGCAAACAACCTCATCTTAGCATCATCATCATCTACTTCCTCCAAATCAACAAAATCCTCAAATCTGTTTATATGTTGTCTGGCAGAAAAACCTCCCTCTCCATCATAAGAGACGATTCTCTGGGAATAGTTCTGAGGGAGGTCATGCAAGACAGCTGGTAGGGCCAATGGTGCGAATCTAGCAGCCATGGGTCTAGGTGGATTTTGAGATTGGGGATGGATATTCTGGGCAGGATTACTTGCAGGGATTATGGTATCAGATTGAGGGATCTAAAAACTAGGTCTAGCGCTTTCGGCTTTGATAATATTCTGCAACTTAAGCCAGATAAGATCTAACAAATAGGACTCGGTGCATTCAGACCTTCTTCACCTAGGCTTAGATAGGACTTAGATCTTGATCTTGGCAAAAGCTTCCCAAAATCTATTTCTATATCCAATTCTTGAAAAACAGGTAGCTCTTCTTTAAACCCAATTCTTTCAATGCTAGAAGTACTCGGTCTTATGTCTAAGTAATATTTCTGTATTTTCCACACTTAACAGAATTTCAGAAATAGGATTACCTCTTGTATGGATCTTCCTTGAGGGTAGGATGCCTTTTTTGAGATTTCTTCAGAAATGAACTTGGCTCGTCGATCTTTCCTAGTGGAGTATTTCTTGAATGTAGATCTTTACGAGTGGAGTTGCCAAGGAAAAAATGCACAACCCTATAAAAATATGGAAATCTCTATTTCCCCGCAGGGATCTATAATTTCTTTGAATCTCTAGAATCCTTTGTCGTTCTCCCAGGGATAATAAAAAAATCACGTCCCCGGCAACGGCACCAATTTGTTAACACCCAAAATGACCCCCTAGGTTGTGGGAGAGGGCAAGCTGGGGTAACCACTAACTACTTTAGATCTATGCTACTGACCCAACACAGTCTGAGAGGGCTCTCTCTATAAACTCATGAAATATGGAAATAATCAAAGGCGTCAACAATGAAAACGTACACCAACATTCATCATTGAAGATATTCAATTACAACATACACAGAAGAACAAATTTCTGTTGGAAACAAAATGATTTAAACGTGGTTTTGGTTGAAACATATGAATCTATATTGGGAAATGGAGTCACGTTAAACAAAATCTGAACATTTATTTACAAATGCTTTGCGAATGCATTTAAATAGGGGCAAGGTAGCAAACAAATTGTAGTCAAAGTGATTTTTTAATTGGTGAACAGAAGAGAATGAAACAATCTATAAATACAAGGCCTACGATAATGAATCCTGTACCAACTTTAGTATAAATCATTTGTGCAATACTTGGAATGAGATAAACAGAGCATAATTTATATCAATTGTGCTTAGCTACAACAATGCACCAAGTATGAAGAGATATTACATACTGGAAGTAGCAATGAAAGATACACAATTCACAGGAGAAAGAAGAAAGAATAGACTACAGGACCAATTACACAAGAATCCTTGAAAAAACAC
This sequence comes from Larix kaempferi, assembly GCA_027924585.1. Taxonomy (NCBI): domain Eukaryota; kingdom Viridiplantae; phylum Streptophyta; class Pinopsida; order Pinales; family Pinaceae; genus Larix; species Larix kaempferi. Next base: position 15,488,112 of record BSBM01000229.1, on the reverse strand, counting down.
CAGCTCGGCTTTGCAAAACTTTATTCAAAATAGCTCATAGGCATCTTATAGAACAATATAAAGTTTCCAAAAGTTTTCAACCCTTCTGTCTTCAATTACAATGAATTTATAGATGCCCTTCGAGCTCTAGGATCGGTTCTTTCCTGAACAGGAACAGTTGCAATTTATTGGACACCTAATCGACAACTAATCAAGGTGTATTCACCGTTACAACTTCAAAACAGACACAGGCGGTATAGGCCTAAATGATTTTTTACATTTACTGGCCTATTTTACTATATGACCAACTACTTGAACAAAAACAAAACAGAAAGGTAACAACTCCAGCTCGCTACAAGCCTCGGTATGAGTACGTTTCCCTTGGGTTCAGATTACAGAACGCTCTCAGTATGAATGCATTCTCTTATATATATATTTTTTTATATCTCTGTTGCGCATAAGGGAGGAAATACTGAAGCCATTCTGGGATCTTTAGTTTGTTTTTCCTTTATATATGTTATAGATATACGTTGTGCAGAAGTAGAGGAAACCGTATTTTGCATTTGACCCTTGGCCGATTCCAGGTCCGAGTCTAAGTTGATTCTCGGTTGTTTTCAAGTATGAGTCCGAGTTTTAAAATCATTTGGTAATGACATGATTTGTATAATATCTAGAGTATTTAGGGCTTCTTAGTATTATCAATGAACACGGTAATGGGTATAGTCTGGTGGATCAAACTTTTAGCATTTCAAATAGTAGATTGATGTTTAGATGAGATTGATGTTATTTGGAAATGATAAGTTACTGGATTTGTGTGACTGGGAAATAGATCCGCTCAGATGAGCAATGCCGATCCCATACTTTTCTTATTGTTGTGAATGATTAAGTCTTCTCTAGATATTTACAAGCCTCGCATTGACGATTACTCTAGTGGTTGCCATTTATAAGTGTTTGTTTCTGCACTTTAACAAGAGTTTAAATGTTGATAGAGTCTGTGTTAGAAGGGAGGATTTTCGATAGTGAACAGTCTAAAATAGCCGTTCCTTCTCATAGTCGCAGAAAGTTGGGGAAACTGTATTATGGTAGTTGGAAAACTCTGTCCCGAGTATGTTGAAGTGTATTTCATTCCAAATCTTTAATGCTGATAATAGAGTCGTATATATTTTGGGGTGTTCTTATGATAGCGTGACTGAGGTTGTGTCCAGTTCTTTAAATAGCAGATTCATATATAGTTGTTGTACCAAGTTGGGCGATCATCCCAGATCCAGGTGCTGAATAGAATTTATGGATAGAATGGGATCTCGCTGGAGTCCTTTGTCTGTGATTTCAGTAGTTTATATGAGGATGATTATAACTCTTTTGCTCCACGATCTTTACAAATGAAGTAAAATCGTAGTCTGGCTTATGCCTACAGTACAAACGATAAGTCTACCTTTGGATTGTTACCCGAAAAGTGCTTTTGCAGTTCTATTGTTTGCTAGATGATAACGATGGTTTTAATTTCATTACTGTATTTAAATTTCTGGGTGAAGGCAATGGGTTCTGTCAGAGTTCAGTATCCAGTTCTATTGTATGTAATTCTGTCATAGTCGACTCTTACTCTCGCAGTTCGACAAGAGATGTCCTTGTATTTTCCCTTCGACAAAAGGGTACGATTACATATGTGTGCTTGTTGAAGAAATTACTCTCTAGAAAAGTGTCTAGAATTAAGTGCAGAGCAAGCATCGCAACAAAGACGTTGCAGATTGTAACCCTCATTATTCAAGCTGAATAATATATGATGTGGCATATTCTCAATGTGGACGTAGCCCGGACATCTGTCGGGTGAACCACGGTTATATCTGGTCTCTCTCTCAATTGTGTAATGGTTATGTGGTTAAATTTAGATGCATCTGATTTTTGTATAGGTAAAAGCATCTTTGTTCAAGTAAGTAATATTTCACGAAATAGTTATTTGAGTATGAGCTTTAAAGTAATAAATGACTTGATTAACATCCGTGAATAGCAGAACGTTACAGTGGTTAACCAGGTGTATAATTGTAAGCTTTTCTACTTCCTAAAGTGTCCCTAGTAAGACATAATGGATATTACTTAAATATGCCAAGAAGCTTTCATGTTGGTTTTTTTACTAAAGGACCTTTGAGGACGATAACATTAATTAGAGATGAAATGTTGTTTAATTTTGGTCCTCATCAATACTATGTATTATGAAATTCTTTTACATAACGAAAAATCTTTTTGTGACAATTTTATTCATTAAATACTAATTAAATGGAGGAGATGTTACATATGGTATCAGAGCATTAGGTTACAACACTAGGGCCTAATGAGCTCAATATGCGATAAGTGAGTATGAAGGTTTTAAGGTTACTAATCAATGGTTTTTCGTTTCATTTTGGATGCATGGATTGTATCGGAGGAGGGGAGGATGAATCTCCGAGCTCGACTTCAATTTCTCCCGCCAAAGCACAGGTTGCAAACACTCGGGCTTAGTTGGGGCCAGCTGAAGAAATAATATAAGCTGGTCAAGGGAACTCCATCGAGAAGACGCAAACAAAGGATTTATGTTCTAAAGAATCAGCAGGAGGTAATCGACAAGATGTCTTTAAAATCGCAAGTAAGTATACTCCACTTGTTGAAGCATTCTAAAGGAAAAGCATTGTCGATGGGTGAGTAGTTTGTATGTTTAATTTCGTATCTAAATGATCCTGTATTGATAAATACGTAGAGGATGAATATCTCCTAATGCAATTCCATTGAATGACCAGAAAGTATTCTTTGAAAATGATTATATTAATTGGACTATGTTCCTATTTTTATCTTAGTGATCTTGTTAATATTTTCATGTATATTGATCATAACGATAGTAACATAGGAGCCTTGAATGTTCATAAGTTTATGAGGGCTGTATAAGCATAATTAGGATCATTCACCCTATGAAAGATGTACACTCCTACCCGGTCGATTGATGCCACGAGTAAGGTTTTAGTACTTATATGAGTCAAGTCATAGACATTCATCATAAGTACTTGATTGCTCTAATTGTGTATTACGATGATTAGAAAAATTGATATAGTATGTGAATTACGAAGTGAGTAAGGTGAAATTAGGTCATTATATGAAGGACTATAAATTGCCATGAATTACTTGGTTATTGATTCTCGCACTTATGCTGAAAACGATTGTATTAATTATGTACATAAGATTGTAGGATTGAGATAATCCTTATTATATTAGAAAAATGCATAAATGGTACTAAGGAGTAACTCCTGAAATTCTCCTTATTGGCTAAATGTTATTGAGAAAAGGTGTAGAAGATGTTGTACATTATATTGAATGTTACATGCGATGGTTTCGATATAGAATATTAGTTTTGTGTTCTTACTTATTGTTATATGGGACATGTGACATGGTAGAGAAGAATGATTAGTTGAACTAATAAATATATAATAGATCTTCAAAGTTAATGTAAGTAATGTTACATAAAATATATATATATATATATATACTATCCAAACCATAGAGGGTTAGAAGAGTTGTAAAACTTTTATGCATGATTAACAAAGGGTCTTCCTCAAGGTAAAAGATTGAAAGAATAGGAATTAACTTCATTGTTTTAAAGGGACATTCTACTGTGTGAAATTTTCTATGACTAGGAAATTGCCATCCTTGTGAATGATTTTCATAACCTTTGACTTAACTCTACTTCCACAAACGAGTATCCTTCGTCATTATAACCTTATCTGAATATTTCAAGGGATAAAAGAGAATAATGGTTAAGAATCCCCTTGTCTCTTTGCGGTATAGGATTGTATAGAATATTGGAGTATAAATGTGTGACATGGAAACACGCTGGTAGCCTTGCTTATAAGTACAAAAGGACGATGGTTATAATTACTCAAGAAGTATAAATGTGTATTCCAAGTAGTTAAAAGGATGCAATGTTATGATTTCATCTTTGTATATTCTATTTTCAGGAATCCTTACTAGGAATGTTAGGATACTGGGAGTGGTTGACAGAAGGATTATACCTTTATGTGATCAAAGCTTTATGTTATATGCATGGATACCTTGATAATCTCTTTCGTTTTGAGATATAGATTTTATGATATGGAGGGGATTACTAATGTGTATTAATGCAAGTTGAAGGTACACCTTGGCATATGAGGGCCATACAATAAAGCGATATGCAGTCTCCCCCATAAAGGTATGTGATTATCCTTAGAAAAATATATGCAAGTATATATGTAGACGATTTATTATTACTCACATGATGTTGGCATATGCAAGAAAAATGGGTACTTAATACCGTGAAGGAAAAGGATTGAGGTGAAGTGATCGTAATGCCATAATAAAGAAGAATGTATTCCTATTAATTGAGTTGGTTATGCTTAGTATGGAAATAATGTTTATTTTAGATAACCACATGTGGAGATTGTAGTATGAAGGATGACTTTCTTATTTTTATACATAGAAGAAAAACCTCCTTACAATATTTGGTTATGTTATTATGACAGATGGTCAAAAAATCGGTTGAACTTGTGGAAGAGCGTAATATATTATGCAGGTATTTGTCGCTTTGTCAACAAGACCTCGACGCAAGTTATAAATGCTGGGTGGTTAAATTATATTATTTCACTAATGACACTATAAGTAGAAATCACAACTTGAGTCCATACATATCTAGCTTATCACTCATGAGCATTTGAGTAAAACTCGAATGATTTTATTTTTATTTTTATTCTTAGTAGGAGTCGATAAGGAATAGACAAGTGAAAGACGTGTCAGTGCTATTAAAATTCCTATAAATAAATGTTGAATAGTGGTTATGAACTAACAATGCAGGATTTCGCTATGAATATAACAAATCAAAATGGAAGTGAGTATTCACGCGGATAAATAGCTGAGTTAATCGGTCAAGAGTAAGTGAGGATTCACTTAATGCATCTTATTTACTGGTCATATTTCGAGACACTTATAACCATGGATTAACATTGGATTATGTTGTTTAGTTACTAACATTTTCAGGATGTTATCATAATTACGATCAATGTGATAAACAAAAAGGAACGTGGCTTATAAGTCCATTGGTGAAACTGAGCAGAACAAATCGCTCAAGAGTAAGTGATTACTTTTTTTATAGCATGGATTACAGTATGGCACAAAACCTGATTTGGTGATGGATGTGTGCTACATAGCATGAATGATAAGCAAATAAGTGAAACTACTTACCGTTATTACAAGACATATTGTAATTTACAAAAATTGTAAGAATTAATAAATGATTGGTTATCGAAATAAATTCCGGGACTCAAGCGAGAAGGCTTGAGGGGAATTGTGTAAAGAGTGTCGTAATGGCATTTGAAATACTCCCTAAAATCAGGGATTGAACAGCCACTAGGATTCTCGGAGAATCGGCTGGCTGTAAGACCTAGGCAAGCTATAAGAAAATGTATACGTGGGAGGCAGGACGCTGCTTAGTATGCATGAAAGAAATGTTTGCTGCGTGAGCACTAAGGTGTTAGGCAAGACATGAAAGAAATGTTTGCTGCGTGAGCACTAAGGTGTTAGGCAAAACATGAAAGAAATGTTTTGCTGCGTGAGCACTAAGGTGTTAGGCAAGACATGAGAGAAAGGATTGCTGCGTGAGCACTAAGGTGTTAGGCAAGAATTTCCTGGATCCAGTGAATGTTGCTTGTTGATTTAGTCAACAGTATAGAATCATGGAGCGCTAGATTTATTCCATATATTACAAGTGATATGTGCAATAAAGAACTCATGAATTATGTTTTTGAGTTTGATTATGGAGTTTGATGAAAAAGTTGTTGCTAAACAACTTTTCTTTGAATCTCGGTTTTGTGGTCGGAAATGTAGATATGACTAATGGCGACTTATAGAAAATTCATGAAAGTCTGAAGAAGGTCAAAATTGAAATGATGAAGCAAGAAGAGGATGACTCCAGAAGAGAAGACGAACTGGAAAAATTTATGAGCACCGAGGACGGTGTTATTTTAAGGGGAGGAGGATGTGATATCCCTCTTTCTTTACCTATTAGTTTGATAAATGTATGTAAATTGTAATTGCTTCTGGCGAGGAGCTCAAGGCCAAGGCCCCGCCAGAAGAACTTGTAAGCGATGTGTTAAATACCTAAGTTGTAAGTTGGAAACTTGAGAGATTGGGGAAAGTGACACAACTAGCCGACGATAGCCAAATCCACTAGGAAGAGGATGAATCATGAGGGTGGATCATCCAAATCCTAAGAACACTCGAGAAGTGGTAAAAAAAAAAAATGACTAGTCGCCGCATACCAATACTTAACTTCGACGAACTAACTAATTTGTATCTGGTTATTAGGTAGTTCTTAACTCCTAGAGGAGTGATATGAAGTACCTTAATAAACCCTTAAGTAGGAAACTCTAAAGTTATCTTGGTTAGAGGGTTTTACCTTCTTTTATGAAATGAATCAAATAGAGATTTACATACCTTTGGTGGAACATTAATAATGCTACTACTAAATATTATTAATGCTACGAGGAGTGCATTACTATGGAAAGACCTACACTACCGTCTCTCTCTCTATATATATACATATAAATTAAAAGTAGTTTATAACTAAAGAATAAAGTTTGTCTTGGGTGGCATGATCACAAAACTAAGTTATGAGGAAGATACGTAACCGTATAAAGAGCATGAAGACAAAATGGTTTTTGATATGCATAAAAGAACATTGGAGCAGGTTGTAAATTTTTTTAAATCCACAAAAATGGTTTTTCGATAGCATAAAAAGGAGGCTTCTTAAGCAACCACCAGCATAACTATCCTGCCAAGTGGAAGCGGTAAATCCATTACATGTGTTGGCGGACTCCTCAAAGTGCCCATTCGAAGCGCCAAGTGGAGATATCCGTGGTGGTTGGGCGAACTCGTGCAAGATCACTCTTTGGTTATAAAGAGATCGGAGCTTCCAACAATAGGAGACGGGGGGGAAATCTATGCGTTTGGAGAGATCTCGACGAGTGTTGAGAATGTTTATCTCTACGGATGGGTAGAGCTCGGCGAGGGTGAGAACAATGATATCTGTTTATCTCTGCGGATGGGCAGAGCTCGGCGAGGGGTATCACATTGATATCTTTCATAGAGGCGGGAAAAATGGATCTCGGCGATGAGAACAAGAGAGTTAATCTCTGCGGCCAGACAAAAGATTGATCTCTGAAATTGGTTGAGGGTTGATCTCTACGACCAGAGAGAAAGGGAGATCTCTGCAGTTACTGGCAGGAGGAGTATCTCGTCCTAACAGGAATCAAGAGATCTCTGCGGGAGGACTGATGAAGAACCCTGTATGCGATAAGTGGTCCTGTGATGGAGAAAACGGTCATAACAACCGTATTACACATGCTTGTTGATCGCTATGTTGGGTAAGTGATCTTTGTAGCTTTGTTATTTCGATAAATGCTATTTATGATGCGCCAGGAATTGGGGTAGAGAAGCCTCGGTATGAGTACGTTTCCCTTGGGTTCAGATTACAGAACGCTCTCAGTATGAATGCATTCTCTTATATATATATTTTTGTATATCTCTGTTGCGCATAAGGGAGGAAATACTGAAGCCATTCTGGGATCTTTAGTTTGTTTTTCCTTTATATATGTTATAGATATACGTTGTGCAGAAGTAGAGGAAACCGTATTTTGCGTTTGACCCTTGGCCGATTCCAGGTCCGAGTCTAAGTTGATTCTCGGTTGTTTTCAAGTATGAGTCCGAGTTTTAAAATCATTTGGTAATGACATGATTTGTATAATATCTAGAGTATTTAGGGCTTCTTAGTATTATCAATGAACACGGTAATGGGTATAGTCTGGTGGATCAAACTTTTAGCATTTCAAATAGTAGATTGATGTTTAGATGAGATTGATGTTATTTGGAAATGATAAGTTACTGCATTTGTGTGACTGGGAAATAGATCCGCTCAGATGAGCAATGCCGATCCCATGCTTTTCTTATTGTTGTGAATGATTAAGTCTTCTCTAGATATTTACAAGCCTCGCATTGACGATTACTCTAGTGGTTGCCATTTATAAGTGTTTGTTTCTGCACTTTAACAAGAGTTTAAATGTTGATAGAGTCTGTGTTAGAAGGGAGGATTTTCGATAGTGAACAGTCTAAAATAGCCGTTCCTTCTCATAGTCGCAGAAAGTTGGGGAAACTGTATTATGGTAGTTGGAAAACTCTGTCCCGAGTATGTTGAAGTGTATTTCATTCCAAATCTTTAATGCTGATAATAGAGTCGTATATATTTTGGGGTGTTCTTATGATAGCGTGACTGAGGTTGTGTCCAGTTCTTTAAATAGCAGATTCATATATAGTTGTTGTACCAAGTTGGGCGATCATCCCAGATCCAGGTGCTGAATAGAATTTATGGATAGAATGGGATCTCGCTGGAGTCCTTTGTCTGTGATTTCAGTAGTTTATATGAGGATGATTATAACTCTTTTGCTCCACGATCTTTACAAATGAAGTAAAATCGTAGTCTGGCTTATGCCTACAGTACAAACGATAAGTCTACCTTTGGATTGTTACCCGAAAAGTGCTTTTGCAGTTCTATTGTTTGCTAGATGATAACGATGGTTTTAATTTCATTACTGTATTTAAATTTCTGGGTGAAGGCAATGGGTTCTGTCAGAGTTCAGTATCCAGTTCTATTGTATGTAATTCTGTCATAGTCGACTCTTACTCTCGCAGTTCGACAAGAGATGTCCTTGTATTTTCCCTTCGACAAAAGGGTACGATTACATATGTGTGCTTGTTGAAGAAATTACTCTCTAGAAAAGTGTCTAGAATTAAGTGCAGAGCAAGCATCGCAACAAAGACGTTGCAGATTGTAACCCTCATTATTCAAGCTGAATAATATATGATGTGGCATATTCTCAATGTGGACGTAGCCCGGACATCTGTCGGGTGAACCACGGTTATATCTGGTCTCTCTCTCAATTGTGTAATGGTTATGTGGTTAAATTTAGATGCATCTGATTTTTGTATAGGTAAAAGCATCTTTGTTCAAGTAAGTAATATTTCACGAAATATTTATTTGAGTATGAGCTTTAAAGTAATAAATGACTTGATTAACATCCGTGAATAGCAGAACGTTACAGTGGTTAACCAGGTGTATAATTGTAAGCTTGTCTACTTCCTAAAGTGTCCCTAGTAAGACAGAATGGATATTACTTAAATATGCCAAGAAGTTTTCATGTTGGTTTTTTTACTAAAGGACCTTTGAGGACGATAACATTAATTAGAGATGAAATGTTGTTTAATTTTGGTCCTCATCAATACTATGTATTATGAAATTCTTTTACATAACGAAAAATCTTTTTGTGACAATTTTATTCATTAAATACTAATTAAATGGAGGAGATGTTACACTTCCATTTCTTGTTGATTACTTAGTTGATACCTTTGAGCTCTTAACCTGAACATCGAAAATATCTAAGACTAAACTGCTACCTACCGGGTGTGTTTTTACCCCTTGTGACAGTGCACTGTAGAAATGAAAAATTACAACTAATAGACCAGCCACGGCCATACCGACCTTCCAAAAATGGGTTTGCAGACTATCTAAGTCTTTTCAAAATTGGAGACAAGGAATATACGTATGTAGCCAAAAGAAAATGACTTGCTGGGTGGTGAGATGCAGAAAACATAAGAACGCCGCCACCTTAGTCCTGGGTTTTCACCTAATCATACCAATCAATAAAATCATCTACGTCAAAGGAAGCCTTTGTTTGGGATTCTTTCGGTGGGGGAGCAGGGGGCATCTCTTCAGTGGGGAGTATCAAGTCCTTGATATTGTACACATTCTGGCGGATTTTCTGCTCGTCCTCTTCATGGGCTTCTTCCCTTCTTTTCTGTTGCTGAAAACTCCAACACCCCTGTCACTTCTTGGGATCTTCTGATTTGCTGATGGAACCATCTTCCACATGGTCGAGAACCACAAGAGGTACAGGAATATGTTCCTCCTCCATCTCAGACAACACATGCTCTAGTAAAACTACTACTTCGGCTCCCTGGTCTCTCTCCATGTTTTTTGATACTAACTGCAAAATATCCAAATAGATGAAGTCGCCACCTTTTCATAATTGGATGTGAGTTGAAAGTCTAGGGAATTAGGTTTATAACGATTGATAACGACGACATCCCCATGCGAATCATTCTGCTATGATTCTCTGACTTAGACCTTCCAAATGATTCAGTATGATGACTGAGGCTAGGACTGATGCAAGACACATTTGACCGTGCTTTTCGGGCCATATACAAAATACATTTGATGGCATTGAGATGGCTCAGCCCATGTGGCCATCATTGATTTAAATCGAAGATGTATTTCACCTATGAAAACTCGTGATTGGATCAAGATCGTAGATTTCATCCTCCGTGGCTTTCAATTTCGTGACACACAGCTCCAATCTTGACTGTTGGATGATGCACCTTTACCGACCGCGGTGATTTTGGGCGTGCTTAACATGCCGATGATTAAAATCACCACCTCTATTATGGACCATTGATCTATCTCCGTTAGGTCTACGTCGTTGCCAAGAGCACGATGCTTAATCCAATCGTGGTGATTTGGAACACAACCTTTTTCTACTCATGTTAGATTAGCGCCATCCCCTTTTTACCATTGATCTTCGTTTCTGTCGATCTACGCTGTTGATTTCTTTAGGAATTTTCCCATTGGTTAACACTTCCTCCGCGCTTGTAACATTTCCAATTCGACTTTGTGCCAAGGGCTCAGGGCCGTAGATCTTTGGGTTATTTAATTTGTGTCATCCATACATACTTCTATCTATTACTAGCATATTAGCCTACCATTAGTCCCCTGATCACCATGGGAACCTAGATATTCTGAATATTCCCTCTCTCTTTACCAAATCCACTGTATTTAGCTCTGGTCATTTACCCTGGGGGATGTGACCCAGGAGTTTGGCTTCTTTTGAGGAATTATCCTAATCCTGTAACTCCCTTTTCTTCACCAAAACCCTTTTTTCAAAACCTAGCACAATTCAAGTGCTAACACACTTGCAGCAGTAGGCTCTTCTAGCCTGGGTCATGTTTTGATCAGTTTTGACCTAGTCAAACCTAGTTTGACAAAGTCATCCTTGGGATCTATGATGAGTTGGACCAATGATACTACATGATGATGATCTATGGTCTTAGATAAACCTTTTTGTGGTTCCATATAGTGGACAGAGGTCTCAGATGATGGTTGATGCACTTTTTATTGATTATTATTATCTCCAGACCATTATATTATTATTGTCCGGGTATGGTGGATGCTACAGATGATCTTACAGGATGCCACAAGCTGTATGGGTACTCATCCTTAGTAGATTTGGGTTTTTTGGATCCATTGGGACACTCAATTTGCAGTTTCAGGCACTTTCAGGGACGATATGAGCAATTTTCTACCTGTTGACCGATTTGGCCATGTTGAGTTGGCTTGTCCAGCAGATGCTTTGAGGTAAGTCATTGCCTAGGGTGCTATAGAGGAAGGGGGTGGTCCAGCCACTTGTTATTACCATATTACCCCCGCTCGAGACATAATGGTGCAGTTAGATTTTGTTCGCAGACACCAAGAAGTGGGTTTCAGGTAGTTTGGTGGCTTTTTAGGTGGGATAAAAATGGGATAAAAAGGGTCATTAAAGAAAATCTATTTGGGCTATTGACGCAATATTTTGGCATGAGGTCTGTTCAAAGTTCATCTATGGTGTATCCCACTCCTTCCATATTAGCTTCCATCATTCAGTGGGGTCCATGCACTCTCCAAGTTGTCATTTGAAATATTCTTCTCCCAGTTGAGGGGGGCAGGATTTGATCATTTGTTCACTTTGACATGTTTTTGAGTCTTATGTTATATCATTGTTCCATGGGGTGATGCTATTGATAGAAAATAAAACCTCCTAGCCTGAGCATGTTCTCCTAGTCACTTGTCCTAGTCATCTTATGTAGCACACTTATGTTTAGTCATCTTCTATGTGATGCACACCCCCCTAGGGATCCTTTTGATGAGTGTGCACCCCCCTCTAGTGAGTGATCCATGTTATATTGTACCGACTCATCTTAGTCGTTGATTGTATTATTTTATCTTTTGATCTCCACCACTCATTTTGAAAAGTGGTTTAGGGTTTTGGTCTCTCAACTCCTATTTAAGGAAGAGGCCCCCCTTTGCAAAAGCACCTTTTGGCTCTGGAAAATTGGAATAAAAATACTATTTTTGTGGATATACTTCTTCATCTTTGATGGATGTCTTCGCAATTTGAATATACAATTTTTTCTCTGTGTATTGTTGTGGATCTACCTATCCAATGTTTTCTCTACAGGAGGTTGTGTGGGTTGAAGAGGAGGACAATTAAAGGGGACTCTATTATGGGGAAACCCCATATCTTACCGTTGATATTCTTTTTGTCCGAGGGAGTATAATTATTGTATCTTCGTGACATAATTGATTCTTTCTTTTTCATCTTTTCATCCTTATAGTCATTTTCATGCCGGAATGATTCTTACATAGATATTTTCTAGCAGGAGGAGGGCGCATGTGTGACCTTGGAGAGCTAGAGATTTCACTTGGGTGGCTTGGATATCACTCTCGATTCACAATGGGGGAAATTTATGACTTTTCAATGTATCCTCAAGATCTATACATAATATCTAGAAGGTTAATATCTATTCTATGCATTTTACCCAATTGGTCATTTAAAACCCTTAAAATCAAAACCCTCATTTATTGTATTTTTCGTATCTATGGAGATATAGCAATTGGATGGGCCTAATAATTAAAACCCACCTCTATAATAATTAACACACTCCCGATCTCAATTTTGGTGGACATCTGACTCCATTTACCCCTCGATCTAAGGCAGTGGGCCTCTCTAAGGGAGGTCGCACTTGTTGGGTAGGTGGTCTTTTGCTAGATCTACATCATGGGTATTTCTCATTCCTTCTCAAATCCATAGATCCATTGAGTACAAAACCCCCTAGTTCCATTTCATCTTGATCTTCACCTTGTGGACCACATTTTGACCATTTTTTTCATTTTAAAGGTGTTCCCACTTGGATATCATCACTTGGCATTAGATTTATCTAGATCTATAAATCTTAGCCTATAATTGGCCTTGTCTTTCATTGGTTGAACATTTGTCCATCTCATAAGCCTCTTCAACCAATCCCTAACTCCTTGGGTCCACTTATCCATCCTAGATTTAGATCTATCCCTCTTGATCTATTCACAATTCATCTTTCACATTTCCTTAGGAGGTCTTGAGTAGGTTCACTAGCCTTCATAGGTTAGCTAGGGTCTCCCCCTTGGTCTTGCTTAGGCTAGATCTAAAGTGAAGAGTGCCTTAGTTAGCATGATACCAACTTGCATTGGGAATTGTGGCATCTCTTGGGTCACCTCTTTAGTTGTCCAATGCATCTACCATGCCAAATAGGATAACCTTTAGGGACAACTACAAGTTGTGTGATAACATTTTTGGCGCTGTTGCCGGGGAGGTAGAGGCTTACCTCAGGTGTCTGCAAGTGTCCGTACGTAATCTATATCTTATCACATATGCTATTGTAATTTAGATGGTTAGCATTTTCATCCTTAATTCAAACATAACCATCTCATTATAACTCATCTCTCCCCACTTATACACGACATTTATCTTGGTACAAGAGAATTAAAGTTTACTTGGCGACTCCTAATCATGACTCGACGAACGAACGAACTCGTTCACATCCTTACGATATCAGAACTAGGGCTAATATTAATCAACTAGAAGGAACCCCGCTTGTCTATCATAGAAGAGATCCCAAATCCCAATCATCTAATTTCTTTTGGGAAATCATTAATTCGTATTCTCCAAATCGTTTTGTGGTATCCCCTTCATCTAATCCGGTTCCTCGTGTATCTCTGTCTCATCAATCTAGTCCAGTAAATCAAATGGATGGAATAAATCAAACTCCTCCAGGAAATAATCCTCAAACCAATCCTCCTATTGCTCGTAGATTTGGGAAGAAGGAAAAATCTTCACCTCTATATTTTTCCCAAATCCTTGGTGCACCCCATGATATGCCCAACAAGTATTTTGAAAAGATCCCTAAATTTAATGGGAATTGTGCAACCTCCATTGAGGACCACATTGAGAATGTCTTGGCTCACATGGAAGCTTATGGGGTTGAAGAGGAAGATGTGTATATGAAGTGTATTTTTGCATCCTTGGAGGGTGATGCTCGCAAATGGTTCGACCGTTTTCCTTCATTATCAATCGCAGGATATGATTCCTTCACAGAAAAACTTACGCATGAGTGGTCATTCAAGTTGGATGGGCATTTCCTTTTAAACCAACTCTTCGAGATTAAAAAGAAAGAAAACAAATATGTCCATGAATTCAACCTCTGTTTCGATAAGATAGTGGCCAATATCCCTAATCATATTAGGCCTAAAGAACAAGTTGTGTTGATTCATTACCTCAACTCATTTGAAGGTTACCTTGGCTACCATCTCAAAGATAAATACCCTAAAGACTTAAAAGAAGTGCAAGAAAACGCTAGAAGGGCTGAAGAAAATGTTGCCTCCATGGGAAGCAAAATTTATTTGATTCAATTAGTGCTTCGTCCTCTAGATATGAACCCGAAGCTAAAAAGAGGGAAGAACCAAGTAAGGATCCTAACGATATGATGGAGAATATGCAAGAGATGATGAAAATTTTAACTCGCTTAACTAGGGATCTAGCTAAGAGCAAGGAGTCGGAAAGGTATAGGAAACCCTATGGCCCAAAGCCTTATTGGAACCCACAAAAGAGGCCTAATAATGATCATGATAGAAGAAACCCTATGAGCCAAATGTCACCTCGAACTCCTGGTATTAAATGGTCAGAAGAACATAAAGAGGATGATCCTGAGTATCTCACTCATAGTGACGATACCCAAGATTCTCCAAGAAACATTAATTGGGTCGATAACTTAGATTTTGACAAGTACTTTGGAAGAATTTTGATTAATCAAGAAGAAGAGTCTGAAGAAAGTCCTAATCCTAGTTTTGTCGTTTATGCCGCTGAACAACCTGAAAGTAGTGTCCAAGTTCCTCTTAGAATATATCAAAGAAGAAAGGATGGCTAGAATCCTACCCCTTTCATTGAAAGGAAGAATATTGAGCTCCCTAGCTCAGTGAGTGAGCCAATTCCTCTCCCGGAGTATGACTTAGACATTAACATTGAGAGATAATTGGACAAAGTTATGCACAACATTCCACTCACTAAATTAATGAAAATCCCATCCATAAAAGAGCAAGTGGTATATTTTTTCGAGAGTTTCCCTGATACTATCACTAATAATGGTGAGGATCAATCTATTCTAGACTCGACACCGAGTATTATGGTTGAAGAAGAGGAGGATCCTCCCATCAATATCCAAACTACTTTGTATGAAAGGAAGAATGGTGGTCATCAATTGTTTTATCTTACACTCCACATTGGTGACACCCTTCTTCATAACTGTATGCTAGATTATGGAGCTTCCATGAATGGTATTCCATTGAAAGTTATGGAAGACATGGGATTAAAGATAACTAGGCCTTACGGAAATGTGTGTGGAATTGACTCAAGACCAGTTCAAGTTTTTGGTTTAATTAAGAACTTGAGGGATGACTTGTTTTCATGCCCTGATATATCCATGCTGAAGGACATAGTAGTTATAGATATACCCCAGTCTACGGAATGCTTTTATGTAGAAAGCAGTATGCTGGACTTGGGGGTCATCTTCAAATGGACTTATCATATGCTACTATTCCTAACTCTGATGGGTCTTTGGTTAGGATATATCGGGAGCCATTTTACGATGGTCATCTTGAAATTTATGAGGACGGTGTAAGGAACACGTATGGCGAGGGTGAGTTATTTCCTGAGGGCATTTTTATGGTCATGAGTAGCCATAGTGAGGATCATAGTACAGTAATAGAAGAGATTTGAAGATATTTTGAAGACGATTGTTCTTCTGAGGAAGAAAGGGAAAGAGCTAACTTTGCTAGAGAGATAAATCTTGAATTGTATAGTGGAGAAGTGTCGGAATAAATTCAAGATTTAAATCGACTTAGTGATGTGGAGCCATAGATTGATCAACCTGAGCCCATCACTAAAATAAACAACTCTGAGACATATTTAGATAAAATAAGGAGGGGTGAGCATATACCTAGGACAGTTAATGAATGGATTGCATTGGTTGATCATAATATGGAAAAAGAAAGGAAAGGGCTAGATCACATCATTCCTTAGACAAACCATAGGGAAGGAACACATTTTTCCCCTAATTTGGGAAGTGATGAAGAGCCAAATTAATATCTTTTTTTTTATGTTCCCGATCATTTATCTCATATGTTCCTGGAATATGGTGTGTTGAGGAAGGTGAATGACAACTCTATGAGTTGGCAAGAACATGCCTTGATACATGATTCTCCTGAAGGGGGTTTCTCATTGAACAACCTAGCTATATTTTAGGAGGAGCCTCATGCCAACACAACAACCAATGAAGATGAGTTGTCTTTGCGATATTTTTTACTTAGGGACATCCCTAGTTTCCCTTTTCCCTGCGAATTACCTATTAGTGAAGAGAGTGTGTACCCTATTGATACATCTCACATCCCTACTCCTTCACCAACATCTTTAGACACGGGAGCTCAAAATACTTCTAGCACGTTTCGAGTCATTCGTCATTTCCCACTAGTCATCTGGAAATTTTAGAAGGTATGGTTGTTCCCATCCCATATGGAGAAGGTAGTAGTAGAAGTATTGAAAATCAAAATATACCATCTTCATTGGATGATGAGGAAAAAGAGGTTGTTGTAAGGGATTGTTGCACTGTGGGAGAAACTCCCAATTATATCATTCACCCACATAGTGAATAGCCAAGAGAAGAGCATCCAAAGAGAAAAGTGATTCAGGAAGTCCTTATTGGTAGAATAGTCATTCCTTTGGAAGGTGGACCTCCCAGGTTTGATGTAGTTTCTCCTAATAGGAAATCGAGGATAGTCACACCTCAGCCCCAATGCACCACTGATATCCATCCCATTTCAGTTCGAAATGTTGAAGCCATCCCTGATTCTGTAAATCGCCATAGGTTTGCAAGCGGTGATAGGGCTGTTATTCCTAGTGAAATTTTTTACATACGATCCAGGGGATCTGGTGATATTTGGGTTGGACTGCTCACAGTTGAGCGTTGTATTGATTATTTTTGTTTCCTCACTACTCGGAGTGGGTAGCAGATCATGTTACCTATCAACCAGAGAGAGTTAAAGGATTACATCCCTAACTTGACTTGAGTTAGGACTCCTCTTTCCCATTTAGAGTAGGTAGGTCTTTGAATAAGCTCGCTTGAGCAGTAGGATTTGAGTGCCTTTATTTTTCTGACTGTTGATTGTCTTCCGAGTCTTTTGATTTTATTTTGAGTGTTGAGTATCTTCCTTTTCCTGAGTGATGAGTTCCTTTTATGCCGAGTGAGTTGAGTTTGCTCATTTCCAAGCCTATTCATCTCCTTCATTAAATATAATAAAATGAACACGCTAGATTAGTATTTTCTTTTTATGCATTTTAGTTTCTTCTCTAGATTAGAATTTCATTTTCAGTATTTTATTTTATTCCATATATGTTTTTCGTGGTATTTTTCTTCCATGTGTGTAGGAATAGGTACATTTGAATATGAATCAAAACATTTAGATGCTAGATTGAGGATTGATGCAGTTTGTATTGTGGACCAGAGATTCTGAGGTTCTCAAGCACTCTCTCCCTTAGAGCACTTGTTCCAGCTAGAGCCAGATGTTATCACATCTGTAGTAGCTGGGATACCATGATTACAGAGTAGTTATGTGCATATTTTTGAGCTTTCCTTTTACACAGTTCCAGTGAGATCAGCTATGATGAGCAGTATTATTTGTGATGACTCACACATCAGAGCAACCCTATATCAAACATGCAGTATACCTTATGTTAGGGCTGAGCCTCTTGACCTTAGATTTGATGACTGAGATGATCTTTTATCCCATACAGATGCAGTGCAGGGTTTGGAGATTTAGCAGCAATGTTCTTAGTGGTTACAATTGGTCCAAATAGTAGATACAGGTATATGGACCAGTAGATATATGATGTGTATTGGTTTTATTATCTTTCTCTTTTGTAAATTTTGATAGCTTGACTTAATATTTAGTAATCATGATATGGCAGTCTATCTATATAAACTGAAAATGGTTGTTATTGATTATCTAAATGGTTGTATTACTTGAACTTAGCAGCTCTTGTTTTATACTCGTTGGTTTTACCCTCATTGGAGTGTGGACATGATCGTTCCCACCTTTATGGATTGCTAGCTTAGGAACCACCTTCACTTTCTCCGTCCATCCGTTATCTTTCCCACCTTTGGTTTTTTCCCTGACTTACACTTCAGCCTGTGATATAGAGGACCTCCCCACTTTTGCCCCTATGTTGGTTAGAATCCATGTTAATTTTGTGTCTCTGCTCTGAGTTGGAAACAAAACTCGCCTTTGGTGAGTTGGATTTTATACCTTGATCACTCTATTCGGTTGCCCTAATGTTTGGTCTTGAATATGGAAGTCCCCATACTTACTTGAGTTGTGTTGGATAAAACCTGAAGCAAATAATACTATCATCATTTACATATGGAAATTAATGTTATATCTTGTGAAAGTATATTTGAAATTTCATTAAGAAACACCCTGGATGAGCGCTTGAGTAGTTGTGTTTTTAAACACATGCAAAATCCCCAAAAGGGCTGTCAAATGAAATATAATGGAAAATTAAAAGAACCCTGGATGAAAGCTTTAGTATTTGTGCTTCTAAGCATAGGTGAAGTCCCCAAGAGGGTTTCCAAATGAAATGAATTGAAATCTTAAAACACCCTGGATGAAAGATTTAGTATTTGTGCTTCTAAGCACAGGTGAAATCCCCAAAAGGGTTGTATAGGCCTAAATAAAGCAGTGGCTAAATAAATGCTAAATCTAAAGAACTGCTGACCAAGGAATTGAAATGTAATGATTTGATTTTGTAGACATTTTCCAAGGTTGAATAAGCACCTCTTTGAACAACTTACCCATTTGTGAGACACTACCATTCCCTATGTATTATTTATCCAACATATGTTTAAGTATGTAATACCCTTTCCCTTATCCAAAGTATCACTGTGTTGAGTCAGTCAAGTCATCCCACTTTGCCTAGCCTTGTATTCATAGCCTTCACCCTATGCTAGCAAATTTATCATGTCTAGAAAATGAGTATATTCTTGAGGTTCTTTTGTAAGTAAATTATTATTTAAACTGACAATTTATTAAATGTTAACTATTAGTGAAATAATGCTTAATGGTTTAAAGTATTGATATGAGAATGGTTAAAAGAGCATGTCTTAACTATTTGCACTTGCAGCAACATGCTCTTCTAGCCTGGGTCATATTTTGATCATTGACCTGGTCAAACCTAGTTTGACCAAGTCAACCTTGGGATTTGTGATGATTTGGACTAGTGAGGCTACATGATGATAATATTTGGTCCTAGATACACCTTTTTGTGGTTTTATGCAGTGGACACAAGCCTCAAATGATGGTTGATGCACTTTTTATTGATTATTATTATCTCCAGACCATTATATTATTATTGTCTGGGTATGGTGGATGCTACAGATAATATTACAGGATGCCACAAGGTGTATGGGTACTCATCCTTAGTATATTTGGGTTTCTGGATCCATTGGGACACTCAATTTGCAGTTTCAGGCACTTTCAGGGATTATATGAGCAGTTTTCTACCTGTTGACCAGTTTGGCCATGTTGAGTTGGCTTATCCAGCAGATGCTTTAAGGTTAGTCATTTTCTAGGGATCTATAGAGGAAGAGGGCGGTCCAGCCACTTGTTATTACCATATTACCCCCTCTCCAGACATGATGGTGCAATCATATTTTGTGTCTAAGCACCAGGCAATGGGATTCAGGAAGTTTGATGGCTTTTCAGGTGGGATAAAAATGGGATAAAAAAGGCCATTAAAGAAATCGATTTGGGCTATTGAGGAAAGGTTTTGGCATGAGGTCTCTTCAGAGGTATTCTATGGTGTATTCCACTCCTTCCATATCAGCTTGTAGCATTCAGTGGGGTCCACGCAGTCTCCGGGTTTTCATTTGATGCATTCTTATCTCAGTTGAGGGGGGTAGGATTCGATCATTTGTTCACTTGGACATGTTTTTGAGTCTTATGTTATATCAGTGTGCCATGGGGTGATGCTAGTGAAGGAAAATAAAAACTCCTAGCCCCACCATGTGCTCCTAGTCACTTATCCTAGTCATCTTATGTGGCACACTTGTGTTTAGTCATCTTCTATGTGCTGTGCACCCCCCTAGGGCTCCTTTTGATGAGTGTGCACCCACCTCTAGTGAGTGATCCATGTTATATTGTACTAGCTCATCTTAGTCGTTGATTGTATTATTTTATCTTTTGATCTCCACCTCTCATTTTGAAAAGTGGTTTAGGGTTTTGGTCTGTCTCCTCCTATTTAAGGAAGAGGCCCCCCTATTGTAAATGCACCTTTTGGCTCTAGAAAAATTGGAATAAAAATACTTATTTTGTGGATCTGCTTCTTTCAGCTTTGATGGATGTCTTTACAATTTGAATATACAATTTTTTCTTTGTGTATCGTTGTGGATCTACCTGTCCAACTTTTTCTCTACAGGGGGCCGTGTGGGTTGAAGATGAGGACGATTAAAGGGGACGATATTGTGGGGAAACCCCATATCTTACCTTTGATCTTCTACTTGTCTAAGGGAGTACCATTATTGTATCTGCATGATATAGTTGATGCTTTCTTTTTAATCTTTTCATCCTTATAGTCATTTTCATGCCGACATGATTCTTATATAGATCTTTTCTTGTAGGAGGAGGGTGCACATGTGACCTTGGAGGGCTAGCGATTTCACTTGGGTGGTTTGGATCTCACTCTCGATTAACAAATGGGGGGAATTTACACGGAATTTATCACTTTGCAAAGTAGCCTCAAGCTCTAGAGGTAAGATTCAGCTCACCAACCCTGCACGAGCCATGACTTCAACTAGATCTGGAAGCCAAGGATCATGAGTCTGGCGTTTGAGTGTGGTAAATAATGTTCCAAATACAACTAAGTACTGGTTTTTGTCTATCATTTTGGACATCGGCCACATAAATTAAACCATATCCTATGCAAATATGGGTTTTCTCATTAATGCAGGTTCCACAGCCCAGAGATCTCTGATTACCTTGAAAAAATTATCAAGGTGCACTTTTCGCTTGGAAAATCCCTTGTGGTCCTATGAAATATATGGCAGCAATTACACAATTCTCTGATATGGTCCTCTTCCTCGAAGGAGCTTAGAAAAACGACACGCATATCATTATCTCTCGTAGACTCAGAGAATCTCTCTAAAAACTCACCAAATGTAATGACAGGCAAGTTGTCTCTGATAGTGTCAACAAAGACCGAAGGAATGGAAGAGGATTTGATGTCAGTTAAATCTTGCCAGTCATGTAAATCGCAGACTTCATATAAGATCACATGAATGCTGTGTGAAATAGAAGTCTCGTGATACCTAGACTGTAGTAGCCTGCAGGGAATTCCATGACTGAAGAAACTTGAAGAAAATCCTCCACTTTAAATGCTCAGAGAAAACCCAATACAAATACCTTAGGGTTTCAAATTCTGATGCCTTCGCCTAAAGCCTCTCTAATGTTGATATGATCTATACATAAAGTAAGTTTAAGTGTATAATAAGGCTTGAATGTAAACAAACTTCCGAGAAGAGTCGAGGAATTCCATCAAATCCAGCCCATATATGAGGGGTATGAGCCGAGACTTGATGTGGATAGGAAAGCATGAAGAGATCCATCCCATGGGAGTCGAAAGACACTAATCCTTTTCCATGCAAGGTGTATGGGAATAATTATGTGGCATAGGGTTTGGTGGTTTGCCATGCAAATCCATAAATTTTTTATGTATATATTTTTGTTTAAATTTTTATTTTATTCGAATAAACCCGATGCATAGTGCAAATGAACTCACTTGGTAAACTTGTGTATCTTGTGGACTAAACGTATGGGCTTGGTTATTGTTGTTGAGATCAGCGTGTGTTGGATGTAGTCTTTAGGTGATATTACAAACGGCTTGGGATTAGCTAAGTCCAATATTTTTCATCTATTATTAAACTTTGTAAAAAATTATGCCAAGATAATCTTGTAGATAATCAATACTCTGTACATGAGCCCATCATAAATTTCTCTATATGTTGGGCTAGTTCTTGTGTTGGGGCCAAAACTAGAGCCTGACATTTAGGAACGTTGTAGTCTAACTATTGTATAATTACTGAATAGAAAGTTACTATCTTTCCTATTCCTGATTGTGATTGCTGGATAACATAAGACCTTGAGAGAAAGGAACAATCTCTCTTTGTTGGATAGTAGACAGCTTCTCAAAACCTGTACATTTAGGGTTAGTATAGGTTAAATAACAATCCAAACCCATTGTACACGTATGATTTTAAAATTTGAGTAAATCTATAGAAATGTAGCCTTCTAGTTATATAGATCTCATTGAAAGTTCTCATCACATACCCTGTCCATAAATTCTTCTTAAAAAAATCATGAAGCCCCATGGAATAAGTTTCATTAACTTCCTCCCAAGTAGAGTAAATTTCTTCTCCTCCAAGGCTGCCACTCAACAAAATTAAATAAAAATTTACGTTTCCTGATAAATAATTTTAATAAAGGCACTTCCCATAGCTTGAAATCTCATAGCAGTTTGAACTAGGAAGAAAAAAATGGACTTTCGGTTATATGCTTAAAACAATATTCTCAATAATATTTAATAAAATTTTCCTAATTTAGAGACACCATGAAATAAATATAAAATTGACTTAATATGGAAAACACGATTAATAAATTTAAAATTAAAGGTTCGATAACTCTATATTAAGAATTATACAAATACAAAAAAAGCTTTTTTGTGAAGGAAATTTCAAGGAAACTATATGCAAATAAAATCCCAACATTTGGCATAGATGTAGATTTGATGATAATAAAAAAATCAATAAAAAAAAACAGATCAAAATCCTGTAAATACAAAATTTTAAATTCAATCTAAAAATCCTAAGAAAAAAGACATCGAGCAAGACACAACCCAACCAGCAAACACGCAAATCAATGTAAAATCAATGATGAAACAAATCTTAAAGACCCTAAAAACCCAATACCACAATATTCGCATTGAAATTAATCTCAAAACCCAAGAGCAAAATACCCTTCCATGGGAATGTATGATCAATAATGAAATCCTGATGAGTTATGTGTCAACCGAGATGAGTTTTGCGTGAAATATTGAGTTATGTGTGAACTCTGGAGTTCTATGTGAACTCCTTATCCTGTGTGGACTGTGATTCTCTATGAACCGAGATGAGTTCTGTGTGAATTCCTTGTCCTGTGTGGACTGTGTTTTTGTGTGAACAAAGATGAGTTATGTGTGAGCTCCTTGTCCTGTGTGGATTGTGGATCAAGTGTGGACCTAGTACATTCATTCATATAACCAACAGGTCCAAAGGATCGCATATGAAGATTGATGGTCGGAAGCAGGAGGCTCCAATGAATTTTGGTCTCTCTACAACAAATACTCATTATTTCGATGATCAAGAGGAATTGCAATTAGTAGCACCTGATGAGTTCTTTGAAGTTCCTTAGTCACTTCAACATGATGTTCCCACTAAGACATAAATATTCAATGACAAATGCAGAAGGGATCTAGCCTCTGAGTTCCAAATAAAGAACCTTGACCTTTGACATTATTTCTTGGGATTAGAGGTGTGGCAAAGACATGATGATATCTTCCTAAGTCAATGGAAGTATACTATTGATGTCTTGAATAGATTTGGGATGATGGACTGTAAGTCCATGGCTACACCCATGAAAGCAAATCTGAAGAAGTTACATGATGTTGCCATATCTTCAGATTTAGTAGATCCCACCATGTACCACCAGTTGATTGATTAATACCAGGCCAGATATCTGTTATATAGTGAATGCATTTGATTCAACACATGGTCGAGTCGAGACAAGTACATTAAACAACAGTTAATCATGTGCTGAGATATCTTCGTGGTATAGTTGGTTATAGATTGAGATATACCTTAGGTGATAGATTAAAGCTAGTAGGCTTCACCAATTCAGATTGAGTTGGGAGTGTATTTCATAGAAAGAATACCTTTGGGTGATGTTTTAGCTTGAGATCAACTATGGTTTCTTAATTCAGTATGAAATAGTCTTCTATGGCACTCGATATAGTAGAGGCAGAGTACATTGCAGCTAGTGCAGCTAGAAAGGAGCAGTGAAGCTCCAGTATATCTCCACAGATGAGCAGATTGCAGATATCCTTACCAATCCTTTGTCGAGAGTGAATTTTGCATACTTCCATGAAAGGATTGGGGTGGCGGGGATTCCCTTCCTCAAGAAGGGTGGTGTAGATTCCCTTCCTCAAGAGGGGTGATTGATGACCAATATGGCTATTGTTGAGGCACTGGCTCAGACTTGTGCCTGACCCCTTAGTGGAGTGTGTCCCTATGATGGTTAGTTTGCGGAACGTTCTCTGGTATGGAGAGGACTCCTTTGTGGAGTGGATCCTTATGTGGAATGTTCTCCAATGTGGAGAGGACTCCTTTGTGGAGTGGATCCCTGGGTGGGATGTTCTCCAGTGGGGAGATTTCTCTTATGCAGATCTTGGTCCCAAAGGGATGGACTAGATGTATTCTTCACTGCCTTCCAATTCTAATGACTAGTAAATTGGAAGAAGAATATTCATGGGGATGTGGATCCTCCCTTCGATTTGATATCAATAAAGTGATTGGAAGAAGTGTCTTCCTGAGGAGTGCAACCTCCTTTCGATTTTTAGACTAATAAAGAATGATGATGTGTTCCTTTCCAATCTAGTTTGACCAAGTTGATCAAATGGATTAGATATCATCTTTGGAAATATGATGTGATTCCAGTGAGGAACAAGGTTCTAGTGGGAACAGTTGTCTGGTAAGAAGAACTTGATCATAAGAGACCTTTCTTATGATGACGAGATGTACGATACAAGATGTGACGATCAAATGATATCCATATGTGTTCCAACATGATGATGTCTCCCTAGCTGAGAGGGAGTGTTGATGCTTTCATGAGTTATCTATTCTTTATAGAGTGTCATGACTTGTCTATGTTACAAGGATATTTTATTTCCTTGTATATTATACAAAGTCTAATCTAATGTTGAGGTTGACATTTGGATCTAGAGGTGTCCGGGACTTATTAGAGTATGTTGAAATGAACATTAGAGATCTTGGGTAATAATGTGACCGCGTGTGATGAGACATCAACAATAATAACTTTTCGATGATGAAGAAATATCCAAAGAAGTCAAGACAATCCATTGAATAAGTCCTAAAGAACATTGAAGAAGAACCTCCAGAAGAAAAACGGTGTTCAAGATAGTGCAACAAGAATACATATTTCGCTAAGAGGGAGTGTTGTTGTTTATGTAGCATCGAAATATATTCTTAAGAAGTCCTAGATAAAGTGGAAGAAATGAAGAGCACAATTACCCCAACAAAATGGGTAAAATAACCCTAGAAGATAAAAAGACAAGTCGGCTTGAAAGATAAAATAAAGATAAATAGATAAATATATAAAATTTAAGCCGAACTAGTTAAGGAAATTTATAGTGCAAAGAAGAATATAAACAAAGTGCTTTCACACTTCATTATTACAACAAGAAGATCATATCTCTCTCATGTGGTGCACACTTCTCTAGGAAAACAAGGGAAGAAGACAAGAAGCATAATTTTGGGGTTATCTTATTATCTTATCTCTCTCGTGGTTCTTGTGGAAGAACAAAACATTCTTGTGCTAAGGCTTAATATTCATGATTGATAATGTCCTTGCATTGGATTGATTATTTCTTCTAAGAAACTTTTGTTGGGTTTTCTCTCGTTTGGGTTTCCGAGGGTAAAATCTTTGTGTCTATTGTGCATGGTTATCTTTCAGTGATCCTTGATTTATTTTTGTTGCTAATGAATGATGGTATTATACAATGATGAATGTGGGATGACAATAATTAAGAATTGAAAGAGATGGAAATTATATTGCTACATCATTAAAAATCTAACACCTAGAAGCTGGTAAGGGTACTTGCAAGTTGCAGTTTTGGACGTTGATTGTTTTCAAAGCAATAGAAATGTACTCTATACTTTTGGACATCCAAAAGTATTCTTTCTTTTTAGGGGAGGTTTGATCCAGGAGGATCTCCTCAGTTTACAAATGCAAAATATCTCCAGTGTTTTCGAAGCTATCTGTACAACAAAGAGCTCACATGGAGCTATCCGACGCAAATTGAACAGGGTTGAATGGGTCACTCCATAAGTGGAAGATATTGCTTTTTGAATTTTTGGACAAAAAGGGAAAAAATTGAATTTAAATGAGAGGAAATGAATAATAAATATTTAATCTTTGTGCTTTTGTAATTTTCTTCTCAAATGTAATGTAAACTAATGGAGAACTAATACATAGTCTTCTACTTTCCTAGTCTCATGGAGAGTTGAGATTCTCATGGGGATGTAGAGATTTTATCTCATATTATCCCTTGAATTGTATTTAGATCCTAAATTATGGGATCTTGGCATATATTTTCTCCTTGATATGTTGAAGTGGTTTTCAACCATGTAAATCTATTTAATCCTCTCATTTCTGTTAAGTTTTTATCTTTAATTCAGAGTTGCAATAATACTTGAAATCAAATAACAATCATACACAAAAGCAATCACATTCAATCTCATTCAATACTCTCGGGAAACCCTCTATTATTTGAGGGAGAAAACCCCAGCAGAACCTTCCTTAGTATATTGATAGATAGCAGAGAATGTATTTTACATCAAGCAACCCCGTTGCAATTACAAAGCAAGAGAAAGATAAGGAAGAGAGACTCAAAAGAATATCCTACACAAATACAAGCTCCTTGCCTTCAAGGAAGAAGAGAATTCACTTTCCATTGAATTATCAATCATGTTTTACATATTTATATATTCTTCAAATGCATCGGCTTCTATTTTTATCTTATAACTTCATGATGAACTTGCCTGCCATCTGGATGTATCAATCGTGCATGAAGAAGAGAACCCCACTTCTCATGCAGTGCATTAACTCACTAAACTAAGTCTTAGGATGAACTCACCCCTTAACTGAAGCTTTCCCACTTAGTTACGTGGTTAACTTAAGTGTCGTCATGCAAGTGTCGCAACTCAAGTGTCGTCTTTTAGTTTCACATAAGTGTCGTCATGCAATAACACTTAGTAATCTTCTTTGTTATCACTTAGTTAACTTTCTTTAACTGATTCTTTCTTGTTAACATCACTATGGTGATTAATTCAAGTTCTCCTTTGATTTACTGAAGTTTAACAATTCAAATTTTCTCTTAATTAATTCTTTTACGTGCAATTCGAATTCTCTCATATCTTATCACATCTTATCTTTATCTCTTGTCTTATTTGCATGGTCCACATGTGCTAGCTTAATTATCATATCAAATATACTAAGGATATTTTCCCAATGATATGATCATATTGTCCTACTATCACTCCAAGTGGTTATATGCTAAATTAATTCACTCTAGAGGTGGCCAGTCTCTAGAAGACTTAATAGCTCAACCATGGTTAGTACTACATCACACACCATACATGATTCGACATGCAAAGCATCACCTCAACACATGAGGCACCACCTCAACACATGAGGATTTGTCTTGACACACAAGACCTTATCCTTGACTAGCAAGATTGTACAACATCATCACTTTGACAAATAAAGCACTTTCCTCAACATATGAAGCTTAACCATTCTTGAGTACAAATCAAGATTCTTCTCCAAGTTTCCTGATTCCAACTCAGGCTCATATAAGGCACTACCTTGACACACAAGGATCAATCTTGACACAAAATATTGACTTGGATAATGACGCATGATGTTGTAACTTTAAAAATTTGGAGAAGGAAGTATGCTTGGAATTGTAAGCCTCTCATGAGAGAGCTTTTGCAAGCAGCGTTTTGGGAGAATAAGCCATTTTTTAGCCTTTTTAAAGTAGGAAGAGATGGGGACTTTTCCCCATAAATATTGTTGGCTTCCTAGTGAGTCCAAATGCATTCTCCTGCATACTGGAGTTCCATTGTAATGGCATCAAGCATTTTGAGTGCTTTGCATTATATTAATGGAGGGACTATGTGATTTAAGCAAGCCCAAAGACGTGGCCATGGGGTCTAGCGAACTCCGTTTACAATTCTAGCTTTTGCTTATTATTTTATGTGCTTGTTTTGTTTCAATTCAGTTTTTAAATGCTGATTTTTTATTATTATGCCAATTTATTTCTGAATGATGAGAAATTGAGAATTTTGTATTAAGTATCTAAAATAGAATAAACTGAGTTAGTTTTGTTATGCTCATTTTTAGATCAATCTCATAGCCTCTTTCTTAACCTTTGAGTAGTTATTTAATTCAGTTTCTTTGTTCCCTCACTAACCTCTACCTATGTTGTCCATTCAAGGAATATTAGATGTGGAGAAATTCCATAGGGAACAAGAGCTCTTAAAGAATGGGGAGAACCATGGGATAAATAGAAAAAACCTATGTTGAAGGCTCCTCAAAACATTTGAAATATAAAGAAGAGTTCACCTACGATTTGGATTTTACCTCCACTAGACAGAGAGATCCCACTAAATCGAAGGGTCCAAATTGAACCATATTGTATGGATTTATTGAGAGTAGAGGGAATAAATAGAGGTGATCCTTGCACTAGAGTGATTTGCAACTAAGGATGATAGAAAAAATTGTATTGCTTCTTACCATGCTACTTCACCTGAGCTATATACCCAAGATACAAGACAATCATGCTTCCATGTGGAACTGTATCACCCTTAAATTTCATCAATTGAGGCTTGTTAATGGGAATGATGTTGTGGTTGTATCGTGATAATCCCATGGGAGGTCAATCCTTTGAGTCCCTGCATCAATGCAAGCATGTGAGAGGTCTTTCCCTCCCTTTCCACTTGACTCTTCGCTAATACCAAGTGGGAAAGGCTCAGAGCATATCATGTTGGGCATCGACCCCTACTCGATTGTTACTTCCTTCCCTAACACCCCATCCTAGGAAGCATTAGGAATACCTTAGTCACTTAGTAAAATATTTATTTATTTTCTATAACATCTAAATAATACTCAAATAACATAACAAATCTAATATTATTAGCCAATAAATATAGTGACAGACATACATTGGTTTGTGGTAATCTTAAACCACCTTCTACACTTGGTTTGTGGTCATCAATCTCATAGCCTCTTTCTTAACCTTGGAGTAGTTATTTAATTCATTTTCTTTGTGCCCTCAGTGACCTCTACCTCTTTTCCATTCAAGGGATATTACATGTGGAGAAAACCTATGAAAACCATGGGTTTTATATATATATATAAAATTAATGTGAATGAAAGTATGCAATTCAGGCTTATTTCTATTTGTTTGTAATTTTCATTGGAGGTGATTTCAACACGTAAGAAAATCCATTGAGGGGACATTGGCCTTCGAGATGGGACTGGAGGCCTGCAGCGTAGTGTGCTGCATGCCCCAAGAGTACTTCAACGACTAGGTCCACCATGCGTGGAGTTTTGGGAAGATAAATTCGAATCTTGGAAGAAGCTTTGTAAGAAGCCTCGTCGAGCAGAAGATCGGATCAGAAAAAACTCATGGCCTCTTGTTTCACAGACTGGAGAGCAGATCGAACGGGTTATTGGAAAAAGGGATGATTCATCCCTTTTGAAAAGCCACTTGTATTATAACTGCTCTCATCAAGAAATAACTGAAACCAACCAAAATCTTAGTATGCACATTTTGCATTCCAATAAGATGGAATCCAACGATGGCCAATGGGATGCTGTGTTTGTGTTGGGGGCCATTGCGCACAGGCTTTTGTAATGGATTAATATTTTGATTTCACAAATAATCCTGTCAGGCATTATATAGGTGATTTCATTTTATTTTTGGGCTAGATTTTTAAATTAAAAATCTGTCGAATCAGGATATCGACCATCTGTAGTTTTAAAAGATTAGAAATCACTAAGATTACAATGCAATGCCTAGCCAGAAACTAGAGTATGGAATAAACAGCTCTTACCAGACATTGCTGGTTTGACAGTGAGAGTGTTTTCTGAAGACATTGCTGGTTTGACAGTGAGAGAAGCCGTTTGCAAGCTTAATATTCTAGGGGATGGCAATGTTAAACTTTCAACCGCCTGCTCTCACTGTCAAACAGGCAACTTAATTAGAAAACACTCTCACCACGTCTGATTCAAGCACCTGTCCTTCATCCTCTACTACTTGTAACACCTTCTTGCCATAACTAATACATTCGTTTTCATGTTCCTCTGGGCTGATTCAAGTACTTGTTCCTCTGGGCTGATTCAAGTACTTGTTCCTCTTCTGCTACTTCTAACACCTCCCTCCCAAGGCCATGTTTCCATTTCCCAAAAAGTTAGACAAGATAGTGAAATAAAACAACTAACTAAATGATTCAAGTAAATTAGAGACGAAGCAATGGAGTGCATTAATGTTGTAGGAACATGCAACAATGGCATACCTCCTAGGATTGCATGCGTCTCTTTTGGAAAGTATGATTACAGAAAAACAATAAAATCAGCATAGATTTATCGTAACAACTTCTTTCATATTGGACTATAGAGCACTTCTCATACAATCAAATGTTACAAAGCACCGATGTCACCCAAATCATTACAGTAAAACAAACAACCCTCTTTGAAATTAACTTGGACCTCCTCAAAGTTTTAATAGAGTATCCACGAAACAAACCCCCATTAAAATTAACTTGGACCCCCTTTAAAATTAACAATCCCCCTTTAAAATTAATAGAGCATCTATGAACACAACATGCACCCCTCTACTTTACAATGGAAGTACTCAAGCCCTTAAGGTCCTTAGGTAGGCTCCCTCACATGCAATATCATGGGAAAATACTATGGGACATCCAAAACCATTGGCCTGTAAACCATCAACTTTAGACACATCTTTGACTCTTTTACCAAGTCAAGTTTAACTTAAATCCTCCTTTAAAATTAACTTAGGATAATCACCAACTCCATGAATACAACATACACCCCTCTTTAGTCTACATAAATCTACCTCTAGAATTTTTATAGGTGACTCACCAAGTGAGGGTACCCATGCTTAACAAGTTCTTATGCCCATTTACATTGTGGTTAAATCAAACTTCATAAAAAAATGCTTCCATTACATGATAAGTAGCTTCCATTTGCTTCAATGCATTTCCATCTTCGGCTTAACTTCAACAAGAAACTCATTTACAATAATGCTTATTAATAAATGGTAGGAATAGCATAGAATAGAACAATTCACATTATGATAAGTTATTGGATGACAGGAGTTTGAGGTGAATAGGGAGAAGATTTGTAAGCTCTATTTGTATCTTGGCTTGTAATTACTGAAGTTTATTTGTATCTTGGCTTGTAATTAGTAAAGTTTATCATTATTTTGAAGGTGGGTTTTTGCATCGAAGGGGGATTTTCCCACATTGATCTATATCTATGTGTTCTTTTATGGGATGTGTTTTTGTTATTCTATCTATTCTTTCATGGGATGGTATGTCTATGATGTTAATTTGATAATAGTTCTAAACTGATAAATAGCATAAGTTATGGTGAAATTATGTGCATGATAAGTCTAGTTATGGTTGATTTCACCGTTACTAAAACAATAAGCCAACATCTGGGGGGAATTCCGACTCACGACTTTGCACCATTGCTTGAATATCCTTACCACTAGAAAATTCAAGATAGGTAGTCATGATAGGTGAAATCTGTTATTAGTTCTAGGGGGCAAGCATGAAGTGGACAGAAATTTTCTATTACCATCAATACAACAAGCTTCTTTACCATACAAGAGGAAAAAATATTGCTACAAAAAACCGTAAACCATAGACACACACATCAAACACTGTATATCGAAATCATAAAGGGTTCCCATAAAAAGGACACCCCGATAAATCCTTGAAATAATAATCGAGACCTTATCATCGAAGAATGGGAAGACAAGACCAACAAAAAATACCCAATAGAAACCCTTCCACATAACAAACCCTGGGTAACATAAGCATCGAGACCACACCCCAATACAGAGGACCTCTATGGGATAACCAATCATTTGAAACCTAACTACGATGGATATTGTGCATTACACATTGAAGTCCCCTCAAAATAAAAATCTAATGAAACCCTAGAAAATGGAAGGTACAAAAAATTGATAGTAGAGCAAGAATGCATCAGCAACATATTCAAGGTCAAATGTGTGAAGCTCTATGAAGATGAAGAAAATATGTAGAAAATTTCCAATATACTGGGAATAATACATTTCCAATGGTGGCTGACACAATTTTCAAACCGCTTCGATGCTACATGGGGGGGAATTAGAATATTGTTTATATGTAGATTTCTTAAAATCAAGGGAGAAAAATACTGCAAATATTATGAGGTTCTCCGGTTACATTACTTGTAAATATTGATACACATCAAATAGAAGCAACTAAAAGACTATGATAATCCTAATGAGGTTTCCACCCACATTTTACCAAGGTCAATTGACGGATTCACATATAAATGGAATTTCCATCAAGAGAGGATCAAGGGGATGAAAGATTGAAACACACTATGTAACTAATTCCAAGAATAACTTGATAAAGGCCCCACAAGTGAAAATAAGACCTTACAGGAAGTACTTGCAAAAATGCATCAATTCACAAGAGAACACAACCCACAATAGAATGCAAAGATGGTATTTTGCATATCAGCGGAGGAAGGAGAATAGTCGATACCTAAGCAGTATACCAAGGAACAGTTCTAATCAAGAGAAATAAACAATACACTCACTAGCTCCTCGACCATGCAAAAACATAGGGGGTACATAAAAACGGTCAACATAACCAAGGAAGGCCAAGAAGCTCGATATCTAGAAATCAGAAATTGTTGGGATGACAGAATAGTCACGCAGAGGCAAATGCATTATTTCAATAATTTGCAATTTTTTTTGCATATAACTACCGTGAGCTGAAGGGAATCCATAAGGAGTTTGGAGAATTCAGGATATATCTACAACGCAATGCAAATCTAATAAGACAGTGACCTTACAAAATGAAACCTCAATATAAGGAAAAAGTAAAGGAGGAATTGACAAGTTGATAAAGCCCATAGTTATCTATGAAGTCGAGGAAAGTGAATGTGTCTTGCCAATTATTGTGGCCAAAAAATGAACGAGAAACTAAGGATATGTATAGACTTTTACAAGTTCAACCGGGTGACAATTAAATACCCTTTTCCAACACCCTTTTTAGAAGAAGTACTAGAGGCAATAGCAAGAAAGGAAATTTACTCCTTCCTCAAAGGGGACTCCGGATACAATCAAGTATCTATTTGGGAAAAAGATCGAGTCCTAACAACATTTGCAACAAAATGGGGATCCTTCACATACAAACACATGCCTTTCATACTAGGGAATGCACCAATATGATTTTCAATCATTATTGTAGAAATATTCAAGAAATTCATCCACAAATCAATAGAATTATATTTGGATGCTTGGGCATTGTTTGGGTGCCTAAAAAACCATTTAAAGGACCTCAGGATGATGTTGAACAGGTGTCGAGAAACAAGGGTTTCCTTAAACCCAAATTTGGGAAATTACTCAAGCATATAGTATCGAAGGAAGGCATCATGGTAGACCCTGATAAGTTAAAAGTCATCGAAGAACTAACACCACCAAAAAACCCCTCCCAGGTTAAGTCCTCCTAAGGACATGTGGGGTACTATCAGAAGTTTGTTAAAGGATATGCCAAAATAGCCTACCCACTACAACAATTATTGGAAAAAAGAGACAACATTCGATGGACACCTGAGTGTCAGTAGGGATTTGAGGAGCTTAACTAGAAATGGATCATCGATGCACCAGTTCTACGATTCCCAGATTGAAGTAAAAAATTCCATGTACATGTGGATCCATCATGGATGGCCATCGAAGAAGTATAAGCGCAACCTGGAGAAAAATGAATGGATTACCCCATCGACTATGCCAATAGGAAGCTATCCATAGCAAAAAAGAGCTACAAAACCATAGAGAGAGAATCCCTAGATATGCTTCATCCTTTACAAAAGTTCAAATATTATCTACTAGCCAATAAATTCAATTGTTATATTGATCACGAAGCTCTGAAGTACATTGTGAATAATTCCATCTTAGTGGGACGAATATGTATATGGTTAATGTTATTCCAAGAATATGAATTTGGAATATCTGTCAAACCGAGCAAAGCCCATGTGGGACCAGATCACCTATCAATAATAGAAAATGGAGAAGAAGGAAAAGACAAAGAAGGATATTTCCAAGATGCTAACCTATGCATTGGGATACTAGAGGACATACTACATTTTCTATAAAACAGACAGACACCCAAGGGTCTAAGTGTTGCACAGAGAATAATACTGGCACAAAAAGCACTAAGTTTTAATCTCATACCAGGAAGATTATATAGGATAGGTGTGGATGGGATAATGTGAAGATTTATACCACTAGTAGAGGTAGAATAGGTAGTGACATAGGCTCACAACAACCAGAGGACATTTCTCACAAAATGAAATAGCTTTGGATATTTTATTTGTGGGTCTCTAGTGGCCCACACTATTCAAGTATTGTTTCAGAAAAGTAAGAAAATGTGAACAATTTCAAAAGGATGGAACCAAACCCCAACATAGAGATCATCATGAGATAACTCTCATCTTACCAATAAAACCCTTTAAACACTAGGAAATCGACTTCATCAGACCATTTGTAGCTGCCAAATGAACCCAATGCAAGTACATTATTGTAGCCACTAAGATGTTTACAAAATGGGAAAAAGCAAGAGCCAAAAGGGAAGCCACAACCAAAGTAACAACCAAGTGAGAACTTAAGTAGAATCAAGGACTCCCAACCACTAGGAAATGTTAATTACAAGACTTGACGGGTTCATTTAATGAATCATGGTAAAGATACCAGATCTTTTAATTATTAATGCAAGAATTATTGACAACGATTTGACACATAGTGACCGTTTAACATGTCTAATCATCCTTAAATACTCTTACCCACTAGAAATTTCATTCAAGTGATTAAATCCCCACTGATGGACAACACTCAAACATCGAATTCGATCCAGATTATAGACCTTACTTATTCTTGACAATTTTATAATCTCAATGTTCAATGGCTGGAAAATGAATGATGAGATAGTGCTCCCTTGACAACATGTGTTTTCTCTATTTTGAACCAACAAACACAACATAAAAAGAACATTGGTTGTACACTGTTGGAATTCTTGGTATGCTAGCATGAACAAACTAACCAACTCGACTAACTAATAGACTCATAATGTAACAAAAAATAAAACATAAACCTAAAACTTACTCTACCCCACTCGTTGTAACAGGAGTGCCCCAAAAGTGGATTTAGTGAGTGGGAACATATGGCTTCAGGAAAGTGTCATTTACCCATCCTTTTCTGAGGACACCATCAAGTTGCGCACGATGGAAAACACCAAACTCTCTCAATTCTACCACAATAAATGGACCAAGCCAATGCATTTGAAGTTTACCTAGATTCTTAATATACATATTATCATAGAGAAGCACCAAATCACCTTTGGTAAAATGATCATTTCTGATGTGATGATCATGCCATGCTTTCTGTCTTGCTTTCTCCACCATTGTCTAAAATTTTGATAAAAAATTGGACTCTTCCAACTGCAACAATTGTGTTGAGTATTCTTCAACTAACTCCTCCTCTATCATGTGAGTAGAATGGGCAATATAAAGACTAGCAACAAAAAATTCAGTGGAAACCACAACCTTACACCCATAGACCAAGTGGAATCGAGTATACTTATGCAATTTTTTCAAAGTATTTCAATAGGCCCATAATACCGCAAGTACATGCTCATCCTAGTCATCTCGTTTTATAAAAAAAAATACAATTTGTCAATCCAGTCTCCAGAATCTTGTTAAAATATTATATAGTGTCATTCACCTGAGGAAGATAAGCATTTATTTTATGATGATGAATGATGAATTCTTGTGTCAATGTTAGAACTGCATTACTGATAAAATGCATGCCCTGATCACTAGTGTTGGCTCGTATAGTGTTCTTTAACTATTCAAAATAGACCCAAGTTCTGCACGGTTCAGGGAACCAACAAAAACCCTTTTCATCGGCCCTTTCAGGAACAGTCTATGAGCAGAATGAGGTCTCACCTGAGGCGAAGTTATGGGGAGGTTACGGAATCAGGTTTCCACAACCGAGTGATGCGCGGTTCATACTGGTGAGTAGCACACTACAGGACTCGCGCTGCAGACTAGGGGATTGTGTGAAGTTCCTCCTGCTTCACGGTTCACTGAAGCAAGTTAGGTACCCTTTTTTTACTACAAATATGTGGGTTCTAAATTTGTTGTTCGATCAGGAGGAGGAGCATCCTGCAATCATTCTGACAGACATATAGAAGATGAGCATATGCATGTCTCAAAAAATTCAGTTTTTTGCAACTATATAGTTAGTGTTCTAAAGAAGTCCTAGCTTTCATTCAAACGACTTGAAGGATTTTATGTTTTGGTATTGAAGTCATAAACATATCTTTCCCTATGACATAGCTATGACTTATCACTATTTTATAATTTTTGTATGATGTAGTACTGCTTCACTTTGATGAAATACTAGAGCATAGATCAACAGTTATTTCCATGTTCCACTCTCCATTTTGCTTCACATGAAACCCATTTCAAAGAAATCCTTTGTCTTATGATTAATTAACTCCTAATATTAGTCTCTTGGAATCTCTTGCTAATTTAGATCTCCGGCAACAGGGAAATGTGATTCCGTCATTCTATATTGAATCTTGCACATATTGTACACTCCATATTTTTCTTTTTTCATGTATTATATTCAACATTACTTGACAAGTCTATTGAGAATGAGATTTTTCTTGACTTGAACCGTAAGAATTTAGTAGAGAATTGTGAGAGAACATCTTTTAGGCCCTCTGATTAGTAAACAAGGGATTGATAGCCAACTTGCTTCACTAAAAATCAGTGTTGTGGAATTTCAACTATGGTCTATTTTCTAACTGTTATATAGAGATAACTAGATTCTTCTTCACAAAACAACCAACTAGAATGCAAACGACAATAATTTTTTCACAACCCCAATGGTGCCAACTCAAACCTAGCGATTAGTGAAAGTGAAATATATTAGAAACAAAAGAATACTCAAACTGTATTCCTTGGAATGCTTATTCTGCACTTCAAACTTATTTTCTTCAATCTCTCCCAAATACCCTATTCATATTTTCATTTAAATTAAGTTACATGAAAACTTGTCCATGCCATTATATCTAGTTGAGACTTGGACTGCTAAAAAATGTTTTTAAATGTAGCACATAATACCCATCACCACTCTTCATATATTGGCTTGTAATCACAAGAAAATGAATAGAAATCCTACGACAAAGGTTTAGTGTTGGATTATACATCCCTATTCTGCTCATGATAGTGGCCACCATAACTAAAATTGTATAGATCAGAATTGTGAATAATTAACCCAAAAAAATGCTAAAGAACATTTGAAAAAACCCTACTTAAAAAACAAAGAAAAAAAAAATCCATAGATGGCGGCACATATAATTGAAGGCCATTCCCTTTCTGTTGTCAATGATCTCTTGTGGTTCTCATCAAACTATTAAGAAACAAAAAATGGACACAAAGATGCTCTTGGGTTCTTGAAATATTGCTTTGTCAAGGGTTTCAGGGTCTTGAAATCTACTTCCACAAAATATGCATTCAAAATACCTCTTCAAAAGATATTAATCTGGGGGATTCATGCAGGCACAATCGATTCCATGGAGCTCTCTTCCACCATGCCATATGACAGGGTGAGAAACAGAGGCACCGTGTTACCACTGCTATTATGAAATCCATCCATACCCTAAAATCCCAAAATAAGAAAACCCAAATATATGATTCATTTCCATATCGATCCTCACCATATAATATGATTCATTTTCCAACTCACTGGGTTGTAATGTCTCTTGCAAAGAGGCGCAACGACTCGTGCTATTTTAGGTTGGTTATCTCTTGCTTCCAGCAAACTGTGGCTTTCAACCCAATCATTTCAATCCAAACTCCATCTGAGCCCTCGAATCAAAATCCTAGTATTGCATTGATTCACATCTTAAACCTCGGTTTGATGCACCCATCCTTTTTAACAGAAATGGATCAAGGTTAGAAAGTGTAAAACCCTGAAAAAATCAGTTAGGCTTGAGAAAATCAACCTAATATGCATGAACTTGTCCCCGCAGTGCAAATATTGCTGAAGGAGGAAGGGAACAAGTCCAGCTGATTGGTCACTTCTACATTATTATGTGCCAGGTAACCATGGCCACACCTCGCCTCTTCCCGGGACACTACTATTTGAATGAGGACTCAGAGGAGCATTCATGAACAATACTGGCGGGAGGAGGCCGAAAATGTTCGTTATGTGAAGTAATCAATTGACCAAAAGTATAGTCGCATTATTGTATTCACATGACTAATTTTTTGGTTAGTGGAGTCCACATAAATAAAAAGGATGAGAAGTTTGAGATGTTAGAGACAAATGTCTTCAATTAACGTCTCAAAAGACCCCTACTTGTAGTAGTGCAAATTGCACGAGTGATATCAATTTCATTTTCCAGTTTATTTCTTCAAGAGTATTTGGAAGGGATAGGCCTTCATGCCCATGGTATTGACATAGGTGTACGAGGTGCCCAATTGTTTTTCTACAAAATTCTTGAAGTGGATTCCCAAATCATAGTTTCCATCAACTATTATGTGTAAAATTCTGACAAGTTGTTGAGGCTCTCCTTTGCAATTTTGAATGTGACATGCTTGAACAAGCATTAAAGCTTGAACTGAAAGACAAGGAATCCACATAGTAGCTAGAAGGAGTGCCAAGTTGTTATCTCTATATTGACTTTGTAAATCTATGAGTTGTTGTGCATTGAAATTCTACCAAAATGTAGAGTTTCAATGTGGAGTGTTACTCGTTAGATAGTGGTGGGGTGAGAGAGGTACAATTGCTTTTATAATAGTTCTTCTCCATTAGAGACATGGAATGTCGAATTCAGGTTTATTACTTTGTTATTTCCAATCTCGGGTTATTTGCAAGGCAACTAGTACTTGAAGATTATGTTCTATAGAATTGAACCACAAGCCCCCTCTAGAAGCTTTAGCTAAAAATTTCAATGCTTTTGGAGATTTTTTACTCAAGGGTTATTAGATTTCATAATGCACTGACTCCCCATCGTTGGAATACATTGAATGCTATACCATCGCTTGAGTTTGACCTTTGAATTATACTCTTTAGCTATAAAGGAAGCCATCTTTCTTTGAAATTTACCATGTGTGAGAGATAAATACAACAGAACATAAGTTTTGTGACAAAACAGGAGATGCCTCTAGTTCCATGAATTGATATAGGATTCATTAATATCGTTTTCTTCCCTACCTCGTCCTTTGGTCTACATCTTGAGAGACATCATCGCTCAAGCTTGATGTCACCATCATTTTCCCTTTTGGAGCTCCTACTCGTCCAAGGTTAATTGGGTAGCTAATTCCTAGTTTACTCACTCCTTGTTGTGTCTTATTTGTTGACATGTGTTTTGATAGCAAAATCATCTCCTCTATGGTATGTCATACCATTAGAGCCACAAAAATGATATTTTTATTCCAGAGGTATATGCATAGAGATACATATGATATTGAAGTAGACATAGTTATTTGACAAAGATTGAGAATTTATCTACAGAGATAGGGTGTGCATTTACTCTTTGCTTGAGGAGTGCTTCCCATGACATCCAGAGAAGAGATGAATTAATGTTATTACAAAGACCCTAATGATTGTGAGGAGCAACTAGAAGCATAAATTTGGTTGAATTTGGTTGTAAAAGAGTGGAGTTGTAAGAATCCCTTCTCCATTTGAGTGAATATTTTTAATCACATGGCTAGATAAAATAGTTTGGTAGAGTTACTGAACACTCTACTTCTCTCCTTTATTGACAACACTATCATTTTTTACAATACTATTCTCACTCAAATTCGGAAGTGTGTGCAAGAGTCACAAGACACGCTTGAGTTTTGTTGGAATTGATTTATTACTAAGTGGGGGGCTGAATCGGTATTAACGTAGTTATGAACAATTTTAACTTCTTTAATAGATTCTTCTAAACTTAATCTTGATCATAAATTATGCATCCATCACAAGTAAAGCATTCATCCACATATGCACAAATCAATGAACAATAAACACACTGAATTTTTACGTGAAAACCCAAACAGGAGAAAACCACAGAATGCTCTTTTATAAAGAAAAATATTGCATTTGAGGAAGCACTAACTTCCTTTGTTTACCAGAACCGATTGGAAGGAGGCACCAACCCCCTAGTTTTATAGGCACCGACTGGAAGGAGGCACCAACCCCCTAGTTTTACAGGCAGTGACCTGAAGGAAGCACCAACTCTTTGTACATTCTCCAGCACCAACTGGAAGGAAGCTACAACCCACTGCTCCTTGCCCTGTCCTACCACCAAGATATACAAAATAACATATTTCCTTGATGTAATTCTTATGCTCGCACACTTTAGACATTCTAATGTTCGTTCTATTGTGCGCACCTTCTTTATGCAGTTGTATTGTTGTCACTTCCCTTCATACATCACTCAACTTCTCATTCCACTCAATACTTCACTTTAACTGATGTCACACTTCTTGTGCTGTGTGCTACTTCAACTAATACTGCAGTCTGCACCCATATTTATTGTGTCATTATGTTACTGCACAAATGCACTCTCAATTGATACTATGCAACAATTGATGACTAGCTGTTATGATGTGGTACAATAGTATCAGATGGAACTTCACACTCTCTAAGATGTGTTTGGTTGGTTTAAGTGCCACATTCTTTCAGAAAATGTGTGACTTGTAGTGCAACATATGATTAATCCTTTTGATTTAACGCACTTGTCTTAGATCATCCTCATCATGAAGCGCATACTTGATTCTATTGCTACTATGTTTTTGTGCATCTGAAGAATTTATTTACTTCGCACACTTCAACTTTATTCTCATGCATCTGCCAAACTTCTATGTATCTTCCGATATACTTTAGTTCTGTCTCTGTGCTTCGATCTTAGAATCAGGAGCTCTCAATTAAGGCGTTGCCATCCATGATTAGCATCTTAAAATCCAATTGTAAGTCTGGAATCAGATCATTATTTCAAACTCTCACTTCTTTAATTATCACTCTCCCTATATATATATATATTCCAGAATTCTTATGCATGTCAATCGTCTCGGTTTATTTTGACTGGAGAGAACCTTTAGCTACGATCTCGCCGGGGAAGGGATGGCTTCTATAGAGCCAGATCTCAAGCTATTTGATCAATGCTGAAATTTCCCAGATCGTGGCATCATTATCTCTTAAATCTGTATTCCTATTATTGAAATCTCAGTGAGAGCTGAACTCTGAAAACGTTAACCAGGAGAGAAATTAGTTTGCATTTGCTCTTTAATTTTTGTGAGATGAGCTCCGATAACGTCATGACTCTGATCTAAACGTTTCGACTGTGGGTTAGCAATCAAACCCTGATCGTAAATTCCGACTCTATGTTCCGAAACTCTGTCCTATTAATCTGCACCTATACTTCAATGGGTAAGGAAATGAAGCGTGAAATTAGCGTCCAGTTAATACCCTTTAACTTCCTGCAAGTTGACGTCTTGAAGGAAGTTCTCGGCCACTACTCAGCTTTTAATTGAGCAACTCTCGGGTGGGTGATTCACCGGTTCAGCGTACTTCTATCTCGGTCATCTTGAATGACTAGGACCCATGTTATATAGCTGTAACAAATCCCTAGAAATAACAAGGCTAAAAAGGATCATGTCAATTTATTGACTGAACGGTTGGGACTTTGATCCACGTGTTGTTAATTTTAAGTTCCATTCCATCGGGTTAGCATGTAAGGCTATAGGAACCTGACCGAATCCTTTACACGCCTTTGCTTATTCGATATCCTTATGTTTTGCCGAAACTAGTGTGAAATGAATCCGAGGGAAGAATTATCTCATATATTGCTCTGATGAACAGGAGCACATTCGTTGTAATCCACCCTTAACCTCAATGAGATCCTTCTCTCATCTACTCCTTATAGTTGGTTGTGTTGAGATCCTTCTCTCATCTACTCCTTATAGTTGGATGCCACGTATAGTCAACATTGTGAATGGCATCTGGTTGTGGCTTATGTTAGTCATCATGATACAAAGATTTAAAATATAATCAACGATGCTATTATACTTAGGTACATGCTAAATGGTGTAGAAGTCAGTATATGAATCATTATGTTACAAGAATACTCTACACTTACCTGTTTATACCTTGTATTGAAGATGGAAAAATACATTCAAATGGTAACAATAGGAGAGGTTGTTGTCTTCAATCTGGGGTCACTAATATGCAAACTTAGGATTTAAAAAAAAAAAAAAATTGTTGAAGAAGCTGCCACATTGTGAGCCATGCTTACATAATATTCTTTGTCATTGAGCAGTTGTAAATTACGATGTAGTCGTGGTCTCTTCCGGTGATATGTGGGGCAATTGTCAATTGACTGTGATCATTGTGGCATTTTGCATAGGATGTCTTGTAGTCTTTTATTGTTGGTTGGCAGGGATTGAATTATCTCAGGAATACACTCGCTAATTGTGAGCTGTAAACAGAAAGAAGATCCTGATCATTACTCACACTGTCAAATTTACAAACTACAATCTACATAAGCGTGATACATTTCTTAGTCTAAGCCATAGCTGGGGAAGCATGATTGAGTGAAGTGGTGTGACCTCTGGTTTCGATAATGTCGATATCTACCAAGTGGCAGATGATGGCATTATGCTATGCGTGTAGCTGGAGGGTCAGACTCAGCTTCCAGTGGGTGTCAGAAGTTCAACTCCAAGTGAAGATTGACGCTTGATAATGACACACTAATACATACGATTTATAATTGTAATGCATAAATAATTGAATAAGTTTTGTTAAGTTCATATTGTGTCATATAAATGTTCGGAATACGAAGAAAATTTAGTAGACGAAGAGTAAATGCATTATTGATAGACAACATTGACTCACCGGTTGACTTGTTAAATCAGAGAGAATCTCCAGCCAATGAGTGGCACACTAACATAAAACCCATGCATATTATTGAATGTCCAGCCTCAGTCTA
Source organism: Larix kaempferi (assembly GCA_027924585.1). Taxonomy (NCBI): domain Eukaryota; kingdom Viridiplantae; phylum Streptophyta; class Pinopsida; order Pinales; family Pinaceae; genus Larix; species Larix kaempferi. Next base: position 15,444,624 of record BSBM01000229.1, on the reverse strand, counting down.
CGTGTCAAGAACCATTTTCTTTATGGTATTAGATATTTAGAGTTGTTTAATCTTGTGTTCTTAAATTGTTAAAAAAAAATACCTGAGTTGCATGTCGAGCTCTCTCAAGAGTGTGCGATATCTTAAGTTCATGTATCATTGACGTTACAAGGATAATAACCTTTACTTTCACATAATTACAAACTATATTAATCCGGAATTAAAACTTACATAATGGATAAAGCATTCCAAACCTTTATTCTACATATATTAACATTCATTTGAGCATACGTTTTTACCTTATGAAAAAAAAAAGAGTGAATGCATTTATGTATTTAGTGAATAAGTGAAAGCTAAATATAGAATGATAGTTTGAAATTACAATGGATTATTTTTATATAATATCGAATGAGTTAAAAATAGTTAGGCAAATTATATATAAATAATTATGGATTATAATATAAATAAAAAGAGATGTCCGTATATCAGTAATATGATAGAATTATCTTTAAAAATCATACCATGGTAAATATGTTGATCTTAATTATTAAGAGTTCAAAAGAATAGGATGTCAAACACTATATGCACTTTTATAAAAAAAAATCAGTAATCTCAATTGAGAAGATATTAGATATTAATAGTGGCATAACCTCTTACAAAATATTTGCCAGTTGATAGTCATATAAAGTATTTGTTAAACAATAGAAATTGATAGTTGTGCAAGTTACTTGCTCAGTGGTATAAGCGAATGTTACTATCGTGAAATAGTGAATCTCCTTAATGTTTCCAATTTATCTATGATTATTAGAATTAGTGAAGAAGAAATGTTTTAGCAAGTAGGTTTAGGAAATGGTGAATGCCTTAATTTAATAAGTGGAAAAAGAAGTGTTTGCAAAAGAATGTGGGTAAAATTACTTTATTAATCATGAAATTAATCCTAGTAGAATTTCTTATGAAACACACTTAGGGTGAAGATGCATTGCTACAATAAGAAAAAAAGGGGTCTTTCATAAATGTGTTATAGGAATAACTTTGCTTTATTGTGCCTAAGGATTAATATGTTACATTTTAGTGTTAGTAGAAATTCTAATATATATATATATATATATATATATATATATATATATATATATATATATATAGGACTTATCTATTTGGGAATGAAGGAATTATAGGCTATAATTGAGTTGTGAAGGAAATTTCTTTTATAAATACACTTATAGATTAAATAACAGACTTTAAATATGTACTATACTTCCACCTTGAAAGGACGTCCGTAAATGTACTAGAAGAATAGACAATGACCATGGCTTAGTTATGAATCTAAAGAATTGTATACTCTAATTCAATTGAAGAAAAATTGCTTATAAGTGTACCTTTAGAATGAATGTTGAGTGTTAAAATGCCTAGAATTTTCTCAATAAATTATGTGCTATAAAATTCAATGACGATAGCGATGTATGAATCTCTTTATTATATACATGTATTGTGTATCAATATAATGTCTTTTTAAATCTTTTTGAGAATGATTCTTACACTATTGAATTAAATAGATTATGTTCAAATAGAATGTAAAACATAGTTATTGTGGATGTATTTGATGATAAATGACAAGTAATGACCATATATGAATTTAAAGAAAGAAGTGCTTAGGTAATTTTGAAGATGGGATGCTTATGATTTACTATCAAGAAGGAATGAATATATAATGTTTAATAATGGGAGATTGTGACTTACGATGAGCGATGCATGGAGATCGACGCGGAAAAATTAGAGCTGCGATTTTACTTCTTCTCCTTCGGTAAGGATACTCCCAGACTCTCGAACAGGTTAGAATTCTTCTTCTCTAAAAGTTGCTAGTATGAAAGATTGAATGGAATTCAGGGTTCATATACTTTGATGATGGGTTATGCGTTAAGAATTTTATCAATTGGTTGTAAATGCTTATTTTCTAAAATCAAGGCGATGGCTTCGTAGGTATGCACTACTAGTTTGTAATCATGCCTTGGATTGTGAAAAGAGAGAAGTTAAACTTACTTGAATTATAGAATCTTAAGTGTACTCGAGTTAGGTAGAGAAGAACACCTTACATGACTTGGTTTATAATTTTTTTTTTTTGAGATTATACTTTTAGCTATACTAAGTAAATGGCACTCCAGTATTTCATTATACTTTGGATTATGAAAAGAGAGAGGTTGCATGTAAGATTAGTTTAGGAATGGATAAGGTATGTGTTGAAGAACAAAATTCGGAAGGGTTAATTCTTATTTTGAAATTCAGATATTGTTTCAAATATATGATAGTTATACGTAACCATAGAAAATGAAGAAATTGGGATTGAAGATTTTATTCCTTATGTGGAAATGTGTTAGTGCTTAAAGGATTCACGTAAATGATATAGTTTTGCTGAATGAAAGGAATTTGTTATGTACGATTTCAAATTCGGTTGCAATTAATGAGCCAATAGAGGACTACTGTGGGAATTGCTACACTATGAAGGTACGATTTAGTTATATTGTCAAATATGAGATGTATACTTATATGATGGTAGAAAAGAGGAAACGAAATTTTATTATCAATTGTGATTACATTGAAGAAATGAATGTGGAATGAAAGAGAAAACTCACCATGGAAGTACATGATACTTAACTTTGGGACGAAGTTTTTAATAAAAGGGGGTGTATGTAATGCTTGCCTCGGTACCTTAACTATTTAGAATAATGAGGTAGTACTTTTGAAATGAACTGGCTAAGTAAAACATGAACCATTTGAATTTAAACTAAGAATGCTTTAAAATGAAAATGAAGAATAGTATATATGCTCGACTCACTGAGACATGATGATAAATGGTGAATAAATTGTATGCTCGACTCACTGAGATACTAGAATTCATGATGTAAATATTTTATATAGTGCAATGCTACTAATGTGCGCTTGAGTGTGTGCAGTGGTAGGTAAGACGATATACCGCCTGACCCATAATGGAAATTTAGGGGTCGTAAGAACGGAAAGAACACATAGGGGTACGACGACTGACTATCGACCCTAGATTAGCAATCCACGCACGGGTGAAGCCGTTTCAAATCGCCCGGGGAAACGTATGCTGTACAGGCAAGGCCATAATGATTTGGTCACGTACGATGAGTTGAGGGGCGCGCAATAAGGAGAGCCTTATCCCTCAACATCCCTTAGTCTCCAAGGAGCATAGTTGAGAGACCGCGGTAACGGTTCCCGGTCGCTACGCAGTACTCCCCATAAGAAGGAAGAAATGAAACTGTCAAAAGGGCCCGCCAAAGAGGTACCTAGACAAGAATGAGAGGAAGAAAATGCTATGAATATTAAATATTGTATTAAGTTAATTAGTAAATTATTAATTAGTTTAATTGAAGGGACGTAACCCTTCTTAAGAATGCTCAAACCTTATAAAAGGCGAGCTCTTGTAAAGCGTTAAGCATCTTATCAATTCAATAATATATCTTTGTATTCAATATGGATCTTGTGTCCTATTTTTTCTGTTGCATTTGGTATCAGAGCGAAACGCTCCTCCATCTGAGCTCAGATTCTGCTCACTCAGAGCAAACTTGCTCCACTCGACTCCTTTTAGCCTGCTGCACTTCCATCCACGCTCCCCCCCCCACAGCCGTCCCACTCCATGACTTCTCCACGCCCAACAAATGCCATCACCTCAATGCCTGCTCCCTTCTCTTGCTCCCACGTCCCTCTCCTCCTTCTCGCGTCCATCCCCCATCCCCCTCCCTTCTCTCCCGCAAATCCTCTCCCTGCTAAACCCTCACCACCTGCATACGCCACATCGACGCCTCTCATCCCACATCCATTCCTCCTTGGCCTCTGCTCATTCTCCCGCCTACTGCACCACTACACTCCATACCCAGCCCTCCACACCACGTCTTTCCACCTCTTCCCTCTCCCTCGCGCGCCTCCCCACCACTTCTTCCCCACATGCCTCCATCTCCATGACCTTCCACGCTCACACGCTCCCAGTTCCCTTTCTTCCCATGTGCAGCTCCATTATCTTGCGCTCCTTCCATCCAGCCCTTCTGTTCATTGTCCCCGCCACTCCTCGACACACCATGGTCCACCCTCCTCGCCTTCTTTCCTTCCACCGCAAGCCTCCCCTCCCTCCTGCGCTTGCCCCAACATCCGCCAACCTCCACGCCGTCGCTCGGCCTCCACCTCCACGACCCAAAATTTTTTTCAGAAACAAAGTTAAAAAATATATATATATATATATTATATAATAATTTTATTATTACCACAATATATATATATTTTAAAGAAAAGAACTTTATAATATATGATAATATTATCAAGTTCAAATAATAATAATAATTATATTATTATTTTTTACTACCACTTGATTTAGTAATAATAATTATTATTAATTAATCAATCCCACACAAATCTCCCAAATCTCTGGACTATCACTTCACCCCATAAGCCAAAATTGGGTCCAATTATTCACCACCACACTTAAGAAGCATGACGATGGAGTTAAAAGCTCAAATTGCGAAAATAGAGAAGGATTTCCAAACTTTCAAGGAAATGATCACCAAGAGCAAGGAAGCGCTTAAGAAAGAAATTAAGGATGAAGTCATTCAGGTAATGGAGCAGAAAATAGGCGACAAGTTCGACAATATGAGCAAGGAACAAAAAATGTTATACCAAAAAGTGACTGAGAGCCAGAAAGTTATCCAGGCGATATTACAAAAAATGGATGATAAGAAAAAAAATCATAAACAACACGGCTCAGATATGTCGGTTACCCCATCTTCCAATTCTGAGTCACCAGAATGCAACAGGACGAAAGGTACTCAATACCAACCATTCATAATGTACCCGCCGAGAGCAAAAATAGAAATGACGAAATATAACGGAGGAGAAGACCAATGCATCGCTTGGTTGAATAAAGAAGAAGAGTATTTCGACATATATAACATTACAATGGACGAAGAAAAGGTCAAGTATGCTTCAATGCACCTTGAAGGATATGCCTACAAATGGTATATGTGGTGGAAGGGAGACAACTTCGCATACACTTGGAACTTATTTAAGAATGATTTCTTAAAAGGGTTTCAAGGAATCACAGAAGATGAATTCTTCTCAAAACTTACCAGATTACAACAAAGGGGAAGCGTCGAAGAATTCACGCATCAATGGGAATCCCTCGCTACTAGAGTATTTGGGCTATCCAACAAACAATGGTTGGAAACCTACTTGGGAGGACTAAAACTATACATACAAAAAGAGTTAAAAATGCATGACATAACGAATGTTGAGGCAGCAAGATGAAAAGCAAAAGTAACCGAGGCCAAATTTGACAGTTTCCAATCAAATAAAGGGAAGTCATACTCACAAAGAAACATCCAGTCAACTCCAAAGGATGATACAAACAAATACATCCCTCTGCCTAGAAGGGACGATAGGAAGAGCCTCGAGAATCAACGAATGAGGGAAGGAAAATGTCGACGATGTGGAGACAAATGGAATTCTAAACATAGGTGTCACCCCGAGGACAGCTCAAAGAAATTATATACTTGTGAAGTAGAGGATAATAGTGAATCAGAAGAAGAAGAAGAAGAAGAAGAAGAGCCAGAAGATGAAGAGGAGGAAACCGCAAATAGGGCAGTCGGGAACAACGAGACCCCCAAAATCTCCCTAGCAGCCATGACAGGCATTAGTCAACCACAGACTCTCAAGTTAAAAGGGCATATAAAAAATGAGAATGTTACAGTGCTAGTAGACACTGGAAGCACTCACAACTTTCTTGATATAAGAGTGGCACAAAAACTCAAGTTGTTCGTACATCCAGTTCCAGACATGAAGGTGATGGTTGCAGATGGCAAGAAGATCGAAAAAGTTGGAAAGTGCCACAAGGTGAGACTTCAAATACAAGACTTTGAACTGGAATCAGAACTCTACACCTTACCATTGGGGGGAGTACACATCGTTTTGGGAGTCCAATGGTTACAAACATTGGGAACATATTCTGCCAATCATCAAAAACATTTCATCAAGTTTAAGTGGCAGGGAAAATTTTTAAGCTATATGGTTTTCATCCACCAAACACGCAAGTAGTTTCATCTCAGCATATGGAAAAACTCATTCAAAAAGGGGCATCAGCATACGTAATACAATGTCATCAGATGGAAGGAAAAGAGGAGGAACCAAATGAGTTCAAAAAGGAAATCCAAAAATTACTCCAGAAACATGAACACATATTTCAAGACTTACCCATGCAGCTACCACCAGAAAGGAGTATAGAACACATAATCGAGATTAAACCGGGGTCAAATCTTTTCAAGGTTAAACCATATAGGTATCCCCACCACCACAAAACATAAATAGAAAGGTTGGTTCAAGATCTACTGAATTGTGGTGTCATCACCAAGAGTAGAAGCCCTTATGCAGCTCCAGTCGTACTAGTATGGAAGAAGGATGGATCGTTTAGATTATGTATAGATTATAGAGGATTAAACAAAATAACAATTAAGAACAAGTTTCCAATCCCCTTCATCGATGACATGCTGGATGAACTTCATGACGCAAAATATTTTTCGAAACTCGATTTAAGGTCAGGGTACTATCAAATCAGGGTCAGATTAGAAGATATCTCAAAGACTGCTTTCCAAACTCATGAAGGACATTATGAATTCAAAGTAATGCCTTTTGGGTTAACTAATGCCCCTGCCACATTCCAGGAAACTATGAATGAACTATTTCAACCATAACTAAGGAAATTTGTGTTAGTATTCTTCGATGACATCCTTATATATAGCAAGACATGGAAAGAACATTTGACGCATCTAGAAGAGGTTCTATCTCTTATGAAGGAAAACCAATTCTATGCAAAAAAGTCAAAATGCACATTTGGGAAGCAAGAAGTGGAGTATCTTGGTCATATAATCTCAAAGGAAGGAGTTAAGGTGGACCCAAAGAAGATCCAGGCGATGAAGGAGTGGCCTGAACCAAAGAATGTTTCAAAATTGTGAGGATTTTTGGGATTAACAGGTTACTATCGAAGGTTCATCAGGAACTATGCACACGTCACTGCCCCATTAACAAATCTCCTAAAAAGAAATTCTTTTCAATGGGATGATGAAGCAAGAAGATGATTTGAAACATTGAAACAAATTATGTCTTCAACTCTCGTTTTGGCAACACCTGATTTTGCAAAACCATTCGTAATCGAATGTGATGCTTCAGGGTTTGGGATAGGAGTTGTGCTAATGCAAGAAGGTCATCCAATCGCTTTTGAAAGTAGGAAGTTGAGCAAAAGAGAATACCTACAGTCTACATACAACAAGGAAATGCTTGCCATCATGCATGCATTAACTAAATGGTGACAATACCTTTTGGGAAGTAAATTCCTAATCCAAACAGATCATAATAGTCTACAACACTTATTACAGCAGAAGACATTAACAACTGAACAACAAAAGTATATAGAGAAAATCTCTACTTTCGATATGGAGATCCTACATAAAAAGGGGAAGGACAATGTAGTAGCTGATGCTTTATCAAGGAAAGATGAAGAGATACAAGTTTATGCCGTATCCATGGTGATCCCAGAATTTTTGGACGAAATTCGTAAGGAATATGCCAAGAATTCAGAGGTTTGCTCCATAATTAACAACATAAATCAGTATCCGAAGTTTGAATGGAAGAATGATCTCTTATGGTACAAAGGATGTATTTACTTAAGTTCCAATTCCAGTTTTAAGACCAAGGTGCTTAAAGAGTCACATGACTGCCCAACCGCTGGTCATGTAGGATTTTTTAAAACCTACTATAATGCAAGGAAATCATTCTTTTGGAAGGGTATGTATGCCGACATTCACAAGTATGTTGTAGATTGTGACATTTGTCAGTGGAATAAAACTGAGAATATCTCAAGTCCAGGGTTACTCCATCCATTACATATTCTAAATAGAAAATGGGAGGAAATTTCAATGGATTTCATTGAAGGTCTACCCATATCAGATGGAAAAGACAAAATACTAGTTGTGGTAGAGAGGCTAACCAAATATGCACATTTTGTTGGAATGAAGAAAACTGATTCGGGAAAAGAAACAGCCGAAGCTTTCTGTAAAAGTGTCTACAAATTACATGGTTTTCCGAAGATTATAGTAAGTGATAGGGATGCCAAGTTTAAAGGGAACTTTTGGAGAGAGTTTTGCAAGCAAATTGGAACGTCTCTTAACATGAGCTCAGCTTATCATCCCCAAATAGATGGACAGACAGAAGTTGTCAATAAATGTTTAGAAACCTACCTTCGTTGTTTTGTAATTGATAAGCAAAATAAATGGTTTCAATGGCTACATCTTACGGAATGGTGGTATAATTCTACTTATCATACATCTGCAAGAATGACACCATTTCAAGCCCTATATGGATATGAACCCCCAAAATGGAAGGATTTCATTACCAACCAAGCAAGGGTCGCATCAGTAAATGACCATTTAGAAGAAAACCAAAAGGTTGTCCAAGTACTTAAAGAGAATTTGAATACTGCTAGGAATAGAATGAGACAACAAGAAGATCGACACTGAACAGAATGAGAATTTGAAGTTGGAGATTGGGTATTCGTAAGACTACAACCCTATAAACAATTATCACTTAAACAAGGTGGAAAAAATAATTTGGCTCCACGTTTTTATGGCCCATATCAAATCAATAAGAAGATTAGTCAAGTGGCATATGCGTTGGAATTGCCAACTACAAGTCGCATCCACAATGTTTTTCATGTTTCATGTTTGAAAAAGATGATAGGTCAACACCAGAAGGCACAAACAATACTTCCCTTGTTAGATGAAGGAGGAAGAATCATATTCGAGCCAGAATCTATCATTGCTACTAGAGAGAAGAGATTAAGAACGCGAGTCATTAAAGAATACCTCATAAAATGGAAAAATATTCCCGAAGAAGATGCAACATGGGAATCAGAACAATTTCGACAGTTACATCCCTCATTACCATTGCTTTGAGGACAAAGCTCTTTAAAAGGGAGTGGCAATGCTATGAATATTAAATATTGTACTAAACTAATTAGTAAATTATTAATTAGTTTAATTGAAGGGACGTAACCCTTCTTAAGAATGCTCAAACTTTATAAAAGGCGATCTCTTGTAAAGCGTTAAGCATCTTATCAATTCAATAATATATCTTTGTATTCAATATGGATCTCGTGTCCTAGTTTTTCTGTTGCCGAAAATTAATCAATGGTATAAATGAAAGATTTAAGAAATACTTATTTCATTTTTGTTCTATTTTATTAATTTGAATAATTCTATTCAAGATTTTATTTTTAATTGATTTCATTAATTCGAATTATTCATTTTAATTGATTTTATTAACTTGAAAAAGAATTGAAGAGATTGACTTTATTTATATTAAATTTGATTAATTTTATTATTAAGAAAAATTATTATTTATTCAAAAGATTTTATTGTTTTAAATCATTCTATTAAAGATTCTATTTAATTGATTTCATTATTTTGAGAAAGAATTGAAATAGGTCATTAATAAAAGAATTGTTTTTCTTTTATTATTATTCAAGATTTTACTTTAATTAATTTTATTATTCATTTAAATTATTTTATGAAGAGGAAATTTAAAATAGATTATACTTTTAGTAAAAAGAATCATCTTTTAATTTAATATTAACATAGGAAAATAAAGAAAAGTAGAAAGCAATAAGTCTAACTAAAAGATTGTTAAGTAAACTAAATGAGAACCAAAAGAGAAGCAAAACTCTTCTACACCTAACTCTTGTTTGAGAATATTGGAAATTAAAATATTAAATTAAATTAAATATGTGCATGGATAGACACATGGCACACAGGCTTTTGCTATATAATGAGGGAGGAGAAGGAGAGAAAGGGATATCTCTTGCTCCCTAATGTTGGATGGTCATCATAATCTCAGATTATGTTATGATCCTTGCAGTTGGGATTAGCTAGAACGGAGATTGGGAGATCCTTTCGGGAGGCTAGCTTGTGTGTTCTTACGACCCAATAAGCTCGGGGGTTCGTGGTGAAGGAGACTAACCCTGATACGATAGGGAGGTCAACCGAGGGGTCACTCGATACTTTGTCAGAAAATTGGATTGGATCGCGCGGAAACCACTTCGAAGACTCCATTGATTTGCTGGATCAACCGTCGAAAACAAGTTTGAAGTATTTAGTTTATTTATTTTGCTAACTCTTGTTATTAAACGAATGCATTTGGATATATAGTTTTATTTATTGACATTAATGTACTACAATAGATAGAACTAGATCTGTGGCCTTTATATCTTCTTCTGGAAAAAAAATCGTACTGGAATTTTTGAAATTAATTATACTTATATGTTCAAATTCCGTGGAAGTCTTTCATTTTGGGGAACCCGAAATGGGGGTCCCTACAGAGAGCCTCTCACTCACAACCATGGACAGTCGTCCTTCACCTTCACATTTTTCAATACTCACGCCCAACACTCACACTCAACTCGGTGGCTGGCAATCTCAGTTCCTGTCAGCCTCTTACAACGGTGGCTAGCGATCTCAGTTCCTCTCAGCCTCTTACAATAGTGGCTCTGATACCAACTTGAAATTAGAGAGAGCAGACATTGTAACATACAAAACTGAATTATAATAGACTATCTTTTACAATACATGGAGACTCCAATATATAGAGTCGAGAGAGTTGTGATGAGATCTAACTTATTCTAAATATAGTCAAGAGAGGTTGAGAGAATATCTCAACCACACAGCACATTAGGTAGAGAATCTCCAACACATCATCAAGAGATAAACATTATCTCTAACTCTTGATGATGTGTTGGAGATTCTCTACCTAATGTGCTGTGTGGTTGAGATATTCTCTCAACCTCTCTTGACAATATTTAAAACAAGTTAGATCTCATCAAAGCATTCTCGACTCGATATATTGGAGTCTCTATGTATTGTAAATGATAGTCTATTATAATAGAATTCAGTTTTGTATGTTACAATGTATGCTCTCTCTAATTTCAAGTACATTAAGCTAGATAGAATAACATAATATTGTGATATATATTTTAGAGAAACATATACATAAATATATCACAACTACACACTTACGAATTAACAAAGAATCATATCACAGCTACACATTTACGAATTAACAAAGAATCATTGAGCCTCTAAGTCAAATTAAAATTTAACTTATTCATAAGATTAAGGGTTTAGAGGAGATAAGATTTTTTTAATGTCAAAATTTCCACATATGATAGCAAAGCAAAGGAAATCAAAATATAACTTTATTTTTCCAAACAATGATGAAAAATTAGAAATAAAACAAAATTCAATCCTTTGAAAGATAAATTTTAAAATCAAACCAAAAGATTTCAAATGAGTTAACAACATATTTCATAAAAACTTTAATTCAAATACCCTTACATCATTTAAAGAAGATGTGAGAGCAAGCTTTTCATGATATTTGTTCTACTACCCCATTTTCACTTCATTACATCTACTTTATTTCCCATTTTTATATATTCTTTTATAATTTTTAAAACAGACAAATTTAAAAATGATAAAAAAATAAAATAATAATATTTTTTATAAAATCAATATCAGAAGATTATGCCACAACCGTATGCATCAAATTGCATAATAATTAAAACACTGCTGAAATTAAAATATCCATCATTCTGAAATTGCAAAAAATAATGAATACAATGAACAATGAATACCATAAAGTAATCGAAATATTAAGCAGAAACTCTACGGTTACAAATAAATTTTGTGATGGAAAATAAACCATATGCTCACTATTTTCTCATAACATAAAAACAACACAGTAGCCAACTAAGTACGCTACATGAATCAGATGATACTAATAATTTATTAGGATTCCACCATATATCAAGTTCTGGCGAATATCACCCGACTATACCATATATCAAGTTCTGGCGAATATAAAAAACAAAATTTTCCAAGAAAAATCAAATGGAGCCATCGCAACTCCAGCATTGAAAATAATTGTGCAGCCGATTGACATAATAATATTAGCTACGCCCTAATACCATACTGCATCCATTGCAGTGGAAGCACGAAGTAGTTCTTTCATTAACTTCACTTGTTTTTGCCGCTGCAGATTATCAACCGGTGCGTCCTTGAGCGGATCCAACGCTAAATTGCTTTCTAGACTATGGGGCTTGCTTCAGCCTTAACCGGTGCAGAATATCATCAGCCCTTGCGTCCTTACCACTCTCGTAAGGCCATCCATAATATCCTGTATTGGAAAACAAACGAAAAAAATAGTTAGAATCTGAAGCGATAACGTCCAAGTAATAGCGGAAAAAATTAAGTTAATGTTATTTATCACCACCCAGGCTGCAAATGCCCGCACCATATCCATGTTCACTCCATTCGCCGAGATGCACCGGTAATCGGTTGCTAGAAGCTGGGGCAGGACCTGGGAAACCATTCTCATACCATTCATTGTTAAACGTCTGATTACTTGGGACTGATTGGGACCAGGAAGGCTGTACTGGATCTGACGCTAAATTTGTTTCTAGACTATGATCCCGTGGGCTTGAGTATGTGTATATGTACTCCTCATGTGAACGGCAAGGAGTAGGAGGACCCAGATCGAACCTGAAAATGCTTTTAGATGATGATGCACAGGGCTTGAGGATCCCTCCTCGGATGAACTGCAAGAAAGACGACCATGAGGATGCCGATCTAAAAGTGGTTCTTTAGTCTCTCCTGGGCCTGAGGATTTCTCTAAGTAGCTATTCTTAAGGTTACATGAAAGATCGCCCACGAGAAGAGGCAAGGTGGGATTGAAAATATGGCCTTCCAGTGGGGGCTTAGAGGCTTAGATGGGGAAGTATTTGAGTAGTACCGTGACGGGGAATACTTGCCTGGGCCAGGCAAGTTCTCAGCCTTGAAAAATGACTTCAGGACTCTTCCCAATAGAAACCAACTCTTATACAAATAGCATATAAACTAAGTAGAAAGATTGAGAAAACATCCAACATCATAAAATCCATATTTCTAACAAAGATGCTTCACATTAGAGGATTCAAGGGTTATATTTATACACTCTGGTGTCAGAACGTTGTAACCTTAATTGAGTTGTGATCTTACTTGAGTTGGGTTAGGTTAAGTTACCTTATAATTGCAACCTTAACCGTTTATCTTGGATACCATAGTCAAAATAAGGGGAAAGCTTTGATATGTATTCCATGGAAAAAAAATTATATTTATATAAAATAATAAAATTAAACTATCATAGATATACCATAAATATAGTAATGGTAAATATTGAAAAGACATTGATTTATTGCATCGACAATAACAAAATGTATTTAGAGTAGAGATAGAGGTGTCAAGTTTGTAGCATTAATGAGTTTAGTTAGAATCTTTCCTTAGTTCTCATACAAAATTTGTAGCTTTAATGAGTAACTAACTAATTCGAAGATATACTCATTGTTGAGAACTTTGACCATGGAACTTTACTCTTAAGTGTTTTGGCCCATTTTAAAACAAATCAATAGAATAAGGGATAACTTTACTTGACACCACAAGAGAAACCAACTATAAAGGTTGAGTTTTCCACTTATTAACTCCGAGAAATTTATTTGACACTACAAGAGAAAGCCAAGTTAGAAAGGTTGAGTTTGTCCACTTATTAACTCCCTAAAATAAGGGAGAATTTTATATGACACGACAAGAGAAACCCATTAATTAGTAGATATATTAATTGTTTAGTTAAACTTCTTCATTGATGGGAACTTTGACCATGGATTTTTCCCTTTAAGGGTTTTGACCCATTTTAAGAAAAATCAATACAAAAAACTAATAATGTAAGGGAGAAATTGTCCACTTATTAACTCCCTCTTAAAAGTAATTATCCAAGGAGTAGTTTAAATAGGTGTAGTTTAAATATTCTAGGTTTTCAACCTTTTTGAGGGTGTTGAATCTATTTATGAAGTCAAAAACACAATTTAAACACTTCTAAATTTGGATTTTACCAAAAACGTTTTCACTCTACCAAAACCCACCTTAAAGTCCAAAACTTAGAATAAAATACTACTAAGTTTAAATATTTTACATTTTTTACTTTTTTGGGTAAATTTTCTGGTTTGTTTTATTTAGTGAATGCCATATAAAAATTAAAATAATAGAAAAATATAAATAAAACCATTATAATTATTGATCATTTAGCTTATGGGTACCTGCACGGTACCCAAAAAAGCCGCAATAGAAGCGCGGAAAAAAACATGGGCGCACACGTGCATTCAAACACGCGTAGGCACCCCTGCTTCAGCAATGCTGAACATCCATGTGGTTGAGTTGACTTGGACAAAGGGTCTGCCCACGCGTTAATAACATGTGCGTGTGCCTAGAGACTTTAGAGCTTAGGATTAGGTGGCTTAGGTATTACACTCAAGGAGCTATTCAAGGACAGGTTTGCACCTCGAGAGATTTGATCCCTCTGGGTGCTTGATCGAGCCTAGGATTTGGATCTAGGCTGGTGTAATTAAAAGTCAAGATACAAAGAATGAAGAAGTGACCAGCTTTGTAATGCAAGCATTTTTTTAATGAAATTTGATTTCATCACAATGTAAATGGGTAGAGGTGCATGTTGTATTTCTAGATACCGGATTAAAACTTTGAGGGAGGTTGATGATGATCCTAAGTCAATTTTAAAAGGGGATTGTTAGGATAAACTTAACTAGGTCAAAGAATCAATGAAACTTGACTCAATAAAAGGGTTAGAGATGTATCTAATGTTGATGGTTTAAGAACCCATAGTTTTATGTGTCCCATGGTATTTTCCCATAATATTGCATTTGAGGAATTCTACTTAAAAATTAAAAACTTGAGTAACTCCTTTATAAAATGATTGAGAATGCACTCTAATGGTTGTAATAACAGGATTGTCCGATGCCTCAGCCATGGCAACCCGGCCATAAGTAAGTATGTCCAGTCCGACCATGTCTTGTGTGCACGCTTGCTTATTATGTGCTTTATGTGTGTATTCCCTAACATATTTTCAATTAGACATATTTTCCAATGGGATAGGTCAGTTGTCTATTTCTTATTGGATCTCATTAATGAGATTAACATGCGTATACATTTACAGTTGGAACATTTACAAATATATATTGTTTCGTTCAAGTATGTGATGAGATGGCAATGGAATGAACCTACCGTGTCCGTGTCCATTGAAGTTTCGTTTATCTATTCCCAACCTGGTAGTGCTGGAAATGCACCGTACATTGTTTCTTTAGAGGTAACTAGTGCAAACAAATTGTCTAAAAATGTCCAGAGCCAAATTGTTTGTTAAATTATTATAATAATTTAGCTGACATGGGTGCTTTGTAATATTTGATTTTATTGTTGTGCCGTAATCATAATCTCCAAAAGATGCATGCAATCACAAGTACGCCATTGTTACTTGTTCATGCAACATGAAGGCACTCCATTGCTTCATATGTAATTTACTAACTTCAATAATTTAGTTACCTGTTTTACAGGTCTTGTCTAACTTTTTTGGAATTGAAAACAAATGGCCTGGGAAAGAGACTTTACAATTAGCAGAAGAAGAACAAGTACTTGAATCAGCCCGGGGGAATATAAAAACAAATGCATTAGTTATGATACCAGAGGAATATGAAAACAGAAGGTGTTACAAGTAGTAGAGGATGAAGAGAAGGTGCTTGAATCGGCCATGGTGAGAGTCTTTTTTAAAGAAGTTGTTGGTTTGACAGTGAGTTGTCGTTTGCAAGAAAACACTTTCACTAGCGATGATTCAAACATCTGCTCTTAATCTTTTGGTACTTGTAACACCTCCTAAATAGCTAATGCATTTGTTTTCATATCCATCCACGCTGATTCATGTTCTTGTTATTCTTCTGCTACCAAGCTATAACAACTCCTTCCCAAGGCCATTAGTTTTCAATTCTTAAAAAATTATACAAGGCCGTATGATAAAAGAGCTAACTAAATTATTGAAGTAAATTAAAGAAGCAATGGAGCGCCTTACTGTTGCATGGACATGTAATAGTGGCGTTCCTTCTCTGCACGCGCCTTTTGGAGAATACGATTAAAGCACAACAATAAAGTCAAATACAGAGAACCCATGTCGGCCAAAATATTACAATAAAGCAAACAGAACTGACTCGTAAAAAGCTGTTTATTCCATGCTGTAGTTTCTGGCTAGGCATTGCATTTTATCTTAGTGATTTCTAATCTTCTCCTACCATTGTCAAATAATTTAAAGCTACATATGGTCGATATCCTCGTTCGACAGATTTTCCATTTAAAAATATAGCCCAATAATAAAATGAAATCACTCACATAATGCTCAACCGACAGGATTATTTGTGAAATCAAAATATTAATCAATGCACAATGGCCCCCAACATAAACACACCATCCCGATTCGCCATCGTTGGATTTCATCTTATTGGAATGCAAAATGTACATACTAAGATTTTAGTTGGTTTCAATTATTTCTTGATGAGAGCAGCGATAATACAAGTGACATATCAAGATGGATCAATCATCCTTTTTTCCAAGCACCCGCTTGATCTGCTCCGATCTTCTGCCCGACGAGGTTTCTTACAAAGCTTCTTTCGACATTCGACTTCATCTTCCCAAACCTCTACGCATGGTGGATCTAGTCCTTGAAGTGTACTACTCTTGCGGCATGCAACACACTCGGCTGGAGGCTGTTGGAAATATCATTAGTAATGAGTTAATAGCATATCAGATTTAAGCGGCTATGTCAGACCCCAGTTGGTCATTTTTGTGAGTCTGCAATGTCTGACAGTCAGTCAGTTTGCAGCGCCTGTTCTGGATAAGGTAAAGCTGAATCTTACATTGAACCCAGAATCATACCTCATTGTAATTCTGTCATGGAATCTGAAGAAAGTGGAAGTACCTTCCGGCTGGGAACATAAGTCTGTAAAATGTGGTCTTCCTCATCATCCGCAATACCTGGAACTTCCCAACAAGCATTCATCTGGTCCTCTTCCTCTTCTGAGTACCTACCTTCCTGTTGCACTCGAGAAAAAAACAAAAAAAAAGAATATAAAAAACATGAGTCTCTGGAACATGAGGAGCACAGTCCGCCGTCCAAATGAATTGCACATCCTAGTTAGTATTTAAGTAGCGGCTCTTGTAGGCTCTTGTATTCGGCAAGATCATATTTCTTAAGTAGAAATTAATTGAAGAGTTTATTGCAACCATGTAACTTCGAGGATAAGCTAAACCTAAGTTTTTGTAAAAATAGATATCTCCCAGGGAAGATTAAATAGAGATGAAAGAGTGAGAGGAGTGAAGAAGAGAAAAGTGAAAAGCCCGTGAAGTGTTTGAAGAGCCCAACCCAAGCTCTCTGTAAGAAGTGAAAGTTTGAAGTAAATCTCATCTCAAGTAAATCAAATCAAGAATTCTCAAGTATTTTACGGTGGTGAATGCCCTAGTTTAACACGCAGTAAGTTTCATGTTTTAAGACAAAGGTTATTTAAGTTGTGTTGTTGGCACTTAGATAGGCATACAAAGTTAACCGCGCAGTTAATCTTTGTAAAAGTGAAAAGTGTGTGCAAAAGTAATTTGTATGAACTGCACAAAGTCAAGTTCCACAAAGTTAGAGAAGTGCATAATTCATGCAAAGTAAAGTATTGGGCAAAGTTAAGAGTAGTGGATTTGTGCAAAGTTGAATTGGGTAGTTGAAAAGTAGAATCGCCACCTAGTTAATCTGCCCCACAGTAAAAGGTTGAATCTCCCAGTTAATCTACTTGCGATAAAAGGGTAAAGGTGAATTGCACATGTAATCTCCCAGCGATCATTTTGTAATAAAGTGTTTTTATAAAGTGGATGAAAATTAAAGTTAAACATTTGCTAGGTCTAGCGCATGTCCTTAACAAAGAAAAAGAAATATTCATGTATCGCACAGTGAATTTTTAAATTGACTGCGAGTGCCCCTTTTCCCTTCATCTCGTATTAGACCCTAGTTTACGGAAAATAGAATTTGTATTTACAAAAGGGAAAAGTGATTAAGTATGGCTTCCACTTCGGGTAATATGCAAACCCCAATATTTTTTGGTAAAAATTATGAATATTGGTCTCTAAAAATGAAGGCTTTGTTTAGAGGTCAAAATGTATGGGACATAGTCCAGAATGGTTCTGTAAAACCAGGAAATGTAGCAGCATACAATAATCTCACACAAGCTGAGAACAATGTCTTGAGCGAACATAGGAAGAAAGATTGAAAGACCCTGTTCCACATACATCAAGCAACACATGAATCAATACTCCCAAGAGTAGCAGCAACGCAATCAGCAAAGAAAGCGTAGGACACACTCAAAACTGCCTATCAAGGTTTGGACAAGGTAAAGACTGCTAAACTTCAGATTCTGAGAAGAGATTTTGAATCACTGTCAATGAAAAACACAAAGTCAGTAGACTCATTTTATACTCGTGTTATTGGTCTCGTTAATCAAATAAAGTCTCATGGAGAAACTCTAACTGCTCAAAGAGTTGTTGAAAAGGTTCTTAGAGTTCTGCCACAAAAATTTGAATCTTTGGTTGTAACCTTGGAGGAAAACAAAGATCTGTCAACATTTTACTATTGATGTGTTGCAAGCCTCATTACTCAATCATGAACATAGAATCAGCAGTTCAGATACATCGCTAGAAGGTGTATTCATATCACAGTCATCCATAAGCTGTGGAAGAGGCAGAGGAATATCAAACTCTAGAGGCAGAGGACAAAGTTCATCCAAAGGAGGTCGTAGCAACAACCCTACGCATGTCACTCGTAGAGGCCAGAATCAGACCCCCAATCAACCAAGTGGACAAAGGTATGATAAATCAAAAATTCAATGTCATTATTGCAAGAAGTATGGACACTTCACATATGAATGCAGGAAGAAGCAGTATGACCAAGGAAAGCAAGGTGAAGCGTAGTCAAGCAGCAACAACAGCACTCCGAACAGCTCACTGATCTTAGCATGCGCATCTCCACTGGAATGCAATGTTGTCTAAGAAAGTCCAAATGACATATGGTATTTAGAATCAAGCTGTAACAATCATATGACTAGTAATTTAAGTTTATTTTTCAGTCTAGATAAATCAGTTCAAACTGATGTAACACTTGGAAACAATATTCGAGTTACTGTTTTGGGAAAGGGTACTGTTACTATTCTAACAAAACAGGGGGAGCAGAAATTCATGCCTGATGTTTATTATGTTCAAGGTTTGAAGCATAACCTGATGAGCATATGACAGTTGTTGGAAAAAGGTTACATAGTTCACATGGTAGGGAAGCACTGTGTGATCAAGGACATATATCCCAGTAATCAGTTAATTGCTGAAGTGCAAATGACAAGCAACCGCTTGTTTCCTTTGAGGATAAGACCCATCATAAGAGGAAAAACAACTAAAGTTGTTCATGAAAGACAAAATGAAAATTTTGGATCTGCGTTCAGCGCAGAGAGCAAAGGAGTAGAAATTCATTGCGCAGAGGAAAAGAAGGACAACACAATGTAAGCAATGTTTCAAATAGAAATGAAGGATGAATCCTGGTTATGGCATTTCAGATTTGGACATTTGAATTTTGGTGGATTGAAGCTACTGCACACAAAGGACATGGTGAAAGGATTGCCATTGATCGAAAGACCAGAGAGAATTTGTGAAGTCTGTATTTTTTCCAAACAACACAGAGAGACTTTTCCAGTCAGAAAGTCATACAAAGTTCATGCACCACTTGAAATTTTGCACTCTGATATTTGCGGATCGATGCAAAAACCGTCCATGGGAGAATGCACTTATTTTCTCACATTCATAGATGATTTCACAAGAAAAACATGGTTCTATTTTCTAAAACATAAATCTGATGCATTTAGTTGTTTTCAGCAGTTCAAGGCACTTGTGGAGAAGCAAAGTGGTTACAGTATCAAGATATTGAAAATAGATAGTGGTGGTGAGTATGTTTCGAATGATTTCTTAAACTTTTGCAAAAATCATGGCATACAGAAGCAGTTCACTGCGCGATATACACCACAGCAGAATGGTATCACAGAGAGGAAGAATAGAACCATTATGGAGATGGCACGTAGTATGTTGGAAACCACACATCTGTCAAAAGAATATTAGGCTAAAGCAGTGGCAACTGCAGTATACATCATGAATCGATGTCCGACGAAGAGTGTGAAGAACAAAGTTCCACAGGAAGCATGGACAGGTATGAAACATAGTGTTTCGCATTTGAAATTTTTTGGTTGTATACCCTATGCACATGTTCAAGATGATCTAAGAAGGAAATTAGACAAAAAGGGACAAAAATGTATTTTTATTAAATATTGTGAAGACAGAAAAGCATACAATTTGTATGATCCTATTGCAAGGAAAGTCATCATCAGTCACGATGTTCAGTTTGTGGAAAATAAAGCATGGGATGGAACTATGGAGAAGAAAGTGAAAATAGTGTCACATGTTGAACATGATGACAACGCTGAAGATGTGGATGAGACTCCGCATGTAAATCAGAATTGTGCAACCCCATCTACTCCAAGGATTGTGCAACATGCTCCAGCACAAGCAACTCAAACACAATGCCCAGCTCAAGCTACTCCAACAAGCACACCAAGTGCGCAACAAACTCCATCAAGTAGTTCGTGCAGTTCAACACCAGCAACTCCACCAAGGACAAGAAGTCTGTGCGAAATATATGATGTTGGTATACCTATATCATTTTCATGCTTTGCATTATTTTCTCAAGTTAATGATCCTCTAACATTTGAAGGAGCAGTTGAAGAGAAAGTTTGGGCGCAAGCCATGGATGAAGAAATAGAATGCATTGAGAAGAATCAAACATAGGAACTCGTTGATGTTCCTAAAGACAAGGATGTTATAAGCGTAAAATGGATTTACAAGACCAAGCAAGATGCTGAAGGAAATGTGCAGAAGCATAAGGCAAGATTGGTAGCAAGAGGATTCACTCAGCAGCCTCGCATAGACTTCAATGAAACCTTTGCACCTATACGCGAATGGACACTATCAAAATAGTCTTGGCCATCGCAGCACAAAAGACATGGCCTGTTTATCAAATGGATGTCAAGTCTGCATTTCTAAATGGTTATTTGGAGGAAGAAGTATATGTTGAGCAACCACAAGGCTATGAAGTTCCAGGCCAAGGACACAAAGTGTAGAGACTAAAAAAGGCACTGTATGGTTTGAAGCAAGCTCCCAGAGCTTGGTATAGTCGCATTGACTCATATCTCATTCCAAATGGATTTCACAAAAGTGAATGTGAGCCAACGCTGTATACAAAAATCAACCAGCAAGGTAACAAGCTAATAGTCTACTTGTATGTAGATGATTTAATATTTACTGGTGATTTTGTTATAGAAGAATTTAGAACAGTCATGGAGAGTGAATTCGAAATGACTAATTTGGGGCTTATGAAGTATTTTATGGGCATTAAAGTCTAGCAGACTGAAAATGGTATATTTATATCACAGTCAAAGTATGCAAGTGATGTCTTGAACAGGTTTAGGATGTTAAATTGCAAGACAACTCCAACACCAATGATAACAGGTTTGAAATTGAGCAAGGATGATGATGGATCCACTGTAGATCCTACACTGTTTAAAAGGCTCGTTGGAAGCCTTATGTATCTTACAGCAACAAGGCTAGACATCATGTATGGAGTCAGCCTAATCTCAAGATTCATCGAGTCACCAAAATAATCACATTGGCAAGCAGGTAAAAGAATTCCAAGGTATGTAAGTGGAACAAAAGACTTTGGTATTTTGTATTCAACCTCTGAAAATTTAAAACTCATTGGATACACTGACAACGATAATGGATGAAACATGGATGATAGGAAAAGCACATATGGGAATACATTTCATGTAGGAATAGGTGTTGTATCATGGGCTTCAAGGAAACAACCCATAGTAACTCTCTCTTCAGCAGAAGCAGAGTATGTTGCAGTTACAAGCACTACATGTCAAGTAGTTTGGATTTGCAGAATGTTAAGTGATTTGTCACAAAACCAGTAAAAACCCACAATCATTTACTGTGACAACAATTCAACTATCTCACTTTCAAAGAATCATGTGTTTCACAAGAGAACCAAGCACATCGACATAAGGTATCACTTCATCAGATAATTGATAAACAACAAGGAAATCTGTTTAGAATTTTGCAGGTCTGAAGATCAAGTTCCATACATATTTACAAAACCGTTGGCAAAGGACCTATTCCAATTTTTGCGAAGTTGTTTGGGAGTGTCAAGTTCTGCGTAGTGAGCTCTGTCATGAACATATCATGTTTCAGCTCTGAAATAATTTGTAATATTGTGTTTCTGTTTAATGATCCCCATCAGCTCATAATTAAGGGGGAGTGTTGGAAATATCATAATTAATGAGATGATAGCATATCAGATTTAAGCAACTCTGTCAGACCCCAGTCAGTCATTTTTGTCAATCCGCAATGTTTGACAGTCAGTCAGCTTGCAGCCAATCTCAGTCACGACAAGTTAGTATTTAAGTAGTCGCTCTTGTATTTGGCAAGATCAGATTTCTTAGGTAGAAATTAATTGTAGAGTTTATTGCAACCATGTAACTTTCAGGAGAAGCTAAACCTAAGTTTTTGTACGGAAGATTAAATAGAGATGAAAGAGTGAGAGGAGTGAAGAAGAGAAGAAGTGAAAAACCCGTGAAGTGTTTGAAGAGCCCAAGCTCTGTGTAAGAAGTGAAAGTTTGAAGTAAATCTCATCTCTCTGTATTGTGGCAAAGTTACTCTGTTTTACAGTGGTAAATATATAAGTTCTCAAGTTTCATGTATTCATTCTCAAGAATGTTTGTTTATGCATACCGCACATCTATTTCATATTTAGTTGTGTGAATGTTGTTTACATTTACGAGCAGTAAATAAAATCAAGAATTCTCAAGTATTTCACGGTGGTGAATGTCGTAGTTTATCATGCAGTAAGTTTTATGTTTTAAGAAAAGTGTGTGCAAAAGTAATTTGTATGAAGTGCCCAAAGTCAAGTTCCAGAGAAGTGCACAATTCATGCAAAGTAAAGTATTGCCCAAAGTTAAGAGTTGTGCATTTGGGCAAAGTTCAACTTTGCACAGTAAGAAAGTGGAAGTTAATCTGTGCTCACTAAAAGGTTGAATCGCGCAGCGCGGTAAAAGGGGATCATTTTGTAGTAAAGTGTTTTTATAAAGTGGAAGAAAATTAAAGTTAAACATTTGCTAGATCTAGGGCATGTCCTTAGCAAAGAAAAAGAAATATTCAATATGTATCGCCAAGTGAATTTTTAAATTGACTGCGGGTGCCCCTTTTGTCACGGCCCAAGATTCATGCACACCCGATTAGCGCACTTGGTCCGCGACAGGGTCCAAGAGCCCATATGGGCAAGTGTGCTTCGGCAGCGGCAACGAGAAACGACCCTTGCGGCAAGCGCCCACACTCACCACCGGAACGGCACCCGGGAGTGTGGCACACTTGAAGAAACGTGCCTTGGGGGTTGGCACACCCCTCGGCAAGATTTGCACCAAGGAACACTTGGGCAAGAACCCACAAGGCAAGTGGGGCATGTGGACAATGCGAGGATGCAAGAACATGCAAGGCACGGGTGCTTGACCCACTTAGAACATGGACAAGCAACCCACGGTGTGAACCAAGCGGGCATTGGCAGTGGCTCGTTTTAGAAGCAAACGAAGGCCAGCTCGTGATGGGAGAAAAGCCAGCTCGGGTTGGGAGACAGGCCAGCTCGTTTTGGGAGGAAATCTGGCTTGGGTTGGGAGACAGGCCAGCTCGTTTTGGGAGGAAATCTGGCTCGGGTTGGGAGACAAGCCAGCTCGTCATGGGAGATTTTCCAGCTCGCAATGGGAGCACGCCTAGCTCGGGATGGGAGAAAGTTAGCTCGTGATGGGAGCAAGCCGACTAGCTCGTGATGGGAGCACGCCGGATAGCTCGGGATGGAAGCATATAAAAGGAGTGCATTCATTTCGTTCAAAGGTAACCAAGGAGATTCGGCAAGAGAGAACAAGCGAAGCGAGGAGTCTGATTTTGGTTCATCAGGAAGGCTGGGCGTCTAAGGCAGAGACAGTCTTTTACATGTTGTAACTCTTTGTAATTCGTTGGTGTAGCAACCTGTTGGGTGTGCACCAGGAGCTCTGCCAGATGGGCAACTCCACTCTGATGTAATCTCTTCCATATATATATAACGTTTAAGGGCTCTGCCAGTTGGGCAACCCTCCCACTTATCTCTTGTGTATCTTTGCTTTGTTCATTGCTGTGTATGTTAAAATTGTTGAACATTTAAGTGTGCCGGCAAGGCGAATAAGTAGAAGTGTAACAAGACTAAGTGTAAAACGTTTCGCAGAGAAGTGTGAAACGTTAGGTTATTCCGCAGGTAATTGGAGGCGTAGTCTGTAGGTGCGAAGGTTGAGTTGGCCAAGCCCTCAACCGACGTCCTAGCAGTGCCGCACGTCACCCTTGGGTTCACTAAGTCTGCTGCCCAAGTGTGGCCGTGACAGGTGGTATCAGAGCAGGTTTTTGCAGCAGGGTTGCGGAACAGCTCGTCGCTACGGCTTGCGAAACAGGTGGAAAACGAAGAGCCCAGGTGCAAGGGTTCAGTAGGGCAGCAAATCGAGCAAGGGTTTGTGCTCTCTTCCGCAGGAGTGGAAAAACGAAGGTTAGCCGAGCCAAGGGTTAGCTTTCGAAAAACAAGGGTTTTGACAGGAATTGAGCTCGCATCAGAAGATTGGCTCGTGTTGGAAGACTGGCTCGTGTTGGAAGACAGGCAGTCCAGCTCGTGTTGGGAGGAAATTCAGCTCGCGTTGGAAGCAAATCCAGCTCGCGTTGGGAGAACCTCCAGCTCGTGTTGGGAGCAAATCCAGCTCGCGTCGGGAGCAAAGCTAGCTCGTGTTGGGAGCAAAGCCAGCTCGTGTTGGGAGCCAGTCCGGTAGCTCGCTGCAGTGCGCCCTAGCTCGTGTTGGGAGCTAAGCAGGCAGCTCGTCTTGGAAGCTCGTTTTAGCTTGTGTTGGGAGCTAGAAACGCCCAGAAAGGCTTTCAAGGGTACGTTTGGCAGAAAACGTGCGTTTGTGCAAATATTGGACTTTGTGCGAAGGTGGGAGTTGAGTCGAGCAAGGACTTAACATCCAAATAGAACCAAGTGGTTTCAGAAACGTTGGTCAGATGGGAGAGTTCGAGATGCAGGAAACCCTCGTTCAAAATTTGTTGCAGGTGTTGGCACCATTTGTAAACAAACAAGAAGGTGGTTCAAGCAAGGAACAAACCCAAGACTCAGCGGAAGGGGCATTCGAAGCAGTAGGTGCATGCTGCGAACGATTGTCTGATGCGTTGGAAGAAACAGCAAAATGTATGCGAGAAATGGGACAAGTTCTTGGTAGAACAACCCAAAGGCATGCTGAGCAAGAACGGTTGTTGCAAGAACTTGCTAGACAGGCAGCTGAAGAAAAGGCTAGGACTGAAGCAAGGGAAAAGGTTCAAGGCAAGACGAACCGCAAGCAGTCGAATCAACCGAAGGTAAAGAAGGTTAAGTGCTATATCTGCGGAAGGGACCACTATGTGAAAGATTGCCCACATAGGCCATTTCCAGATGCGCAGGAGGGTCCAACCGCACATTTTGTAGCGATGAGGGTGTTTGAGGCACCTCAGCAAGAAGACGAAGTTGTGAAAGCTATGAAGGCAGTGGAAGCTTGTCTTAGCAAAACAGCGAGGGGTCGCGGAAAAGAACTAGGCGAAGTGTAGCAAGGTCTAGACTTTGTTGAAACAACAGTTAGTGGGCTGAAAGTTTCTGCATTGATAGACACGGGAGCTTCGCACAGTTTGATAAGCAGCAGGACTGCGTTATCATTGCACAGTGGGATGGAATTCAGTCATGCGAAGTTCAAAGCAGCGAATTCTGGGATCCGAGATGTGACAGGGAAGATAACAGCAGCCCCAATTCGAGTAGGAAGATGGCACGGCAGGATGGACTTGAAAGTTGTTCCGTTAGACGATCATTCGATGATCTTAGGACAAGACTTTCTGCGGTTAGCCAAGGCAGCGCCAATTCCTCACGCAGGTTGTTTGGTGTTTATGGAAGAGTCTGGAACATGGAGTTTACCAATGACGCAGAAGAGCAAGTTAGGACGCAGGGCACGGGTGTCTTCGGTTCAGATTTTCGAAGACCCTAGCTTGTGCAAGGACTTGCCTAAGCATTGCAGCGGTAAAAAGACAGTTTCAGTAGCCAAAACAAACACAACAGCCAAGGATGTTAGCCAAGTCAAGTTGGACAGGTTAGCAGCACTAGAGAAATGCTTGGGTTCGGTCCAGGAGCACAATGAAGCCTTAAGCAATCCGGTTGTGTCTTCGAGACAGCGTGATGGCAAGCAAGTGGTTGCGATGCCAACACCAATGAAGCATAGCGAATGTAGCACGTCAGGGGTGTCGCACGGTGAGGACACTTCAGTCAAACCAGAACAGCACAAGGAAGTGTTGGGTGAGACAACCAAACAGATTTTGGAGCAAGTTGCGGATGGAGCAGAAACCAAGGAAGATGTGCCCTTACGCGATGCGGAGGACATTGTGGCATTCTGCGTTCATGCCATAGGCATTCCAGAATCCAAGTTGACAGAAGAAAGGTTGCAGCAAGTTGGTTGTAATCCAAAAGAGTTAGAAGCGGTGCTTGCTCACTTGGAAAGTAAGCGACTGTTGGAACCAGCGAATGAAGAAATGACTAAGCAAGTCGAGGCCAAGGAAGGAATTCTTCAAGAGAAAGCGTCATTGGCATGCTTGGAGGAGTCAAGGCACATTGAAACGTGTGAGGACAAGGAAGGCAAGCCATTCAAAAGGTTAAGTAAGGGAGCAAAGAAGCGGGCCAAGTTACGGTCGCAGCAAGCGAAGGCAGAGAAGTTGTCTTCCGTTGACTCTCATGACAGCCCAAAAGTAGCGGATGATACTTGGACTGCGGATGGTGCGAGTTTTGAAGAGTATTGGGCTCGATTCAAAGAGCTCAGTGTGAAAAACAAGGCAGTCAGGGATGAGTTCAAGCAGTTTAGTGAAGAAGATAGTTGCGGCGGTGATCTGTGGCACCGCCCATGTCTCTTCACATGATCCAGAGTTCCTGGGCTCACCATCTTTGGCGACGGTGGTGAGGCCCTAGTCACCTTTGGAAAGGTGGCCTAAAGACAAATTACGTTCGCCAAAGTGAAGTGCAAGAAGCTTGAGGACGCTGAAACGATGATGGAAAGGTGATTGCGGAATGGATGAAGTTTGTCTCAAGAGGGGCAGAACGATTGGACTAGCTACCCAATCAGGTCTTTCACGAGAAGTACAACAAATGGAAACATGACGGAAGCCACGGAGTACAGATTCGGATTAAGTGGTCAAGAAGCATGCCTGTGGGAAAGTCAGACGTTGTAGCTACAGCAGGTGGTACAAACGGATGGCATTGCCGGGACGGCAACAAGTTTAGTGGGGGAGGTTGTCACGGCCCAAGATTCATGCACACCCGATTAGCGCACTTGGTCCGCGACAGGGTCAAAGAGCCCATATGGGCAAGTGTACTTCGGCAGTGGCAACGAGAAACGACCCTTGCGGCAAGCGCCCACACTCACCACCGGAACGGCACCCGGGAGTGTGGCACACTTGAAGAAACGTGCCTTGGGGGTTGGCACACCCCTCGGCAAGATTTGCACCAAGGAACACTTGGGAAAGAACCCACAAGGCAAGTGGGGCATGTGGACAATGCGAGGATGCAAGAACATGCAAGGCACGGGTGCTTGACCCACTTAGAACATTGACAAGCAACCCACGGTGTAAACCAAGCGGGCATTGGCAGTGGCTCGTTTTAGAAGCAAACGAAGGCCAGCTCGTGATGGGAGAAAAGCCAGCTCGGGTTGGGAGACAGGCCAGCTCGTTTTGGGAGGAAATCTGGCTCGGGTTGGGAGACAGGCCAGCTCATTTTGGGAGGAAATCTGGCTCGGGTTGGGAGACAAGCCAGCTCGTCATGGGAGATTTTCCAGCTCGCGATGGGAGCACGCCTAGCTCGGGATGGGAGAAAGTTAGCTCGTGATGGGAGCAAGCCGACTAGCTCGTGATGGGAGCACGCCGGATAGCTCGGGATGGAAGCATATAAAAGGAGTGCATTCATTTCGTTCAAAGGTAACCAAGGAGATTCGGCAAGAGAGAACAAGAGAAGCGAGGAGTCTGATTTTGGTTCATCAGGAAGGCTGGGCGTCTAAGGCAGAGACAGTCTTTTACATGTTGTAACTCTTTGTAATTCGTTGGTGTAGCAACCTGTTGGGTGTGCACCAGGAGCTCTGCCAGATGGGCAACTCCACTCTAATGTAATCTCTTCCATATATATATAACGTTTAAGGGCTCTGCCAGTTTGGCAACCCTCCCACTTATCTCTTGTGTATCTTTGCTTTGTTCATTGCTGTGTATGTTAAAATTGTTGAACATTTAAGTGTGCCGGCAAGGCGAATAAGTAGAAGTGTAACAAGACTAAGTGTAAAACGTTTCGCAGAGAAGTCTGAAACGTTAGGTTATTCCGCAGGTAATTGGAGGCGTAGTCTGTAGGTGCGAAGGTTGAGTTGGCCAAGCCCTCAACCGACGTCCTAGCAGTGCCGCACGTCACCCTTGGGTTCACTAAGTCTGCTGCCCAAGTGTGGCCGTGACACCTTTTCCCTTCAGAGACCTCTAGTCTTATCTCAAAGGCCAACATCAATGGCTTTTCTAAGTTGCTGAAATCAGCCCATAGGAAAATAACAAAGACATTTAGAGATAAGGTGAATTTCTTATTTCATTGAGATTATATACACCAAGATATGATCGTTGGTTTCCAAGATTTGTCTTGAACTTCATGATAACTCTTCATAACCCCAATCCTAAAGCATCAGGTTTCTAATCATCGAAATTAGAAGTGGTGGTGTTTTGTAAGTATATACTTTTTTTTAAAGTGAGCTGAAATCAAGAAGTGATGAGCTTCCAAAAGCTGAACATTTCTTACTGGACAATCAAAACATGTGTCAAGTAAGTTAACAAGTCTTTTACTAAGAGATTAAATATTCTCTGAATTGGTGATTTTGGATCACAATGAATCAAGTGATAGTTTATTACTACCAAAAATATAAACACAAGTAGATGTCTTCTATCAAATGGTTAAGTTTTCTTTAAATTGATAATGTTTGTATGACCACAAATCACAAATCAAATGTAGATAAAGATCACAGTTTTCTTTAAATTGGTAGTGTTTATAATGATCACAAACTTATAGAAAAATTTGATGTCAAATAATAAATAGTAGTTTAGAATGACTACAAATCAATGATAGATGATAATTTATAACGACCACAAACCTAGTTATAAAAAATTTGATATTACGAATTAAAATGAATAGATATCCAAATAAATACTTTACCTCTAAACTCTTGATGATGCTCTATTATGATGACAAAGCCATTAAAATACTAAAATATTAGAAAACACTATACTAAAATATCAAAAAACCCTATCCAATTGCACCCTATATAACTCTCTTTCTTGTGATCTTTGGAAGAACAATCTATGCAAATAATAATCTTTTTCTATGTAGTACTTTATAAGTCCATGGAGGATCGTCAATCTAATCTTGAGAATTCACAATCACAATGCTGTTTACTTATGGGAGGTCACATATCAATTCCAAATGGAATGTGTTTTACAGACGGTATTACTGAAGGCGTTGCACTGATTTAGGGATACATACATCGATAATGCTATATAATTTACACTAGAGCTAAATAGAAAGATGGATATGAAAAACAGGTGATTCAACAATATTTATTGAAAGCTCATTGGATCTGGCCTTTTATCCCTCACCTCAAAGATGGTTATGAAAAACAGGTAATTCAACAATATCTATTCAAAGTTCATTGGATCTAGCCTTTTATCCCTCACCTCATTAGACACAGAGGAAAGTCATTCCTCCAAGGATTTTAGCAAATCCTAATACTCCTTAACAGTTGAAAGTCATGCCTCAAGAGTGTGGCAAGGACTACAATCCATTCCTTTAAACGGACAGTACACATATGTACTATTAGAAATTTTGCGGCCATGCGACTTTGTATCAAATCCATGCTAGCCATTGGAAGTCTGCCATCTTGTGTCCCAAAATTTTTAAATCCACTCACGGATCTCTACCTCGCAAGAATGACTTTTTAGCTGTAAGAAATTGTAGAGAGAGTAATAGCAGAGAAATTCTATTGAACAAATTCAATTTGAAGTCCTAAAGACATAAATCATGGGGCAAGTATTACATTGTGAAGAGAAAAGAAAATGATACTATTTTGTTTGGATTTGTGTTGGCGATGCTATTGATGTTACATCAACATCTAGTGAGAGGATTCATGGCTGGGATTCCTGGTTAGGTACTGCTGAACCACTGCTGCTGAAGGACTTTTTACCCACATCCATTGATTTCTTTAATCTCTGAACTGTACCAACAGATAGTGCCCAACAAGTAATTCGCCCTTCGAGGAATTGCCCACCAAGGATCATGGAGTTATCTAAACAAAAACTATCATATCTCCTTCATGCTTTCTGTATACCACTGTTGAAATCAACCCACACCACTGTATGCTTTCATGCTCTCTATATACCACTGTTGGAATCAACCCCAATGAAAATAGTAAAGAAAAATAGAGATAAACATAAATTGCATAGATTAAGTGTTTTTTGGATTTCAAGATGACTCTTTATATCTATCTATAATGAATATCTTTTGGACTCTAAGATGACTTTTCATATTCATCTATAATGAATATCTTTGGACTCTAAGATAACTCTTCATATTCACCTATAATGAATTTGTAAATATGGATAACTCTTCGCATTATTACTCACCTCTTGTTTGTAAATATGGATAAGTCTTTGGGTCAGCCAATTTAACAGAATGGTTAAATTATAAATTCATTTTTGATGAGTTCTGTTTGGCTTCTGGGATGGTAATCAGCAATGCAAAATCCTCCTTTCTGTATAATTGCAAAGATGAAGGGGTCATCGATTCCTTGAAAGTGGTGTTTCATTATGCCTTTGACCACATTAATACAAGTTTCAAGTATTTGGGTTACTACCTGAAAGCCAACCGTTACAAAGTCGAAGATTGGCGGTGGCTGCTCCAGAAAATCGACCGACGGATTAATGATGAGTTGGTGCGAAAAAATAACTCATGGATCTATATGGAGGGAACCATCTCAAATGCTCGATGCCAGAGGAGAGGAGGCCCGAGATTGAGAGGAGGATCCAAGAGCTTTATACTTAGGCTGGAATATTGTGGGAGCGAAGTATGGCAATATATGTCTTGATACATATACAATGAACAACGAATTATTGTGAAACAAACCAAGCAACACAAAAATCCTAGCATAGTTGGTCAATAATCCCATCACAATAG
Source organism: Larix kaempferi (assembly GCA_027924585.1). Taxonomy (NCBI): domain Eukaryota; kingdom Viridiplantae; phylum Streptophyta; class Pinopsida; order Pinales; family Pinaceae; genus Larix; species Larix kaempferi. Next base: position 15,413,181 of record BSBM01000229.1, on the reverse strand, counting down.
TTGCAAAGTAAATGTTTTGCACTCACATTGACTTTAAGCTAGATAAAATAAGATAATATTGTGATATATATTTTAGAGAAACATATATATAAATATATCACTACACATTTACTCATTAATAAAGAATTATATTACAACTACACATTTACCAATTAACAAAGAATTATATCACAACTATACATTTACAAATTAACAAATAATCATTGAGCCTCTAAGTCAAATTACAATTTAACTTATTTATAAGGAGATAAATTACAAATAATCTCTTCTTACCACATTTCCATTGTTTCTCTTTGATTAACACTACATTTCTTTTTCTTTTTGAAGTTGCGTTGTTGTAAACAACCCAACCTGTGGGGATAAATCTATGTAAATGAAACATTTTTCACTGGGATATTTTCATACATGGAAAATGGAGTGATGACCAAACTCAACTTTGTTATGATTGTGAATCATGCAAAGCTAGTGTTTTTCCAAAATTGAAGCATGGCTGGCATAAGTTTTTTTTAACATTGTGATTTTCATATTTCTTGTAGTGGTGTATGTTATTGGATGCGATGCATTAAAAAATGACTTATTAAGGGACAATTATGAGTATCATGGAAAAGTTAGGAAGATAAATTCCTAGTCTAGTAGGCTAGACCTTTTAGAGTCATTATATTTTTGTGTTAGATCAAACCCTCTTTTAGTTTTTAGGCCAATAAAATAGTTTTTATTTTTTGCATATTTCCTTTCGAGGTTTCTTTACAATTATGCTCTTGTATATTTACATCAATAAATAGTTATTTTATTTGTCTTCCCTTGGCATGTTGTACCTTGGCATGTTGTACCTTTTCATGGTTTGGATATATTTTTTAACATAAATTTTAATGATGCAAATCGGGGGATTGGAGCTATTTATGTTTTAAACAATAATATTTAGTCATTTGTTTGTATTGATCCTTACCAACTTTCGGTCTTTCATAAATCAAGTTTAACCCAATATATAGTTATCATGTTTATATGGCTTTCCTAAGATTCTCTACCGTACTTGTCTTTAAAATTCTTTGTATTTTTTTCTATGTATTTCTAGCCATTGTGTTGGAATGTTTATTTGCTAGTACGTAGTGATTATATTGCTAGGGTTGATTACTAATAGGTATTCATGTTGTACATTGTGAATTCTTTATAGATTGAACAAAACATGATCCCTCTACCAACAGGTCTTCAATGTGAGTATATTTAAATCAGCAAAGATAGTAAGTTCAATGGCAAGATTGTAAGGTTACAAGGGCTTGTTGGCCCGATTTTATGACCGAGGCCAACTAAAAGTGCAATTAAAATCCTAAGATGCAAATTAATCTAATCTATGATGCAATTTAAAAAAAAGCTGAAAAACAGAAAATTTAGTAGCTCCTAAACTGTAAACAACAGTTTAGTAGCTCCTAAAAATCCCATAGGTTCAACTACAAAATAAAATCGAAAATTGTAACTAATATATTCTAACTATCCTGATCAGGAGCAAACTTGAAAGTTGACATGTAAAAGAATAATTTCAGTTTAGTAGTTTATTTAAAAACAAAGTTTAAATAAACAATTAAACGTTTGAAGCACATCAATATCATAAGATTAAAAATAACCTTTTACATATTGTTTACACATCAAATTTGCAGTCATCTAACATGATCAATTGAGTAAAGAATATTAATTTATAAAAGAGCATAAGATCTCTCAGCAAACTTCTATTCAAATGTAAAAAATAAAATCTTACAGATCCCAATCAAGTACGAAGATGATTGCACAATCACTAATCTCTGGTCTCAAATTATGCCTGGGTAGAAACAACACAAGGCTTCCATCGATATCCAGAAATAGTAGCAGAGAAGATTACTGATTCTTCTTCTGGAATAAACATTACAGAAAAATGAATATCCATAGTTCCCAGGTAAAGACCTTCAGAAACTGCAGAGCTCTCTTCCCTCTGGCAGCGTCTCCCCTCCTATCAATAAACATAAAGATTTATAAACAGAAACAGAACTGAGAATAACAAAGTCCTCTCTATTTTGCTGAGAAACCCCCCTGTTCATAAATCAAACTATTGCTCCTTTTATAGTCTATGAGAGTTGGTGCTGAGACTTCAATGTCAACCTGAAACCATTGGACTCTCCTGAATGTTCTCGAATTCCACGAAGTGACCGCCATCTGCTTCGTCATATTTTAATGAATCTGGTTCCCTTTGATGAGTTCACCTTCCACGATGCTGCTTTGCGAATGATCCAGTTCCTTTATTCTAAAACAGGTAAAGTTATCTTTACACTTGTCAGAGTAATTATTCATTCTGTAGAAATTGATGCTTTCGGCGTCATAAACACGCAGCAAATGGAAGTATATTGACGCAGAGGCTTTATTCTTCCATGGGCACGGGTTTAATTTGTTTAACTCCTCCATCGCTTTAGAAATTCTTCTCTCCATAATCTTTTGAAACCTGCACTGAAAAAATACAAATAAAAATTGTGCAAATCAATATCAATCGAGAAAGGAAAACAATAGTTCATCCGTAATAAGAATCAAATTATTCTGAATAGTAAAACAATAAGATGGGTAAAGAAAATTCCCCTTCTTCGTAACAGCCTTCAGTTGGGTTAACCGGATCATGCATTAGTGAATAACTGCTCCTTATGCTGACCGTATACTTCTGTCTTTATCGTGGAATTGCAACAGAAGGACCATAAATATATCGCCAAAGTCAAGGTCAATTCGCTGCTTGCTTGAAATCTGGATGCCTATCATAAGGGTTAACGCAGTCTTGGAGATATTTCTGGAGCTGATTCGGCATAGTAATTTCTTTTATTTTATCATTGAACTATCGTTTATTCCCAATTTCATCTTGTTCTTCAATTTGGTGAAAAAGTGGAGATAAGAGTGGAGAACGTCAAACAACCTTTAATCTTTCAATGTATTGGTGTACATGGGCTCCTCGTTCTTAGGAATTATCTACAGTTTGTTGAGAATCTAATAATGAAGACTGCACTCTTCATCGGTGATATACAATTTTAACCAAAACAAACTTGAACAGATCATTCAACCAGGAGTGATTCCCTCCATTAATCTCTGAGATCTGGTATTGTTTTTATAGCACCGCCTGGGCATTTATTTACCAACTTATTAATCAATGTACATGGTTGTTCCCAAACAAACTCATAACCTGGCACTTTAAGATAACCGCAAAGCTGGAAGCTCGTAAAGCTGATCTCTTTGATGACGCGTGACTTACTCGAATTTACTTCATGGACAGAAGACCTTGGATTCCCCTCCTAATTCCCTTGGTGGCTCGCTTAACTCCCATTTGCTATGACACATAATCGTTTTTCTGCTGGCAGGTTAATGGCACATTAACGTACATGTATGCAATTTTGAGAATCTCGTGGCAACAACTCAGAAGTTAGGTCCTTATTGTTCTGCATTTTAACCTCTCCTTTTTTTTATTTTGTTATCCCTGTATTATCTACAAATGGCAAAATTCATTTAATCAAATTCGTCAGGTATCTTATGCAAATTTGTAAAATTTGTAATTCACGATGTTAAAAACTATGTCTGAAGATATTTGTAATTCCTGGTGATAATTTTTTTAATTATAATGTAACGCCATTCCGTTTACATTTGTAGCGGTCAAAATAACAAAAATGTATCCATTTTACGTAGGTCCATGCTCATCATTGAATTGGCATATTACCATTTTGTAATAGCATCCTTTCTCGTAAATCCTGCAACAAAATAAATTTATAATTAGACCATCTTCCAACCAATATGACATACATTTATTCCCTGCAAATTGGATTGATAAACTAACGATTTTGACAGAATGTAAATGTGCTGCGATTTCATTCGATCCATGTTAATAATATTATGGCATTGACCTTTAGCGAACCGGTGATGTAGTAATTCTTAGCCACTTAAATGTTTGAAATGCTAGTCTCGTAAAATTTAATGGAAAATTATACTACTCCATGAGCTTAACTCCATGCCACTTTATCTCTTGCATAAAAAATACAATATGAAGAAAGGCATGGAAATATTTTAATAAAATAATACACCAATGATAAAATAGAAGTATTCCATGTTACAAGATTATCTTAGACCAAGTTGAAAAGGTAGAGAAGTATTCCATGTTACAAGATTATCTTATTTGCACTTAAGTTAAGGAGTCATCCAAAATGAGAACCCTATGCAAATGTTGTTCAATCACTGGAAAACTTAGAGACCCACACGACAAGAATCATCCAAATGACCCAAATCCTTAAAGGTGAAAACCCAGTAAGAAAAACTAAAAGAAACTAAAGACTACATATTTACAAAAATACTAATGGGGCTGCCTTTATTTTTGCAAAATAAAGGGGGGTTGTTGGTGTGCCAACAGGTCTCTATTCATTTTTGGAGCCTGTGATACCCTTGGTTTTGGCTACCCTTGGTTTTGGCTTGGAATATATTAAATCAAAATATGTAAATGATGTAAATATTATAGTATGGATTCCTAGTATGATGTTGTTCGTGCATATGAAATTAAGTTGAATAGATATGCATTCAATATCATGCGAGTTGATGAAGTTGGTGGAGTTGCTAAAACTTAATGTTGGAATTAATAAATTTGGGAAAAAGTACAAAAAGCAGAAATCCAATTCATTGCTCCATGCAACGAAATGATGTTTCCCAAAAGCTCAAGTACAAATGTGACACCTCATTGTTTCCGTACGAACTGAGTGTTATATTTGCCTTAATGTCGAGGTGGCCGATAGATGAAGAACGTGCCAAATATTTGGTTTTCATGGAAAGGGATGCGATTACAGTAAATTAGTAAATGCGATAAGGATTGATGACAACACAATAAATGTGATGGATGGAACGGTCAGACACAAAATAAAATCAACAAAAGTAGTAAGATATTGGTTTTGGCGAAGTGCTGTTGGCATGAAAATCGACGCGAAGAATGATGACGTGTTGTGATAAGAACATGATATCAAGATACATAAGTAATATATCATATGTATAGGGGAAGCACATCAGAGATGAAAAGAAAGCATACTATAGAGAATATCAATGAAGAAGAAAGCATGAAGACATGGGGAGTCATCCTCGTGAGCAGTAAATGAAGCATAAGAAAGATGAAAGAAGAACCTATAATTGTGCAAGTTATGGCATCTATTTTCCATTGATGTCAAATGGGGATGGAAGCATGAAGCTGGAGAACATGATAGAAGAACATGAAATGAATATGAAGTGAACTAAGAAGAAACAACATGAAGCTGAAAAGCAAGAGCATGTAGCAGTAAATTTGTGGAAGAGCGTGAAGCAAATCATTGGAGAAATAGCATGAAGCCGAGAAGAAAGGGCATGCAACAACACGATAATAATGATCTTGAAGCATGCAGTCTACACAGAAGTAACATAAATCTAATGAAGCATTGGCAACAAAATGCATAGATGTCAAAGGTTCAAACTGATAAAGAACTCAGGGGGAGTACACACAGTGGGAGTACTGCGACAAACAAAGATGAAGCATGCAACCTAAAGAAGACGATTATGAATAGATTTATAAGGTGTTGACATCAATGCCAAATGTGGAATATTGTTGAAGTTTGGTTGTCATTGATGTCATCTTATAATGTCAAATAGGATGCCAACTGATTCAGTTTGAGTCATTGATGTCAATTGATGTCAAAGTGGATGCAACATTCCTATGGCAGTTTGAAGAAGTAAATGGAAGCCACTTTGAAGAAGTTTATCCGCAAGCAAGAAGAAGTATATGGATTCCCATATGAAGAAGTATATACAGAGTTGCATCCAGTCTAAAGAAGTATGTCAAGAGGTATATCATGCATATCCAGTTTGAAAAAGTATGTCCAGAGGTACATCATGATATCCATTTTGAAGAAGTACATAAGGAATACATCATGCATATCTAGTTTGAAGAAGTACATAAAAAATGTATCCTACATATGGTACATGCACAGACATTAGTGCACCAAGTCACACTTCTTCAAGGTAAAAGCCAAAAAGTTTGTTGGAGAAAGGTACAAGGGTGAAAGAAAGCCAAGAGAATATTCTAGAGTGCGCCAGTAGCATGGAACAAAAAATGGTTGAACAATTGTACAAATCCCGGAAAGCATGCAAGTCTCACCAATCGAAGAAATCTTTCAGTTAAGGAAGTGCACACATGTTCCAAGAAGGGTGTAGAAATTGAAGTCAGAATATGTGTAAATTTAATAGTCAATGATACAACAAGTGTGCAAGACCCACAAGTGATGGTAATACAAGGGTTAAAGTTCCACTAAGTCAAGGTTCATGTATGTGAAAATACCACAAACCAATGGTACATCAAGAGTGCAAGACTACACCGCTGGGGTGAAAGTCCCACTAAGTTGAGGACCATGTATGCATAAGATCAACAATAGATGACACATCAACAAAGCAAAAGATGACATGTGCCAGAAGAATAATCTGTGAAGCAAAGAAGAAGGAAAGCCACAACCAATTTGTGGACATACAATCCATGCAGGACATGTATAAATAAGGAAGCAAGTTGAATATTTGAAGTAAGCTTGATAGAAAGTATGAAGATATTGCAAGTGGAAGATATAGATTTATATTTGGGGTATCAAGGGCTCGAGGAACTAGAACAATAATGATCTAGCAGAGAGACAAGTGCGCACAAGCATAGGAATGGTATAGTTGATGGTGCACGGAATGATGCTATGAAGCTGTGATGGTTGTGCAAATACATAAAGGATACAAAAGGATGCGCAAGTGCATGATGATTGAATGACAATATCACAGAAAGCACGTAGACACTCACAGATGTTCTAAGATCGAAGCACAGAGACAGAACTAAAGTATATCGGAAGATACATAGAAGTTTGGCAGATGCATGAGAATAAAGTTGAAGTGTGCGAAGTAAATAAATTCTTCAGATGCACAAAAACATAGTAGCAATAGAATCAAGTATGCGCTTCATGATGAGGATGATCTAAGACAAGTGCATTAAATCAAAAGGATTAATCATATGTTGCACTACAAGTCACACATTTTTCTGAAAGAATGTGGCACTTAAACCAACCAAACACATCTTAGAGAGTGTGAAGTTCCATCTGATACTATTGTACCACATCATAACAGCTAGTCATCAATTGTTGCATAGTATCAATTGAGAGTGCATTTGTGCAGTAACATAATGACACAATAAATATGGGTGCAGACTGCAGTATTAGTTGAAGTAGCACACAGCACAAGAAGTGTGACATCAGTTAAAGTGAAGTATTGAGTGGAATGAGAAGTTGAGTGATGTATGAAGGGAAGTGACAACAATACGACTGCATAAAGAAGGTGCGCACAATGGAACGAACATTAGAATGTCTAAAGTGTGCGAGCATAAGAATTACATCAAGGAAATATGTTATTTTGTATATCTTGGTGGTAGGACAGGGCAAGGAGCAGTGGGTTGTAGCTTCCTTCCAGTTGGTGCTGGAGAATGTACAAAGAGTTGGTGCTTCCTTCAGGTCACTGCCTGTAAAACTAGGGGGTTGGTGCCTCCTTCCAGTCGGTGCCTATAAAACTAGGGGGTTGGTGCCTCCTTCCAATCGGTTCTGGTAAACAAAGGAAGTTAGTGCTTCCTCAAATGTAATATTTTTCTTTATAAAAGAGCATTCTGTGGTTTTCTCCTGTTTGGGTTTTCACGTAAAAATTCAGTGTGTTTATTGTTCATTGATTTGTGCATATGTGGATGAATGCTTTACTTGTGATGGATGCATAATTTATGATCAAGATTAAGTTTAGAAGAATCTATTAAAGAAGTTAAAATTGTTCATAACTACGTTAATACCGATTCAGCCCCCCACTTAGTAATAAATCAATTCCAACAAAACTCAAGCGTGTCTTGTGACTCTTGCACACACTTCCGAATTTGAGTGAGAATAGTATTGTAAAAAATGATAGTGTTGTCAATAAAGGAGAGAAGTAGAGTGTTCAGTAACTCTACCAAACTATTTTATCTAGCCATGTGATTAAAAATATTCACTCAAATGGAGAAGGGATTCTTACAACTCCACTCTTTTACAACCAAATTCAACCAAATTTATGCTTCTAGTTGCTCCTCACAATCATTAGGGTCTTTGTAATAACATTAATTCGTCTCTTCTCTGGATGTCATGGGAAGCACTCCTCAAGCAAAGAGTAAATGCACACCCTATCTCTGTAGATAAATTCTCAATCTTTGTCAAATAACTATGTCTACTTCAATATCATATGTATCTCTATGCATATACCTCTGGAATAAAAATATCATTTTTGTGGCTCTAATGGTATGACATACCATAGAGGAGATGATTTTGCTATCAAAACACATGTCAACGAATAAGACACAACAAGGAGTGAGTAAACTAGGAATTAGCTACCCAATTAACCTTGGACGAGTAGGAGCTCCAAAAGGGAAAATGATGGTGACATCAAGCTTGAGCGATGATGTCTCTCAAGATGTAGACCAAAGGACGAGGTAGGGAAGAAAACGATATTAATGAATCCTATATCAATTCATGGAACTAGAGGCATCTCCTGTTTTGTCACAAAACTTATGTTCTGTTGTATTTATCTCTCACACATGGTAAATTTCAAAGAAAGATGGCTTCCTTTATAGCTAAAGAGTATAATTCAAAGGTCAAACTCAAGCGATGGTATAGCATTTAATGTATTCCAACGATGGGGAGTCAGTGCATTATGAAATCTAATAACCCTTGAGTAAAAAATCTCCAAAAGCATTGAAATTTTTAGCTAAAGCTTCTAGAGGGGGCTTGTGGTTCAATTCTATAGAACATAATCTTCAAGTACTAGTTGCCTTGCAAATAACCCGAGATTGGAAATAACAAAGTAATAAACCTGAATTCGACATTCCATGTCTCTAATGGAGAAGAACTATTATAAAAGCAATTGTACCTCTCTCACCCCACCACTATCTAACGAGTAACACTCCACATTGAAACTCTACATTTTGGTAGAATTTCAATGCACAACAACTCATAGATTTACAAAGTCAATATAGAGATAACAACTTGGCACTCCTTCTAGCTACTATGTGGATTCCTTGTCTTTCAGTTCAAGCTTTAATGCTTGTTCAAGCATGTCACATTCAAAATTGCAAAGGAGAGCCTCAACAACTTGTCAGAATTTTACACATAATAGTTGATGGAAACTATGATTTGGGAATCCACTTCAAGAATTTTGTAGAAAAACAATTGGGCACCTCGTACACCTATGTCAATACCATGGGCATGAAGGCCTATCCCTTCCAAATACTCTTGAAGAAATAAACTGGAAAATGAAATTGATATCACTCGTGCAATTTGCACTACTACAAGTAGGGGTCTTTTGAGACGTTAATTTAAGACATTTGTCTCTAACATCTCAAACTTCTCATCCTTTTTATTTATGTGGACTCCACTAACCAAAAAATTAGTCATGTGAATACAATAATGCGACTATACTTTTGGTCAATTGATTACTTCACATAACGAACATTTTCGGCCTCCTCCCGCCAGTATTGTTCATGAATGCTCCTCTGAGTCCTCATTCAAATAGTAGTGTCCCGGGAAGAGGCGAGGTGTGGCCATGGTTACCTGGCACATAATAATGTAGAAGTGACCAATCAGCTGGACTTGTTCCCTTCCTCCTTCAGCAATATTTGCACTGCGGGGACAAGTTCATGCATATTAGGTTGATTTTCTCAAGCCTAACTGATTTTTTCAGGGTTTTACACTTTCTAACCTTGATCCATTTCTGTTAAAAAGGATGGGTGCATCAAACCGAGGTTTAAGATGTGAATCAATGCAATACTAGGATTTTGATTCGAGGGCTCAGATGGAGTTTGGATTGAAATGATTGGGTTGAAAGCCACAGTTTGCTGGAAGCAAGAGATAACCAACCTAAAATAGCACGAGTCGTTGCGCCTCTTTGCAAGAGACATTACAACCCAGTGAGTTGGAAAATGAATCATATTATATGGTGAGGATCGATATGGAAATGAATCATATATTTGGGTTTTCTTATTTTGGGATTTTAGGGTATGGATGGATTTCATAATAGCAGTGGTAACACGGTGCCTCTGTTTCTCACCCTGTCATATGGCATGGTGGAAGAGAGCTCCATGGAATCGATTGTGCCTGCATGAATCCCCCAGATTAATATCTTTTGAAGAGGTATTTTGAATGCATATTTTGTGGAAGTAGATTTCAAGACCCTGAAACCCTTGACAAAGCAATATTTCAAGAACCCAAGAGCATCTTTGTGTCCATTTTTTGTTTCTTAATAGTTTGATGAGAACCACAAGAGATCATTGACAACAGAAAGGGAATGGCCTTCAATTATATGTGCCGCCATCTATGGATTTTTGTTTTCTTTGTTTTTTAAGTAGGGTTTTTTCAAATGTTCTTTAGCATTTTTTTGGGTTAATTATTCACAATTCTGATCTACACAATTTTAGTTATGGTGGCCACTATCATGAGTAGAATAGGGATGTATAATCCAACACTAAACCTTTGTCGTAGGATTTCTATTCATTTTCTTGTGATTACAAGCCAATATATGAAGAGTGGTGATGGGTATTATGTGCTACATTTAAAAACATTTTTTAGCAGTCCAAGTCTCAACTAGATATAATGGCATGGACAAGTTTTCATGTAACTTAATTTAAATGAAAATATGAATAGGGTATTTGGGAGAGATTGAAGAAAATAAGTTTGAAGTGCAGAATAAGCATTCCAAGGAATACAGTTTGAGTATTCTTTTGTTTCTAATATATTTCACTTTCACTAATCGCTAGGTTTGAGTTGGCACCATTGGGGTTGTGAAAAAATTATTGTCGTTTGCATTCTAGTTGGTTGTTTTGTGAAGAAGAATCTAGTTATCTCTATATAACAGTTAGAAAATAGACCATAGTTGAAATTCCACAACACTGATTTTTAGTGAAGCAAGTTGGCTATCAATCCCTTGTTTACTAATCAGAGGGCCTAAAAGATGTTCTCTCACAATTCTCTACTAAATTCTTACGGTTCAAGTCAAGAAAAATCTCATTCTCAATAGACTTGTCAAGTAATGTTGAATATAATACATGAAAAAAGAAAAATATGGAGTGTACAATATGTGCAAGATTCAATATAGAATGACGGAATCACATTTCCCTGTTGCCGGAGATCTAAATTAGCAAGAGATTCCAAGAGACTAATATTAGGAGTTAATTAATCATAAGACAAAGGATTTCTTTGAAATGGGTTTCATGTGAAGCAAAATGGAGAGTGGAACATGGAAATAACTGTTGATCTATGCTCTAGTATTTCATCAAAGTGAAGCAGTACTACATCATACAAAAATTATAAAATAGTGATAAGTCATAGCTATGTCATAGGGAAAGATATGTTTATGACTTCAATACCAAAACATAAAATCCTTCAAGTCGTTTGAATGAAAGCTAGGACTTCTTTAGAACACTAACTATATAGTTGCAAAAAACTGAATTTTTTGAGACATGCATATGCTCATCTTCTATATGTCTGTCAGAATGATTGCAGGATGCTCCTCCTCCTGATCGAACAACAAATTTAGAACCCACATATTTGTAGTAAAAAAAGGGTACCTAACTTGCTTCAGTGAACCGTGAAGCAGGAGGAACTTCACACAATCCCCTAGTCTGCAGCGCGAGTCCTGTAGTGTGCTACTCACCAGTATGAACCGCGCATCACTCGGTTGTGGAAACCTGATTCCGTAACCTCCCCATAACTTCGCCTCAGGTGAGACCTCATTCTGCTCATAGACTGTTCCTGAAAGGGCCGATGAAAAGGGTTTTTGTTGGTTCCCTGAACCGTGCAGAACTTGGGTCTATTTTGAATAGTTAAAGAACACTATACGAGCCAACACTAGTGATCAGGGCATGCATTTTATCAGTAATGCAGTTCTAACATTGACACAAGAATTCATCATTCATCATCATAAAATAAATGCTTATCTTCCTCAGGTGAATGACACTATATAATATTTTAACAAGATTCTGGAGACTGGATTGACAAATTGTATTTTTTTTTATAAAACGAGATGACTAGGATGAGCATGTACTTGCGGTATTATGGGCCTATTGAAATACTTTGAAAAAATTGCATAAGTATACTCGATTCCACTTGGTCTATGGGTGTAAGGTTGTGGTTTCCACTGAATTTTTTGTTGCTAGTCTTTATATTGCCCATTCTACTCACATGATAGAGGAGGAGTTAGTTGAAGAATACTCAACACAATTGTTGCAGTTGGAAGAGTCCAATTTTTTATCAAAATTTTAGACAATGGTGGAGAAAGCAAGACAGAAAGCATGGCATGATCATCACATCAGAAATGATCATTTTACCAAAGGTGATTTGGTGCTTCTCTATGATAATATGTATATTAAGAATCTAGGTAAACTTCAAATGCATTGGCTTGGTCCATTTATTGTGGTAGAATTGAGAGAGTTTGGTGTTTTCCATCGTGCGCAACTTGATGGTGTCCTCAGAAAAGGATGGGTAAATGACACTTTCCTGAAGCCATATGTTCCCACTCACTAAATCCACTTTTGGGGCACTCCTGTTACAACGAGTGGGGTAGAGTAAGTTTTAGGTTTATGTTTTATTTTTTGTTACATTATGAGTCTATTAGTTAGTCGAGTTGGTTAGTTTGTTCATGCTAGCATACCAAGAATTCCAACAGTGTACAACCAATGTTCTTTTTATGTTGTGTTTGTTGGTTCAAAATAGAGAAAACACATGTTGTCAAGGGAGCACTATCTCATCATTCATTTTCCAGCCATTGAACATTGAGATTATAAAATTGTCAAGAATAAGTAAGGTCTATAATCTGGATCGAATTCGATGTTTGAGTGTTGTCCATCAGTGGGGATTTAATCACTTGAATGAAATTTCTAGTGGGTAAGAGTATTTAAGGATGATTAGACATGTTAAACGGTCACTATGTGTCAAATCGTTGTCAATAATTCTTGCATTAATAATTAAAAGATCTGGTATCTTTACCATGATTCATTAAATGAACCCGTCAAGTCTTGTAATTAACATTTCCTAGTGGTTGGGAGTCCTTGATTCTACTTAAGTTCTCACTTGGTTGTTACTTTGGTTGTGGCTTCCCTTTTGGCTCTTGCTTTTTCCCATTTTGTAAACATCTTAGTGGCTACAATAATGTACTTGCATTGGGTTCATTTGGCAGCTACAAATGGTCTGATGAAGTCGATTTCCTAGTGTTTAAAGGGTTTTATTGGTAAGATGAGAGTTATCTCATGATGATCTCTATGTTGGGGTTTGGTTCCATCCTTTTGAAATTGTTCACATTTTCTTACTTTTCTGAAACAATACTTGAATAGTGTGGGCCACTAGAGACCCACAAATAAAATATCCAAAGCTATTTCATTTTGTGAGAAATGTCCTCTGGTTGTTGTGAGCCTATGTCACTACCTATTCTACCTCTACTAGTGGTATAAATCTTCACATTATCCCATCCACACCTATCCTATATAATCTTCCTGGTATGAGATTAAAACTTAGTGCTTTTTGTGCCAGTATTATTCTCTGTGCAACACTTAGACCCTTGGGTGTCTGTCTGTTTTATAGAAAATGTAGTATGTCCTCTAGTATCCCAATGCATAGGTTAGCATCTTGGAAATATCCTTCTTTGTCTTTTCCTTCTTCTCCATTTTCTATTATTGATAGGTGATCTGGTCCCACATGGGCTTTGCTCGGTTTGACAGATATTCCAAATTCATATTCTTGGAATAACATTAACCATATACATATTCGTCCCACTAAGATGGAATTATTCACAATGTACTTCAGAGCTTCGTGATCAATATAACAATTGAATTTATTGGCTAGTAGATAATATTTGAACTTTTGTAAAGGATGAAGCATATCTAGGGATTCTCTCTCTATGGTTTTGTAGCTCTTTTTTGCTATGGATAGCTTCCTATTGGCATAGTCGATGGGGTAATCCATTCATTTTTCTCCAGGTTGCGCTTATACTTCTTCGATGGCCATCCATGATGGATCCACATGTACATGGAATTTTTTACTTCAATCTGGGAATCGTAGAACTGGTGCATCGATGATCCATTTCTAGTTAAGCTCCTCAAATCCCTACTGACACTCAGGTGTCCATCGAATGTTGTCTCTTTTTTCCAATAATTGTTGTAGTGGGTAGGCTATTTTGGCATATCCTTTAACAAACTTCTGATAGTACCCCACATGTCCTTAGGAGGACTTAACCTGGGAGGGGTTTTTTGGTGGTGTTAGTTCTTCGATGACTTTTAACTTATCAGGGTCTACCATGATGCCTTCCTTCGATACTATATGCTTGAGTAATTTCCCAAATTTGGGTTTAAGGAAACCCTTGTTTCTCGACACCTGTTCAACATCATCCTGAGGTCCTTTAAATGGTTTTTTAGGCACCCAAACAATGCCCAAGCATCCAAATATAATTCTATTGATTTGTGGATGAATTTCTTGAATATTTCTACAATAATGATTGAAAATCATATTGGTGCATTCCCTAGTATGAAAGGCATGTGTTTGTATGTGAAGGATCCCCATTTTGTTGCAAATGTTGTTAGGACTCGATCTTTTTCCCAAATAGATACTTGATTGTATCCGGAGTCCCCTTTGAGGAAGGAGTAAATTTCCTTTCTTGCTATTGCCTCTAGTACTTCTTCTAAAAAGGGTGTTGGAAAAGGGTATTTAATTGTCACCCGGTTGAACTTGTAAAAGTCTATACATATCCTTAGTTTCTCGTTCATTTTTTGGCCACAATAATTGGCAAGACACATTCACTTTCCTCGACTTCATAGATAACTATGGGCTTTATCAACTTGTCAATTCCTCCTTTACTTTTTCCTTATATTGAGGTTTCATTTTGTAAGGTCACTCTCTTATTAGATTTGCATTGCATTGTAGATATATCCTGAATTCTCCAAACTCCTTATGGATTCCCTTCAGCTCACGGTAGTTATATGCAAAAAAAATTGCAAATTATTGAAATAATGCATTTGCCTCTGCGTGACTATTCTGTCATCCCAACAATTTCTGATTTCTAGATATCGAGCTTCTTGGCCTTCCTTGGTTATGTTGACCGTTTTTATGTACCCCCTATGTTTTTGCATGGTCGAGGGGCTAGTGAGTGTATTGTTTATTTCTCTTGATTAGAACTGTTCCTTGGTATACTGCTTAGGTATCGACTATTCTCCTTCCTCCGCTGATATGCAAAATACCATCTTTGCATTCTATTGTGGGTTGTGTTCTCTTGTGAATTGATGCATTTTTGCAAGTACTTCCTGTAAGGTCTTATTTTCACTTGTGGGGCCTTTATCAAGTTATTCTTGGAATTAGTTACATAGTGTGTTTCAATCTTTCATCCCCTTGATCCTCTCTTGATGGAAATTCCATTTATATGTGAATCCGTCAATTGACCTTGGTAAAATGTGGGTGGAAACCTCATCAGGATTATCATAGTCTTTTAGTTGCTTCTATTTGATGTGTATCAATATTTACAAGTAATGTAACCGGAGAACCTCATAATATTTGCAGTATTTTTCTCCCTTGATTTTAAGAAATCTACATATAAACAATATTCTAATTCCCCCCCATGTAGCATCGAAGCGGTTTGAAAATTGTGTCAGCCACCATTGGAAATGTATTATTCCCAGTATATTGGAAATTTTCTACATATTTTCTTCATCTTCATAGAGCTTCACACATTTGACCTTGAATATGTTGTTGATGCATTCTTGCTCTACTATCAATTTTTTGTACCTTCCATTTTCTAGGGTTTCATTAGATTTTTATTTTGAGGGGACTTCAATGTGTAATGCACAATATCCATCGTAGTTAGGTTTCAAATGATTGGTTATCCCATAGAGGTCCTCTGTATTGGGGTGTGGTCTCGATGCTTATGTTACCCAGGGTTTGTTATGTGGAAGGGTTTCTATTGGGTATTTTTTGTTGGTCTTGTCTTCCCATTCTTCGATGATAAGGTCTCGATTATTCTTTCAAGGATTTATCGGGGTGTCCTTTTTATGGGAACCCTTTATGATTTCGATATACAGTGTTTGATGTGTGTGTCTATGGTTTACGGTTTTTTGTAGCAATATTTTTTCCTCTTGTATGGTAAAGAAGCTTGTTGTATTGATGGTAATAGAAAATTTCTGTCCACTTCATGCTTGCCCCCTAGAACTAATAACAGATTTCACCTATCATGACTACCTATCTTGAATTTTCTAGTGGTAAGGATATTCAAGCAATGGTGCAAAGTCGTGAGTCGGAATTCCCCCCAGATGTTGGCTTATTGTTTTAGTAACGGTGAAATCAACCATAACTAGACTTATCATGCACATAATTTCACCATAACTTATGCTATTTATCAGTTTAGAACTATTATCAAATTAACATCATAGACATACCATCCCATGAAAGAATAGATAGAATAACAAAAACACATCCCATAAAAGAACACATAGATATAGATCAATGTGGGAAAATCCCCCTTCGATGCAAAAACCCACCTTCAAAATAATGATAAACTTTACTAATTACAAGCCAAGATACAAATAAACTTCAGTAATTACAAGCCAAGATACAAATAGAGCTTACAAATCTTCTCCCTATTCACCTCAAACTCCTGTCATCCAATAACTTATCATAATGTGAATTGTTCTATTCTATGCTATTCCTACCATTTATTAATAAGCATTATTGTAAATGAGTTTCTTGTTGAAGTTAAGCCGAAGATGGAAATGCATTGAAGCAAATGGAAGCTACTTATCATGTAATGGAAGCATTTTTTTATGAAGTTTGATTTAACCACAATGTAAATGGGCATAAGAACTTGTTAAGCATGGGTACCCTCACTTGGTGAGTCACCTATAAAAATTCTAGAGGTAGATTTATGTAGACTAAAGAGGGGTGTATGTTGTATTCATGGAGTTGGTGATTATCCTAAGTTAATTTTAAAGGAGGATTTAAGTTAAACTTGACTTGGTAAAAGAGTCAAAGATGTGTCTAAAGTTGATGGTTTACAGGCCAATGGTTTTGGATGTCCCATAGTATTTTCCCATGATATTGCATGTGAGGGAGCCTACCTAAGGACCTTAAGGGCTTGAGTACTTCCATTGTAAAGTAGAGGGGTGCATGTTGTGTTCATAGATGCTCTATTAATTTTAAAGGGGGATTGTTAATTTTAAAGGGGGTCCAAGTTAATTTTAATGGGGGTTTGTTTCGTGGATACTCTATTAAAACTTTGAGGAGGTCCAAGTTAATTTCAAAGAGGGTTGTTTGTTTTACTGTAATGATTTGGGTGACATCGGTGCTTTGTAACATTTGATTGTATGAGAAGTGCTCTATAGTCCAATATGAAAGAAGTTGTTACGATAAATCTATGCTGATTTTATTGTTTTTCTGTAATCATACTTTCCAAAAGAGACGCATGCAATCCTAGGAGGTATGCCATTGTTGCATGTTCCTACAACATTAATGCACTCCATTGCTTCGTCTCTAATTTACTTGAATCATTTAGTTAGTTGTTTTATTTCACTATCTTGTCTAACTTTTTGGGAAATGGAAACATGGCCTTGGGAGGGAGGTGTTAGAAGTAGCAGAAGAGGAACAAGTACTTGAATCAGCCCAGAGGAACAAGTACTTGAATCAGCCCAGAGGAACATGAAAACGAATGTATTAGTTATGGCAAGAAGGTGTTACAAGTAGTAGAGGATGAAGGACAGGTGCTTGAATCAGACGTGGTGAGAGTGTTTTCTAATTAAGTTGCCTGTTTGACAGTGAGAGCAGGCGGTTGAAAGTTTAACATTGCCATCCCCTAGAATATTAAGCTTGCAAACGGCTTCTCTCACTGTCAAACCAGCAATGTCTTCAGAAAACACTCTCACTGTCAAACCAGCAATGTCTGGTAAGAGCTGTTTATTCCATACTCTAGTTTCTGGCTAGGCATTGCATTGTAATCTTAGTGATTTCTAATCTTTTAAAACTACAGATGGTCGATATCCTGATTCGACAGATTTTTAATTTAAAAATCTAGCCCAAAAATAAAATGAAATCACCTATATAATGCCTGACAGGATTATTTGTGAAATCAAAATATTAATCCATTACAAAAGCCTGTGCGCAATGGCCCCCAACACAAACACAGCATCCCATTGGCCATCGTTGGATTCCATCTTATTGGAATGCAAAATGTGCATACTAAGATTTTGGTTGGTTTCAGTTATTTCTTGATGAGAGCAGTTATAATACAAGTGGCTTTTCAAAAGGGATGAATCATCCCTTTTTCCAATAACCCGTTCGATCTGCTCTCCAGTCTGTGAAACAAGAGGCCATGAGTTTTTTCTGATCCGATCTTCTGCTCGACGAGGCTTCTTACAAAGCTTCTTCCAAGATTCGAATTTATCTTCCCAAAACTCCACGCATGGTGGACCTAGTCGTTGAAGTACTCTTGGGGCATGCAGCACACTACGCTGCAGGCCTCCAGTCCCATCTCGAAGGCCAATGTCCCCTCAATGGATTTTCTTACGTGTTGAAATCACCTCCAATGAAAATTACAAACAAATAGAAATAAGCCTGAATTGCATACTTTCATTCACATTAATTTTATATATATATATAAAACCCATGGTTTTCATAGGTTTTCTCCACATGTAATATCCCTTGAATGGAAAAGAGGTAGAGGTCACTGAGGGCACAAAGAAAATGAATTAAATAACTACTCCAAGGTTAAGAAAGAGGCTATGAGATTGATGACCACAAACCAAGTGTAGAAGGTGGTTTAAGATTACCACAAACCAATGTATGTCTGTCACTATATTTATTGGCTAATAATATTAGATTTGTTATGTTATTTGAGTATTATTTAGATGTTATAGAAAATAAATAAATATTTTACTAAGTGACTAAGGTATTCCTAATGCTTCCTAGGATGGGGTGTTAGGGAAGGAAGTAACAATCGAGTAGGGGTCGATGCCCAACATGATATGCTCTGAGCCTTTCCCACTTGGTATTAGCGAAGAGTCAAGTGGAAAGGGAGGGAAAGACCTCTCACATGCTTGCATTGATGCAGGGACTCAAAGGATTGACCTCCCATGGGATTATCACGATACAACCACAACATCATTCCCATTAACAAGCCTCAATTGATGAAATTTAAGGGTGATACAGTTCCACATGGAAGCATGATTGTCTTGTATCTTGGGTATATAGCTCAGGTGAAGTAGCATGGTAAGAAGCAATACAATTTTTTCTATCATCCTTAGTTGCAAATCACTCTAGTGCAAGGATCACCTCTATTTATTCCCTCTACTCTCAATAAATCCATACAATATGGTTCAATTTGGACCCTTCGATTTAGTGGGATCTCTCTGTCTAGTGGAGGTAAAATCCAAATCGTAGGTGAACTCTTCTTTATATTTCAAATGTTTTGAGGAGCCTTCAACATAGGTTTTTTCTATTTATCCCATGGTTCTCCCCATTCTTTAAGAGCTCTTGTTCCCTATGGAATTTCTCCACATCTAATATTCCTTGAATGGACAACATAGGTAGAGGTTAGTGAGGGAACAAAGAAACTGAATTAAATAACTACTCAAAGGTTAAGAAAGAGGCTATGAGATTGATCTAAAAATGAGCATAACAAAACTAACTCAGTTTATTCTATTTTAGATACTTAATACAAAATTCTCAATTTCTCATCATTCAGAAATAAATTGGCATAATAATAAAAAATCAGCATTTAAAAACTGAATTGAAACAAAACAAGCACATAAAATAATAAGCAAAAGCTAGAATTGTAAACGGAGTTCGCTAGACCCCATGGCCACGTCTTTGGGCTTGCTTAAATCACATAGTCCCTCCATTAATATAATGCAAAGCACTCAAAATGCTTGATGCCATTACAATGGAACTCCAGTATGCAGGAGAATGCATTTGGACTCACTAGGAAGCCAACAATATTTATGGGGAAAAGTCCCCATCTCTTCCTACTTTAAAAAGGCTAAAAAATGGCTTATTCTCCCAAAACGCTGCTTGCAAAAGCTCTCTCATGAGAGGCTTACAATTCCAAGCATACTTCCTTCTCCAAATTTTTAAAGTTACAACATCATGCGTCATTATCCAAGTCAATATTTTGTGTCAAGATTGATCCTTGTGTGTCAAGGTAGTGCCTTATATGAGCCTGAGTTGGAATCAGGAAACTTGGAGAAGAATCTTGATTTGTACTCAAGAATGGTTAAGCTTCATATGTTGAGGAAAGTGCTTTATTTGTCAAAGTGATGATGTTGTACAATCTTGCTAGTCAAGGATAAGGTCTTGTGTGTCAAGACAAATCCTCATGTGTTGAGGTGGTGCCTCATGTGTTGAGGTGATGCTTTGCATGTCGAATCATGTATGGTGTGTGATGTAGTACTAACCATGGTTGAGCTATTAAGTCTTCTAGAGACTGGCCACCTCTAGAGTGAATTAATTTAGCATATAACCACTTGGAGTGATAGTAGGACAATATGATCATATCATTGGGAAAATATCCTTAGTATATTTGATATGATAATTAAGCTAGCACATGTGGACCATGCAAATAAGACAAGAGATAAAGATAAGATGTGATAAGATATGAGAGAATTCGAATTGCACGTAAAAGAATTAATTAAGAGAAAATTTGAATTGTTAAACTTCAGTAAATCAAAGGAGAACTTGAATTAATCACCATAGTGATGTTAACAAGAAAGAATCAGTTAAAGAAAGTTAACTAAGTGATAACAAAGAAGATTACTAAGTGTTATTGCATGACGACACTTATGTGAAACTAAAAGACGACACTTGAGTTGCGACACTTGCATGACGACACTTAAGTTAACCACGTAACTAAGTGGGAAAGCTTCAGTTAAGGGGTGAGTTCATCCTAAGACTTAGTTTAGTGAGTTAATGCACTGCATGAGAAGTGGGGTTCTCTTCTTCATGCACGATTGATACATCCAGATGGCAGGCAAGTTCATCATGAAGTTATAAGATAAAAATAGAAGCCGATGCATTTGAAGAATATATAAATATGTAAAACATGATTGATAATTCAATGGAAAGTGAATTCTCTTCTTCCTTGAAGGCAAGGAGCTTGTATTTGTGTAAGATATTCTTTTGAGTCTCTCTTCCTTATCTTTCTCTTGCTTTGTAATTGCAACGGGGTTGCTTGATGTAAAATACATTCTCTGCTATCTATCAATATACTAAGGAAGGTTCTGCTGGGGTTTTCTCCCTCAAATAATAGAGGGTTTCCCGAGAGTATTGAATGAGATTGAATGTGATTGCTTTTGTGTATGATTGTTATTTGATTTCAAGTATTATTGCAACTCTGAATTAAAGATAAAAACTTAACAGAAATGAGAGGATTAAATAGATTTACATGGTTGAAAACCACTTCAACATATCAAGGAGAAAATATATGCCAAGATCCCATAATTTAGGATCTAAATACAATTCAAGGGATAATATGAGATAAAATCTCTACATCCCCATGAGAATCTCAACTCTCCATGAGACTAGGAAAGTAGAAGACTATGTATTAGTTCTCCATTAGTTTACATTACATTTGAGAAGAAAATTACAAAAGCACAAAGATTAAATATTTATTATTCATTTCCTCTCATTTAAATTCAATTTTTTCCCTTTTTGTCCAAAAATTCAAAAAGCAATATCTTCCACTTATGGAGTGACCCATTCAACCCTGTTCAATTTGCGTCGGATAGCTCCATGTGAGCTCTTTGTTGTACAGATAGCTTCGAAAACACTGGAGATATTTTGCATTTGTAAACTGAGGAGATCCTCCTGGATCAAACCTCCCCTAAAAAGAAAGAATACTTTTGGATGTCCAAAAGTATAGAGTACATTTCTATTGCTTTGAAAACAATCAACGTCCAAAACTGCAACTTGCAAGTACCCTTACCAGCTTCTAGGTGTTAGATTTTTAATGATGTAGCAATATAATTTCCATCTCTTTCAATTCTTAATTATTGTCATCCCACATTCATCATTGTATAATACCATCATTCATTAGCAACAAAAATAAATCAAGGATCACTGAAAGATAACCATGCACAATAGACACAAATATTTTACCCTCGGAAACCCAAACGAGAGAAAACCCAACAAAAGTTTCTTAGAAGAAATAATCAATCCAATGCAAGGACATTATCAATCATGAATATTAAGCCTTAGCACAAGAATGTTTTGTTCTTCCACAAGAACCACGAGAGAGATAAGATAATAAGATAACCCCAAAATTATGCTTCTTGTCTTCTTCCCTTGTTTTCCTAGAGAAGTGTGCACCACATGAGAGAGATATGATCTTCTTGTTGTAATAATGAAGTGTGAAAGCACTTTGTTTATATTCTTCTTTGCACTATAAATTTCCTTAACTAGTTCGGCTTAAATTTTATATATTTATCTATTTATCTTTATTTTATCTTTCAAGCCGACTTGTCTTTTTATCTTCTAGGGTTATTTTACCCATTTTGTTGGGGTAATTGTGCTCTTCATTTCTTCCACTTTATCTAGGACTTCTTAAGAATATATTTCGATGCTACATAAACAACAACACTCCCTCTTAGCGAAATATGTATTCTTGTTGCACTATCTTGAACACCGTTTTTCTTCTGGAGGTTCTTCTTCAATGTTCTTTAGGACTTATTCAATGGATTGTCTTGACTTCTTTGGATATTTCTTCATCATCGAAAAGTTATTATTGTTGATGTCTCATCACACGCGGTCACATTATTACCCAAGATCTCTAATGTTCATTTCAACATACTCTAATAAGTCCCGGACACCTCTAGATCCAAATGTCAACCTCAACATTAGATTAGACTTTGTATAATATACAAGGAAATAAAATATCCTTGTAACATAGACAAGTCATGACACTCTATAAAGAATAGATAACTCATGAAAGCATCAACACTCCCTCTCAGCTAGGGAGACATCATCATGTTGGAACACATATGGATATCATTTGATCGTCACATCTTGTATCGTACATCTCGTCATCATAAGAAAGGTCTCTTATGATCAAGTTCTTCTTACCAGACAACTGTTCCCACTAGAACCTTGTTCCTCACTGGAATCACATCATATTTCCAAAGATGATATCTAATCCATTTGATCAACTTGGTCAAACTAGATTGGAAAGGAACACATCATCATTCTTTATTAGTCTAAAAATCGAAAGGAGGTTGCACTCCTCAGGAAGACACTTCTTCCAATCACTTTATTGATATCAAATCGAAGGGAGGATCCACATCCCCATGAATATTCTTCTTCCAATTTACTAGTCATTAGAATTGGAAGGCAGTGAAGAATACATCTAGTCCATCCCTTTGGGACCAAGATCTGCATAAGAGAAATCTCCCCACTGGAGAACATCCCACCCAGGGATCCACTCCACAAAGGAGTCCTCTCCACATTGGAGAACATTCCACATAAGGATCCACTCCACAAAGGAGTCCTCTCCATACCAGAGAACGTTCCGCAAACTAACCATCATAGGGACACACTCCACTAAGGGGTCAGGCACAAGTCTGAGCCAGTGCCTCAACAATAGCCATATTGGTCATCAATCACCCCTCTTGAGGAAGGGAATCTACACCACCCTTCTTGAGGAAGGGAATCCCCGCCACCCAAATCCTTTCATGGAAGTATGCAAAATTCACTCTCGACAAAGGATTGGTAAGGATATCTGCAATCTGCTCATCTGTGGAGATATACTGGAGCTTCACTGCTCCTTTCTAGCTGCACTAGCTGCAATGTACTCTGCCTCTACTATATCGAGTGCCATAGAAGACTATTTCATACTGAATTAAGAAACCATAGTTGATCTCAAGCTAAAACATCACCCAAAGGTATTCTTTCTATGAAATACACTCCCAACTCAATCTGAATTGGTGAAGCCTACTAGCTTTAATCTATCACCTAAGGTATATCTCAATCTATAACCAACTATACCACGAAGATATCTCAGCACATGATTAACTGTTGTTTAATGTACTTGTCTCGACTCGACCATGTGTTGAATCAAATGCATTCACTATATAACAGATATCTGGCCTGGTATTAATCAATCAACTGGTGGTACATGGTGGGATCTACTAAATCTGAAGATATGGCAACATCATGTAACTTCTTCAGATTTGCTTTCATGGGTGTAGCCATGGACTTACAGTCCATCATCCCAAATCTATTCAAGACATCAATAGTATACTTCCATTGACTTAGGAAGATATCATCATGTCTTTGCCACACCTCTAATCCCAAGAAATAATGTCAAAGGTCAAGGTTCTTTATTTGGAACTCAGAGGCTAGATCCCTTCTGCATTTGTCATTGAATATTTATGTCTTAGTGGGAACATCATGTTGAAGTGACTAAGGAACTTCAAAGAACTCATCAGGTGCTACTAATTGCAATTCCTCTTGATCATCGAAATAATGAGTATTTGTTGTAGAGAGACCAAAATTCATTGGAGCCTCCTGCTTCCGACCATCAATCTTCATATGCGATCCTTTGGACCTGTTGGTTATATGAATGAATGTACTAGGTCCACACTTGATCCACAATCCACACAGGACAAGGAGCTCACACATAACTCATCTTTGTTCACACAAAAACACAGTCCACACAGGACAAGGAATTCACACAGAACTCATCTCGGTTCATAGAGAATCACAGTCCACACAGGATAAGGAGTTCACATAGAACTCCAGAGTTCACACATAACTCAATATTTCACGCAAAACTCATCTCGGTTGACACATAACTCATCAGGATTTCATTATTGATCATACATTCCCATGGAAGGGTATTTTGCTCTTGGGTTTTGAGATTAATTTCAATGCAAATATTGTGGTATTGGGTTTTTAGGGTCTTTAAGATTTGTTTCATCATTGATTTTACATTGA
Source organism: Larix kaempferi (assembly GCA_027924585.1). Lineage (NCBI taxonomy): Eukaryota > Viridiplantae > Streptophyta > Pinopsida > Pinales > Pinaceae > Larix > Larix kaempferi. Next base: position 15,388,150 of record BSBM01000229.1, on the reverse strand, counting down.
TTTGCGTGTTTGCTGGTTGGGTTGTGTCTTGCTCGATGTCTTTTTTCTTAGGATTTTTAGATTGAATTTAAAATTTTGTATTTACAGGATTTTGATCTGTTTTTTTTTATTGATTTTTTTATTATCATCAAATCTACATCTATGCCAAATGTTGGGATTTTATTTGCATATAGTTTCCTTGAAATTTCCTTCACAAAAAAGCTTTTTTTGTATTTGTATAATTCTTAATATAGAGTTATCGAACCTTTAATTTTAAATTTATTAATCGTGTTTTCCATATTAAGTCAATTTTATATTTATTTCATGGTGTCTCTAAATTAGGAAAATTTTATTAAATATTATTGAGAATATTGTTTTAAGCATATAACCGAAAGTCCATTTTTTTCTTCCTAGTTCAAACTGCTATGAGATTTCAAGCTATGGGAAGTGCCTTTATTAAAATTATTTATCAGGAAACGTAAATTTTTATTTAATTTTGTTGAGTGGCAGCCTTGGAGGAGAAGAAATTTACTCTACTTGGGAGGAAGTTAATGAAACTTATTCCATGGGGCTTCATGATTTTTTTAAGAAGAATTTATGGACAGGGTATGTGATGAGAACTTTCAATGATATCTATATAACTAGAAGGCTACATTTCTATAGATTTACTCAAATTTTAAAATCATACGTGTACAATGGGTTTGGATTGTTATTTAACCTATACTAACCCTAAATGTACAGGTTTTGAGAAGCTGTCTACTATCCAACAAAGAGAGATTGTTCCTTTCTCTCAAGGTCTTATGTTATCCAGCAATCACAATCAGGAATAGGAAAGATAGTAACTTTCTATTCAGTAATTATACAATAGTTAGACTACAACGTTCCTAAATGTCAGGCTCTAGTTTTGGCCCCAACACAAGAACTAGCCCAACATATAGAGAAATTTATGATGGGCTCATGTACAGAGTATTGATTATCTACAAGATTATCTTGGCATAATTTTTTACAAAGTTTAATAATAGATGAAAAATATTGGACTTAGCTAATCCCAAGCCGTTTGTAATATCACCTAAAGACTACATCCAACACACGCTGATCTCAACAACAATAACCAAGCCCATACGTTTAGTCCACAAGATACACAAGTTTACCAAGTGAGTTCATTTGCACTATGCATCGGGTTTATTCGAATAAAATAAAAATTTAAACAAAAATATATACATAAAAAATTTATGGATTTGCATGGCAAACCACCAAACCCTATGCCACATAATTATTCCCATACACCTTGCATGGAAAAGGATTAGTGTCTTTCGACTCCCATGGGATGGATCTCTTCATGCTTTCCTATCCACATCAAGTCTCGGCTCATACCCCTCATATATGGGCTGGATTTGATGGAATTCCTCGACTCTTCTCGGAAGTTTGTTTACATTCAAGCCTTATTATACACTTAAACTTACTTTATGTATAGATCATATCAACATTAGAGAGGCTTTAGGCGAAGGCATCAGAATTTGAAACCCTAAGGTATTTGTATTGGGTTTTCTCTGAGCATTTAAAGTGGAGGATTTTCTTCAAGTTTCTTCAGTCATGGAATTCCCTGCAGGCTACTACAGTCTAGGTATCACGAGACTTCTATTTCACACAGCATTCATGTGATCTTATATGAAGTCTGCGATTTACATGACTGGCAAGATTTAACTGACATCAAATCCTCTTCCATTCCTTCGGTCTTTGTTGACACTATCAGAGACAACTTGCCTGTCATTACATTTGGTGAGTTTTTAGAGAGATTCTCTGAGTCTACGAGAGATAATGATATGCGTGTCGTTTTTCTAAGCTCCTTCGAGGAAGAGGACCATATCAGAGAATTGTGTAATTGCTGCCATATATTTCATAGGACCACAAGGGATTTTCCAAGCGAAAAGTGCACCTTGATAATTTTTTCAAGGTAATCAGAGATCTCTGGGCTGTGGAACCTGCATTAATGAGAAAACCCATATTTGCATAGGATATGGTTTAATTTATGTGGCCGATGTCCAAAATGATAGACAAAAACCAGTACTTAGTTGTATTTGGAACATTATTTACCACACTCAAACGCCAGACTCATGATCCTTGGCTTCCAGATCTAGTTGAAGTCATGGCTCGTGCAGGGTTGGTGAGCTGAATCTTACCTCTAGAGCTTGAGGCTACTTTGCAAAGTGATAAATTCCGTGTAAATTCCCCCCATTTGTTAATCGAGAGTGAGATCCAAACCACCCAAGTGAAATCGCTAGCCCTCCAAGGTCACATGTGCACCCTCCTCCTACAAGAAAAGATCTATATAAGAATCATGTCGGCATGAAAATGACTATAAGGATGAAAAGATTAAAAAGAAAGCATCAACTATATCATGCAGATACAATAATGGTACTCCCTTAGACAAGTAGAAGATCAAAGGTAAGATATGGGGTTTCCCCACAATATCGTCCCCTTTAATCGTCCTCATCTTCAACCCACACGGCCCCCTGTAGAGAAAAAGTTGGACAGGTAGATCCACAACGATACACAAAGAAAAAATTGTATATTCAAATTGTAAAGACATCCATCAAAGCTGAAAGAAGCAGATCCACAAAATAAGTATTTTTATTCCAATTTTTCTAGAGCTAAAAGGTGCATTTACAATAGGGGGGCCTCTTCCTTAAATAGGAGGAGACAGACCAAAACCCTAAACCACTTTTCAAAATGAGAGGTGGAGATCAAAAGATAAAATAATACAATCAACGACTAAGATGAGCTAGTACAATATAACATGGATCACTCACTAGAGGTGGGTGCACACTCATCAAAAGGAGCCCTAGGGGGGTGCACAGCACATAGAAGATGACTAAACACAAGTGTGCCACATAAGATGACTAGGACAAGTGACTAGGAGCACATGGTGGGGCTAGGAGTTTTTATTTTCCTTCACTAGCATCACCCCATGGCACACTGATATAACATAAGACTCAAAAACATGTCCAAGTGAACAAATGATCGAATCCTACCCCCCTCAACTGAGATAAGAATGCATCAAATGAAAACCCGGAGACTGCGTGGACCCCACTGAATGCTACAAGCTGATATGGAAGGAGTGGAATACACCATAGAATACCTCTGAAGAGACCTCATGCCAAAACCTTTCCTCAATAGCCCAAATCGATTTCTTTAATGGCCTTTTTTATCCCATTTTTATCCCACCTGAAAAGCCATCAAACTTCCTGAATCCCATTGCCTGGTGCTTAGACACAAAATATGATTGCACCATCATGTCTGGAGAGGGGGTAATATGGTAATAACAAGTGGCTGGACCGCCCTCTTCCTCTATAGATCCCTAGAAAATGACTAACCTTAAAGCATCTGCTGGATAAGCCAACTCAACATGGCCAAACTGGTCAACAGGTAGAAAACTGCTCATATAATCCCTGAAAGTGCCTGAAACTGCAAATTGAGTGTCCCAATGGATCCAGAAACCCAAATATACTAAGGATGAGTACCCATACACCTTGTGGCATCCTGTAATATTATCTGTAGCATCCACCATACCCAGACAATAATAATATAATGGTCTGGAGATAATAATAATCAATAAAAAGTGCATCAACCATCATTTGAGGCTTGTGTCCACTGCATAAAACCACAAAAAGGTGTATCTAGGACCAAATATTATCATCATGTAGCCTCACTAGTCCAAATCATCACAAATCCCAAGGTTGACTTGGTCAAACTAGGTTTGACCAGGTCAATGATCAAAATATGACCCAGGCTAGAAGAGCATGTTGCTGCAAGTGCAAATAGTTAAGACATGCTCTTTTAACCATTCTCATATCAATACTTTAAACCATTAAGCATTATTTCACTAATAGTTAACATTTAATAAATTGTCAGTTTAAATAATAATTTACTTACAAAAGAACCTCAAGAATATACTCATTTTCTAGACATGATAAATTTGCTAGCATAGGGTGAAGGCTATGAATACAAGGCTAGGCAAAGTGGGATGACTTGACTGACTCAACACAGTGATACTTTGGATAAGGGAAAGGGTATTACATACTTAAACATATGTTGGATAAATAATACATAGGGAATGGTAGTGTCTCACAAATGGGTAAGTTGTTCAAAGAGGTGCTTATTCAACCTTGGAAAATGTCTACAAAATCAAATCATTACATTTCAATTCCTTGGTCAGCAGTTCTTTAGATTTAGCATTTATTTAGCCACTGCTTTATTTAGGCCTATACAACCCTTTTGGGGATTTCACCTGTGCTTAGAAGCACAAATACTAAATCTTTCATCCAGGGTGTTTTAAGATTTCAATTCATTTCATTTGGAAACCCTCTTGGGGACTTCACCTATGCTTAGAAGCACAAATACTAAAGCTTTCATCCAGGGTTCTTTTAATTTTCCATTATATTTCATTTGACAGCCCTTTTGGGGATTTTGCATGTGTTTAAAAACACAACTACTCAAGCGCTCATCCAGGGTGTTTCTTAATGAAATTTCAAATATACTTTCACAAGATATAACATTAATTTCCATATGTAAATGATGATAGTATTATTTGCTTCAGGTTTTATCCAACACAACTCAAGTAAGTATGGGGACTTCCATATTCAAGACCAAACATTAGGGCAACCGAATAGAGTGATCAAGGTATAAAATCCAACTCACCAAAGGCGAGTTTTGTTTCCAACTCAGAGCAGAGACACAAAATTAACATGGATTCTAACCAACATAGGGGCAAAAGTGGGGAGGTCCTCTATATCACAGGCTGAAGTGTAAGTCAGGGAAAAAACCAAAGGTGGGAAAGATAACGGATGGACGGAGAAAGTGAAGGTGGTTCCTAAGCTAGCAATCCATAAATGTGGGAACGATCATGTCCACACTCCAATGAGGGTAAAACCAACGAGTATAAAACAAGAGCTGCTAAGTTCAAGTAATACAACCATTTAGATAATCAATAACAACCATTTTCAGTTTATATAGATAGACTGCCATATCATGATTACTAAATATTAAGTCAAGCTATCAAAATTTACAAAAGAGAAAGATAATAAAACCAATACACATCATATATCTACTGGTCCATATACCTGTATCTACTATTTGGACCAATTGTAACCACTAAGAACATTGCTGCTAAATCTCCAAACCCTGCACTGCATCTGTATGGGATAAAAGATCATCTCAGTCATCAAATCTAAGGTCAAGAGGCTCAGCCCTAACATAAGGTATACTGCATGTTTGATATAGGGTTGCTCTGATGTGTGAGTCATCACAAATAATACTGCTCATCATAGCTGATCTCACTGGAACTGTGTAAAAGGAAAGCTCAAAAATATGCACATAACTACTCTGTAATCATGGTATCCCAGCTACTACAGATGTGATAACATCTGGCTCCAGCTGGAACAAGTGCTCTAAGGGAGAGAGTGCTTGAGAACCTCAGAATCTCTGGTCCACAATACAAACTGCATCAATCCTCAATCTAGCATCTAAATGTTTTGATTCATATTCAAATGTACCTATTCCTACACACATGGAAGAAAAATACCACGAAAAACATATATGGAATAAAATAAAATACTGAAAATGAAATTCTAATCTAGAGAAGAAACTAAAATGCATAAAAAGAAAATACTAATCTAGCGTGTTCATTTTATTATATTTAATGAAGGAGATGAATAGGCTTGGAAATGAGCAAACTCAACTCACTTGGCATAAAAGGAACTCATCACTCAGGAAAAGGAAGATACTCAACACTCAAAATAAAATCAAAAGACTCGGAAGACAATCAACAGTCAGAAAAATAAAGGCACTCAAATCCTACTGCTCAAGCGAGCTTATTCAAAGACCTACCTACTCTAAATGGGAAAGAGGAGTCCTAACTCAAGTCAAGTTAGGGATGTAATCCTTTAACTCTCTCTGGTTGATAGGTAACATGATCTGCTACCCACTCCAAGTAGTGAGGAAACAAAAATAATCAATACAACGCTCAACTGTGAGCAGTCCAACCCAAATATCACCAGATCCCCTGGATCGTATGTAAAAAATTTCACTAGGAATAACAGCCCTATCACCGCTTGCAAACCTATGGCGATTTACAGAATTAGGGATGGCTTCAACATTTCGAACTGAAATGGGATGGATATCAGTGGTGCATTGGGGCTGAGGTGTGACTATCCTCGATTTCCTATTAGGAGAAACTACATCAAACCTGGGAGGTCCACCTTCCAAAGGAATGACTATTCTACCAATAAGGACTTCCTGAATCACTTTTCTCTTTGGATGCTCTTCTCTTGGCTATTCACTATGTGGGTGAATGATATAATTGGGAGTTTCTCCCACAGTGCAACAATCCCTTACAACAACCTCTTTTTCCTCATCATCCAATGAAGATGGTATATTTTGATTTTCAATACTTCTACTACTACCTTCTCCATATGGGATGGGAACAACCATACCTTCTAAAATTTCCAGATGACTAGTGGGAAATGACGAATGACTCGAAACGTGCTAGAAGTATTTTGAGCTCCCGTGTCTAAAGATGTTGGTGAAGGAGTAGGGATGTGAGATGTATCAATAGGGTACACACTCTCTTCACTAATAGGTAATTCGCAGGGAAAAGGGAAACTAGGGATGTCCCTAAGTAAAAAATATCGCAAAGACAACTCATCTTCATTGGTTGTTGTGTTGGCATGAGGCTCCTCCTAAAATATAGCTAGGTTGTTCAATGAGAAACCCCCTTCAGGAGAATCATGTATCAAGGCATGTTCTTGCCAACTCATAGAGTTGTCATTCACCTTCCTCAACACACCATATTCCAGGAACATATGAGATAAATGATCGGGAACATAAAAAAAAAGATATTAATTTGGCTCTTCATCACTTCCCAAATTAGGGGAAAAATGTGTTCCTTCCCTATGGTTTGTCTAAGGAATGATGTGATCTAGCCCTTTCCTTTCTTTTTCCATATTATGATCAACCAATGCAATCCATTCATTAACTGTCCTAGGTATATGCTCACCCCTCCTTATTTTATCTAAATATGTCTCAGAGTTGTTTATTTTAGTGATGGGCTCAGGTTGATCAATCTATGGCTCCACATCACTAAGTCGATTTAAATCTTGAATTTATTCCGACACTTCTCCACTATACAATTCAAGATTTATCTCTCTAGCAAAGTTAGCTCTTTCCCTTTCTTCCTCAGAAGAACAATCGTCTTCAAAATATCTTCAAATCTCTTCTATTACTGTACTATGATCCTCACTATGGCTACTCATGACCATAAAAATGCCCTCAGGAAATAACTCACCCTCGCCATACGTGTTCCTTACACCGTCCTCATAAATTTCAAGATGACCATCGTAAAATGGCTCCCGATATATCCTAACCAAAGACCCATCAGAGTTAGGAATAGTAGCATATGATAAGTCCATTTGAAGATGACCCCCAAGTCCAGCATACTGCTTTCTACATAAAAGCATTCCGTAGACTGGGGTATATCTATAACTACTATGTCCTTCAGCATGGATATATCAGGGCATGAAAACAAGTCATCCCTCAAGTTCTTAATTAAACCAAAAACTTGAACTGGTCTTGAGTCAATTCCACACACATTTCCGTAAGGCCTAGTTATCTTTAATCCCATGTCTTCCATAACTTTCAATGGAATACCATTCATGGAAGCTCCATAATCTAGCATACAGTTATGAAGAAGGGTGTCACCAATGTGGAGTGTAAGATAAAACAATTGATGACCACCATTCTTCCTTTCATACAAAGTAGTTTGGATATTGATGGGAGGATCCTCCTCTTCTTCAACCATAATACTCGGTGTCGAGTCTAGAATAGATTGATCCTCACCATTATTAGTGATAGTATCAGGGAAACTCTCGAAAAAATATACCACTTGCTCTTTTATGGATGGGATTTTCATTAATTTAGTGAGTGGAATGTTGTGCATAACTTTGTCCAATTATCTCTCAATGTTAATGTCTAAGTCATACTCCGGGAGAGGAATTGGCTCACTCACTGAGCTAGGGAGCTCAATATTCTTCCTTTCAATGAAAGGGGTAGGATTCTAGCCATCCTTTCTTCTTTGATATATTCTAAGAGGAACTTGGACACTACTTTCAGGTTGTTCAGCGGCATAAACGACAAAACTAGGATTAGGACTTTCTTCAGACTCTTCTTCTTGATTAATCAAAATTCTTCCAAAGTACTTGTCAAAATCTAAGTTATCGACCCAATTAATGTTTCTTGGAGAATCTTGGGTATCGTCACTATGAGTGAGATACTCAGGATCATCCTCTTTATGTTCTTCTGACCATTTAATACCAGGAGTTCGAGGTGACATTTGGCTCATAGGGTTTCTTCTATCATGATCATTATTAGGCCTCTTTTGTGGGTTCCAATAAGGCTTTGGGCCATAGGGTTTCCTATACCTTTCCGACTCCTTGCTCTTATCTAGATCCCTAGTTAAGAGAGTTAAAATTTTCATCATCTCTTGCATATTCTCCATCATATCGTTAGGATCCTTACTTGGTTCTTCCCTCTTTTTAGCTTCGGGTTCATATCTAGAGGACGAAGCACTAATTGAATCAAATAAATTTTGCTTCCCATGGAGGCAACATTTTCTTCAGCCCTTCTAGCGTTTTCTTGCACTTCTTTTAAGTCTTTAGGGTATTTATCTTTGAGATGGTAGCCAAGGTAACCTTCAAATGAGTTGAGGTAATGAATCAACACAACTTGTTCTTTAGGCCTAATATGATTAGGGATATTGGCCACTATCTTATCGAAACAGAGGTTGAATTCATGGACATATTTGTTTTCTTTCTTTTTAATCTCGAAGAGTTGGTTTAAAAGGAAACGCCCATCCAACTTGAATGACCACTCATGCGTAAGTTTTTCTGTGAAGGAATCATATCCTGCGATTGATAATGAAGGAAAACGGTCGAACCATTTGCGAGCATCACCCTCCAAGGATGCAAAAATACACTTCATATACACATCTTCCTCTTCAACCCCATAAGCTTCCATGTGAGCCAAGACATTCTCAATGTGGTCCTCAATGGAGGTTGCACAATTCCCATTAAATTTAGGGATCTTTTCAAAATACTTGTTGGGCATATCATGGGGTGCACCAAGGATTTGGGAAAAATATAGAGGTGAAGATTTTTCCTTCTTCCCAAATCTACGAGCAATAGGAGGATTGGTTTGAGGATTATTTCCTGGAGGAGTTTGATTTATTCCATCCATTTGATTTACTGGACTAGATTGATGAGACAGAGATACACGAGGAACCGGATTAGATGAAGGGGATACCACAAAACGATTTGGAGAATACGAATTAATGATTTCCCAAAAGAAATTAGATGATTGGGATTTGGGATCTCTTCTATGATAGACAAGCGGGGTTCCTTCTAGTTGATTAATATTAGCCCTAGTTCTGATATCGTAAGGATGTGAACGAGTTCGTTCGTTCGTCGAGTCATGATTAGGAGTCGCCAAGTAAACTTTAATTCTCTTCTACCAAGATAAATGTCGTGTATAAGTGGGGAGAGATGAGTTATAATGAGATGGTTATGTTTGAATTAAGGATGAAAATGCTAACCATCTAAATTACAATAGCATATGTGATAAGATATAGATTACGTACGGACACTTGCAGACACCTGAGGTAAGCCTCTACCTCCCCGGCAACAGCGCCAAAAATGTTATCACACAACTTGTAGTTGTCCCTAAAGGTTATCCTATTTGGCATGGTAGATGCATTGGACAACTAAAGAGGTGACCCAAGAGATGCCACAATTCCCAATGCAAGTTGGTATCATGCTAACTAAGGCACTCTTCACTTTAGATCTAGCCTAAGCAAGACCAAGGGGGAGACCCTAGCTAACCTATGAAGGCTAGTGAACCTACTCAAGACCTCCTAAGGAAATGTGAAAGATGAATTGTGAATAGATCAAGAGGGATAGATCTAAATCTAGGATGGATAAGTGGACCCAAGGAGTTAGGGATTGGTTGAAGAGGCTTATGAGATGGACAAATGTTCAACCAATGAAAGACAAGGCCAATTATAGGCTAAGATTTATAGATCTAGATAAATCTAATGCCAAGTGATGATATCCAAGTGGGAACACCTTTAAAATGAAAAAAATGGTCAAAATGTGGTCCACAAGGTGAAGATCAAGATGAAATGGAACTAGGGGGTTTTGTACTCAATGGATCTATGGATTTGAGAAGGAATGAGAAATACCCATGATGTAGATCTAGCAAAAGACCACCTACCCAACAAGTGCGACCTCCCTTAGAGAGGCCCACTGCCTTAGATCGAGGGGTAAATGGAGTCAGATGTCCACCAAAATTGAGATCGGGAGTGTGTTAATTATTATAGAGGTGGGTTTTAATTATTAGGCCCATCCAATTGCTATATCTCCATAGATACGAAAAATACAATAAATGAGGGTTTTGATTTTAAGGGTTTTAAATGACCAATTGGGTAAAATGCATAGAATAGATATTAACCTTCTAGATATTATGTATAGATCTTGAGGATACATTGAAAAGTCATAAATTTCCCCCATTGTGAATCGAGAGTGATATCCAAGCCACCCAAGTGAAATCTCTAGCTCTCCAAGGTCACACATGCGCCCTCCTCCTGCTAGAAAATATCTATGTAAGAATCATTCCGGCATGAAAATGACTATAAGGATGAAAAGATGAAAAAGAAAGAATCAATTATGTCACGAAGATACAATAATTATACTCCCTCGGACAAAAAGAATATCAACGGTAAGATATGGGGTTTCCCCATAATAGAGTCCCCTTTAATTGTCCTCCTCTTCAACCCACACAACCTCCTGTAGAGAAAACATTGGATAGGTAGATCCACAACAATACACAGAGAAAAAATTGTATATTCAAATTGCGAAGACATCCATCAAAGATGAAGAAGTATATCCACAAAAATAGTATTTTTATTCCAATTTTCCAGAGCCAAAAGGTGCTTTTGCAAAGGGGGGCCTCTTCCTTAAATAGGAGTTGAGAGACCAAAACCCTAAACCACTTTTCAAAATGAGTGGTGGAGATCAAAAGATAAAATAGTACAATCAACGACTAAGATGAGTCGGTACAATATAACATGGATCACTCACTAGAGGGGGGTGCACACTCATCAAAAGGATCCCTAGGGGGGTGTGCATCACATAGAAGATGACTAAACATAAGTGTGCTACATAAGATGACTAGGACAAGTGACTAGGAGAACATGCTCAGGCTAGGAGGTTTTATTTTCTATCAATAGCATCACCCCATGGAACAATGATATAACATAAGACTCAAAAACATGTCAAAGTGAACAAATGATCAAATCCTGCCCCCCTCAACTGGGAGAAGAATATTTCAAATGACAACTTGGAGAGTGCATGGACCCCACTGAATGATGGAAGCTAATATGGAAGGAGTGGGATACACCATAGATGAACTTTGAACAGACCTCATGCCAAAATATTGCGTTAATAGCCCAAATAGATTTTCTTTAATGACCCTTTTTATCCCATTTTTATCCCACCTAAAAAGCCACCAAACTACCTGAAACCCACTTCTTGGTGTCTGGGAACAAAATCTAACTGCACCATTATGTCTCGAGCGGGGGGTAATATGGTAATAACAAGTGGCTGGACCACCCCCTTCCTCTATAGCACCCTAGGCAACGACTTACCTCAAAGCATCTGCTGGACAAGCCAACTCAACATGGCCAAATCGGTCAACAGGTAGAAAATTGCTCATATCGTCCCTGAAAGTGCCTGAAACTGCAAATTGAGTGTCCCAATGGATCCAAAAAACCCAAATCTACTAAGGATGAGTACCCATACAGCTTGTGGCATCCTGTAAGATCATCTGTAGCATCCACCATACCCGGACAATAATAATATAATGGTCTGGAGATAATAATAATCAATAAAAAGTGCATCAACCATCATCTGAGACCTCTGTCCACTATATGGAACCACAAAAAGGTTTATCTAAGACCATAGATCATCATCATGTAGTATCATTGGTCCAACTCATCATAGATCCCAAGGATGACTTTGTCAAACTAGGTTTGACTAGGTCAAAACTGATCAAAACATGACCCAGGCTAGAAGAGCCTACTGCTGCAAGTGTGTTAGCACTTGAATTGTGCTAGGTTTTGAAAAAAGGGTTTTGGTGAAGAAAAGGGAGTTACAGGATTAGGATAATTCCTCAAAAGAAGCCAAACTCCTGGGTCACATCCCCCAGGGTAAATGACCAGAGCTAAATACAGTGGATTTGGTAAAGAGAGAGGGAATATTCAGAATATCTAGGTTCCCATGGTGATCAGGGGACTAATGGTAGGCTAATATGCTAGTAATAGATAGAAGTATGTATGGATGACACAAATTAAATAACCAAAGATCTACGGCCCTGAGCCCTTGGCACAAAGTCGAATTGGAAATGTTACAAGCGCGGAGGAAGTGTTAACCAATGGGAAAATTCCTAAAGAAATCAACAGCGTAGATCGACAGAAACGAAGATCAATGGTAAAAAGGGGATGGCGCTAATCTAACATGAGTAGAAAAAGGTTGTGTTCCAAATCACCACGATTGGATTAAGCATCGTGCTCTTGGCAACGACGTAGACCTAACGGAGATAGATCAATGGTCCATAATAGAGGTGGTGATTTTAATCATCGGCATGTTAAGCACGCCCAAAATCACCGCGGTCGGTAAAGGTGCATCATCCAACAGTCAAGATTGGAGCTGTGTGTCACGAAATTGAAAGCCACGGAGGATGAAATCTACGATCTTGATCCAATCACGAGTTTTCATAGGTGAAATACATCTTCGATTTAAATCAATGATGGCCACATGGGCTGAGCCATCTCAATGCCATCAAATGTATTTTGTATATGGCCCGAAAAGCACGGTCAAATGTGTCTTGCATCAGTCCTAGCCTCAGTCCTAGCCTCAGTCATCATACTGAATCATTTGGAAGGTCTAAGTCAGAGAATCATAGCAGAATGATTCGCATGGGGATGTCGTCGTTATCAATCGTTATAAACCTAATTCCCTAGACTTTCAACTCACATCCAATTATGAAAAGGTGGCGACTTCATCTATTTGGATATTTTGCAGTTAGTATCAAAAAACATGGAGAGAGACCAGGGAGCCGAAGTAGTAGTTTTACTAGAGCATGTGTTGTCTGAGATGGAGGAGGAGCATATTCCTGTACCTCTTGTGGTTCTCGACCATGTGGAAGATGGTTCCATCAGCAAATCAGAAGATCCCAAGAAGTGACAGGGGTGTTGGAGTTTTCAGCAACAGAAAAGAAGGGAAGAAGCCCATGAAGAGGACGAGCAGAAAATCCGCCAGAATGTGTACAATATCAAGGACTTGATACTCCCCACTGAAGAGATGCCCCCTGCTCCCCCACCGAAAGAATCCCAAACAAAGGCTTCCTTTGACGTAGATGATTTTATTGATTGGTATGATTAGGTGAAAACCCAGGACTAAGGTGGCGGCGTTCTTATGTTTTCTGCATCTCACCACCCAGCAAGTCATTTTCTTTTGGCTACATACGTATATTCCTTGTCTCCAATTTTGAAAAGACTTAGATAGTCTGCAAACCCATTTTTGGAAGGTCGGTATGGCCGTGGCTGGTCTATTAGTTGTAATTTTTCATTTCTACAGTGCACTGTCACAAGGGGTAAAAACACACCCGGTAGGTAGCAGTTTAGTCTTAGATATTTTCGATGTTCAGGTTAAGAGCTCAAAGGTATCAACTAAGTAATCAACAAGAAATGGAAGTGTAACATCTCCTCCATTTAATTAGTATTTAATGAATAAAATTGTCACAAAAAGATTTTTCGTTATGTAAAAGAATTTCATAATACATAGTATTGATGAGGACCAAAATTAAACAACATTTCATCTCTAATTAATGTTATCGTCCTCAAAGGTCCTTTAGTAAAAAAAACCAACATGAAAACTTCTTGGCATATTTAAGTAATATCCATTCTGTCTTACTAGGGACACTTTAGGAAGTAGACAAGCTTACAATTATACACCTGGTTAACCACTGTAACGTTCTGCTATTCACGGATGTTAATCAAGTCATTTATTACTTTAAAGCTCATACTCAAATAACTATTTCGTGAAATATTACTTACTTGAACAAAGATGCTTTTACCTATACAAAAATCAGATGCATCTAAATTTAACCACATAACCATTACACAATTGAGAGAGAGACCAGATATAACCGTGGTTCACCCGACAGATGTCCGGGCTACGTCCACATTGAGAATATGCCACATCATATATTATTCAGCTTGAATAATGAGGGTTACAATCTGCAACGTCTTTGTTGCGATGCTTGCTCTGCACTTAATTCTAGACACTTTTCTAGAGAGTAATTTCTTCAACAAGCACACATATGTAATCGTACCCTTTTGTCGAAGGGAAAATACAAGGACATCTCTTGTCGAACTGCGAGAGTAAGAGTCGACTATGACAGAATTACATACAATAGAACTGGATACTGAACTCTGACAGAACCCATTGCCTTCACCCAGAAATTTAAATACAGTAATGAAATTAAAACCATCGTTATCATCTAGCAAACAATAGAACTGCAAAAGCACTTTTCGGGTAACAATCCAAAGGTAGACTTATCGTTTGTACTGTAGGCATAAGCCAGACTACGATTTTACTTCATTTGTAAAGATCGTGGAGCAAAAGAGTTATAATCATCCTCATATAAACTACTGAAATCACAGACAAAGGACTCCAGCGAGATCCCATTCTATCCATAAATTCTATTCAGCACCTGGATCTGGGATGATCGCCCAACTTGGTACAACAACTATATATGAATCTGCTATTTAAAGAACTGGACACAACCTCAGTCACGCTATCATAAGAACACCCCAAAATATATACGACTCTATTATCAGCATTAAAGATTTGGAATGAAATACACTTCAACATACTCGGGACAGAGTTTTCCAACTACCATAATACAGTTTCCCCAACTTTCTGCGACTATGAGAAGGAACGGCTATTTTAGACTGTTCACTATCGAAAATCCTCCCTTCTAACACAGACTCTATCAACATTTAAACTCTTGTTAAAGTGCAGAAACAAACACTTATAAATGGCAACCACTAGAGTAATCGTCAATGCGAGGCTTGTAAATATCTAGAGAAGACTTAATCATTCACAACAATAAGAAAAGTATGGGATCGGCATTGCTCATCTGAGCGGATCTATTTCCCAGTCACACAAATGCAGTAACTTATCATTTCCAAATAACATCAATCTCATCTAAACATCAATCTACTATTTGAAATGCTAAAAGTTTGATCCACCAGACTATACCCATTACCGTGTTCATTGATAATACTAAGAAGCCCTAAATACTCTAGATATTATACAAATCATGTCATTACCAAATGATTTTAAAACTCGGACTCATACTTGAAAACAACCGAGAATCAACTTAGACTCGGACCTGGAATCGGCCAAGGGTCAAACGCAAAATACGGTTTCCTCTACTTCTGCACAACGTATATCTATAACATATATAAAGGAAAAACAAACTAAAGATCCCAGAATGGCTTCAGTATTTCCTCCCTTATGCGCAACAGAGATATAAAAAAATATATATATAAGAGAATGCATTCATACTGAGAGCGTTCTGTAATCTGAACCCAAGGGAAACGTACTCATACTGAGGCTTGTAGCGAGCTGGAGTTGTTACCTTTCTGTTTTGTTTTTGTTCAAGTAGTTGGTCATATAGTAAAATAGGCCAGTAAATGTAAAAAATCATTTAGGCCTATACCGCCTGTGTCTGTTTTGAAGTTGTAACGGTGAATACACCTTGATTAGTTGTCGATTAGGTGTCCAATAAATTGCAACTGTTCCTGTTCAGGAAAGAACCGATCCTAGAGCTCGAAGGGCATCTATAAATTCATTGTAATTGAAGACAGAAGGGTTGAAAACTTTTGGAAACTTTATATTGTTCTATAAGATGCCTATGAGCTATTTTGAATAAAGTTTTGCAAAGCCGAGCTGGTGTTTTTTCAAGGATTCTTGTGTAATTGGTCCTGTAGTCTATTCTTTCTTCTTTCTCCTGTGAATTGTGTATCTTTCATTGCTACTTCCAGTATGTAATATCTCTTCATACTTGGTGCATTGTTGTAGCTAAGCACAATTGATATAAATTATGCTCTGTTTATCTCATTCCAAGTATTGCACAAATGATTTATACTAAAGTTGGTACAGGATTCATTATCGTAGGCCTTGTATTTATAGATTGTTTCATTCTCTTCTGTTCACCAATTAAAAAATCACTTTGACTACAATTTGTTTGCTACCTTGCCCCTATTTAAATGCATTCGCAAAGCATTTGTAAATAAATGTTCAGATTTTGTTTAACGTGACTCCATTTCCCAATATAGATTCATATGTTTCAACCAAAACCACGTTTAAATCATTTTGTTTCCAACAGAAATTTGTTCTTCTGTGTATGTTGTAATTGAATATCTTCAATGATGAATGTTGGTGTACGTTTTCATTGTTGACGCCTTTGATTATTTCCATATTTCATGAGTTTATAGAGAGAGCCCTCTCAGACTGTGTTGGGTCAGTAGCATAGATCTAAAGTAGTTAGTGGTTACCCCAGCTTGCCCTCTCCCACAACCTAGGGGGTCATTTTGGGTGTTAACAAATTGGTGCCGTTGCCGGGGACGTGATTTTTTTATTATCCCTGGGAGAACGACAAAGGATTCTAGAGATTCAAAGAAATTATAGATCCCTGCGGGGAAATAGAGATTTCCATATTTTTATAGGGTTGTGCATTTTTTCCTTGGCAACTCCACTCGTAAAGATCTACATTCAAGAAATACTCCACTAGGAAAGATCGACGAGCCAAGTTCATTTCTGAAGAAATCTCAAAAAAGGCATCCTACCCTCAAGGAAGATCCATACAAGAGGTAATCCTATTTCTGAAATTCTGTTAAGTGTGGAAAATACAGAAATATTACTTAGACATAAGACCGAGTACTTCTAGCATTGAAAGAATTGGGTTTAAAGAAGAGCTACCTGTTTTTCAAGAATTGGATATAGAAATAGATTTTGGGAAGCTTTTGCCAAGATCAAGATCTAAGTCCTATCTAAGCCTAGGTGAAGAAGGTCTGAATGCACCGAGTCCTATTTGTTAGATCTTATCTGGCTTAAGTTGCAGAATATTATCAAAGCCGAAAGCGCTAGACCTAGTTTTTAGATCCCTCAATCTGATACCATAATCCCTGCAAGTAATCCTGCCCAGAATATCCATCCCCAATCTCAAAATCCACCTAGACCCATGGCTGCTAGATTCGCACCATTGGCCCTACCAGCTGTCTTGCATGACCTCCCTCAGAACTATTCCCAGAGAATCGTCTCTTATGATGGAGAGGGAGGTTTTTCTGCCAGACAACATATAAACAGATTTGAGGATTTTGTTGATTTGGAGGAAGTAGATGATGATGATGCTAAGATGAGGTTGTTTGCTCAAAGTTTATTTGGAGAGCCCAAGAATGGTTCAGACAATTTTTGAATGCTTCTATTAATGATTTTGCAGCCTTTAAGACATTGTTCTTAGAGAGGTGGGAAACACTAGGGAGTCCTTTCCTAGTCTTATCCCAGTACAACCATATGAAGAAAGGAGGTTTTGAATCTGTTCATGACTTTTATACTAGGTTTATGAAGGCCTATAATTCTATTCCAGATGACCTAAGACCCTCAGTAGGCGCTGCAAAGCTCCATTACGCGGATGCCTTTGATGGAGATTTCTCATGTACATTAAGAGAGAGAAAATCCTCCACCCTGCCTACTATGCTAAAGGATGCCATGGAGGTGGAAGCCAACATGATGGCTTCAGGGAAAATAAAGCGAAAAACAGAAGCAGATAAAAAGAAGCAAGAAACCCAAGCCTCTACCTCCTCCTCTTCTAGTGATGCCAAGTTTGATACTATGATGAAAACCATGGAAAAGCTGATGGATAGGTTAGCCATGGAAAATAAACCTCCTGCTAGAGAGCATCCTGAAAATCAAATAAGAAATTCTAACTTTAGAAGGCCACCCCCTCCAAGAAATCCAAGAAATCAAGAAGATCACCAGATAAGGCCTCCCTTCCGTGAAAATTTGGTGGATGAAGAAGAACCTGAAGACCCTGCTGGAGACCAGATCTTTGACACCCTAGACCACGAAGTACATTTAACCCAAAGGGAACATGACTTTTTCACCATGGGGAATGCTAGCAAAACTGTTGAATTCGATTCTGGTCAGTACCAAATGGGTTACATGAATGTTGTAGATGACATCCAAAGAAAGATGAAGTCAAGGAACAGGGAGATACCAATAAGTGAAGGGAAGTCTGCCCATATTCAGCTCTCCAAGACTCAACAGAATATGGAGAAGCTAAAAGAAAAATAGCCAGAGGTTGCTACACAGAAAACCTTAGAAGATAAGGAGCAGCATTCTAAAGAAGTTAGGCAGCCAGAAGTCACTGAAGTAGTGAGGCTAGCTTCAACATTCAGTATGAATGCTGAACTATCCAAGGTGAAGATCTCTATCCCCTTAAATGAGTTGTTAAGAAACAATGAATATAGGGAAGAGATAACTAGCATGGTAAAAGGAGAGGCAGATGGTCCACAGGACATGTTGGAAGTAACAGATGATGCCCCCACTATAATTTTTGGTTCCAAGCTGGAAGAACTAGATGAAGGAGAGGTCCCTCCCTTTTATTTATGTTTGAATAACCATGGTAAGATATTACACAATGCCCTTATAGATTCTGAGGCTTCACACAACTTAATGCCAAAGTCAGTGGTGGATCAGTTGGGGTTAGAAGTCACCAGACCCTACAAAGACCTATATTCTTTTGATTCCAGAAGGTACCATGTTTGGGTTTGATTGAAGATGTAGTAGTGACCCTTGCCCAAATTCCAGCTAAGAACATTATGATGGACGTAGTAGTGGCTAAGGTGCCTGCTAAGTTTGGGATGTTGTTGTCAAGGTCCTGGGTAAACAAGTTGAAGGGAACCATGTAGATGGACTTATCTTATGCCACTATACCACTTTTTGGATGCAATAGAAAGCTATATAGAGAGAAAGAATGGCCTATGTGGTCAGCAGTGACGAAAATCCTGAAAATCACCCCATATACGCGGTAGACACATACATAGGTTCCTCTATTTTCTTCAATGATAGTCCACATACTGATCCTGTACCCCCATTTTACCACGAAGTCGTGGAAGACAAGGAGTTTGCAGCAAGGTATGAGGCCTCAAAGAATAAAAAAAATGAGGAATGGCTGTGGAAGATGTACTTTGATGGATCACTGAGCAAGAAAGGTGCTGGTGCAGGGGTTTGGATCATATGTCCCAACCAAGAGTCTAGAGCCCTATCATACAAGCTAACTTTCGAGTGTACTAATAATGTGGCTGAGTATGAAGCTCTGCTCCTAGGACTAAGAGCTTTTAAGATTTGGGAGAAAAAAGGATACATGTTTTTGGAGATTCAAAATTGTTGGCCAATCAAGTAAATGACAGTTATCAGGCAAAACACCCCAGGATGAGGGCTTATAGAAATGAAGTCTAGGATATGTTTGGAAAGTTTTTCACCGAACACAAGATCTAGGTGATCCTGAGATTTGAAAATCAGGTGGCAGACTCTTTGGCCACCATTGCTGGTGGTTTTAAAACTCCTATTTTCTCTCAAGAAAAATACGAGGTAAACAGGCCATCAATTCCAGACAATGTTAAATACTAGCAAGTATTTGAAGATGATTTACAAATAAAAAGATTTTTGGAATTGTCTGATGAGTTTGGTAATGTTTAGATTGATGCTGAAAATGAGAACATAGAAGGATTGATGGACCAAGAGCAATCAAAGGGTGAAGAAAGAGAAAGCAAGCAATGGAAAAACGTGTTGGGTTGGAAAGATATCATTCAATTAAAGAGTAATTGTATCCCCAAGGGATTGATACCCCTGGAGAGGTTGTTTGACCAGAATGATGTAGCAAAAAACCCGAAGCTTGAGCCTCCCAGAGATGCGCTAGAAGACCAGAACTTGGGTACTAAAGAAGAGCCTCGGATGGTAAACCTGTCTAAGAAGCTACATGCTAAAAAGAAGGAGCGATATGTAGAGTTGATGAAAAAATATGTTGTTGCTTTTCCGTGGAGTTATGAAGAACTCAAGGAATATGATACCTCTATAATACAACATTCTATTCCAATCAGACTAGGAGAGAAACCTTTCAAGCAAAAGTTAAGGAGGATAAACCCTAAACTAGTGCCTGTGATAGAAAAAGAGATCAAAAGATTATTTAATGCAAAAATCATTGTCACTTTGAAATTCTCTCAGTGGATAGCAAATCTGGTTACTGTAAGGAAGAAGAATGGTGAGATTAGAATCTATATAGATTTCAGGAACCTGAACAAAGCTTCACTAAAAGATAATTACCCCCTGCCTAAAATGGAGCATATCTTACAAAAGGTAGTAGGGGCAGAAGGGATCTCTATTATGGATGGTTTCTCCGGATACAATCAAATCAAAGTCTCCCCAGAAGACCAAGAGAAGACTGCTTTTACCACTCCTTGGGGTACTTTCATGTATGCGAAGATTCCTTTTGGGATGATGAATGCAGGAGCTACTTTCCAGCAGGCGATGGATAAAGTAGTCACTAAGGAGAAGGATAAGTTTGTGGTTGTATACATGGATGACATAACAGTGTATTCAAAATCTGATGAAGAGCACCGGAAGCATTTGGAACACATTTTTAAGAAATGTATAAAATACGGTATTTCCCTTAACCCTAAGAAATCACATTTTGCATTAGAAGAAGCTAAGCTCTTGGGTCATATTATTTCCAAACAAGGTATCAAGATCGACCCTGATAGGGTTAGTGCCATTCAGAAAGTTGGGGAGCCAAGAAGCAAAATGAGGTGCAGTCTTTCATCGGGCAAGTGTGTTTTCAGAGAAGGTTCATTCCTAGTTTTGCAAAAATTATGATGAATATTACCAATATGTTAAGAAAGGAAAATCAGGTAAAGTGGACTAAGGAAGTAAGAGATTCATTCAAGGGAATTAAGAATGCTATCACTGAAGCCTCGGTATTAGCCAGTCCATATTTTTCTAAAGATTTTTTGATTTTTTCCTACGCTTCAGAGCATATAGTAGTAGGAGTGCTGTTACAGAAAAATGCCCAAAACGTTGAACAACCAATTGCTTTTTTCAGCAGGGTACTGAGAGATGCAGAACTGAAATACGATATCATGGAAAGGCAGGCTTATGCCTTAATCAAGTCACTGAAATATTTCAGGGTTTACATCCTTCATTCATACATCATTGCTCATGTCCCAAATAGTGCTGTGAAGGGTATCCTCACCCAAGCAGATCCTGAAGGAAGAAGAGCCAAATGGATTGTTGTATTGCTAGAGTACGACCTAGAGATAAAACCTACCAAACTGGTACTGGGGAAAGGGTTAGCAAAATTAATGACTAAAACCAACTGTGGTTCTTTGCAACTGAACTTGTTACAAGATTTTTCAAATCGGTTGGATGTAGTAATACAGGTGAGGCCAGAATTCTCTGCATCCCCTTGGTATGCTAACTTTGTGTATGTATTACAAAACTTACAAGCTCCTCCGAGGTTAAGCAAGAGCAAGGCCAGAGCTGTGAAATTAAAGGCTGCGAAATATTGTATTATGAATCAATTTTTGTATTGGAAGGATCCTGGAGGTGTGTTACTGAATTGCTTGTTAGAGGAAGAGGCTAAACACACAAAGGAGGAATTCCACAAGGGAGACTATGGTAGAAATCATTCCTGGAAGGTAACAGTCAAAAAAATCTTGAGGGTTGGTTTCTACTGGCCTACCATGTTTTCAGATGTATATAAAGAAATTGTTGCTTGTCACGAGTGTCAGATTTTTGAAGGAAAAAGAAAAGTTGTTTCACTACCCCTTCACCCTGTCATAGTAGAGGCACCTTTCCAGCAGTGGGGTTTAGACTTCATTGAAGAGATAAATCCTAACTCCTCAGAGTAGCATATATGGATATTGACATCCACTGACTATTTCACTAAGTGGATAGAAGCCATACCAACTAGGAAAGCAATCGAAAGTGTTATCATGGATTTTCTGGAAGATAATATCCTATCAAGATTTGGGTGTCCTAAAAGAATAGCGACAGACAACGCACCTGCATTTTGTTCCAATAAAATGATAAATTTTTGTCACAAATACCATATTAATCTAAACCATTCCACAACATACTATCCTCAAGGGAATGGGCTAGCAGAGTCATCTAACAAAATCGTAGTAAGAATCATAAAGAAGTTGTTAGAGGACAATAAGAGGGCTTGGCACACAAAACTGAAATATGCTCTATGGGCTGATAGAATAAGTACAAAGAAGGCCATTGGGATGTCTCCTTTCGAATTGGTATATGGAGCTGAGGTGTTTTTTCCAGCATATCTAGGGTTTCCAGTCATGAGATTGTTGCAAGGAATAGAGGAAGAACCAAATCATATGCAGAGAAGAGTGAATCAGATAGATGAATTGAACGAGCTGAGAAGTAAAGCCTATGACAAAGTACAGGGGAACCAAGAGAAGATAAAGAGTTCCTTTGATAGAAAAGCAAAAGAAGATTAATTTCAGGTTAATGACCTGGTTCTGAAGTGGGATGCTCCAAGGGAAGATAAACATGGGAAATTTGACCATATGTGGATGGGGCCATTTATTATTGCAGCAAACCGAGGAGAAAATTCTTTTATCCTGGACCACCAAGATGAATCTGCCTGGTCAGGAGGTCCAGTTAATGGAAGGGTCTTGAAGCACTACCTGTCCTAGAGAAAGCAAGTAACTCATGTACCATAGCTTGTAAATATTTTCCTTTTTTACAGTTATTTTGAAGTTTTAATGGCGAACCTAAAGGACTTGAAGCCGGAAGTGAACCTAAAGGACTTGAAGCCCAAAGTGAAGGCCCTAAGGTCTGGAAGGAGAGCCATGGTTTTTATTTTTGTATGTTTATCCTAGATATAAGGTAGGTATAGTTCCATTTTCAGTCTGCAGGGAATTTTTCAGTTCAGGGTTTGGAGTGTCGCCCAATGGATCAGGTACTTTTGTCTACGCGGTTCTTTGCTACATCGCAGGGAGGTTAGCATCCCTGGCTGGATCCAGTTGTTAGCACTTGAATTGTGCTAGGTTTTGAAAAAAGGGTTTTGGTGAAGAAAAGGGAGTTGGAGGATCAGGATAATTCCTCAAAAGAAGCCAAACTCCCGGGTCGCATCCCCTAGGGTAAATGATCAAAGCTAAATACGGTGGATTTGGTAAAAAGAGAGGTGTTGGTGGGAAAATCTACCCTATAGCAAGGAAACTAATGCTATCAACTTGGTTGGGGTGACAGGTAAGTGTATTGATGATATTACAGAGATATTTACAAAAAGAAATAAGTTGTTGATCTTGAGAACACACCTTTCAATCGAAGTTTGATCCTAGCCTTGACTTGATCTTGTGCTCAACCTTCAAATCCACCTTCCTTTCAGTAAACCTGCAATAACAATACCTTTCTCAAAACATTTTGGGCAATATATAAAGCTTGAAAGAAAAAAGAACAATGTTTAACATTTAGCATTGACCAAAACAGATCCAAGTTAAGATGCCATTTCATAACACATTTAAGTTGGAACAAGAAAGACACTTCAACCTTTATTTGTCAAAAGTAAAATGAAGTACAAGTATACCTGATCGTGAAACAGGCTCCTGCAACTTGATTCTAGGCTCTTGCTCTTCTCTGGATTGGATGTCTTCAACATCAACTCCTCCAATGCAAGCTTCTCTTTATGTCTCAAAGTTTTTCCATTAATTCATCTCATCATCTAGGTTCTAACCCTTCTTTAATCTTCTTTGCATTTATAAGATTGGAGAAGTAGTTTAGGTCGATGTATAGTTATGGAGGAAGTTGGGGGAGTTAGCAAACTACCAGCAACTAATCCTCCTCGAGAAATTAATTTATTTTTAAATCATCTTTTAAGATGTACGCGACTCTTATTCAGTAGAGTAGCATATAGGGCGCTACCTTAGTGCTTATCAACTAGCGCTCATTCGATTTTAAATGGTGAGAGCCACTATGCTGAGAAGGAGTAGCGTATACTTGGATATGAGCACTACCATGATACACTGGAGTAGCGTATGGGCGCTAGTCTCTTTGAGTAGAGTAGCGCTCATATCTCAAAATGATATTTTTTTGGGGTTTTCCAGTAATGTCAGGAAATGGAGTGAGTCAAAGTATCATCCAAGGTCAACATGCTCCTCCATCCAGGTTGTCCTTTTGTGTGATCAATAGCTCAAGGTGATCACGGACGGAGAGGTGCAAGTTTAACCTATAACAGATGCCCCCTAATGTGTGAGGTCAGAGGGAAACGATGGCCAAAATACATTATAATCCAAAGCCATAGGAGGAGCAAAGAAACCGCAGAAAACAAGTCACAAGAAACCTGCAACAAAGATCAAGGTCAGCGAGCAATTACATTTTTGACATCTTATAGATGTGCAGTGTGATACAACATGATCTCTGATACATAACAAGGAGATGTATATAAAGCATGGCCACTTGAAATACAAGTGTGGATCCATGTCAAACTGAGAGATCATAGCCATAACAACAAATTGGATCTATGTCTCATGGAGAGCCGAATATAAGTGAGGTTCAGTCTTGCGCAACTTGGGTGATAACAAAATGAGGTAATGTCATCCAAAATCCCAAGGTCTTCATCCAAAACAACCCTAGGTACAAACCCTAACCATGTGAATAGATGAGCTGATAGTCGAACATGGGGGGTATTGTTTGATTACCGGTCATTGATGTATACCGTTAACAAACGCGAGGATGTCCACTGATAATGATGATGAGGTCCAAGGTACCAAGTACGATTCGCCAAATGTGAATAGATGGACTTGGAGTCAAACACTTGGGAATCTTGTCGAAGAAGAGACATTGATGTATTCTCATCATTCAACAGCGAGGAAAATTGCCGCTGGTGACTGCAATCTCCAAGGTACTAACCGAAACTCTAAACTTCAATCCCAGAAGAATGAGTTGATGTCAATGGGAAGAAGTCCGTTGGAAGGGAGGCCTTAAGGCATCCTCCATCATCCAACTCGAGGAACACTCAACTGGTAAGAGATGATATGGAATAATATGTAACAAGACTGACACTAGGAAGGCCGACACATGAGGTCAAGGTAAACTGCAGAATGGCCGACACAGGGTATATCCTTGAACATTGAGCACGACACAAAGTGACTCAGGCAGTTTCTGACATAATGGGGTAAATCATAAGTCTGAAATGTAAGAGACATTAGTAGACCCTCGATATGGTTGGAAGAAATAACCAACCGGGGGAGTAAATAACTCGGAGAAAAGGTTCACCCTAAGGTAAAAAACTAAACCCAACCGACAAGATAGACTCAAGTAGGTGCTGTGTTCAAGGATAGAACTTGACTGAAACTGCCTTTGAAAATGAAGATATGATATGTCTTTCCCGTTCCTTATTCTTTTTAGATAAAAGAATACCCTTCTTGTTGTTTTAATGAGTCCAAGAAAGAATGAAAACTCAATAGATCCAACCATGTAAAAAATTTAACGAGCCCATGGGAGGAAGACTCAGGACCTTCTTCATTATTTATAGAGTTCGAAGAAGAGATAGAAAATTACTCTATATTTATTGATCTCTGGATTTTAATATCGAGCCGAGATCGGTTCTTGCTCGCCGGTGTTTTCAATTTTAAGGAGTTTGAAAAAATTAAACAATCCTCTTTTCACCTATCCGTGGATTTTATATCGAGCCCGGATTGGTCTGTGCTCAGCGGTGTTTTTTGGTTTATAGAGTTGAAAAACTTAAACAATCCTCTACTTACCCTCTCGTGGATTTCACATCGAGCCCGAGTAGGTGAATGCTCACTTGGTATTTTCATGTTTAGAGAGCCTGAAAACCCTAAAGAGAGGCTCCAAAGGTCCTTTTTTGTGCAGTTAGTCTCCTCCCCCGAAAAAGTATAAAACAATGAAAGGAGAACTCTTCTAGCGCATACAGAAGTATACCTAGAGTATACCTTTTCTGTAGTTAATCCACTTAGGCGCGGAAAAGGGGTAATTCTATACCTGAGTGGATGAGCCTTCGAGTATTTTAACGAGCTCGAAGAGGACAAGCTTGCTCGGCAATCTTGTTTAGGTTTAAATAGTCCAAACAAGAGCTTAAAATGACTTAAAGGTCAGCTTCTAGGATCATAGCTTCATACTCTGCCAAAACTAGGTCTTCAACAAAAATATTGGTCGATGCGAAAAAAATCTTGAATGATATATGAATTTGAAATATTTAGCTAGTTGACAAGGTCTATCATCAAGAAATTTTAAACTTAGGAGACAAATCCGACAAAAATTAAGTGAAAATTGAGCTTGGATCAGTATTAAACCGTATTGTGTGTTTCAATTGATTAATTAGGGATTTTTTTGAAAGTTTTGAAACTATAGAAAATTAACAAATATGGGTAAAAATCAAAATCCAATTTATATATAATTTCATTTTTTAAAAATCAATTTTCAATTTGTTTTGTAGGTTAAAGATTGGGGCAACCTTTGGCAATTTTCAAATCTCTGTGGCGATCAAACTGAGCATCCAACCGTCAATCTTCCTCCACCAAGTAAGTTAAAATCCACCATACTTGCATTTTCATGGTTTATTTTTCAATTTTTGAGCAAAAAATAGCTGGCAACGCAATGCTCATCAGTGTTTCTGCATGGGCGCTACTGTGTAACCACAGCAGTAGCGTATAAATGCGATGGGCGCTACTGTGCTGAAGCAGAGTAGCGCCCATACGCGATTGTGTAGTATACACAATAGCGTACACTTTGGCAAACCTACCTACAAGCACCGAGACTCAAAAAAATTTGGTTTTTTGTGCAGGATGGTCCTTCAATGGAGGGAGAGGGAGCATGAGGACATGGATAGGTTGGCCATGCAAGATCTGGATACCCTCCATGCTCTCAGAAGATGCAGTTTATTGAAGTTTTATCGAACCGTGAACATGAGGGCCTTAAACAAACTGTTTCGAAGACTTATTCAGTATTGGGATGTGGATACTAACACCTTTTTCATCCATGGGAAAACTCTGGAGCTTACTGTTGATGACATATATTTCATTACTGGTCTCTCAAGGAGAGGAGATGCGATCAATCTGAAAGGGTCTTCTCGTGTGGGTGTAAGGTCTGTGCAAGAGTATGTAAATACATATTGTGTTGCCGGAGCTGAGAAATCGGGAAGCCAAGTCTTGATTTCAACTATTGATGGTCTCCCTTTGAAAGTGATAGTGAGCATGATCAACCGAGTAGCCAGTAGTGCTTCACAACACTTAGCTTCCAGGAATTCTATGCATATTGGTGTACAATGCTTACATGGTCATGTCTATGATTGGAGTATTAGTTTACTCGAAAACATGAAATCTCAATTAATTGGTTGCAAATCTGGCACAATGAAGAATTTTGGGTATGGTAGCATTTTGTGTACTTTCTTCTTTGAGAGGATGCCTGCTATCAGTTTGGGGATGCCTCTACCTCAGGTTAACCCCCGTGAGCCCAGACTAGGCCGTTGGGGTGACATATTCCTCTGCCAGGGTGGTGGGGAAAGTCACTACTGTTATCATACTGATGATTTATGGGGGTGGTGGGAGAGGCAAGTACCCACTTTCAAGTAGTTTCCATATGTTGGATTGGATTTCCGTCATGATCCCGAGCTGGTGCTTCCTCCAGGTGGAGCCTGGGGAGATATTGGTATGTTTAAATTTTGAGGTTTATTTAATTTTTTCAAACTTTTTCAAGTATTTGATTTTTATGAATGAGTTTTGAGGTTCTAATTAAGTGTCATGTGCAGATGTTGGGCCTGTTCCTCCTAAGGGACATCCTACCATCTATGTGAGGCCAGTTGATATTACTGTAGCAAATGCTATGTTGGGAACCCTGGAGAGAAAAATAAGTCGGTTGACTCACGAAGTTTCTGCATGCTGTATGGATCAAATACCTGTTGATATGCAGGAAGATGTTGTTGGGGTGCCCCCAACATGGCTTAGAGTGCTATGGAGGATCGCTAGGCTAGTCATATGCTATCGCAATGCGGTAGATGATGATGAGGTCCCTCCTTCTCCATAGGAGAGGAATACATTCTATGTATATATTTTTGAGGCTACTATGCCCAGCTTTTGTACTTTTATGACTTGACTTGATAGACTCGTGATTCAAAACTCATATATTTTTTGATACGGTATCGGCTATATATAGTATCAGTTATTTACATGTGTATGCGTTTTAAGTTTATGTGTGCAATGTTGTTTATGACAATGTATGATGCAAATGCCAGTCTAACACATAGTTTGCTAATGAATCAGCTAAAGTGTTTAAACTTCTTGGGATGTGTTCATATATGATAGAATGAAATTGTCTTTCCAATAGTCTAACTCGTAGAAACTTACGTAGCAATCCCGGATCCCTAATCTGATAGACACATGTTAACTGAAATACAATTAATTGTGAGTCAAGCCTTACCTCCAAATATGAAATGCCATGACTGAGAGCATCTCGGAGAAGTTCTATAACTGCACTGTATTCAGCCACATTATTCATGGTAGGACCCAAACAAACCCCCCCCAAAGAGACAAGTTGGTCAGCGGGTGAATAAATGACCCAAGCTGCTACAGCCAACTGACAGGTGTGGTGATTGGCGCCATCAGCAAATCCTAAGAAATGTTTGGTCGACATCTGGTACATGAAACGAGAAACACACATAAGATTACCTAATGAGTATAACAAAACTAGCTTTACAAAAATATACAGCTATGATACAAGAAAAAGTATTTCAGCCTAGGCGTAGTACTTCTTCAAGTAGGGTCAATGCCTGGATCCTCCTCGTGAGGCCGGGCAAAGGTGTTATGGAAATCACGGAAAATATTGGTATATGGAATGATCTCATTGAGATAACATCCCGTTTCAAAGAATATGTTTCCGTTGACCCCAGTGAAAATGTTCACCAGTGAAATATGTAATCTATTTGCTTCAACAATACCAACTTGTGAAGAAGTGAAACCAGTATTTTCATCGGATGGTGAACAAAATTCACCTCTCTCTAACAAGTTAAGAAAAGGAAACAAAAAATATGCGAGATCTATATGTTCACGAGGAAGATCTGGGTCGGTCATAGCTTCTAACATTTCCTCTTCAGAAGGTAAAGTAATATCTAAACTGTCAAGAGAGGGAATCGGGTCCGGTGACTGAGTAGTGGCACAATCTATGTTTGACTCGACAGACAACAATGGAATCAACATGTGTCCTATTGTAGTTTGATAAGAATCCAAGTGGGTAACTTCTACAAAAGGGGTGGGCACGGAGGGGTTTGTATTAGTTGAGGGAAACTCAGAATCAGTTGTTAAACTAGCCATGGAAGTTTCAGATGATGAACATCCCTCAGTACCAACGAATAAGGTAGGAGCTGGTAGGTCAAAAGTGCCAATTAGTGACCCATAAAGTCCTGCTCCTACACTCTCGCCAACCGGGGTGGTTTGATCAATCAAAGGAACTGTGGTTTCTGAAGAAGTCTGGTTGTTTCTCTGAGTGAAAGAAAGTTGATCAACTGTAACGATCTTACCTTCAAATGGGAACATGACCACTCAAAAAATTGTCGATGCAATAGCTCGCATGGCACATGTCCAACTCCTGCCTAACAACATATTGTAATCAAGCGGAGCATCCAGAACTTCTACTTCAATAGCAACTGTCTTACTGGCCAAAGTGACATCAAATGATGGAAAAACTCCATGTGGATGGAAAGTTCTACCATCAAATGCAATAAGCAGTGTGTTAGAAGGGGCTAACTCAGGAGAACCTAGAGCTTTCCGACAGGAAATTGACATTAAGCAAGTCGATGCTCCCTCATCTACTACAACTCGTCTGATGGTCATTGGACCATGAACGACCTCAATCTGAAGGGAAACATGATAGGGAAACCGGTATTTGACATCAGTCATATCAAATCGCGCAGACATGTTAGAGGATTCCATACTCCCAATAGCTGCCAGAAGTGCATTTCGTTGTAAAGGACAACTCTGCAACACTTCTAGAGTAGACATGGCACAAGGGGTTTGGGCTAAATCTTCAACCAGATTGTAGTTAGAAGCAGCCCGTGTGTTGGGATTGTGCGATGCCCTCTTCAAGACACCTTTCAAGATCTTGGGCATTGGGTCCACAGGTATGTGGAGTGGAGTAGAGGATTCTGGAATCTCCTTATCCTTTTTATGCGTTACCGGGGTATAGTTCCTGGCTCTAGTTTGCAAAAGTGCATCCGAATTAACCATGTTTATAAATGTTTGATCAACCGTAGCATGTGAAGTGCCCCTAGTTTTGGAGGTGCCAGAAGTTGAGCCTTGCCCTTTAGGAAATGGATCTTTCAGGACAGCAGGCTTCTTTTCTCTTAAGAGCTTGTGGGCTTCTTCAAGTAGAGGGCATTGGTGAGTAAGGTGGTTCTGCTTGCAGAGTTTACAAGGGAACTTAACCTTCTTTTCTTCTTTATTACCCTCTTAGGCATTGTCTTTTTTGGGCTTTTGTTGGTTCCCCTCTCCTTTCTTGCCCTTCTTTTTGTTGTTGGGCTGCCGAGGGCCCTTTTGATTGTTCTGGACCTGGTTGACAGGCTCAGAAGTAGAAGGAGAGGTTGTGATGGAAGAGATATCTGCAATCGATTGTTTGACAGCTAAGGCATGGACCTGTTTGGTCAGTGCTTCGAAGGCTGCAGAGTCAACTGAACCCACTATGCCGTCAACATGTGGTCCAGGTTTCGGTCTACTCGGATTGGTGTTCGATCGCGGTGCATCGGGTATGATCTCATACAGTAACCCAGATTGTGCATACATGAGGTCTAACTGCTGAGTCTGTAAGATGGCTTCTTCCTCATTGGATACTCCAGATGTAGCTACTTCCTTAGAAATATAAGGAAGGAGTGATTTCAAGTACCACTCAAGAAGGAACTCTGGAGGAATGTTGGCCTTAATGAGCCTCTTCCGTTTTCGCCACTCCTGAATGTGATCAGATAAGTGAGTGGCTTTATTTTGTCTAAAAGTAGACAAAAGTTCTGTTCCGGCATCATACCGAACAGGAAGCTGGAAGTGATTCAAAAAGACGGTTGCGAGATCCCCAAAACTAGAGAAAGTAGCCGCAGGTAACTCAATGTACCATTTGGCTGCAGGACCAGCTAAGGTCCTTTGGAACAATCTCAATCTGATGGAATCCTCGTTTAATGAATTGGAAGAACACCATAAGTGGAAGGTAGTGACATGGTCACCAGGGTCTTCACCTGTTTTTCCTTCGAACTTTGGAATGTCTGAAGGTAACTTGGTGGGAATTGATGGTCATGTGGCATTATGACACACAGGATCGTTTGTTAGTTTAGAAAGATCTGGCAAATTTAAGGTTGCCAGAAATGGTAGACGAGGCTGGTAAGATGGTACTTGATAAGGGGAAGCACCCATCATTTGACCCATGAATTGTTGGTAGGGGTTGCCCCCAGCCATCTGGTGATATGGGTTGCCCCCGGCCATATGCTGATAGGAGTTGCCACCTACCATCTGTTGATAGGGGTTGCCCCCAGTTACTTGTTGGTAGGGGTTTCCCCCAGCTATTTGTTGGTAGGGGTTGCCCCCTGCCATTTGTTGTTGTACGAAAGAGTTATTAAAATTTCCCCACCCATATGAAAGCGGATTGGTGCTCTATGGGTTTGTCCACTGTGGCTGGGTATTAGCCCCGCCATATTGCTGGTTAAAGATATTACCCCCTCCCCCTGAGAATAAGGAAAAAGGGACATTACCTGCAGGCATGCTACATTGATTCATGTTTTGTAACATCTCCAAAAAAAAACGAGTTAGTAAATTTGGTAAAATTTAAAACAATTCTTCCATTATATAATTAACGAAGTAAATGTATTGTCATAAAATCAGTGGTTTCTGCATGACATGCTTCCGTAACTAAAATGATAATACAAATGATTATTATACATCCATTTACACAGCATAGGCCGAACAATGATATATTTTAAATAGCAACCAATATCAATTACCAAGAATTTCATTTGACACAAAATAACCATGTAACAACATCACCATAAAAATCATACATATGAACGAGACAAGATATACCGTGGTTCACCCCATCCTTGGGCTACGTCCACAAACTGTCATATCTTTATTCATCAATAAAGAAGGATTCTACAAGGCAACTTTTTACAATCTTTGCATTTTCACTTTCTCCGAGTATTCTATCACCAGATTTAAAAGCGATTTTAGACAGCATCTTGGACATGGATCAATTACCATATCCTTTCCTCGCTAAGCGTTCTAGTTAACATAACACTTTCTTTAGCAATACAATCATATTATAAGGGGCTTCAACCCTTATACTATCCCCTCCAATGCATACTATGTAAGTCAAATTGAAGTTTTCTATAACAACAAATAAAAATTATGACTCTTTATCGATTATAAAATTCACTTTAACTTAAGGATTAGTACGAGGGTTTTAACCTCTTCACCCCTTTCACATAAAATACTTACAGGTCGAATCCCCTTAAAATTTCACCTACCGACCAGAAATAACTTAACGAAAACTCATTACCATCAAAAGAAAAATAGACTCTGCCTACTTAACAACAGCACAAACATTCCTTTCCAAAATGTGAGCTCTAGGATCGACTCTCACTGGGGAGGGATCGCCCTGATCTATACATAACCTCCCACAGATGACTATGAATAACCGGGTTCAAGGTTCGATTTGTCAATTCATTTATAAGTTTATATATCAATTTATAAATGAAGGTACTACCCAAATCACATAGGCAGAATGTATAAAAAAAATAGTTTAACGAATACTGGGGTTTATCCCTAGACAATGATCTAGAGAAGAGACTTGATACGAAAATAGAGCTATCGTTCCCTCCAGGTATACAACATAAGAGACCACAATTCATACATTAACTATCAATGGAATGTTACAACTGAAATCGAGATCTCAGATAGGCATCTGCGATCTCCCTTTAATATTCAGCATATTACGGAACTATTATTTAACTAGTATAAGCACTAGAATGGAATTCACAAGTTTCCCCAAGACAACCGAGATCCTGAGGCCGGGTCTGGATTTTCCGAACAACTACGATTTCCCATCAATATTCCACATAAACAGAACTATGATCTCAGTACAGTAAAGACAAGGAAAAAGAGGATCTACGATTTCCATCAATATTCAACATAAACAGAACTATGATCTCAGTATAGTAAAGACAAGGAAAAAGAGGATCTACGATTTCCATCAATATTCAACATAAACAGGACTATGATCTCAGTATAGTAAAGACAAGGAAAAAGAGGATCTACGATTTCCACCTACCACAATCCGCCGGGAGAAATATGATTTTTGCCACCGTAAAGGACGGAGATCTGCGATCTTAGTCTAGCATCAATCATCTGGAAATAAATACGAAATCAGCGTTGACATAAAAAGGTAAGTGAAATACGATCTCTACCTATCACAAACCGCTGGAAGAGAATGATTTCGCCACAGTATCTGCGCTTTTTCAATTTTCCAGAAGTGCAGATAACAACAAACCCACGACTTCAATCTCAGAGTACATTACTGATTCATCCTTTCTTCCAAGAATAAACAAGGCAAGAACACCACGATTACCAAACAATAACCCAGACCCAAAGATCGAAGACCGGCGATTTCACTTCAGTGTACATTACCGATCCATCGTTTTCTTCCAAGACTAAATAAAGCAAGAAATCTATTCTCAAAAGAATCATAACCCTGAAGCGAGGTATCGTTCCTCCCAGAGCTCGTCCTTCCTGAACTTCGATTCCATGTCGATTTCAGCTGAGACCCAACCACTTCTTAAGTAGCAGCTATAAAGGATTTGTCGATACAAAATACCATGCAGAAAATAAAGAGTTACGAAAATCAACCTCCCATGGATTCGTTATACTCCCAGCATGAGACATTAGTGAATGAACAGAACTTTCTGGAAACAAACTTACACCCTGCCATTAAAAGATGCAAAACTCTTAATTCAGCCTACACTACACGGATTTGTACTTACCAACGCAGATCTCATAGATCTATGGATTCGTTATACTCCCAGCATGAGACATTAGTGAATGAACCGAACTTTCTGGAACAAACTTACACCCAACCCAGATCTCATAGATCTATGGATTCGTTATACTCCCAGCGTGAGACATTAGTGAATGAACAGAACTTTCTGGAAACAAACTTACACCCAACGCAGATCTCATAGATCTTAGTAGTGCAGAGATTTAACACGCCATCTCCTTTGCAAGGATCTGGTTCCTTTCGGCACTTTCTTTTTCACCTTTTGACATCAACGCCAGTCATTGTAGAGTCCCCTACTCCTACTCCTCGCAGGGATTGTTGCATACTCTGTCATGAAATCCGCAGAGGCGAATCCAGAATGATCCCTTCCCCATGTGGCTTCATGGTATTCAATGTACAATTCCCGATCTTCAACGAGTGAGAGATCCCCGATCTTCTTCCCCAATCCCCGTCTGCCCTCCTTTCTCCCCTTTCACCACTAAAATATATATATATATAAAGATGCAAGCCCAAAAACCCGTACCTCCACTTGGAAGGATTTTAATGCCAAGTGTAACACAGATCCTCCAACGAGAATGCCAGGTGTAAGACAGATCTTCCAAGGAGCGTCACGTGGGTTATGGAGATCCTTTCCGGCTACCTACCAATCAAACTATCCATGAGTCATCCCTTCATCAAGTTGGCGTTTGGCTTCTCAATAAGGAAGATGTCACTCCTTAAGGCAGTCGACTAAGGATTATAAAATCGGGTTTGTGGAGTAATTTAAGCTTTGTACCTATAAAGAACATTTTTATTTCCTTTTTGAGAAGACTATACCCTATAGACCGTATAGCTTGTAAATCTTTCCCTTTAAGGAAGAACCAAAATTATTTTTGTAACCAAGTTATGCTCAACTAACCTTTGAGTGAATTAAATATATTTAACTGCCCTTATCTCAAGGACATTCACCTTTGATAAGTATAACATGAAGATGTATAGAGGAGCAATGTTTGCCTATCTCAAATGTGTATCCATTGTGTTATAAGTCATACATATAAAATGTGTATAATGAATATATATATATATATTCTAAAGTATTTTAACCTTATCATTTATTTGCTAAGGTTAACTCCTTCCATAACTCATTCTTTGTCATTTATATTTATGTATTTAAATATGCATAATTTATAGGTTTATTCAACGTATAATTATGACTAATTATGCCAAAACATCCATAGATAATCTTTCATTTATTTTATAGTATAACTTATAACAAGGTATACTATTAATCGAGTATTTTAATAGTTTATACTAATATCCATAATATAAACTAATAACTCGTGGTCAAGTGTAATAGCATATTAATAACTCGTGGTCAAGTGTAATAGCATATTAATTATTTGGATGAGCTTATCAATTATTTAAATTAATAAGCTAAGTCTCATTTTCGCTTATGAAGTCATTGCACTCTCTAGCACTATCTCTCGGAATATGGTTGATTAAAAGTACTTAGGATAATCTATCTGAAATTTATCCATAGCATGCCACGTTATGATAAATTTTTTTTTTCAAAACGAGGGCATAAAGGAGGGATATTACATCCTGCTCCCCTTAAAATTAACACCGTCCTCGGTGTTCATACTTTCTGCAATTAATCTTCTCTTCTAGAATCATCATTTTCTTGCTTCATCATTTTGTTTTGACTTTCTTTGAACTTTCATGATTTCTGTATGTTAGTATTGCTCATAACTTGCATTTTTCAACTTCAAAACTGAAAAAATATTGTTTAGTAAGAACACATCGTTCATCCCATAATCAACCTCGAAGTATAAACAATGCGCCCCATATCGTTTGTAATCCATGGAATATCTTTAGTGTTTGTTTGTGCTTTTATCATCACAAGCACCCCTAATTCCAGTGCTTCCAAGAATGTAGATTATTAATTAATTAAAACACATCATTCACTTGATCCAGGGAATTATTGTCTAGCACTCCAGTGCTCACAAAGCAATCCCTTTGGAAATTCTCGCCTAACACCTCAGTGCTCACACAGCGATTCTTTCGGAGACTCTTGCCTAACACTATAGTGCTCACGCAGCAATACTGTCTCTTATGCATACTAAGCAGCGTCCTGCCTCCCGCATATGCATTATGTCATAGTTTGCCTAGGTCTTTACAAACAGCCGATTCTTTCGAGAATCCTGGCGGTTGTCAACTCCCTCATTTCTAGGGAGTGTTTCAGTGCCTTTAATGCACTCTTACTTAATTCCCCTCAAGCCTTCTCGCTTGAGTCCCGGAATTTATTTTCTCCAAGCCGCCTTGCTTGAGTCTAGAAAAATTCTCTTTCAGTTTAATCAATTTATTTCGTCACATTACATTCTGTACCCATACGATTACTCTGACCAATCTGGGTCGAGTTTTCTGATTAAGAATATATCAAAATTTAAAAGAATCTGTAACAGTTGCGATGTGGATCTTAAATCCTCACCCCTTTATTGTACCATGCATAATATATTAAGCTTTTGTCTTTCAACAAGTTCCACCGAGTTTTGGCCATCTGCCAAATTCAATTGTTAGTAACATTTTATATAACAAAATCAAATATTTGTAAATAAGAAAATAATCCATTCTTCATACTACAATATCCATACTTGATCATCTGAAGTAAACGTTTTCTCCTTCCAAGCATAACTAACTTACTTAATAGGATTACATAATTCCTTGAATACGAAATAATATTCTTCGTATGATGACCCGTGGACATTATGATTTCTTAACCTCGAATGTTATCTTTCACCATTTCAACACAATTCCTATTTTAGTTATACAACCCTTTTTGTATACCCTAGCATCATATAGGGATAACCAATTGTCTAAAAACAAACTTACATACCTTATATAGATAACCATGTACCTTTGTAAAGGCAACCGCATAGCTCATCTTCATCTGCCGAGGTTTCAGTTTACTTGTATCACCACACATTAGTATTATACATGAATCGATATATACATCTCACATTTACCCATTGATGGTTGTCAGGCAGTGATGTGTGGGAAAAATAACATTTGCTCGACCACAACATTCAAAGTGTTAGTCGTATAAGGTGATTAAATCATAAGAACAATCATACATATAACATATGTTCAACAACATTTTTACTTGTTTCATAATAGCTTATACCTCGATTACTGTCTCAAAGATCTCTTCCGATCTATCCTGCAAATTCCATGTCATCAATGTTTTCCTTAACACATAATAAATAAAAACAGTCATTCGTTGTGGCGACATAAGGACGTCAGAAGACTACAGCATCCTACTAACCTGTATTTATTTCATGTTGTGTTCTAGGTTTCCAATAATCTATCTTTTAACAAAATACTCAATTTGAGAAAACATATAGTTGTACATGGATAGCAAGTCGTCATAAATATTGAACAAATAAAAGTATAACTATTACTCATTATTTCCTACATCTATCTTAGTAGAAATTACTGAAACAAGAGGTATATATAAAAGGTACTCATGCATTAACTCATTAATATTCACATGTATACCTTGTAATTATATCCATTTTCCTTTTGTTGCACTTATATGTAAGGGTACAAGCATGCTTCAATGTCACAAAAATTGTATTATAATTACTTATCCTATACAATTACATACTAGAATGAAATTGATTAGCAAGGAGACTATTAACATATAGACTTACTTTTGATTTGATCTTAATGGATCTTTTAACAGATCTAAGTTGCTTGCATTTCCCATCTAAATTTCATATTTGGAAATCTAGACTATTGGTCAATCCCGTTTACTTAGTTATCTAAGGTCAACCAAATTAGGAGACTTCCTTAGCCTATAAACCTCACTTTGAAATAGCTAGTATAACTTCCAATACGTTCTTTTACTCTACTTATAAGTACCCATTCATAAGGACTTAACTCCCATAGTAAAAAATAAATAATTTTTTTTAAAGTAAATTTTTGACCTTATAGAGTATGAAACACATTGTAGAGTATGACGAGATATCCATCGTTTAGTATTTATCTATAGAAGATCATTCAATTACATAAAAATTCGTACGCGATGTATGTTCACAATTAGACACTACTAAGCCATTATAATGCTCCCGTGAAATGGAACATACTTACTTGCAATTTCCAAAACGTCACGTTGCTTACCTCTTGCCGATCCTTGAAATGAAGTTTCATGTTTGCGTCTAATCGAATGGAGTCCCTTCCTAGCTCGACAAACTTGTTTTTGTTTACCCCTATTGAGCCCAATAAGCCCGAGTGTTTGCAACCTGTGCTCTGATACCATATGTAACATCTCCAAAAAAAAACGAGTTAGTAAATTTGGTAAAATTTAAAACAATTCTTCCATTATATAATTAACGAAGTAAATGTATTGTCATAAAATCAGTGGTTTCTGCATGACATGCTTCCGTAACTAAAATGATAATACAAATGATTATTATACATCCATTTACACAGCATAGGCCGAACAATGATATATTTTAAATAGCAACCAATATCAATTACCAAGAATTTCATTTGACACAAAATAACCATGTAACAACATCACCATAAAAATCATACATATGAACGAGACAAGATATACCGTGGTTCACCCCATCCTTGGGCTACGTCCACAAACTGTCATATCTTTATTCATCAATAAAGAAGGATTCTACAAGGCAACTTTTTACAATCTTTGCATTTTCACTTTCTCCGGGTATTCTATCACCAGATTTAAAAGCGATTTTAGACAGCATCTTGGACATGGATCAATTACCATATCCTTTCCTCGCTAAGCGTTCTAGTTAACATAACACTTTCTTTAGCAATACAATCATATTATAAGGGGCTTCAACCCTTATACTATCCCCTCCAATGCATACTATGTAAGTCAAATTGAAGTTTTCTATAACAACAAATAAAAATTATGACTCTTTATCGATTATAAAATTCACTTTAACTTAAGGATTAGTACGAGGGTTTTAACCTCTTCACCCCTTTCACATAAAATACTTACAGGTCGAATCCCCTTAAAATTTCACCTACCGACCAGAAATAACTTAACGAAAACTCATTACCATCAAAAGAAAAATAGACTCTGCCTACTTAACAACAGCACAAACATTCCTTTCCAAAATGTGAGCTCTAGGATCGACTCTCACTGGGGAGGGATCGCCCTGATCTATACATAACCTCCCACAGATGACTATGAATAACCGGGTTCAAGGTTCGATTTGTCAATTCATTTATAAGTTTATATATCAATTTATAAATGAAGGTACTACCCAAATCACATAGGCAGAATGTATAAAAAAAATAGTTTAACGAATACTGGGGTTTATCCCTAGACAATGATCTAGAGAAGAGACTTGATACGAAAATAGAGCTATCGTTCCCTCCAGGTATACAACATAAGAGACCACAATTCATACATTAACTATCAATGGAATGTTACAACTGAAATCGAGATCTCAGATAGGCATCTGCGATCTCCCTTTAATATTCAGCATATTACGGAACTATTATTTAACTAGTATAAGCACTAGAATGGAATTCACAAGTTTCCCCAAGACAACCGAGATCCTGAGGCCGGGTCTGGATTTTCCGAACAACTACGATTTCCCATCAATATTCCACATAAACAGAACTATGATCTCAGTACAGTAAAGACAAGGAAAAAGAGGATCTACGATTTCCATCAATATTCAACATAAACAGAACTATGATCTCAGTATAGTAAAGACAAGGAAAAAGAGGATCTACGATTTCCATCAATATTCAACATAAACAGGACTATGATCTCAGTATAGTAAAGACAAGGAAAAAGAGGATCTACGATTTCCACCTACCACAATCCGCCGGGAGAAATATGATTTTTGCCACCGTAAAGGACGGAGATCTGCGATCTTAGTCTAGCATCAATCATCTGGAAATAAATACGAAATCAGCGTTGACATAAAAAGGTAAGTGAAATACGATCTCTACCTATCACAAACCGCTGGAAGAGAATGATTTCGCCACAGTATCTGCGCTTTTTCAATTTTCCAGAAGTGCAGATAACAACAAACCCACGACTTCAATCTCAGAGTACATTACTGATTCATCCTTTCTTCCAAGAATAAACAAGGCAAGAACACCACGATTACCAAACAATAACCCAGACCCAAAGATC
Organism: Larix kaempferi; assembly: GCA_027924585.1. Classification (NCBI taxonomy): domain Eukaryota; kingdom Viridiplantae; phylum Streptophyta; class Pinopsida; order Pinales; family Pinaceae; genus Larix; species Larix kaempferi. Next base: position 15,347,713 of record BSBM01000229.1, on the reverse strand, counting down.
GAAGACCGGCGATTTCACTTCAGTGTACATTACCGATCCATCGTTTTCTTCCAAGACTAAATAAAGCAAGAAATCTATTCTCAAAAGAATCATAACCCTGAAGCGAGGTATCGTTCCTCCCAGAGCTCGTCCTTCCTGAACTTCGATTCCATGTCGATTTCAGCTGAGACCCAACCACTTCTTAAGTAGCAGCTATAAAGGATTTGTCGATACAAAATACCATGCAGAAAATAAAGAGTTACGAAAATCAACCTCCCATGGATTCGTTATACTCCCAGCATGAGACATTAGTGAATGAACAGAACTTTCTGGAAACAAACTTACACCCTGCCATTAAAAGATGCAAAACTCTTAATTCAGCCTACACTACACGGATTTGTACTTACCAACGCAGATCTCATAGATCTATGGATTCGTTATACTCCCAGCATGAGACATTAGTGAATGAACCGAACTTTCTGGAACAAACTTACACCCAACCCAGATCTCATAGATCTATGGATTCGTTATACTCCCAGCGTGAGACATTAGTGAATGAACAGAACTTTCTGGAAACAAACTTACACCCAACGCAGATCTCATAGATCTTAGTAGTGCAGAGATTTAACACGCCATCTCCTTTGCAAGGATCTGGTTCCTTTCGGCACTTTCTTTTTCACCTTTTGACATCAACGCCAGTCATTGTAGAGTCCCCTACTCCTACTCCTCGCAGGGATTGTTGCATACTCTGTCATGAAATCCGCAGAGGCGAATCCAGAATGATCCCTTCCCCATGTGGCTTCATGGTATTCAATGTACAATTCCCGATCTTCAACGAGTGAGAGATCCCCGATCTTCTTCCCCAATCCCCGTCTGCCCTCCTTTCTCCCCTTTCACCACTAAAATATATATATATATAAAGATGCAAGCCCAAAAACCCGTACCTCCACTTGGAAGGATTTTAATGCCAAGTGTAACACAGATCCTCCAACGAGAATGCCAGGTGTAAGACAGATCTTCCAAGGAGCGTCACGTGGGTTATGGAGATCCTTTCCGGCTACCTACCAATCAAACTATCCATGAGTCATCCCTTCATCAAGTTGGCGTTTGGCTTCTCAATAAGGAAGATGTCACTCCTTAAGGCAGTCGACTAAGGATTATAAAATCGGGTTTGTGGAGTAATTTAAGCTTTGTACCTATAAAGAACATTTTTATTTCCTTTTTGAGAAGACTATACCCTATAGACCGTATAGCTTGTAAATCTTTCCCTTTAAGGAAGAACCAAAATTATTTTTGTAACCAAGTTATGCTCAACTAACCTTTGAGTGAATTAAATATATTTAACTGCCCTTATCTCAAGGACATTCACCTTTGATAAGTATAACATGAAGATGTATAGAGGAGCAATGTTTGCCTATCTCAAATGTGTATCCATTGTGTTATAAGTCATACATATAAAATGTGTATAATGAATATATATATATATATTCTAAAGTATTTTAACCTTATCATTTATTTGCTAAGGTTAACTCCTTCCATAACTCATTCTTTGTCATTTATATTTATGTATTTAAATATGCATAATTTATAGGTTTATTCAACGTATAATTATGACTAATTATGCCAAAACATCCATAGATAATCTTTCATTTATTTTATAGTATAACTTATAACAAGGTATACTATTAATCGAGTATTTTAATAGTTTATACTAATATCCATAATATAAACTAATAACTCGTGGTCAAGTGTAATAGCATATTAATAACTCGTGGTCAAGTGTAATAGCATATTAATTATTTGGATGAGCTTATCAATTATTTAAATTAATAAGCTAAGTCTCATTTTCGCTTATGAAGTCATTGCACTCTCTAGCACTATCTCTCGGAATATGGTTGATTAAAAGTACTTAGGATAATCTATCTGAAATTTATCCATAGCATGCCACGTTATGATAAATTTTTTTTTTCAAAACGAGGGCATAAAGGAGGGATATTACATCCTGCTCCCCTTAAAATTAACACCGTCCTCGGTGTTCATACTTTCTGCAATTAATCTTCTCTTCTAGAATCATCATTTTCTTGCTTCATCATTTTGTTTTGACTTTCTTTGAACTTTCATGATTTCTGTATGTTAGTATTGCTCATAACTTGCATTTTTCAACTTCAAAACTGAAAAAATATTGTTTAGTAAGAACACATCGTTCATCCCATAATCAACCTCGAAGTATAAACAATGCGCCCCATATCGTTTGTAATCCATGGAATATCTTTAGTGTTTGTTTGTGCTTTTATCATCACAAGCACCCCTAATTCCAGTGCTTCCAAGAATGTAGATTATTAATTAATTAAAACACATCATTCACTTGATCCAGGGAATTATTGTCTAGCACTCCAGTGCTCACAAAGCAATCCCTTTGGAAATTCTCGCCTAACACCTCAGTGCTCACACAGCGATTCTTTCGGAGACTCTTGCCTAACACTATAGTGCTCACGCAGCAATACTGTCTCTTATGCATACTAAGCAGCGTCCTGCCTCCCGCATATGCATTATGTCATAGTTTGCCTAGGTCTTTACAAACAGCCGATTCTTTCGAGAATCCTGGCGGTTGTCAACTCCCTCATTTCTAGGGAGTGTTTCAGTGCCTTTAATGCACTCTTACTTAATTCCCCTCAAGCCTTCTCGCTTGAGTCCCGGAATTTATTTTCTCCAAGCCGCCTTGCTTGAGTCTAGAAAAATTCTCTTTCAGTTTAATCAATTTATTTCGTCACATTACATTCTGTACCCATACGATTACTCTGACCAATCTGGGTCGAGTTTTCTGATTAAGAATATATCAAAATTTAAAAGAATCTGTAACAGTTGCGATGTGGATCTTAAATCCTCACCCCTTTATTGTACCATGCATAATATATTAAGCTTTTGTCTTTCAACAAGTTCCACCGAGTTTTGGCCATCTGCCAAATTCAATTGTTAGTAACATTTTATATAACAAAATCAAATATTTGTAAATAAGAAAATAATCCATTCTTCATACTACAATATCCATACTTGATCATCTGAAGTAAACGTTTTCTCCTTCCAAGCATAACTAACTTACTTAATAGGATTACATAATTCCTTGAATACGAAATAATATTCTTCGTATGATGACCCGTGGACATTATGATTTCTTAACCTCGAATGTTATCTTTCACCATTTCAACACAATTCCTATTTTAGTTATACAACCCTTTTTGTATACCCTAGCATCATATAGGGATAACCAATTGTCTAAAAACAAACTTACATACCTTATATAGATAACCATGTACCTTTGTAAAGGCAACCGCATAGCTCATCTTCATCTGCCGAGGTTTCAGTTTACTTGTATCACCACACATTAGTATTATACATGAATCGATATATACATCTCACATTTACCCATTGATGGTTGTCAGGCAGTGATGTGTGGGAAAAATAACATTTGCTCGACCACAACATTCAAAGTGTTAGTCGTATAAGGTGATTAAATCATAAGAACAATCATACATATAACATATGTTCAACAACATTTTTACTTGTTTCATAATAGCTTATACCTCGATTACTGTCTCAAAGATCTCTTCCGATCTATCCTGCAAATTCCATGTCATCAATGTTTTCCTTAACACATAATAAATAAAAACAGTCATTCGTTGTGGCGACATAAGGACGTCAGAAGACTACAGCATCCTACTAACCTGTATTTATTTCATGTTGTGTTCTAGGTTTCCAATAATCTATCTTTTAACAAAATACTCAATTTGAGAAAACATATAGTTGTACATGGATAGCAAGTCGTCATAAATATTGAACAAATAAAAGTATAACTATTACTCATTATTTCCTACATCTATCTTAGTAGAAATTACTGAAACAAGAGGTATATATAAAAGGTACTCATGCATTAACTCATTAATATTCACATGTATACCTTGTAATTATATCCATTTTCCTTTTGTTGCACTTATATGTAAGGGTACAAGCATGCTTCAATGTCACAAAAATTGTATTATAATTACTTATCCTATACAATTACATACTAGAATGAAATTGATTAGCAAGGAGACTATTAACATATAGACTTACTTTTGATTTGATCTTAATGGATCTTTTAACAGATCTAAGTTGCTTGCATTTCCCATCTAAATTTCATATTTGGAAATCTAGACTATTGGTCAATCCCGTTTACTTAGTTATCTAAGGTCAACCAAATTAGGAGACTTCCTTAGCCTATAAACCTCACTTTGAAATAGCTAGTATAACTTCCAATACGTTCTTTTACTCTACTTATAAGTACCCATTCATAAGGACTTAACTCCCATAGTAAAAAATAAATAATTTTTTTTAAAGTAAATTTTTGACCTTATAGAGTATGAAACACATTGTAGAGTATGACGAGATATCCATCGTTTAGTATTTATCTATAGAAGATCATTCAATTACATAAAAATTCGTACGCGATGTATGTTCACAATTAGACACTACTAAGCCATTATAATGCTCCCGTGAAATGGAACATACTTACTTGCAATTTCCAAAACGTCACGTTGCTTACCTCTTGCCGATCCTTGAAATGAAGTTTCATGTTTGCGTCTAATCGAATGGAGTCCCTTCCTAGCTCGACAAACTTGTTTTTGTTTACCCCTATTGAGCCCAATAAGCCCGAGTGTTTGCAACCTGTGCTCTGATACCATATGTAACATCTCCAAAAAAAAACGAGTTAGTAAATTTGGTAAAATTTAAAACAATTCTTCCATTATATAATTAACGAAGTAAATGTATTGTCATAAAATCAGTGGTTTCTGCATGACATGCTTCCGTAACTAAAATGATAATACAAATGATTATTATACATCCATTTACACAGCATAGGCCGAACAATGATATATTTTAAATAGCAACCAATATCAATTACCAAGAATTTCATTTGACACAAAATAACCATGTAACAACATCACCATAAAAATCATACATATGAACGAGACAAGATATACCGTGGTTCACCCCATCCTTGGGCTACGTCCACAAACTGTCATATCTTTATTCATCAATAAAGAAGGATTCTACAAGGCAACTTTTTACAATCTTTGCATTTTCACTTTCTCCGGGTATTCTATCACCAGATTTAAAAGCGATTTTAGACAGCATCTTGGACATGGATCAATTACCATATCCTTTCCTCGCTAAGCGTTCTAGTTAACATAACACTTTCTTTAGCAATACAATCATATTATAAGGGGCTTCAACCCTTATACTATCCCCTCCAATGCATACTATGTAAGTCAAATTGAAGTTTTCTATAACAACAAATAAAAATTATGACTCTTTATCGATTATAAAATTCACTTTAACTTAAGGATTAGTACGAGGGTTTTAACCTCTTCACCCCTTTCACATAAAATACTTACAGGTCGAATCCCCTTAAAATTTCACCTACCGACCAGAAATAACTTAACGAAAACTCATTACCATCAAAAGAAAAATAGACTCTGCCTACTTAACAACAGCACAAACATTCCTTTCCAAAATGTGAGCTCTAGGATCGACTCTCACTGGGGAGGGATCGCCCTGATCTATACATAACCTCCCACAGATGACTATGAATAACCGGGTTCAAGGTTCGATTTGTCAATTCATTTATAAGTTTATATATCAATTTATAAATGAAGGTACTACCCAAATCACATAGGCAGAATGTATAAAAAAAATAGTTTAACGAATACTGGGGTTTATCCCTAGACAATGATCTAGAGAAGAGACTTGATACGAAAATAGAGCTATCGTTCCCTCCAGGTATACAACATAAGAGACCACAATTCATACATTAACTATCAATGGAATGTTACAACTGAAATCGAGATCTCAGATAGGCATCTGCGATCTCCCTTTAATATTCAGCATATTACGGAACTATTATTTAACTAGTATAAGCACTAGAATGGAATTCACAAGTTTCCCCAAGACAACCGAGATCCTGAGGCCGGGTCTGGATTTTCCGAACAACTACGATTTCCCATCAATATTCCACATAAACAGAACTATGATCTCAGTACAGTAAAGACAAGGAAAAAGAGGATCTACGATTTCCATCAATATTCAACATAAACAGAACTATGATCTCAGTATAGTAAAGACAAGGAAAAAGAGGATCTACGATTTCCATCAATATTCAACATAAACAGGACTATGATCTCAGTATAGTAAAGACAAGGAAAAAGAGGATCTACGATTTCCACCTACCACAATCCGCCGGGAGAAATATGATTTTTGCCACCGTAAAGGACGGAGATCTGCGATCTTAGTCTAGCATCAATCATCTGGAAATAAATACGAAATCAGCGTTGACATAAAAAGGTAAGTGAAATACGATCTCTACCTATCACAAACCGCTGGAAGAGAATGATTTCGCCACAGTATCTGCGCTTTTTCAATTTTCCAGAAGTGCAGATAACAACAAACCCACGACTTCAATCTCAGAGTACATTACTGATTCATCCTTTCTTCCAAGAATAAACAAGGCAAGAACACCACGATTACCAAACAATAACCCAGACCCAAAGATCGAAGACCGGCGATTTCACTTCAGTGTACATTACCGATCCATCGTTTTCTTCCAAGACTAAATAAAGCAAGAAATCTATTCTCAAAAGAATCATAACCCTGAAGCGAGGTATCGTTCCTCCCAGAGCTCGTCCTTCCTGAACTTCGATTCCATGTCGATTTCAGCTGAGACCCAACCACTTCTTAAGTAGCAGCTATAAAGGATTTGTCGATACAAAATACCATGCAGAAAATAAAGAGTTACGAAAATCAACCTCCCATGGATTCGTTATACTCCCAGCATGAGACATTAGTGAATGAACAGAACTTTCTGGAAACAAACTTACACCCTGCCATTAAAAGATGCAAAACTCTTAATTCAGCCTACACTACACGGATTTGTACTTACCAACGCAGATCTCATAGATCTATGGATTCGTTATACTCCCAGCATGAGACATTAGTGAATGAACCGAACTTTCTGGAACAAACTTACACCCAACCCAGATCTCATAGATCTATGGATTCGTTATACTCCCAGCGTGAGACATTAGTGAATGAACAGAACTTTCTGGAAACAAACTTACACCCAACGCAGATCTCATAGATCTTAGTAGTGCAGAGATTTAACACGCCATCTCCTTTGCAAGGATCTGGTTCCTTTCGGCACTTTCTTTTTCACCTTTTGACATCAACGCCAGTCATTGTAGAGTCCCCTACTCCTACTCCTCGCAGGGATTGTTGCATACTCTGTCATGAAATCCGCAGAGGCGAATCCAGAATGATCCCTTCCCCATGTGGCTTCATGGTATTCAATGTACAATTCCCGATCTTCAACGAGTGAGAGATCCCCGATCTTCTTCCCCAATCCCCGTCTGCCCTCCTTTCTCCCCTTTCACCACTAAAATATATATATATATAAAGATGCAAGCCCAAAAACCCGTACCTCCACTTGGAAGGATTTTAATGCCAAGTGTAACACAGATCCTCCAACGAGAATGCCAGGTGTAAGACAGATCTTCCAAGGAGCGTCACGTGGGTTATGGAGATCCTTTCCGGCTACCTACCAATCAAACTATCCATGAGTCATCCCTTCATCAAGTTGGCGTTTGGCTTCTCAATAAGGAAGATGTCACTCCTTAAGGCAGTCGACTAAGGATTATAAAATCGGGTTTGTGGAGTAATTTAAGCTTTGTACCTATAAAGAACATTTTTATTTCCTTTTTGAGAAGACTATACCCTATAGACCGTATAGCTTGTAAATCTTTCCCTTTAAGGAAGAACCAAAATTATTTTTGTAACCAAGTTATGCTCAACTAACCTTTGAGTGAATTAAATATATTTAACTGCCCTTATCTCAAGGACATTCACCTTTGATAAGTATAACATGAAGATGTATAGAGGAGCAATGTTTGCCTATCTCAAATGTGTATCCATTGTGTTATAAGTCATACATATAAAATGTGTATAATGAATATATATATATATATTCTAAAGTATTTTAACCTTATCATTTATTTGCTAAGGTTAACTCCTTCCATAACTCATTCTTTGTCATTTATATTTATGTATTTAAATATGCATAATTTATAGGTTTATTCAACGTATAATTATGACTAATTATGCCAAAACATCCATAGATAATCTTTCATTTATTTTATAGTATAACTTATAACAAGGTATACTATTAATCGAGTATTTTAATAGTTTATACTAATATCCATAATATAAACTAATAACTCGTGGTCAAGTGTAATAGCATATTAATAACTCGTGGTCAAGTGTAATAGCATATTAATTATTTGGATGAGCTTATCAATTATTTAAATTAATAAGCTAAGTCTCATTTTCGCTTATGAAGTCATTGCACTCTCTAGCACTATCTCTCGAAATATGGTTGATTAAAAGTACTTAGGATAATCTATCTGAAATTTATCCATAGAATGCCACGTTATGATAAAATCTTTTTTTCAAAACGAGGGCATAAAGGAGGGATATTACATGTTTGGTCCTGCAAAGGTGTTGAAACCAGTAGAAGCTGATGTGGATGGTGCAGTCATGGTGCCCATGAATGGCATGTTTGCAGAAGCACTTGGTCCTACCACAGGTGTGGAAACCCAAGTACTAGGAATCTGATATAACGGTTGAGAAGCAAGAGGTGTTGCACAGTTGGCCATACTGCTAGGTCCAATAGTAGGTGTAGGAATAGATGCCATCATTGTTGAACTAGGCATACCTAATGTACCAGTGTTGAAACTGAAAGATGGAGTAGACACATATGTGGTTTGTGCCTGACTTGGTGTAGCAATAAAAGAAGGATTTACTGTGTTGGTTTTCATACCTAAAGTGGGCTTTTGGGGAACCCCCTGTTAACCTCCTAAGTTAGACATCAGATGTCCAGGTAAGGAATTGTCTGCACTGAAATGGGGCTGCTAGAAACCAACAGGTGACAGAAGCGGAATTTTAGTATTGGTTAAAGGGGGATTGAAAGGAGTACTATACTCTGCAGAAGTAAGATCTTCCACCTCAACTGTACTACAGTGTTGTTGATCTATGGTACCTAGTAGTGGTTCCTCAGGAACCTCTATTTCAAGGTTTTCTGTTACAACAATTTCTTCAGGCAATTCTATTTCAGGAGTAATTTCTGAAGAAATACCGGGGTTTACCTGCTGTCGTCTAGCTGGCTGTAAAGGTTCTGCTCTAACTGGTGGAAGGTTTTGAAGCCTTCTCGATCTACGAAGTTGTTGATTCTCCGTGATTATAAATATAAAATAACAGACTAGAACCTAGTGGCCACTACAACTAGGGGGCAAACATCATGCCAACTAAAAAAGTCCTAAAGTATACAAACCATGCAAACAAAGATGCCTTCCGGAGAAGAGTATGGGATGATGAGGGCCCAGAACAGATCAACGAAGGAAGAAAGACAGTTACTCGGGGTCCACAATACAATGACTAAGGGTGCAAGCGCTGGAATCACCCAACCGCCCTCCCAAAGACCTGCAAGGGATTTCCTCCCATGTCTGTCTTAGGTACAATAGATATACCCTCTGCTGTCACCTATGTATGAACCTAGAGTCAGATACTAAGGGTACCACAACACCGAAAACTGCTGGGGGAATAGTCACCGGTTGAATCAGAAAGCGTGGGCAGGGTAGCTAAGCCCGAAACTCGAAAGAGTCCCCAATACGCAATCCGATCCTGGCGTATGCTCGAACAGAAAGTAGGAGGAGTATTCCCACAAACTGATCTAGCAATGACCTACTGCATAGATCCCAGGCAAGTTTTGAGTGAGGTGGGTTTACCTATGATAGTCTTACTACGATTTTTGCGTAATGTGTGATCTTGAGTGGTTTAAGGTGATTTAAACTCAAGATCCTAACCAAAACTAGTTGGTGTAGTGTATCCCTAAAAAAGAAAAATGTTTCTATTTCATTTTATGAACAAATTTTAGGGCTGTTATTACTCAAAAAGGGTAGTGCTTTTGTGTGGCGTGGTTATAACAAGAAAACAAAAGTGCAATAATATCAAAACTTTCTACAACAAAGCTCTTTTCATTTTTTCATTTACTTCTTTCCAAAACTGAAAATTTGAGTAAACCTACTTAAAAAAATTTTGTTTTCGTTTTTGAAATTATACAAAATATCATAATTTATCTTGTAGCAACCAAAACAAGTTTTATTTAAACTTAAAATACCAATTTTTTGCTTTTTCTATAAACGAAAAAGAACTACATAAAAATGGAAAGCAAAATAAAACTTTATGTGCAATGTGTGTAAGTATGGTTAAAAAGTTCTTAGGCTTATAGCTGTCGAAACCCTAGCTCGAAAAAGACTTGATCTACAGGTTTTTTGCAAATAAAAAGCCTCGAAACTTGAGAACAAAGTGGAAGAAAACAAAGGAGAAAGACACAAAAGGACTGACCTCAAGTATCTAGCCCTAACAATACCACTATGCCAAGCAAAAGTAGACAAGCAAGCTGCCCTACTAACACGGAGAAACTGAGAAATGACTCAGCCTACAGCTGTTTAAATGCACTTGCAACCAGCAAAAGACAATAAGTCCAGGAAGAATTGAACTCGGCCAAAAAAGAAGACACCCTAGAGGCTCTACAAAGGACCAAACCCTAAGACAAAATATAGGAGGAGTAGAGAGCAGACAAACGTCGCCACAAACAACAGATACAAGAGTATGCAGGTTTGTAAGCTAGCAACAGGTAGTCAGGGCCTAAAAAGTGGAAGTGCTCACCAACTAAGACACAACCTAGTCTTCCAAAAAGGTCAATAAACAGTCCAAACAATTCCCAAGGTCAACAAGCGGTTCAAAAGATGGAAAAGACTTTAAGAAAAGGTTCTATGACTTAACCAAAAGCTAAAAAACCTCATGCAACAGTCAAAGAGATCCAAAAGCAAAGTCAGCAAACCACAAGAATGGCTAAAAACTCAAGCAAACCAAAAAAGAATGCTTCAGAAAGTGTACCCTACTGTGCAGTAGGGAAACTCGCGCCCATGCAGAAATGGGTGCTACTGTATATATAACACAGTAGCGTATGGGCACTACTGTAATTATAGCAGAGTAGCGCTCATATCTCAAAAGCTTAGAAAACTGACTTTGAAATAAACCAAAAGACTGATGAAAGCAACAAGAAACATGAAAGGAATACCTACAGGGTTTCTTAACACATCAAAGAAGTCAAAACAATCTAAGAAGACAAACAAGAACAAGGTTTCCTAGAGCCAAAACTCAACTTTCCCTAGCGGAGTCGCCAGTCTGTTGGTGGGAAAATCTACCCTATAGCAAGGAAACTAATGCTATCAACTTGGTTGGGGTGACAGGTAAGTGTATTGATGATATTACAGAGATATTTACAAAAAGAAATAAGTTTTGGATCTTGAGAACACACCTTTCAATCGAAGTTTGATCCTAGCCTTGACTTGATCTTGTGCTCAACCTTCAAATCCACCTTCCTTTCAGTAAACCTGCAATAACAATACCTTTCTCAAAACATTTTGGGCAATATATAAAGCTTGAAAGAAACAAAAACAATGTTTAACATTCAGCATAGACCAAAACAGATCCAAGTTAAGATGCCATTTCATAACACATTTAAGTTGGAACAAGAAAGACACTTCAACCTTTATTTGTCAAAAGTAAAATGAAGTCCAAGTATACCTGATCGTGAAACAGGCTCCTGCAACTTGATTCTCGGCTCTTGCTCTTCTCTGGCTTGGATGTATTTAGCATCAACTCCTCCAATGCAAGCTTCTCTTTATGTCTCAAATTTTTTCCATTAATTCATCTCATCATCTAGGTTCTAACCCTTCTCCTTTAATCTTCTTTGTATTTATAAGATTGGAGAAGTAGTTTAGGCCGATGTATAGTTATGGAGGAAGTTGGGGGAGTTAGGAAACTACCAGCAACTAATCCTCCTCGAGAAATTAATTTATTTTTAAATCATCTTTTAAGATGTACATGACTCTTATTCAGTAGAGTAGCGTATAGGACGCTACCTTAGTGCTTATCGACTAGCGCTCATTCGATTTTAAATGGTGAGTGCTACTATGCTGAGAAGGAGTAGCGTATACTTGGATATGGGTGCTACTATGATACACTGGAGTAGCATATGGGCGCTAGTCTCTTTGAGTAGAGTAGTGCTCATATCTCAAAATGATATTTTTTTGGGGTTTTCCAGTAATGTCAGGAAATGGAGTGAGTCAAAGTATCATCCAAGGTCAACATGCTCCTCCATCCAGGTTGTCCTTTTGTGTGATCAACAGCTCAAGGTGATCACGGATGGAGAGGTGGAAGTTTAACCTATAACAAGAGGGAATATTTAGAAGATCCAGGTTCCCATGGTGATCAGGGGACTAATGGCAGGCTAATACGCCAGCAACAGATAGAAGTATGTATGGACGACACAAATTAAATAACCTAAAGATCTATGACCGTGAGCCCTTGGCGCAAAGTCGAATTAGAAATGTTACAACTACGGAGGAAGAGTTAACCAATGGAAAAATTCCTAAAGAAATCATTCATTCACACACTTCTCTCATTTGAAAAGTGGTGCACTTGTGAGGAGGAGGCTCTGCTTCTAGGAGAAGACTATCTCTTGTATTTTGGTTGTATCATTGCTCTATCTATCTCTGAGGAAGTTGTTGGGGTTTTTCACCTTTATGGTTTTCCCCAAGTAAACTATGTGTCCCTTGTGTGCTTGCATTATTGTGTCCATGATTGATATGCTGTAGATTTGCTGTACATGTTGTTCTCTCAATTAAGATCCTAGATCAGATTGAAGTAAATTCTGAAAAATTTAACACTTAGGGGGAGTAAACACAGTGGGAGTATTGCAAAAAAATATATATGAAGCATGCAACCTAAAGAAGATTATTATGCATAGCTTCATAAGGTGTTGACATCAATGCCAAAGGGGGATATTGTTAAAATTTGGTTGTCATTGATGTCAACTAATGTCTAAGAGGATTCCAACTGATTAAGTTTGATTCGTTGATGTCAATTGATGTCAAAGTGGATGCAACATTCCTATGGCAATTTGAAGAAGTATATGGAAGCCACTTTGAATAAGTATATGCACAAGCAAGATGGATAAGTGTATGGATTCCAACATGAAGAAGTATATCCATAGTTGCTGTAGCATCCCCAAAATTCATAAAAAATTAAAAATTTTCTATGCAGTCTTTTTGCTATTAAATTCTACGAAGAAGTATAACTATGAATGTTTATCATATTTATTACTGTTTGGACATGTTCTTAATTGCGATTTTTATTTGTTTATGAATGTTGTCATTATTTAAGTGTCTTAACGACATCGAGATGAATATATAATCATATGTCTGAAATGATATTATAATGCCTAAACTACAACATTAAATACTTGCAGTAGTTCTTCCAACCAGATAATTATATCAGTATCTTGTGCATTCAATTATTTTGTACTATAATTACATATGTTTCTAGATCTGTGGGTTCATTTACTGTTTGTGAGTACTTATGAACTCAGTAGTTGCTTTATCTGTAACCCATAGATTGCTTGATTCTTATGTACAATGATTCATAAATTAATTATATTGAAGATCCATATCCATATATCTTATGCTATATGTTGTCTCATATGTATTAATGTTTGATAGTTAGTTTACATGGATTTGTCGAAAAATGATTCTTATCTATTTATTGAATTTGTATGGTTCTTTTGCTTGGCATGAGAGCTCGGCATAACTGAGCACTTGCTTAGCTCTAATAGCTAAAACATATTTCAATAATATGTCGAGGTGATATGTAGGCCTTCTCATATAGAAAAATGGGTGGAAGGCATGATACAAAATTAAGGATTTAAGCCTAGCCATGCATTTTTATGTTACCATGACTTATTATTGTTATTATCCTAGCTAAAACTTTTGGGTATTCTAACCCTATTGGTATCTATCCAAAAGATGGCACTTCCAAGGTTTAATATTTAATGTTTGAAACGTTACAATCGTGGCACTTGATGTTTAAACGTTACACCATAACATTGATGTTTTTAACCAAGGTATTAGCGTACTTTATAAAAAATGGAGTTCTAAGTGTTTAAACTATATGGAGGTGGATATAAATCAAAAGCGTAGTGGTTTCCAACTGAGCTCATTAATGAGCCACGTGAAGGTTGGTGAAAAGAGTTACGATGATGGAGACCATACCCTAGTTCTTCGCTGTATTTGGCATTGTAACTTCTGTTTGTTCGAGGGTTTGGAGAGTTGAGCTCTCTAGGCTGTAATGGCCTTCAGAAAATCCCTGCATAGTCTGGAAGGTGAAACAACTTCGTAGAGGTAGTGCTTAGGGTTACAAGTTTGACATTAGAGTGTTGTTTGTTTTGGATTCGGGCGTGGAGAGGAGCATCATACTCTGTTACGTTTATTTAAGGTACGATAATGGTTTCAAAATCCTTTCAAACTTTTACATTTTTGTTTTAATATTAACACAAGATAAGTCTAATGCCGCTTATGCTTTGGTAGGAGGTTACCAGTTGCTTGTTGTCTTACTTCTAAGCTTACGGCTATGATGGAACAAGAAAACCATAGTGGTTTCAACGCCATGGTAAGCCCTCGGTTTGCTGTGAAGTCTCCTCTGCCAACGTACTTGATAGAACAGTTCAACGTTGATGTTTGTAAGCCCGTGGGCATGAATAGTTTGTAACAATGGATGAAGGGTTTCGTCCTGCGTTTGACATGAAAGTCACGTCATTCTTGTATCTCTAGTTTCCTTTTGTTTTTATAACTACGTCTCTGTCTAGACTGTTGTATCCGTCTTTTGAATCCTTAATTTGACTTAGTTTTGGCTTGGGGCCTTTCATTGAAAATATATAAAAAATTTGCAGGTTTACAGTATGGTTTTAATTCAAGCTATATGAGTTTATTAAATGCTATTTCGGTTTAAGCCATTTGGCATTACCATTCTGGAATATGAATTAAATTTGGATCTATCCCTATCTCGGATCTACGTTGTTTAAATGTCTATTAGTTCAGGAGAAAATGATGTAAATAACTTTTGTAGCTAGAGGCTTTTTTAAAACCCTAAACCTTGTTCATAATTAGTTACGGCTGGGCGAGTTTAAAACTCGAACCTATGCTTGCTTCTTTAAAGTGAGTTTAATCTTTTGAAATCTTCATATTTGTTCCGCCAACAATGCATCCCTATAGGGTGTTATCGAGATTTGTCCTGAAGACTCTTTTTGTAATAAAACCGTTTGCTTCGTTGTGTTATCAGTTGATTAAGTTTAATGTTTAAAGTTACCCGGAGGTGTTGAGACCTATTTATACAAGTTATAAGAACCCAGGATGAGTCCTTTCAGCCTCAAAACCCTGCTATTCAATTTTGATAGTTCTGTTATAAGATGCTATAATTAACGTTGAAGATTTAATACATTGCTTTATTTCTTAATTTGATACAGGGTTATTGTTCTTTTATTTAATTGTTGTTATTTGTTAACAAGGGAAGCCTAGAGGATTTCAACCTTAGATACATATAGTATTGTAACAGGTTTTGATCCTGACGATTCCTTAAAAATTGTTTGAATATGTAGTTCAATAACTATCTTCTCTGCATAGATGAATGCATAATCCAGAACTCGGTTTTCAATTTATAATATTTTTTTTTATAATAAACTAAAACCTATATGGAATATCTATGGATATTTTTAAAGATGCTTATATTGTAATGGTCCTACGCATTTGCCTGGTTTGTGACATGCTCAGTTTAAAAAATTTAGAACTCCTGTTTGTTTTCGACCTTGTGAATCCTTCTAAATTAAGAGTATTGTATCATGTCTTATATTTGTTTGAATAGAAACAATTATTTATAACTCTAGGTTTTATAAGACGTTATTCTGAGGAATCAATATTACAAGGTGTAATGAATATTTGTATTTCTGTATAAACATATAAGATGTTGTATATATACATAAACTATTCTACTAGTTTATCATAACCATTATGTTTGTGAAAGAACTCTATATTTGTTTTACTTACAGATAAATACTACTGTAGTGACAACAATGAAAAAATATATCCGATAAAAAAAAATGCAAACTTATTCTTTTACTGAGAATCTCTTTGTCATCTCCAATATTTATCGATCACTCAAATAACAGAAGAATCTAACAGTTCAGAAAATTATCATTCTTAATAGCTAATTGATATCTAACTAACATACAGTCTTCAGAATAGTTCAACAGTTTCATAAGTGAAATAAAATATAACAAGTAGAACCTGATAACTCGATAGGGTAGACAAACACCCAAACAGGCATGTTCCTCCCAACCTTCTCTAGAAAAGTAGCCAAACTTACTTGCTCCTTGGACCCCCAAGCCTGTTCACTGAACCACTAGGATGAAGTCTCTGTGTAGAAGCAAGGCACTCAGGTTGTACTTTAGAAATCAATGGAGACTTGCATACAAACCACTCATATGTACTTCATTAATCAACAAAGACTTGCATACATATCACTACCTATGCACTTATCAGGAACACCTATGCACTCAGCAGGAATAAGACAGTCTTACTCTGCAACTCAAAACATAGCTTCCCCTCATCGAATATCTTGTGTGCTAATTTCTAACACTGCAAAGAATAATTTCATCTCTTCTAAGAATGTGTGAGCCTCTGCTCAAATTCGATGGCTATTAAAAGATTTCCTAGGTCTTTTGGTGGTCAGTTTTGCGTTCAATGAGCCATCAGCTTAGTTCCACATCCTTGGGAACATGACCACATTTTAAGGGAGGTTGTCTCATAACAAGAGCTAGTTATTGAGTTCAGATGATGCCACTTGTCCATATCCTTATACCCTAGATTCCATTCCTCCTAGTGGGTCAGTGAACACTCTTTCAACAGTCTCTTTGGGTGAGTGTCTCCTATTTTAATTTATTAAATAATAATATTATTCATTTATAGTCATCCTTGACCACTTTGTCAAATATAAAACTTTACAATAAAAGTTAAAGTAATGTTTTTTACACAAACATAAAATGTCTCAAGTACTAGGTAGGTTACAGTTGCATCCAGTCTGAAGAAGCATGTCGAGGTACATCATGCATATCCAATTTGAATAAGTACATAAGGAATACATCATGCATATCTAGTTTGAAAAAGTACATAATGAATGTATCCTACATATGGTACATGCACAAACATGAGTCCACCAAGTCACACTTCTTTAAGGTAAACACCAGAAATTTGGTTGGACAAAGGTACAAGGGTGCAAGCAAGTCAAGAGAAGATTCTAAAGTGTGTGAGTAGCATGGAACAAGAAATGGTTGAAAAATTGTACAAATCATGGAAAGCGCTCAAGTCTCACCAATTGGAGAAAGATTTTAGTTAAGGAAGTACACACGCATTCCAAGAAGGGTGTAGTAGTTGAAGTTAGAATATGCGTAAATTCTAGAGTCAATGATACAATAAGTGTGAAAGACCCACAAGTGATGGTACTACAAGGGTTAAAGTTCCACTAAGCCAATGTTCATGTGTATGCGCAAATACCACAAAGCAATGGTACATCAAGAGCGCAAGACTACACCACTGGGGTGAAAGTCACACTATGTTGAGGACCATTTATGCACAATATCTACAAGAGATGACACATCAACGACGTAGAATATGACATGTGGCAGAATCATAAACCATGAAGAAAAGAAGAAGGAAAGCCACAACCAACTTGTGGACATACAATCCATGCAAGACACGTATAAATAAGGAAGCAAGTTGGAGATTTGAAGTAAGCTTGATAGAAAGTATGAATATCTTGTAAGTGGAAGATAAAGAGATCCAAGTGCACACAAGTAGAGGAATGGTATATTTGATGGTGCGTAGAATGATGCTGTGAAGCTGAGACGGTTGCACAAATACAAAAAGGAAAAATTACAGAAGGATGCACAAGTGTGTGATGATTGAATGACAGTATCGCAAAAAGCATACAAACAGTCACATTTGTTCTATGATAGAAGCGCAGAGAAAGAACTAAAGTATATAAGAAGATATGCAAAAGTTTAGCTGATGCATGAGAATTAAGTTGAAGTGTGTGAAGTAAAGAAGTTCTTTAGATGCACAAAAACATAGTAGCAACGGCATTAAGTATGTGCTTCATGATAAGGATGATCTGAGACAAGTGCGTTAAACCAAATGGACGAATCATATGATGCACTGAAGGTCGCAGATTGTCTGAAAGAATGTGGCACTTAAATCAAACGGAGACATCTCAGAAAGTGTGCAGTTCCATTTGATACTATTGCACCACATCAAAAAAACTAGACATAATTTGTTGCACAATATCAATTGAGAGTGCAGTTGTGAAGTATCAGAACGACACAGTAAATATTGGTGCAAAATGCCGTATCAGTTGAAGTAGCACATAACACAAGAAGTGTGACATCAGTTAAAGTGAAGTATTGAGTGGAATGAGAAGTTGAGTGATGTATATGCAGGGAAGTGACAACAATACAAGTGCATACATAAGCTGCACACATCAGAACAACATTAGAAGGTCTAAAATGTGCATGCATAAGAAGTACATCAAGATAATATCTTATTTTGTATATCTAGGTGGTAGGACAGGGAAATGAGTAGGGGGTTGTAGCCTCCTTCCAGTTGGTGCTAGAGAACACAGGGAGTTTGTGCTTCCTTCAGGTCGGTGCCTGTAAAACTAGGGTATAATAATTTTTAGCTAATATACCCATCCATCTTTTAGATAATTCATGACCAATATATAATAGTAATAGTAATTAATATTACAACTAATATATAATAATATTATATTAAAATTAATATTTTATAATAACCGTCAAAATAATTAAATATAATAATAACTAATATCATATCTAATATACCCATCCATATTATAGGTAATACATGACCCAATAACTTTGAGCTGGAATTGTGTATTTAATTTTCTTTCCTTATTTTGGGTGAAAACAGTACATTGAACTTCGTCCTCAATGGTAGGCAGTCTTTAAGTCCATGTGGGAAAATGTTCTTCACACTGTAGATGTTATTCACGCAACAACGTTTCATTGGAACATATCACTTACAATGGCGGTGTATGGAGTAGGCTGTGGGTAGGACATTGCAACCTACATATATTAAAAAATAACGCACGATGGTAGGTAATGATGCCAAACAAGCAATAATGGACCGGCTCCGGTGACCACGATAATTTTACCAATGCACCAGGCTTCGACTCTTCGGCTTCAATTGCAATATCCATCTCTTCAATGCATCAATTCACAATCATCAATATTATACTCCCAAAAAGCTCCTCCCACAAATCGCTAGGTTTACACATAATTCTTCTACCCAGGAGGAGAATGCTCAGAACAATAGTAATATAATAAGTTGGCAGGGACTCATGAAGAAATGCTGAATTCTTTTGTGCATGAATATTCTAGCTTCCTTTATTTGACAAGTCGATCCATATTCAGTGGTTCAATTCATTGCAAGCAACAACAACAACTCTAACGCAACAAGGAAACAATAAGGATCTATGTCTCATTGCGATTTCTCAAGAATCAAGAATGTTGGCTAGTTCAATTGAGAATTCTTATTCCAACTTTGTGCAGGTTGATAGGTGGGTGTGTATGACCTCAATGCACCAATGGATACGAGGAGAGGTAGTTCTCATATGAGGTTGGAATACGCCCATGTGTTGTAATCCCAAGGTTCACATAGTTATCATAGATACATTACATAATATAAGCAAGCATACACAATGATATAGATACAAGAGACGAGATAGATAGAGAGAAAATCCTTTATATTAACCAGCAGAGCAGAACACAATGATGGAATCAATCT
This sequence comes from Larix kaempferi, assembly GCA_027924585.1. Taxonomy (NCBI): domain Eukaryota; kingdom Viridiplantae; phylum Streptophyta; class Pinopsida; order Pinales; family Pinaceae; genus Larix; species Larix kaempferi. The sequence goes on along the minus strand of BSBM01000229.1, from coordinate 15,327,833 downwards.
CTACTAGTCTATCGGCTCACCAGCCTAGATATATATATATATATATGTAGATACAATTACATAACCGTCTGTCGGTTTATCCAACCGACCCAACCCATACTAATCGACGCGACTTGTCGACATATGCTGCAGAATGGTCGAGCGGAGGGCCTAGTCGACAGGCTGACCTAGGCCCCTCCAACACTACCTAATGTGCTGTGTGGTTGAGATATTCTCTCAAGATCTCTTGACTATATTTACAATAAGTTAGATCTCATCATAGCACTCTCAATTCTATATATTGGAGTCTCTATGTATTGTAAAAGATAGTCTATTATAATAGAATTCACTTTTGTATGTTACAATGTCTGCTCTCTCTAATTTCAAGTACCAATTCAATTATCAATTGAGAACAAATTACAATATATAAGTGTAGACAATCATAACAAACCAAATCATAGATCGTTGAAGTGTGGATCTCAACCTCTACATGCTAAATATAGAAAGAACACATCAACCCAATCCCTAGCAATCTGCCTATCATTTCTACATTATTTCTATCAACATCAATCTAAGCCATACCTTTCTTTTTTGAGAGAAATTTTCCTATGTCTCCATTCCACGATTTGCCTCTGTCTCCATTCCATGGTCTGCTCCATGATTTGCCTTTGTGCGTATATCTATCTCTTTCCATCAGTGCGAGCTCTGAATCTTGAGCATCGACATCATAATTCTTCATTTTTCTTCTTCTTGAAGGAGAATACCTATGAGTTCTACAAAATTTGTGGGTTTTTCTCTCACTGCAAGTGCTGAAAGAAACACTTTGTAATTTGGCAGTAAACCTTTCAGGGAAATAGTTTCTTGATCAGTACTATCTACTGCTTCACCTATGGCTGCCAAGTTATCACTCAAATCTTTGATGCAGGAATTAAACTTACTTACCCCTTCATGTGCTTCCATCTTGATTGACAACAGTTTGGTCTTCAAAAACAATATCCAATTTGCAACAGTTGTTTCATATAGGCTTTTGAGCATGTTCCATGTCTTCTTGGATGTGTCACATTTTCTGATGTGAGGAATTATCTTATCTTGCACAGACATTCGTAGTGTCACCTTGGATTTGGCTTCCCTCTTGTTCCAATATACAAGTAACGTAGGATCTGTGGGCTTCAACTCAGTATCATTTACAATTGTCCAACCACCAAATAATTCAAGAACAGTTTGCAACTTGAATTTCCAATTGATGTAGTTCTCTCCATGCAATTTGGAGGACTCACTGATGTATGTATCAGCCAACGGTTGTTGGGAAACCATTTCAACTGGTCTCTGAGGGAGAATACAAAAAATCAATCAGTAAAAAAAATTTCTAGGAAATATAAAATCAGCGCTTTACTCTGTTTGTAGTCTGCGCCGAGCCGAAATGCGTAGAGTGACCCCTCTACAGTGCCTTTTTTCTTCCCAATGTAGGCGCTGTCGGCACTCTAGAACTCACAATTCAGGCACCATCGGTGCTCTAGAACTCACACTGGAGGCGGCGAGCAGACACGGCTTGCAAGCAACAACAGCATGTGGGTTCCCCTTTCAGTGGGCTTCACTTCCTTGATATCCAGCACAGGTCACAATCTCCTTCACACAGGGTTGGCTACTCTTCCTCCTACACGAGCGATTCTCCTTCACCAGGAAGCTTCTCTGTAAGTTCAATAATTTTCTGTGCAGTAACCAAGAGAGTGTAATGCCCACCTCGGTACCTTAACTGTTTAGAATAATGAGGTACTAGTTTTGAAATGAACCGGCTAAGTAAAACATGAACCATTTGAATTTACTCTGAGAATGCTTTAAAATGAAAATGAAGAATACTTTATATGCTCGACTAACTAAGACATGATGATAAATGATGAATAAATTGTATGCTCGATTGACTAAGATACTAGAATGCATGATGTAAATATTTTATATAGTGCAGCGCTACTAATGTGCGCTTGAGTGTGTGTAGTGGCTGGTAAGATGATATACCGACTGACCCACAATGGAAATTTAGGGGTCGTAAGAATGGAAAGAACACATAGGGGTACAAAGACTGACTATCGAACCTAGATTAGCAATCCACGCACGAGTGAAGCAATTTCAGCTCACCCGGGGAAGCATATGCCGTATGGGCAAGGCCATAATGATCTGGTCGCATACGATGAGTTGAGGGGCGTGCAATAAGGAGAGCCTTATCCCTCAACATCCTTTAGTCTCCAAGGAGCATAGTTGAGAGACCGCGGTAACGATTCCCGGTCGCTACGCAGTACTCCCCATAAGAAAGAAGAAATGAAACTGTCAGAAGGGCCCACCGAAGAGGTACCTAGACAAGAATGAGAGGAAGGAAATTAATCAATGGTATAAATGAAAGATTTAAGAAATACTTTATTTCATTTTTGTTCTATTTTATTAATTTGAATAATTATATTCAAGATTTTATTTTTAATTGATTTCATTAATTTAAATTATTCATTTTAATTGATTTTATTAACTTGAAAAAGAATTGAAGAGATTGACTTTATTTATATTAAATTTGTGTAATTTAATTAATTTGATTACTAAGAAAAATTATTATTTATTCAAAATATTTTATTATTTTAAATCTTTCTATTAAAGATTCTATTTAATTGACTTCATTACTTTGAGAAAGAATTAAAATAGGTCATTAATAAAAGAATTGTTTTTATTTTATTATTATTCAATATTTTACTTTAATTAATTTTATTATTCATCTAAATTATTTTATAAAGAGGAAATTTAAAATAGATTATACTTTTAGTAAAAAGAATCATCTTTTAATTCAATCTTAATATTAGGAAAAGAAAGAAAAGTAGAAAGTAATAAGTCTAACTAAAAGATTGTTAAGTAAACTAAATGAGAACCAAAAGAGAAGTGGAACTCTTCTACACCTAACTCCCACCGATCTAGGGATTTAGGTGCACATTAAAGACATTAAGAAGACACATGTGTTTGAGAATATTGGAAATTAAAAATATTAAATTAAATTAAATAAGTGCATGGACAGACACATGGCACATAGGATTTTGCTATATAATGAGGGAGGAGAAGAAGAGAAAGGGATCTCACTTGCTCCCTAATGCTGGATGGTCATCATAATCTCGGATTATGTTATGATCCTTGGAGTTGGGATTAACCGGAATGGGGATTGGGAGATCCTTTCGGGAGGCTAGCTTGTGTGTTCTTACGACCCCATTAGCTCCAGGGTTCGGGGTGAAGGAGAGTAACCCCAATACGGTAGAGAGGTCAACCGAGGGGTCACTCGGTACTTCATTAGGAAATTGGATTGGATAGTGCGGAAACCACTTCGAGGACTCCATCTATTCGCTAGATCAACCGTCGAAAACAGGTTTGAAGTATTTAGTTTATTTATTTTTCTAACTCTTGTTATTAAACAAACGCATCGAGATATGTAGTTTTATTTATTGACATTCATGTACTGCAATAGATAGAACTAGATCTGTGGCCTCTATATATTCTTCTGAAAAACAAAATTGTACTGGAATTTCTGAAATTTATTATACTTATATGTTCAAATTCTGTGGAAGTCTTTCATTTTTGGGAACCCGAAATGGGGGTCCCTACATTTGGTATCAGAGCCGGTGGATCCTTGAGGGCACCAGACTCATATTTTTATGAGGGGTCTCTTGGTAAGTCGTCAAAGTTGGGAGGGACTTGTAGCTGAGCGATGGCAATAGCTGGAACAACAAATATTTGACAGCAACTGAATCAACTGTCTAAACAGGTTACATTTATTTATTTACTGATTGCAATTATATAGTTTCTTTTACATTTTGAAGGAGTTTACATTTGCTTAGATACTGCTTTTTAATAAGATCCCTGTATAAAGCATTGTTTAATTTAAGCATTGTCAAAAAGATTGATACTCTATCCAAATGTGTTTGGGTGAAATCGGAACATGGCCCTAACGTTTTCAAACAAATCGATAATCTGTTATACAATCATGCAATGAGATATCTGTATAAAACATTGCTTAATTTAAGCTTTGTCAAGAAAACTAATTCCCTGCCTGTGTACTCCCTTTTTACATCCCTCTTTTAGAATCAAATTCATTCCCAGGTTTACTCGATTAATGCTGAACCTTGTTCTTTATTCAATTCTGTTTGCTTGATAGTAAGATCTCTGATCCATGCGCAGAAATGGATCAGTAACCCTTCTCGAATTATAACTAAATCTGAAATCTCATTTCCTAAATACATTTCAATCTCCGTCAATGAGATAACCATATGTCTTGTGACCTCTGCAATCCACAGTTCTCTAGCGCAGACTTAGATCTGTATCCTATCTAAAATTAACAATTAGACCTGTAACTCAAATAAACCTGCAATATTCAAATTCGATCTCTGTAGTTTTAAATCTGCAGTATTCAATTTCGATCCCTGTTGTAACTAAATCCGGAAGCATTCGAATTCGATTTCTATTATATCTGAATCTATGTATTCAATTTCAATCTTCTTTTTCATTGAGTTTGGTGCTTGAATTTGGTGGTGATTACCATATTGACATTTAAAATGGATCTGGAGCTTTCATTCCGTTCACGATTATCATATTATTTTCTTTGATTGGATTATAGAGCTTGAACTTTGTATGTGATTTCGTACTAGCATTATAATAGCATCAGGAGCTCTCAATTAAGGCGTTGCCATCCATGATTAGCATCTTAAAATCCAATTGTAAGTCTGGAATCAGTTCATTATTTCAAACTCTCACTTCTTTAATTATCACTCTCCCTATATATATATATATTCCAGAATTCTTATGCATGTCAATCGTCTCGGTTTATTTTGACTGGAGAGAACCTTTAGCTACGATCTCGCCGGGGAAGGGATGGCTTCTATAGAGCCAGATCTCAAGCTATTTGATCAATGCTGAAATTGCCCAGATCGTGGCATCATTATCTCTTAAATCTGTATTCCTATTATTGAAATCTCAGTGAGAGCTGAACTCCGAAAACGTTAACCAGGAGAGAAATTAGTTTGCATTTGCTCTTTAATTTTTGTGAGATGAGCTCCGATAACGTCATGACTCTGATCTAAACGTTTCGACTGTGGGTTAGCAATCAAACCCTGATCGTAAATTCCGACTCTATGTTCCGAAACTCTGTCCTATTAATCTGCACCTATACTTCAATGGGTAAGGAAATGAAGCGTGAAATTAGCGTCCAGTTAATACCCTTTAACTTCCTGCAAGTTGACGTCTTGAAGGAAGTTCTCGGCCACTACTCAGCTTTTAATTGAGCAACTCTCGGGTGGGTGATTCACCGGTTCAGCGTACTTCTATCTCGGTCATCTTGAATGACTAGGACCCATGTTATATAGCTGTAACAAATCCCTAGAAATAACAAGGCTAAAAAGGATCATGTCAATTTATTGACTGAACGGTTGGGACTTTGATCCACGTGTTGTTAATTTTAAGTTCCATTCCATCGGGTTAGCATGTAAGGCTATAGGAACCTGACCGAATCCTTTACACGCCTTTGCTTATTCGATATCCTTATGTTTTGCCGAAACTAGTGTGAAATGAATCCGGGGGAAGAATTATCTCATATATTGATCTGATGAACAGGAGCACATTCGTTGTAATCCACCCTTAACCTCAATGAGATCCTTCTCTCATCTACTCCTTATAGTTGGTTGTGTTGAGATCCTTCTCTCATCTACTCCTTATAGTTGGATGCCACGTATAGTCAACATTGTGAATGGCATCTGGTTGTGGCTTATGTTAGTCATCATGATACAAAGATTTAAAATATAATCAACGATGCTATTATACTTAGGTACATGCTAAATGGTGTAGAAGTCAGTATATGAATCATTATGTTACAAGAATACTCTACACTTACCTGTTTATACCTTGTATTGAAGATGGAAAAATACATTCAAATGGTAACAATAGGAGAGGTTGTTGTCTTCAATCTGGGGTCACTAATATGCAAACTTAGGATTTTAAAAAAAAAAAAATTGTTGAAGAAGCTGCCACATTGTGAGCCGTGCTTACATAATATTCTTTGTCATTGAGCAGTTGTAAATTACGATGTAGTCGTGGTCTCTTCCGGTGATATGTGGGGCAATTGTCAATTGACTGTGATCATTGTGGCATTTTGCATAGGATGTCTTGTAGTCTTTTATTGTTGGTTGGCAGGGATTGAATTATCTCAGGAATACACTCGCTAATTGTGAGCTGTAAACAGAAAGAAGATCCTGATCATTACTCACACTGTCAAATTTACAAACTACAATCTACATAAGCGTGATACATTTCTTAGTCTAAGCCATAGCTGGGGAAGCATGATTGAGTGAAGTGGTGTGACCTCTGGTTTCGATAATGTCGATATCTACCAAGTGGCAGATGATGGCATTATGCTATGCGTGTAGCTGGAGGGTCAGACTCAGCTTCCAGTGGGTGTCAGAAGTTCAACTCCAAGTGAAGATTGACGCTTGATAATGGCACACTAATACATACGATTTATAATTGTAATGCATAAATAATTGAATAAGTTTTGTTAAGTTCATATTGTGTCATATAAATGTTCGGAATACGAAGAAAATTTAGTAGACGAAGAGTAAATGCATTATTGATAGACAACATTGACTCACCGGTTGACTTGTTAAATCAGAGAGAATCTCCAGCCAATGAGTGGCACACTAACATAAAACCCATGCATATTATTGAATGTCCAGCCTCAGTCTACATGTCAAGCCCCATTTTCTTTATGGTATTAGATATTTAGAGTTGTTTAATCTTGTGTTCTTAAATTGTTAAAAAAAAATACCTGAGTTGCATGTCGAGCTCTCTCAAGAGTGTGCGATATCTTAAGTTCATGTATCATTGACGTTACAAGGATAATAACCTTTACTTTCACATAATTACAAACTATATTAATCCGGAATTAAAACTTACATAATGGATAAAGCATTCCAAACCTTTATTCTACATATATTAACATTCATTTGAGCATACGTTTTTACCTTATGAAAAAAAAAAGAGTGAATGCATTTATGTATTTAGTGAATAAGTGAAAGCTAAATATAGAATGATAGTTTGAAATTACAATGGATTATTTTTATATAATATCGAATGAGTTAAAAATAGTTAGGCAAATTATATATAAATAATTATGGATTATAATATAAATAAAAAGAGATGTCCGTATATCAGTAATATGATAGAATTATCTTTAAAAATCATACCATGGTAAATATGTTGATCTTAATTATTAAGAGTTCAAAAGAATAGGATGTCAAACACTATATGCACTTTTATAAAAAAAAATCAGTAATCTCAATTGAGAAGATATTAGATATTAATAGTGGCATAACCTCTTACAAAATATTTGCCAGTTGATAGTCATATAAAGTATTTGTTAAACAATAGAAATTGATAGTTGTGCAAGTTACTTGCTCAGTGGTATAAGCGAATGTTACTATCGTGAAATAGTGAATCTCCTTAATGTTTCCAATTTATCTATGATTATTAGAATTAGTGAAGAAGAAATGTTTTAGCAAGTAGGTTTAGGAAATGGTGAATGCTTTAATTTAATAAGTGGAAAAAGAAGTGTTTGCAAAAGAATGTGGGTACAATTACTTTATTAATCATGAAATTAATCCTAGTAGAATTTCTTATGAAACACACTTAGGGTGAAGATGCATTGCTACAATAAGAAAAAAAGGGGTCTTTCATAAATGTGTTATAGGAATAACTTTGCTTTATTGTGCCTAAGGATTAATATGTTACATTTTAGTGTTAGTAGAAATTCTAATATATATATATATATATATATATATATATATATATATATATATATAGGACTTATCTATTTGGGAATGAAGGAATTATAGGCTATAATTGAGTTGTGAAGGAAATTTCTTTTATAAATACACTTATAGATTAAATAACAGACTTTAAATATGTACTATACTTCCACCTTGAAAGGACGTCCGTAAATGTACTAGAAGAATAGACAATGACCATGGCTTAGTTATGAATCTAAAGAATTGTATACTCTAATTCAATTGAAGAAAAATTGCTTATAAGTGTACCTTTAGAATGAATGTTGAGTGTTAAAATGCCTAGAATTTTCTCAATAAATTATGTGCTATAAAATTCAATGACGATAGCGATGTATGAATCTCTTTATTATATACATGTATTGTGTATCAATATAATGTCTTTTTAAATCTTTTTGAGAATGATTCTTACACTATTGAATTAAATAGATTATGTTCAAATAGAATGTAAAACATAGTTATTGTGGATGTATTTGATGATAAATGACAAGTAATGACCATATATGAATTTAAAGAAAGAAGTGCTTAGGTAATTTTGAAGATGGGATGCTTATGATTTACTATCAAGAAGGAATGAATATATAATGTTTAATAATGGGAGATTGTGACTTACGATGAGCGATGCATGGAGATCGACGCGGAAAAATTAGAGCTGCGATTTTACTTCTTCTCCTTCGGTAAGGATACTCCCAGACTCTCGAACAGGTTAGAATTCTTCTTCTCTAAAAGTTGCTAGTATGAAAGATTGAATGGAATTCAGGGTTCATATACTTTGATGATGGGTTATGCGTTAAGAATTTTATCGATTGGTTGTAAATGCTTATTTTCTAAAATCAAGGCGATGGCTTCGTAGGTATGCACTACTAGTTTGTAATCATGCCTTGGATTGTGAAAAGAGAGAAGTTAAACTTACTTGAATTATAGAATCTTAAGTGTACTCGAGTTAGGTAGAGAAGAACACCTTACATGACTTGGTTTATAATTTTTTTTTTTTGAGATTATACTTTTAGCTATACTAAGTAAATGGCACTCCAGTATTTCATTATACTTTGGATTATGAAAAGAGAGAGGTTGCATGTAAGATTAGTTTAGGAATGGATAAGGTATGTGTTGAAGAACAAAATTCGGAAGGGTTAATTCTTATTTTGAAATTCAGATATTGTTTCAAATATATGATAGTTATACGTAACCATAGAAAATGAAGAAATTGGGATTGAAGATTTTATTCCTTATGTGGAAATGTGTTAGTGCTTAAAGGATTCACGTAAATGATATAGTTTTGCTGAATGAAAGGAATTTGTTATGTACGATTTCAAATTCGGTTGCAATTAATGAGCCAATAGAGGACTACTGTGGGAATTGCTACACTATGAAGGTACGATTTAGTTATATTGTCAAATATGAGATGTATACTTATATGATGGTAGAAAAGAGGAAACGAAATTTTATTATCAATTGTGATTACATTGAAGAAATGAATGTGGAATGAAAGAGAAAACTCACCATGGAAGTACATGATACTTAACTTTGGGACGAAGTTTTTAATAAAAGGGGGTGTACGTAATGCTTGCCTCGGTACCTTAACTATTTAGAATAATGAGGTAGTACTTTTGAAATGAACTGGCTAAGTAAAACATGAACCATTTGAATTTAAACTAAGAATGCTTTAAAATGAAAATGAAGAATAGTATATATGCTCGACTCACTGAGACATGATGATAAATGGTGAATAAATTGTATGCTCGACTCACTGAGATACTAGAATTCATGATGTAAATATTTTATATAGTGCAATGCTACTAATGTGCGCTTGAGTGTGTGCAGTGGTAGGTAAGACGATATACCGCCTGACCCATAATGGAAATTTAGGGGTCGTAAGAACGGAAAGAACACATAGGGGTACGACGACTGACTATCGACCCTAGATTAGCAATCCACGCACGGGTGAAGCCGTTTCAAATCGCCCGGGGAAACGTATGCTGTACAGGCAAGGCCATAATGATTTGGTCACGTACGATGAGTTGAGGGGCGCGCAATAAGGAGAGCCTTATCCCTCAACATCCCTTAGTCTCCAAGGAGCATAGTTGAGAGACCGCGGTAACGGTTCCCGGTCGCTACGCAGTACTCCCCATAAGAAGGAAGAAATGAAACTGTCAAAAGGGCCCGCCAAAGAGGTAACTAGACAAGAATGAGAGGAAGAAAATGCTATGAATATTAAATATTGTATTAAATTAATTAGTAAATTATTAATTAGTTTAATTGAAGGGACGTAACCCTTCTTAAGAATGCTCAAACCTTATAAAAGGCGAGCTCTTGTAAAGCGTTAAGCATCTTATCAATTCAATAATATATCTTTGTATTCAATATGGATCTTGTGTCCTATTTTTTCTGTTGCATTTGGTATCAGAGCGAAACGCTCCTCCATCTGAGCTCAGATTCTGCTCACTCAGAGCAAACTTGCTCCACTCGACTCCTTTTAGCCTGCTGCACTTCCATCCACGCTCCCCCCTCCACAGCCGTCCCACTCCATGACTTCTCCACGCCCAACAAATGCCATCACCTCAATGCCTGCTCCCTTCTCTTGCTCCCACGTCCCTCTCCTCCTTCTCGCGTCCATCCCCCATCCCCCTCCCTTCTCTCCCGCAAATCCTCTCCCTGCTAAACCCTCACCACCTGCATACGCCACATCGACGCCTCTCATCCCACATCCATTCCTCCTTGGCCTCTGCTCATTCTCCCGCCTACTGCACCACTACACTCCATACCCAGCCCTCCACACCACGTCTTTCCACCTCTTCCCTCTCCCTCGCGCGCCTCCCCACCACTTCTTCCCCACATGCCTCCATCTCCATGACCTTCCACGCTCACACGCTCCCAGTTCCCTTTCTTCCCATGTGCAGCTCCATTATCTTGCGCTCCTTCCATCCAGCCCTTCTGTTCATTGTCCCCGCCACTCCTCGACACACCATGGTCCACCCTCCTCGCCTTATTTCCTTCCACCGCAAGCCTCCCCTCCCTCCTGCGCTTGCCCCAACATCCGCCAACCTCCACGCCGTCGCTCGGCCTCCACCTCCACGACCCAAAATTTTTTTCAGAAACAAAGTTAAAAAATATATATATATATATATTATATAATAATTTTATTATTACCACAATATATATATATTTTAAAGAAAAGAACTTTATAATATATGATAATATTATCAAGTTCAAATAATAATAATAATTATATTATTATTTTTTACTACCACTTGATTTAGTAATAATAATTATTATTAATTAATCAATCCCACACAAATCTCCCAAATCTCTGGACTATCACTTCACCCCATAAGCCAAAATTGGGTCCAATTATTCACCACCACACTTAAGAAGCATGACGATGGAGTTAAAAGCTCAAATTGCGAAAATAGAGAAGGATTTCCAAACTTTCAAGGAAATGATCACCAAGAGCAAGGAAGCGCTTAAGAAAGAAATTAAGGATGAAGTCATTCAGGTAATGGAGCAGAAAATAGGCGACAAGTTCGACAATATGAGCAAGGAACAAAAAATGTTATACCAAAAAGTGACTGAGAGCCAGAAAGTTATCCAGGCGATATTACAAAAAATGGATGATAAGAAAAAAAATCATAAACAACACGGCTCAGATATGTCGGTTACCCCATCTTCCAATTCTGAGTCACCAGAATGCAACAGGACGAAAGGTACTCAATACCAACCATTCATAATGTACCCGCCGAGAGCAAAAATAGAAATGACGAAATATAACGGAGGAGAAGACCAATGCATCGCTTGGTTGAATAAAGAAGAAGAGTATTTCGACATATATAACATTACAATGGACGAAGAAAAGGTCAAGTATGCTTCAATGCACCTTGAAGGATATGCCTACAAATGGTATATGTGGTGGAAGGGAGACAACTTCGCATACACTTGGAACTTATTTAAGAATGATTTCTTAAAAGGGTTTCAAGGAATCACAGAAGATGAATTCTTCTCAAAACTTACCAGATTACAACAAAGGGGAAGCGTCGAAGAATTCACGCATCAATGGGAATCCCTCGCTACTAGAGTATTTGGGCTATCCAACAAACAATGGTTGGAAACCTACTTGGGAGGACTAAAACTATACATACAAAAAGAGTTAAAAATGCATGACATAACGAATGTTGAGGCAGCAAGATGAAAAGCAAAAGTAACCGAGGCCAAATTTGACAGTTTCCAATCAAATAAAGGGAAGTCATACTCACAAAGAAACATCCAGTCAACTCCAAAGGATGATACAAACAAATACATCCCTCTGCCTAGAAGGGACGATAGGAAGAGCCTCGAGAATCAACGAATGAGGGAAGGAAAATGTCGACGATGTGGAGACAAATGGAATTCTAAACATAGGTGTCGCCCCGAGGACAGCTCAAAGAAATTATATACTTGTGAAGTAGAGGATAATAGTGAATCAGAAGAAGAAGAAGAAGAAGAAGAAGAGCCAGAAGATGAAGAGGAGGAAACCGCAAATAGGGCAGTCGGGAACAACGAGACCCCCAAAATCTCCCTAGCAGCCATGACAGGCATTAGTCAACCACAGACTCTCAAGTTAAAAGGGCATATAAAAAATGAGAATGTTACAGTGCTAGTAGACACTGGAAGCACTCACAACTTTCTTGATATAAGAGTGGCACAAAAACTCAAGTTGTTCGTACATCCAGTTCCAGACATGAAGGTGATGGTTGCAGATGGCAAGAAGATCGAAAAAGTTGGAAAGTGCCACAAGGTGAGACTTCAAATACAAGACTTTGAACTGGAATCAGAACTCTACACCTTACCATTGGGGGGAGTACACATCGTTTTGGGAGTCCAATGGTTACAAACATTCGGAACATATTCTGCCAATCATCAAAAACATTTCATCAAGTTTAAGTGGCAGGGAAATTTTTTAAGCTATATGGTTTTCATCCACCAAACACGCAAGTAGTTTCATCTCAGCATATGGAAAAACTCATTCAAAAAGGGGCATCAGCATACGTAATACAATGTCATCAGATGGAAGGAAAAGAGGAGGAACCAAATGAGTTCAAAAAGGAAATCCAAAAATTACTCCAGAAACATGAACACATATTTCAAGACTTACCCATGCAGCTACCACCAGAAAGGAGTATAGAACACATAATCGAGATTAAACCGGGGTCAAATCTTTTCAAGGTTAAACCATATAGGTATCCCCACCACCACAAAACATAAATAGAAAGGTTGGTTCAAGATCTACTGAATTGTGGTGTCATCACCAAGAGTAGAAGCCCTTATGCAGCTCCAGTCATACTAGTATGGAAGAAGGATGGATCGTTTAGATTATGTATAGATTATAGAGGATTAAACAAAATAACAATTAAGAACAAGTTTCCAATCCCCTTCATCGATGACATGCTGGATGAACTTCATGACGCAAAATATTTTTCGAAACTCGATTTAAGGTCAGGGTACTATCAAATCAGGGTCAGATTAGAAGATATCGCAAAGACTGCTTTCCAAACTCATGAAGGACATTATGAATTCAAAGTAATGCCTTTTGGGTTAACTAATGCCCCTGCCACATTCCAGGAAACTATGAATGAACTATTTCAACCATAACTAAGGAAATTTGTGTTAGTATTCTTCGATGACATCCTTATATATAGCAAGACATGGAAAGAACATTTGACGCATCTAGAAGAGGTTCTATCTCTTATGAAGGAAAACCAATTCTATGCAAAAAAGTCAAAATGCACATTTGGGAAGCAAGAAGTGGAGTATCTTGGTCATATAATCTCAAAGGAAGGAGTTAAGGTGGACCCAAAGAAGATCCAGGCGATGAAGGAGTGGCCTGAACCAAAGAATGTTTCAAAATTGTGAGGATTTTTGGGATTAACAGGTTACTATCGAAGGTTCATCAGGAACTATGCACACGTCACTGCCCCATTAACAAATCTCCTAAAAAGAAATTCTTTTCAATGGGATGATGAAGCAAGAAGATGATTTGAAACATTGAAACAAATTATGTCTTCAACTCTCGTTTTGGCAACACCTGATTTTGCAAAACCATTCGTAATCGAATGTGATGCTTCAGGGTTTGGGATAGGAGTTGTGCTAATGCAAGAAGGTCATCCAATCGCTTTTGAAAGTAGGAAGTTGAGCAAAAGAGAATACCTACAGTCTACATACAACAAGGAAATGCTTGCCATCATGCATGCATTAACTAAATGGTGACAATACCTTTTGGGAAGTAAATTCCTAATCCAAACAGATCATAATAGTCTACAACACTTATTACAGCAGAAGACATTAACAACTGAACAACAAAAGTATATAGAGAAAATCTCTACTTTCGATATGGAGATCCTACATAAAAAGGGGAAGGACAATGTAGTAGCTGATGCTTTATCAAGGAAAGATGAAGAGATACAAGTTTATGCCGTATCCATGGTGATCCCAGAATTTTTGGACGAAATTCGTAAGGAATATGCCAAGAATTCAGAGGTTTGCTCCATAATTAACAACATAAATCAGTATCCGAAGTTTGAATGGAAGAATGATCTCTTATGGTACAAAGGATGTATTTACTTAAGTTCCAATTCCAGTTTTAAGACCAAGGTGCTTAAAGAGTCACATGACTGCCCAACCGCTGGTCATGTAGGATTTTTTAAAACCTACTATAATGCAAGGAAATCATTCTTTTGGAAGGGTATGTATGCCGACATTCACAAGTATGTTGTAGATTGTGACATTTGTCAGTGGAATAAAACTGAGAATATCTCAAGTCCAGGGTTACTCCATCCATTACATATTCTAAATAGAAAATGGGAGGAAATTTCAATGGATTTCATTGAAGGTCTACCCATATCAGATGGAAAAGACAAAATACTAGTTGTGGTAGAGAGGCTAACCAAATATGCACATTTTGTTGGAATGAAGAAAACTGATTCGGGAAAAGAAACAGCCGAAGCTTTCTGTAAAAGTGTCTACAAATTACATGGTTTTCCGAAGATTATAGTAAGTGATAGGGATGCCAAGTTTAAAGGGAACTTTTGGAGAGAGTTTTGCAAGCAAATTGGAACGTCTCTTAACATGAGCTCAGCTTATCATCCCCAAATAGATGGACAGACAGAAGTTGTCAATAAATGTTTAGAAACCTACCTTCGTTGTTTTGTAATTGATAAGCAAAATAAATGGTTTCAATGGCTACATCTTACGGAATGGTGGTATAATTCTACTTATCATACATCTGCAAGAATGACACCATTTCAAGCCCTATATGGATATGAACCCCCAAAATGGAAGGATTTCATTACCAACCAAGCAAGGGTCGCATCAGTAAATGACCATTTAGAAGAAAACCAAAAGGTTGTCCAAGTACTTAAAGAGAATTTGAATACTGCTAGGAATAGAATGAGACAACAAGAAGATCGACACTGAACAGAATGAGAATTTGAAGTTGGAGATTGGGTATTCGTAAGACTACAACCCTATAAACAATTATCACTTAAACAAGGTGGAAAAAATAATTTGGCTCCACGTTTTTATGGCCCATATCAAATCAATAAGAAGATTAGTCAAGTGGCATATGCGTTGGAATTGCCAACTACAAGTCGCATCCACAATGTTTTTCATGTTTCATGTTTGAAAAAGATGATAGGTCAACACCAGAAGGCACAAACAATACTTCCCTTGTTAGATGAAGGAGGAAGAATCATATTCGAGCCAGAATCTATCATTGCTACTAGAGAGAAGAGATTAAGAACGCGAGTCATTAAAGAATACCTCATAAAATGGAAAAATATTCCCGAAGAAGATGCAACATGGGAATCAGAACAATTTCGACAGTTACATCCCTCATTACCATTGCTTTGAGGACAAAGCTCTTTAAAAGGGAGTGGCAATGCTATGAATATTAAATATTGTACTAAACTAATTAGTAAATTATTAATTAGTTTAATTGAAGGGACGTAACCCTTCTTAAGAATGCTCAAACTTTATAAAAGGCGATCTCTTGTAAAGCGTTAAGCATCTTATCAATTCAATAATATATCTTTGTATTCAATATGGATCTCGTGTCCTAGTTTTTCTGTTGCAGAAAATTAATCAATGGTATAAATGAAAGATTTAAGAAATACTTATTTCATTTTTGTTCTATTTTATTAATTTGAATAATTCTATTCAAGATTTTATTTTTAATTGATTTCATTAATTCGAATTATTCATTTTAATTGATTTTATTAACTTGAAAAAGAATTGAAGAGATTGACTTTATTTATATTAAATTTGATTAATTTTATTATTAAGAAAAATTATTATTTATTCAAAAGATTTTATTATTTTAAATCATTCTATTAAAGATTCTATTTAATTGATTTCATTATTTTGAGAAAGAATTGAAATAGGTCATTAATAAAAGAATTGTTTTTCTTTTATTATTATTCAAGATTTTACTTTAATTAATTTTATTATTCATTTAAATTATTTTATGAAGAGGAAATTTAAAATAGATTATACTTTTAGTAAAAAGAATCATCTTTTAATTTAATATTAACATAGGAAAATAAAGAAAAGTAGAAAGCAATAAGTCTAACTAAAAGATTGTTAAGTAAACTAAATGAGAACCAAAAGAGAAGCAAAACTCTTCTACACCTAACTCTTGTTTGAGAATATTGGAAATTAAAATATTAAATTAAATTAAATATGTGCATGGATAGACACATGGCACACAGGCTTTTGCTATATAATGAGGGAGGAGAAGGAGAGAAAGGGATATCTCTTGCTCCCTAATGTTGGATGGTCATCATAATCTCAGATTATGTTATGATCCTTGCAGTTGGGATTAGCTAGAACGGAGATTGGGAGATCCTTTCGGGAGGCTAGCTTGTGTGTTCTTACGACCCAATAAGCTCGGGGGTTCGTGGTGAAGGAGACTAACCCTGATACGATAGGGAGGTCAACCGAGGGGTCACTCGATACTTTGTCAGAAAATTGGATTGGATCGCGCGGAAACCACTTCGAAGACTCCATTGATTTGCTGGATCAACCGTCGAAAACAAGTTTGAAGTATTTAGTTTATTTATTTTGCTAACTCTTGTTATTAAACGAATGCATTTGGATATATAGTTTTATTTATTGACATTAATGTACTACAATAGATAGAACTAGATCTGTGGCCTTTATATCTTCTTCTGAAAAAAAAATCGTACTGGAATTTCTGAAATTAATTATACTTATATGTTCAAATTCCGTGGAAGTCTTTCATTTTGGGGAACCCGAAATGGGGGTCCCTACAGAGAGCCTCTCACTCACAACCATGGACAGTCGTCCTTCACCTTCACATTTTTCAATACTCACGCCCAACACTCACACTCAACTCGGTGGCTGGCAATCTCAGTTCCTGTCAGCCTCTTACAACGGTGGCTAGCGATCTCAGTTCCTCTCAGCCTCTTACAATAGTGGCTCTGATACCAACTTGAAATTAGAGAGAGCAGACATTGTAACATACAAAACTGAATTATAATAGACTATCTTTTACAATACATGGAGACTCCAATATATAGAGTCGAGAGAGTTGTGATGAGATCTAACTTATTCTAAATATAGTCAAGAGAGGTTGAGAGAATATCTCAACCACACAGCACATTAGGTAGAGAATCTCCAACACATCATCAAGAGATAAACATTATCTCTAACTCTTGATGATGTGTTGGAGATTCTCTACCTAATGTGCTGTGTGGTTGAGATATTCTCTCAACCTCTCTTGACAATATTTAAAACAAGTTAGATCTCATCACAGCATTCTCGACTCTATATATTGGAGTCTCTATGTATTGTAAATGATAGTCTATTATAATAGAATTCAGTTTTGTATGTTACAATGTATGCTCTCTCTAATTTCAAGTACATTAAGCTAGATAGAATAACATAATATTGTGATATATATTTTAGAGAAACATATACATAAATATATCACAACTACACACTTACGAATTAACAAAGAATCATATCACAGCTACACATTTACGAATTAACAAAGAATCATTGAGCCTCTAAGTCAAATTAAAATTTAACTTATTCATAAGATTAAGGGTTTAGAGGAGATAAGATTTTTTTAATGTCAAAATTTCCACATATGATAGCAAAGCAAAGGAAATCAAAATATAACTTTATTTTTCCAAACAATGATGAAAAATTAGAAATAAAACAAAATTCAATCCTTTGAAAGATAAATTTTAAAATCAAACCAAAAGATTTCAAATGAGTTAACAACATATTTCATAAAAACTTTAATTCAAATACCCTTACATCATTTAAAGAAGATGTGAGAGCAAGCTTTTCATGATATTTGTTCTACTACCCCATTTTCACTTCATTACATCTACTTTATTTCCCATTTTTATATATTCTTTTATAATTTTTAAAACAGACAAATTTAAAAATGATAAAAAAATAAAATAATAATATTTTTTATAAAATCAATATCAGAAGATTATGCCACAACCGTATGCATCAAATTGCATAATAATTAAAACACTGCTGAAATTAAAATATCCATCATTCTGAAATTGCAAAAAATAATGAATACAATGAACAATGAATACCATAAAGTAATCGAAATATTAAGCAGAAACTCTACGGTTACAAATAAATTTTGTGATGGAAAATAAACCATATGCTCACTATTTTCTCATAACATAAAAACAACACAGTAGCCAACTAAGTACGCTACATGAATCAGATGATACTAATAATTTATTAGGATTCCACCATATATCAAGTTCTGGCGAATATCACCCGACTATACCATATATCAAGTTCTGGCGAATATAAAAAACAAAATTTTCCAAGAAAAATCAAATGGAGCCATCGCAACTCCCGCATTGAAAATAATTGTGCAGCCGATTGACATAATAATATTAGCTACGCCCTAATACCATACTGCATCCATTGCAGTGGAAGCACGAAGTAGTTCTTTCATTAACTTCACTTGTTTTTGCCGCTGCAGATTATCAACCGGTGCGTCCTTGAGCGGATCCAACGCTAAATTGCTTTCTAGACTATGGGGCTTGCTTCAGCCTTAACCGGTGCAGAATATCATCAGCCCTTGCGTCCTTACCACTCTCGTAAGGCCATCCATAATATCCTGTATTGGAAAACAAACGAAAAAAATAGTTAGAATCTGAAGCGATAACGTCCAAGTAATAGCGGAAAAAATTAAGTTAATGTTATTTATCACCACCCAGGCTGCAAATGCCCGCACCATATCCATGTTCACTCCATTCGCCGAGATGCACCGGTAATCGGTTGCTAGAAGCTGGGGCAGGACCTGGGAAACCATTCTCATACCATTCATTGTTAAACGTCTGATTACTTGGGACTGATTGGGACCAGGAAGGCTGTACTGGATCTGACGCTAAATTTGTTTCTAGACTATGATCCCGTGGGCTTGAGTATGTGTATATGTACTCCTCATGTGAACGGCAAGGAGTAGGAGGACCCAGATCGAACCTGAAAATGCTTTTAGATGATGATGCACAGGGCTTGAGGATCCCTCCTCGGATGAACTGCAAGAAAGACGACCATGAGGATGCCGATCTAAAAGTGGTTCTTTAGTCTCTCCTGGGCCTGAGGATTTCTCTAAGTAGCTATTCTTAAGGTTACATGAAAGATCGCCCACGAGAAGAGGCAAGGTGGGATTGAAAATATGGCCTTCCAGTGGGGGCTTAGAGGCTTAGATGGGGAAGTATTTGAGTAGTACCGTGACGGGGAATACTTGCCTGGGCCAGGCAAGTTCTCAGCCTTGAAAAATGACTTCAGGACTCTTCCCAATAGAAACCAACTCTTATACAAATAGCATATAAACTAAGTAGAAAGATTGAGAAAACATCCAACATCATAAAATCCATATTTCTAACAAAGATGCTTCACATTAGAGGATTCAAGGGTTATATTTATACACTCTGGTGTCAGAACGTTGTAACCTTAATTGAGTTGTGATCTTACTTGAGTTGGGTTAGGTTAAGTTACCTTATAATTGCAACCTTAACCGTTTATCTTGGATACCATAGTCAAAATAAGGGGAAAGCTTTGATATGTATTCCATGGAAAAAAAATTATATTTATATAAAATAATAAAATTAAACTATCATAGATATACCATAAATATAGTAATGGTAAATATTGAAAAGACATTGATTTATTGCATCGACAATAACAAAATGTATTTAGAGTAGAGATAGAGGTGTCAAGTTTGTAGCATTAATGAGTTTAGTTAGAATCTTTCCTTAGTTCTCATACAAAATTTGTAGCTTTAATGAGTAACTAACTAATTCGAAGATATACTCATTGTTGAGAACTTTGACCATGGAACTTTACTCTTAAGTGTTTTGGCCCATTTTAAAACAAATCAATAGAATAAGGGATAACTTTACTTGACACCACAAGAGAAACCAACTATAAAGGTTGAGTTTTCCACTTATTAACTCCGAGAAATTTATTTGACACTACAAGAGAAAGCCAAGTTAGAAAGGTTGAGTTTGTCCACTTATTAACTCCCTAAAATAAGGGAGAATTTTATATGACACGACAAGAGAAACCCATTAATTAGTAGATATATTAATTGTTTAGTTAAACTTCTTCATTGATGGGAACTTTGACCATGGATTTTTCCCTTTAAGGGTTTTGACCCATTTTAAGAAAAATCAATACAAAAAACTAATAATGTAAGGGAGAAATTGTCCACTTATTAACTCCCTCTTAAAAGTAATTATCCAAGGAGTAGTTTAAATAGGTGTAGTTTAAATATTCTAGGTTTTCAACCTTTTTGAGGGTGTTGAATCTATTTATGAAGTCAAAAACACAATTTAAACACTTCTAAATTTGGATTTTACCAAAAACGTTTTCACTCGACCAAAACCCACCTTAAAGTCCAAAACTTAGAATAAAATACTACTAAGTTTAAATATTTTACATTTTTTACTTTTTTGGGTAAATTTTCTGGTTTGTTTTATTTAGTGAATGCCATATAAAAATTAAAATAATAGAAAAATATAAATAAAACCATAATAATTATTGATCATTTAGCTTATGGGTACCTGCACGGTACCCAAAAAAGCCGCAATAGAAGCGCGGAAAAAAACATGGGCGCACACGTGCATTCAAACACGCGTAGGCACCCCTGCTTCAGCAATGCTGAACATCCATGTGGTTGAGTTGACTTGGACAAAGGGTCTGCCCACGCGTTAATAACATGTGCGTGTGCCTAGAGACTTTAGAGCTTAGGATTAGGTGGCTTAGGTATTACACTCAAGGAGCTATTCAAGGACAGGTTTGCACCTCGAGAGATTTGATCCCTCTGGGTGCTTGATCGAGCCTAGGATTTGGATCTAGGCTGGTGTAATTAAAAGTCAAGATACAAAGAATGAAGAAGTGACCAGCTTTGTAATGCAAGCATTTTTTTAATGAAATTTGATTTCATCACAATGTAAATGGGTAGAGGTGCATGTTGTATTTCTAGATACCGGATTAAAACTTTGAGGGAGGTTGATGATGATCCTAAGTCAATTTTAAAAGGGGATTGTTAGGATAAACTTAACTAGGTCAAAGAATCAATGAAACTTGACTCAATAAAAGGGTTAGAGATGTATCTAATGTTGATGGTTTAAGAACCCATAGTTTTATGTGTCCCATGGTATTTTCCCATAATATTGCATGTGAGGAATTCTACTTAAAAATTAAAAACTTGAGTAACTCCTTTATAAAATGATTGAGAATGCACTCTAATGGTTGTAATAACAGGATTGTCCGATGCCTCAGCCATGGCAACCCGGCCATAAGTAAGTATGTCCAGTCCGACCATGTCTTGTGTGCACGCTTGCTTATTATGTGCTTTATGTGTGTATTCCCTAACATATTTTCAATTAGACATATTTTCCAATGGGATAGGTCAGTTGTCTATTTCTTATTGGATCTCATTAATGAGATTAACATGCGTATACATTTACAGTTGGAACATTTACAAATATATATTGTTTCGTTCAAGTATGTGATGAGATGGCAATGGAATGAACCTACCGTGTCCGTGTCCATTGAAGTTTCGTTTATCTATTCCCAACCTGGTAGTGCTGGAAATGCACCGTACATTGTTTCTTTAGAGGTAACTAGTGCAAACAAATTGTCTAAAAATGTCCAGAGCCAAATTGTTTGTTAAATTATTATAATAATTTAGCTGACATGGGTGCTTTGTAATATTTGATTTTATTGTTGTGCCGTAATCATAATCTCCAAAAGATGCATGCAATCACAAGTACGCCATTGTTACTTGTTCATGCAACATGAAGGCACTCCATTGCTTCATATGTAATTTACTAACTTCAATAATTTAGTTACCTGTTTTACAGGTCTTGTCTAACTTTTTTGGAATTGAAAACAAATGGCCTGGGAAAGAGACTTTACAATTAGCAGAAGAAGAACAAGTACTTGAATCAGCCCGGGGGAATATAAAAACAAATGCATTAGTTATGATACCAGAGGAATATGAAAACAGAAGGTGTTACAAGTAGTAGAGGATGAAGAGAAGGTGCTTGAATCGGCCATGGTGAGAGTCTTTTTTAAAGAAGTTGTTGGTTTGACAGTGAGTTGTCGTTTGCAAGAAAACACTTTCACTAGCGATGATTCAAACATCTGCTCTTAATCTTTTGGTACTTGTAACACCTCCTAAATAGCTAATGCATTTGTTTTCATATCCATCCACGCTGATTCATGTTCTTGTTATTCTTCTGCTACCAAGCTATAACAACTCCTTCCCAAGGCCATTAGTTTTCAATTCTTAAAAAATTATACAAGGCCGTATGATAAAAGAGCTAACTAAATTATTGAAGTAAATTAAAGAAGCAATGGAGCGCCTTACTGTTGCATGGACATGTAATAGTGGCGTTCCTTCTCTGCACGCGCCTTTTGGAGAATACGATTAAAGCACAACAATAAAGTCAAATACAGAGAACCCATGTCGGCCAAAATATTACAATAAAGCAAACAGAACTGACTCGTAAAAAGCTGTTTATTCCATGCTGTAGTTTCTGGCTAGGCATTGCATTTTATCTTAGTGATTTCTAATCTTCTCCTACCATTGTCAAATAATTTAAAGCTACATATGGTCGATATCCTCGTTCGACAGATTTTCCATTTAAAAATATAGCCCAATAATAAAATGAAATCACTCACATAATGCTCAACCGACAGGATTATTTGTGAAATCAAAATATTAATCAATGCACAATGGCCCCCAACATAAACACACCATCCCGATTCGCCATCGTTGGATTTCATCTTATTGGAATGCAAAATGTACATACTAAGATTTTAGTTGGTTTCAATTATTTCTTGATGAGAGCAGCGATAATACAAGTGACATATCAAGATGGATCAATCATCCTTTTTTCCAAGCACCCGCTTGATCTGCTCCGATCTTCTGCCCGACGAGGTTTCTTACAAAGCTTCTTTCGACATTCGACTTCATCTTCCCAAACCTCTACGCATGGTGGATCTAGTCCTTGAAGTGTACTACTCTTGCTGCATGCAACACACTCGGCTGGAGGCTGTTGGAAATATCATTAGTAATGAGTTAATAGCATATCAGATTTAAGCGGCTATGTCAGACCCCAGTTGGTCATTTTTGTGAGTCTGCAATGTCTGACAGTCAGTCAGTTTGCAGCGCCTGTTCTGGATAAGGTAAAGCTGAATCTTACATTGAACCCAGAATCATACCTCATTGTAATTCTGTCATGGAATCTGAAGAAAGTGGAAGTACCTTCCGGCTGGGAACATAAGTCTGTAAAATGTGGTCTTCCTCATCATCTGCAATACCTGGAACTTCCCAACAAGCATTCATCTGGTCCTCTTCCTCTTCTGAGTACCTACCTTCCTGTTGCACTCGAGAAAAAAACAAAAAAAAAGAATATAAAAAACATGAGTCTCTGGAACATGAGGAGCACAGTCCGCCGTCCAAATGAATTGCACATCCTAGTTAGTATTTAAGTAGCGGCTCTTGTAGGCTCTTGTATTCGGCAAGATCATATTTCTTAAGTAGAAATTAATTGAAGAGTTTATTGCAACCATGTAACTTCGAGGATAAGCTAAACCTAAGTTTTTGTAAAAATAGATATCTCCGAGGGAAGATTAAATAGAGATGAAAGAGTGAGAGGAGTGAAGAAGAGAAAAGTGAAAAACCCGTGAAGTGTTTGAAGAGCCCAACCCAAGCCCTCTGTAAGAAGTGAAAGTTTGAAGTAAATCTCATCTCAAGTAAATCAAATCAAGAATTCTCAAGTATTTTACGGTGGTGAATGCCCTAGTTTAACACGCAGTAAGTTTCATGTTTTAAGACAAAGGTTATTTAAGTTGTGTTGTTGGCACTTAGATAGGCATACAAAGTTAACCGCGCAGTTAATCTTTGTAAAAGTGAAAAGTGTGTGCAAAAGTAATTTGTATGAACTGCACAAAGTCAAGTTCCACAAAGTTAGAGAAGTGCATAATTCATGCAAAGTAAAGTATTGGGCAAAGTTAAGAGTAGTGGATTTGTGCAAAGTTGAATTGGGTAGTTGAAAAGTAGAATCGCCACCTAGTTAATCTGCCCCACAGTAAAAGGTTGAATCTCCCAGTTAATCTACTTGCGATAAAAGGGTAAAGGTGAATTGCACATGTAATCTCCCAGCGATCATTTTGTAATAAAGTGTTTTTATAAAGTGGATGAAAATTAAAGTTAAACATTTGCTAGGTCTAGCGCATGTCCTTAACAAAGAAAAAGAAATATTCATGTATCGCATAGTGAATTTTTAAATTGACTGCGAGTGCCCCTTTTCCCTTCATCTCGTATTAGACCCTAGTTTACGGAAAATAGAATTTGTATTTACAAAAGGGAAAAGTGATTAAGTATGGCTTCCACTTCCGGTAATATGCAAACCCCAATATTTTTTGGTAAAAATTATGAATATTGGTCTCTAAAAATGAAGGCTTTGTTTAGAGGTCAAAATGTATGGGACATAGTCCAGAATGGTTCTGTAAAACCAGGAAATGTAGCAGCATACAATAATCTCACACAAGCTGAGAACAATGTCTTGAGCGAACATAGGAAGAAAGATTGAAAGACCCTGTTCCACATACATCAAGCAACACATGAATCAATACTCCCAAGAGTAGCAGCAACGCAATCAGCAAAGAAAGCGTAGGACACACTCAAAACTGCCTATCAAGGTTTGGACAAGGTAAAGACTGCTAAACTTCAGATTCTGAGAAGAGATTTTGAATCACTGTCAATGAAAAACACAAAGTCAGTAGACTCATTTTATACTCGTGTTATTGGTCTCGTTAATCAAATAAAGTCTCATGGAGAAACTCTAACTGCTCAAAGAGTTGTTGAAAAGGTTCTTAGAGTTCTGCCACAAAAATTTGAATCTTTGGTTGTAACCTTGGAGGAAAACAAAGATCTGTCAACATTTTACTATTGATGTGTTGCAAGCCTCATTACTCAATCATGAACATAGAATCAGCAGTTCAGATACATCGCTAGAAGGTGTATTCATATCACAGTCATCCATAAGCTGTGGAAGAGGCAGAGGAATATCAAACTCTAGAGGCAGAGGACAAAGTTCATCCAAAGGAGGTCGTAGCAACAACCCTACGCATGTCACTCGTAGAGGCCAGAATCAGACCCCCAATCAACCAAGTGGACAAAGGTATGATAAATCAAAAATTCAATGTCATTATTGCAAGAAGTATGGACACTTCACATATGAATGCAGGAAGAAGCAGTATGACCAAGGAAAGCAAGGTGAAGCGTAGTCAAGCAGCAACAACAGCACTCCGAACAGCTCACTGATCTTAGCATGCGCATCTCCACTGGAATGCAATGTTGTCTAAGAAAGTCCAAATGACATATGGTATTTAGAATCAAGCTGTAACAATCATATGACTAGTAATTTAAGTTTATTTTTCAGTCTAGATAAATCAGTTCAAACTGATGTAACACTTGGAAACAATATTCGAGTTACTGTTTTGGGAAAGGGTACTGTTACTATTCTAACAAAACAGGGGGAGCAGAAATTCATGCCTGATGTTTATTATGTTCAAGGTTTGAAGCATAACCTGATGAGCATATGACAGTTGTTGGAAAAAGGTTACATAGTTCACATGGTAGGGAAGCACTGTGTGATCAAGGACATATATCCCAGTAATCAGTTAATTGCTGAAGTGCAAATGACAAGCAACCGCTTGTTTCCTTTGAGGATAAGACCCATCATAAGAGGAAAAACAACTAAAGTTGTTCATGAAAGACAAAATGAAAATTTTGGATCTGCGTTCAGCGCAGAGAGCAAAGGAGTAGAAATTCATTGCGCAGAGGAAAAGAAGGACAGCACAATGTAAGCAATGTTTCAAATAGAAATGAAGGATGAATCCTGGTTATGGCATTTCAGATTTGGACATTTGAATTTTGGTGGATTGAAGCTACTGCACACAAAGGACATGGTGAAAGGATTGCCATTGATCGAAAGACCAGAGAGAATTTGTGAAGTCTGTATTTTTTCCAAACAACACAGAGAGACTTTTCCAGTCGGAAAGTCATACAAAGTTCATGCACCACTTGAAATTTTGCACTCTGATATTTGCGGATCGATGCAAAAACCGTCCATGGGAGAATGCACTTATTTTCTCACATTCATAGATGATTTCACAAGAAAAACATGGTTCTATTTTCTAAAACATAAATCTGATGCATTTAGTTGTTTTCAGCAGTTCAAGGCACTTGTGGAGAAGCAAAGTGGTTACAGTATCAAGATATTGAAAATAGATAGTGGTGGTGAGTATGTTTCGAATGATTTCTTAAACTTTTGCAAAAATCATGGCATACAGAAGCAGTTCACTGCACGATATACACCACAGCAGAATGGTATCACAGAGAGGAAGAATAGAACCATTATGGAGATGGCACGTAGTATGTTGGAAACCACACATCTGTCAAAAGAATATTAGGCTAAAGCAGTGGCAACTGCAGTATACATCATGAATCGATGTCCGACGAAGAGTGTGAAGAACAAAGTTCCACAGGAAGCATGGACAGGTATGAAACATAGTGTTTCGCATTTGAAATTTTTTGGTTGTATACCCTATGCACATGTTCAAGATGATCTAAGAAGGAAATTAGACAAAAAGGGACAAAAATGTATTTTTATTAAATATTGTGAAGACAGAAAAGCATACAATTTGTATGATCCTATTGCAAGGAAAGTCATCATCAGTCACGATGTTCAGTTTGTGGAAAATAAAGCATGGGATGGAACTATGGAGAAGAAAGTGAAAATAGTGTCACATGTTGAACATGATGACAACGCTGAAGATGTGGATGAGACTCCGCATGTAAATCAGAATTGTGCAACCCCATCTACTCCAAGGATTGTGCAACATGCTCCAGCACAAGCAACTCAAACACAATGCCCAGCTCAAGCTACTCCAACAAGCACACCAAGTGCGCAACAAACTCCATCAAGTAGTTCGTGCAGTTCAACACCAGCAACTCCACCAAGGACAAGAAGTCTGTGCGAAATATATGATGTTGGTATACCTATATCATTTTCATGCTTTGCATTATTTTCTCAAGTTAATGATCCTCTAACATTTGAAGGAGCAGTTGAAGAGAAAGTTTGGGCGCAAGCCATGGATGAAGAAATAGAATGCATTGAGAAGAATCAAACATAGGAACTCGTTGATGTTCCTAAAGACAAGGATGTTATAAGCGTAAAATGGATTTACAAGACCAAGCAAGATGCTGAAGGAAATGTGCAGAAGCACAAGGCAAGATTGGTAGCAAGAGGATTCACTCAGCAGCCTCGCATAGACTTCAATGAAACCTTTGCACCTATACGCGAATGGACACTATCAAAATAGTCTTGGCCATCGCAGCACAAAAGACATGGCCTGTTTATCAAATGGATGTCAAGTCTGCATTTCTAAATGGTTATTTGGAGGAAGAAGTATATGTTGAGCAACCACAAGGCTATGAAGTTCCAGGCCAAGGACACAAAGTGTAGAGACTAAAAAAGGCACTGTATGGTTTGAAGCAAGCTCCCAGAGCTTGGTATAGTCGCATTGACTCATATCTCATTCCAAATGGATTTCACAAAAGTGAATGTGAGCCAACGCTGTATACAAAAATCAACCAGCAAGGTAACAAGCTAATAGTCTACTTGTATGTAGATGATTTAATATTTACTGGTGATTTTGTTATAGAAGAATTTAGAACAGTCATGGAGAGTGAATTCGAAATGACTAATTTGGGGCTTATGAAGTATTTTATGGGCATTAAAGTCTAGCAGACTGAAAATGGTATATTTATATCACAGTCAAAGTATGCAAGTGATGTCTTGAACAGGTTTAGGATGTTAAATTGCAAGACAACTCCAACACCAATGATAACAGGTTTGAAATTGAGCAAGGATGATGATGGATCCACTGTAGATCCTACACTGTTTAAAAGGCTCGTTGGAAGCCTTATGTATCTTACAGCAACAAGGCTAGACATCATGTATGGAGTCAGCCTAATCTCAAGATTCATCGAGTCACCAAAATAATCACATTGGCAAGCAGGTAAAAGAATTCCAAGGTATGTAAGTGGAACAAAAGACTTTGGTATTTTGTATTCAACCTCTGAAAATTTAAAACTCATTGGATACACTGACAACGATAATGGATGAAACATGGATGATAGGAAAAGCACATATGGGAATACATTTCATGTAGGAATAGGTGTTGTATCATGGGCTTCAAGGAAACAACCCATAGTAACTCTCTCTTCAGCAGAAGCAGAGTATGTTGCAGTTACAAGCACTACATGTCAAGTAGTTTGGATTTGCAGAATGTTAAGTGATTTGTCACAAAACCAGTAAAAACCCACAATCATTTACTGTGACAACAATTCAACTATCGCACTTTCAAAGAATCATGTGTTTCACAAGAGAACCAAGCACATCGACATAAGGTATCACTTCATCAGATAATTGATAAACAACAAGGAAATCTGTTTAGAATTTTGCAGGTCTGAAGATCAAGTTCCATACATATTTACAAAACCGTTGGCAAAGGACCTATTCCAATTTTTGCGAAGTTGTTTGGGAGTGTCAAGTTCTGCGTAGTGAGCTCTGTCATGAACATATCATGTTTCAGCTCTGAAATAATTTGTAATATTGTGTTTCTGTTTAATGATCCCCATCAGCTCATAATTAAGGGGGAGTGTTGGAAATATCATAATTAATGAGATGATAGCATATCAGATTTAAGCAACTCTGTCAGACCCCAGTCAGTCATTTTTGTCAATCCGCAATGTTTGACAGTCAGTCAGCTTGCAGCCAATCTCAGTCACGACAAGTTAGTATTTAAGTAGTCGCTCTTGTATTTGGCAAGATCAGATTTCTTAGGTAGAAATTAATTGTAGAGTTTATTGCAACCATGTAACTTTCAGGAGAAGCTAAACCTAAGTTTTTGTACGGAAGATTAAATAGAGATGAAAGAGTGAGAGGAGTGAAGAAGAGAAGAAGTGAAAAACCCGTGAAGTGTTTGAAGAGCCCAAGCTCTGTGTAAGAAGTGAAAGTTTGAAGTAAATCTCATCTCTCTGTATTGTGGCAAAGTTACTCTGTTTTACAGTGGTAAATATATAAGTTCTCAAGTTTCATGTATTCATTCTCAAGAATGTTTGTTTATGCATACCGCACATCTATTTCATATTTAGTTGTGTGAATGTTGTTTACATTTACGAGCAGTAAATAAAATCAAGAATTCTCAAGTATTTCACGGTGGTGAATGTCGTAGTTTATCATGCAGTAAGTTTTATGTTTTAAGAAAAGTGTGTGCAAAAGTAATTTGTATGAAGTGCCCAAAGTCAAGTTCCAGAGAAGTGCACAATTCATGCAAAGTAAAGTATTGCCCAAAGTTAAGAGTTGTGCATTTGGGCAAAGTTCAACTTTGCACAGTAAGAAAGTGGAAGTTAATCTGTGCTCACTAAAAGGTTGAATCGCGCAGCGCGGTAAAAGGGGATCATTTTGTAGTAAAGTGTTTTTATAAAGTGGAAGAAAATTAAAGTTAAACATTTGCTAGATCTAGGGCATGTCCTTAGCAAAGAAAAAGAAATATTCAATATGTATCGCCAAGTGAATTTTTAAATTGACTGCGGGTGCCCCTTTTGTCACGGCCCAAGATTCATGCACACCCGATTAGCGCACTTGGTCCGCGACAGGGTCCAAGAGCCCATATGGGCAAGTGTGCTTCGGCAGCGGCAACGAGAAACGACCCTTGCGGCAAGCGCCCACACTCACCACCGGAACGGCACCCGGGAGTGTGGCACACTTGAAGAAACGTGCCTTGGGGGTTGGCACACCCCTCGGCAAGATTTGCACCAAGGAACACTTGGGCAAGAACCCACAAGGCAAGTGGGGCATGTGGACAATGCGAGGATGCAAGAACATGCAAGGCACGGGTGCTTGACCCACTTAGAACATGGACAAGCAACCCACGGTGTGAACCAAGCGGGCATTGGCAGTGGCTCGTTTTAGAAGCAAACGAAGGCCAGCTCGTGATGGGAGAAAAGCCAGCTCGGGTTGGGAGACAGGCCAGCTCGTTTTGGGAGGAAATCTGGCTCGGGTTGGGAGACAGGCCAGCTCGTTTTGGGAGGAAATCTGGCTCGGGTTGGGAGACAAGCCAGCTCGTCATGGGAGATTTTCCAGCTCGCAATGGGAGCACGCCTAGCTCGGGATGGGAGAAAGTTAGCTCGTGATGGGAGCAAGCCGACTAGCTCGTGATGGGAGCACGCCGGATAGCTCGGGATGGAAGCATATAAAAGGAGTGCATTCATTTCGTTCAAAGGTAACCAAGGAGATTCGGCAAGAGAGAACAAGCGAAGCGAGGAGTCTGATTTTGGTTCATCAGGAAGGCTGGGCGTCTAAGGCAGAGACAGTCTTTTACATGTTGTAACTCTTTGTAATTCGTTGGTGTAGCAACCTGTTGGGTGTGCACCAGGAGCTCTGCCAGATGGGCAACTCCACTCTGATGTAATCTCTTCCATATATATATAACGTTTAAGGGCTCTGCCAGTTGGGCAACCCTCCCACTTATCTCTTGTGTATCTTTGCTTTGTTCATTGCTGTGTATGTTAAAATTGTTGAACATTTAAGTGTGCCGGCAAGGCGAATAAGTAGAAGTGTAACAAGACTAAGTGTAAAACGTTTCGCAGAGAAGTGTGAAACGTTAGGTTATTCCGCAGGTAATTGGAGGCGTAGTCTGTAGGTGCGAAGGTTGAGTTGGCCAAGCCCTCAACCGACGTCCTAGCAGTGCCGCACGTCACCCTTGGGTTCACTAAGTCTGCTGCCCAAGTGTGG
This sequence comes from Larix kaempferi, assembly GCA_027924585.1. Taxonomy (NCBI): domain Eukaryota; kingdom Viridiplantae; phylum Streptophyta; class Pinopsida; order Pinales; family Pinaceae; genus Larix; species Larix kaempferi. Next base: position 15,296,581 of record BSBM01000229.1, on the reverse strand, counting down.
CCGTGACAGGTGGTATCAGAGCAGGTTTTTGCAGCAGGGTTGCGGAACAGCTCGTCGCTACGGCTTGCGAAACAGGTGGAAAACGAAGAGCCCAGGTGCAAGGGTTCAGTAGGGCAGCAAATCGAGCAAGGGTTTGTGCTCTCTTCCGCAGGAGTGGAAAAACGAAGGTTAGCCGAGCCAAGGGTTAGCTTTCGAAAAACAAGGGTTTTGACAGGAATTGAGCTCGCATCAGAAGATTGGCTCGTGTTGGAAGACTGGCTCGTGTTGGAAGACAGGCAGTCCAGCTCGTGTTGGGAGGAAATTCAGCTCGCGTTGGAAGCAAATCCAGCTCGCGTTGGGAGCAACTCCAGCTCGTGTTGGGAGCAAATCCAGCTCGCGTCGGGAGCAAAGCTAGCTCGTGTTGGGAGCAAAGCCAGCTCGTGTTGGGAGCCAGTCCGGTAGCTCGCTGCAGTGCGCCCTAGCTCGTGTTGGGAGCTAAGCAGGCAGCTCGTCTTGGAAGCTCGTTTTAGCTTGTGTTGGGAGCTAGAAACGCCCAGAAAGGCTTTCAAGGGTACGTTTGGCAGAAAACGTGCGTTTGTGCAAATATTGGACTTTGTGCGAAGGTGGGAGTTGAGTCGAGCAAGGACTTAACATCCAAATAGAACCAAGTGGTTTCAGAAACGTTGGTCAGATGGGAGAGTTCGAGATGCAGGAAACCCTCGTTCAAAATTTGTTGCAGGTGTTGGCACCATTTGTAAACAAACAAGAAGGTGGTTCAAGCAAGGAACAAACCCAAGACTCAGCGGAAGGGGCATTTGAAGCAGTAGGTGCATGCTGCGAACGATTGTCTGATGCGTTGGAAGAAACAGCAAAATGTATGCGAGAAATGGGACAAGTTCTTGGTAGAACAACCCAAAGGCATGCTGAGCAAGAACGGTTGTTGCAAGAACTTGCTAGACAGGCAGCTGAAGAAAAGGCTAGGACTGAAGCAAGGGAAAAGGTTCAAGGCAAGACGAACCGCAAGCAGTCGAATCAACCGAAGGTAAAGAAGGTTAAGTGCTATATCTGCGGAAGGGACCACTATGTGAAAGATTGCCCACATAGGCCATTTCCAGATGCGCAGGAGGGTCCAACCGCACATTTTGTAGCGATGAGGGTGTTTGAGGCACCTCAGCAAGAAGACGAAGTTGTGAAAGCTATGAAGGCAGTGGAAGCTTGTCTTAGCAAAACAGCGAGGGGTCGCGGAAAAGAACTAGGCGAAGTGTAGCAAGGTCTAGACTTTGTTGAAACAACAGTTAGTGGGCTGAAAGTTTCTGCATTGATAGACACGGGAGCTTCGCACAGTTTGATAAGCAGCAGGACTGCGTTATCATTGCACAGTGGGATGGAATTCAGTCATGCGAAGTTCAAAGCAGCGAATTCTGGGATCCGAGATGTGACAGGGAAGATAACAGCAGCCCCAATTCGAGTAGGAAGATGGCACGGCAGGATGGACTTGAAAGTTGTTCCGTTAGACGATCATTCGATGATCTTAGGACAAGACTTTCTGCGGTTAGCCAAGGCAGCGCCAATTCCTCACGCAGGTTGTTTGGTGTTTATGGAAGAGTCTGGAACATGGAGTTTACCAATGACGCAGAAGAGCAAGTTAGGACGCAGGGCACGGGTGTCTTCGGTTCAGATTTTCGAAGACCCTAGCTTGTGCAAGGACTTGCCTAAGCATTGCAGCGGTAAAAAGACAGTTTCAGTAGCCAAAACAAACACAACAGCCAAGGATGTTAGCCAAGTCAAGTTGGACAGGTTAGCAGCACTAGAGAAACGCTTGGGTTCGGTCCAGGAGCACAATGAAGCCTTAAGCAATCCGGTTGTGTCTTCGAGACAGCGTGATGGCAAGCAAGTGGTTGCGATGCCAACACCAATGAAGCATAGCGAATGTAGCACGTCAGGGGTGTCGCACGGTGAGGACACTTCAGTCAAACCAGAACAGCACAAGGAAGTGTTGGGTGAGACAACCAAACAGATTTTGGAGCAAGTTGCGGATGGAGCAGAAACCAAGGAAGATGTGCCCTTACGCGATGCGGAGGACATTGTGGCATTCTGCGTTCATGCCATAGGCATTCCAGAATCCAAGTTGACAGAAGAAAGGTTGCAGCAAGTTGGTTGTAATCCAAAAGAGTTAGCAGCGGTGCTTGCTCACTTGGAAAGTAAGCGACTGTTGGAACCAGCGAATGAAGAAATGACTAAGCAAGTCGAGGCCAAGGAAGGAATTCTTCAAGAGAAAGCGTCATTGGCATGCTTGGAGGAGTCAAGGCACATTGAAACGTGTGAGGACAAGGCAGGCAAGCCATTCAAAAGGTTAAGTAAGGGAGCAAAGAAGCGGGCCAAGTTACGGTCGCAGCAAGCGAAGGCAGAGAAGTTGTCTTCCATTGACTCTCATGACAGCCCAAAAGTAGCGGATGATACTTGGACTGCGGATGGTGCGAGTTTTGAAGAGTATTGGGCTCGATTCAAAGAGCTCAGTGTGAAAAACAAGGCAGCCAGGGATGAGTTCAAGCAGTTTAGTGAAGAAGATAGTTGCGGCGGTGATCTGTGGCACCGCCCATGTCTATTCACATGATCCAGAGTTCCTGGGCTCACCATCTTTGGCGACGGTGGTGAGGCCCTAGTCACCTTTGGAAAGGTGGCCTAAAGACAAATTACGTTCGCCAAAGTGAAGTGCAAGAAGCTTGAGGACGCTGAAACGATGATGGAAAGGTGATTGCGGAATGGATGAAGTTTGTCTCAAGAGGGGCAGAACGATTGGACTAGCTACCCAATCAGGTCTTTCACGAGAAGTACAACAAATGGAAACATGACGGAAGCCACGGAGTACAGATTCGGATTAAGTGGTCAAGAAGCATGCCTGTGGGAAAGTCAGACGTTGTAGCTACAGCAGGTGGTACAAACGGATGGCGTTGCCGGGACGGCAACAAGTTTAGTGGGGGAGGTTGTCACGGCCCAAGATTCATGCACACCCGATTAGCGCACTTGGTCCGCGACAGGGTCAAAGAGCCCATATGGGCAAGTGTACTTCGGCAGTGGCAACGAGAAACGACCCTTGCGGCAAGCGCCCACACTCACCACCGGAACGGCACCCGGGAGTGTGGCACACTTGAAGAAACGTGCCTTGGGGGTTGGCACACCCCTCGGCAAGATTTGCACCAAGGAACACTTGGGAAAGAACCCACAAGGCAAGTGGGGCATGTGGACAATGCGAGGATGCAAGAACATGCAAGGCACGGGTGCTTGACCCACTTAGAACATGGACAAGCAACCCACGGTGTAAACCAAGTGGGCATTGGCAGTGGCTCGTTTTAGAAGCAAACGAAGGCCACCTCGTGATGGGAGAAAAGCCAGCTCGGGTTGGGAGACAGGCCAGCTCGTTTTGGGAGGAAATCTGGCTCGGGTTGGGAGACAGGCCAGCTCGTTTTGGGAGGAAATCTGGCTCGGGTTGGGAGACAAGCCAGCTCGTCATGGGAGATTTTCCAGCTCGCGATGGGAGCACGCCTAGCTCGGGATGGGAGAAAGTTAGCTCGTGATGGGAGCAAGCTGACTAGCTCGTGATGGGAGCACGCCGGATAGCTCGGGATGGAAGCATATAAAAGGAGTGCATTCATTTCGTTCAAAGGTAACCAAGGAGATTCGGCAAGAGAGAACAAGAGAAGCGAGGAGTCTGATTTTGGTTCATCAGGAAGGTTGGGCGTCTAAGGCAGAGACAGTCTTTTACATGTTGTAACTCTTTGTAATTCGTTGGTGTAGCAACCTGTTGGGTGTGCACCAGGAGCTCTGCCAGATGGGCAACTCCACTCTAATGTAATCTCTTCCATATATATATAACGTTTAAGGGCTCTGCCAGTTGGGCAACCCTCCCACTTATCTCTTGTGTATCTTTGCTTTGTTCATTGCTGTGTATGTTAAAATTGTTGAACATTTAAGTGTGCCGGCAAGGCGAATAAGTAGAAGTGTAACAAGACTAAGTGTAAAACGTTTCGCAGAGAAGTGTGAAACGTTAGGTTATTCCGCAGGTAATTGGAGGCGTAGTCTGTAGGTGCGAAGGTTGAGTTGGCCAAGCCCTCAACCGACGTCCTAGCAGTGCCGCACGTCACCCTTGGGTTCACTAAGTCTGCTGCCCAAGTGTGGCCGTGACACCTTTTCCCTTCAGAGACCTCTAGTCTTATCTCAAAGGCCAACATCAATGGCTTTTCTAAGTTGCTGAAATCAGCCTATAGGAAAATAACAAAGACATTTAGAGATAAGGTGAATTTCTTATTTCATTGAGATTATATACACCAAGATATGATCGTTGGTTTCCAAGATTTGTCTTGAACTTCATGATAACTCTTCATAACCCCAATCCTAAAGCATCAGGTTTCTAATCATCGAAATTAGAAGTGGTGGTGTTTTGTAAGTATATACTTTTTTTTAAAGTGAGCTGAAATCAAGAAGTGATGAGCTTCCAAAAGCTGAACATTTCTTACTGGACAATCAAAACATGTGTCAAGTAAGTTAACAAGTCTTTTACTAAGAGATTAAATATTCTCTGAATTGGTGATTTTGGATCACAATGAATCAAGTGATAGTTTATTACTACCAAAAATATAAACACAAGTAGATGTCTTCTATCAAATGGTTAAGTTTTCTTTAAATTGATAATGTTTGTATGACCACAAATCACAAATCAAATGTAGATAAAGATCACAGTTTTCTTTAAATTGGTAGTGTTTATAATGATCACAAACTTATAGAAAAATTTGATGTCAAATAATAAATAGTAGTTTAGAATGACTACAAATCAATGATAGATGATAATTTATAACGACCACAAACCTAGTTATAAAAAATTTGATATTACGAATTAAAATGAATAGATATCCAAATAAATACTTTACCTCTAAACTCTTGATGATGCTCTATTATGATGACAAAGCCATTAAAATACTAAAATATTAGAAAACACTATACTAAAATATCAAAAAACCCTATCCAATTGCACCCTATATAACTCTCTTTCTTGTGATCTTTGGAAGAACAATCTGTGCAAATAATAATCTTTTTCTATGTAGTACTTTATAAGTCCATGGAGGATCGTCAATCTAATCTTGAGAATTCACAATCACAATGTTGTTTACTTATGGGAGGTCACATATCAATTCCAAATGGAATGTGTTTTACAGACGGTATTACTGAAGGCGTTGCACTGATTTAGGGATACATACATCGATAATGCTATATAATTTACACTAGAGCTAAATAGAAAGATGGATATGAAAAACAGGTGATTCAACAATATTTATTGAAAGCTCATTGGATCTGGCCTTTTATCCCTCACCTCAAAGATGGTTATGAAAAACAGGTAATTCAACAATATCTATTCAAAGTTCATTGGATCTAGCCTTTTATCCCTCACCTCATTAGACACAGAGGAAAGTCATTCCTCCAAGGATTTTAGCAAATCCTAATACTCCTTAACAGTTGAAAGTCATGCCTCAAGAGTGTGGCAAGGACTACAATCCATTCCTTTAAACGGACAGTACACATATGTACTATTAGAAATTTTGCGGCCATGCGACTTTGTATCAAATCCATGCTAGCCATTGGAAGTCTGCCATCTTGTGTCCCAAAATTTTTAAATCCACTCACGGATATCTACCTCGCAAGAATGACTTTTTAGCTGTAAGAAATTGTACAGAGAGTAATAGCAGAGAAATTCTATTGAACAAATTCAATTTGAAGTCCTAAAGACATAAATCATGGGGCAAGTATTACATTGTGAAGAGAAAAGAAAATGATACTATTTTGTTTGGATTTGTGTTGGCGATGCTATTGATGTTACATCAACATCTAGTGAGAGGATTCATGGCTGGGATTCCTGGTTAGGTACTGCTGAACCACTGCTGCTGAAGGACTTTTTACCCACATCCATTGATTTCTTTAATCTCTGAACTGTACCAACAGATAGTGCCCAACAAGTAATTCGCCCTTCGAGGAATTTCCCACCAAGGATCATGGAGTTATCTAAACAAAAACTATCATATCTCCTTCATGCTTTCTGTATACCACTGTTGAAATCAACCCACACCACTGTATGCTTTCATGCTCTCTATATACCACTGTTGGAATCAACCCCAATGAAAATAGTAAAGAAAAATAGAGATAGACATAAATTGCATAGATTAAGTGTTTTTTGGATTTCAAGATGACTCTTTATATCTATCTATAATGAATATCTTTTGGACTCTAAGATGACTTTTCATATTCATCTATAATGAATATCTTTGGACTCTAAGATAACTCTTCATATTCACCTATAATGAATTTGTAAATATGGATAACTCTTCGCATTATTACTCACCTCTTGTTTGTAAATATGGATAAGTCTTTGGGTCAGCCAATTTAACAGAATGGTTAAATTATAAATTCATTTTTGATGAGTTCTGTTTGGCTTCTGGGATGGTAATCAGCAATGCAAAATCCTCCTTTCTGTATAATTGCAAAGATGAAGAGGTCATCGATTCCTTGAAAGTGGTGTTTCATTATGCCTTTGACCACATTAATACAAGTTTCAAGTATTTGGGTTACTACCTGAAAGCCAACCGTTACAAAGTCGAAGATTGGCGGTGGCTGCTCCAGAAAATCGACCGACGGATTAATGATGAGTTGGTGCGAAAAAATAACTCATGGATCTATATGGAGGGAACCATCTCAAATGCTCGATGCCAGAGGAGAGGAGGCCCGAGATTGAGAGGAGGATCCAAGAGCTTTATACTTAGGCTGGAATATTGTGGGAGCGAAGTCTGGCAATATATGTCTTGATACATATACAATGAACAACGAATTATTGTGAAACAAACCAAGCAACACAAAAATCCTAGCATAGTTGGTCAATAATCCCATCACAATAGTTGCAAAGTAAATGTTTTGCACTCACATTGACTTTAAGCTAGATAAAATAAGATAATATTGTGATATATATTTTAGAGAAACATATATATAAATATATCACTACACATTTACTCATTAATAAAGAATTATATTACAACTACACATTTACCAATTAACAAAGAATTATATCACAACTATACATTTACAAATTAACAAATAATCATTGAGCCTCTAAGTCAAATTACAATTTAACTTATTTATAAGATTAAGGATTTAGAGATAAGATTTTTTTAATGTCAAAATTTCCACATATGATAGCTAACAAAAGAAATCAAAATACAACTTTATTTTTCCAAACAACCATGAAAAATTAGAAATGTAACAAAATTACAATTCTTTGAAAGATAAATTTTAAAATCAAACCAAAAGATTTCAAATGAATTAACAACATATTTCATAAAAAATTTAATTCAACTACCTTTACATCATTAAAAAAAAACTAAAAAGCAAGCTTTTCATAATATTTGTTCTACTACTCCATTTTTACTTCATTGCATCTACTTTATTTCCCAACTTTTTATATATTCTTTTATAATTTTTAAAACAAACAAATTTACAAATTATATAAAAAATAAGATAATAATATCTTTTATAAAATCAACATGAGAAGATTATGCCACAACCATATGCATCAAATTGCATAATAATTAAAACATGTTAAAACTGAAATATTCATCATTCTGAAATTGCAAAAAATAATGAATAGAATACTATAAACTAATCGAAATATTAAGCTGAAACTCTACGATTAAATATATCAATCATTCAAGTAGTTCTTTCATCAACTTCACTTGTTTTTGCCGCTGCAGATTATCAGCCTATCAGCCGGTGCGTCCTTGAGCGGATCCGACGCTAAATTGCTTTGTAGACTATGATCCGCGGGGTTTGAGGATCCAGGGGGTGCGTCCTTGAGCGGATTCAACCTTAAAATGCTTTCTTGTCTATGATCATCAGCCCTTGCGTCCTTACCACTCTCGTGAGGCCATCCATAATATCCTGTATTGGAAAACGAACGAAAAAATTAGTTAGAAACTGAACGATAACGTCCAAGTAATAGCGGAAAAAATAAAAATGGAGCCATCGCAACTCCCGTATTGAAAATAATTGTGCAGCCGATTGACATAATACCTTTAAGTTTTTGCCGCTGCAGTTGTTCTTTCATCAACTTCAGTTGCTGTTCAACTTTTTGCCGCTGCAGATTATCAACCGGTGCGTCCCTGAGCGGATTCAACCTTAAAATGCTTTCTTGTCTATGATCATCAGCCCTTGCGTCCTTACCACTCTCGTGAGGCCATCCATAATATCCTGTATTGGAAAACGAACGGAAAAATTAGTTAGAAACTGAACGATAACGTCCAAGTAATAGCGGAAAAAATAAAAATGGAGCCATCGCAACTCCCGTATTGAAAATAATTGTGCAGCCGATTGACATAATACCTTTAAGTTTTTGCCGCTGCAGTTGTTCTTTCATCAACTTCAGTTGCTGTTCAACTTTTTGCCGCTGCAGATTATCAACCGGTGCGTCCCTGAGCGGATTCAACCTTAAAATGCTTTCTTGTCTATGATCATGAGCCCTTGCGTCCTTACCACTCTCGTGAGGCCATCCATAATATCCTGTATTGGAAAACGAACGGAAAAATTAGTTAGAAACTGAACGATAACGTCCAAGTAATAGCGGAAAAAATAAAAATGGAGCCATCGCAACTCCCGTATTGAAAATAATTGTGCAGCCGATTGACATAATACCTTTAAGTTTTTGCCGCTGCAGTTGTTCTTTCATCAACTTCAGTTGCTGTTCAACTTTTTGCCGCTGCAGATTATCAACCGGTGCGTCCCTGAGCGGATTCAACCTTAAAATGCTTTCTTGTCTATGATCATCAGCCCTTGCGTCCTTACCACTCTCGTGAGGCCATCCATAATATCCTGTATTGGAAAACGAACGAAAAAATTAGTTAGAAACTGAACGATAACGTCCAAGTAATAGCGGAAAAAATAAAAATGGAGCCATCGCAACTCCCGTATTGAAAATAATTGTGCAGCCGATTGACATAATACCTTTAAGTTTTTGCCGCTGCAGTTGTTCTTTCATCAACTTCAGTTGTTGTTCAACTTTTTGCCGCTGCAGATTATCAACCGGTGCGTCCCTGAGCGGATCCGACGCTAAATTGCTTTCTAGACTATGATCCGCTGGGTTTGAGGATCCAGGGGGTGCGTCCTTGAGCGGATTCAACCTTAAACTGCTTTCTTGACTATGATGCAGGGGTTGCTGCAGCCTTAACCGGTGCAGAATATAATCAGCCCTTGCGTCCTTACCACTCTCGTGAGGCCATCCATAATATCCTGTATTGGAAAACAAACGAAAAAAATAGTTAGAAACTGAAGCGATAACGTCCAAGTAATAGCGAAAAAAATTTAGTTAATGTTATTTATGACCACCCAGGCTGCAAATGCCCGCACCATATCCATGTTCACTCCATTCGCCGAGATGCACCGGTAATCGGTTGCTAGAAGCTGGGGCAGGACCTGGGAAACCATTCTCATACCATTCATTGTTAACCGTCTGATTACATGGGACTGATTCGGACGAGGAAGGCTTCACTGGATCTGAACGGCAAGGAGGAGGAGGACCATATGCACCCAGATCGAACCTGAAAATGCTTTCTAGATGATGATGCACAGGGCTTGAGGATCCCTCCTGGTATGGACTGCAAGAAAGAGGACCATTAGGATGCTGATCTAAAAGTGGTTCTGTAGTCTCTCCTGGGCCTGAGGATTTCTCTAAGTAGCTATTCTTAAGGTTACATGAAAGATCACCGAGGGGAAGAGGCAAGGTGGGATTGAAAATCTGGCCTTCCAGTGGGGGGCTAGATGGGGAAGTATTTGAGTCCAAAATTACATAGTACGCTGAAGGGGAATACTTGCCTGGGCCAGGCAAGTTCTCAGCCTTGCAAAATGACTTCAGGACTCTTCGCAATATCCAATAGAGACCAACGCTTATACAAGTAGCATATAAACTAAGTAGAAAGATTGAGAAAACATCTAACAACATAAAATCCATATTTCTAACAAAGATGCTTAACATTAGAGGACTCAAAGGTTATATTTATATACTCTCGTGTGAGAGTTATACATTGTGACTTTATTTGAGTTGTGATCTTATTTGAGTATGGTTAGCTTAAGTTCCTTTATCTTTATAATTGTGTGAGAGTTATACATTGTGACTTTATTTGAGTTGTGATCTTATTTGAGTAGGGTTAGCTTAAGTTTCTTTATAATTGCAACGGTTTATCTTGGATACCATTCTCAAAATAAGGAGAAGTGTCTGAGCTTTAATGTGTATTCCATTGAAAAAAAAATTATATTTATACAAAATAATAAAATTAAACTACCATAGATATACCATAAATATAGTAGTGGTAGATATTGAAAAGCCTTTGATTTATTGCATCAACAATAACAAAATGCATTTAGGGTAGAGATAAACGTGTCAAGTTTGTAGCATTCTTGAGTTTAGTTAGAATTCTTCCTTTTTCCAGCTAATTAGTTAAAATTCTTCCTTAGTTCTCATACAAAATTGGTAGCTTTAATGAGTAACTAACTAATTAGAAGATATACTCATTGTTGAGAACTTTGACCATGAAACAAATCAATAGAATAAGGGATAACTTTACTTGACACGACAAGAGAAACCAACTATAAAGGTTGAGTTTTCCACTTATTAACTCCCTAAAATAAGGGAGAACTTGATTTGATACTACAAGAGAAAGCCAAGTTAGAAAGGTTGAGTTTGTCCACTTATTAACTCCCTAAAATAAGGGAGAACTTTAGTTGATACTACAAGAGAAAGCCAAGTTAGAAAGGTTGAGTTTGTCCACTTATTAACTCCCTAAAATAAGGGAGAATTTTATTTGACACGGCAAGAGAAACCCACTAGAAAGGTTAAGCTTGTCAACTTATTAATTAGTAGATATATTAATTGTTTAGTTAAACTTCTTCAGTTACTCTATGGACTTGTCAACTTATTAATTAGTAGATATATTAATTGTTTAGTTAAACTTCTTCAGTTACTCTATGGACTTGTCAACTTATTAATTAGTAGATATATTAATTGTTTAGTTAAACTTCTTATGACCATGGATTTTTCCCTTTAAGGGTTTTGACCCATTTTAAGAAAATCAATCAAAAAAATAAATAATTTAAGGGAGAAATTTATTTGACACAGCAAGAGAAACCCACTAGAAAGGTTTAGTTTGTCCAATTATTAACTCTCTCTTAAAAGTAATTATCCAAGGAGTATTTTAAATAGGTTTAGGGTGTTGAATCTATTCATGAAGTCAAAAGCACAATTTAAACACTTCCAAATTTAAATAGACTACTCCATTTAAATATTTTACATTTTTGACTTTTTTGGGTAAATATTCTGGTTTGTTTTGTATAAAAAAATCTAAGTAAAACCATAATAATTATAAAATTAAAATTGTTCGAAAACAAGTGCAAATCATTGATTATTTAGCTTACACCATATCTTTGTTATTAGAAGTATTTATGATGCTTTCAGGTGTATTTAGATGATTTTGTACAAGTTTACTTTCTAATCTTATTGAATTTTTATTTGGTTATTTGTTAGAAATCAATAATCTTCAAAACGTTTTTTACATGGGTTAATGTAGAGGTTCAAAACAATTGGGTGGACACATAGAGTTTTATCCTTTTCTTATTGCAATGGGAATGTGCACGTATTGTTTTTTTCTAACACCATTTTTGTTTAAATAAATTTGGACCCAACTAAATCTCCACACAAACCATTGTCACCATGGAAAATAAGTTACCACACCAATTTTTTAATTCGAAAATAACATACACATGTTTCTAAATACTCATACATTAGTAACATGTGCATGCTCCACTGTAAAAATAAATTTAAAAATGTTACTATTATTTTATGTCTTTCCCTCGAGCCACTTCCACTTCATTTTTTCATCTCTGAATGCAAGCTTGCTTTTCTAAAGTAGGCCCAATCTTGACAGGACAAATAGGAGGGGCATTGCCATCATTGGCACTAGCCACTTTGCATAGAGAAGCTTTCATTTCCATGTAGATTTAATTTGAAATGCGAGTTTATATATATATATTTATATAATTCATTAATCTATAGATGAACCTAGAAACTTAATTGGAAAACATAGTAACACGGGCGCCACTTCACTTCATTGCATCATTGCTTCCACTAGCCATTTATCTTATATATCCAAATATATATTACCATGATAAGAGAGTACTACTCAAATGGAACTACTATAATTGAATATAAGGAAACATATGATTGTTTAGATGTTCATTGACCTTAGAACCAACTAACTAGGATTAAGTTTACCGGCTTTCATAGACCTTTCTTCCTATTAATGGGATTGCTTGTACAATGATGTATGCATCCTATAATAAAATGAGATATATACATTCTTGCATTCTAGGACAATAAACATACCATTTTGGAAGTGTAATACTCTCCAATAAGTTGAAATCTCTCACCTTCAGGAACACATAGTTTTCTTCATATTGTAGAGTAACCCATCTTGGATATGATAGTCAACCTTTTTGTTATCTTCTTCTACATGGAATAGGCCTCGTAGCCTCCAAAATACCTCCTTCAAGTTATCATCTTTTGTGTATTCCTCCTTGTATGCATTGTGGTTGAAGGTTTCCATATGCATAAGAGTACCCAAATTTGTGGTCTTGGTTGTAGATGGCCTTGAAAGCATGTCCACCAACTTGTTTGTACTTCCCTTCTTGTATTTGATGATTAGATGGATTTGTTGTAGAAATCTCATCGACCTGTAGTGTTGGGTTTGTTGTAGCTTACTCTAAGGTTGAAAATATTGTAGTGGTTGTTGATCAATGTGAATGATGGTCTCCTTAAACATTATATCGTAATTCAATTTATTAACATATTGGACCAAGGAATAGTGTTCCTTGTCATATGTAGGGTAATTCAGGACTTCTCCTTGGAACATTTCAGATGCTATGATATTGCCCTTACTCCTTGCGTCAAAAATTCTCCTGTATCATATCCATTTGCACATGGCTCCAATTTGAAAGGATTTCACAAGATGGGAAAAGTTATAACTTGCTCCTAACTGATATTCCGTTTGATCTCTTCGAAGGATTTCTATTGATTCTTTCCCCACTAGAAACCCTTGTTGCTAGCTATTATGGAATGGAGAGAATAGTAATCATCGGAATACTCAATACATATTCCCCCATAGTAATATTGATATGATGTCATTTCCATGATAAATTGATAGTTCCTCCATCTGCAATCATTACTTGAAACTCAAGTGTTGGATATACAAAGCAATTGAGAGCTTTGGCTAATTTACAATGAATGAAATTATGAGTATTACCATAATCAATCAACACTGTTACCTTTTTCTTTTTGATATATCCTTTGATCTTGAGAGTTTGAGGAGTTTTAATACCATCCAATGCATGACAAGATATGGTGGGAGTGATCTCTTCGGAATTAGTATCTTATTTTTCTTGATCTTGATACGGTTCATGTTCTTTTGGTTCTTCTTCTTCACAATCTATGTAGAATAATTTCTTCTCACCACACTTATGTCCCTTACTATACTTGCTTCCACAATTGAAGCATGAGACTTTTTTTTTCTTTCCTCTTTTTGTTGAGGTGTTAACCTTTGAGGTGGGTTAGAATAAGGAACATTATTCTCTCGGTATGTGTTGGAGTTGGTAGTTCTACTAGCGATCATCATATTTTTACTTTGAACCTTCCTTTCCATCATGAAGGCCTTCTCCAAGGATGGTGGTTGAAAGAGACGAACCTCATGTTGAATTTTATCCTTCAAGGTGTCAATAAATAGCTCCAACATATTATCTTTTGAAATGTTCTTCACTCTAAGTCTTAGCTTCTGAAACTGCTTGATGTGCTCCGTAATTGGACCTTTTTTCTTGAGATTTATTAATTGGCTAAAGAAGGTGTTTCTATTAATATCCCCATAATGTGCAATCAATTCTTCAGTGAATATAGACCAAAATATAATAGAGTCCTATTTATGGTCACAAAGCCATTGGTACCATACAAATTGATCAGGATCTAAATATAATGATGCAATAGTTACCTTTTTAAAAGTTGGAACTTAGTGTATATCAAAGAATTGCTCCATCTAGAATATCCATGTTATTGGATCATTTCCATCAAACTTTCTCATGTCAATATTGGGAAGTTGGGTACCCCTTGGTGACCATCCCTGATGACTTTCATTACTAGAATCATTTCCTCTTGGAATATTCTTATTCATGGAATGTTTCTTAACATGGAAATTATCTTTATCCTCCTAAGTATCCAGGAACACATCATCACCTATAGGGGGAGTATCCCTTGCATTTTGTATGAGATTAGCAATATTTTTCATATTTCCCATCAAATTCTCCTTTAATTGAGTAAATCAGTTGTTATCATCTAAACTCTCATATTTTCATCCATTTTATTCAACTTCTCCTCTAAATTAACTAAATAATTCTTTTTACAGACCCTTTAATCATATCTTCCAACTAGGACACTCCAAAAGATAGGTCTTCCCTTTCATTGTACATCGGGGATGGGTCCTCTGGTGGTTTGAGTGCAGTGTGATTTTTTACACTTCCTTTTGGTGGCATTTTGAAAAATATAAATATAAATATAAATAAATATATATAAATATATAAATATATATATATATATATATATATATCACTCCATAGGTGACGCAAGGCGCCTCGACGGGGTTCTTGCTTATCTGTTAACACACAAAGCAAACACACAAAGGGCTCACACAGATATTATGCGAACTGGAAATGCCGTGGAGTTGGCTTCCTCTATTAAAGTGAATGAATATTACAATGTACAAATATAGAGTAAACTATCAAACAAGTCGGCCTTAACCTGTTACAATATAAAGAAATCATTTGTCTTTAGTGTGTTTCTTCTCATCGTGTGTGATCCTCTCCTCCTCTCAGACTTCTGCAACATGCATGAACGAATGAGCTATGAGAAACGAGCGATCCCTTCCCATGTGCCTTCACACTGCTCTTCTACCCTACTGTTGCGCATCCCGATGTCTACTCCAACACCCAAGACAGTCTTTCTCTCTATCTGCAGATCTTCCTTGATCACGCAGATTTGTAACTCTGCGGCTGTCAGCGCCCTCAGGCCGTGCTGCACAACCTTCCCTTGTGGCGACATCTGGCATGTCTTCATCCACCTTCATAAATTCCTTAACTTCTCCAACAACCACGAATTCCTATTGAGTACTTCGCTTGACTTCCACACGTCCTTTTTGACAAGATACAGTAATCCGTCATGTCGGCCATACTGTCTGTCAGCTTCTGTACCTCAAACTTTCCTGTCGACTTTACTTCGACAGTTTTCGCCTACCTACCTGGATTCAACTCACCAGTCTCCATAGCTTCTTCGTAACCACCTCTGTCGGCATCGCCTATGACTAGAGTGCTCATTATGCTTCGCCCATCCGTCGGAATTCCCGTCGATCGGACTGAATTCTGAATTGTTTTGCACCAATGGCCATATCGACTATCTTCTAGTCGATCCTCTCTTGTTGGTTCAACCTACCAACTTATCGCCCTGATTCTAGTCGCCCTGCTTTGACTGTTCATTCACTTGTCAGCCCGATATGTCGTTGTCCACTCCGACTCATCCTCTACTGTCAATTAGTTTTGTGTCGACTGATCTCTACACTCTGGCCTATTGCCTCTCCTCAGCCAACTGTGTCAATTATACTTTCGACACTTCTTCTGCAGCTTCAGCTTTCGCTTCTTTTCCGTTGCCTCCTATTCTACCAGTTCTATGACGCAACCATCGATCCATCTAATCTCTTTTGGTCTTACATCGTCTTCACCCTTCTCGACCACTTTGATGTAGTCGGCTTCTTTATGTCAGTGTCACCTCCAACTTGCCTAGTTCTATGACTAGCCTTAGCTCTACTGCGACTTGGCCCCTCGACCGAAGTCTGCTCTTGGTCATTCATCGACCATCTGGACTAACTATCCCTTTCTTCAATCAGAAGGAAACCACCCTCTGTATGTGACTCCTACGGTCACCCTAATTGGCCTCTGATGCGACCAATCTTTGTTGACCATCTGCTGTCGACTGCTCTTCCGGTCCTCCAACCATCTTTGCCGGTGTCAACTCCCAACTGCTTTCCACATCCTGGTCGGTATCACCTTCGACCATTCTCCACTTTGTCGACTATCAACCACAGTCACCTCTGGACCGGAAACCTCGCAACTCCACTACTCATGTTGACTGTCATCGCCCTTACCCTAGAGGCCGTCGACTATCCTCTGGGCATCTTCTGTTGGTCATGCCCGACTGCTTCTCTTGGGATTGGATGCGCCTGCATTAGACTCCCGAGGTACGAAAAGAACTACGTCCTCGGTTATGAACTCCTATCTTGACTTCCCCTTTCTCCATTTGCGTCAGCTTCGATGCCGAACTTGGTACCAAAAACAAGTTGGTCCATCCCCATCTCCTCTCGACTCTATCAAACTCATGTTCGATTCTTCCAGAACTTGTTTGTTCTGTTCCATCCTGGTGGTTTAAATTGTCTGTCCCGACAACTCGTTCCGCAGACCCACTCCTTGTGTTGACTTGTTTGGGGTGTTGCTACTCCTCAACAACTTTGTCGAAATGTCCTTGAATTTTTGAACGTTATCTTGGGATTTTCTTCCCACTTTACCTATCGCATCAGACTCGGTGGCTTGCATCTCCTCTGCAAGTTCCTTCTCCATCCGCAGCAAACTCACTACCGCCTTCATGGAACCACCTTCCACCGCAAGTTGACCTCCGACTTGCATCACCTCTTCCAACCATGGATGTCGACTCACATGCATGTCGACTACTTCCTCGTCTAGGTCCTTCATGGCATTCTCACCAACCCTTTCCTCTGCACCCACGCATAGGGATTCTTCCGACTTATCAGTCGAAGCCCCTTCCTCTATGCGGCTCACTGGAAGACTTTCTATCCTACCTTTTCCCACAGCGGCTGCTCCATTGTCTTCGTTGAAGTCGGCAACAACACTTCCACCGCTTCTTGTCTTAGTCATGTCAGGATTTTCATCAACAACTTCGTCAGTAGCTTCGACGTCTGCTTTATATCCACTCGTGTGAAGGTCGCCTACCTTCACCTCATCAATCGATTCTTCGACTGAAATCGTGGCCTCCTCGACAGTCCTCACACTCAACTGTCCTTCCAGCTCATCGACGTTCTTCTCGTCCGACGGTTCTTCCACAATCCCTGTAGGTGACTGCTCCTGGGAGTTCTCAACTGGCTCCCTTTGTGTGGCACTCTCCTTGCACTTGTCGGCCTCCCGCATGTCTGACTCTTTCGCAACTCTTACGCAAGATTGTTCTTGCACTTCCTTGAGTGCTTGCACCTTCAACTCGATCAGTGCATTTATAGCCCTTGCCTCCTCAACTATGAGGCGTTTCTTCTTCACGAGTTTCTTTAGGGATATGTCCTGGTGGATGGGTTCTGCACACCCTTGGGCCAGTTCCATGGCTCCAACTTCCCTTACCAGTTTCCTCAGGTTCTTCACAAACCCTTCAGGAAGTGTCCCTTCCTGAGATCTCTGCGTCGGTTCACATCCGACCATTCTACACAACCTCCTGAAGGACTCCATCTGTTTGTCCATGCTATCTGCAACTCTACCCATGGCCATAACTATGGAGCTACAATGTTCATGGGCTTTGACAGCTTGTCTCTACAACCTGTTCAGGAAACTCTACCCGACCTCATGTCAGAGTTATCCCCTCACTGATCTTTTACTGATCTTTAGCTCTAACCAACCACAATTGGAGCTGTTATCCTTTGCCCAATCGCAACCGGACTTCCACAATCATGCACAACTCAACCCAACCACAACTGGATTTGTTTAACGCACTTGCAGGCTTAATACCTCCTAACGCTCTTCTACGCACAGGACTCACTTCCTGCTCTTGTATAGCTATCCTTCAGCTCTCAAGATCCTATGGTTCTGATACCACCTGACACAAGGCAGGTTGGTATAGGCGTCTCCTCCAACCGGACTCGCTTTTGGCCTCTGGACCAATTGACGCAAGTCAGGTTGGTATAGGCGTTTTCCTCAACTGGACTCGCTTCTGGGCTCTGATACCAACTGATGCAAGTCAGATTGGTATAGGCGTTTTCTTCAACCGGACTCGCTTTCGGGCTCTGATACCAATTGACGAAAGTTGCCTCGACGAGGTTCTTGCTTATCCATTAACACATAAAGTAAACACACAAAGGGCTCACACAGATATTATGTGAACTGGAAATGCCGTGGAGTCGGCTTCCTCTATTAAACTGAATAAATATTACAATGTACAAATATAGATTAAACTATCAAACAAGTCAGCCTTAGCCTGTTACAATATACAGAAATGATCTATCTTCAGTGTGTTTCTTCTCACCGTGTGTGATCCTCTCCTCCTCTCAGACTTCTGCAACATGCATGAACGAATGAGTTATGAGCAACGAGCGATCCCTTCCCCTGTACCTTCGCACTGCTCTTCTACCCTACTATTGCGCATCCCGATGTCTACTCCAACACCCGAGATAGTCTTCCTCTCTATCCACTGATCATCCCTGATCACACAGATCTGCAACTCTGCGGCTGTCAGCACCCTCAGGCCATGCTACACAACCTTCCCTTGTGGAGACATCTGGCATGTCTTCAGCCACCTTCATAACTGCCTTAACTTCTCCAACAACCACGAATTCCTATTGAGTACTTCGCTTGACTTCTACACGTCCTTTTTGACAAGCTACAGTAATCCTTCATGTCGTCCATACTGTCTGTCAACTTCTGTACCTTGACTTTTCTTGTCGACTTTACTTCGACAGTTTTCGCCTGCCTACCTGGCTTCAACTCACCAGTATTCGCAGCTTCTTCATAACCACCTCTGTTGGCATCCCGTATGACTAGAGTGCTCATTATGCTTCGCCCATCCGTCGGAATTCTCGTCGATCGGACTGAACTCTGAATTGTTTTGCACCAACGGCCATATCGACTATCTCCTAGTCGATCTTCTCTTGTTGGTTCAACCTACCAACTTATCGCCCTGATTCCAGTTGCCCTGCTTTGACTGTTCGTTCACTTGTTGGCTCGATCTGTCATCATCCACTCCGACTCATCCTCTGTTGTCAGTCGATTTTGTTTCGACTGATCTCTACACTCTGGCCTATCGCCTCTCCTCAGGAAACTATGTCGATTATACTTTCGACACTTCTTCTGCGGCTTTAGCTTTCGCTTCTTTTCTGCCGCCTCATGTTTTTCCAGTTCTGCGACGCAACCATCGATCCATCGGATCTCTTTTGGTCTTACGTCATTTCACCCTTCTCGACCACTTTCATGTAGTCGAATTCTTTACATCGACGTCACCTCTGACTCGCCTAGTTCTACGACTAGCCTCAGCTCTACTATGACTTGGCCCGCCGACCGAAGTATGCTCTTGGTCATTCATCGACCATCTAGACTAACTGTCCCTTTCTTCAATCATAAGGAAAACGCCCTCTGTATGTGACTGCTACAGTCACTGTAATTGGCCTTTGACGCGACCAATCTTTGTCGACCATCTGCTGTCGGCTGCTCTTCGGTTCCTCCAACCTTCTTCGCCAGTGTCAACTATCGACCGCTTTCCATGTCCTAGTCGGTATCAACTCTGGACCGGAAACCTCGCAACTCCACTACTCATGTCAACTATCATCACCCTTACCCTAGAGGTCATCGACTATCCTCTGGGCGTCTTCTGTCGGTCATACCCGACTTCTTCTCTTGGGCTTGGATTCCCCTGCATCAATAGGTTTCACCACAATCATATCCTTCTACTCAAGGTTATTAAATTTAAAATTGTGTACCTATTTCAAACCTTGATTGGAAGATTGTTTTATGGCCGAATAGAAACTGAGATCAATTTGAAATTTATGCTCCTCTAGGTCTGAAACTTCGGCTTGTTGTATCTTGGTGTTTCCTTTTTCAAGTGCCATGAGTCTGAACTAATTCCAATCTACCAGTAAGAAGTTATTGCAAATCTCCCAACACTTCTTATTTTTTGTCTTTCTAGAAGAGCGAACTTGTACAGTTTTCCATGTGTCCACTATTCCAGATCTGAGGTTGAAAACCCTAACATAGATACTATGGTTTATATTCTTCTCATGCAATAGGTATCACTCAATTTGGATCTCGCATGCCTTAAATATGACATTTTTTCCCAGAACAACTCTTTTAGATTAGTTTTTTGTACTAGTAAGAAACCCTAGCACAACGACTATCTCTGAACCTGTAATGTCTCAGAATATTAAAATTGGACTACCAATAGCTTGAACTTTTTTCGAGGTGGTATTTTAGTCTCATTGTATGCATCCTTGTAGAAAAAAAATTATAGTGAAAATTCCAAGATGACTCGTTTTAAAGAAATAAGTCACGAGGAAATAGCTTTGATACCAAATGTTATGCAGCAAATTTCCAAAAAGAGCATGAAAAGAGAAGAAATAGATTAGAAAGAGTAGTCCATGAATTTAATGAAGAAAATAAATGAATAACAAGCCTCTTCGAGGGGAAAACCTCCTTATACAATTTACTAAGTACACAAGACAAGATAAGACAAGATGCTCAAATGAAAATATCTCCTTTCTATATATAGGAGATTGAGAGGTACAATCACAGCTCACTTATCCACTAATATAACCATCCTAATGATAATTACACGAGGGGTTCACTCAGTGAACTTGTTACATAGCACGACCGTTCACATGATATTAAAGAATATCCCTAATTTCACTAAATATTGGAAAATGCCTCCTAAAATTGTATTATTGAACCCCCCTCCCAATATACCTTTCCAATTAAGAAAACCCCTAGTTTCACCAAATATTGTAGGTATCCATTTTTAATACCCCTTTATATCATATTATCAATTTGTAGCAAACAAGATCCCTAATGTATCTTAGTATAAGAAAACATGATGCTAAATAAAATAATAGTATAATGCTAATAATGATCCCACAAGGATTTCAGGGGTCAATTTGAAGAGTTGGATAGTGGAATACCCAACGAAATATTAATGGGGAAGGAAAATGTTTAAAAGGAAACCTATTCAAGATATCATTGTAAAAAAGAATGTAAAATACTGATATTCCAATAGTCAATGAAATTCTTAGAAAATATTAGAAATGCATATGTTTCACAACACATCCTGCCAATCTACCAATTTTAGATCATGTAAATACAAGTATATCCATATAGAGCTCATGTTTTCCACAAGTTTAATAAATTGGAGGTATGAATTGAGCCCATGATTTGGAGGTTTGAATCCATCCCACAATTTGAAGGTTATTCCTTATCCCACCCAAATAAAATAACCCCTGATATTTATATTACTATGTCAAATTAAACCCCCCCCTTGACCCCTTGATACAAGGCAATATATTTTTGAGTTTTTTAGGAGTATTCAAACCCCCAATATGAATGGACATGATATGATATTGCCTTGCTAGTGAAGCCCCCGTGGATAATTACCACTAATGTACCAAATCCGACATCAAAACTAATGTAATGCACCACAATATAGGGGGAAATGTGCCCCTATTTAGGGATTAACATTATGTATTACCTAAATTAGAGTATGCTAGACCAGATTAAATTTTATTTATGATCACATGAGACCTTGTAAGATTTGTGGGAGCTAAAGTACTATATAAACTACTTAAAATTCATATAAAATTTAGTGATTCTATCTTACTTTACATGTCAGTTTTACTGATCAATCGATCCCTTGTTTCCTCCAAGCTACTTGATCCTTTGCTTCCTTCCTTCTTTTGTGGAAAGCACAAGATGTTTCATGGTTGATTTTGTATTTTCACAAACCTTGTGGATGCATGAAATTTACAATTCTTGTATGCGTTATTGTCCCCACATTGAAAATATTTTGAGAAAGTTGATTTTGTTTCTTTTGAAATGCGCACTTCAATATGACCTCCTATAAAAGATTTACATGCATTAGTGTAGCAACCATGTCCAGTTAGATGCAGCAACCGTATTGAATAATAAATAAGAATAATATATTTGATGATGATAAATTTACAATAAGATCGTCTTTTATAGGGCTTGAGAAATCATAACGAAGGGTTACGACCTTTCCTAGTAACCTAATAATCTATTAATGTATAAATAATAATATTAATTAAATATTCATAGCATTGCCTTCCCCTTAGGAAAGCTTTGTCCTCAAAGCTTCGATTATCATTGTCGTATTTTCATTCTCGTTTTGTGTTGAAACAATGTCATTACTTCCTTTATGTCTTTTTTAGAAGTGGTATTAGTTATATGCTTGGTATTTACGCAATAGTTTGTCATCTTCCTTTCATTTGTATCTTGAATTTGTACTCCAGTATGTTTATTATTGTTATCCCATTTTCCTTGTACATGAATACGAGGAGTATTTTTGTGACTGACCATATCAAGCCTTGTTTTAGAAGTCGCTTGTCCTACGATATTTAGGATGTCATCACGTAATGTTTTCATTTTATTATCCTTATGAGTTATCTCAAGAAGTGGCGTTTCGTGAGGCTTCTCACACTCAAAGTCACTTGATAGTGTTACATTTAGGTTTCTCCAGGGTGGTAGAAGAGTTAAGGTAGAAGATGAATCTACAATATCTGATTCCTTTGACTTGGATTCCTTTGCATATTGTAGGATCCATCTTTTGTCATTGTATGGATCATCCTTATTGTCAATGATACTGGCTTGACTCTCATTATGATCTTGGTTGAGCTCATCTTTATCAAAAATATTATTGGTATTTTGGTCATCCCTACGATATTTAGTCTCCTTGTCTTGTTTATTGTCTTGACCAATTTTGTTACTCTCATTTTTCTTGACATAGTGGTCCAACATATCTGAATTACTCATATGGTTTGTATTGAACCTTAGTTTTTGTAACATTTCCATTATGGTATTCTAGTTCTGTGTCATGATGCTCAAGTTTTGTGCCATGGTGCTTATGTTCTGAGTCATCGCACACATCTTGTTATCTAACTCTTTTTGTTTCTCGTGCATGATGTCTACTTTGTCATCAAGTTTTCTTCCTAGTACTAGAACAACATCTTCTTTAATTCCTTTCTTAAGTGCCTTGTTATTTTTCGTTTCTTCTTTGAATTTTTCTTGGTTGGCAACGAGGCCCTTGATGTCCTTTTCCAATTTCTCAAGTTTGTCTTTTAATTTCTCCTTGGTCTTGGAGCTTGTATGCAGAGGTGTGTACTTCGACGCTATTTTGGTTTGTGAGGGTGAAGTGATACTCGAGAGATTTGGGAGATTTGTGTGCAGGCTTGATTAATTAATAATAATTATTATTATTAAAATTAAGTGGTAGAAAAAAAAATATAATAGTTATTATTATTTGAAAATGACAATATTATTATATATTATAAAGTTTAGAATATAGAAAAGTTAAATATTATAATTATTTAACTTTATCTTTTTTTTTTTGAATTTTGTTTTTCGTTAGGGTTAACGTGACGCTAGTGGAGGCGTTGATGGAGTGAGAGGAGGGAGTGAAGATGGCGCAAGGAGCAAAGTGGAGGGGAATCGAAGGTGGAAACGTAGGTATGGAGTGGAGCAGTGGTGGGGCGTGGGTGGCACAGCAGGGCAGGGAGTGGCGATGGGAGT
The DNA here is from genome assembly GCA_027924585.1 of Larix kaempferi. Classification (NCBI taxonomy): domain Eukaryota; kingdom Viridiplantae; phylum Streptophyta; class Pinopsida; order Pinales; family Pinaceae; genus Larix; species Larix kaempferi. Next base: position 15,272,884 of record BSBM01000229.1, on the reverse strand, counting down.
AGTAGGGGAAGTGGCGAGTGCGTAGGTGTTGCAGCCGTGGTTAGGGTTTTGTGTGGGATGACTAGTGGAGGGAGGTAGGTGAGACGCGAGCAGAGTGCTGCATTTGAAATGTGAGGTGCAGCGTGGAGGTGGGGTATGGAAGGATGCATGCCTAGGTGGAAGCATGGGGAGTGGCGACTGTGGGATGATGACAGTGGAGGGAATGAGAGAAAGTGCTACGGGGGTGAGGGAAGAGAGAAGTGCAGGAGCAGAATGCTCGGGGAGAGAGAGAGCGCATGAGATCGAAGTGTGGAGATGAGAGTGGACGACGATCCCAGTTGGAGTGTTGGAGTTGATGCCAAACGCAGCTCTGATACCAAATGCAGCAACCGTGTCCGGTTAGATGCAGCAACCGTATCCGGTTGGATGTTAATAGTCGAATCCAACTCTCATATTGAATAATAAATAAGAATAATATATTTGATGATGATAAATTTACAATAAGATCACCTTCTACAGGGCTTGAGCAATCATAACGAAGGGTTACGACCTTTCCTAGTAACCTAATAATCTATTAATGTATAAATAATAATATTAATTAAATATTCACAACAATTAGTCTTTTTTAATCATAAATTGTTTAAACTGACACATGTAACTATGCTTTGTCCCAATTTATGCAAATTGAATGTTTATTACGACTAAAATGTTTTCCCACCTTTTTCTAAATAAAGTGGTGCATTAGTACAGATTTATGGTTCTTAAAGGAATTCATGATTTTCATATTATTTACAAATTTTGTTTTTAAATGTTTGAGAAGTAAAAAAACCTACAGTCTTAATGTTTTTCTGCTTTCCTATCCCTCCTACAACTGTTGCATGCCTATTACAAATCCTTAATCCAATATTGAATAAAGTATCATATGCACAAATAATAGTCCTTAAGAACTCATATCCTATATCTTAATCATCGCAACTTCAGATTCCATGGAGTCATTATTTTGTTATGTAGGTTTTGATGACTATGGTATACCATGCCAAGATAGTGACATGAATAAAATCATGTCAACCAACAATTTATGGGACAAACCATATAGGTTTTCATTACAATGGCATGGCAGTCTTTTCCATGCTCATTACAAGATTCCCTATCCATGGAAAATCATATCAATCCACAATGTATGTTGATGTTTCTTAGTTCATGAACCAACTGCATCGGTATAATCAAGCTTTTCCATTTTAGTGATCTCAAGTTCACTTCTATGGGGACTATGCATAATTTAGGTCTTAATGCTTGTAGTTGACCACATAAGTCTTTTATTAATATTGCTCTTGTTGTATGGTCCAAATATCTATATGAGACTCCAGTTACATATGGATCTCTTCTTACCACATTTCCATTGTTTCTCTTTGATTAACACTACATTTCTTTTTCTTTTTGAAGTTGCGTTGTTGTAAACAACCCAACCTGTGGGGATAAATCTATGTAAATGAAACATTTTTCACTGGGATATTTTCATACATGGAAAATGGAGTGATGACCAAACTCAACTTTGTTATGATTGTGAATCATGCAAAGCTAGTGTTTTTCCAAAATTGAAGCATGGCTGGCATAAGTTTTTTTTAACATTGTGATTTTCATATTTCTTGTAGTGGTGTATGTTATTGGATGCGATGCATTAAAAAATGACTTATTAAGGGACAATTATGAGTATCATGGAAAAGTTAGGAAGATAAATTCCTAGTCTAGTAGGCTAGACCTTTTAGAGTCATTATATTTTTGTGTTAGATCAAACCCTCTTTTAGTTTTTAGGCCAATAAAATAGGTTTTATTTTTTGCATATTTCCTTTCGAGGTTTCTTTACAATTATGCTCTTGTATATTTACATCAATAAATAGTTATTTTATTTGTCTTCCCTTGGCATGTTGTACCTTTTCATGGTTTGGATATATTTTTTAACATAAATTTTAATGATGCAAATCGGGGGATTGGAGCTATTTATGTTTTAAACAATAATATTTAGTCATTTGTTTGTATTGATCCTTACCAACTTTCGGTCTTTCATAAATCAAGTTTAACCCAATATATAGTTATCATGTTTATATGGCTTTCCTAAGATTCTCTACCGTACTTGTCTTTAAAATTCTTTGTATTTTTTTCTATGTATTTCTAGCCATTGTGTTGGAATGTTTATTTGCTAGTACGTAGTGATTATATTGCTAGGGTTGATTACTAATAGGTATTCATGTTGTACATTGTGAATTCTTTATAGATTGAACAAAACATGATCCCTCTACCAACTACCAACAGGTCTTCAATGTGAGTATATTTAAATCAGCAAAGATAGTAAGTTCAATGGCAAGATTGTAAGGTTACAAGGGCTTGTTGGCCCGATTTTATGACCGAGGCCAACAAAGGAGAGATAGCCCACAGATTGCTTACAGCAACTTCCGATGTGTTTGAAATAGCTAACTCTCACAGGAATAAAGTCCCTACTGCCTTATGAATTTGCTCTCAAAAGAGAGTCTCTCAAACTACTTATCTGAATGCCTAAAAGTGCAATTAAAATCCTAAGATGCAAATTAATCTAATCTATGATGCAATTTAAAAAAAAGCTGAAAAACAGAAAATTTAGTAGCTCCTAAACTGTAAACAACAGTTTAGTAGCTCCTAAAAATCCCATAGGTTCAACTACAAAATAAAATCGAAAATTGTAACTAATATATTCTAACTATCCTGATCAGGAGCAAACTTGAAAGTTGACATGTAAAAGAATAATTTCAGTTTAGTAGTTTATTTAAAAACAAAGTTTAAATAAACAATTAAACGTTTGAAGCACATCAATATCATAAGATTAAAAATAACCTTTTACATATTGTTTACACATCAAATTTGCAGTCATCTAACATGATCAATTGAGTAAAGAATATTAATTTATAAAAGAGCATAAGATCTCTCAGCAAACTTCTATTCAAATGTAAAAAATAAAATCTTACAGATCCCAATCAAGTACGAAGATGATTGCACAATCACTAATCTCTGGTCTCAAATTATGCCTGGGTAGAAACAACACAAGGCTTCCATCGATATCCAGAAATAGTAGCAGAGAAGATTACTGATTCTTCTTTTGGAATAAACATTACAGAAAAATGAATATCCATAGTTCCCAGGTAAAGACCTTCAGAAACTGCAGAGCTCTCTTCCCTCTGGCAGCGTCTCCCCTCCTATCAATAAACATAAAGATTTATAAACAGAAACAGAACTGAGAATAACAAAGTCCTCTCTATTTTGCTGAGAAACCCCCCTGTTCATAAATCAAACTATTGCTCCTTTTATAGTCTATGAGAGTTGGTGCTGAGACTTCAATGTCAACCTGAAACCATTGGACTCTCCTGAATGTTCTCGAATTCCACGAAGTGACCGCCATCTGCTTCGTCATATTTTAATGAATCTGGTTCCCTTTGATGAGTTCACCTTCCACGATGCTGCTTTGCGAATGATCCAGTTCCTGTATTCTAAAACAGGTAAAGTTATCTTTACACTTGTCAGAGTAATTATTCATTCTGTAGAAATTGATGCTTTCGGCGTCATAAACACGCAGCAAATGGAAGTATATTGACGCAGAGGCTTTATTCTTCCATGGGCACGGGTTTAATTTGTCTAACTCCTCCATCGCTTTAGAAATTCTTCTCTCCATAATCTTTTGAAACCTGCACTGAAAAAATACAAATAAAAATTGTGCAAATCAATATCAATCGAGAAAGGAAAACAATAGTTCATCCGTAATAAGAATCAAATTATTCTGAATAGTAAAACAATAAGATGGGTAAAGAAAATTCCCCTTCTTCGTAACAGCCTTCAGTTGGGTTAACCGGATCATGCATTAGTGAATAACTGCTCCTTATGCTGACCGTATACTTCTGTCTTTATCGTGGAATTGCAACAGAAGGACCATAAATATATCGCCAAAGTCAAGGTCAATTCGCTGCTTGCTTGAAATCTGGATGCCTATCATAAGGGTTAACGCAGTCTTGGAGATATTTCTGGAGCTGATTCGGCATAGTAATTTCTTTTATTTTATCATTGAACTATCGTTTATTCCCAATTTCATCTTGTTCTTCAATTTGGTGAAAAAGTGGAGATAAGAGTGGAGAACGTCAAACAACCTTTAATCTTTCAATGTATTGGTGTACATGGGCTCCTCGTTCTTAGGAATTATCTACAGTTTGTTGAGAATCTAATAATGAAGACTGCACTCTTCATCGGTGATATACAATTTTAACCAAAACAAACTTGAACAGATCATTCAACCAGGAGTGATTCCCTCCATTAATCTCTGAGATCTGGTATTGTTTTTATAGCACCGCCTGGGCATTTATTTACCAACTTATTAATCAATGTACATGGTTGTTCCCAAACAAACTCATAACCTGGCACTTTAAGATAACCGCAAAGCTGGAAGCTCGTAAAGCTGATCTCTTTGATGACGCGTGACTTACTCGAATTTACTTCATGGACAGAAGACCTTGGATTCCCCTCCTAATTCCCTTGGTGGCTCGCTTAACTCCCATTTGCTATGACACATAATCGTTTTTCTGCTGGCAGGTTAATGGCACATTAACTTACATGTATGCAATTTTGAGAATCTCGTGGCAACAACTCAGAAGTTAGGTCCTTATTGTTCTGCATTTTAACCTCTCCTTTTTTTTATTTTGTTATCCCTGTATTATCTACAAATGGCAAAATTCATTTAATCAAATTCGTCAGGTATCTTATGCAAATTTGTAATTCACGATGTTAAGAACTATGTCTGAAGATATTTGTAATTCCTGGTGATAATTTTTTTAATTATAATGTAACGCCATTCCGTTTACATTTGTAGCGGTCAAAATAACAAAAATGTATCCATTTTACGTAGGTCCATGCTCATCATTGAATTGGCATATTACCATTTTGTAATAGCATCCTTTCTCGTAAATCCTGCAACAAAATAAATTTATAATTAGACCATCTTCCAACCAATATGACATACATTTATTCCCTGCAAATTGGATTGATAAACTAACGATTTTGACAGAATGTAAATGTGCTGCGATTTCATTCGATCCATGTTAATAATATTATGGCATTGACCTTTAGCGAACCGGTGATGTAGTAATTCTTAGCCACTTAAATGTTTGAAATGCTAGTCTCGTAAAATTTAATGGAAAATTATACTACTCCATGAGCTTAACTCCATGCCACTTTATCTCTTGCATAAAAAATACAATATGAAGAAAGGCATGGAAATATTTTAATAAAATAATACACCAATGATAAAAAGAGCCTATGAGAATAGCTTTTACCAAATATGATGTAAATACTTGTGATTTCAAAATTCTCATTTGCCTTTTTATATATTATATAATTTTGGCCCATATTCACGTTGGTGAAATTATGTGTTGAATTGAAATAAGGATTAGAATAATGGCAACCAAAAGAGTGTATTGAAGTTTTAATGATTTATTTTATATTTCCAAAACTTTACATGAGTTAAGAATAAAAAATGAAAATAAAAGTAAAGAAGGAACACTTTTACTTACTATTGGGAGTTTGGTTAAGTTGCTATTATATATCATTAATAATATTAGAGATATGAAGATCAATAATCATTAATGATAAACCATGAAACAATTTAGACCAAGTTGAAAAGGTAGAGAAGTATTCCATGTTACAAGATTATCTTATTTGCACTTAAGTTAAGGAGTCATCCAAAATGAGAACCCTATGCAAATGTTGTTCAATCACTGGAAAACTTAGAGACCCACACGACAAGAATCATCCAAATGACCCAAATCCTTAAAGGTGAAAACCCAGTAAGAAAAACTAAAAGAAACTAAAGACTACATATTTACAAAAATACTAATGGGGCTGCCTTTATTTTTGCAAAATAAACGGGGGTTGTTGGTGTGCCAACAGGTCTCTATTCATTTTTGGAGCCTGTGATACCCTTGGTTTTGGCTACCCTTGGTTTTGGCTTGGAATATATTAAATCAAAATATGTAAATGATGTAAATATTATAGTATGGATTCCTAGTATGATGTTGTTCGTGCATATGAAATTAAGTTGAATAGATATGCATTCAATATCATGCGAGTTGATGAAGTTGGTGGAGTTGCTAAAACTTAATGTTGGAATTAATAAATTTGGGAAAAAGTACAAAAAGCAGAAATCCAATTCATTGCTCCATGCAACGAAATGATGTTTCCCAAAAGCTCAAGTACAAATGTGACACCTCATTGTTTCCGTACGAACTGAGTGTTATATTTGCCTTAATGTCGAGGTGGCCGATAGATGAAGAACGTGCCAAATATTTGGTTTTCATGGAAAGGGATGCGATTACAGTAAATTAGTAAATGCGATAAGGATTGATGACAACACAATAAATGTGATGGATGGAATGGTCAGACACAAAATAAAATCAACAAAAGTAGTAAGATATTGGTTTTGGCGAAGTGCTGTTGGCATGAAAATCGACGCGAAGAATGATGACGTGTTGTGATAAGAACATGATATCAAGATACATAAGTAATATATCATATGTATAGGGGAAGCACATCAGAGATGAAAAGAAAGCATACTATAGAGAATATCAATGAAGAAGAAAGCATGAAGACATGGGGAGTCATCCTCGTGAGCAGTAAATGAAGCATAAGAAAGATGAAAGAAGAACCTATAATTGTGCAAGTTATGGCATCTATTTTCCATTGATGTCAAATGGGGATGGAAGCATGAAGCTGGAGAACATGATAGAAGAACATGAAATGAATATGAAGTGAACTAAGAAGAAACAACATGAAGCTGAAAAGCAAGAGCATGTAGCAGTAAATTTGTGGAAGAGCGTGAAGCAAATCATTGGAGAAATAGCATGAAGCCGAGAAGAAAGGGCATGCAACAACACGATAATAATGATCTTGAAGCATGCAGTCTACACAGAAGTAACATAAATCTAATGAAGCATTGGAAACAAAATGCATAGATGTCAAAGGTTCAAACTGATAAAGAACTCAGGGGGAGTACACACAGTGGGAGTACTGCGACAAACAAAGATGAAGCATGCAACCTAAAGAAGACGATTATGAATAGATTTATAAGGTGTTGACATCAATGCCAAATGTGGAATATTGTTGAAGTTTGGTTGTCATTGATGTCATCTTATAATGTCAAATAGGATGCCAACTGATTCAGTTTGAGTCATTGATGTCAATTGATGTCAAAGTGGATGCAACATTCCTATGGCAGTTTGAAGAAGTAAATGGAAGCCACTTTGAAGAAGTTTATCCGCAAGCAAGAAGAAGTATATGGATTCCCATATGAAGAAGTATATACAGAGTTGCATCCAGTCTAAAGAAGTATGTCAAGAGGTATATCATGCATATCCAGTTTGAAAAAGTATGTCCAGAGGTACATCATGATATCCATTTTGAAGAAGTACATAAGGAATACATCATGCATATCTAGTTTGAAGAAGTACATAAAAAATGTATCCTACATATGGTACATGCACAGACATTAGTGCACCAAGTCACACTTCTTCAAGGTAAAAGCCAAAAAGTTTGTTGGAGAAAGGTACAAGGGTGAAAGAAAGCCAAGAGAATATTCTAGAGTGCGCCAGTAGCATGGAACAAAAAATGGTTGAACAATTGTACAAATCCCGGAAAGCATGCAAGTCTCACCAATCGAAGAAATCTTTCAGTTAAGGAAGTGCACACATGTTCCAAGAAGGGTGTAGAAATTGAAGTCAGAATATGTGTAAATTTAATAGTCAATGATACAACAAGTGTGCAAGACCCACAAGTGATGGTAATACAAGGGTTAAAGTTCCACTAAGTCAAGGTTCATGTATGTGAAAATACCACAAACCAATGGTACATCAAGAGTGCAAGACTACACCGCTGGGGTGAAAGTCCCACTAAGTTGAGGACCATGTATGCATAAGATCAACAATAGATGACACATCAACAAAGCAAAAGATGACATGTGCCAGAAGAATAATCTGTGAAGCAAAGAAGAAGGAAAGCCACAACCAATTTGTGGACATACAATCCATGCAGGACATGTATAAATAAGGAAGCAAGTTGAATATTTGAAGTAAGCTTGATAGAAAGTATGAAGATATTGCAAGTGGAAGATATAGATTTATATTTGGGGTATCAAGGGCTCGAGGAACTAGAACAATAATGATCTAGCAGAGAGACAAGTGCGCACAAGCATAGGAATGGTATAGTTGATGGTGCACGGAATGATGCTATGAAGCTGTGATGGTTGTGCAAATACATAAAGGATACAAAAGGATGCGCAAGTGCATGATGATTGAATGACAATATCACAGAAAGCACGTAGACACTCACAGATGTTCTAAGATCGAAGCACAGAGACAGAACTAAAGTATATCGGAAGATACATAGAAGTTTGGCAGATGCATGAGAATAAAGTTGAAGTGTGCGAAGTAAATAAATTCTTCAGATGCACAAAAACATAGTAGCAATAGAATCAAGTATGCGCTTCATGATGAGGATGATCTAAGACAAGTGCGTTAAATCAAAAGGATTAATCATATGTTGCACTACAAGTCACACATTTTCTGAAAGAATGTGGCACTTAAACCAACCAAACACATCTTAGAGAGTGTGAAGTTCCATCTGATACTATTGTACCACATCATAACAGCTAGTCATCAATTGTTGCATAGTATCAATTGAGAGTGCATTTGTGCAGTAACATAATGACACAATAAATATGGGTGCAGACTGCAGTATTAGTTGAAGTAGCACACAGCACAAGAAGTGTGACATCAGTTAAAGTGAAGTATTGAGTGGAATGAGAAGTTGAGTGATGTATGAAGGGAAGTGACAACAATACGACTGCATAAAGAAGGTGCGCACAATAGAACGAACATTAGAATGTCTAAAGTGTGCGAGCATAAGAATTACATCAAGGAAATATGTTATTTTGTATATCTTGGTGGTAGGACAGGGCAAGGAGCAGTGGGTTGTAGCTTCCTTCCAGTTGGTGCTGGAGAATGTACAAAGAGTTGGTGCTTCCTTCAGGTCACTGCCTGTAAAACTAGGGGGTTGGTGCCTCCTTCCAGTCGGTGCCTATAAAACTAGGGGGTTGGTGCCTCCTTCCAATCGGTTCTGGTAAACAAAGGAAGTTAGTGCTTCCTCAAATGTAATATTTTTCTTTATAAAAGAGCATTCTGTGGTTTTCTCCTGTTTGGGTTTTCACGTAAAAATTCAGTGTGTTTATTGTTCATTGATTTGTGCATATGTGGATGAATGCTTTACTTGTGATGGATGCATAATTTATGATCAAGATTAAGTTTAGAAGAATCTATTAAAGAAGTTAAAATTGTTCATAACTACGTTAATACCGATTCAGCCCCCCACTTAGTAATAAATCAATTCCAACAAAACTCAAGCGTGTCTTGTGACTCTTGCACACACTTCCGAATTTGAGTGAGAATAGTATTGTAAAAAATGATAGTGTTGTCAATAAAGGAGAGAAGTAGAGTGTTCAGTAACTCTACCAAACTATTTTATCTAGCCATGTGATTAAAAATATTCACTCAAATGGAGAAGGGATTCTTACAACTCCACTCTTTTACAACCAAATTCAACCAAATTTATGCTTCTAGTTGCTCCTCACAATCATTAGGGTCTTTGTAATAACATTAATTCGTCTCTTCTCTGGATGTCATGGGAAGCACTCCTCAAGCAAAGAGTAAATGCACACCCTATCTCTGTAGATAAATTCTCAATCTTTGTCAAATAACTATGTCTACTTCAATATCATATGTATCTCTATGCATATACCTCTGGAATAAAAATATCATTTTTGTGGCTCTAATGGTATGACATACCATAGAGGAGATGATTTTGCTATCAAAACACATGTCAACGAATAAGACACAACAAGGAGTGAGTAAACTAGGAATTAGCTACCCAATTAACCTTGGACGAGTAGGAGCTCCAAAAGGGAAAATGATGGTGACATCAAGCTTGAGCGATGATGTCTCTCAAGATGTAGACCAAAGGACGAGGTAGGGAATAAAACGATATTAATGAATCCTATATCAATTCATGGAACTAGAGGCATCTCCTGTTTTGTCACAAAACTTATGTTCTGTTGTATTTATCTCTCACACATGGTAAATTTCAAAGAAAGATGGCTTCCTTTATAGCTAAAGAGTATAATTCAAAGGTCAAACTCAAGCGATGGTATAGCATTCAATGTATTCCAACGATGGGGAGTCAGTGCATTATGAAATCTAATAACCCTTGAGTAAAAAATCTCCAAAAGCATTGAAATTTTTAGCTAAAGCTTCTAGAGGGGGCTTGTGGTTCAATTCTATAGAACATAATCTTCAAGTACTAGTTGCCTTGCAAATAACCCGAGATTGGAAATAACAAAGTAATAAACCTGAATTCGACATTCCATGTCTCTAATGGAGAAGAAGTATTATAAAAGCAATTGTACCTCTCTCACCCCACCACTATCTAACGAGTAACACTCCACATTGAAACTCTACATTTTGGTAGAATTTCAATGCACAACAACTCATAGATTTACAAAGTCAATATAGAGATAACAACTTGGCACTCCTTCTAGCTACTATGTGGATTCCTTGTCTTTCAGTTCAAGCTTTAATGCTTGTTCAAGCATGTCACATTCAAAATTGCAAAGGAGAGCCTCAACAACTTGTCAGAATTTTACACATAATAGTTGATGGAAACTATGATTTGGGAATCCACTTCAAGAATTTTGTAGAAAAACAATTGGGCACCTCGTACACCTATGTCAATACCATGGGCATGAAGGCCTATCCCTTCCAAATACTCTTGAAGAAATAAACTGGAAAATGAAATTGATATCACTCGTGCAATTTGCACTACTACAAGTAGGGGTCTTTTGAGACGTTAATTTAAGACATTTGTCTCTAACATCTCAAACTTCTCATCCTTTTTATTTATGTGGACTCCACTAACCAAAAAATTAGTCATGTGAATACAATAATGCGACTATACTTTTGGTCAATTGATTACTTCACATAACGAACATTTTCGGCCTCCTCCCGCCAGTATTGTTCATGAATGCTCCTCTGAGTCCTCATTCAAATAGTAGTGTCCCGGGAAGAGGCGAGGTGTGGCCATGGTTACCTGGCACATAATAATGTAGAAGTGACCAATCAGCTGGACTTGTTCCCTTCCTCCTTCAGCAATATTTGCACTGCGGGTACAAGTTCATGCATATTAGGTTGATTTTCTCAAGCCTAACTGATTTTTTCAGGGTTTTACACTTTCTAACCTTGATCCATTTCTGTTAAAAAGGATGGGTGCATCAAACCGAGGTTTAATATGTGAATCAATGCAATACTAGGATTTTGATTCGAGGGCTCAGATGGAGTTTGGATTGAAATGATTGGGTTGAAAGCCACAGTTTGCTGGAAGCAAGAGATAACCAACCTAAAATAGCACGAGTCGTTGCGCCTCTTTGCAAGAGACATTACAACCCAGTGAGTTGGAAAATGAATCATATTATATGGTGAGGATCGATATGGAAATGAATCATATATTTGGGTTTTCTTATTTTGGGATTTTAGGGTATGGATGGATTTCATAATAGCAGTGGTAACACGGTGCCTCTGTTTCTCACCCTGTCATATGGCATGGTGGAAGAGAGCTCCATGGAATCGATTGTGCCTGCATGAATCCCCCAGATTAATATATTTTGAAGAGGTATTTTGAATGCATATTTTGTGGAAGTAGATTTCAAGACCCTGAAACCCTTGACAAAGCAATATTTCAAGAACCCAATAACAGAGCATCTTTGTGTCCATTTTTTGTTTCTTAATAGTTTGATGAGAACCACAAGAGATCATTGACAACAGAAAGGGAATGGCCTTCAATTATATGTGCCGCCATCTATGGATTTTTTTTTTCGTTGTTTTTTAAGTAGGGGTTTTTCAAATGTTCTTTAGCATTTTTTTGGGTTAATTATTCACAATTCTGATCTATACAATTTTAGTTATGGTGGCCACTATCATGAGTAGAATAGGGATGTATAATCCAACACTAAACCTTTGTTGTAGGATTTCTATTCATTTTCTTGTGATTACAAGCCAATATATGAAGAGTGGTGATGGGTATTATGTGCTACATTTAAAAACATTTTTTAGCAGTCCAAGTCTCAACTAGATATAATGGCATGGACAAGTTTTCATGTAACTTAATTTAAATGAAAATATGAATAGGGTATTTGGGAGAGATTGAAGAAAATAAGTTTGAAGTGCAGAATAAGCATTCCAAGGAATACAGTCTGAGTATTCTTTTGTTTCTAATATATTTCACTTTCACTAATCGCTAGGTTTGAGTTGGCACCATTGGGGTTGTGAAAAAATTATTGTCGTTTGCATTCTAGTTGGTTGTTTTGTGAAGAAGAATCTAGTTACCTCTATATAACATTTAGAAAATAGACCATAGTTGAAATTCCACAACATTGATTTTTAGTGAAGCAAGTTGGCTATCAATCCCTTGTTTACTAATCAGAGGGCCTAAAAGATGTTCTCTCACAATTCTCTACTAAATTCTTACGGTTCAAGTCAAGAAAAATCTCATTCTTAATAGACTTGTCAAGTAATGTTGAATATAATACATGAAAAAAGAAAAATATGGAGTGTACAATATGTGCAAGATTCAATATAGAATGACGGAATCACATTTCCCTGTTGCCGGAGATCTAAATTAGCAAGAGATTCCAAGAGACTAATATTAGGAGTTAATTAATCATATGACAAAGGATTTCTTGAAATGGGTTTCATGTGAAGCAAAATGGAGAGTGGAACATGGAAATAACTGTTGATCTATGCTCTAGTATTTCATCAAAGTGAAGCAGTACTACATCATACAAAAATTATAAAATAGTGATAAGTCATAGCTATGTCATAGGGAAAGATATGTTTATGACTTCAATACCAAAACATAAAATCCTTCAAGTCGTTTGAATGAAAGCTAGGACTTCTTTAGAACACTAACTATATAGTTGCAAAAAACTGAATTTTTTTAGACATGCATATGCTCATCTTCTATATGTCTGTCAGAATGATTGCAGGATGCTCCTCCTCCTGATCGAACAACAAATTTAGAACCCACATATTTGTAGTAAAAAAAGGGTACCTAACTTGCTTCAGTGAACCGTGAAGCAGGAGGAACTTCACACAATCCCCTAGTCTGCAGCGCGAGTCCTGTAGTGTGCTACTCACCAGTATGAACCGCGCATCACTCGGTTGTGGAAACCTGATTCCGTAACCTCCCCATAACTTCGCCTCAGGTGAGACCTCATTCTGCTCATAGACTGTTCCTGAAAGGGCCGATGAAAAGGGTTTTTGTTGGTTCCCTGAACCGTGCAGAACTTGGGTCTATTTTGAATAGTTAAAGAACACTATACGAGCCAACACTAGTGATCAGGGCATGCATTTTATCAGTAATGCAGTTCTAACATTGACACAAGAATTCATCATTCATCATCATAAAATAAATGCTTATCTTCCTCAGGTGAATGACACTATATAATATTTTAACAAGATTCTGGAGACTGGATTGACAAATTGTATTTTTTTTTATAAAACGAGATGACTAGGATGAGCATGTACTTGCGGTATTATGGGCCTATTGAAATACTTTGAAAAAATTGCATAAGTATACTCCATTCCACTTGGTCTATGGGTGTAAGGTTGTGGTTTCCACTGAATTTTTTGTTGCTAGTCTTTATATTGCCCATTCTACTCACATGATAGAGGAGGAGTTAGTTGAAGAATACTCAACACAATTGTTGCAGTTGGAAGAGTCCAATTTTTTATCAAAATTTTAGACAATGGTGGAGAAAGCAAGACAGAAAGCATGGCATGATCATCACATCAGAAATGATCATTTTACCAAAGGTGATTTGGTGCTTCTCTATGATAATACGTATATTAAGAATCTAGGTAAACTTCAAATGCATTGGCTTGGTCCATTTATTGTGGTAGAATTGAGAGAGTTTGGTGTTTTCCATCGTGCGCAACTTGATGGTGTCCTCAGAAAAGGATGGGTAAATGACACTTTCCTGAAGCCATATGTTCCCACTCACTAAATCCACTTTTGGGGCACTCCTGCTACAACGAGTGGGGTAGAGTAAGTTTTAGGTTTATGTTTTATTTTTTGTTACATTATGAGTCTATTAGTTAGTCGAGTTGGTTAGTTTGTTCATGCTAGCATACCAAGAATTCCAACAGTGTACAACCAATGTTCTTTTTATGTTGTGTTTGTTGGTTCAAAATAGAGAAAACACATGTTGTCAAGGGAGCACTATCTCATCATTCATTTTCCAGCCATTGAACATTGAGATTATAAAATTGTCAAGAATAAGTAAGGTCTATAATCTGGATCGAATTCGATGTTTGAGTGTTGTCCATCAGTGGGGATTTAATCACTTGAATGAAATTTCTAGTGGGTAAGAGTATTTAAGGATGATTAGACATGTTAAACGGTCACTATGTGTCAAATCGTTGTCAATAATTCTTGCATTAATAATTAAAAGATCTGGTATCTTTACCATGATTCATTAAATGAACCCGTCAAGTCTTGTAATTAACATTTCCTAGTGGTTGGGAGTCCTTGATTCTACTTAAGTTCTCACTTGGTTGTTACTTTGGTTGTGGCTTCCCTTTTGGCTCTTGCTTTTTCCCATTTTGTAAACATCTTAGTGGCTACAATAATGTACTTGCATTGGGTTCATTTGGCAGCTACAAATGGTCTGATGAAGTCGATTTCCTAGTGTTTAAAGGGTTTTATTGGTAAGATGAGAGTTATCTCATGATGATCTCTATGTTGGGGTTTGGTTCCATCCTTTTGAAATTGTTCACATTTTCTTACTTTTCTGAAACAATACTTGAATAGTGTGGGCCACTAGAGACCCACAAATAAAATATCCAAAGCTATTTCATTTTGTGAGAAATGTCCTCTGGTTGTTGTGAGCCTATGTCACTACCTATTCTACCTCTACTAGTGGTATAAATCTTCACATTATCCCATCCACACCTATCCTATATAATCTTCCTGGTATGAGATTAAAACTTAGTGCTTTTTGTGCCAGTATTATTCTCTGTGCAACACTTAGACCCTTGGGTGTCTGTCTGTTTTATAGAAAATGTAGTATGTCCTCTAGTATCCCAATGCATAGGTTAGCATCTTGGAAATATCCTTCTTTGTCTTTTCCTTCTTCTCCATTTTCTATTATTGATAGGTGATCTGGTCCCACATGGGCTTTGCTCGGTTTGACAGATATTCCAAATTCATATTCTTGGAATAACATTAACCATATACATATTCGTCCCACTAAGATGGAATTATTCACAATGTACTTCAGAGCTTCGTGATCAATATAACAATTGAATTTATTGGCTAGTAGATAATATTTGAACTTTTGTAAAGGATGAAGCATATCTAGGGATTCTCTCTCTATGGTTTTGTAGCTCTTTTTTGCTATGGATAGCTTCCTATTGGCATAGTCGATGGGGTAATCCATTCATTTTTCTCCAGGTTGCGCTTATACTTCTTCGATGGCCATCCATGATGGATCCACATGTACATGGAATTTTTTACTTCAATCTGGGAATCGTAGAACTGGTGCATCGATGATCCATTTCTAGTTAAGCTCCTCAAATCCCTACTGACACTCAGGTGTCCATCGAATGTTGTCTCTTTTTTCCAATAATTGTTGTAGTGGGTAGGCTATTTTTGCATATCCTTTAACAAACTTCTGATAGTACCCCACATGTCCTTAGGAGGACTTAACCTGGGAGGGGTTTTTTGGTGGTGTTAGTTCTTCGATGACTTTTAACTTATCAGGGTCTACCATGATGCCTTCCTTCGATACTATATGCTTGAGTAATTTCCCAAATTTGGGTTTAAGGAAACCCTTGTTTCTCGACACCTGTTCAACATCATCCTGAGGTCCTTTAAATGGTTTTTTAGGCACCCAAACAATGCCCAAGCATCCAAATATAATTCTATTGATTTGTGGATGAATTTCTTGAATATTTCTACAATAATGATTGAAAATCATATTGGTGCATTCCCTAGTATGAAAGGCATGTGTTTGTATGTGAAGGATCCCCATTTTGTTGCAAATGTTGTTAGGACTCGATCTTTTTCCCAAATAGATACTTGATTGTATCCGGAGTCCCCTTTGAGGAAGGAGTAAATTTCCTTTCTTGCTATTGCCTCTAGTACTTCTTCTAAAAAGGGTGTTGGAAAAGGGTATTTAATTGTCACCCGGTTGAACTTGTAAAATTCTATACATATCCTTAGTTTCTCGTTCATTTTTTGGCCACAATAATTGGCAAGACACATTCACTTTCCTCGACTTCATAGATAACTATGGGCTTTATCAACTTGTCAATTCCTCCTTTACTTTTTCCTTATATTGAGGTTTCATTTTGTAAGGTCACTGTCTTATTAGATTTGCATTGCGTTGTAGATATATCCTGAATTCTCCAAACTCCTTATGGATTCCCTTCAGCTCACGGTAGTTATATGCAAAAAAAATTGCAAATTATTGAAATAATGCATTTGCCTCTGCGTGACTATTCTGTCATCCCAACAATTTCTGATTTCTAGATATCGAGCTTCTTGGCCTTCCTTGGTTATGTTGACCGTTTTTATGTACCCCCTATGTTTTTGCATGGTCGAGGGGCTAGTGAGTGTATTGTTTATTTCTCTTGATTAGAACTGTTCCTTGGTATACTGCTTAGGTATCGACTATTCTCCTTCCTCCGCTGATATGCAAAATACCATCTTTGCATTCTATTGTGGGTTGTGTTCTCTTGTGAATTGATGCATTTTTGCAAGTACTTCCTGTAAGGTCTTATTTTCACTTGTGGGGTCTTTATCAAGTTATTCTTGGAATTAGTTACATAGTGTGTTTCAATCTTTCATCCCCTTGATCCTCTCTTGATGGAAATTCCATTTATATGTGAATCCGTCAATTGACCTTGGTAAAATGTGGGTGGAAACCTCATCAGGATTATCATAGTCTTTTAGTTGCTTCTATTTGATGTGTATCAATATTTACAAGTAATGTAACCGGAGAACCTCATAATATTTGCAGTATTTTTCTCCCTTGATTTTAAGAAATCTACATATAAACAATATTCTAATTCCCCCCCATGTAGCATCGAAGCGGTTTGAAAATTGTGTCAGCCACCATTGGAAATGTATTATTCCCAGTATATTGGAAATTTTCTACATATTTTCTTCATCTTCATAGAGCTTCACACATTTGACCTTGAATATGTTGCTGATGCATTCTTGCTCTACTATCAATTTTTTGTACCTTCCATTTTCTAGGGTTTCATTAGATTTTTATTTTGAGGGGACTTCAATGTGTAATGCACAATATCCATCGTAGTTAGGTTTCAAATGATTGGTTATCCCATAGAGGTCCTCTGTATTGGGGTGTGGTCTCGATGCTTATGTTACCCAGGGTTTGTTATGTGGAAGGGTTTCTATTGGGTATTTTTTGTTGGTCTTGTCTTCCCATTCTTCGATGATAAGGTCTCGATTATTCTTTCAAGGATTTATCGGGGTGTCCTTTTTATGGGAACCCTTTATGATTTCGATATACAGTGTTTGATGTGTGTGTCTATGGTTTACGGTTTTTTGTAGCAATATTTTTTCCTCTTGTATGGTAAAGAAGCTTGTTGTATTGATGGTAATAGAAAATTTCTGTCCACTTCATGCTTGCCCCCTAGAACTAATAACAGATTTCACCCATCATGACTACCTATCTTGAATTTTCTAGTGGTAAGGATATTCAAGCAATGGTGCAAAGTCGTGAGTCGGAATTCCCCCCAGATGTTGGCTTATTGTTTTAGTAACGGTGAAATCAACCATAACTAGACTTATCATGCACATAATTTCACCATAACTTATGCTATTTATCAGTTTAGAACTATTATCAAATTAACATCATAGACATACCATCCCATGAAAGAATAGATAGAATAACAAAAACACATCCCATAAAAGAACACATAGATATAGATCAATGTGGGAAAATCCCCCTTCGATGCAAAAACCCACCTTCAAAATAATGATAAACTTTACTAATTACAAGCCAAGATACAAATAAACTTCAGTAATTACAAGCCAAGATACAAATAGAGCTTACAAATCTTCTCCCTATTCACCTCAAACTCCTGTCATCCAATAACTTATCATAATGTGAATTGTTCTATTCTATGCTATTCCTACCATTTATTAATAAGCATTATTGTAAATGAGTTTCTTGTTGAAGTTAAGCCGAAGATGGAAATGCATTGAAGCAAATGGAAGCTACTTATCATGTAATGGAAGCATTTTTTTATGAAGTTTGATTTAACCACAATGTAAATGGGCATAAGAACTTGTTAAGCATGGGTACCCTCACTTGGTGAGTCACCTATAAAAATTCTAGAGGTAGATTTATGTAGACTAAAGAGGGGTGTATGTTGTATTCATGGAGTTGGTGATTATCCTAAGTTAATTTTAAAGGAGGATTTAAGTTAAACTTGACTTGGTAAAAGAGTCAAAGATGTGTCTAAAGTTGATGGTTTACAGGCCAATGGTTTTGGATGTCCCATAGTATTTTCCCATGATATTGCATGTGAGGGAGCCTACCTAAGGACCTTAAGGGCTTGAGTACTTCCATTGTAAAGTAGAGGGGTGCATGTTGTGTTCATAGATGCTCTATTAATTTTAAAGGGGGATTGTTAATTTTAAAGGGGGTCCAAGTTAATTTTAATGGGGGTTTGTTTCGTGGATACTCTATTAAAACTTTGAGGAGGTCCAAGTTAATTTCAAAGAGGGTTGTTTGTTTTACTGTAATGATTTGGGTGACATCGGTGCTTTGTAACATTTGATTGTATGAGAAGTGCTCTATAGTCCAATATGAAAGAAGTTGTTACGATAAATCTATGCTGATTTTATTGTTTTTCTGTAATCATACTTTCCAAAAGAGACGCATGCAATCCTAGGAGGTATGCCATTGTTGCATGTTCCTACAACATTAATGCACTCCATTGCTTCGTCTCTAATTTACTTGAATCATTTAGTTAGTTGTTTTATTTCACTATCTTGTCTAACTTTTTGGGAAATGGAAACATGGCCTTGGGAGGGAGGTGTTAGAAGTAGCAGAAGAGGAACAAGTACTTGAATCAGCCCAGAGGAACAAGTACTTGAATCAGCCCAGAGGAACATGAAAACGAATGTATTAGTTATGGCAAGAAGGTGTTACAAGTAGTAGAGGATGAAGGACAGGTGCTTGAATCAGACGTGGTGAGAGTGTTTTCTAATTAAGTTGCCTGTTTGACAGTGAGAGCAGGCGGTTGAAAGTTTAACATTGCCATCCCCTAGAATATTAAGCTTGCAAACGGCTTCTCTCACTGTCAAACCAGCAATGTCTTCAGAAAACACTCTCACTGTCAAACCAGCAATGTCTGGTAAGAGCTGTTTATTCCATACTCTAGTTTCTGGCTAGGCATTGCATTGTAATCTTAGTGATTTCTAATCTTTTAAAACTACAGATGGTCGATATCCTGATTCGACAGATTTTTAATTTAAAAATCTAGCCCAAAAATAAAATGAAATCACCTATATAATGCCTGACAGGATTATTTGTGAAATCAAAATATTAATCCATTACAAAAGCCTGTGCGCAATGGCCCCCAACACAAACACAGCATCCCATTGGCCATCGTTGGATTCCATCTTATTGGAATGCAAAATGTGCATACTAAGATTTTGGTTGGTTTCAGTTATTTCTTGATGAGAGCAGTTATAATACAAGTGGCTTTTCAAAAGGGATGAATCATCCCTTTTTCCAATAACCCGTTCGATCTGCTCTCCAGTCTGTGAAACAAGAGGCCATGAGTTTTTTCTGATCCGATCTTCTGCTCGACGAGGCTTCTTACAAAGCTTCTTCCAAGATTCGAATTTATCTTCCCAAAACTCCACGCATGGTGGACCTAGTCGTTGAAGTACTCTTGGGGCATGCAGCACACTACGCTGCAGGCCTCCAGTCCCATCTCGAAGGCCAATGTCCCCTCAATGGATTTTCTTACGTGTTGAAATCACCTCCAATGAAAATTACAAACAAATAGAAATAAGCCTGAATTGCATACTTTCATTCACATTAATTTTATATATATATATAAAACCCATGGTTTTCATAGGTTTTCTCCACATGTAATATCCCTTGAATGGAAAAGAGGTAGAGGTCACTGAGGGCACAAAGAAAATGAATTAAATAACTACTCCAAGGTTAAGAAAGAGGCTATGAGATTGATGACCACAAACCAAGTGTAGAAGGTGGTTTAAGATTACCACAAACCAATGTATGTATGTCACTATATTTATTGGCTAATAATATTAGATTTGTTATGTTATTTGAGTATTATTTAGATGTTATAGAAAATAAATAAATATTTTACTAAGTGACTAAGGTATTCCTAATGCTTCCTAGGATGGGGTGTTAGGGAAGGAAGTAACAACCGAGTAGGGGTCGATGCCCAACATGATATGCTCTGAGCCTTTCCCACTTGGTATTAGCG
This sequence comes from Larix kaempferi, assembly GCA_027924585.1. Taxonomy (NCBI): domain Eukaryota; kingdom Viridiplantae; phylum Streptophyta; class Pinopsida; order Pinales; family Pinaceae; genus Larix; species Larix kaempferi. The sequence continues at coordinate 15,252,236 of BSBM01000229.1, read as the reverse complement.
AAGAGTCAAGTGGAAAGGGAGGGAAAGACCTCTCACATGCTTGCATTGATGCAGGGACTCAAACGATTGACCTCCCATGGGATTATCACGATACAACCACAACATCATTCCCATTAACAAGCCTCAATTGATGAAATTTAAGGGTGATACAGTTCCACATGGAAGCATGATTGTCTTGTATCTTGGGTATATAGCTCAGGTGAAGTAGCATGGTAAGAAGCAATACAATTTTTTCTATCATCCTTAGTTGCAAATCACTCTAGTGCAAGGATCACCTCTATTTATTCCCTCTACTCTCAATAAATCCATACAATATGGTTCAATTTGGACCCTTCGATTTAGTGGGATCTCTCTGTCTAGTGGAGGTAAAATCCAAATCGTAGGTGAACTCTTCTTTATATTTCAAATGTTTTGAGGAGCCTTCAACATAGGTTTTTTCTATTTATCCCATGGTTCTCCCCATTCTTTAAGAGCTCTTGTTCCCTATGGAATTTCTCCACATCTAATATTCCTTGAATGGACAACATAGGTAGAGGTTAGTGAGGGAACAAAGAAACTGAATTAAATAACTACTCAAAGGTTAAGAAAGAGGCTATGAGATTGATCTAAAAATGAGCATAACAAAACTAACTCAGTTTATTCTATTTTAGATACTTAATACAAAATTCTCAATTTCTCATCATTCAGAAATAAATTGGCATAATAATAAAAAATCAGCATTTAAAAACTGAATTGAAACAAAACAAGCACATAAAATAATAAGCAAAAGCTAGAATTGTAAACGGAGTTCGCTAGACCCCATGGCCACGTCTTTGGGCTTGCTTAAATCACATAGTCCCTCCATTAATATAATGCAAAGCACTCAAAATGCTTGATGCCATTACAATGGAACTCCAGTATGCAGGAGAATGCATTTGGACTCACTAGGAAGCCAACAATATTTATGGGGAAAAGTCCCCATCTCTTCCTACTTTAAAAAGGCTAAAAAATGGCTTATTCTCCCAAAACGCTGCTTGCAAAAGCTCTCTCATGAGAGGCTTACAATTCCAAGCATACTTCCTTCTCCAAATTTTTAAAGTTACAACATCATGCGTCATTATCCAAGTCAATATTTTGTGTCAAGATTGATCCTTGTGTGTCAAGGTAGTGCCTTATATGAGCCTGAGTTGGAATCAGGAAACTTGGAGAAGAATCTTGATTTGTACTCAAGAATGGTTAAGCTTCATATGTTGAGGAAAGTGCTTTATTTGTCAAAGTGATGATGTTGTACAATCTTGCTAGTCAAGGATAAGGTCTTGTGTGTCAAGACAAATCCTCATGTGTTGAGGTGGTGCCTCATGTGTTGAGGTGATGCTTTGCATGTCGAATCATGTATGGTGTGTGATGTAGTACTAACCATGGTTGAGCTATTAAGTCTTCTAGAGACTGGCCACCTCTAGAGTGAATTAATTTAGCATATAACCACTTGGAGTGATAGTAGGACAATGTGATCATATCATTGGGAAAATATCCTTAGTATATTTGATATGATAATTAAGCTAGCACATGTGGACCATGCAAATAAGACAAGAGATAAAGATAAGATGTGATAAGATATGAGAGAATTCGAATTGCACGTAAAAGAATTAATTAAGAGAAAATTTGAATTGTTAAACTTCAGTAAATCAAAGGAGAACTTGAATTAATCACCATAGTGATGTTAACAAGAAAGAATCAGTTAAAGAAAGTTAACTAAGTGATAACAAAGAAGATTACTAAGTGTTATTGCATGACGACACTTATGTGAAACTAAAAGACGACACTTGAGTTGCGACACTTGCATGACGACACTTAAGTTAACCACGTAACTAAGTGGGAAAGCTTCAGTTAAGGGGTGAGTTCATCCTAAGACTTAGTTTAGTGAGTTAATGCACTGCATGAGAAGTGGGGTTCTCTTCTTCATGCACGATTGATACATCCAGATGGCAGGCAAGTTCATCATGAAGTTATAAGATAAAAATAGAAGCCGATGCATTTGAAGAATATATAAATATGTAAAACATGATTGATAATTCAATGGAAAGTGAATTCTCTTCTTCCTTGAAGGCAAGGAGCTTGTATTTGTGTAGGATATTATTTTGAGTCTCTCTTCCTTATCTTTCTCTTGCTTTGTAATTGCAACGGGGTTGCTTGATGTAAAATACATTCTCTGCTATCTATCAATATACTAAGGAAGGTTCTGCTGGGGTTTTCTCCCTCAAATAATAGAGGGTTTCCCGAGAGTATTGAATGAGATTGAATGTGATTGCTTTTGTGTATGATTGTTATTTGATTTCAAGTATTATTGCAACTCTGAATTAAAGATAAAAACTTAACAGAAATGAGAGGATTAAATAGATTTACATGGTTGAAAACCACTTCAACATATCAAGGAGAAAATATATGCCAAGATCCCATAATTTAGGATCTAAATACAATTCAAGGGATAATATGAGATAAAATCTCTACATCCCCATGAGAATCTCAACTCTCCATGAGACTAGGAAAGTAGAAGACTATGTATTAGTTCTCCATTAGTTTACATTACATTTGAGAAGAAAATTACAAAAGCACAAAGATTAAATATTTATTATTCATTTCCTCTCATTTAAATTCAATTTTTTCCCTTTTTGTCCAAAAATTCAAAAAGCAATATCTTCCACTTATGGAGTGACCCATTCAACCCTGTTCAATTTGCGTCGGATAGCTCCATGTGAGCTCTTTGTTGTACAGATAGCTTCGAAAACACTGGAGATATTTTGCATTTGTAAACTGAGGAGATCCTCCTGGATCAAACCTCCCCTAAAAAGAAAGAATACTTTTGGATGTCCAAAAGTATAGAGTACATTTCTATTGCTTTGAAAACAATCAACGTCCAAAACTGCAACTTGCAAGTACCCTTACCAGCTTCTAGGTGTTAGATTTTTAATGATGTAGCAATATAATTTCCATCTCTTTCAATTCTTAATTATTGTCATCCCACATTCATCATTGTATAATACCATCATTCATTAGCAACAAAAATAAATCAAGGATCACTGAAAGATAACCATGCACAAGAGACACAAAGATTTTACCCTCGGAAACCCAAACGAGAGAAAACCCAACAAAAGTTTCTTAGAAGAAATAATCAATCCAATGCAAGGACATTATCAATCATGAATATTAAGCCTTAGCACAAGAATGTTTTGTTCTTCCACAAGAACCACGAGAGAGATAAGATAATAAGATAACCCCAAAATTATGCTTCTTGTCTTCTTCCCTTGTTTTCCTAGAGAAGTGTGCACCACATGAGAGAGATATGATCTTCTTGTTGTAATAATGAAGTGTGAAAGCACTTTGTTTATATTCTTCTTTGCACTATAAATTTCCTTAACTAGTTCGGCTTAAATTTTATATATTTATCTATTTATCTTTATTTTATCTTTCAAGCCGACTTGTCTTTTTATCTTCTAGGGTTATTTTACCCATTTTGTTGGGGTAATTGTGCTCTTCATTTCTTCCACTTTATCTAGGACTTCTTAAGAATATATTTCGATGCTACATAAACAACAACACTCCCTCTTAGCGAAATATGTATTCTTGTTGCACTATCTTGAACACCGTTTTTCTTCTGGAGGTTCTTCTTCAATATTCTTTAGGACTTATTCAATGGATTGTCTTGACTTCTTTGGATATTTCTTCATCATCGAAAAGTTATTATTGTTGATGTCTCATCACACGCGGTCACATTATTACCCAATATCTCTAATGTTCATTTCAACATACTCTAATAAGTCCCGGACACCTCTAGATCCAAATGCCAACCTCAACATTAGATTAGACTTTGTATAATATACAAGGAAATAAAATATCCTTGTAACATAGACAAGTCATGACACTCTATAAAGAATAGATAACTCATGAAAGCATCAACACTCCCTCTCAGCTAGGGAGACATCATCATGTTGGAACACATATGGATATCATTTGATCGTCACATCTTGTATCGTACATCTCGTCATCATAAGAAAGGTCTCTTATGATCAAGTTCTTCTTACCAGACAACTGTTCCCACTAGAACCTTGTTCCTCACTGGAATCACATCATATTTCCAAAGATGATATCTAATCCATTTGATCAACTTGGTCAAACTAGATTGGAAAGGAACACATCATCATTCTTTATTAGTCTAAAAATCGAAAGGAGGTTGCACTCCTCAGGAAGACACTTCTTCCAATCACTTTATTGATATCAAATCGAAGGGAGGATCCACATCCCCATGAATATTCTTCTTCCAATTTACTAGTCATTAGAATTGGAAGGCAGTGAAGAATACATCTAGTCCATCCCTTTGGGACCAAGATCTGCATAAGAGAAATCTCCCCACTGGAGAACATCCCACCCAGGGATCCACTCCACAAAGGAGTCCTCTCCACATTGGAGAACATTCCACATAAGGATCCACTCCACAAAGGAGTCCTCTCCATACCAGAGAACGTTCCGCAAACTAACCATCATAGGGACACACTCCACTAAGGGGTCAGGCACAAGTCTGAGCCAGTGCCTCAACAATAGCCATATTGGTCATCAATCACCCCTCTTGAGGAAGGGAATCTACACCACCCTTCTTGAGGAAGGGAATCCCCGCCACCCCAATCCTTTCATGGAAGTATGCAAAATTCACTCTCGACAAAGGATTGGTAAGGATATCTGCAATCTGCTCATCTGTGGAGATATACTGGAGCTTCACTGCTCCTTTCTAGCTGCACTAGCTGCAATGTACTCTGCCTCTACTATATTGAGTGCCATAGAAGACTATTTCATACTGAATTAAGAAACCATAGTTGATCTCAAGCTAAAACATCACCCAAAGGTATTCTTTCTATGAAATACACTCCCAACTCAATCTGAATTGGTGAAGCCTACTAGCTTTAATCTATCACCTAAGGTATATCTCAATCTATAACCAACTATACCACGAAGATATCTCAGCACATGATTAACTGTTGTTTAATGTACTTGTCTCGACTCGACCATGTGTTGAATCAAATGCATTCACTATATAACAGATATCTGGCCTGGTATTAATCAATCAACTGGTGGTACATGGTGGGATCTACTAAATCTGAAGATATGGCAACATCATGTAACTTCTTCAGATTTGCTTTCATGGGTGTAGCCATGGACTTACAGTCCATCATCCCAAATCTATTCAAGACATCAATAGTATACTTCCATTGACTTAGGAAGATATCATCATGTCTTTGCCACACCTCTAATCCCAAGAAATAATGTCAAAGGTCAAGGTTCTTTATTTGGAACTCAGAGGCTAGATCCCTTCTGCATTTGTCATTGAATCTTTATGTCTTAGTGGGAACATCATGTTGAAGTGACTAAGGAACTTCAAAGAACTCATCAGGTGCTACTAATTGCAATTCCTCTTGATCATCGAAATAATGAGTATTTGTTGTAGAGAGACCAAAATTCATTGGAGCCTCCTGCTTCCGACCATCAATCTTCATATGCGATCCTTTGGACCTGTTGGTTATATGAATGAATGTACTAGGTCCACACTTGATCCACAATCCACACAGGACAAGGAGCTCACACATAACTCATCTTTGTTCACACAAAAACACAGTCCACACAGGACAAGGAATTCACACAGAACTCATCTCGGTTCATAGAGAATCACAGTCCACACAGGATAAGGAGTTCACATAGAACTCCAGAGTTCACACATAACTCAATATTTCACGCAAAACTCATCTCGGTTGACACATAACTCATCAGGATTTCATTATTGATCATACATTCCCATGGAAGGGTATTTTGCTCTTGGGTTTTGAGATTAATTTCAATGCGAATATTGTGGTATTGGGTTTTTAGGGTCTTTAAGATTTGTTTCATCATTGATTTTACATTGATTTGCGTGTTTGCTGGTTGGGTTGTGTCTTGCTCGATGTCTTTTTTCTTAGGATTTTTAGATTGAATTTAAAATTTTGTATTTACAAGATTTTGATCTGTTTTTTTTTATTGATTTTTTTATTATCATCAAATCTACATCTATGCCAAATGTTGGGATTTTATTTGCATATAGTTTCCTTGAAATTTCCTTCACAAAAAAGCTTTTTTTGTATTTGTATAATTCTTAATATAGAGTTATCGAACCTTTAATTTTAAATTTATTAATCGTGTTTTCCATATTAAGTCAATTTTATATTTATTTCATGGTGTCTCTAAATTAGGAAAATTTTATTAAATATTATTGAGAATATTGTTTTAAGCATATAACCGAAAGTCCATTTTTTTCTTCCTAGTTCAAACTGCTATGAGATTTCAAGCTATGGGAAGTGCCTTTATTAAAATTATTTATCAGGAAACGTAAATTTTTATTTAATTTTGTTGAGTGGCAGCCTTGGAGGAGAAGAAATTTACTCTACTTGGGAGGAAGTTAATGAAACTTATTCCATGGGGCTTCATGATTTTTTTAAGAAGAATTTATGGACAGGGTATGTGATGAGAACTTTCAATGATATCTATATAACTAGAAGGCTACATTTCTATAGATTTACTCAAATTTTAAAATCATACGTGTACAATGGGTTTGGATTGTTATTTAACCTATACTAACCCTAAATGTACAGGTTTTGAGAAGCTGTCTACTATCCAACAAAGAGAGATTGTTCCTTTCTCTCAAGGTCTTATGTTATCCAGCAATCACAATCAGGAATAGGAAAGATAGTAACTTTCTATTCAGTAATTATACAATAGTTAGACTACAACGTTCCTAAATGTCAGGCTCTAGTTTTGGCCCCAACACAAGAACTAGCCCAACATATAGAGAAATTTATGATGGGCTCATGTACAGAGTATTGATTATCTACAAGATTATCTTGGCATAATTTTTTACAAAGTTTAATAATAGATGAAAAATATTGGACTTAGCTAATCCCAAGCCGTTTGTAATATCACCTAAAGACTACATCCAACACACGCTGATCTCAACAACAATAACCAAGCCCATACGTTTAGTCCACAAGATACACAAGTTTACCAAGTGAGTTCATTTGCACTATGCATCGGGTTTATTCGAATAAAATAAAAATTTAAACAAAAATATATACATAAAAAATTTATGGATTTGCATGGCAAACCACCAAACCCTATGCCACATAATTATTCCCATACACCTTGCATGGAAAAGGATTAGTGTCTTTCGACTCCCATGGGATGGATCTCTTCATGCTTTCCTATCCACATCAAGTCTCGGCTCATACCCCTCATATATGGGCTGGATTTGATGGAATTCCTCGACTCTTCTCGGAAGTTTGTTTACATTCAAGCCTTATTATACACTTAAACTTACTTTATGTATAGATCATATCAACATTAGAGAGGCTTTAGGCGAAGGCATCAGAATTTGAAACCCTAAGGTATTTGTATTGGGTTTTCTCTGAGCATTTAAAGTGGAGGATTTTCTTCAAGTTTCTTCAGTCATGGAATTCCCTGCAGGCTACTACAGTCTAGGTATCACGAGACTTCTATTTCACACAGCATTCATGTGATCTTATATGAAGTCTGCGATTTACATGACTGGCAAGATTTAACTGACATCAAATCCTCTTCCATTCCTTCGGTCTTTGTTGACACTATCAGAGACAACTTGCCTGTCATTACATTTGGTGAGTTTTTAGAGAGATTCTCTGAGTCTACGAGAGATAATGATATGCGTGTCGTTTTTCTAAGCTCCTTCGAGGAAGAGGACCATATCAGAGAATTGTGTAATTGCTGCCATATATTTCATAGGACCACAAGGGATTTTCCAAGCGAAAAGTGCACCTTGATAATTTTTTCAAGGTAATCAGAGATCTCTGGGCTGTGGAACCTGCATTAATGAGAAAACCCATATTTGCATAGGATATGGTTTAATTTATGTGGCCGATGTCCAAAATGATAGACAAAAACCAGTACTTAGTTGTATTTGGAACATTATTTACCACACTCAAACGCCAGACTCATGATCCTTGGCTTCCAGATCTAGTTGAAGTCATGGCTCGTGCAGGGTTGGTGAGCTGAATCTTACCTCTAGAGCTTGAGGCTACTTTGCAAAGTGATAAATTCCGTGTAAATTCCCCCCATTTGTTAATCGAGAGTGAGATCCAAACCACCCAAGTGAAATCGCTAGCCCTCCAAGGTCACATGTGCACCCTCCTCCTACAAGAAAAGATCTATAGAAGAATCATGTCGGCATGAAAATGACTATAAGGATGAAAAGATTAAAAAGAAAGCATCAACTATATCATGCAGATACAATAATGGTACTCCCTTAGACAAGTAGAAGATCAAAGGTAAGATATGGGGTTTCCCCACAATATCGTCCCCTTTAATCGTCCTCATCTTCAACCCACACGGCCCCCTGTAGAGAAAAAGTTGGACAGGTAGATCCACAACGATACACAAAGAAAAAATTGTATATTCAAATTGTAAAGACATCCATCAAAGCTGAAAGAAGCAGATCCACAAAATAAGTATTTTTATTCCAATTTTTCTAGAGCCAAAAGGTGCATTTACAATAGGGGGGCCTCTTCCTTAAATAGGAGGAGACAGACCAAAACCCTAAACCACTTTTCAAAATGAGAGGTGGAGATCAAAAGATAAAATAATACAATCAACGACTAAGATGAGCTAGTACAATATAACATGGATCACTCACTAGAGGTGGGTGCACACTCATCAAAAGGAGCCCTAGGGGGGTGCACAGCACATAGAAGATGACTAAACACAAGTGTGCCACATAAGATGACTAGGACAAGTGACTAGGAGCACATGGTGGGGCTAGGAGTTTTTATTTTCCTTCACTAGCATCACCCCATGGCACACTGATATAACATAAGACTCAAAAACATGTCCAAGTGAACAAATGATCGAATCCTACCCCCCTCAACTGAGATAAGAATGCATCAAATGAAAACCCGGAGACTGCGTGGACCCCACTGAATGCTACAAGCTGATATGGAAGGAGTGGAATACACCATAGAATACCTCTGAAGAGACCTCATGCCAAAACCTTTCCTCAATAGCCCAAATCGATTTCTTTAATGGCCTTTTTTATCCCATTTTTATCCCACCTGAAAAGCCATCAAACTTCCTGAATCCCATTGCCTGGTGCTTAGACACAAAATATGATTGCACCATCATGTCTGGAGAGGGGGTAATATGGTAATAACAAGTGGCTGGACCGCCCTCTTCCTCTATAGATCCCTAGAAAATGACTAACCTTAAAGCATCTGCTGGATAAGCCAACTCAACATGGCCAAACTGGTCAACAGGTAGAAAACTGCTCATATAATCCCTGAAAGTGCCTGAAACTGCAAATTGAGTGTCCCAATGGATCCAGAAACCCAAATATACTAAGGATGAGTACCCATACACCTTGTGGCATCCTGTAATATTATCTGTAGCATCCACCATACCCAGACAATAATAATATAATGGTCTGGAGATAATAATAATCAATAAAAAGTGCATCAACCATCATTTGAGGCTTGTGTCCACTGCATAAAACCACAAAAAGGTGTATCTAGGACCAAATATTATCATCATGTAGCCTCACTAGTCCAAATCATCACAAATCCCAAGGTTGACTTGGTCAAACTAGGTTTGACCAGGTCAATGATCAAAATATGACCCAGGCTAGAAGAGCATGTTGTTGCAAGTGCAAATAGTTAAGACATGCTCTTTTAACCATTCTCATATCAATACTTTAAACCATTAAGCATTATTTCACTAATAGTTAACATTTAATAAATTGTCAGTTTAAATAATAATTTACTTACAAAAGAACCTCAAGAATATACTCATTTTCTAGACATGATAAATTTGCTAGCATAGGGTGAAGGCTATGAATACAAGGCTAGGCAAAGTGGGATGACTTGACTGACTCAACACAGTGATACTTTGGATAAGGGAAAGGGTATTACATACTTAAACATATGTTGGATAAATAATACATAGGGAATGGTAGTGTCTCACAAATGGGTAAGTTGTTCAAAGAGGTGCTTATTCAACCTTGGAAAATGTCTACAAAATCAAATCATTACATTTCAATTCCTTGGTCAGCAGTTCTTTAGATTTAGCATTTATTTAGCCACTGCTTTATTTAGGCCTATACAACCCTTTTGGGGATTTCACCTGTGCTTAGAAGCACAAATACTAAATCTTTCATCCAGGGTGTTTTAAGATTTCAATTCATTTCATTTGGAAACCCTCTTGGGGACTTCACCTATGCTTAGAAGCACAAATACTAAAGCTTTCATCCAGGGTTCTTTTAATTTTCCATTATATTTCATTTGACAGCCCTTTTGGGGATTTTGCATGTGTTTAAAAACACAACTACTCAAGCGCTCATCCAGGGTGTTTCTTAATGAAATTTCAAATATACTTTCACAAGATATAACATTAATTTCCATATGTAAATGATGATAGTATTATTTGCTTCAGGTTTTAGCCAACACAACTCAAGTAAGTATGGGGACTTCCATATTCAAGACCAAACATTAGGGCAACCGAATAGAGTGATCAAGGTATAAAATCCAACTCACCAAAGGCGAGTTTTGTTTCCAACTCAGAGCAGAGACACAAAATTAACATGGATTCTAACCAACATAGGGGCAAAAGTGGGGAGGTCCTCTATATCACAGGCTGAAGTGTAAGTCAGGGAAAAAACCAAAGGTGGGAAAGATAACGGATGGACGGAGAAAGTGAAGGTGGTTCCTAAGCGAGCAATCCATAAAGGTGGGAACGATCATGTCCACACTCCAATGAGGGTAAAACCAACGAGTATAAAACAAGAGCTGCTAAGTTCAAGTAATACAACCATTTAGATAATCAATAACAACCATTTTCAGTTTATATAGATAGACTGCCATATCATGATTACTAAATATTAAGTCAAGCTATCAAAATTTACAAAAGAGAAAGATAATAAAACCAATACACATCATATATCTACTGGTCCATATACCTGTATCTACTATTTGGACCAATTGTAACCACTAAGAACATTGCTGCTAAATCTCCAAACCCTGCACTGCATCTGTATGGGATAAAAGCTCATCTCAGTCATCAAATCTAAGGTCAAGAGGCTCAGCCCTAACATAAGGTATACTGCATGTTTGATATAGGGTTGCTCTGATGTGTGAGTCATCACAAATAATACTGCTCATCATAGCTGATCTCACTGGAACTGTGTAAAAGGAAAGCTCAAAAATATGCACATAACTACTCTGTAATCATGGTATCCCAGCTACTACAGATGTGATAACATCTGGCTCCAGCTGGAACAAGTGCTCTAAGGGAGAGAGTGCTTGAGAACCTCAGAATCTCTGGTCCACAATACAAACTGCATCAATCCTCAATCTAGCATCTAAATGTTTTGATTCATATTCAAATGTACCTATTCCTACACACATGGAAGAAAAATACCACGAAAAACATATATGGAATAAAATAAAATACTGAAAATGAAATTCTAATCTAGAGAAGAAACTAAAATGCATAAAAAGAAAATACTAATCTAGCGTGTTCATTTTATTATATTTAATGAAGGAGATGAATAGGCTTGGAAATGAGCAAACTCAACTCACTCGGCATAAAAGGAACTCATCACTCAGGAAAAGGAAGATACTCAACACTCAAAATAAAATCAAAAGACTCGGAAGACAATCAACAGTCAGAAAAATAAAGGCACTCAAATCCTACTGCTCAAGCGAGCTTATTCAAAGACCTACCTACTCTAAATGGGAAAGAGGAGTCCTAACTCAAGTCAAGTTAGGGATGTAATCCTTTAACTCTCTCTGGTTGATAGGTAACATGATCTGCTACCCACTCCGAGTAGTGAGGAAACAAAAATAATCAATACAACGCTCAACTGTGAGCAGTCCAACCCAAATATCACCAGATCCCCTGGATCGTATGTAAAAAATTTCACTAGGAATAACAGCCCTATCACCGCTTGCAAACCTATGGCGATTTACAGAATCAGGGATGGCTTCAACATTTCGAACTGAAATGGGATGGATATCAGTGTTGCATTGGGGCTGAGGTGTGACTATCCTCGATTTCCTATTAGGAGAAACTACATCAAACCTGGGAGGTCCACCTTCCAAAGGAATGACTATTCTACCAATAAGGACTTCCTGAATCACTTTTCTCTTTGGATGCTCTTCTCTTGGCTATTCACTATGTGGGTGAATGATATAATTGGGAGTTTCTCCCACAGTGCAACAATCCCTTACAACAACCTCTTTTTCCTCATCATCGAATGAAGATGGTATATTTTGATTTTCAATACTTCTACTACTACCTTCTCCATATGGGATGGGAACAACCATACCTTCTAAAATTTCCAGATGACTAGTGGGAAATGACGAATGACTCGAAACGTGCTAGAAGTATTTTGAGCTCCCGTGTCTAAAGATGTTGGTGAAGGAGTAGGGATGTGAGATGTATCAATAGGGTACACACTCTCTTCACTAATAGGTAATTCGCAGGGAAAAGGGAAACTAGGGATGTCCCTAAGTAAAAAATATCGCAAAGACAACTCATCTTCATTGGTTGTTGTGTTGGCATGAGGCTCCTCCTAAAATATAGCTAGGTTGTTCAATGAGAAACCCCCTTCAGGAGAATCATGTATCAAGGCATGTTCTTGCCAACTCATAGAGTTGTCATTCACCTTCCTCAACACACCATATTCCAGGAACATATGAGATAAATGATCGGGAACATAAAAAAAAAGATATTAATTTGGCTCTTCATCACTTCCCAAATTAGGGGAAAAATGTGTTCCTTCCCTATGGTTTGTCTAAGGAATGATGTGATCTAGCCCTTTCCTTTCTTTTTCCATATTATGATCAACCAATGCAATCCATTCATTAACTGTCCTAGGTATATGCTCACCCCTCCTTATTTTATCTAAATATGTCTCAGAGTTGTTTATTTTAGTGATGGGCTCAGGTTGATCAATCTATGGCTCCACATCACTAAGTCGATTTAAATCTTGAATTTATTCCGACACTTCTCCACTATACAATTCAAGATTTATCTCTCTAGCAAAGTTAGCTCTTTCCCTTTCTTCCTCAGAAGAACAATCGTCTTCAAAATATCTTCAAATCTCTTCTATTACTGTACTATGATCCTCACTATGGCTACTCATGACCATAAAAATGCCCTCAGGAAATAACTCACCCTCGCCATACGTGTTCCTTACACCGTCCTCATAAATTTCAAGATGACCATCGTAAAATGGCTCCCGATATATCCTAACCAAAGACCCATCAGAGTTAGGAATAGTAGCATATGATAAGTCCATTTGAAGATGACCCCCAAGTCCAGCATACTGCTTTCTACATAAAATCATTCCGTAGACTGGGGTATATCTATAACTACTATGTCCTTCAGCATGGATATATCAGGGCATGAAAACAAGTCATCCCTCAAGTTCTTAATTAAACCAAAAACTTGAACTGGTCTTGAGTCAATTCCACACACATTTCCGTAAGGCCTAGTTATCTTTAATCCCATGTCTTCCATAACTTTCAATGGAATACCATTCATGGAAGCTCCATAATCTAGCATACAGTTATGAAGAAGGGTGTCACCAATGTGGAGTGTAAGATAAAACAATTGATGACCACCATTCTTCCTTTCATACAAAGTAGTTTGGATATTGATGGGAGGATCCTCCTCTTCTTCAACCATAATACTGGGTGTCGAGTCTAGAATAGATTGATCCTCACCATTATTAGTGATAGTATCAGGGAAACTCTCGAAAAAATATACCACTTGCTCTTTTATGGATGGGATTTTCATTAATTTAGTGAGTGGAATGTTGTGCATAACTTTGTCCAATTATCTCTCAATGTTAATGTCTAAGTCATACTCCGGGAGAGGAATTGGCTCACTCACTGAGCTAGGGAGCTCAATATTCTTCCTTTCAATGAAAGGGGTAGGATTCTAGCCATCCTTTCTTCTTTGATATATTCTAAGAGGAACTTGGACACTACTTTCAGGTTGTTCAGCGGCATAAACGACAAAACTAGGATTAGGACTTTCTTCAGACTCTTCTTCTTGATTAATCAAAATTCTTCCAAAGTACTTGTCAAAATCTAAGTTATCGACCCAATTAATGTTTCTTGGAGAATCTTGGGTATCGTCACTATGAGTGAGATACTCAGGATCATCCTCTTTATGTTCTTCTAACCATTTAATACCAGGAGTTCGAGGTGACATTTGGCTCATAGGGTTTCTTCTATCATGATCATTATTAGGCCTCTTTTGTGGGTTCCAATAAGGCTTTGGGCCATAGGGTTTCCTATACCTTTCCGACTCCTTGCTCTTAGCTAGATCCCTAGTTAAGAGAGTTAAAATTTTCATCATCTCTTGCATATTCTCCATCATATTGTTAGGATCCTTACTTAGTTCTTCCCTCTTTTTAGCTTCGGGTTCATATCTAGAGGACGAAGCACTAATTGAATCAAATAAATTTTGCTTCCCATGGAGGCAACATTTTCTTCAGCCCTTCTAGCGTTTTCTTGCACTTCTTTTAAGTCTTTAGGGTATTTATCTTTGAGATGGTAGCCAAGGTAACCTTGAAATGAGTTGAGGTAATGAATCAACACAACTTGTTCTTTAGGCCTAATATGATTAGGGATATTGGCCACTATCTTATCGAAACAGAGGTTGAATTCATGGACATATTTGTTTTCTTTCTTTTTAATCTCGAAGAGTTGGTTTAAAAGGAAACGCCCATCCAACTTGAATGACCACTCATGCGTAAGTTTTTCTGTGAAGGAATCATATCCTGCGATTGATAATGCAGGAAAACGGTCGAACCATTTGCGAGCATCACCCTCCAAGGATGCAAAAATACACTTCATATACACATCTTCCTCTTCAACCCCATAAGCTTCCATGTGAGCCAAGACATTCTCAATGTGGTCCTCAATGGAGGTTGCACAATTCCCATTAAATTTAGGGATCTTTTCAAAATACTTGTTGGGCATATCATGGGGTGCACCAAGGATTTGGGAAAAATATAGAGGTGAAGATTTTTCCTTCTTCCCAAATCTACGAGCAATAGGAGGATTGGTTTGAGGATTATTTCCTGGAGGAGTTTGATTTATTCCATCCATTTGATTTACTGGACTAGATTGATGAGACAGAGATACACGAGGAACCGGATTAGATGAAGGGGATACCACAAAACGATTTGGAGAATACGAATTAATGATTTCCCAAAAGAAATTAGATGATTGGGATTTGGGATCTCTTCTATGATAGACAAGCGGGGTTCCTTCTAGTTGATTAATATTAGCCCTAGTTCTGATATCATAAGGATGTGAACGAGTTCGTTCGTTCGTCGAGTCATGATTAGGAGTCGCCAAGTAAACTTTAATTCTCTTCTACCAAGATAAATGTCGTGTATAAGTGGGGAGAGATGAGTTATAATGAGATGGTTATGTTTGAATTAAGGATGAAAATGCTAACCATCTAAATTACAATCGCATATGTGATAAGATATAGATTACGTACGGACACTTGCAGACACCTGAGGTAAGCCTCTACCTCCCCAGCAACAGCGCCAAAAATGTTATCACACAACTTGTAGTTGTCCCTAAAGGTTATCCTATTTGGCATGGTAGATGCATTGGACAACTAAAGAGGTGACCCAAGAGATGCCACAATTCCCAATGCAAGTTGGTATCATGCTAACTAAGGCACTCTTCACTTTAGATCTAGCCTAAGCAAGACCAAGGGGGAGACCCTAGCTAACCTATGAAGGCTAGTGAACCTACTCAAGACCTCCTAAGGAAATGTGAAAGATGAATTGTGAATAGATCAAGAGGGATAGATCTAAATCTAGGATGGATAAGTGGACCCAAGGAGTTAGGGATTGGTTGAAGAGGCTTATGAGATGGACAAATGTTCAACCAATGAAAGACAAGGCCAATTATAGGCTAAGATTTATAGATCTAGATAAATCTAATGCCAAGTGATGATATCCAAGTGGGAACACCTTTAAAATGAAAAAAATGGTCAAAATGTGGTCCACAAGGTGAAGATCAAGATGAAATGGAACTAGGGGGTTTTGTACTCAATGGATATATGGATTTGAGAAGGAATGAGAAATACCCATGATGTAGATCTAGCAAAAGACCACCTACCCAACAAGTGCGACCTCCCTTAGAGAGGCCCACTGCCTTAGATCGAGGGGTAAATGGAGTCAGATGTCCACCAAAATTGAGATCGGGAGTGTGTTAATTATTATAGAGGTGGGTTTTAATTATTAGGCCCATCCAATTGCTATATCTCCATAGATACGAAAAATACAATAAATGAGGGTTTTGATTTTAAGGGTTTTAAATGACCAATTGGGTAAAATGCATAGAATAGATATTAACCTTCTAGATATTATGTATAGATCTTGAGGATACATTGAAAAGTCATAAATTTCCCCCATTGTGAATCGAGAGTGATATCCAAGCCACCCAAGTGAAATCTCTAGCTCTCCAAGGTCACACATGCGCCCTCCTCCTGCTAGAAAATATCTATGTAAGAATCATTCCGGCATGAAAATGACTATAAGGATGAAAAGATGAAAAAGAAAGAATCAATTATGTCACGAAGATACAATAATTATACTCCCTCGGACAAAAAGAATATCAACGGTAAGATATGGGGTTTCCCCATAATAGAGTCCCCTTTAATTGTCCTCCTCTTCAACCCACACAACCTCCTGTAGAGAAAACATTGGATAGGTAGATCCACAACAATACACAGAGAAAAAATTGTATATTCAAATTGCAAAGACATCCATCAAAGATGAAGAAGTATATCCACAAAAATAGTATTTTTATTCCAATTTTCCAGAGCCAAAAGGTGCTTTTGCAAAGGGGGGCCTCTTCCTTAAATAGGAGTTGAGAGACCAAAACCCTAAACCACTTTTCAAAATGAGTGGTGGAGATCAAAAGATAAAATAATACAATCAACGACTAAGATGAGTCGGTACAATATAACATGGATCACTCACTAGAGGGGGGTGCACACTCATCAAAAGGATCCCTAGGGGGGTGTGCATCACATAGAAGATGACTAAACATAAGTGTGCTACATAAGATGACTAGGACAAGTGACTAGGAGAACATGCTCAGGCTAGGAGGTTTTATTTTCTATCAATAGCATCACCCCATGGAACAATGATATAACATAAGACTCAAAAACATGTCAAAGTGAACAAATGATCAAATCCTGCCCCCCTCAACTGGGAGAAGAATATTTCAAATGACAACTTGGAGAGTGCATGGACCCCATTGAATGATGGAAGCTAATATGGAAGGAGTGGGATACACCATAGATGAACTTTGAACAGACCTCATGCCAAAATATTGCGTCAATAGCCCAAATAGATTTTCTTTAATGACCCTTTTTATCCCATTTTTATCCCACCTAAAAAGCCACCAAACTACCTGAAACCCACTTCTTGGTGTCTGGGAACAAAATCTAACTGCACCATTATGTCTCGAGCGGGGGTAATATGGTAATAACAAGTGGCTGGACCACCCCCTTCCTCTATAGCACCCTAGGCAACGACTTACCTCAAAGCATCTGCTGGACAAGCCAACTCAACATGGCCAAATCGGTCAACAGGTAGAAAATTGCTCATATCGTCCCTGAAAGTGCCTGAAACTGCAAATTGAGTGTCCCAATGGATCCAAAAAACCCAAATCTACTAAGGATGAGTACCCATACAGCTTGTGGCATCCTGTAAGATCATCTGTAGCATCCACCATACCCGGACAATAATAATATAATGGTCTGGAGATAATAATAATCAATAAAAAGTGCATCAACCATCATCTGAGACCTCTGTCCACTATATGGAACCACAAAAAGGTTTATCTAAGACCATAGATCATCATCATGTAGTATCATTGGTCCAACTCATCATAGATCCCAAGGATGACTTTGTCAAACTAGGTTTGACTAGGTCAAAACTGATCAAAATATGACCCAGGCTAGAAGAGCCTACTGCTGCAAGTGTGTTAGCACTTGAATTGTGCTAGGTTTAGAAAAAAGGGTTTTGGTGAAGAAAAGGGAGTTACAGGATTAGGATAATTCCTCAAAAGAAGCCAAACTCCTGGGTCACATCCCCCAGGGTAAATGACCAGAGCTAAATACAGTGGATTTGGTAAAGAGAGAGGGAATATTCAGAATATCTAGGTTCCCATGGTGATCAGGGGACTAATGGTAGGCTAATATGCTAGTAATAGATAGAAGTATGTATGGATGACACAAATTAAATAACCCAAAGATCTACGACCCTGAGCCCTTGGCACAAAGTCGAATTGGAAATGTTACAAGCGCGGAGGAAGTGTTAACCAATGGGAAAATTCCTAAAGAAATCAACAGCG
Source organism: Larix kaempferi (assembly GCA_027924585.1). NCBI lineage: Eukaryota > Viridiplantae > Streptophyta > Pinopsida > Pinales > Pinaceae > Larix > Larix kaempferi. Next base: position 15,233,763 of record BSBM01000229.1, on the reverse strand, counting down.
TAGATCGACAGAAACGAAGATCAATGGTAAAAAGGGGATGGCGCTAATCTAACATGAGTAGAAAAAGGTTGTGTTCCAAATCACCACGATTGGATTAAGCATCGTGCTCTTGGAAACGACGTAGACCTAACGGAGATAGATCAATGGTCCATAATAGAGGTGGTGATTTTAATCATCGGCATGTTAAGCATGCCCAAAATCACCGCGGTCGGTAAAGGTGCATCATCCAACAGTCAAGATTGGAGCTGTGTGTCACGAAATTGAAAGCCACGGAGGATGAAATCTACGATCTTGATCCAATCACGAGTTTTCATAGGTGAAATACATCTTCGATTTAAATCAATGATGGCCACATGGGCTGAGCCATCTCAATGCCATCAAATGTATTTTGTATATGGCCCGAAAAGCACGGTCAAATGTGTCTTGCATCAGTCCTAGCCTCAGTCATCATACTGAATCATTTGGAAGGTCTAAGTCAGAGAATCATAGCAGAATGATTCGCATGGGGATGTCGTCGTTATCAATCGTTATAAACCTAATTCCCTAGACTTTCAACTCACATCCAATTATGAAAAGGTGGCGACTTCATCTATTTGGATATTTTGCAGTTAGTATCAAAAAACATGGAGAGAGACCAGGGAGCCGAAGTAGTAGTTTTACTAGAGCATGTGTTGTCTGAGATGGAGGAGGAGCATATTCCTGTACCTCTTGTGGTTCTCGACCATGTGGAAGATGGTTCCATCAGCAAATCAGAAGATCCCAAGAAGTGACAGGGGTGTTGGAGTTTTCAGCAACAGAAAAGAAGGGAAGAAGCCCATGAAGAGGACGAGCAGAAAATCCGCCAGAATGTGTACAATATCAAGGACTTGATACTCCCCACTGAAGAGATGCCCCCTGCTCCCCCACCGAAAGAATCCCAAACAAAGGCTTCCTTTGACGTAGATGATTTTATTGATTGGTATGATTAGGTGAAAACCCAGGACTAAGGTGGCGGCGTTCTTATGTTTTCTGCATCTCACCACCCAGCAAGTCATTTTCTTTTGGCTACATACGTATATTCCTTGTCTCCAATTTTGAAAAGACTTAGATAGTCTGCAAACCCATTTTTGGAAGGTCGGTATGGCCGTGGCTGGTCTATTAGTTGTAATTTTTCATTTCTACAGTGCACTGTCACAAGGGGTAAAAACACACCCGGTAGGTAGCAGTTTAGTCTTAGATATTTTCGATGTTCAGGTTAAGAGCTCAAAGGTATCAACTAAGTAATCAACAAGAAATGGAAGTAGCGAGCTGGAGTTGTTACCTTTCTGTTTTGTTTTTGTTCAAGTAGTTGGTCATATAGTAAAATAGGCCAGTAAATGTAAAAAATCATTTAGGCCTATACCGCCTGTGTCTGTTTTGAAGTTGTAACGGTGAATACACCTTGATTAGTTGTCGATTAGGTGTCCAATAAATTGCAACTGTTCCTGTTCAGGAAAGAACCGATCCTAGAGCTCGAAGGGCATCTATAAATTCATTGTAATTGAAGACAGAAGGGTTGAAAACTTTTGGAAACTTTATATTGTTCTATAAGATGCCTATGAGCTATTTTGAATAAAGTTTTGCAAAGCCGAGCTGGTGTTTTTTCAAGGATTCTTGTGTAATTGGTCCTGTAGTCTATTCTTTCTTCTTTCTCCTGTGAATTGTGTATCTTTCATTGCTACTTCCAGTATGTAATATCTCTTCATACTTGGTGCATTGTTGTAGCTAAGCACAATTGATATAAATTATGCTCTGTTTATCTCATTCCAAGTATTGCACAAATGATTTATACTAAAGTTGGTACAGGATTCATTATCGTAGGCCTTGTATTTATAGATTGTTTCATTCTCTTCTGTTCACCAATTAAAAAATCACTTTGACTACAATTTGTTTGCTACCTTGCCCCTATTTAAATGCATTCGCAAAGCATTTGTAAATAAATGTTCAGATTTTGTTTAACGTGACTCCATTTCCCAATATAGATTCATATGTTTCAACCAAAACCACATTTAAATCATTTTGTTTCCAACAGAAATTTGTTCTTCTGTGTATGTTGTAATTGAATATCTTCAATGATGAATGTTGGTGTACGTTTTCATTGTTGACGCCTTTGATTATTTCCATATTTCATGAGTTTATAGAGAGAGCCCTCTCAGACTGTGTTGGGTCAGTAGCATAGATCTAAAGTAGTTAGTGGTTACCCCAGCTTGCCCTCTCCCACAACCTAGGGGGTCATTTTGGGTGTTAACAAATTGGTGCCGTTGCCGGGGACGTGATTTTTTTATTATCCCTGGGAGAACGACAAAGGATTCTAGAGATTCAAAGAAATTATAGATCCCTGCGGGGAAATAGAGATTTCCATATTTTTATAGGGTTGTGCATTTTTTCCTTGGCAACTCCACTCGTAAAGATCTACATTCAAGAAATACTCCACTAGGAAAGATCGACGAGCCAAGTTCATTTCTGAAGAAATCTCAAAAAAGGCATCCTACCCTCAAGGAAGATCCATACAAGAGGTAATCCTATTTCTGAAATTCTGTTAAGTGTGGAAAATACAGAAATATTACTTAGACATAAGACCGAGTACTTCTAGCATTGAAAGAATTGGGTTTAAAGAAGAGCTACCTGTTTTTCAAGAATTGGATATAGAAATAGATTTTGGGAAGCTTTTGCCAAGATCAAGATCTAAGTCCTATCTAAGCCTAGGTGAAGAAGGTCTGAATGCACCCGAGTCCTATTTGTTAGATATTATCTGGCTTAAGTTGCAGAATATTATCAAAGCCGAAAGCGCTAGACCTAGTTTTTAGATCCCTCAATATCATACCATAATCCCTGCAAGTAATCCTGCCCAGAATATCCATCCCCAATCTCAAAATCCACCTAGACCCATGGCTGCTAGATTCGCACCATTGGCCCTACCAGCTGTCTTGCATGACCTCCCTCGGAACTATTCCCAGAGAATCGTCTCTTATGATGGAGAGGGAGGTTTTTCTGCCAGACAACATATAAACAGATTTGAGGATTTTGTTGATTTGGAGGAAGTAGATGATGATGATGCTAAGATGAGGTTGTTTGCTCAAAGTTTATTTGGAGAGCCCAAGAATGGTTCAGACAGTTTTTGAATGCTTCTATTAATGATTTTGCAGCCTTTAAGACATTGTTCTTAGAGAGGTGGGAAACACTAGGGAGTCCTTTCCTAGTCTTATCCCAGTACAACCATATGAAGAAAGGAGGTTTTGAATCTGTTCATGACTTTTATACTAGGTTTATGAAGGCCTATAATTCTATTCCAGATGACCTAAGACCCTCAGTAGGCGCTGCAAAGCTCCATTACGCGGATGCCTTTGATGGAGATTTCTCATGTACATTAAGAGAGAGAAAATCCTCCACCCTGCCTACTATGCTAAAGGATGCCATGGCGGTGGAAGCCAACATGATGGCTTCAGGGAAAATAAAGCGAAAAACAGAAGCAGATAAAAAGAAGCAAGAAACCCAAGCCTCTACCTCCTCCTCTTCTAGTGATGCCAAGTTTGATACTATGATGAAAACCATGGAAAATCTGATGGATAGGTTAGCCATGGAAAATAAACCTCCTGCTAGAGAGCATCCTGAAAATCAAATAAGAAATTCTAACTTTAGAAGGCCACCCCCTCCAAGAAATCCAAGAAATCAAGAAGATCACCAGATAAGGCCTCCCTTCCGTGAAAATTTGGTGGATGAAGAAGAACCTGAAGACCCTGCTGGAGACCAGATCTTTGACACCCTAGACCACGAAGTACATTTAACCCAAAGGGAACATGACTTTTTCACCATGGGGAATGCTAGCAAAACTGCTGAATTCGATTCTGGTCAGTACCAAATGGGTTACATGAATGTTGTAGATGACATCCAAAGAAAGATGAAGTCAAGGAACAGGGAGATACCAATAAGTGAAGGGAAGTCTGCCCATATTCAGCTCTCCAAGACTCAACAGAATATGGAGAAGCTAAAAGAAAAATAGCCAGAGGTTGCTACACAGAAAACCTTAGAAGATAAGGAGCAGCATTCTAAAGAAGTTAGGCAGCCAGAAGTCACTGAAGTAGTGAGGCTAGCTTCAACATTTAGTATGAATGCTGAACTATCCAAGGTGAAGATCTCTATCCCCTTAAATGAGTTGTTAAGAAACAATGAATATAGGGAAGAGATAACTAGCATGGTAAAAGGAGAGGCAGATGGTCCACAGGACATGTTGGAAGTAACAGATGATGCCCCCACTATAATTTTTGGTTCCAAGCTGGAAGAACTAGATGAAGGAGAGGTCCCTCCCTTTTATTTATGTTTGAATAACCATGGTAAGATATTACACAATGCCCTTATAGATTCTGAGGCTTCACACAACTTAATGCCAAAGTCAGTGGTGGATCAGTTGGGGTTAGAAGTCACCAGACCCTACAAAGACCTATATTCTTTTGATTCCAGAAGGTACCATGTTTGGGTTTGATTGAAGATGTAGTAGTGACCCTTGCCCAAATTCCAGCTAAGAACATTATGATGGACGTAGTAGTGGCTAAGGTGCCTGCTAAGTTTGGGATGTTGTTGTCAAGGTCCTGGGTAAACAAGTTGAAGGGAACCATGTAGATGGACTTATCTTATGCCACTATACCACTTTTTGGATGCAATAGAAAGCTATATAGAGAGAAAGAATGGCCTATGTGGTCAGCAGTGACGAAAATCCTGAAAATCACCCCATATACGCGGTAGACACATACATAGGTTCCTCTATTTTCTTCAATGATAGTCCACATACTGATCCTGTACCCCCATTTTACCACGAAGTCGTGGAAGACAAGGAGTTTGCAGCAAGGTATGAGGCCTCAAAGAATAAAAAAAATGAGGAATGGCTGTGGAAGATGTACTTTGATGGATCACTGAGCAAGAAAGGTGCTGGTGCAGGGGTTTGGATCATATGTCCCAACCAAGAGTCTAGAGCCCTATCATACAAGCTAACTTTCGAGTGTACTAATAATGTGGCTGAGTATGAAGCTCTGCTCCTAGGACTAAGAGCTTTTAAGATTTGGGAGAAAAAAGGATACATGTTTTTGGAGATTCAAAATTGTTGGCCAATCAAGTAAATGACAGTTATCAGGCAAAACACCCCAGGATGAGGGCTTATAGAAATGAAGTCTAGGATATGTTTGGAAAGTTTTTCACCGAACACAAGATCTAGGTGATCCTGAGATTTGAAAATCAGGTGGCAGACTCTTTGGCCACCATTGCTGGTGGTTTTAAAACTCCTATTTTCTCTCAAGAAAAATACGAGGTAAACAGGCCATCTATTCCAGACAATGTTAAATACTAGCAAGTATTTGAAGATGATTTACAAATAAAAAGATTTTTGGAATTGTCTGATGAGTTTGGTAATGTTTAGATTGATGCTGAAAATGAGAACATAGAAGGATTGATGGACCAAGAGCAATCAAAGGGTGAAGAAAGAGCAAGCAAGCAATGGAAAAACGTGTTGGGTTGGAAAGATATCATTCAATTAAAGAGTAATTGTATCCCCAAGGGATTGATACCCCTGGAGAGGTTGTTTGACCAGAATGATGTAGCAAAAAACCCGAAGCTTGAGCCTCCCAGAGATGCGCTAGAAGACCAGAACTTGGGTACTAAAGAAGAGCCTCGGATGGTAAACCTGTCTAAGAAGCTACATGCTAAAAAGAAGGAGCGATATGTAGAGTTGATGAAAAAATATGTTGTTGCGTTTCCGTGGAGTTATGAAGAACTCAAGGAATATGATACCTCTATAATACAACATTCTATTCCAATCAGACTAGGAGAGAAACCTTTCAAGCAAAAGTTAAGGAGGATAAACCCTAAACTAGTGCCTGTGATAGAAAAAGAGATCAAAAGATTATTTAATGCAAAAATCATTGTCACTTTGAAATTCTCGCAGTGGATAGCAAATCTGGTTACTGTAAGGAAGAAGAATGGTGAGATTAGAATCTATATAGATTTCAGGAACCTGAACAAAGCTTCACTAAAAGATAATTACCCCCTGCCTAAAATGGAGCATATCTTACAAAAGGTAGTAGGGGCAGAAGGGATCTCTATTATGGATGGTTTCTCCGGATACAATCAAATCAAAGTCTCCCCAGAAGACCAAGAGAAGACTGCTTTTACCACTCCTTGGGGTACTTTCATGTATGCGAAGATTCCTTTTGGGATGATGAATGCAGGAGCTACTTTCCAGCAGGCGATGGATAAAGTAGTCACTAAGGAGAAGGATAAGTTTGTGGTTGTATACATGGATGACATAACAGTGTATTCAAAATCTGATGAAGAGCACCGGAAGCATTTGGAACACATTTTTAAGAAATGTATAAAATACGGTATTTCCCTTAACCCTAAGAAATCACATTTTGCATTAGAAGAAGCTAAGCTCTTGGGTCATATTATTTCCAAACAAGGTATCAAGATCGACCCTGATAGGGTTAGTGCCATTCAGAAAGTTGGGGAGCCAAGAAGCAAAATGAGGTGCAGTCTTTCATCGGGCAAGTGTGTTTTCAGAGAAGGTTCATTCCTAGTTTTGCAAAAATTATGATGAATATTACCAATATGTTAAGAAAGGAAAATCAGGTAAAGTGGACTAAGGAAGTAAGAGATTCATTCAAGGGAATTAAGAATGCTATCACTGAAGCCCCGGTATTAGCCAGTCCATATTTTTCTAAAGATTTTTTGATTTTTTCCTACGCTTCAGAGCATATAGTAGTAGGAGTGCTGTTACAGAAAAATGCCCAAAACGTTGAACAACCAATTGCTTTTTTCAGCAGGGTACTGAGAGATGCAGAACTGAAATACGATATCATGGAAAGGCAGGCTTATGCCTTAATCAAGTCACTGAAATATTTCAGGGTTTACATCCTTCATTCATACATCATTGCTCATGTCCCAAATAGTGCTGTGAAGGGTATCCTCACCCAAGCAGATCCTGAAGGAAGAAGAGCCAAATGGATTGTTGTATTGCTAGAGTACGACCTAGAGATAAAACCTACCAAACTGGTACTGGGGAAAGGGTTAGCAAAATTAATGACTAAAACCAACTGTGGTTCTTTGCAACTGAACTTGTTACAAGATTTTTCAAATCGGTTGGATGTAGTAATACAGGTGAGGCCAGAATTCTCTGCATCCCCTTGGTATGCTAACTTTGTGTATGTATTACAAAACTTACAAGCTCCTCCGAGGTTAAGCAAGAGCAAGGCCAGAGCTGTGAAATTAAAGGCTGCGAAATATTGTATTATGAATCAATTTTTGTATTGGAAGGATCCTGGAGGTGTGTTACTGAATTGCTTGTTAGAGGAAGAGGCTAAACACACAAAGGAGGAATTCCACAAGGGAGACTATGGTAGAAATCATTCCTGGAAGGTAACAGTCAAAAAAATCTTGAGGGTTGGTTTCTACTGGCCTACCATGTTTTCAGATGTATATAAAGAAATTGTTGCTTGTCACCAGTGTCAGATTTTTGAAGGAAAAAGAAAAGTTGTTTCACTACCCCTTCACCCTGTCATAGTAGAGGCACCTTTCCAGCAGTGGGGTTTAGACTTCATTGAAGAGATAAATCCTAACTCCTCAGAGTAGCATATATGGATATTGACATCCACTAACTATTTCACTAAGTTGATAGAAGCCATACCAACTAGGAAAGCAATCGAAAGTGTTATCATGGATTTTCTGGAAGATAATATCCTATCAAGATTTGGGTGTCCTAAAAGAATAGCGACAGACAACGCACCTGCATTTTGTTCCAATAAAATGATAAATTTTTGTCACAAATACCATATTAATCTAAACCATTCCACAACATACTATCCTCAAGGGAATGGACTAGCAGAGTCATCTAACAAAATCGTAGTAAGAATCATAAAGAAGTTGTTAGAGGACAATAAGAGGGCTTGGCACACAAAACTGAAATATGCTCTATGGGCTGATAGAATAAGTACAAAGAAGGCCATTGGGATGTCTCCTTTCGAATTGGTATATGGAGCTGAGGTGTTTTTTCCAGCATATCTAGGGTTTCCAGTCATGAGATTGTTGCAAGGAATAGAGGAAGAACCAAATCATATGCAGAGAAGAGTGAATCAGATAGATGAATTGAACGAGCTGAGAAGTAAAGCCTATGACAAAGTACAGGGGAACCAAGAGAAGATAAAGAGTTCCTTTGATAGAAAAGCAAAAGAAGATTAATTTCAGGTTAATGACCTGGTTCTGAAGTGGGATGCTCCAAGGGAAGATAAACATGGGAAATTTGACCATATGTGGATGGGGCCATTTATTATTGCAGCAAACCGAGGAGAAAATTCTTTTATCCTGGACCACCAAGATGAATCTGCCTGGTCAGGAGGTCCAGTTAATGGAAGGGTCTTGAAGCACTACCTGTCCTAGAGAAAGCAAGTAACTCATGTACCATAGCTTGTAAATATTTTCATTTTTTACAGTTATTTTGAAGTTTTAATGGCGAACCTAAAGGACTTGAAGCCGGAAGTGAACCTAAAGGACTTGAAGCCCAAAGTGAAGGCCCTAAGGTCTGGAAGGAGAGCGATGGTTTTTATTTTTGTATGTTTATCCTAGATATAAGGTAGGTATAGTTCCATTTTCAGTCTGCAGGGAATTTTTCAGTTCAGGGTTTGGAGTGTCGCCCAATGGATCAGGTACTTTTGTCTACGCGGTTCTTTGCTACATCGCAGGGAGGTTAGCATCCCTGGCTGGATCCAGTTGTTAGCACTTGAATTGTGCTAGGTTTTGAAAAAAGGGTTTTGGTGAAGAAAAGGGAGTTGGAGGATCAGGATAATTCCTCAAAAGAAGCCAAACTCCCAGGTCGCATCCCCTAGGGTAAATGATCAAAGCTAAATACGGTGGATTTGGTAAAAAGAGAGGTGTTGGTGGGAAAATCTACCCTATAGCAAGGAAACTAATGCTATCAACTTGGTTGGGGTGACAGGTAAGTGTATTGATGATATTACAGAGATATTTACAAAAAGAAATAAGTTGTTGATCTTGAGAACACACCTTTCAATCGAAGTTTGATCCTAGCCTTGACTTGATCTTGTGCTCAACCTTCAAATCCACCTTCCTTTCAGTAAACCTGCAATAACAATACCTTTCTCAAAACATTTTGGGCAATATATAAAGCTTGAAAGAAAAAAGAACAATGTTTAACATTTAGCATTGACCAAAACAGATCCAAGTTAAGATGCCATTTCATAACACATTTAAGTTGGAACAAGAAAGACACTTCAACCTTTATTTGTCAAAAGTAAAATGAAGTACAAGTATACCTGATCGTGAAACAGGCTCCTGCAACTTGATTCTAGGCTCTTGCTCTTCTCTGGCTTGGATGTCTTCAACATCAACTCCTCCAATGCAAGCTTCTCTTTATGTCTCAAATTTTTTCCATTAATTCATCTCATCATCTAGGTTCTAACCCTTCTTTAATCTTCTTTGCATTTATAAGATTGGAGAAGTAGTTTAGGTCGATGTATAGTTATGGAGGAAGTTGGGGGAGTTAGCAAACTACCAGCAACTAATCCTCCTCGAGAAATTAATTTATTTTTAAATCATCTTTTAAGATGTACGCGACTCTTATTCAGTAGAGTAGCATATAGGGCGCTACCTTAGTGCTTATCAACTAGCGCTCATTCGATTTTAAATGGTGAGAGCCACTATGCTGAGAAGGAGTAGCGTATACTTGGATATGAGCACTACCATGATACACTGGAGTAGCGTATGGGCGCTAGTCTCTTTGAGTAGAGTAGCGCTCATATCTCAAAATGATATTTTTTTGGGGTTTTCCAGTAATGTCAGGAAATGGAGTGAGTCAAAGTATCATCCAAGGTCAACATGCTCCTCCATCCAGGTTGTCCTTTTGTGTGATCAATAGCTCAAGGTGATCACGGACGGAGAGGTGCAAGTTTAACCTATAACAGATGCCCCCTAATGTGTGAGGTCAGAGGGAAACGATGGCCAAAATACATTATAATCCAAAGCCATAGGAGGAGCAAAGAAACCGCAGAAAACAAGTCACAAGAAACCTGCAACAAAGATCAAGGTCAGCGAGCAATTACATTTTTGACATCTTATAGATGTGCAGTGTGATACAACATGATCTCTGATACATAACAAGGAGATGTATATAAAGCATGGCCACTTGAAATACAAGCGTGGATCCATGTCAAACTGAGAGATCATAGCCATAACAACAAATTGGATCTATGTCTCATGGAGAGCCGAATATAAGTGAGGTTCAGTCTTGCGCAACTTGGGTGATAACAAAATGAGGTAATGTCATCCAAAATCCCAAGGTCTTCATCCAAAACAACCCTAGGTACAAACCCTAACCATGTGAATAGATGAGCTGATAGTCGAACATGGGGGGTATTGTTTGATTACCGGTCATTGATGTATACCGTTAACAAACGCGAGGATGTCCACTGATAATGATTTTGAGGTCCAAGGTACCAAGTACGATTCGCCAAATGTGAATAGATGGACTTGGAGTCAAACACTTGGGAATCTTGTCGAAGAAGAGACATTGATGTATTCTCATCATTCAACAGCGAGGAAAATTGCCGCTGGTGACTGCAATCTCCAAGGTACTAACCGAAACTCTAAACTTCAATCCCAGAAGAATGAGTTGATGTCAATGGGAAGAAGTCCGTTGGAAGGGGGGCCTTAAGGCATCCTCCATCATCCAACTCGAGGAACACTCAACTGGTAAGAGATGATATGGAATAATATGTAACAAGACTGACACTAGGAAGGCCGACACATGAGGTCAAGGTAAACTGCAGAATGGCCGACACAGGGTATATCCTTGAACATTGAGCACGACACAAAGTGACTCAGGCAGTTTCTGACATAATGGGGTAAATCATAAGTCTTAAATGTAAGAGACATTAGTAGACCCTCGATATGGTTGGAAGAAATAACCAACCGGGGGAGTAAATAACTCGGAGAAAAGGTTCACCCTAAGGTAAAAAACTAAACCCAACCGACAAGATAGACTCAAGTAGGTGCTGTGTTCAAGGATAGAACTTGACTGAAACTGCCTTTGACAATGAAGATATGATATGTCTTTCCCGTTCCTTATTCTTTTTAGATAAAAGAATACCCTTCTTGTTGTTTTAATGAGTCCAAGAAAGAATGAAAACTCAATAGATCCAACCATGTAAAAAATTTAACGAGCCCATGGGAGGAAGACTCAGGACCTTCTTCATTATTTATAGAGTTCGAAGAAGAGATAGAAAATTACTCTATATTTATTGATCTCTGGATTTTAATATCGAGCCGAGATCTGTTCTTGCTCGCCGGTGTTTTCAATTTTATGGAGTTTGAAAAAATTAAACAATCCTCTTTTCACCTATCCGTGGATTTTATATCGAGCCCGGATTGGTCTGTGCTCAGCGGTGTTTTTTTGTTTATAGAGTTGAAAAACTTAAACAATCCTCTACTTACCCTCTCGTGGATTTCACATCGAGCCCGAGTAGGTGAATGCTCACTTGGTATTTTCATGTTTAGAGAGCCTGAAAACCCTAAAGAGAGGCTCCAAAGGTCCTTTTTCGTGCAGTTAGTCTCCTCCCCCGAAAAAGTATAAAACAATGAAAGGAGAACTCTTCTAGCGCATACAGAAGTATACCTAGAGTATACCTTTTCTGTAGTTAATCCACTTAGGCGCGGAAAAGGGGTAATTCTATACCTGAGTGGATGAGCCTTCGAGTATTTTAACGAGCTCGAAGAGGACAAGCTTGCTCGGCAATCTTGTTTAGGTTTAAATAGTCCAAACAAGATCTTAAAATGACTTAAAGGTCAGCTTCTAGGATCATAGCTTCATACTCTGCCAAAACTAGGTCTTCAACAAAAATATTGGTCGATGCGAAAAAAATCTTGAATGATATATGAATTTGAAATATTTAGCTAGTTGACAAGGTCTATCATCAAGAAATTTTAAACTTAGGAGACAAATCCGACAAAAATTAAGTGAAAATTGAGCTTGGATCAGTATTAAACCGTATTGTGTGTTTCAATTGATTAATTAGGGATTTTTTTGAAAGTTTTGAAACTATAGAAAATTAACAAATATGGGTAAAAATCAAAATCCAATTTATATATAATTTCATTTTTTAAAAATCAATTTTCAATTTGTTTTGTAGGTTAAAGATTGGGGCAACCTTTGGCAATTTTCAAATCTCTGTGGCGATCAAACTGAGCATCCAACCGTCAATCTTCCTCCACCAAGTAAGTTAAAATCCACCATACTTGCATTTTCATGGTTTATTTTTCAATTTTTGAGCAAAAAATAGCTGGCAACGCAATGCTCATCAGTGTTTCTGCATGGGCGCTACTGTGTAACCACAGCAGTAGCGTATAAACGTGATGGGCGCTACTGTGCTGAAGCAGAGTAGCGCCCATACGCGATTGTGTAGTATACACAGTAGCGTACACTTTGGCAAACCTACCTACAAGCACCGAGACTCAAAAAAATTTGGTTTTTTGTGCAGGATGGTCCTTCAATGGAGGGAGAGGGAGCATGAGGACATGGATAGGTTGGCCATGCAAGATCTGGATACCCTCCATGCTCTCAGAAGATGCAGTTTATTGAAGTTTTATCGAACCGTGAACATGAGGGCCTTAAACAAACTGTTTCGAAGACTTATTCAGTATTGGGATGTGGATACTAACACCTTTGTCATCCATGGGAAAACTCTGGAGCTTACTGTTGATGACATATATTTCATTACTGGTCTCTCAAGGAGAGGAGATGCGATCAATCTGAAAGGGTCTTCTCGTGTGGGTGTAAGGTCTGTGCAAGAGTATGTAAATACATATTGTGTTGCCGGAGCTGAGAAATCGGGAAGCCAAGTCTTGATTTCAACTATTGATGGTCTCCCTTTGAAAGTGATAGTGAGCATGATCAACCGAGTAGCCAGTAGTGCTTCACAACACTTAGCTTCCAGGAATTCTATGCATATTGGTGTACAATGCTTACATGGTCATGTCTATGATTGGAGTATTAGTTTACTCGAAAACATTAAATCTCAATTAATTGGTTGCAAATCTGGCACAATGAAGAATTTTGGGTATGGTAGCATTTTGTGTACTTTCTTCTTTGAGAGGATGCCTGCTATCAGTTTGGGGATGCCTCTACCTCAAGTTAACCCCCGTGAGCCCAGACTAGGCCGTTGGGGTGACATATTCCTCTGCCAGGGTGGTGGGGAAAGTCACTACTGTTATCATACTGATGATTTATGGGGGTGGTGGGAGAGGCAAGTACCCACTTTCAAGCAGTTTCCATATGTTGGATTGGATTTCCGTCATGATCCCGAGCTGGTGCTTCCTCCAGGTGGAGCCTGGGGAGATATTGGTATGTTTAAATTTTGAGGTTTATTTAATTTTTTCAAACTTTTTCAAGTATTTGATTTTTATGAATGAGTTTTGAGGTTCTAATTAAGTGTCATGTGCAGATGTTGGGCCTGTTCCTCCTGAGGGACATCCTACCATCTATGTGAGGCCAGTTGATATTACTGTAGCAAATGCTATGTTGGGAACCCTGGAGAGAAAAATAAGTCGGTTGACTCACGAAGTTTCTGCATGCTGTATGGATCAGATACCTGTTGATATGCAGGAAGATGTTGTTGGGGTGCCCCCAACATGGCTTAGAGTGCTATGGAGGATCGCTAGGCTAGTCATATGCTATCGCAATGCGGTAGATGATGATGAGGTCCCTCCTTCTCCATAGGAGAGGAATACATTCTATGTATATATTTTTGAGGCTACTATGCCCAGCTTTTGTACTTTTATGACTTGACTTGATAGACTCGTGATTCAAAACTCATATATTTTTTGATACGGTATCGGCTATATATAGTATCAGTTATTTACATGTGTATGCGTTTTAAGTTTATGTGTGCAATGTTGTTTATGACAATGTATGATGCAAATGCCAGTCTAACACATAGTTTGCTAATGAATCATCTAAAGTGTTTAAACTTCTTGGGATGTGTTCATATATGATAGAATGAAATTGTCTTTCCAATAGTCTAACTCGTAGAAACTTACGTAGCAATCCCGGATCCCTAATCTGATAGACACATGTTAAATGAAATACAATTAATTGTGAGTCAAGCCTTACCTCCAAATATGAAATGCCATGACTGAGAGCATCTCGGAGAAGTTCTATAACTGCACTGTATTCAGCCACATTATTCATGGTAGGACCCAAACAAACCCCCCCCAAAGAGACAAGTTGGTCAGCGGGTGAATAAATGACCCAAGCTGCTACAGCCAACTGACAGGTGTGGTGATTGGCGCCATCAGCAAATCCTAAGAAATGTTTGGTTGACATCTGGTACATGAAACGAGAAACACACATAAGATTACCTAATGAGTATAAAAAAACTAGCTTTACAAAAATATACAGCTATGATACAAGAAAAAGTATTTCAGCCTAGGCGTAGTACTTCTTCAAGTAGGGTCAATGCCTGGATCCTCCTCGTGAGGCCGGGCAAAGGTGTTATGGAAATCACGGAAAATATTGGTATATGGAATGATCTCATTGAGATAACATCCCGTTTCAAAGAATATGTTTCCGTTGACCCCAGTGAAAATGTTCACCAGTGAAATATGTAATCTATTTGCTTCAACAATACCAACTTGTGAAGAAGTGAAACCAGTATTTTCATCGGATGGTGAACAAAATTCACCTCTCTCTAACAAGTTAAGAAAAGGAAACAAAAAATATGCGAGATCTATATGTTCACGAGGAAGATCTGGGTCGGTCATAGCTTCTAACATTTCCTCTTCAGAAGGTAAAGTAATATCTAAACTGTCAAGAGAGGGAATCGGGTCCGGTGACTGAGTAGTGGCACAATCTATGTTTGACTCGAAAGACAACAATGGAATCAACATGTGTCCTATTGTAGTTTGATAAGAATCCAAGTGGGTAACTTCTACAAAAGGGGTGGGCACGGAGGGGTTTGTATTAGTTGAGGGAAACTCAGAATCAGTTGTTAAACTAGCCATGGAAGTTTCAGATGATGAACATCCCTCAGTACCAATGAATAAGGTAGGAGCTGGTAGGTCAAAAGTGCCAATTAGTGACCCATAAAGTCCTGCTCCTACACTCTTGCCAACCGGGGTGGTTTGATCAATCAAAGGAACTGTGGTTTCCGAAGAAGTCTGGTTGTTTCTCTGAGTGAAAGAAATTTGATCAACTGTAACGATCTTACCTTCAAATGGGAACATGACCACTCAAAAAATTGTCGATGCAATAGCTCGCATGGCACATGTCCAACTCCTGCCTAACAACATATTGTAATCAAGCGGAGCATCCAGAACTTCTACTTCAATAGCAACTGTCTTACTGGCCAAAGTGACATCAAATGATGGAAAAACTCCATGTGGATGGAAAGTTCTACCATCAAATGCAATAAGCAGTGTGTTAGAAGGGGCTAACTCAGGAGAACCTAGAGCTTTCCGACAGGAAATTGACATTAAGCAAGTCGATGCTCCCTCATCTACTACAACTCGTCTGATGGTCATTGGACCATGAACGACCTCAATCTGAAGGGAAACATGATAGGGCAACCGGTATTTGACATCAGTCATATCAAATCGCGCAGACATGTTAGAGGATTCCATACTCCCAATAGCTGCCAGAAGTGCATTTCGTTGTAAAGGACAACTCTGCAACACTTCTAGAGTAGACATGGCACAAGGGGTTTGGGCTAAATCTTCAACCACATTGTAGTTAGAAGCAGCCCGTGTGTTGGGATTGTGCGATGCCCTCTTCAAGACACCTTTCAAGATCTTGGGCATTGGGTCCACAGGTATGTGGAGTGGAGTAGAGGATTCTGGAATCTCCTTATCCTTTTTATGCGTTACCGGGGTATAGTTCCTGGCTCTAGTTTGCAAAAGTGCATCCAAATTAACCATGTTTATAAATGTTTGATCAACCGTAGCATGTGAAGTGCCCCTAGTTTTGGAGGTGCCAGAAGTTGAGCCTTGCCCTTTAGGAAATGGATCTTTCAGGACAGCAGGCTTCTTTTCTCTTAAGAGCTTGTGGGCTTCTTCAAGTAGAGGGCATTGGTGAGTAAGGTGGTTCTGCTTGCAGAGTTTACAAGGGAACTTAACCTTCTTTTCTTCTTTATTACCCTCTTAGGCATTGTCTTTTTTGGGCTTTTGTTGGTTCCCCTCTCCTTTCTTGCCCTTCTTTTTGTTGTTGGGCTGCCGAGGGCCCTTTTGATTGTTCTGGACCTGGTTGACAGGCTCAAAAGTAGAAGGAGAGGTTGTGACGGAAGAGATATCTGCAGTCGATTGTTTGACAGCTAAGGCATGGACCTGTTTGGTCAATGCTTCGAAGGCTGCAGAGTCAACTGAACCCACTATGCCGTCAACATGTGGTCCAGGTTTCGGTCTACTCGGATCGGTGTTCGATCGCGGTGCATCGGGTATGATCTCATACAGTAACCCAGATTGTGCATACATGAGGTCTAACTGCTGAGTCTGTAAGATGGCTTCTTCCTCATTGGATACTCCAGATGTAGCTACTTCCTTAGAAATATAAGGAAGGAGTGATTTCAAGTACCACTCAAGAAGGAACTCTGGAGGAATGTTGGCCTTAATGAGCCTCTTCCGTCTTCGCCACTCCTGAATGTGACCAGATAAGTGAGTGGCTTTATTTTGTCTAAAAGTAGACAAAAGTTCTGTTCCGGCATCATACCGAACAGGAAGCTGGAAGTGATTCAAAAAGACGGTTGCAAGATCCCCAAAACTAGAGAAAGTAGCCGCAGGTAACTCAATGTACCATTTGGCTGCAGGACCAGCTAAGGTCCTTTGGAACAATCTCAATCTGATGGAATCCTCGTTTAATGAATTGGAAGAACACCATAAGTGGAAGGTAGTGACATGGTCACCAGGGTCTTCACCTGTTTTTCCTTCGAACTTTGGAATGTCTGAAGGTAACTTGGTGGGAACTGATGGTCATGTGGCATTATGACACACAGGATCGTTTGTTAGTTTAGAAAGATCTGGCAAATTTAAGGTTGCCAGAAATGGTAGACGAGGCTGGTAAGATGGTACTTGATAAGGGGAAGCACCCATCGTTTGACCCATGAATTGTTGGTAGGGGTTTCCCCCAGCCATCTGGTGATATGGGTTGCCCCCGGCCATATGCTGATAGGAGTTTCCACCTACCATCTGTTGATAGGGGTTGCCCCCAGTTACTTGTTGGTAGGGGTTTCCCCCAGCTATTTGTTGGTAGGGGTTTCCCCCTGCCATTTGTTGTTGTACGAAAGAGTTATTAAAATTTCCCCACCCATATGAAAGCGGATTGGTGCTCTATGGGTTTGTCCACTGTGGCTGGGTATTAGCCCCGCCATATTGCTGGTTAAAGATATTACCCCCTCCCCCTGAGAATAAGGAAAAAGGGACATTACCTGCAGGCATGCTACATTGATTCATGTTTGGTCCTGCAAAGGTGTTGAAACCAGTAGAAGCTGATGTGGATGGTGCAGTCATGGTGCCCATGAATGGCATGTTTGCAGAAGCACTTGGTCCTACCACAGGTGTGGAAACCCAAGTACTAGGAATCTGATATAACGGTTGAGAAGCAAGAGGTGTTGCACAGTTGGCCATACTGCTAGGTCCAACAGTAGGTGTAGGAATAGATGCCATCGTTGTTGAACTAGGCATACCTAATGTACCAGTGTTGAAACTGAAAGATGGAGTAGACACATATGTGGTTTGTGCCTGACTTGGTGTAGCAATAAAAGAAGGATTTACTGTGTTGGTTTTCATACCTAAAGTGGGCTTTTGGGGAACCCCCTGTTAACCTCCTAAGTTAGACATCAGATGTCCAGGTAAGGAATTGTCTGCACTGAAATGGGGCTGTTAGAAACCAACAGGTGACAGAAGCGGAATTCTAGTATTGGTTAAAGGGGGATTGAAAGGAGTGCTATACTCTGGAGAAGTAAGATCTTCCACCTCAACTGTACTACAGTGTTGTTGATCTATGGTACCTAGTAGTGGTTCCTCAGGAACCTCTATTTCAAGGTTTTCTGTTACAACAATTTCTTCAGGCAATTCTATTTCAGGAGTAATTTCTGAAGAAATACCGGGGTTTACCTGCTGTCGTCTAGCTGGCTGTAAAGGTTCTGCTCTAACTGGTGGAAGGTTTTGAAGCCTTCTCGATCTACGAAGTTGTTGATTCTCTGTGATTATAAATATAAAATAACAGACTAGAACCTAGTGGCCACTACAACTAGGGGGCAAACATCATGCCAACTAAAAAAGTCCTAAAGTATACAAACCATGCAAACAAAGATGCCTTCCGGAGAAGAGTATGGGATGATGAGGGCCCAGAACAGATCAACGAAGGAAGAAAGACAGTTACTCGGGGTCCACAATACAATGAATAAGGGTGCAAGCGCTGGAATCACCCAACCGCCCTCCCAAAGACCTGCAAGGGATTTCCTCCCATGTCTGTCTTAGGTACAATAGATATACCCTCTGCTGTCACCTGTGTATGAACCTAGAGTCAGATACTAAGGGTACCACAACACCGAAAACTGCTGGGGGAATAGTCACCGGTTGAATCAGAAAGCGTGGGCAGGGTAGCTAAGCCCGAAACTCGAAAGAGTCCCCAATACGCAATCCGATCCTGGCGTATGCTCGAACAGAAAGTAGGAGGAGTATTCCCACAAACTGATCTAGCAATGACCTACTGCATAGATCCCAGGCAAGTTTTGAGTGAGGTGGGTTTACCTATGATAGTCTTACTACGATTTTTGCGTAATGTGTGATCTTGAGTGGTTTAAGGTGATTTAAACTCAAGATCCTAACCAAAACTAGTTGGTGTAGTGTATCCCTAAAAAAGAAAAATGTTTCTATTTAATTTTATGAACAAATTTTAGGGCTGTTATTACTCAAAAAGGGTAGTGCTTTTGTGTGGCGTGGTTATAACAAGAAAACAAAAGTGCAATAATATCAAAACTTTCTACAACAAAGCTCTTTTCATTTTTTCATTTACTTCTTTCCAAAACTGAAAATTTGAGTAAACCTACTTAAAAAAAAATTGTTTTCGTTTTTGAAATTATACAAAATATCATAATTTATCTTGTAGCAACCAAAACAAGTTTTATTTAAACTTAAAATACCAATTTTTTGCTTTTTCTATAAACGAAAAAGAACTACATAAAAATGGAAAGCAAAATAAAACTTTATGTGCAATGTGTGTAAGTATGGTTAAAAAGTTCTTAGGCTTATAGCTGTCGAAACCCTAGCTCGAAAAAGACTTGATCTACAGGTTTTTTGCAAATAAAAAGCCTCGAAACTTGAGAACAAAGTGGAAGAAAACAAAGGAGAAAGACACAAAATGACTGACCTCAAGTATCTAGCCCTAACAATACCACTATGCCAAGCAAAAGTAGACAAGCAAGCTGCCCTACTAACACGGAGAAACTGAGAAATGACTCAGCCTACAGCTGTTTAAATGCACTTGCAACCAGCAAAAGACAATAAGTCCAGGAAGAATTGAACTCGGCCAAAAAAGAAGACACCCTAGAGGCTCTACAAAGGACCAAACCCTAAGACAAAATATAGGAGGAGTAGAGAGCAAACAAACGTCGCCACAAACAGCAGATACAAGAGTATGCAGGTTTGTAAGCTAGCAACAGGTAGTCAGGGCCTAAAAAGTGGAAGTGCTCACCAACTAAGACACAACCTAGTCTTCCAAAAAGGTCAATAAACAGTCCAAACAATTCCCAAGGTCAACAAGCTGTTCAAAAGATGGAAAAGACTTTAAGAAAAGGTTCTATGACTTAACCAAAAGCTAAAAAACCTCATGCAACAGTCAAAGAGATCCAAAAGCAAAGTCAGCAAACCACAAGAATGGCTAAAAACTCAAGCAAACCAAAAAAGAATGCTTCAGAAAGTGTACCCTACTGTGCAGTAGGGAAACTCGCGCCCATGCAGAAATGGGTGCTACTGTATATATAACACAGTAGCGTATGGGCACTACTGTAATTATAGCAGAGTAGCGCTCATATCTCAAAAGCTTAGAAAACTGACTTTGAAATAAACCAAAAGACTGATGAAAGCAACAAGAAACAGGAAAGGAATACCTACAGGGTTTCTTAACACATCAAAGAAGTCAAAACAATCTAAGAAGACAAACAAGAACAAGGTTTCCTAGAGCCAAAACTCAACTTTCCCTAGCGGAGTCGCCAGTCTGTTGGTGGGAAAATCTACCCTATAGCAAGGAAACTAATGCTATCAACTTGGTTGGGGTGACAGGTAAGTGTATTGATGATATTACAGAGATATTTACAAAAAGAAATAAGTTTTGGATCTTGAGAACACACCTTTCAATCGAAGTTTGATCCTAGCCTTGACTTGATCTTGTGCTCAACCTTCAAATCCACCTTCCTTTCAGTAAACCTGCAATAACAATACCTTTCTCAAAACATTTTAGGCAATATATAAAGCTTGAAAGAAACAAAAACAATGTTTAACATTCAGCATAGACCAAAACAGATCCAAGTTAAGATGCCATTTCATAACACATTTAAGTTGGAACAAGAAAGACACTTCAACCTTTATTTGTCAAAAGTAAAATGAAGTACAAGTATACCTGATCGTGAAACAGGCTCCTGCAACTTGATTCTCAGCTCTTGCTCTTCTCTGGCTTGGATGTATTTAGCATCAACTCCTCCAATGCAAGCTTCTCTTTATGTCTCAAATTTTTTCCATTAATTCATCTCATCATCTAGGTTCTAACCCTTCTCCTTTAATCTTCTTTGTATTTATAAGATTGGAGAAGTAGTTTAGGCCGATGTATAGTTATGGAGGAAGTTGGGGGAGTTAGGAAACTACTAGCAACTAATCCTCCTCGAGAAATTAATTTATTTTTAAATCATCTTTTAAGATGTACATGACTCTTATTCAGTAGAGTAGCGTATAGGGCGCTACCTTAGTGCTTATCGACTAGCGCTCATTCGATTTTAAATGGTGAGTGCTACTATGCTGAGAAGGAGTAGCGTATACTTGGATATGGGTGCTACTATGATACACTGGAGTAGCATATGGGCGCTAGTCTCTTTGAGTAGAGTAGTGCTCATATCTCAAAATGATATTTTTTTGGGGTTTTCCAGTAATGTCAGGAAATGGAGTGAGTCAAAGTATCATCCAAGGTCAACATGCTCCTCCATCCAGGTTGTCCTTTTGTGTGATCAACAGCTCAAGGTGATCACGGACGGAGAGGTGGAAGTTTAACCTATAACAAGAGGGAATATTTAGAAGATCCAGGTTCCCATGGTGATCAGGGGACTAATGGCAGGCTAATACGCCAGCAATAGATAGAAGTATGTATGGACGACACAAATTAAATAACCTAAAGATCTATGACCCTGAGCCCTTGGCGCAAAGTCGAATTAGAAATGTTACAACTACGGAGGAAGAGTTAACCAATGGAAAAATTCCTAAAGAAATCAACAACGTAGATCGACGGAAACGAAGATCTACGGTAAAAAGGGGATGGCACTAATCTAACATGCACAGAAAAAGGTTTCCTTCAAAATCACCGCAAATGGATTCAGCATCGCGCTCTTGGAAACAGTGTAGATCTAATGGAGATAGATCAATGGTCCAGAACAACAGCAGTGATTTTAATCATTGGCATGTTAAGAATGCCCAATATCGCCGCGGTCGGTAAAGGTGCATCATCCAACGGTCAAGATTGGAGCTGCGTGTCACAAAACTGAAAGCCACGGAAGCTGAAATCTATGGTCCTTATCCAATAATGAGTTTGCACGGGTGAAAGACATCTTCACTGTAAATCAATGATGGCCACATGGGCTAAGCCACCTCAGCGTTGTCAGATGTCTTTTCTGTATGGCCCGAAAAGCACGGTCAAATGTGTCTTGCGTCAATCCTAGCCTCAGTCATCATACTGAATCATTTGGAAGGTCTAAGTCAGAGAATCATAGCAGAATGATTCGCATGGGGATGCCGTCGTTGTTGACACCAGATCTGAAAGAACCTAGAGTTTTTGCTAAAATGACCTAGAAAAGAAGAAATCATCACAAAAGGTTGAAATAAATATTTTTATATGGAAAAATATATTATAAAAAACCCATATTTATAAAGTCCGCCAGCAAATTTATGGAAAGGTTAAACTTCAGCCGTTTTCCGACGGCGGAGATATTATGGATCAAGATCTACGGTTAATATCACTCCCGCGTCGCCAAAGTAATCGTTAGCAAACGGTGGAAGGTGGTAGCGGACATAATACCACTAAGACACGTGTCCAATATCTATTCATCCGCGCAGGTGATAGGATGGTATTGGAAACCACTATGGCGCCGCGCGGAACCGCCCATTATGGAAATGTGAAAAATTCTATATTTAGCAGAGCATATAAATGAATTGGCAGAGCTTCTAAATTTGGCCAATATGGTCAAATTAGGCGGATAAAGCACTGGTGAATCTCTAAAATAGTTAGTGAAGCTCTAAAATGGTGGAATGGATAAAAGATAGCGGATCTCCAAAATGCCCAAGTCTTTGTTTAAAAATTTAAAAGTTTATAGTTATTAATATAAATATTTTATATTAATATTCAAACCCAATCACCAAAGTCTTGGCACGAATCTCAAAGTCTTGACAAAGTTTGGATAAGCGGCTACTATTCATTCCGCTCACTCAACTAGCTCGAAGTTTAAAATTATAAAGCGGTCACGGACTAAATACCACGGGAGCACGTGGCGCATTATTATTCATCCGGATCATGCGATGGTGGTATTATAAACCACCTTCCGCCCAGGCGGAACCACCATTCACGGAGAAGAGAAGTATAATAGCACGTGCTTTGTGTTATTAGGTGTTGTGCGCGTCGGGGTATATAAACAACATGATTATTTCGCGCTCAACCAATGTGGGATATATCCCATAGAGAAAATCAAATGGGACAAGTAGAACACGTTTTTCTGGAAATGACTGTTTTAGTCATTAGCTTCAAAGAGCTGTTTCCGCCAAACCGAGAAGAATTTTTAGAAACTGAAAGAGGTTTTTCTTCAGCACGGGTCAATCTTCAAAAACCTCTCTCAGTTTTTACACAGGTGTCATGGTTTAAGAGAATCGAAGTCATCTTCACGGGGCAATTTTCCAGAATTTCAGTTTACTGTTTTAGTCATCAACTTCAAAGAGCTGGTTCTTCCAAATGAAGATGAATTTTCAGAAACTGAAAGAGGTTTTTCTTCAGCACATGCCCAGTTACAAAAACCTCTCTCAAAATGTACACAGGTATCTCCATTTGAGATATACAGCCAGGTCTTTGGATCCTATTTTTCAGCAAAATTACTTCCTGAAATAAAAAATAAGTTGTAACTGTTTCTATTTTTAGAGTTTCGGTTAGGTTTTGAAATCAAGATTAGGTATAGGTCGTCTTTCTATATATTGATATGTAAAAAGACATGTAAAGGGGGGGGATTCCCAGGAACGAAAATGTCCATTCTGGGTTTTTGAAGTTGTTTCCAGAAATTAATAAAGATTTCAGAGTTGAGCATATTTTTATCAAAGATTCATGTGTTGTTTTAAAATTACAGTCCGTACTTTCCCTTTCTTTACATGTGCATGTCAATCTTCTTTGTCATTCTTTCCATTATGTCTTTCTTCTATGCTTGAATGAAAGTCTAAAATAAATTGAGATTCATATTTTCCATGCCTCAGTTTATTGCATTCAAGTATCCACCTGCTTCTCCAAAGTTAACAGTGGATTCATCCGAAAATTGATGCCCATTGTTGATGGATTGTCATTAATTCTTTCCTGTCACCTGCAAAATCTTATTGACTGTAATAAAACAGTTATCTTGCCTTTGTACAAACATTTGTTTGGCTGCTGATCTATTATTTTTCTGTTTCTTGACTCCATTGCCCAATGATATCTTATTTCCTGTTGATCTAACCACATTATTCGAAGCCTACAAGTTTTTATTATTATTTTACAAATTGGCCATTGAGTTTATTGTCAAACTGCTGTCGTGGTGACATTGGATGGCAGATTTGCCGAGAGAGCCCTCTCTGGCTGAAAGAGGCCAACTTTCACTCTAAAGATTGGTTTGAAATAGGTTACCTCGGGGTTTCTTTGATACAGCCCAAGGAAAATCCGAGTGCTAACATTTTGGCGCCGGCACTTGGTCTACGATGTTCTTTGCTACCTCGCGGGGAGGATAGCATCCCCAGTTGGAGCCAGTTGTTGACACCAGATCTGAAAGAACCTAGAGTTTTTGCTAAAATGACCTAGAAAAGAAGAAATCATCACAAAAGGTTGAAATAAAGATTTTTATATGGAAAAATATATTATAAAAAACCCATATTTATAAAGTCCGCCAGCAAATTTATGGAAAGGTTAAACTTCAGCCGTTTTCCGACGGCGGAGATATTATGGATCAAGATCTACGGTTAATATCACTCCCGCGTCGCCAAAGTAATCGTTAGCAAACGGTGGAAGGTGGTAGCGGACATAATACCACTAAGACACGTGTCCAATATCTATTCATCCGCGCAGGTGATAGGATGGTATTGGAAACCACTATGGCGCCGCGCGGAACCGCCCATTATGGAAATGTGAAAAATTCTATATTTAGCAGAGCATATAAATGAATTGGTAGAGCTTCTAAATTTGGCCAATATGGTCAAATTAGGCGGATAAAGCACTGGTGAATCTCTAAAATAGTTAGTGAAGCTCTAAAATGGTGGAATGGATAAAAGATAGCGGATCTCCAAAATGCCCAAGTCTTTGTTTAAAAATTTAAAAGTTTATAGTTATTAATATAAATATTTTATATTAATATTCAAACCCAATCACCAAAGTCTTGGCACGAATCTCAAAGTGTTGACAAAGTTTGGATAAGCGGCTACTATTCATTCCGCTCACTCAACTAGCTCGAAGTTTAAAATTATAAAGCGGTCGCGGACTAAATACCACGGGAGCACGTGGCGCATTATTATTCATCCGGATCATGCGACGGTGGTATTATAAACCACCTTCCGCCCACGCAGAACCACCATTCACGGAGAAGAGAAGTATAATAGCACGTGCTTTGTGTTATTAGGTGTTGTGCGCGTCGGGGTATATAAACAACATGATTATTTCGCGCTCAACCAATGTGGGATATATCCCATAGAGAAAATCAAATGGGACAAGTAGAACACGTTTTTCTGGAAATGACTGTTTTAGTCATTAGCTTCAAAGAGCTGTTTCCGCCAAACCGAGAAGGAGTTTTAGAAACTGAAAGAGGTTTTTCTTCAGCACGGGTCAATATTCAAAAACCTCTCTCAGTTTTTACACAGGTGTCATGGTTTAAGAGAATCGAAGTCATCTTCACGGGGCAATTTTCCAGAATTTCAGTTTACTGTTTTAGTCATCAACTTCAAAGAGCTGGTTCTTCCAAATGAAGATGAATTTTCAGAAACTGAAAGAGGTTTTTCTTCAGCACATTCCCAGTTACAAAAACCTCTCTCAAAATGTACACAGGTATCTCCATTTGAGATATACAGCCAGGTCTTTGGAGCCTATTTTTCAGCAAAATTACTTCCTGAAATAAAAAATAAGTTGTAACTGTTTCTATTTTTAGAGTTTCAGTTAGGTTTTGAATTCAAGATTAGGTATAGGTCGTCTTTCTATATATTGATATGTAAAAAGACATGTAAAGAGGGGGGGGATTCCCAGGAACGAAAAGGTCCATTCTGGGTTTTTGAAGTTGTTTCCAGAAATTAATAAAGATTTCAGAGTTGAGCATATTTTTATCAAAGATTCATGTGTTGTTTTAAAATTACAGTCCGTACTTTCCCTTTCTTTACATGTGCATGTCAATCTTCTTTGTCATTCTTTCCATTATGTCTTTCTTCTATGCTTGAATGAAAGTCTAAAATAAATTGAGATTCATATTTTCCATGCCTCAGTTTATTGCATTCAAGTATCCACCTTCTTCTCCAAAGTTAACAGTGGATTCATCCGAAAATTGATGCCCATTGTTGATGGATTGTCATTAATTCTTTCCTGTCACCTGCAAAATCTTATTGACTGTAATAAAACAGTTATCTTGCCTTTGTACAAACATTTGTTTGGCTGCTGATCTATTATTTTTCTGTTTCTTGACTCCATTGCCCAATGATATCTTATTTCCTGTTGATCTAACCACATTATTCGAAGCCTACAAGTTTTTATTATTATTTTACAAATTGGCCATTGAGTTTATTGTCAAACTGCTGTCGTGGTGACATTGGATGGCAGATTTGCCGAGAGAGCCCTCTCTGGCTGAAAGAGGCCAACTTTCAGTCTAAAGATTGGTTTGAAATAGGTTACCTCGGGGTTTCTTTGATACAGCCCAAGGAAAATCCGAGTGCTAACAGTCGTTATCAGTCGTTATAAACCTAATTCCCTGGACTCTCAACTCACATCCAATTCTGAAAAGGTGGCGAGTTCATCTATTTGGATATTTTGCAGTTAGTATCATAAAACATGGAGAGAGATCAGGGAGCCGAAGTAGTATTTCTAATAGAGCATGTGTTGTCTGATATGGAGGAGGAGCATATTCCTCTACCTCCTGTGGTTCTCGACCATGTGGAAGACGGTTCCATAAGCAAATCAGAAGATCCCAAGAAGTGACGAGGGTGCTAGAGTTTTCAATAGTAGAAAAGAAGGGAAGAAGCCCATGAAGAGGATGAGCATAAAATCCACCAGAATGTGGACATTATCAAGGACTTGATAGTCCCCACCAAAGAGATGCCCCCTGCTCCCCCACCGAAAGAAGCCCAAACAAAGGCTTCCTTCGATGTAGATGATTTTCTTGATTGGTATGATCAGGTGAAAACCCAGGACTAAGGTGGCGACATTCTTACATTGTCTGCATCTCACCACCCAGCAAGTCAGTTTTTTTTCGCTACATAAGTATACTCCTTGTCTCCAATTTTGAAAAGACTTAGACGGTCTTCAAACCCATTTTTGGAAGGCCGGTATGGCCATGGCTGGTCTGTTATTTGTAATTTTTCATTTCTACAGTGTGTTGTCACGAGGGGTAAAAACACACTCAGTAGGCAGCAGTTTAGTCTTAGATATTTTTTATGTTTAGGTTAAGAGCTCAAAGGTATCAGTTAAGTAATCAGCGAGAAATGGAAGCAACGAGCTGGAGTTGTTACCTTTTTGTTTTGTTTTTGTTCAAGTAGTTGGTCATATAGTAAAATAGGCCAGTAAATGTAAAAAAGCGGTTAGGCCTATACCGCCTGTGTCTGTTTTTAAGTTGTAACGACGAATACGCCTTGATTAGCTGTTGATTAGGTGTCTAGTAAATTGCAACTGTTTTCTGTTCAGGAAAGAGATGATCCTAGAGTTTGAAGGGCATCTATAAATTCATTGTAATTGAAGACATAAGGGTTGAAAACTTTTAGAAACTTTATATTGTTCTATAAGATGCTTATGAGCTATTTTGAATATATTTTTGCAGAGCCGAGCCGATGTTTTTCAGGGATTCTTGTGTAATTGATCCTGTAGTCTGTTCTTTCTTCTTTCTCCTGTGAATTGTGTATCTTTCATATAAATTATGCTCTCTTTATCTCATTCCAGGTATTGCACAAATGATTTCTACTAAATTTGGTACATGATTCATTATTGTATGCCTTGTATTGATGGATTGTTTCTTTCTCTTCTGTTCACCAATTAAAAAGTCACTTTGACTACAAGCTGTTTGCTACCTTGCCCCTGTTTAAATGCATTCGCAAAGCATTTGTAAATAAATGTTCAGAGTTTGTTTAACGTGAATCCATTGCCCAATATAGATTCATATGTTTCAACCAAAACCACGTTCAAATCATTTTGTTTCCAGCAGAAATCTGATCTTCTGTGTATGCTGTAATTGAATATCTTGAATGATGAATGTTGGTGTACATTTTCATTGTTGACGCCTTTGATTATTTACATCTTTTATTAGTTTATAGAGAGATCCCTCTCAGACCGTGTTGGGTTAGTAGCACAGATCTAAAGCGGTTAGTGGTTACCCCAACTTGCCCTCTCCTGCAACCTAGGGGGTCATTTTGGGTGTTAACAAAGTGCAAATGGTTAAGACATGCTCTTTTAATCATTCTCAGACCAAGACTTTAGAGCATTAAGCATCATTTCATTGGCAGTTAAGATTTAATAAATTGTCAGTTTAAGTAATAGATTACTTACAAAAGAACCTCAAGAATATACTAATTTTGTAGACATGATCAATTTGCTAGTATAGGGTGAATTCTAGGAATACAAGGATAGGAAAAGGGGGATGACTTGAATGACTCAACACTATGATACTTTGGATAAGGGAAAGTGTATTACACACTTAAGCATATTGTTGGATAAAGAATACACAGGGAATGGAAATGTCTCACAAATGGGTAAGTTGTTCAGAGAGGTGCTTATTCAACCTTGGAAAATGTCTACAAAATCAAATCATTACATTTCAATTCCTTGGCTAGCAGTTCTTTAGATTTAGCATTTATTAAGCCACTGCTTTATTTAGGCCTATACAACCCTTTTGGGGATTTCACTTGTGCTTAGAAGCACAACTACTAAAGATTTCATCTAGGGTGTTTTAAGATTTCAATTCATTTCATCTGGAAACCATTTTGGGGATTTTGCATGTGTTTAAAAACAAAACTACTCAAGCTCTCATCCAGGGTGTTTCGTAATGAAATTTCAAATATACTTTCACAAGATATAACATTAATTTCCATATGTAGATAGTATTATTTGCTTAAGGTTTTAGCCAACACAACTCAAGAAAATATGGGGACTTCCACAATCAAGAACAAACATCGAGGCAATTGACTAGAGTGATCAAGGTATAAAATCCAACTACCAAAGGTGAGTTTTGTTACCAATTCAGAGTCGAGACACAAAATTAACATGGATTCTATCCAACACATAGGAAAAAGTGGGGAGGTCCTCTATATCACATGATGAGGTGTAAGTCAGGGAAAAAACAAAAGGTGGGAAAGATAACAGATGGATGAAGAAAGTGAAGGTGGTGCCTAACATAGGAATCCATAAAGGTGGTAATGATCATGTCCACACTCCTAAGAGGGTAAAACCAACGAGTATAAAACAAGAGCTTCTAAGTGCAAGTAATACAACCATTTATATAATCAATAACAACCATTTTCATTTTATATAGATAGATTTCCATATCATGATTACTATAGACTAAGTCAAGCTATCAAAATGACCAAAAGTGAAAGATAATAAAACCAATGCACATCATATACATGCTGGGACATATACCTATATCTGCTATCTGGACCAACTGTAACCACTAAGAACACTGTTTCTAAAGCTCCAAACACTACACTGCATCTATATGGGATAAAAGGTCATCTCAGGCATCAAATATGAGGTCAAGAGGATCAACCCTAGAATAAGGTCTACTATATGTCTGATATAGGGCTGCTCTGATGTGTGAGTGATCACAAATAATATTGCTCATCATAGCTGATCTCACTGGAACTGTGTAAAATAAAAGCTCAAAAATATGCACATAACTGCTCTGCAATCATGGTAGCCCAGCTACTATGGATGTGATAACAGTTTTCTTTACATTTGAGAAGAAAATTACAAAAGCATAGAGATTAAATATTTATTATTCATTTCCTCTCATTTAAATTCATTTTTTTCCATTTTTGTCTGCAAATTCAAGAAGCAATATATTCTGCTTATAGATTCCATTTGACCCTATTCAAGTTGTGTCAAAAATCTCCATGCAAACTCCTTGTTGTACAAAAAACTTCGGAAACAATGGATATCTTTTGTATTTTTTGACTGAGGAGATCCTCTTGGATTAGATATCTACAACATCTTATTAGGGGTAGACTGTAGACCACATTCAACATGAAATTTATCAAGATGGAAATGAGGTTTGGATGGAAAGGGGATTTTTGTAGTGCAAGGAAATTGAAGCACATATGCAACCTTAGATCTTGGACATGGGAACCAATCAGGCTTGGGATTCCAAATACTTCAAAACAATTCCTTTATATTGGAAAATGAAGACTCTGATGGGAAAGGCACTCTTGGAATGCAATGAGGCCTAAAAATATGTTCTACAACAAGTGGAGGAGGTTCACACTCAGATAAATAAATTGGATGCCAAGCTCAATATTATTGCATAGGATGTACGTGGAATCAATTTTACTGAGAAGTCTCATCAACTTTCCTTGGATCAAGAGGCCCTTTTGATCCCCATCTCTAATGATGACTAGTATGTTATATCTTTGTGGACTTTTCCTTTTTGATCCCGTGCTATTGTAGTGTATATGCTATTTTCACTAGATATCATATAGAAATGACATGATGGTATATGTATCTTAAGAATGAAAATTTACCATTTTATTCTTGGCTTGGTTTCTCAAGTTGCACACCAACAAATCAACTTTCTATACATTTTATTCAAGTATCTTTTAGAAATACAAAAGGTATTCTTAATTTAAAAAATATAGTTTATTTTCCGTATTCATAATCATTTAGGATGCCAAAATTTACTATTTTGTTGTATATGTGGTTAGTATATATAACATAATCTATGACAATCCTATCAAGCCCATTAATACAATTCACCCAATTTGAATTTAGCCACTTCATTAGACCATTGCAAAATATTAGATCTTGAGAACTGCAAATCTTGATTAGATTGGTAGTGAACAAATTCTCAACCAAGCAGATTCAAAGTTTATTTTTTATTTGTTAGCTAAAATAAGGTCCTCATCTCGCCATATAAGATTAGGATTGTAATCATTTCTTAAGTAAATAGCTTAGTTAGTTGCTATTCAAACTATTAGCAAGAGAATAGTGTTTTCATTTCTAATATTGTAAATATCATGTCCTAAACTATTGTAAGGACAATCTTATTTAGATTCTTTTTCTTATAAAAGGTGGAATTAATAGGTGTGAAATAACATATTGATCTATAAATATTATTCTCATTTATTTGTTTGAAATATCCATCGATAGGGGAAAAATACATGTTCCCCAAGAACAACACCCTATGTAGAGGAGGGCATTGCTATCTCAACCAATGATCCTCAAAGAACAATGTGCCTCCCTTGAGGACATTACTAGCTCATCCAATGACCTAAGAGAAAAGTGAACACACTTCTAGCTAATTGATGCATTGTTATAATTATTTCTCAACAATATTTAGATTCATAGCTATGTCCCAACTTTGATGCATTGCTTATTGTTATTTCTTAACGGTTAGTTGGAGGCATAATTAGAGCCAATTTTTAGAGTGATCTAGAATTGATAAGTTAGTTGTATTCTCATCTATTATTAGTTTCTAGTGTTGAGCAATGTGTATACCTAGACTGGGGTTTTTGACATGGAGAATCTGTAAGCCTATAAAATGGATTCTCATTTTAATTAATAGACTAAGAAATTGGAGCTTCCTTTATGCAATTTTTAAATTTCTCATGTATTGTCTTTTAACTTAGTTCAACTATGGTGAAAAGGAACAAGGATGTGTACACCACCCTAGGAAGAGAAGTAAACCATTTCCATATTAACTAATGACCTGGGGGAGAAGTACACAACCCTTGAGGACATTGTGAGGTCAACCAACAACCTAGGAGAGAAGGGTGCACCCTTCTCTACTAAGTTGTTGGATGAGATGGAAATGTCCTTACGAGATATGTGATTCCCCCTAGGTTTATGGACGCGATAATAGAGGGTTACTTCTATTCATGGAGAATTGTACACATCGTTGTTCCTTATCAGACAACTTCATTTTTTTTCTTCTGGTTTTTTCCATCTTACCAAATTCTAGCTTGTATTGTGCATTTTTTCTTTATTTCTTTTTACAAATTGTAGTTTATTATCATTAGTAGTAGAATAGTAATTTAATGGACTTTTAGGGTTATATAGAGGGATCCCTTCCACCCTACTCTTCTCCTTAAGAATAAGATGTCTCAAGTTTTGGTTTGTTATGAGCTAATCCTCCACCCGAACAATCTCTAAATTATCTCATATTTTTGTCAAATATATTAGGTTCTAGGTGATTCTAAGGAAATCCTCCGACAAAAAATCTCTATCATCTCATATTATTCTAAGATATATCAAGTGCTATGTTATTTTGAGGGCCTCCTTCACCCCAATGAGATTCCTCTATAAAAGAACTCATATTTTTCACATAGCTATCACTATTGTATATTTTTTGAGGTCACCTTTCCACCCAACGACTTCTTTGTTCTGTCACACCATTGATTAGACTTTTTGTAGTCACACTTGGTTGGGATATCCCATTCATGTTACCCTAACTAGGATATTGACTCTATTTTTATCCTACATCACTCTTGATTGTATTTCTTGGAGCCCTACCTCCACCCATGTCATGTCCCATGGGTTGCATCTATTGGTTGTGGAGCCTGATATCTTCCTAAATCATAGTTTTGTTTCAGCTGTGTTTGGATCCTATTACCTAATGGGTGGTGGGGGGATTCCCCCCCTGCTATTATTGCTAGGGGTTCATTAGGTTATAGATCCGATGGTAGAGATTATGTTTTGTGTTTTTTTCCCTAGACGGAAACCCTCTTTTAAAGAGGACATTGTATTGTGGTTATGTATTGTGAAAGATCAGTAGTGATTGAGTGAGAGAGACTGTGAGACGGTGATGAGGAGGTTGAAGCAGATGTGCTGCGGTTTGTATCCCTTCTATTAGAACAATATTATACCTTAGTACCTTAATCATTAATTAATTAATGGTTATTAGGTGCTAAAATGGTTAATAATTACATCCCTAGGTTGTTAGGAAGTTATTATAAGTTGGTTAGAACTTGTTTGGGCAATTGTGAACTAGATAACAATGTATGGGACAAAGTATGGGCCACAGGTGGTCAAACTAGCTGTTGGGCATTCTCCAATATGCATTTATTAGCACCAGCATGCCTAAGGCCTCTTCCTTCCTTGTTTTATGGATCTGGGTTTGACCATAGGCGTGCATGCATTGAACCTAGTCATTTTCCCCTCTTTTGGATATTTTGGCCTACCCTAGCCTACCTAACTTCCAACCAACCACCTCCTCCACATGTGTGAATACTAATTTGGTCTCCCATGGTCACCCAACATTAACATGCACAATTTGGACATATTTGGGATATTTGGAACCATTTGGTCAACCTAGGGGGGTTTGGGGCTAAATCTAAGCTAGCTAAATGTGGACACTTCAAGTGCATACTATTTCTTCCTATTTCTATATAAGGATGATCCAAAATCATTGTAACATTGGAATTTTAATAGAATATGATATTTGATCATTTGTGTTTCTTGGTTTTTTATCATTTGTGTTGATATTTGATCACTTATGCCTGGTTTTTGATCATTTGTTTTCCAGAAATGTATATGCACTTGTTTCTTGCATAATAAGTTAAATATTTCAATTGTGAGGTATCTATAGTAGCTATATCCTACTGTTTTAGAGATTTTACATGGTATCAGAGCTCTTGGAGCTTTTATTCGAACCAATAGACTGTTTTAGTGGTGTGCTAGAAGCAATGGAGAAACCACAGAAGTCCCTGGAACTATTGCATTGAAGACATTGGAGAAATCCATTGGAGTCTATCCAAGGTGTGATGATCTCCCAAACACACCTACTATCAAACATGATTCAAATATGTTAGTGTAGATCCCCTCCTGAGTATTGAGAGTTTTCTATTGCAGGTACAACCGCTTCTACATGGATTCGAAAGTTCCTCTTCTTACTCCATTTAGTTATGCAGAATGGAAGCCTAACATGTGTGCATATCTCAAGAGACAAGGTCTCTATGATTTGTCCATTGGTGCTGAGAATGAACCAGATTCTAATAGAGAGAAAAATGATTGGCTAAATGATTGTGACAGAGCATTCGGGGCTATGTGTCTAGCCATGTCTCCATGCATACACTACTTGATTGGTTCCACAGATTGTCCATTTGAGCTATGGTCCAACTTGGACAAGGCTCTTGAGAAGTAGAAGAATGGTGCATTGAGTGAGACCATGGAAACCTCATAATGTTCTCTCCCTCATTATGGTTCGGCCTCCACTCTCTTTGATGAAGTTGTTCAAGAAGATCGAATGGAAAAATATTCAACACAAGTTCCTATTGTTATAGATCTCTTTGATTCCAATGCTTCCTCTACATGCTATGAAGTAGAATGTGAAGAGACATCATCTATTGCACAAGATTTTGCTACAAATGATGAAGATACAACAAATGGAGCAGCCATTGTTAAAGAAGAAATATCTCTACAATCATTGTTCTCCCATCATACTTCTTCTACTGAGGATTCTCTATCAGCTATTTCTCTAGAAGATAAGTATTCTTCATTTGAGTTTGCTGATGTGCAAAGTTGTGGTTCTTTGGATATTTTGGAGTCTACATCAGATTATGGAGTTCATGCATTCACTCTCCTTGGTCCCATGCCTCCTCTCACTTCCTACATGGTCACATGCACACTTCCTCATTAAGCTATTGTTGAAGATATGGCTTAAATTTCAACTCAAGGTAAAAATGGTTAAAGTCTCCTTGAAGTCACTCCTTCTCTTATTGTTGTAGAAGTTCATGAGAACTCTAATTTCTCATATTCACATGTAGTTGATCCAAAAGAATCCATTCAATATCCCTTTGTTGAATAAGAACACTCCATCCATACTTCATCATTGTTCTCCAATAATTCTTCAAATGCTGATTTTGAGGATGATAAGCCAGTTGTTGAAGATCCTTTGCATACTTCACTAGATGATGGTGCAAAATTTTCTAATATTTTCGATTATTTGAAGGCTGCATCAAAGTGTGATATGTCTGCAAATTCACTCACCAATTCTGATCTAAATCCTTCTACCTATTCCTCTATGTTGACTAGCACATTTTCTCACAATTTTATTGAAGGAGACATTGCCATTGTATTGGCATGCATTGAACCTTTGTTCCTCTCACTTGGACGTGATCATACCTGTTTTGGATCTAATTTTAGTTCAGATTTCAAGTGCAAATATAATTTGGAACTATTGTTCATCATTCTTGGAGCTTCAATAATAGTTTTGGCTTCAAAGTTTCAAGAAAATTCAGTTTTGCTTGATGCCGATTTCTCCACCTTTGGTTCAAATTTTTTGGCATGAGCATCTCAAGACTCACTTGGATCTGATTTCAGTATGAATTTCAAGTCTAATGAGCAGCCACTTATTCTCTCACATTAGTTTATTGGAGCTGTTCTACATGGTTACATTCTCCATCATACAACTGTTCATGTTTCTGATCTAGTTGAGCAACAATCTCTTCTTCCAAAGAAGAAGGTTCCTCCAAACATATAATCAAGTTCACACCTACTTGAGTTTTGGAGATGTTTAATTTTGGTGTGCTTCATGTCCATTTTAGAGGGGAGGTTTTATTTCCCATGTCATTTTCCTTCTTTCCTTGGTTACATGGACAAATAATTTTTTATGTTGTAAAAGGTGACTTGAGCCTTAGTTGCCAAGGTCTATTTTTGATAATCCACTAAGTCTAGCTTATGGGGGGTGTTAAAACAATACTATACCTTAGTACCTTAATCATTAATTAATTAATGGTTATTAGGTGTTGAACTAGTTAATAATTACATCCCTAGGTTGTTAGGAAGTTGTTATAAGTTGGTTAGAACTTGTTTGGGAAAGTGTGAACTAGATAACAATGTATGGGCCAAAGTATGGGCCAAGGGTGGTAAATCTAGCTATTGGGCACTCTCCCACATGCATTTATTACCACCAGCATGCCTAAGGCGCCTTCCTTCCTTGTTTTATGTATCTGGGTTTGACCATAGGTGCACATGCATTGAACCTATTCATTTCCCCCTCTTTTGGCTATTTTGGACTACCCTATCCTACCTAAATTCCAACCGACCACCTCCTCCACATGTGTGAACACTATTTTCCTCTCCCATGCTCTCCCAATGTTCACATGCACAATTTGGACATATTTGGGATATTTTGGAACCATTTGGTCAACCTAGGGGGGTTTGAGACTAAATATAAGTTAGCTAAGTGTGGACACTCCAAGTGCATCCCATTTATTCCTATTTCTATATAAGGGTAATCCAAACTCATTGTAACATTGGACTGTTAATAAAATTTGATATTTGATCATTTGTGTTTCTAGGTTTTTGATCATTTGTGCTGATATTTGAT
This sequence comes from Larix kaempferi, assembly GCA_027924585.1. Lineage (NCBI taxonomy): Eukaryota > Viridiplantae > Streptophyta > Pinopsida > Pinales > Pinaceae > Larix > Larix kaempferi. The sequence goes on along the minus strand of BSBM01000229.1, from coordinate 15,197,506 downwards.
CATTTATGCCTTGTTTTTGTTGGACACACCGAGCACATTGAGAGGGGGGGTGAATAGTGTGTGTAGCTTTTATTACTTTTTCAACTTTAACAATCATTGGTAGCTTTTTCAATATTATGCAGAGTACGTAACTATCACATTATCATTATACCATCATCAACATTATTAACAACTACATCTCATCATCACATATCATCATATCATCAACGCATAAGAAGCATTGAAAAACATAGTACATAATATTTTTACGTGGAAACCCAAGTCCTAGGGTAAAAACCATGGAAGCCTTTATAATAATAATTTACCAGCAACAACTGGAAGGAGGAAACAACCCCCTTTGTTACAAAGACTTCAATTCTCCAGCAACAACTGGAAGGAGGCTACAACCCCCTAGTTTACAGGCTACAACCTGAAGGAAGCCTTATCTCCCTAGATTTCCTTGCCCAATCCTGCCACCTTGATATGAAGATAGTAACTGAAACTACTGAACCACAACTTCACTAATCCTGCAGACCCATTATCCAATAATTGTACCTAATCTGTACCACACTACACAACCACTGTCATTGCTCATCAATTGACCATTTCTCATCAACTGTTCACTGCTCATCAACTGTCCACTGACCACTGCACCACAACTGCTCCACACTACTCATCAACTGACCAATCAATCTGTCTGCACCAATCAATTCGTTGTTCACATCATTCGACTCAGTCAATCTGAGTCTAACCAACTGTATAACAGACTTAGTCCACCTGAGTCAAGCCAACTACTCATACAACTCAACCAATCCGAGTTAAGGAATCTGCTCATGTACCCTATTCATCTGAATCAATGTACTTGCTGCTTATTACCATTGTTTATCATTGCATCATTATTTCTATATATCACTGCATACATCACTGAGCATATATAATCCCATGTCCATTACTAAGCATACACACTATTGAGCATATTACTGTGTAACATCTCTAGCACATCACTTTCTGACATTTCTAGCTCATCACTGTGTATTCAAGTTAAGCATACATGTAGGCATCATCAAACATCACCGTATATGTGTCACTGCTATATAAATTTCTGTGTACTACTGAGTCATCATTGTGCATATCATAACATTGTATAAAACACTGAGCATAGGTACTTTCACTGTGTATACAAACTGAGCATTGTATAAGTTATCACTGAACATGTACATCATAAGTAACCACCTAACATATCAATGTATGCTCATTGGTTCACTATGTACTATCATCACCGAGAATAGATGTTTTACTATGCATTTCACTGAGTATATGTCTCTGCGTAGACTAAGCATACATACTGTGTAAACTGAGCATACCACTTTGTAACTTCACATCACCGACATACATATTATCACTGTGTAACTTCACATACACTGCCACATCACTGACTAAGCAAACATAACATCACTGTGTAACTTCACGTCACTGACATACATATTAACACTTTGTAAAACAATGGGTAAATTACTTACTTGTCATTTGTCTGGTCACTTGAAGTTTCACTGTGCATACTTGAGATAAAGGACTCGCTGTCAAACTTCTAAGATGACTATCAACAATTCGGGACTGTCCACACTATCAAAACTTCAAGCTCTGACTGTCAACACTTCATCTTCAAGAATTTCGGGTCTGTCAACCTTCAAGATTTTAGGACTATCAAACATTCAAGATTCAGACTCTCAATCATTTCAAAATTCAGAGAGGACTGTCAACCTTCAAGAATTTCAGGTCTGTCAACTTTCAACAAGAATTTATACTGTAAATACTTCAACAATTCAAAGCTGTCACACTTAGCAAGAATTCAGATTGAGCAGTCACAGTCTTGTTCAAACCCCAAAGAATTTTCTGCTGAAGAATTCAGGTCTGAGGCTGCCTCTACCCACGAATTCAGAGCTTTTTCTTTTCTTTTGTATCTATTGCTATGATTAGAATTTCAGAGGGATAGACTTTAAACTTTGACTATTGTGAAAAATAAGACTTCAACAAAACACCAAACAAAACAGTCTTCCTTACTGTGGCTGCTACAGTGATCCGAAATTCAGAGCCTATTCAGTGAGGTCAAAAATCAGAGCTCAATATTTCACTTTTGGAATGAGTTTTCATTTTTATTTATACTTGTTTCAATGTGGGAAAAAAAATAATAATCTGGGCCGACCTGCTATATATTAAAATGTCTTTATTTTTAATTTAAAATTTAATTAAATTTTGTTTGGTCGGCTAACCCAAAAAGGTGGGGTACACCAACTTCAAAAATTCATATCTCTTCAACCGTAAGGAGTTAGAAGATGCTCCACATATCAATGGAAATGGCTTGACGAGGAATATCTCCCTATGATGGGTTTATTTGCAAATTCTTGGTCTAATACCCTTAAATGATTCAATATATCCAGGACGTTAAAGACCCCACACATGAGGGTGCCAAAGACCATACCACCAACTACAAGAATTTCAAAGTCTTCAACATATCAAGGCACGTCCATGGGATCTACCTCCATCTACATCCCAATAGCCATATAAGCACAAATAGGACCATACATCACCATGGTTCAAGACCCAAGGCACCACATGCAAGGGTTTCAAGGACTCTTTCAAGGTTATAATATAAGATTTAAACAAGATACTTTCCATGGACTTCAAGCCCATCACATAGGACTCCATCACCAAGTGATGAGGGCATCATGACAAAGGATTCTATCATATCAAAGGCTCCAACAATCATGGGCTTACAAACCACCATATGTATGGATTCCAAGACCCAAATCATTTCCAAATGCACCATCAATGATCATATAGTGTCCAAGGTTCATCATGATGCCATTTATGTGGGTGCCAGACCTTCTCATGCATAATGACCATCTCCAAGGGTTCCATGACCCCAACAAGGGATACACGGGCATCAAGATCTTCATCAAGGGTTCCAAGTCTTCATCAAGTCATTAATGACCACATCATCAGCTTTAAGGTTACAAGGACCATTAAGCCATCAAATGTGGGTCCAAGGACTTCTTCAAGGCTTCTTCATCAAGCAGGGGGATTCATAGGCTTCTTCAACCACCGCAACCACACCAGGAGACCTCCAAGGGTCAAGATCCATCATGACATCACCTATGGGTTGCTAGACCTTCTCCTGGGGTACCATGACCTCAATGAACACAAATGACCACTGAAAGGGTCATTTGGACTCTTGCAACCTCTTAAACACTTTTGTAGCGTACTGGGGCATAAGTTGTGGTACTGGGGAACCAAAGAAACAACTGCGGAACTGTAAAACATCTTTGGGGTACTTAAACACTCTACAGGGTGTTCAGGGTTTTTGTCATTGTCCCAAGGGCTCCAAGGGCTTCAAACTTGGGCTTGGACAAGATCAAAAGGTCTCCTTAGACACTGACAATTACTTAACCCTCAGAGGCTCCTCAAGCGGCACCAAGACATGTTGGCATCAATGATTATACACTGTTGGCATCAATGACAACTTAATCAACAATCTCCCCCTTTGTCATTGATGACAACACCATAAATCCTCTTCAGAACAAGCTCCCTTATCAACAACTTATCTCCCCCTTTGGCATCAATGGCAAAGGGAACTTCCTTTGACAACATTGCTCCCCCTCAGGGCATGCTCCCTTTGTCAACAACTTCTCTTTGTTTTTCGACTCTTGAAAAACCTTTTCTTCCTTTTTGCATCAATGGCAACAAGAATTTCCTTTGGTAATACTGCTCCCCCTATCATTGGGCATTGTTGTTGATCGATAGTCTTCAAAATGGTATTGGGTTTTTCCCAATATTTTCATCATTTCTGTTTTGATCAATGGTACAATCTACTGACTTTCTTTTCCATACTTTTGTAGGCTGATAACTGTTCATGACATTCGGTTGAACTTGCTTTCTTCTCCAAAATTTAACTTCTCCATGCATCCTGCAATGTTTTGCAAAATTACCATAATGATAACAATTATAACATTGAATGGAAAACATACCTTGATTTATATCTGGAATTATTCTATCATGAGTTCTACAATGGATAGCTTTGTGACCATAGTTGTTACACTTGTAGCAGTTACCATGGAACATTATAGGATATGTCTGAGCAAAGGATCTTTCTTCTGTATAACTATTGGTCTGTTCTTCCTTTTCCCTAAAATTCTTGCTTTCTTCAATGTTCTTTTTTATCTTCAAATTTGTTTTTAACTGAGCAATTGTATTGTCCAGATCTTCCTTCAGAGAGAGGATCTTCAATTCTTTCCTTTGACAAATTTCTATCTTTTCTTGGAGTTGTCTTGTTAGGTCTTCTTCTATTTTCTTGACCTTTTCTACCTATCTTTTAAGATCAATAATATTGTCTTCCATCTGTCCTTTTGAGTTCTAATCTTCCTCATGATATTTTTGCAGTAGCCCTTTTAGTACTTGATCTTCTTTTCTGATCTCTGTGAGTTCTTTTTCAAATTCAAAATTTTTCAGACATACCTTTCGTAATTCTATCTTTAAGGATTTGATTTCAATTTCTTGTTTTCTTCTTAGTTTCTCTTCAATCTCATGACTAAACTGAATTCCCTTTTTATCACTTGAATCTCCTTTCTGACTGGTGGTACTTTCCTTCTGCAATTTTTCAATTAAGGTACTGATCTCACTATCTTTGTCTTGAAGCTTGCGAGTCATTTCTTTCTCCTTATCTTCTCGCTGTCTATTGAGCCTGCCAATATCTTCTAATTGCCTTTTATTCTCAACAGCTGACTTCTCAAGTTGATCTTTCAAAGAGTTTGATATGGCTTCTTTGATTCTGGTAGCTTCTTCAACTTGGAGATTTAGATCAATTATATTCTATGTGTCCTTCTCACATTCTTCTTGATTCCTCTTCTCATATTTGTCTAATTGCTCTTGCAATACCTTGTTTTGTTCACAAAGTTTCTCAACCTTTTGCATAGCATTAGCAATATCATTATATAAACATTCATTTCTATCATTTGTCAGGGAACAATGGGATTCATCACATTTTGAAGTATTACAATCTATGAATTTAGAATAGTGCTTATCTTCTATACCTAATAAACATATTTCTTCAAAAACATTACAAGCAGCGTGTTCAAGAGACTTACCTTCAAACTTACCTGGATCTTGTACTGACCTTTCTATGGATTTGTCTTCTGCTTTCTGTTCTTCAATGGAGTAGATTTGATCTATCTTTAGTGACAATTCTTCAATTGAGTTGCACTTTCCTATTTTCTCCTTTTGGAGATCTGTCAGATCTTTAACCATGAATTTCATAACCTCTTCTTTATGTTATTTAGTGGAGTATAACTGTTCTAAGTTGATCCACAATTCCTTAGCTATGTTGTACTTTCCAATCTTCTCTTTTATGGAATCTGATAAGCCTTCAAGAATGGATTCCATAGCCATTGAATTATTTTTCCTTGCTTCCTTTGGAGCTGTTGTTTTCACTTTCTTCGGATGATTGTACCCTGTAAGCACTGATTGCCATATTCCAATACCTTCTAATTCAAGATAAACTTGCATTCTTCTTTTCCAGATCAAGTAATTTGTTCCACAAAACAATGGTTCTCCATTCACTAAGAACCCCATCGTGTGTCAAGGATCTCCTTCAAGATGGTAAGGCTTTTTGTGAAGGCCCGCTCTGATACCAATTGTTGGACACACCGAGCACACTAAGAGGGGGGGTGAACAGTGTGTGTAGCTTTTATTAGTTTTTCAACTTTAACAATCATTGGAAGCTTTTTCAATATTATGCAGAGTACATAATTATCACATTATCATTATATCATCATCATCATTATTAACAACTACATCTCATCATCACATATCATCATATCATCATCGCATAGGAAGCATTGCAAAACACAGTACACAATATTTTTACGTGGAAACCGAAGTCCTCGGGGAAAAACCATAGAAGCCTTTATAATAATTATTTACCAGCAACAACTGGAAGGAGGCAACAACCCACTTTGTTACAAAGACTTCAATTCTCCAGCTACAACTGGAAGGAGGTTACAACCCTTTGGTTTACAAGCTACAACCTGAAGGAAGCCTTAGCTCCCTAGATTTCCTTGCCCCGTCTTGCCACCCTGATATGAAGATAGTAACTGAAACTACTGAACCACAAACTTCACTGATCCGGCGAACCTGCTATCCAACACTTGTACCCAACCTGTACCACTCTGCACAACCACTGTCACTGCTCATCAACTGACCACTGCTCATCAACTATTTACTACTCATCAACTGTCCACTTACCACTGCACCACAACTGCTCCACACTACTCATCAACTGACCAATCAATCTATCTGCACCAATCAATCTGTTGTTCACATCATCCAACTCAATCAATCTGAGTCTAACCAACTGTATAACAGACTTAGTCCACCTAAGTCAAGCCAACTACTCATACAACTCAGCCAATCCGAGTTAAGGAATCTGCTCATGTACCCTACTCGTCTGAATCAATGTACTTGCTGCTTATTACCACTGTTTATCATTGCATCATTACTTCTATATATCACTGCATACATCACTGAGCATATATAATCCCATGTCCATTACTGAGCATACACACTACTGAGCATATTACTGTGTAACATCTCTAGCACATCACTTTGTAACATTTCTAGCTCATCACTATGTAATCAAGTTAAGCATACATGTAGGCATCATCAAACATCACTGTATATGTGTCACTACTATATAAATTTCTGTGTACTACTGAGTCATCATTGTGCATATCATAACACTGTATAAAACACTGAGCATAGGTACTTTCATTGTGTATACAAGCTGAGCATTGTATAATTTATCACTAAACATGTACATCATAATAACCACCTAACATATCAATGTATGCTCATTGGTTCACTATGTACTATCATCACCGAGAATATATTTTTTACTGTGCATTTCACTAGGTATTTGTCTCTGTGTAGACTAAGCATACATAATGTGTAAACTGAGCATACCACTGTGTAACTTCACATCACTAACATACATATTATCACTGTGTAACTTCACATACCCTGCCACATCACTGACTGAGCAAACATAACATCACTGTGTAACTTCACATCACTGACATACATATTATCACTTTGTAAAACACTGGGTAAATTACTTACTTGTCATTTGTCTTGTCACTTGAAGTTTCACTGTGCATACCTGAGATAGAGGACTGGTTGTCAAACTTCTGAGATGAATGTCAACAATTCGGGACTGTCCACACTGTCAAAACTTCAAGCTCGGACTGTCAACCCTTCATCTTCAAGAATTTTGGGTCTGTCAACCTTCAAGATTTTAGGACTATCAACCTTTCAAGATTCAGATTGTCAATCATTTTAGAATTCAGAGAGGACTATCAACCTTCAAGAATTTCCGGTCTGTCAACTTTCAGCAAGAATTTATACTGTAACTACTTCAACAATTCAAAGCTGTCACACTTAGCAAGAATCCAGAGTGAGCTGTCACAGTATTGTTCAAACCCCAAAGAATTTTCTGCTGAAGTATTCAGGTCTGAGGCTGCCTCTACCCACAAAGTCAGAGATTATTCTTTTCTTTTGTATCTACTGCTATGATCAGAATTTCAGAGGGATAAACTTTAAACTTTTACTGCTGCCAAAAATTAGACTTCAACAAAACACCAGACAAAATAGTCTTCCTTACTGTGGCTGCTACAGTGATCCGAAATTCAGAGCCTATTCGGTGAGATCGAAAATGAGAGCTCAATATTTCACTTTTGAAACGAGTTTTCATTTGTATTTATACTTGTTTCAATGTAGGAAAAAAAATAATAATCTGGGCCGACCTGCTATATATTAAAATGTCTTATTTTTAATTTAAAATTTAATTAAATTTTGTTTGGTCGGCTGACCCAAAAAGGTGTGGTACACCAACTTCAAAAATTCATATCTTTTCAACCGTAAGGAGTTAGAATATGCTCCACATATCAATGGAAATGGCTTGATGAGGACTATATCCCTATGATGGGCTTACTTGCAAATTCTTGGTCTAATACCGTTAAATGATTCAATATGTCCAGGATGTTAAAGACCCCACACATGAGGGTGCCAAAGACCATACCACCAATTACAAGAGTTTCAAAGTCTTCTTCAACATATCAAGGCACGTCCATGGGATCTACCTCCATCTACATCCCAATAGCAATATAACCCCAAATAGGACCATACATCACCATGGTTCAAGACCCAAGGCACCACATGCAAGGGTTTCAAGGACTCTTTCAAGGATATCATATGATATTTAAACAAGATACTTTCCATGGACTTCAATCCCATCACATAGGACTCCATCACCAAGTGATGAGAGCATCATGACCAAGAATTCTATCATATCAAAGGCTCCAACAATCATGGGCTTACAAACCACCATATGTATGGATTCCAAGACCCAAATCATTTCCAAATGCACCATCAATGATCATATAGTGTCCAAGGGTCATCATGCCTCCATTTATGTGGGTGCCAGACCTTCTCATGCATAATGACCATCTCCATGGGTTCCATGACCCCAACAAGGGATACATGGGCATCAAGATCTTCATCAAGGGTTCCAAGTCTTCATCAAGTCATTAATGACCACATCATCACCTTTAAGGGGACAAGGACCATTAAGCCATCAAATTTGGGTCCAATGTAACATCCCTAAAATTCGACCCTAATTGTTATTACTCTTGTAAATATAATTATGAATTATGTAAACGACCCTGGTGAGGAGCTCAAGGCCAAGGCCCCACCAGTGGACCTCGAGCTGAATTTTATGTTTATAAGCCTTAGTTTAAGTCTAGAAGGTTAAAAGATGGTATTGCGACCAAACGATAAGTAACAAACTCACCCATAAAGAAAAGACAATGACTAGGAAGCTAAGTGTGATTGACCATATCATGGCTTATTAAATGGGTAAGGACATAAGTTCATCCTAATAGATTTGATATTTATCTTAATTATCTAACCAAGATACTATGACTAAGTTATTCTAATTCTATTTTAATTAAAGCCATAAAAGTAAATTATATATATATATATATATATATATATATATATATATATAATCTCTTATCCTATATAAAAACATGGTCTTATATATATATATAGTCACATGCTTATAATTTAAATATAAGAGAATAATTATTTACATGTTAATTTTGTGCAAGAATAAAGTTATGTTTAAAATATGTTATAAAAACATATAAAGGGGTCAATACATATATGATTGTTTTTATATAAATATGATCTTGTTAGGTAAAGAAGAAATCGTAATCTTTTGTGGAGAATTAACTACTTTGGAGAGTGGGCGTTAAAAATGGAGTGGCGAATTTAATTGGAACCCCACTTGCCCCTATGGGGAGGTATTGGTTCATTGATCTAACATGAATCATTATTATGACAACAGAAATATAACCATTACTTAATAATGGTCGGTAGTGATTTATGCATGTTTGTCTCCATAGTGAGCACCACCATCGCCATATGGCATCTTTAGATCAACACGTTTTTCCACTACCTCTTGTCACTTGTTTTTAGGAGAATCCGAAGCTACTCTAAAACCATCGGTTCCTTCAGTAGAAGGGATATATATATTTATGAAAATAGAAGAAGGAGAGGATGGATGATCTCTACGAGAGTATGCTAGCACGTTTGGGGAGATCTCGAATGGTGGAATGGGCATGATAAGAAGGAGAAGAGTCACGACCTGACGATCGTGGAGAGATTTTGACCCCTTTTGTGAAAGTAAATGTTGGAGGTAATCGCTTCTTGTGATCTCTACTTTATCTCTGCTCTCGGTTTGCCCTCCGGTATGTGTTTTTTTGCTATATCCATCTCTGATATGCCGTATGTTATGCATGCATGCGATCTTGGTTAGATTTCTGTATTTCCGTATGAGTGGAATGTGTTCTTTACTAGTTTTCTATCAAAACTTTGATGTTAGTATGTTATGCATGCATGCGACCGTGGAGAGAATCTCATATTGTTCTTTGTATTGCGTATGAGTGTGATACCCATTTTTTTTCTCTGTGATTGAACTTAGTTACAAACTCTGTTATGTTCTAAGTACGGCCAACTGTTAAATAATTTCTTCAAGGCGAGGATAGAACGGCTTAAAGGTTCTGATCCTTGGGTTAGTTTTCCTATTCGTAATACTCTGTATTTCCTCACCATTGCCAAGATAGTAGGGTGTAATACTCCCTATTTATGTTACTATAGCAATCTATAGATGGAGGGTTTAATTCTGGGTACTGCATTTTATGCGTTTAAAAATATGAAAAGGACTAGGCCGGTCCTGAGCGTGGTGTGGTTCACGCTTTACCCCTTTTTCTTATATAAGAGAGTTGGACTTGTCCCTATTTTTATTGTAACCTCTGCATAGCAGAGTATCGGTGTCTTCATACTTATACCGCTGCTTTGTATTGTGGTCTCTGTACAATTAGAGTATCGGCATTTCTTTATCATCGCGATCTCCGACAGAACATTTAAATGCTGGTTTCATCCCTCTGCTATACCTTATGGTCATCGCAATCCCTGGATGTATACTGACAGGAGGTCACTCTTTTGTAATCATTTTCTTTTTCCTATTTTCCTTCACGGTCTCTATATGTAGATAGGGTTTTGTCCCACGCTTTTAAATTTCTGAAGTGGTTGGGCCCGATGATCCTGACAGAGTGATCTTAGTTTGGATGTGTGAAAACGATGTGTGGGGTATTGGTTATTTTACTCACTGCCTTTTAAAATTCCCGTTTTAGTTGCATATTGTTGATGCATTTTTTACCCACAAACCCTTAACAGAGTTGGAACTCTGCTCTGATCAAAGAGATCGATCTTTACAGTTGAATTGGCATATCACTGTCTTATTTTACCCTATACTCGAATACTAGGATCTATCTTTGCATCCGACAGTGTGGACGAGTTCTGCGGTTAATCTCCGTAGTCTTCCCTGGTTCAATCACCGCGGTCAAAGTTTGAAGTTTACGTGTAGAGTATCGTTGTTTTGAATTTATATTTAGTTCATGATTGGTTCGGTAGGTTTTCGATGGAAGCCGTCAGAGGCTTAGGAATATTTTCCTTTATATATATTGGTAGATGAACTTTATATAATTATATAACATTTCATTATGTTAAATGATGGTAGCCGTGAGAGGCTTAAGAAGATTCATATATTTGTATGTTAATATGATGGTAGCCGTGAGAGGCTTAAGAAGATTCATATATATATATTTGTAGATATACTTTAGATATATATATATATCATGTATTAAGTTTCATATGATTTAGATAAAATTCATGGGAGTCTTTTGAAGATTTCCATATTTATATATGAATGAACTTTTAAATTATATTGATATTTAATGTCTTTAAGAAGTACTCCATAAAAGTCGATTTTAGGCCAGGATGATAGTAAAAGGGTCTTGGAAGAATCCATAATATGTCATCGATAGAGTTGATTTTTTTTTATATTTATACAAATATAATGGTGGGCCATTGTAAATATAATAACTCACATTATATATAATGAAATATGGCTTTGGGAATATATAAGTAATAGTCAAAAGAGAATGCTAACTATATTTTCTAGTCTAAAGACATATACCATGGGATGTAATCTTTGGTTGGGAAAGGAAATATCTTTAAACCCTTTTTAAGCATACTAAAGAGTGTTTAAGGCAAATCTTGGGTTTTAGATCATGTTATAATGAAGGATTTTAGATTTAGGCATTTTATAAAGGTGTTATCTAAGATGTTATTTTTTTAGTTAGAAATATTAAATTACATCTTTACAAGTAAGTTGAGATATAAGATGATATCATAGTTAAGAAATTAAAGTAAATCATTAAAAGTATGTTGATGTATAAAGATGTTATCTTGGTTAGGATTTTAGAATATATTTTTTTAGTATAAAGATTAAGATATTAAATTATATCTTAAAGTATGGAAAGTATAGGATGCTTTCTTTAATTATAACATTAAATAAAATATGCTTCCATTAGTTAAGGATTGTTGAAGTGAAATATACCCTTGTGAAAGAGTATAGCCCTTATAGTATGAAGGAAACTTCAAGCTTAATATTCCAGTTATGTAAACAACCATTTGAGGGTTGTCAAGTACTTGTAGAATAGAAATGGGTCATATGATTTCAGGAAGATAGCAACAATCATGTTGCGAGAATGTAATTCCTTTGGGAATAGTTAAATAATACACACACAAACTTTTGTGGACTAGCCTGTGTACGGGTGAACCACGCTATATTTTTGTCTCCTATGTTTCCTATGGTGTTCCTCAATGTGTCTTATGTATGAGTACTTGTTTCTGTTCTTAAAAATGTTTATGATGATGTATACGATTCATATAGAAGGTTGGATGTTTACATGATGTATAATACTAGTATGTTCCTTTTATGATTTTGATTATGTTGTTATCATTTATGTTCTTCTATTGGGATGATAAAAGATGTACATGTTCTTAAGGACGTATATTAAGACATGTTGAAGTTGGGTGTTCCCTGTAAGATTTAAGAAAACGGTTGAAATCTCAAGTTAAGAATTGATTTTTGTTGAAAATAAAACATCTATCTTATTAGTGCAAAAATGACGGGAGATAGTACCTATACACATAAATTTCATTTGAGTGATCTTTTTCTTGATTATCATAACTACATTTATAAACAGTAACAAATGTCGCAAAGTTTTAATTGTTCGTAAGTAATATTTAAAAGAAAATAACCCACACTTTATATTTCTGCATATATTTTAGTGGCATTTAGGGCACTGAGAAAAGTTTTAAATTTTACGAAATTTTGGGTATGTGACATCCAAGGACTTCTTCAGGGCTTCTTCATCAAGCAAGGGGATTCATAGGCTTCTTCAACCACACCAAGAGACCTCCAAGGGTCAAGATCCATCATGACATCACCTGTGGGGTTGCTAGACCTTCTCCTGGGGTACCATGACCTCAATAAACACAAATGACCACTGAAAGGGTCATTTGGACTCTTGCAACTTCTTCAACACTTTTGTAGCATACTGGGGCATAAGTTGTGGTACCGGGGAAGCAAAGAAAAAACTGGGGAACTGTAAAACATCTTTGGTGTACTTAAACACTCTACAGGGTGTTCAGGGCTTTTGCCATTGTCCCAAGGGCTCCAAGGGATTCAAACTTTGGCTTGGACAAGATCAAAAGGTCTCCTTAGACATTGACAATTACTTAACCCTCAGGGGCTTCTCAAGGGGCACCAAGACATGTTGGCATCAATGACAACTTAATCAACAAGTTTTTATCATTTGTTTTCCAGAAATGTATATGCACTTGTTTCTTCCATAATAAGTTAAATATTTCAATTGTGAGGTATCTATAGTAGCTAGATCCTACCGTGATAGATATTTTACAATTTCATTTTGATGGACAAAATAAAAGAAAGGATTGTTGTTACTATGTGGATATAGCTTATATTGGGTGAATGATGTGTATCCGTGTCTCTCTTGTATTTTTTCTTATGTGTTTATTTCCACATCTATTTTATTTTATTTCTCTATGATTTTGTTTTTGAATAATTGGTATCCGAGACAGAGGTCTAATTGAATAATAAAATCGTAGGAAATGAGGGTTATTAGTTTGAGTGGGAGCAATGTCAGAAGAGTACAACTTTAGGGTTGATAAATTTAATGGCCAAAAATACCAACTACGGAAGATGCAAATGGAAGACTATATATATATTATAAGGATCTTTTTGTACCATTGGGTGAAAAAGCAAAGAAACCGATGATTATGAAGGATGAAAAATGGGAGGTTCTTGATATAAAGGCACTAGAAACGATACCACTATTCCTGGAAGTGTCAATGGATTTCAACATTTCAAACGAAAAGACAACAGAGGATCTGATGAAGGCATTGGCTAAACTGCATGAAAAGTCCTTATCCTTCAACAAGGTATTTCTAATGAAGTGATTATTTAATATGAAGATGTCGTAAGGTGGCTCTGTTATCAACCATTTAAATGAATTTAATACGATTACTAACCATCTATGTTCTATAGGAGTGAACTCCAATGATGAGGTTAGGACTGTTCTAATATTGTGCTCATTGCCAAAAATCTACAACGACTTGGCCATGGCTATAAGTAACTCCGTATTTGGTTCAAATACTTTGAAACTTGATGATATTATTGGTATTATTCTTAGCAATGAAATGCCGTAGAAAAACACATGTGAGACATTAGGTAATGTGTTGGCCATGGAGAATAGAGGAATATAAAGGTTGAGAGGAAAGAATCCAACGAAACATGGGAAGTATCAGAAGGGTAGATCCAAATCCATGCTAGGAGAGATAAAGTGTTGGAATTGTGGGAAGAAAGGACATCTAAACAAAGATTGCATATCTCTAAAAAAAAAAAGAGATGGACATCAGGGGAATAATGAAGAAGCAAATGTAGTAGGTGATGTGTTACAAGATGCGTTGGTTCTTTATTTATATAATATTACTAATTCTTGGGTAATAAATATAGGGGATTCACTTCATGCCACACCCCATAGGAAATAATTTCAATATTATGTTCAAGGTGATGTTGGATAGGTTTATTTGGGTGATCATGAACCATGTAAAATTTTTGGAAAGGGTAAGATACAATTAAAGTTAAAGAATGGAAATCAATGGTTGCTGAAAGAGGTAACGCACATTCATGCTTTGAGAAGAAATCTAATCTCAACAGGGTAGTTGGGATTTGAAGTCTATATATCTACATTTTCTGAAAAGGCATGGACGGTTACTAAAGAATCACTGGTAATAGAAAAAGGAGAGAAGGTAGGTATATTGTATTTATGTACTAGTAATTTTGACTATTATATCTCTTTAGCTTCTATAGGAGTGGATACAACATTGTGGCATCATAGGTTTGGCCACATGAGTGAGAAGGGGGTGCATATTCTCCACTCATGGAAGTTGTTTCCAGATTTGAAACAGTTTGAATTGGATTTCTGTTAGAGTTGTGTTTATGGAAAACATAAGAGAATCAAAATTATCAGAGTTGGGAAGAAAAAAATGAGTGAAAAGTTAGAACCTATGCATACATATGTATGGGGACTTACTAAGGTACAATCTCTTGGTGTCTTTCATTATTATGTTACTTTTATTAATGAGGCAACTAGGAAAACTTGGGTTTATTGTATTTTAAAAAAATATAATGTTTTTGAAACTTTTAAGAAAGGTAAATCTGTGGTTGAGAATGAGACAGGAAAAATGTTGAAGTGTCTAAAATCAGATAATGGAGGTGAATACTGCAGAAAGGAGTTTTATAGTTATTGTTCATACCATGCATTCGTAGAGAGAAGACAGTTCCAGGAACACCACAAGAAAATTGTGTTAGAAAGGATGAATATGACAATCATGGAGCG
The DNA here is from genome assembly GCA_027924585.1 of Larix kaempferi. Classification (NCBI taxonomy): domain Eukaryota; kingdom Viridiplantae; phylum Streptophyta; class Pinopsida; order Pinales; family Pinaceae; genus Larix; species Larix kaempferi. The sequence goes on along the minus strand of BSBM01000229.1, from coordinate 15,182,084 downwards.
TGCAAGAGATTGCATGCAGGGTTTCCCTTACAGTTTTAGGTAGATGTTGTAGATATTGCTTTTTAGTTAGTAACCATAGGGACTTCAATATCCTTGGATGGCGGCATTCCAAATGAGGCATGGACATGTAAAAAGGTAAACTACTCATTTATGAAGACTTTTTGTTCTGAAGTATTTATCCATATTGATAAAGAAAATAGATGCAATCTTGGAGAGTATGCATAGGTTCCCAAGTCATGACCGGGGTAGATGCAATATGTGATGTAACAATCTTATTTTTATTTCTACTAACATTATAACAAACCTTCAACTTAGAGGAATCTATACCCTGGAAAAAATAAAAAAAAGAGTTCCAATACAAGAATTTGGATGCACAGATGGATTTCTTCTTGAGAGGTGGGCCTTGAAGGTCTTCTAGCAGAAGGTTGGAAAAGATTCATTGGGTAATTAAGAAGGGAACACGAAATATTATCAGAGAATGCAGGTGACTTAGTTTGTCCCTGGAAAGGTGAAGGTAGTACCTATAATGTTTCATTGGGATATGAAGCACAACATGGTCCTAGATATCTCTTTGAGGATTGGTGGTGGAAGAGAATGTGGAATGTTAGTGCGCCATCTAAAAGAATTATGCTTATGTGGATTATCCTGAACAATAGAACCCCAACATGGGATTGTTTACAAAGGAAACAGTTGGAAGGGCCTAGTTGGTGTTGTTTATGTAAAAATAGTTTCGAAACTAACCTTCTTTTATTTTGCGAATGCCCATATATAGTCTAGGTTTGGAACGATATAGAGTCCACTTTGGGTTTTCATTTCTTATGGTCTAAAAATAATGTCTTGGAGAATATTAAGGAATGGATTACAAGAAGGGATAAAATATATGTAATATTGGCTCCATTTCTAGTCATGTGGAGGGTATGAACATAAAGAAATGAGTGTATTTTTGAGAATAGGTTTGTGTTAAGTTTCCAAGTCTCAGCACAAGCCACTTATTTGTTGGCATACTACTAGGCTCCTGGTAGGACCCCAAAGGTTATAAACGCCACTCCTCAAATTGATGAGAATATACCCTAGGGGTATTTTCATGGTTCTAGTCAACAAGATGACACATGTTATGTTTTATTTTCTTCTAATGACAATTACATTGTAGGTAAATATTTTCTTGGTCAAGGATCTAGTAACCAAGGTGAAAGTATTGCTCTATTGCTTTCGCTAAAAGGTTCCCATGGGAAAGGCATCTTATCTTTACAAATCTCTGGTGACTCGAAGTTAAATATTTGTTGGATGAATGAGGAAAATCAAATGCAAATATATGGGATTTTTAACTTGGATGTTCACTTAAGAGACATTGCTAGTCTTTTTCAAGAGATCTCATTTAATCATATTTACATACAATACATAGATCAAGCTAATAAATTGTCAAAAGAAGGACTGTCTAGAGTAGTTTCCTAAGTATATGAAGACAGATTCAAAGATGGGATTATGATCTCATCAACGATTTTTTTTGTGTATGAAATTCAAATTGATTTACTAGTATTTTGATGAGTCCAAAGTGATGTAATGACAAACCTATGTTGGAATAAAGTCTGAGAATTTTTAGTCACTATTTTGATAGAATGTAGATTCAGGTAGTAGAATATTTTTGTCAATCTAGTAAGCTTGAAGCTACATAGTTGATCCTATAAAGGACAATTTTGTTGATCATTGAGGATTGTATTTAAATTTCTTTATGGAAATATAAATCAGTTTTTCTTTCTAATATATATATATATATATATATATATATATATATATGAATCACAAGGAAAATAGACTCACAAAAACATTGAATTTGCTCACATACTAACTTGATAATTATAATTATTATTAAGGAAAGTTGGTTAGTTTTACTCACTAAATTCAACAAAAAACTATGTTATAAAGAATAGTTCCTCTTGCTTATTCATATGATCATATTTACTATGCTTTCCTTACTCTAGGCATTTATATTCCACATATCCCAATTGGGAACTCTCTACAGATTATTGACTTGACTCGAGGAATGCACCATAAAATACGGTTACCCAATCCGTGAACCAAAGTCACCTAGTGAACTACACCAACATTTTCTCATCCCATGGATGATAATGTTGTTTATGTTGACAAATCATAGGGCATTGGTAGAAAGGCTTGTGATAATTGACATTAAACAGTTTTATTCAATTAGTGATTTTTGAACGTCATCTATGTATTTTTTAATTAGTAATTTTTGGAAGGAATTGGTTGGGGTTTATGATAGTTTTTAAGTCCATGGACTTGTTTATTTTGTTAGGTTAATCTTGACTTGATAAAAGAGTCAAATATGTGTCTAGAATTGATGCTTTATGGGCCCATGGTTTTGGGTGTCCCATGGTAATGAATGTGAGGAAGCCTACTTAATGGCTTGAGGAGCTCCATTGTAAAGTTCTCGAGAGTGGTCACTGATGGTTGGATTGACATGATGTAGCCAGAGTAGTCAAAGGTAATAAATATATTTTTGTTGGTTTCCCAATTTGGGTTTCCAAGATACAATCCTTCTTCTTCATTATGTGTGATTTCTTATTATGTGCTTTATGTGTTTATTTTCTAATAGTGGTATTTGAGTTGTTTGGTATTCTATTAGGGTTTTGCATAATGAAGTGAGTTCAAATCAAATTAATTGTCTCCCTAAAGCTACAATGATCTTCTGGAAACTGCATTGGGGTTCTATTGTTGTGTTGTTGTCCCTAGTTTAGTAAACATGGAAGTTGATTTCCAATGTCTCGTGTGAATTCTAGAGCATTGAATCTTATTTCTAAGGTGTATAAGGTCACATGGAGGTGTATAATTGAGTAATATTATCCAACATACATGCCATTGTGTACTAGTAGTCTCTTTAGAGTTTGGATCGACTATTTAATGGTTAAACTTGTGAACCTGTATCAACTAGCTACAAATCTATTCACTAGATTAGAGATACATAAAACTAGGCGTGATCTATTGAATCTAGTATCTATTGAGTAGATGCACTACTCCTTGAAGGAATACAGTTTCGGATTGATGATCAAGTGCTTAAAATATCTAGTGTTGAAATTTATGGATCTACTAAGATATAAAGTATGAATCTAATTAATAAGTTAGATATGAATGTTGATCTACAAAGAAATGCACGGATCTTTCAAAGAGTTGAAAGTCCGAATGAATATATTGAGATTTTCCATGTTGTCACTTCCAATAAGTTGGGATCCAACAGTGGGTGTGTGGCTAGCAAATTATCTTGTCACGTAGTTGAGAGCACAATTTACTTACATGAGTTTGGAACTGGATGTTAGGCTTATCGTGGAATTAAATCTGAAGATCATTATGCTTGAGGAACTATGCGTAAACAAGATAGAAATGGGAATGCTGCAACTGCGAGGAAGAAAGTCATTAGTGTTGAAATGGATTTGATTTATTTGGCAACTGATGTGCTTGAGAAATTATTTATTGGAGGTCAAAATACTTGGGAGGAACTTGCAAGCTTCCTACTGGAACCAGAACTTGAGATAATGATCACTTTTGAAAAAAATGAGTTGGAAATGTGTCAGGTATGTGAGGACAGTTTGGCATCAATATTCATAGAAAAGGTTGGAAACTGCAACATGAGAGATATGCAAGGGGTGATTGGAGTTAATATGAGTAGCCTTTGGTGTAAATATGTTCAACTTGGTCAAATCCGTAGCATCCAACATGGTTACATTGTTAACTAAGTTTTCTTTTGATCTTGTAGGCAATTAGAGCCCTCCATGTTGCCTGCCTAGAAATGGTCTTGGAAATGGTATGACCAAGAAATATTGCATGGAAGTGGGGGAATCATGGCAAAAGGAGACATCAGTGCACCCAATAAGGAAATAATAGAGTTGCTGGATTATCTTTTAGTCAATAATGAAATCAACCATAACCAGACTTATTATACACATAATTTCACTATAACTTATGTTACTTTTGAGTTTAGGACTATAGTCAAATAAACATCAGAAACATACAATCCCATGAAAGAATAGACACAATAAAATAAACACATCCCATAAAAGAACACACAAATTACCATGGGAAAACCCCCCTCTAGGGAAAAACCCACCTTCAAACAGTAATGAAAATCCAAGATACAAATAGAGATTACAAATCTTCTCCCGATTCACCCTAGAACTCCTATCATTTGATAACTTATCATAATGTTAATTGTTCTATTCTATGCCACTCCATTCTATATATTCATTTATACCATTTATATATTCACATATATACAATCTATTTTACTATTTATGGGCTTGATCAATTATCCCGATAACCAAGAAATCCCTTCTTATGCTTGCTATGGACCCTATGGGGTTGCTTAGACTAAAATTGAGGATTTCTACCCCTAACAATATCTGACCTTGGAATGCTTGGTATCCTTCAAAAAACTTTGGTGCTTGCTTTCTAGGTCCCATCGATCCACTAATTGGTCTAACCCTTTCTCTTTTCTAAACATGTCGATATCCATGTTGTCTTGGTCTGTTGTTATTTCCTGAAATGATTCATTTTTGTGCCCTTATACCTAATGTAATTATTGTTGTGGATTCATTAGTTTGTTGAGTCTTGTTTCAATCTAAGATTCCCATGATAGGAACCTTTTCTCGTGATGTGCTTTGGGTTCATAGTTGATCCAATTATTGTGCAGTTCCGATAATTTGTAGAGTCCTTCTTCGAGTTATTCTCTTGTCTTCCTTAATTTGTCCACTATATTTTGTCAGTTGATGATATGTTCCTAGAGTTTCCACATTATGGTATGCAGTTGTCTGACTTGTTTCCCCCATTTGCAGTGTATTCTTGTTGCTGCATTTTTGATGGCACATGTCCCTTCTTCGATCCTTAGCCAAATTTATTTTTCTCAGGATGTCCCTTTTGGAACCTTAAATGTGGGAAACATGCATCTCAATGCTTGTACGAATATTTTAGATCGATCATGAAAGAGCCTTTATTTTTGACTTTTGGATCTTAATAATTTACTTTGTGTCCTTGTAGTTTTTGGTCACCATCGGAGGTCCTAGTGCTTTGGTCTACTAGCTTTCTTGTGTTGCTTCTATCTTCCTATTTAGTTGTGTTTCCTCTGGTGCTTGTATGGTATGTTTTTTAGCTTCCTGGTATGATGTTTCTATTGAACTTGTGTGATCGTGATAGGGGTAGTTGCAAGCTTGCTCCATGTCTTCATTTTTTGCCTCCATATTCTCTTCATTCATATCCCCTTGGGTTCTTTTCCTCCCATGGTTTCCTAAGGTATTTGATTCTGCTATGTGTTTCTATAATTCTTTGGTTTTTGATCTTATCAGCTTCATGTTGATGTATATGTAACTTCAGAATGTATTTCATATATATGTATATTGTATTCCTATAGAGATGTTATTATTCCTCTATACGGAAGTGTCGTCATTTATATTGTAAGTGTCGTAACTTATACTTGATGGGTTATTAGACCACCTCGTTGGGGTCGGCCCTGTATAAGTCATGTGGGTCGAATGGTTATTAGACCACCCTAGTGGGGGTCGTCCATGTGGGTCAAAGGGTTATTAGACCACCCTATTGGGTGTCGGCCCAGTCAGCATTGTGTTATGTGGTTAAGTTAAGGCTGACCTAGTAAAGGTTATTAGGCAAGTCAAGTCTAGTATAAATAGAGATCGGGAGATCTCTATTTCATCATTCTATTCACTCACTCACAGTTTGGAGAGTGGCGCACTTGTGGAGGAGGAGGCTCTGCTGCTAGGAGAAGACTATCTCTTATATTCTGGTTGTATCATTGCTCTATCTATCTCTGAGGAAGTTATTGGGGTTTTTCACCTTTATAGTTTTCCCCAAGTAAACTCTGTGTCTTTTGTGTGCTTACATTATTGTGTCCACGATTAATATGCTGTAGATATGCAGTACATGTTGTTCTCTCAGTTAAGATCCTAGATCATATTGAATTAAATTCTGAAAATTTAACATGGTATCAGAGCTAGCCTGAAAGAAGGCATGATATGGCATGTATGACACTTGTTGCACTTACGATGCTAGGGCTTGATATAGCAAAAAAACAGTCATCGTAGCACTTTCGCGATAAATCCACTTTTGCGAAGTTTTCGGATCTGAAAATTTTACAGGTCAAAGATAAGATCCCCATGTACCTTGTGTCCAAAGATAAAACATCTAATTGGTTGTACTTTGTGATTTATGATTTGTACAATATAGGGTTTCTGCCTCTTCCAGATCTGAGTCAAAAACAGGTGACCTTGGAAAAAAGGTCATAACTTGGGCTAGGAAGCTCCAAATGAAATTTAGTAAAATGTGACAGGTAGTACACAGACTGTACTATCTCAGGAAAAATTTTCATAGGACGAAGTTGAACCAGTGACACATGGCATGCTGTACAAGTTCGCTCTCCTGTTTTATCCCATAAATAGGTCACGTTGCGACACTTGGCATAAATCTCTCTCAGAGAATCCAATTGAGGTCAGATCTGTTGGGATGGAAAGATGACAGGTCAGGCTATCTCAAGAAATATTTTCAGACCCTGTGGATCGAAAAGTTTGGATTTACACTAGAAACAATCAGGTACATATTTCTGTCAAGACATAATTATTTTTTAGCACCTTCATTCATGGATTCCGGAATTTAGGGTTTCAGATAAAGTTGGAATTTTTTTAATCGGAGACCACGGATGAATGATACTCATCAAAATAAAAATTTAGAATCTTAGATCATAATTTTTGGTTGGGCAAAAGGCCGAGCTTGATCAGACCCTAGTTCGGGACTTTGATCAGAAAAGTGGAAAATTAGGGCTTCTGCAAAAATGAGAATTTTTGAAATTTGTGACCATGGCTGGAAGCTCCTCAGAAAAATAGAAGCTTAGAGATTTGGATCAAACCTTTTGATTGGGCATAAGAGTGGGTTTCATCAAACCCCAGTTCGGGGTCATGTCCAGTGAACCCAGAAGTTTCAAAGGCAAAATTGAGGAGTGAAACTTTGCAGTTTTCAAATGTTGAACATACCAGCTTGATCAGCTCATCAAGGCGCATATTTCTATCCTTTCAGAAGTTTGAAATTCAAAGTTTGAATTTTTGGGGTTTCTTTGACAAACCCTAATCCAACTCCAGATCCAGTTCTTTCAAATCAAGGGGATTGGGTTAATCCTAGAAGAAGATGGATTGGTCACCTGCATAAATGAAGAAGTTCCTGTTTCAGAGGGAGATGAGACTAAGGCCTTACATAAGAAGATTACAAGCAATATCGACAGGTATGACTTATCCAGGTATGTTTCGAGATCTGTTCATGATTAAGTTTATGGTATATTTGTCTTCATATTATTACGGTTAGTACAACCTTGATTAAATCTAGACTTGACGTATCACTTTAATAAAATTATGAATGCACGATAGAATATATTCATTGATTAGGGTGTTGACACTTATGATTGTACTAATGCATTATGGTGTTGTATGAGGTTTATGTTGTCTGCTAACACAAAAGGTACACCAAGAAAGTCAAATCATGTTCTACTTCAAGAACATATGCTCATGGTGACATGAAGACAAAGATTCATCCATTGTCATGGATCACATAGAAGATCTACTTTCGAGGTATGTATAACTTGGTTCTACAATGGTTAACTTATGAGACATGCAGGTTACTAGTACAAGTCACTGAAGAGAACTAGAAGACATTATGCGGGTATATTAGACATAACTAGCTAGCATGCTAATCCAGGTATGCTTTTCCTATATCAAGATAGAATCCTACCGTGTGTTAGGATATTATACTGTTGTGTTGTTGATAATGATTATTCATGAAGTCATAGGTTTGAATAGTCATGGTTGTATGCATATTATGTTTCTTACCAGAATTGATGATATGACTAACCAGAAGAATCATGAAGGTATAGGTTTGACTAATCACAATTTTTATGCATATTATATCTCTTATCTTGATTGATGATTTAACTAACCAAAAGAGTCCTATGGTCAAATAAGAATATGCATGAGTAAAAGAAGACTTCCCTGAAACCTTGAATACTAATGCCTATCATTTCTATTTGAAGTGATCATGACTACACATGCTTAAGATTATTGTGTTTTGATAGTATTGAGAATATACTAATGAATGTATGAGATTACAAGGATAACACAATCACGATACTAATAAGTATGCATAGGTACCTAGGATGAATATAGGTTCAAGGACAGGTAATCCAGGAAGCAAAGATCAAGATGGAGCTCACTCCAGTAGTTTCTGCAATGATGTAGATATCCAAAGGGAGTTGACCATCCTTCTGCATTCCACAACAGAAAGGTGTAGAAGAAGCTACTTCAGCAGCTCCTGCAAGGAAGCAAAGACTCAGAGGGAGTCCACCCAACAAACAAACAAAGATAAGCATTTTAATTACCATTTCTTACATATTTGTTTGTTTAAATAAAATTGTTCAATGATGTATAGGATTATGTTCCTAGACTTAGGATATGTATTGTGCATATTAGAATGATTGCATTAATGAATAGTATACTACTAATATGCATTTGATGGGTAAGTGGCCTATGGCACTGTACAACATTCCATTGCTACTTATCTAGAATGAAACCTCTTTGTTGACATGTTGGGAGTTGTGCACACTCTTAACAATGTTCTGGTAGAGATTGGAAGGCATCTAGAAAGTTACGGGATATGGATAAATGTTGTATTGAAGCATTGGCTAAAATAATTGCACGACTTTATGACAAATTTTTTTATGTGTAAGAATTTGTTCTGAAAACTATGAGATGTTTTCTAATCATGCAATTTAACTTTTTGTGTAGAAAAGATCGTATACCATCACCTACAAAAGAAGGACTACAAGATTTGTTCAAGCAACAAAGTTATCTATTGAAAATATTGAAGATATTGAAGTTCCCAGGATCTGGGAAGAATGCCATGATCGAGGAGTACCAGTCGATCATGAAGATGTTTGGGATGCAGTCCCAAGACCTGAAGGGGAGTCTGTAGTGACTTCCAAGAGGATCTACTCTTCTGATATAGGGTAATCCTTTGAGGCTTTCCAGTCCTGCTAATCCATTTTCATATGTTTTCTTGAGCTTATAAGTGCCCAACCACCCATAGTTGAGTTTGCAAATGTTGTCTTTTTTTCAACTGTCATAGAGGAGGACCAATTGTCCTTCTTTAAACACATGTTTTTTTAACTTACTGTCATGCTATCTCTTCATCCTTTATTTTTCCATTATTTGCCAAAATTCGGACCATAACTTGTCCTCATCTAATTTTTCTAGTTCTTTGAGTTTGTTCTTCACAGATCGGCTAGTTTCCCATCTCTCCTCGACCACTATCCTTAATGATGGCACCTAGTATTCCATGGGCACGATTGCTTCCTTTCCCATAGCATTCTGAATAGGGTTTGTCATGAACCTTTCCTCCATGTTGTTTTATAGGCCTAGAGTGGTGCTTGTAGTATGTTTGCCCCATCCGTCCTTCTCAAGTCACACATCTTGGTGAGTATTGAGACTAATATTTTATTTGTGGTTTCCGCTTGTTTGTTTTATATTCGGTAGTATGGGATTCTTTTGTTTTCTATTATTTGGAATGTATTCATTAGATGTTTAATGACCTTCACAGTGAAGTGTGTTCCCTAATATGATGTAATTTGTATTAGACATCCAAATCTACATAGTATCCCTTAAAATAGGAACTTGGTTGTTACTAAGGTTATGGATGCCCTTGTGGTTCTTTCTTATACCCATTTTGTAAACATGTCAGTGGCTACAATAATGTACTTGCATTGTGTTCCTTTGGCCGGTACAAATGGTCCAATGAATTCGATTCCCAAGTGTTTAAAGGGTTGCATTGGTAAGATGAAATTTAACTCATGATGATCTTTTTGTTGGGGTTTGGTTTCAACCTTTTGACATTGTTCACGTTTTCTTACTTTTTTGAAACAATCCTTGAATAGTGTGGGATACTAGAGACCCACACATAAAATATTCTAAGCCATTTTGTTCGATGAAAAATGTCATCCAAATGTCCCATTATGAGCCTCTATCACTACATGTTCACATTATCCCATCCATGTCTATGCTATATAATATACGTGATATGAGCTTATATATTAGTGTTTTTTGTACCAAGATTCTTCTTTGTATTGGGCGTATACCCTTGGGTGCCTGTCTATTTTGAAGAAAATGTAGAACATCCTCTAAGTAGCCTGGTGCCTCTTGTACCAAAAATAGGTTAGCATCCTGGAAGTTTCATCCCTCTTTTACTTCTTCCCCATTTTCTGTTCTTGATAGGTGATCCATTCCCACATGGGCTTTTCCCAATTTGAAAAATATTTCAAGTTTTTATTCTTGGAATAACATTAACCATATGCTTATTCCTCCTGCTAAGATGGACTTATTCACAATGTACTTCAGGTCTTGGTTATCAATATAAAAATTGAATTTATTGGCTACTAGATAATGTCTAAACTTTTGTAAAGCATAAATCATACCTAGGGATTCTCTCTCTGTGGTGTTATCATTCTTTTGTACTATGGATAGATTCCTATTGGCATAGTGGATGGGGTAATCCATTCCTTTTTCTTCAGGTTGCACTAGTATTGCTATGATGGCCAACCCTGATGCATCCACATGTACATGGAATGCTTTGCTCCAATTCGAGAATCATAGAATTGGTGCATTGATGATCTAGTTGTTAATATCCTCAAATCCCTACTGGAAGTCGGGTATCCATATGAATGTTGTCTTTTTTTTCAATAGTTTTGTGAAAATCCTCACAGCAGATCTAAGAGATGATGTATACCTCACAATATTAATTGTGATTAAGCAGGAAAATAGAAGAAGAGTGAACAATACAATATAATGAGCAACAGAATAATATGGTACAGTAGAACTCGGATAGAAGCAATAATACTTCACACACACTAGTTAATTAATCACAATATGGACAAATAAATAGTACAAAGCATGAGGAATTCGAATACCTAAGGTGGCAATTCGAATTAGCCATCATGGAGTGATCAAAGGATCACTGGAGTGTCATCGAAGCACAACTAGTATCATCAGAGCACAACTGGAAGTCTTCATCATAATCAGTGGAGTCATCAATGCTCAAGTAACTGTCAACCATCAGTCAAACTGATTCTGGTAGGTGTAACTGACTGTAACTAAGTGTAACTAAGTATAACTGAGTGTAACTCACTGTAACTGAGTGTAACCGAGTGTAAATTGAAGACAACTGGAATGGTAGGTGAAGAAGGGTAAGTTGCTTCTTAAAATCAAGGAATAAGGGTGCATTAAGCAACTGGAGGACTAAAACTGAATAGTGAGAAGCTCATGGGGGCTGGCTAACTGAGGGCTAGGTGCTGGACTGATGACTGGGATGCATGCAAACCCTAAAGGTGCATGCATGACTGAAAACGTAAATGATCAAAATACTGGTGGGACTAGGATGGAGTATAGGAATATCCTAACATCCCCCCTTAATCCATCCTGGGCCCTAGTAACTAAGACCAAAGGTCACCCAATACAATGAATAATAACAGTCAATAAACCAAGGAAGTGGGAAAATTTCATGGGAAACATACCCCCTCCTCAAAAATAGACTGTAAGGCACACACAAAAATAAATGCTCCAAACTCAAGCAGGTGTGATGCTTGGTCATATGTCTGGAGGTATCTTCTTCTTGGGAAGAAGTGGATCATGCTCAAAAAACGTGTGCTTGTACTTGCTCTTTAGATCGAATGTGATGAGAACAAATCCAAAAGTATGAGGATTATCCTTGAACCTGTGATTCCAATCAGCTGAGGTAGGATCAAAATCATGAATATGCAGATAGTCTTTTGTCTTCTCCTTCAAACCATCATGGGTTAGATTATGCCAAAAAGAACCATGAAATAATAATTGCTTGAAATCCAAATAGGATTTAAGACTTGAAGAATAGTTTTTTGAGATCTCCTTTGAACCAGCAGGGGTGAGATCAAAACTATCATATGCATGAGAAATTATCCCAAGTAATAATTGCTTAGAATCCAAATTAGATCCAAGACTTGAATCATGGTTTCTTGAGATCTCCTTTGAACCATGAGAGGTGAGATCAAAACCAGTAATTGCATGAGAATTTATCCCAAGTGAATGGCAATGGCCATAATCTTCAATAACCTTCTGAAAGCATGAATTAATGATCATATAGTAGTATAAAAGAGAGGATTGCTTGAGAGGAGTGAATGGATTACCTCCAATAGATGATTTTACCTCCAAGATAATCATGTGATCATGATGCAAACCAACAGACTCTGGTGCAAGAGAGGATTTAGGACATTCTGCAATATCTAGAGTGTGAGCTGGCATAGAAAGAGAAGAAGTTTTGAGCATGAGTGGAGAATCTGCAAGTTCTTTGTCAACAACTTCAGTATGAGATGATATTGGTTCATGATCTAAGAGACCATCAAGAGGAGCGAATGGATCACTTTGCTTGCTTTTGAAGGGGTTTGGACCAAAACCTTCATTCTGTTTGCCGAATCTTTCATCCAGATGGGCCCATAGCTCTTGTGGAGTTTCAATATCAATAATGATTGGGAGCAATATGTAATCCGGCATAGTAAGCTTCATTCTTCCAATGTGCATGTCACCTTTATTCAACCAGTCAATATTCTCTACAGAGGATTCGAACTCTCTTTCAAAATAACAATCAAAGAGATCATGGCTCTTCAAATATGCTATTATTTTTGGTTTCCATTCATCATAGTTGAATAGAGAAAGAGGAGTGATTTCATCTAATTCTGGATACATTGAAGCTGTAGAAGACCTGCAAAAGCAATAGAGAATACTGCTACAAAGATGCAAAAACTGCTGCAACTGTTGCACTCGAAATCTTGGTAATAACCTACAAAAAACTCTCAAGAGTGGAGATAAACAATACTCTCAACATGCTCTGACACCATGTGAAAATCCTCACAGCAGATCTAAGAGATGATGTATACCTCACAAGAGTAATTATGATTAAGCAGGAAAATAGAAGAAGAGTGAACAATACAGTATAATGAGCAACAGAATAATATGGTACAGTAGAACTCGGATAGAAGCAATAATACTTCACACACACTAGTTAATTAATCACAATATGGAAAAATAAATAGTACAAAGCATGAGGAATTCGAATGCCTAAGGTGGCAATTCGAATTAGCCATCATGGAGTGATCAAAGGATCACTGGAGTGTCATCGGAGCACAAGTAGTATCATCAGAGCACAACTGGAAGTCTTCATAATCATCAGTGGAGTCATCAATGGTCAAGTAACTATCAACCATCAGTCAAACTGAGTCTGGTAGGTGTAACTGACTGTAACTAAGTGTAACTAAGCATAACTGAGTGTAACTAAGTGTAATTGAGTGTAAACTGAAGACAACTGCACTGGTAGGTGAAGAAGGGTGAGTTGCTTCCTAAAATCAAGGAAGAAGGGCGCATTAAGCAACTGGAGGGCTAAAAATGAATAATGAGAAGCTCCTCAGGGCTGGCTAACTTAGGGCTAGGTGCTGGATTGATGACTGGGATGCATGCAAACCCTAAAGGTGCAAGCATGACTGAAAATGTAAATGATCAAAATACTGGTGGGACTAGGATGGAGTGTAGGAATATCCTAACAAGTTTCTCTATTGGGTAGGTTATTTTAGCATATCCCTTAACAAACTTCTTGTAGTACCTTGCTTTTGCTAGGAATATTTAAACTTAGGAGGGATTTGTTGGTTGTGTTATTTATTTGATAAATTTTTCCTTATCAGTGTCTACCATGATGGCTTCTTCGATACTATGTTCCTAAGTAATTTCCCAAAGGGTTGTAGGAATTTTCATTTATTTGGGTTTAAGGAAACCCTTGTTTCTTGACACCTATTCAACATCATCTTGAGGTCTACTACATGGTTGTTTAGAAAGGAAAATTCTAGGGCCAAAGTTAATCCCAAATAATGCCCCATGATCCAAATATACTTCCAATGATTTATGGATGAAGTTCTTGAATATTTCTACAATAATTATTGAATATCATACTAGTGTATTCACCAGTTTGAAAGGCATGCATGTGTATGCGAAGGATCCTCGTTTTGTTGTAAATGTTGTTATGATTCAATCTTTTTCCTGAATAGATACTTGATTGTATTTGGAGTTCCCGTTGAGGAAGGAGTAAATTTCCTTGCCTGCTATTGCTTCTAGTACTTCTTCTAAAAGGGCGTTGGAAAAAGGGTCTTTAATTGTCACCCAGTTGAACTTGCAAAAGCCTATACACATCGATAGTTTCCTATTTTTTTTCTTGGCGATGATAATTGGTGACACCCATTCACTTTCCTTCATAAATAACTCTAGCCTTTATCAACTTGTCCAATTCTTCCTTTACTTTTTCCTTATATCAGGGGTTCATTTTGTAAGGTTTCTATCTTATTGGATTTGCAATGTGTTGAACCTCTATCCGGAATTCTCTAAACTCCTTAGGGATTCCCTTTAGGCCATGGTATCTATATGGGAAAACATCTGCAAATTCCCAAAATAATGTAATTACCTCTGCTACTATTCTGTCATACCAACAATTTCTGATTTCTAGATATCAAGGTTCTTGGCCTCCCTTGGCTATGCTGGCCTTTTTTGATGTACCCCTTATGTTTTGCAAGGTCAAGGGGTTGGTAGGTGTATTGTTTATTTCTCTTGATTTGAGCTATTCCTTGGTATACATTGCTCGGGTATCGAATTTTCTCTTTACTCCGTTGATATGCAAAAGACAATCTTTGCATTCTACAATGGGATGTGTTCTCTTGTGAACTGATGCATTTTTGCACATACTTCCTGTAAGGTCTTATTTTCATTGGTGGGTCCTTCATGAGTTCTTATTGCGATTGGTGCCATAATGTGTTCCAATATTTTGTCTCCTTGATCCTCTCCTGATGGTTATACCATTTATGTGAGAATCCATCAATTAACCTTGGTAAAATGTAGGTGGAAACCTCATTAGGGTTACCGTTGTCTTGTAGTTGCTTTTGTTTGATGTGTAGCAATCTTCATAAGTGATGTATCCAAACAACCCCATAATATATGTAGTATTTTTCTCCCTTGATTCTATGGAATCTACATATAAACAGTGTTCTAATTTTCCACCATGTAGCATCCTAGCGGTTTGAAAAATGTGTTAGCCACCATCGGAAAGGGATTTTCCTAGTATATTAAGAAATTTCTACACCTTTTATTCATCTTCATAGAGCTTCATAGTTTTGACCTTGAATATGTTGCCGATGCATTGTGGGTGTACCATGGAATTTGTGTACCTTCGATTTTCTAGTGTTTCATCAGAGCTTTCTTTTGAGGGGAATTCCATGTGTAATTGACAGTATTCATCATACTTAGGTTTTGAATGCTTGGTTATCCCATAGAGGTCCTCTGTATCGGGGTGTGGTCTTGATGCTTCTGTTTCCCATGGTTGTTTAGAGGAAGGGTTTCTATTGGGTATTTCTTGTCCGTTCGATCCTCCCATTATCTGATGATAACATCGTGATTATTCTTTCAAGGATTTTTCGGGGTGTCCTTTTGATGGGAACCCTTCATGATTTCGATACAGTGTTCATTGTTTGTGTCTATAGTTTGTGATTTTTTGTAGGGACATTTTTGCTCCTTGTATGGTAAAAAACTTATTGCACTGATGGTAATAGATTTCTTTTTTCACTTCAAGTTTCCCCCATAGAACTAATAATGCAGCTCACCCCTCAAGATGGCCCATCTTGAATTTTCTAGTTGTAAGGATAGTCAAACAATGGTGCATAGTATTTTTCTCGAATTATGACTATTATCAAATTAAAGTGAGAGACATACCATTTCATGAAAGAATAAATAGAATAAAAAAACACATCCCATAAAAGAACACATATATAGATTATTGTGGGAAAACCCCCCTACGAGGCAAAAACCCATCTTCAAAATAATGATATAATTTTGTAATTAAAAGCCAAGATACAAAGAATGAAGAAGTGACCAGCTTTGTAATGGAAGCATTTTTTTTAATGAAGTTTGATTTAACCACAATGTAAATAGGTAGAGGTGCATGTTGTATTTCTCCATTAAATCTTTGAGAGAGGTTGGTGATTATCCCAAGTCAATTTTAAAAGGGGATTATTAGGTTAAACTTGACTAAGTCAAAGAATCAATGAAACTTGACTTGATAAAATAGTCAAAGATGTATCTAAATTTGATACTTTACAAGCCCATGGTTTTGAGTGTCCCATGGTATTTTTCCATAATATTGCATGTGAAAAAAACTACTTAAGAACACGATCATGAATAACTCCTTAATTGAGAATGCCGTGTTATGGTTGTTATGGTTGTAATAGTAGGATAGTCTATGCCGTTAGCCATGGCAACCCGGCCATAACTAAGGCATGTCCAGTTCGACCATGTCTTGTGTGCGCGCTTGCTTATTATGTGCTTTATGTGTTTATTCCCTAACATAGTTTCAGTTGGACATATATTCCAATGGGATAGGTCAGTTGTCTATTTCTTATTGGATCTCATTAATGAGATTAACATGCGTATACATTTACACTTAGAACATTTACAAATATATATTGTTT
Organism: Larix kaempferi; assembly: GCA_027924585.1. Taxonomy (NCBI): domain Eukaryota; kingdom Viridiplantae; phylum Streptophyta; class Pinopsida; order Pinales; family Pinaceae; genus Larix; species Larix kaempferi. The sequence goes on along the minus strand of BSBM01000229.1, from coordinate 15,165,451 downwards.
CGTTAAGTATGTGATGAGATGGCAATGGAATGAACCTACCTTGTCCGTGTCCATTGAAGTTTCATTTATCCATTCACAACCTGATAGTGCTGGAAATGCACCGTACATTGTTTCTTTAGAGTTAACTAGTGCAAACAAATTGTCTAAAAATGTCCAAATTCAATTTGTTTGTTAAATTATTATAATAATTTAGCTGACATGGGTGCTCTGTAATATTTGATTTTATTGTTAAAGATGCATGCAATCACAAGTAAGCCACTGTTACTTGTTCATGCAACATGAAGGCACTCCATTGCTTCTTATGTAATTGACTAACTTCAATAATTTAGTTAGCTGTTTTACCTTAATGTCTTGTCTAACATTTTTGGAATTGAAAACAAATAGCCTTGGGAAGGAGGCTTTACAATTAGCAGAAGAAGAACAAGTACTTGAATATTTGCATTAGTTATGGTACCAGAGGAATATGAAAGCAGAAAGTGTTACAAGTAGTAGAGGATGACGAGCAGGTTCTTGAATCAGCCATGGTGAGAGTGTTTTCTAAAGAAGTTGCTGGTTTGACAGTGAGTTGCCGTTTGCAAGAAAACACTCTCACTAGGGCTGATTCAAGCATCTGCTCTTAATCTTCTGGTACTTGTAACACCTCCTTCTAAATAGCTAATGCATTTATTTTCATATACATCCACGCTGATTCATGTTCTTGTTCTTCTTCTGCTACCTACAACAACTCCTTCCCAAGGCCATTAGTTTTCAATTCTGAAAAAAATAGATAAGGCTGCGGGATAAAACAACTAACTAAATTATTGAAGTAAATTACAGAAGCAATGGAGCGCCTTACCATTGCATGAACATTTAACAGTGGGGTTCCTTCTCTGCACGCGCCTTTTGGAGAATACAATTAAAGCACAACAATAAAGTCAAAAACAGAGAACCCATGTCAGCCAAATTATTACACTAAAGCAAATAGAACTGACTGGTAAGAGCTGTTTATTCCATGCTCCAGTTTCTGGCTAGGCATTGCGTCTTAATGTTAGTGATTTCTAATCTTTTCTTACCATTGTCAAATAATTTAAAGCTATCGTAGCCCAATAATAAATTGAAATCACTCATATAATGCTCAACCGACACGATTATTTGTGAAATCAAAATATTAATCAATGCACAATGGCCCCAACATAAGCACACCATCCCGATTCGCCATCGTTGGATTTCATCTTATTGGAATGCAAAATGTACATACTAAGATTTTAGTTAGTTTCAATTCTTTCTTGATGAGAGCAGCGATAATACAAGTGACATATCAAGATGGATCAATCATCCTTTTTTCCAAGAACCCGCTCGATCTGCTCCGATCTTCTGCTCGACGAGGCTTCTTACAAAGCTTCTTCCGAGATTCGACTTCATCTTCCCAAACCTCTGGACATGGTGGACCTAGTCCTTGAAGTGTACTCTTGTGGCATGCAACACACTCGGCTGGAGGCCTCTAGTCTTATCTCGAAGGCCTTAGTCTTAAAAGCAAGGTGAATAGCTTACTTTTATTGAGATTATATACACCAAGATATGATCGTTGGTTTCCAAGATTTGTCTTTAACTTTATGATAACTCTTCATAACCCTAATCCTAAAGCATCAGGTTTCTAACAATCAAACGTAGAAGTGGTGTTTTGTAAGTATAATTTGTTTTGAAAGTGAGCTGAAATCAAGAAGTGATTAGCTGCCAAAAGCTGAACATTTCTTACTGGACAATCAAAACATGTGTCAAGTAAGTTAACAAGTCTTTTACTAAGAGATTAAATGTTCACTGAATTGGTGATTTTGGATCACAATGAATCAAGTGATAGTTTGTTACTATTACAAATAACACAAGTAGATGTCTTCCATCAAATGGGTAAGTTTTCTTTAAATTGGTAGTGTTTGTATGATCACAAATCAAATGTAGATAGTTGTTTATAATGACCACAAACCTGATAGAAAAACTTGATGTCAAATAATAAATAGTGGTTTAAGATAACTACAAACCAAAGATAACCAAAGATAGATCATATTTTATGATGACCACAAACTTAGTTATCAAAAATTTGATATTACAAATTAAAATGAATTAATATCCAAATAAATACTTTACCTCTAAATTCTTTAATAATTGATAATGCTCATTATGATAACAAAACCAATAAAATACTAAAATATCAGAAAACACTAAACTAAAATATCAAAAAACCCTATCCAATTGCTCCCTATATAACTCTCTTTCTTGTGGTCTTTGGAAGAACAATCTATGCAAATAATAATCTCTTTCTATGCATTACTTTATAAGTTTATAAGTTTACGGAGGATCGTCAATTACATCAATCTAATCTTGATAATTCACAATCACAATGGTGTTTACCTAATGGGAGGTCACTTATCAATTCCATGCTTTCAATGCAGCTTTAGAAAACCCCATTTTTGAAAGTTTGATCAATCTCAGAATCCAAACATAAGAGAATAATTTTACAGTCTGGATCACCACTTCATAAGAGAATGATTTGGAGAATGCTTATCAAATTGAATCCCTAGAGAGAGTAATAGCAGAGAAGTACTAGAGACTATTGGACAAATTCAATTCGAAGTCCGAAATAAATAATACTAATCTGTTTGGATTTGTGTTGGCGATGCTATTGATGTTGCTCTGCTAGACTCTACAACGTCAGCATCTAGCGAGAGGATTCATGGCTAGGATTCATGGTTAGGTGCAGCTGAAGGACTCTTTACCCACATCCATTGATTTCTTTAATCTCTGAACTATAAGAAATTCGCCCTTAGAAGAAAAATTGCCCACCAAGGATCATGGAGTTATCTAAAAACGGGCTCTCATGCTATCCAAAACTATCATATCTCCTTCATGCTTTCTGTATACCAGTGTTGGAATCAACCAATACCGCTGTTATCATATCTCCTTCATGCTTTCAATCTTTCTGTATAACACTGTTATTATATCTATATCATATCTCCTTCATGCTTTTATTCTTTCTTTCATTCTTTCTGTATAACACTGTTGGAGTCAACCCATACCACCGTTCGAATCAACCCCAATGACAATAGCAAAGAAAAATAGAGATAAACATGAATTTAAAGTTATAGACATATATATACTTTCATATTTACCAACAATGAATATCTTTTGAACTCTACGGGAATTCGCATAAAAATAATAATAACAATATATTTAATTTTTGCCCAAACCTTAAAGGACTAGATTTTCAACATTAAAAAAATACAAAGCAGATAGAAAATATCATGATGTGAGCTTATGATGATTACCTTTGAACAAAAATATGTCTATTGATGAAACCAATTCCTTAATTTAGCTTTGAACGTTTTAAGTCAATTTGTTCTAGTTACCTCATAATAAACAATGTAAAACATGAAAAATAATAAAATAATAAAACTAATCACTAATCCAATCCATGAATTTGTAAATGCAAGGATGTTAATTAGTAAAGTCTTATCCATAGGTTTAGTACACACTACTCATAATATGGTGGTATGAATAAATCCTAGATGTTAATGGAGTTTTGTCATTAAATACATATTTACTGGTGGTATGAATAAATCCTACCTATTTAATGGATTTTTGTAATTAAACAAATATTTATTGTGCATTGAAATAGATGTTAATGGAATTTTGTCATTAAATACATATTTACTGGTGGTATGAATAAATCCTACTTATTTAATGGATTTTTGTAATTAAATAAATATTTATTGTGCATTGAAATTTATTAAAAATATGGGTTATTTTTATAAAAACTATCAAAGTTAAATAAGAGAAATTTTATATTATTTATATTTTTAGAAATATTTTGAAAAATTATTGTAAATGTTTTAATATAATATGAGTAATATTATTAAATAAAAGTTAATATTGAGATTTGTTATGTTATTTGAGTATTATTTAGAAGTTATAGAAAATAAATAAATATTTTACTAAGTGATTAAGGTATTCCTAATTTTCCCTCAGATGGGATGTTATGGGAGGAAGTAACAATCGAGCAGTGGTTGATTTCCACATGATATGCTCTGAGCCCTGCCCACTTGTCAATAATGAAGAGTCGAGTGGAAAGACAAGGTGTTATTTCTTGCATGCTTTTATTAACGTAGTTACTCAAAAAATTTACATGACGTGGCTTCCGTTGGGGTTGTCATGATATGAGCCTACCCAACAACATCATTCACACGAACATGGCTCAATGGATGAAAATTAATGGTGATATAGTTTTAGAAAGAAGCATGATTATCTTGCAGCTTGGGGATATAGCTGATGTGAAGTGGAATGGTAATAAGTAGTTAGAGTTTTTCTATCATCCCTAGTTGCAAATCACTATGGCGCAAGGAATGCCTCTATTTATTTCCTCTACTCTCAACAACCTCCCTACAACCTGGTTCAATTTGGCTCCTCTAACTTAGTGGTATCTCTCTGTTCAGTTGAGGAAAAATTCAAATCCTAGGTGGTGCCTTCTTCATATTTCAAATTTTATGAGGATCCTTCACCATAGCTTTTTGTTGTTTCTCCCATGGTTCTCTCCATTCTTCACAACCTCTCATTCCTTGTGGAATTTCTCCACATCCATTGTCCCTTGAATGGTCGACATATGAATAGGTTGTCGAGATCAAAAAGACAATGGATTAAATACCTACTCGAAGGTCAAGAAAGAGGCAACGAGCTCTACATCTTATTAGGGGCAGATTCGAGAGTAGGGGTGGACTCTCAACATGAAATTTCTGAAGCTAAGGACGAGGTTTGTATGGAAATGGGTTTTTTTATAGTGTGAGGAAATTGAAGTAGATCTGAAACCTTAGATCCTAGACATGTGAACCACTCAGGCATGTGATTACGAATACTTCAAAATAGTGGCATTATATTGGAAAATGAAGACTTTGATGGGTAAGGTACTCTTGGAGTGAAATGAGGCCTACAATGATGTTCTGCAACAAGTAGAGGAGGCTCAAACTGAGATGAATAAATTGGATTCCAATTCAAATATTATTGCAAAGGATGCCCATGAAATCAAATTTGCTGAGAAGACTCATCAACTTTCCTTAGGTCAAGAGACCCCTTTGATCCCCATCTCTGGTGATGACTAGTATGTTTAGTTATATCTATATGGAATTTCCCTTTGTGATCCCATGCTACTATATTGTATATACTATTTTCACTAGATATCCTATAAAAATGACATGATGGTATATGTAGATCTTAAAAATGAAAATTTGTCATTTTGTTGTTGGTGTAGTTTTGCAAAAGGTACAGCATCAACTCAACTCTCTATACATTTTATTTAAGTTTAATATAATCCCAACTATCTTTAAAAAAAACATGAAAGGCATTCCTAATTTTAAAAATATAATTTATTTCGTGTTTATTTTATACATATTAAAAATATTTAAACGGGAGATACTAGATATATATATGTGAGACTATATATATATTGAGGGGGGAGAGATCTTTTGTAAAAGAAATAGGTTGCATCATATTTTAAAATGTTTAAAATTGTTAATGATAACTTTAAATGAAATGAAGCAAATGAAACTTATTATTATTATTGTCTTAGAAAATTAATGTGAAGTTGGTTATATAATTTTATGCCGAGAAGGTTTTTTTGGGGGGAATTCCTTGTCATACGAATTTGTACATTGGATTTTGTGTACGACAAATTTTATAGTTTTGGTTAAAGGTCTATGATAAAATCTCGGTTCATGATAATTTAGGATGTCAAAATTTACTATTTTGTTGTATATGGTGATATTAGATATCACATAATCTATCCCAATCCTACCAAGTTAATTAATACAATTCACCCAATTTGATTTTGGCCACTTCATTAGACTATTGAAAATGATTAGATCTTGAGAATTGGAAATCTGATTAGATTGGTACCAAAAAAATTCTCCAAGCATATTCAAAGTTTATTTTGTATTTTTTTATCTAAAAGAAGGTCCTCGTCTAGCCATACAAGATTAGGATTGTAATCATTTCAAGAAAATAACTTAGTTAGTTGTTATTCTAGCATTAAACTCTCCTAACAATAGGATAATTCTTTCATTTCTCATACCATAAATATAATGTCATAAGCTATTGTAAGGACAATCAAGATATCTAGATTATTTTTCTTATAAAAGGTGGAATTAACAGATGTAAAATGACTTATTTCTCTATAAATCTTATTATCATTAATGCTTGAAATCTCCATTGATAGGGCAAAAATACATGCTCCCCGAAAAAAAAAACCCTAGGAAGAGGAGGGCATTGTTATCTCAATTAGTGACCCTCAAAGAACAATGTGCTTCTGTTGAGGACACTACTAGCTGAACCAACAACCTAGGATAAAAGGGCACACCCTCTTAGCTAATTGATGCATTTCTTATCATTATTTCTTGACAATTATTTAGATTCATAGTTAGTTCCCAACTTTGATGATTTGTTTATTATTATTTCTTGATGGTTATTTGGAGGCATAATTGGTGCCAATTTTTCGAGTAATATAGAATTAATTAGTTAGTTGTATTCTTATCTAATATTAGTTTCTAGCATTAAGTGATGTGCATACCTACACTAGGGTTTTGGATGTGGAGAATCTGCAAGACTATTAAATAGTCTCACACTCAATAATAGAATGAGAAATTTGAGCTTCTCTTCTTCAATTTATAAGTTTCTCATGTATTATCTTTTAACTTAGTTCAACTATAGTGATAAGGAACAAGGTGCAATATTTACTAAAGAATTAAGATTCGTTATTGTTAGCTTAATTTCACAGAGTGCTAAAATAAATTGAAAGCAAAAGGAAAATAGATATAAAAAATAACACATTTTCACAAATAACACCAGATATACCTTGAATGGAGTCCACTCAGTACCATGTTGGTCAATAGGATAGGTCAATTTGCAAGAGGCATAACTTCCTCATATGTAATCCGATTTTGGTGATGTTTGCACTGTTAGATAATATCAAAGTGTAGAATAACATCAAGGGGGTGAAAACCATATTTGCAAAATTTTGACCCCCAAAAGCATGATTTAGGCCCTTAAATGGGCCTCAGAATGTACTAGACCCCAAATATTCAAAGTAAGACCTACCCCTAAAATGTGCCCTACAAGCCAATTCATCGAATTTTTCCGCCAAATAAGCATCAAAATAGATGAAAAAATATATATTGATAAATTTTGAATCATACCTCCCCATTTCAGGAGTCCTTTGGTCCCCAAAATATTTTACTAAAAGAGGCAAGTAAATTTCTCCTCTACCTTCTCCTTTGAGTACCATTTAGCCTTACCTAGATTTTTTTCCTTCAACCCAATCTATCATAGTTCATACTATACTCATTTGGTTATTTTATCTTTCTTATACAAAATGATATCTTCTGTTAAATTTGCCTAATATTCTAGCTCTAAGTGTTGGGATTTTCCTATACTCCATCCTAGTCTTTCCAGCTTTTCATTTTCAGTTATGCATGCATTCTGCATGCAGCCATGATTTTGCATGCATGCATCCCAATCATCAGTCCCAACACCTAACCCTCAGTTAGCTAGCGCTGAGAGCTTCTCGCTGATTAGTTTTAGCCCTCCTAGTGCTTAGTTCACCCTGCATGCAATTGCATGCATCATAGGCACCCTCTCTCACCTACCATTCAGTTGTACTTCAGTTAGTTGAGTTATCTTCATTTCTTTCCTTGATTTAAGGGTAAACTAACTCTCAACTAACTGTATCACTCCGATGGACCTCTAGTGAGACTAGACTGCCCACTCTGACTCCAGTTAGCTCCTCATGTGCCCTCCACTGAGCCTCCTTCATTCAGTTAGTGCCTCCATGTGCCATTTACACTCAGTTACACCTACCACACTCAGTTAGACTCAGGTTGACTGATGGTTGACAGTTACTTGTGCATTGATGAGTCCACTAATAATGATGAAGACTTCTAGTTGTGCCTTGATGACACTCCAGTGATATTTTGATCTCTCCATGCAAGCTAATTCAAATTACACCCTTGGTATTTCAATCATGTGCATTGTATCATTATTGTTTTACTATTATGATTAATGAAACATGTGTGAATATTCTGCTCCTATCTGATTTCCATTGGATCTTTGTTCTGCTACTCTATTCTCTTCTATTTTCCTAAACTCTTTCATCGTGAGGTTTACATCATCTCTTTGGATCCACTGTGAGGATTTGCACATGGTATCAGAGCCATTTGAGAGTATATTCTACATCCATTCTTGAGAGTTTTTTGCAAGTAATTTGAAGTTCCAGCAGCAGTTTCACTTTTGCATTTGCTCCAACAGTTATAATGAGCAATTCAAATGCTCTCCTCTCTCCTAGAATCCTCACTCCCTTCAATTACTTTGATTGGAAGAGTGAGATGAAAATATTCTTGTTAAATAAACATCTATACAAGTTGACAATGGGAAGAGAAGCCGAACCACATTCAGCTGTGGAGAAAACCAAGCATCTAAATAAAATGGAAGAAGCCTTTGGTTACATATGCCTTCATATTTCTAGAGATATATTGTTTCATGTCAAAGGATTGAAGGCTCCAAATGAGTTATGGGTAAAATTAGAGGGTCTTTTTGGCAAACAAGATGGGCTAAGAGGCCATGCTCTTGAAAATGAATTGGTTACCCTACAACCTAGCAATTTTGAGACCATTCAAGAATTTTTCTTGAATTTTAAGAACTTGGTTTTGCAATGCAAGCATTGTGGCATCACTAAAAGTGATGAACAATTTGTGCTCTCCATTCTGAGCAAGCTAGGATCTCAATTTTCAGTCTTTGTATCTACCTTCCATTCTGGGCGAATGTCAATCCCTGGATGGAAGATGCCAACCTTAGAAGACTTTACTGCATCTCTCATTCAAGAAGAGAACAAATTGATTCAAATGGGTACCATCAAGGCCTCCAAGGATCTAGATCTTCTAACTAGAGAAGCAAATAGTGCGAATATGAAAGAGAGGCAAAAAGGAAAAGACAAGAAGCCATCTAAATCCAAGCTGAATGACAATTCAAGTCCATCAAAAGGAGCCTCCAACTCCAAGAAGGACAAACAGAAAAGATCTGAGTGTCCCTACTGCAAGAGAGGATACCACCCAGAGAGATCTTGCATGCATAAGAAAATAGATCAACTAACCAAGATTCTTGAACAAAAAAAAATTGCTATTCCAAAATATGCAAAGATGTCTGATTCTGGAAGTGGATCTGATGGTCACGAGGATTTCCATGCATTGATGGCTATTTTTTCAAAATCAAAGGCCCTCCTCATAGATTCTGGAGCCTCCAACCACACGGTTTCCTTTGAAGAATCATTTTCTTCTTTAGATATCAAATATGGGCCTACTATTCACATGCGAGACAACTCTCATATCTCTACCAAAGTGTTGGGTACAGTACATATGGAGCATGGAAAGTTCAAGAATGTTCTATTCTTTCCCTCCTTGACAGCAAATTTTTTGTCTGTATATCAGATGACTCAAACCGGATCACCAAAGAAGGTGACTTTTGGTCCTGACACAGTTGAGAATACAGAGATCTCTGCTGGGAATACTATAGCGAAAAGGTTTGCAAATCATGCCTCCAAGGCATATGATTTCTCTCATTTTCTGCCCTTCTCTCTTCCTACTCCTTCGTAATCTGATGAAGATCCGAGTGACTCTTCTTCTAATGAAGATGAAGATGAATATCTTGATGTTGAGATCAAATTTCAAGAACATTCAGATTCAGATCTAGAACCAACACATGTTCGGAATCCAGAGACAAGGCCAACATGGGATCACACAGTCCTTGTAGCTACTGAGAACATAGTTGAGGATTCATATGCTCACAGACCTACAAGATTTCAGCATCATGCCAACCTTGCATTATGTCATCTACATCTCCATGAGAGATGCAGCATGATGGTGGGGTTCACTCTTCCATCCCTTGGGAAGACTCATCATGATCCATTCATTCCAGTGGCAGAAAGGTTTCCTGAAAGACTTGGTTCGTCCAATACATTCTCTACATAGTGGGAGGCACATCAGAAGACCAGATCCAGATCTAGCACCTGCATTGGCATCCTACAGAGGATCATCTTGCCAAGTTATTTGCCAAATCTTTCACTAAGGAAAGCTTCTTCCTTTTCTGCTTAGTATGATGGTTCTTTGAGTTATTTTACTGTTCTTTTGAGGGGGGGGTATTTTTCCCATGAGGTTTTCCCCATTTCCTCGGTTTATCGACAATTCTTATTTTTTATCATTTATTTGATTGTATGGGTGACCTTTGGTCCTAGTTACCAGGGCCTAGGATGGATTAAGGGGCGATGTTGGGATTTTCCTATACTCCATCCTAGTCCTACCAGCTTTGCATTTTCAGTTATGCATGCATTCTACATGCAATCATGATTTTGCATGCATGCATCCCAGTCATCAGTCCCAACACCTAGCCATCGGTTAGCTAGCCCCAGGATCTTTTCACTGATTAGTTTTAGCCCTCCTAGTTCTTAGTGCACCCTGCATGCAATTGCGTGCATCCTAGGTGCCCTTTCTCACCTACCATTCAGTTGTACTCCAGTTAGTTGAGTTATCTTGAGTTCTTTCCTTGATTTAAGGCTAAACTGACTCTCAACTGACTGTATCACTCCGATGGACCTCCAGTGAGACTAGACTACCCACTCTGACTCTAGTTAGATCCTCATGCACCATCCAGTGAGCCTCCTTCATTCAGTTAGTGCCTCCATGTGCCACTTACACTCAGTTACACCTACTACACTCAGTTAAACTTAGTTTGACTGATGGTTGATAGTTACTTGTGCGTTGATGACTCCACTGATGATGATGAAGACTTCTAGTTGTGCCTTGATGACACTCCAGTGATTTTTTGATCTCTCCATGCAGGCTAATTCGAATTACACCCTTGGTATTCGAATCCCGTGCATTGTATCATTATTGTTTTACTATTCTGATTAATGAAACATGTGTGAATATTCTGCTCCTATCTGATTTCCATTGGATCTATGTTCTACTGCTCTATTCTCCTCTATTTTCCTAAATTCTTTCATTGTGAGGTTTACATCATCTCTTTGGATCCATTGTGAGGATTTTCACACTAAGTCCTCTACAAAAGGTAAGACATGCTTAGGTTCCTTGTCTAACATAGATGATCCAAAGAGATTTAGATTTTCCACATTCACTATTGAATAAATGCCATATATAGGGTAGACTTAGTCTATAGGAATTATATCCTACCTTCTCCAATAGTTCAAAAGGACCATGCCATAGTTTCTTTATCTTCTTACAAATACCTTGTAGTATTTCCTTATTCAGTTGCAACCAAATTGTATCTCCCACATTGAATGGTTTTTGAACCGTATGTTGATCATGTATGGCAGTGCAGTTTTAGTCTGACTTATTCAATGTCTCATGTACTTGGAAATGGATTTGCATGATCTTATCAATGTAATTTTCAGCCCTTAATGCTTCACCCATGGTGTCTTCCCTTCACTCGCCCTTACTATGCATATACAACATCTATAGGTGAAGGTGCTAGATATCAAAAACAAGTTTCAAAAGGGAACTAACAAATGGAAGTGTGGAGTGCTCCATTATATGAGTGCTAGATTTATATGAAATTAGCATCCCATGTATTTGAATGCTTCTGATTATAACCCTTAGAAATTGAATCAATGTCTTGTTCACCACTTTTATTTTCCTATCTTTCTATGTATGGAAATCTATAAATCTCTTCAAGTTAGTTTCTATCTTCTACAAAAGTGTATCCCAAAAGGAACTGAACAATATGGTATCTATGTATGAGATGATGTTTCTTCACATACCAAAGGGCACCCAAACCTTTTAAAATAATACATTTTTTTCTTCTTGTCATTTAATGGTCTTTGTATAATCCATGAGAATGGAGGTCTTACTAAACATGTCAACATCACCACAAATAGGTAGTAATGTACCCTCATAGGTATTAGCATCCCACCCAAAAATTCAAATGATATGCTCTCCCATGGTCTAGTAGGTACCTGCAAGGGATGACATAGACCTTTCTTCCTATTAATGGGATTGATTGTACATTGATGTATACATCCTATAATAAAATGAGATATAAATTCTTGCATTCTAGGACAATAAACATACCATTTTGGAAGTGTAATCCTCTCCAATAAGTTGAAATATCTCACCTTCAGGAACACATAGTTTTCTTCATATTGTATATTAACCCATCTTGGAGATGATAGTCAACCTTGTTGTCATCTTCTACATGGAATAGGCCTCGTAGCCTCCAAAATACCTCCTTCAAGTTATCATCTTCTGTGTATTCCTCCTTGTATGCATCGTGGGTGAAAGTTTCCATATGGACAAGAGTACTCAAATTTGTTGTCTTGGTTGTAGGTGGCCTTGAAAGCATGTCCACCAACTTGTTTGTACTTCCTTTCTTGTATTTGATGATTAGATGGATTTGTTGTATAAATCTCATCCACTTGTAGTGTTGGGTTTGTTGTATCTTACTCTAAGGTTGAAAATATTGTAGTGGTTGTTGATCAATGTGAATGATGGTCTCCTTAAACATTATATCGTGATTCAATTTATTAACATATTGGACCAAGGAATATTTTTCCTTGTCATATGTAGGGTAGTTCAGGAATTCTCCTTGGAACATTACATAATGATATGATATTGTCCTTACTCCTTGCATCAAAACTTCTCTTGTATGCACATGGCTCCAATTTAAAAGGATTTCACAAGATGGGAAAAGTTATAACTTGTGCCTAACTGATATTCTATTTGATCTCTTCACAGGATTTCTATTGATTCTTTCCCCACTAGAAACACTTGTTGCTAGCTATTAAGGAATGTTGAGGTACAATCACAAATGAAAATGAAGTTGTGAACTTTCAGAGGTTTTTTTTTTCCCCCAAAATACTCCTAAATGTAGTGCCATTTGTAGGATTTGGCCACTTGGTGATGGCCTTCGCCTTTGTAGGATTGATATTAATTTATCCTCCACTAATCAATACCCCAAATACACCAAAGATTGTGAAGAAAAATTACATTTCTGAATATTTTATAGTAGTTGATGTTTGTTTAGAGTCTCTAACAATTTATTGATATGTGCAAAATTCTTTTCCTAGGTAGCACTATAAACCACTATATCATTTTGAAGCACACTATCACATATGAATTGACAAAAGGACACAATAAATCATTCATCAAATCCATAAATGTAGCTGCTCATTACACAAACAAATCACATTAATAAATATTTATATAGGACTTACCTAGACTTGAAGGTATTGTTCTAGGTGTCTTATTCTTTCATTTGTACCTCGTAGTATCCTGATTTGAGATCCCACTTAGTGAAGTACCTGACATGTTGCAATTGATCCAACTAGTAATTGATCTTGGACATAGCATGTTGTTTCTTAAGGGTGAACACATTCATATATTTGTATTCAATACACATCCTCCAAGTCCCATAATTCTTAGGTACTTTGGTGACTGGTCACTCACAAGGTGAGCTCTTTTGTTGAATTATTCCCTACTCCAACAATTTCTATAACTTCTTCTTCAATTCTTTTGCTTCTAGAATAGATTGTATGTATAGTTTAATGTTTCAAAATGGAGAATTAAGAAATAGTTGTATCTCGTGCACCACTTCCCTCTAGAAATTACGCTCTTAAGAATGCTTGCTTAGGAAAATAATTTACAGGATTGCTCAATTTAAATAGGAAAATACTAAACAATATGTTTCCATATATGTAGCTTGAAATGTGATTTTAATAATCAATTTTTACAACTTGAATACCCACTAACAAGTATATATACAACATATTTTTGTAATCCTTCATTTTCTTTACAAGAATCCACATCGAGCAATGTTGTTTTATTTGTTATGTGTTATGCAAAAAATTTCCAAAAAGAACATGAAAAGAGAAGAAATAGATCATAAAGATTACCCCATGAATTTAATGAAGAAAATAGATGAATAACAAGCCTCTTCAAGGGGGACGCTTCGTTATACAATGTAATAAGTACACAAGAAAAGATACTCAAATGAAAATGTCTCCTTCATATACATGGGAGATTAAGAGGTACAATTACAACTCACTAACCCAAGCCAACATAACTAATATAACCATACTACTGACAATTACAACTAATGGACCAAAGCCGACATCAAAACTAATATAATGCCAATATAGGGGGAAATGTACCCCTATTTAGGGTTTAACATGCCCCTCCCCTTCAAACAAGTGTTGTCATCAATGCTTGGTTGGTTGTGGATGCTACTGTATGAAGGAATCATCTTCCCATATTAAATATTCCACTGGAAGATTCTTCCACTTGATGATGTACTCAATTATAGCCCGATTTTGTAGTTGTTTGGTCGTTGTTTTAGTGATTTGTTCCGGTTCCAATATGAATTTTCCTTCTTCATCAAGCTTGTGCAATATTCTTCAAATTGGGATCGTGTCTTCTATTACCTTATTTAAGCAATAAACATGGAAAACTGGATGCACTCTCGAAGATGAAGGGAGCTCCAATTTGTAAGACATACTACCAATCTTCTGCAACACTTTATAAGGACCATAATATTTGGGTGCTAATTTATTTTCCTTATTTAGTTGCTTGAGGGACATATTCTTGTAAGGTTGTAGCCTAAAAAATTCCCAATCCCCTTCTTCAAAACTCCTTTCATTGCAATGTTGATCAGCTTGTTGTTTCATCCTATTTTGTGACATAGCTAGGTTGTCCTTAAGTATCTGGAGAAGTTCTCATTGGTGCTATATGTGATCTTCCACAGATTGAACTTTAGATTTTCCTTTTAAGGGAGATGTGATAGAGGGAGGCTAGTACCCATAAAGTGCCATAAATGGAGACATTTTTTATGAGGTATCGAAGGAAGTATTGTACCACCATTCTACCAAAGATAACCATTTCATCCACTATGTTTGTTTATCAGATGCAAAGCAATGAATATAGACTTCCAAACATTTATTCATTATCTCAGTTTTCCCATCAGATTGGGGATGATAAGATGAAATTTGAGCCAATTGGGTACCCAAACAAGAAAACAATTTAGTCCAAAATTTTCTAGTGAAAATTGGATATCTGTCACTTACAATAATCTTTGGATTTCCATGTAACTTATGAACTATTTCCATAAAGACTGCAACTATTGTCCGTGTATTAATAGGGTGAGAGAGTGCACACAAATGTGCATAATTCGTGAGTCTATCAACAACCACCATGATAACATTATTTCCTTTTGACTTAGGTAGACCTATGATAAAATCCATTAAGACTTCCTCCCAACACTAGAAATGTATGTCTAATGGTTGTAGAAGTCCTGGGATCTTAACTATTTCAACCTTATTATGTTTCTAAACCAAAAATTTGGCCACGAACCTTTGAACATCAGATTTAAGACCTTCCCAAAAAAATACCTTCTTAACCTTGTGGGATGTTTTCAGGAATCCAGACTGCCCACCTATAGGAGAGGTGTGTAATTCTGAGAGGACCTTTTGTTTGAGTGGAGAGTTTTTGCATAAATATAAACGATCCAAATACCATAGTGAATCATTTTTCCACACAAAAGTATCTGATACACTGGGATCAGTTTGTAGCTTTTGAATGAGTGTTCACACAAATAGGCCATTTTTCCATTCTTCCCTTGCTGCAAAGTAATGCCCCAATATATTCAGCTTTTTTGGAGAGCGCATTTGCCACCACATTTTGTTTCCATTTTTTATATATGATTTCAAATTCGTATTCCAACATCTTTGTTACCCATTTTTGTTGCTCTTCCAAAGATAGTCTCTATTCCAAGAAGTATTTCAGACTATCGTGATCTGTTTTGACCTTAAAGTGCTTACCTATTAGGTAAGGATGCTATTTCTTAAGAGCATGTAGTATTTTGAACATTTATTTCTCATAAATGGGATTCTGTAAGTGCTTTCCCATGATTGGATGACTTGTGAAAGCAATCAAGTGTGCTTCTTGCATTAGAACAACACCAATGTCATTTCCTGAAGCATCACATTCCACAATAAAGGTTTTTGTGAAGTCTAATGTGGCCAAAATAGGATATTTTCACATTGCCTCTTTAAGTTGTTCAAACACTTGAGTTTCCTCTGGAGTCCAAGAAAATGCATCTTTCTTCAATAATGTTGTTATAGGTGCTACTATTATTCCATATTTCAAAACAAACTTTTGGTAGTACCCTGTCATACCTAGGAATCCTCGAAGATTCTTCAAGGTTTTTGGAATTGGCTAGTCCATCATGGCTTTAATTTTATTGGGGTCTAACTTGACATCTTCATGAGATACGATATGACCCAAATAATCTACCTCCTTTACCCCAAAGAAACATTTGGAAGGTTTTGCATATAGTTGTTGCTCCTTTAGTAGCTACAGTACCCCGGGACCCGTCAACATGTTGAACATGTTCTTCCCAAGACTTGCTATAGATTTGTATATCAAAGAAAACTGGCACACATTTTCTAAGGAAAGGCTTGAAAATGGAATTCATCAAACCTTGAAATGTGGAAGGCGCATTCGTGAGACCAAATGTCATGACCAAAAATTCACAATGACCTTCATGACTTCTAAATACCATTTTTGGGATGTCTTCATCCTTCATTCTAATTTGATGATACCCAGAAAGGAGATCCAACTTTTTGAAGAAAACTGATCCATGTAATTCATCTAACAATTCATCAATGAAAGGAATGGGAAACTTATCTTTAATGGTAATCTTATTGAGCTCTCTATAATCTGGACGCATATGCCATGATCCATCTGGCTTGTGTACCATTACCACTAGTGTAGAGTAAGAACTTTGGCTATGCCTAATTATGCCCACCTCTAACATTTATTCAACCATATGCTCAATCTCACTCTTCTAGACATAGGGGTATCTGTAAGGTTTGATGTTAGAAGGAACACTTCCTGGAATGAAGTGAATAACATGATCAAAATCTCGAACAGGTAGAAGAAATTTTGGAATATCTTCAAATACCTTGGAATTCTTATTAAGACCTATTGGAGAAATGGCGAAATAGGGGACTTAGATGTTTGAACATCTAATTAGCATAATTGTGAAATTACACCTTGATATCCCTTTTTCATAGGTTTTCCCATACCATTAGAGCTTATAACCTTGATTAGTTTCTCTGTGATACCATTTAACTCATATTCTTTTCCTTCCCATAAATATTTCATGAAAATCTTTTGAAAATCAAAATCCATTGTTCCCAATGATTGTAACCATTAAACTCCTAAGAAAACATCAACACCCCCCATCGGAATAGAAATCATATAAATATTCAATACATATTCCCCCATAGTAATATTGATATTATTGCATTTCTCTGAGAAATTGATAGTTCCTCCATATGTAATCATTACTTGAAACTTTGGTGTTGGATATACAAAACAATTGAGAGCATTGGCTAATTAATGGTGAATGAAATTATGAGTATTACCATAATCAAGCAACAATGTTAACTTTTTATTTTTGATATATCCCTCGATCTTGAGAGTTTGAGGAGTTCTAATACCAACCAATGCATGGCAAGATATGGTGGGAGTAATCTCTTCGGAAGTAGTATCTTCTTTTTCTCATCTTGAGATGGTTCATGCTCTTTTGGTTCTTCCTCTTCACAATCTATGTAGAATAATTTCTTCTCACCACACTTATGTCCCTTACTATACTTGTTGTCACAATTAAAGAATAATCCTTTTGCTTTTCTTTTCTCTAGTTGTTGAGGTGTCAACCTTTGTGGTGGGTTAGAAGAAGGAACATTATTCTCTCAGTATGTGTTGGAGTTGGTATTTCTAGTAGCCATCATCATATTTTTACTTTGAACCTTCCTTTACATCATGAAGTCATTCTCCAAGGATGGTGGTTCAAAGGGATGCACCTCATGTTGAATTTTATCCTTCAAGGTGCCAATAAATAGATCCAACAGATTATATTTTGAAATCTTATTCACTCTAAGATTTAGCTTCTGAAACTGCTTGATGTGCTCTATAATTGGACCTTTTTGCTTGAGATTTATTAACTGGCTAAATAAGGAGTTTCTATTAATATCCCCATAATGTGCAATCAATTCTTCGGTGAATATATACCAAGATATAATATATTTTTCTTTATGTTCACAAAGCCATTAGTACCATACAATTTGATTAGGATCTAAATATAATGATGCAATAGTTATCTTTTTCAAAGTTGGAACGTGGTGTAGATAAAAGAATTTCTCCATCTGGAATATCCATGTTATTGGATCATTTCCATCAAACTTTCTCACGTCAATCTTGGGAAGTTGGGTACCCCTTGCTGGCCATCTTTTATTACTTCCATTACTATAATAATTTCCTCTTGGAATATTCTTATTCATGGAATGTTTCTCAACATTGAAATTATCCTTATCCTCGTGAGTATCTAGGAACACGTCATCACATCTAGGGGGAGTATCCCTTGAATTTCGTATGAGATTAGCAATATTTTTCATATTTCCCATCAAATTATCCTCCAAATTGATTAAATTAGTTGTTCTCACCGAACCTTTCATATTTTCCTCCATTTTATTCAACTTCTCCTCTAAATTAACTAATCAAATTGTTTCACATACCCTTTAATCATATCTTCCAACCGAGACACTCGAAAAGATAGGTCTTCCCTTTCATTGTATGTCGGGGATGGGTCCTCTAATGGTTTGAGTGGAGTGTGATTTTTTACACTTCCTTTTGGTGGCATTTTGAACAATATAAATATATATCACTCCCTAGGTTTCACCACAATTATATCCTTCTACTCAAAGTTATTAAATTTAAAATGGTGTATGTTTTTCAAACCTTGATTGGAAGACTATTTTATGGTCAGCTAGAAACTAAGATCAATTTGAAATTTATGCTCCCTTGGGTCTGAAACTTAGTCCTGCTGTATCCTGGTGTGTCCTTTTTCCAATTCCACAAGTCTGACCTAATTCCTATCTACTAGTAAGAAGTTATTGCAAATATCCCAACACTTCTTATTTTTGGTCTTTCCAGAAGAGAGAACTTGTATGGATTTCCACGTGTCCACTATTTCGGATTTGAGGTTGAAAACCCTAACATAGATACTATGGCCTGTATTCTTCTGATGCAATAAGTCTCAATTTGGATCTCACATTCCCTAGATATGACCTTTTTTCCCAAAACATTCGTTTTAGATTTTTTTTTGGACTAGTCAGACATCCTAGCACAACAAATATCTTTGAACATGTAATGTCTCAGGATCTGAAAATTGGACTACCAATAGATCAAGCTTTTTTTCTAGGTGGTGTTTTAGTGTCATTGTATGACTCATTATAGAAAAAAATTATAGTGAAAATTCCAAGCTGACTCGTTTTGAAGAAACTAGTCCCGATGAAAGAGCTCTGATACCAAATATTATGCAACATATTTCCAAAAAGAGCATGAAAAGAGAAGAAATAGATCAGAAAGAGTACTCCATGAATTTAGTGAAGAAAATAGATGAATAACAAGCCTCTTCAAGGGGGAAACCTCCTTATACAATGTACTAAGTACAGAAGACAAGACAAGACAAGATACTCAAATGAAAAGATCTCCTTCCTATATATAGGAGATTGAGAGGTACAATTACATTCACCGATCCAAGCTGAAATAACTAATATAACCATATTAATGATAATTCCCACTAATGGACCAAATCCGACATCAAAACTAATTTAATGTTGAATATGGTTGTCATTGATTTCAAATGAGTTCAGTAATGACAAAGGAATAACCAAGGACATGATGGCAAGGCAAACTCAGTGAAAGACAAAAGAATAACTCAGAGAGTGATGACATGCCCTGTATGATGATGTGGAAGATATGATGACATGACATGGCACGCATAATAATGTGGCATGAAGTTGAAAATACATCTGATGGTGTTCTGGTGCTATCAGGAAGTCATTGTTGCATTCTGACATCATTAGTGAAAATCAGGAAATTGACTATGTATGGAAATATTAGTCAAAATCGGTCTAAGAAAATGCCCGCCATAATTTATGGTTTGAATAAAATGCCCACACCATCATACCAGGCTACATCTTGTTGAATTGGATATCTAGTCATGGTCTCAGTTTTCCTTAATCACTTCTAAGGAGAAAATTATAAGTATGCCAACACAAGGTTTTTGCACTAGAGAAAGTAAAACTACCTAAGTGGTCTCAGGAAAATGCCCGCCAAAAAATTCCCACAGCATATGGTCAGGTTGTAGTCTGTTGATTTTTCTACCTTACCATGGTCTCATTTTTCCTTAACCATGTCTGAAGAAAAATTTATGGATCTTCCAAAAAAGGGTTTCAGGATAAATTTTGGAGAAATTCCTGAAAATGACTAAGTGTTGGAAAACTAGTTCAGGTGGCCTTGGGAAAATGCCCTCTATACCTCATGGGAGAATGATAAAAATTATGTAGAACCATCATGCTCTAGATTATCAAAGAGGATATTTGATCATGGTCTTAGTTCTCATAGAAGGTGTTTTATGACAGAGTTAACAGCCTGCCAAAACAGGGTTTTAGATTGCTTTTACACCAAAGTAGCAAATCTGCCTAAGTGGTCTCAAGGAAATGCTCGGCATAATTTGTGGGTGGGAGTAAATTCCCGCACCATATGGTCATCTTGTAGGTGTTTTTTTTTTCTACCTTACTCTATTCTCAATTTGACTTGAAAGTGCCTGAGGAAGAAGTTATGGATCTGCCAAAACAGGGTTTTAAGCAGTTTTGAAACAAGTTCGGTAAAATGCCCACCTAGGGAAAAGAAGAAGAGCCTGAAGGTGAAATGATTTGTGTTGTGATTAGTGAGATATTCTACATCATATGGTAACATTAGTTCATGGTTTTGGTGAAATAAAAAATCCACCTTGAAAATGGCACAAATTGTCTAAGTGTAAAATCTGCTAGTAAAATTGCCCAAGTGGCCTCTGTAAAATGCCCGCCATATTTTCCAGGCTAATGATAAAAATTATTTGAGAGTATCATGATGTAGCATGTTGACTTGTCTACCTCACCATGGTCTCAATTTTCCTAAAGAGTGTCTGAAGAAAAAAATTACAGATATGCCAAAATGGGGTTTCAGGTTGTTTTACTATTTTATTGTTTGGAAAATCTACCTCAGTGGCCTCAGAAAAATGCTTGCCAGATTTTATCCTTGTGCTAATAAATTCATCTAATGGAATGACTATGTTCTCTGGTGAGGAGTCTATCCATTCATGGTTTTATTTTACTCTCTGGTGGTCAAATGTGCAAGAAATTAACTTGCCAAAATTAAGAAAAATTATGACAGTATAAATAAATGAATTATTACCAGAAAAACTCATTTCCAACATAATGAAGAAAACAAACTAGTAACTATAATAATTTGAAGAGAAATATACCTGCAAGAACATGATAAATAATATCAGTCATAATATTGAGGGAAAAAATCTGAATGTTTATTGTTACAGGGACAAGCTACAAGAACATAGAAACATGAATTTAAAAGATGTAACCTACAGGAATAAATTCTACAGGAAGAAAAACATAGCTGTAACAAAACAGAGATTTAACTAGATAGAGATAAATACAAAAATGAGTATATTATTATTAATTAAAGAACTGGAATGCTATAGATTAAATGAAGACCTAAATCAGAATATACAAAGTTATAAATTAAAGATTAAAATAACAGGGATTTGAAGAGACACGAGTGTGAAAAGACACATCTTCAGATTGAATAGATACACTGTTTCAAAGATGAAATAACTAATATATAAACAAACACTTGAAGAAGAAAGAAGATGTATCTGTATAGTTCAGATTAAAGGTTATGTAAGGAACAAAAACTGAAGTGAATGCTCGGTTATAAAATGAATATATGGAGTAGCATTGAAGACAAGAGGAAGAGAATAGACTGAGTGCACATTCAAGATGAAGAAGTGCATAATAGAAGACAAAGTATAAAGGAGAAGAACTAAAGCTGTATACAGTCCAGATCTATGTAGTAGCATTAGAAGACAAAGATCAACAAATTGAAGAAAAGTCAGTGATGGAGTTAAAGGAATATCTGGAAGACTAATAAGAATCAGACTAGGGTGGCAGGGTGGTGCTAGGGAAATCTACATGCCTGCAGTGGGGTTGTATCCTCCTTCCAGTGGTAGCTAGTAAATAGGGTGTTGAAGAATCCTTTCAGTAGTGACTGATAAACTAGGGGGTCATAGCCTCTTTCCAGTAGTAGTTGGTAAATAGGGTGTCGAAGCATCCTTTTAGTAGTGGCTGATAAACCAGGGGGTCGTAGCCTCCTTCCAGTAGTCGCTGGTAAATAGGGTGTTGTAGCATCCTTTAGTTGTAGATGAGAAACTTGGGGATTGTTGTCTCCAGCAAGTGGTATCTTGCAAAAACTATTGTAAATATAATTTTTCAGTATAGAAAGAGTTAGTGGTTTTCCCAATTGGGCTTCCACAATAAAAATCTATGTCATGTGTATCTTGTTGATTCCATGTTTTAATTAAGTTTAATAGGTGTTTTAAAATGGTAAAAAGTTAACAATACTAATTCAGCCCCCCTCTCAGTATTGACCAATATTCCAACAAAAACTCCTTATACAATTAAGTACAGAAGAAAAGACAAGACAAGATACTCAAATGAAAATATCTCCTTCCTATATATAGGAGATTGAGAGGTACAATTATATTCACTAACCCAAGTTCACATAACTAATATAACCATATTAATGATAATTACCACTAATGGACCAAATCCGACATCTAAACTTATTTAATGCACCACAATATAGGGTGAAATGTGCCCCTATTTATTGCTTAACATTCTATATTACCTAAATTAGAGTATACTAGACTAGATTAAATTTTTATTTACGATCACATAAGACCTTGTAAGATTTGTGGGAGCTAAAGTACTATATAAACTACTTAAATATTCATATCAAATTTAGGGATTTTATCTTACTTTATATGATAGTTTTACTAATCAATTGATCCCTCATTTCCTCCAAGCTACTTGATCCTTTGCTTCCTTCCTTCTTTTGTGGAAAGCACAAGATGTTTCATGCTTGATTTTGTATTTTCACAAACCTTGTGGATGCATGAAATTTACAATTCTTGTATGAGTTAATTTCCCCACATTGAAAATCTTTTAAGAAAGTTGATTTTGTTTCTTTTGAAATACACACTTCAATATGACCTCCTATAAAATATTTATATGCATTAGTCGTTTTTAATCATAAATTGCTTACACTCACACATGTAACTATGCTTTGTCCCAATTTATCCAACTTGAATGTTTATTACGACCGAATTGTTTTCCCTCTTTTTTCTAAATAAAATGGTGCATTAGTACATATTTATGGTTCTTAAACCACTTGGAATTCATGATCTTCATATTATTTACAAATTGGTTTTTAAATGTTTGATAAGTAAAAAGACCTAGTCTTAATGTTTTCTTCTTCTTTCCTATCCCTCCTCCAAATGTTACATGCTTATTACAAATCCTTAATCAAATATTTAATAAAGTATCATATGCACAAATAATAGTCCTGAAGAACTCATATCATATATCTTAATCATCGCAAGTTCAGATTCCATGCAGTCATTATTTTGTTATGTAGGTTTTGATGACTATGGTAGACCATGCCAAGATAGTTACACGAATAAATTCATGTCAAACAACAATTTATGGGACAAAGCATATAGGTTTTTATTACAATGGCTCTCTTCCATGCTCATTACAAGATTCCCTACCCATGCAAAATCATATCAATCCATAATGTATGTTGATGTTTCTTAGTTCATGAACCAACTATACCATAATAAACAAGCTTTTCCATTTTAGTGATCTCAAGTTCACTTCTATGGGGACTATGCATAATTTAGGTCTTAATGCTTGTAGTTGACCACATAAGTATTTTATTAATATTTTTCTTGTTGTATGGTCCAAATATCTTACATATGGATCTCTTCTTACAACATTTCCATTGTTTCTCTTTGAATAACACTACATTTCTTTATCTTTTTGAAGTTGGGTTGTTCTAAACCACCCACCCCTTGGGGATAAATCTATGTAAATGCAACATTTTTCACTTGGATATTTTTATACATGGAAAATGGAGTGATTACCAAAGTCAACTTTGTTTGATTGTGATTCATGCAAAGCTAGTGTTTTTCCAAATTTGAAGCATGACTCACATAATTTTTTTTATTTAACATTGTGATTTTCATATTTCTTGTAGTGGTGTATGTTATTGGATGTGATGCATTCAAAAATGACTTATGAAGGGACAATTATGAGTATCATGGAGAAGTTAGAATGATAAATTCCTATTCTAGTAGGCTAGACCTTTCAGAGTGATTATATTTATGTGTTAGATCAACCCCTCTTTTAGTTTTTTAGGCCAATAAAATAGTTTTTATTTTTATTTCTTGCATATTTCCTTTTGAGGTTTCTTTGCAGTTATCCTCGTGTATATTTACATCAATAAATAGATATTTTATTTGTCTTCCCTTGGCATGTTGTACCTTTTCATGGTTTGGATGTATTTTTTAACATAAACTTTAATGATGCAAATCATGGGATTGGAACTGTTTATGTTTTAAACAAGAATAATTAGTAATTTGTTTGTATTGATCCTTACCAACTTTCGGTCTTTCAAAAGTCAAGTTTTACAACCTAATATATAGTTATCTTTTTTATATGGCTTTCCTAGGATTCTCTACCATACTTGTCTTTAGAATTATTTGTTCTTTTTTCTATATATTTCTAGCCATTGTGTTGGCATGTTTGTTTTCTAGTATGTAACGATTATATTGCTAGGGTCGATTACTGATAGGTATTCATGTTGTACATTGTGAATTATTTATAGATTGAAAAAAATATGATCCCTCTACCAGGAGGTCTTCAATGCAAGTATGTTTAAAGGGGTATAAAAGAAGATCATCTCTTCTACTACATGGGTTGTTTAAAGCTGACCACCAACTAAAGGGGTATAGAAGAAGATCATCTCTTCTACTACATGGGTGGTTTAAAGCTGACCACAAACTCTCAATCTCACCAGCTGGAAAATCATGAACCGTGAAGGTGGTTTAAGGATGACCACAAACTTTGTAACTTGGATTAAAATATCAGAGGTTCATGGAACATTATGAAAGGATAGCAAAAGCTGTCTATATTCTAATAAGTGAGTGATTTTAAGCTAACCAAAAACTATGTAACTTCGAAACAATTCTCGTTCATAGGTTCTCTGGAACATTCTGAAAGGTGATTAGAATAAGGTGCAATATCCTAATAAATGGATAGTCACAGTTCTAGCTCTAAATTTGGCTCTAACTCTGAGTGTCGCAGGATCAAGGCTCTTTATCTTATGTAGGATCGCTTGTTCCTACTTTCTTTTTCTTGCTCGATTGTTTCTAATTGTTCATCATTCCACATTGTTAGGAAAAATGTGAGGAGAAGAAGATGTTTCAACTATAATATGTGTCAGTATGTAATGCCCGCCTCGGTACCTTAACTGTTTAGAATAGTGAGGTACTAGTTTTGACATTAGAGAGATTTTGAGGTCAAAAAATGGCCTCCTAAGAGATGTCCTACAAAAATATGAGATATATTAAAATATTATGAATTGAGAGTTTTATGGGGTAGGTATATATGACAAGTCACTTCCCACACTATTTTCTATGCACAATATAAATAACCATGGTTGAGTTGCTTTTCAAAATTCACTAGAAATAAAATTAATAAAATAAGTCTACATTGATGTGACTAAGATTCATTGTAAATTCCCAAAAATTTATTGTCCTTTAGCATTTATTTGTCTTGAACTTGCAAATGAACTTAAATAATAAAAAATATTTTTAAGAGCTATTTTTTTAATTTTATGTTGATTTTTTATATTTAGTATTTTTCTCATGAATTTAATATATTGTAATTTAATTGAGAATTTATTTACATGTAAAATGTTAATAATATTATTATAATCCACAATGCATTATTATTATTATTTATTAAATCTATTATTATTCTTTATTAGGTTAACATTATGTTATTAAATATAATGGAGTGAATATATAATTTAAAATTAAAAACATAAAAATGATAATATATTATTTTATAAAAAAATGTGAAAGGACTATCTTTATGAATTAAGAGTACTTCACTTGAAAATGACAATAATATTATTTTATGAGAAAGCGTGAAAAGACATTCATTATGAATACTTTACTTGAAAATGACAATAATATTATTTTATGAAAAGACTATCATTATGAGTACTTTACTTTATGACTTAAAAGTACTTACACCACTACCTTGGTTAACTATGTGTTTTTATCCACCATAGAAAATTTGACAAATAAGCATTCTTAACTCATGCAATGCCACCTCACCAAGCGGGATGATGTCATCTACTAGAATGTGATTGGTTGTTTTTTATAGTACATTTTCTTTGTTTTGAGGCCTTTTTTGACCTCAAAATTTCTCTAATGAATGAACCGGCTAAGTAAAACACGAACCATTTGAATTTACTTTGAAAATGCTTGAACGACAGTTATAGAAACTATTACTTTACTTAATAAATGAATACTCGACTAATTGAGATAGAATGACTTAATGTTAGATATGATCAACTCATTGAGATAGAATGACTAAATGTTAGATATGCTCGACTGATTGAGATAGAATGACTGAATGTTGGATATGCTCGACTGATTGAGATAGAATGACTAAATGTTAGACATGCTCGATTAATTGAGATAGAATGACTTAATGTTAGATATGCTCAACTCATTGAGATAGAATGACTGAATGCTAGATATACTCGACCGATTGAGATAGGATGACTGAATGTTACATATGCTCGACTTACTGAGATATTATGATGGATGATGAAATATTTCATAGTGCAGCGCTACTAATGTGCGCTTGAGTGTGTGTGTGTGCAGTGGTAGGTAAGATGATTTACCGATTGACCCACAATGGAATTATAGGGGTTGTAAGAACGAAAAGAACACATAGGGGTACAGCGACTGACTGTCGACCCTGGATTAGCAATCCATGCACGGGTGAAGCCGTTTCAGCTCAACCAGGGAAGCGTATGTCATATGGGCAAGGCCATAATGATTTGGTCACGTACGATGAGTTGAGGGGTGCACAATAAGGAGAGCCTTATCCTTCAACATCCCTTAGTCTCCAAGGAGCGTAGTTGAGAGATCGCGATAATGAATCCTGGTCGCTATGCAGTACTCCCCATAAGATGGAAGAAATGAAACTGTCAGAAGGGCACATCGAAGAGGTACTTAGACAAGAATGAGAGGAAGAAAATTAATGAGTGGTATAAATAAAAATTTCACATAAGATTTAAGAAATACTTTATTTCATTTTGTTTTATTTTATTAATTTGAATAATTCTATTCAAGATTTTATTTTTTAATTGATTTCATTAATTTGAATTATTCATTTTAATTGATTTTATTAACTTGAAAAAGAATGGAAGAGATTGATTTTATTCAATATTAAATTTGATTAATTATGTTGTCATTTAAATTATTTTATAAAGAGGAAATTTAAAAATAGATTATACTTTTAGTAAAAAGAATCATCTTTTAATTTTAATATTAGGAAAAGAAAGAAAAGTAGAAAGCAATAAGTCTAACTAAAAGATTGTTAAGTAAACTAAATGAGAACCAAAAGAGAAGTAAAACTCTTCTACACCTAACTCCCACTGATCTAGGGATTTAGGTGCATATTAAAGACATTAAGAAGACACATGTGTTTGAGAATATTGGAAATTAAAATATTAAATTAAATTCAATATGTGCATGGACAGACACATGGAACACAAGATTTTGCTATATAATGAGGGAGGATAAGGAGAGAATGAGATCTCTTGCTCCGTAATGCTAGATGGTCATCATAATCTCAGATTATGTTATGATCCTTGGAGTTGGGATTAACCGGAACGGGGATTGGGAGATCCTTTCGGGAGGCTAGCTTGTGTGTTCTTACGACCCCATTAGCTCAGGGGTTCGAGGTGAAGAAGAATAGCCTCGATACGGTAGGGTGGTCAACCGAGGGGTCACTCGGTACTTTGTCAGGAAATTGGATTGGATCGTGCGGAAACCACTTCGAGGAATCCATCGATTCACTGGACCAACCGTCAAAAACAGGTTTGAAGCATTTATTTTATTTAATTTGCTAACTCTTGTGGTGTAACGAATAAATATGGATATATAATTTTTTTTATTGAAATTCATGTACTGCAATAGATAGATCCAGATCTGTGGCCTCTATATCTTCATTTGAAAAATATAATGGAAGTTCTGCAATTAATTATACTTATATATTTTCAAATTCAGTGGAAGTCTTTTGTCTCTTTGGGGAACCCGAAATGGGGCCCCTACATTTGGTATGAGAGCCGGTCGAGCCTTGAGGGCACTGGACTCATATTAATTAGGTGTTCTTCACTGAATCATCAAACTAAAGACTGATTTGGATTGGACACATTCCACAAGCCCGCCATCATACGATCGTCGAAAAACAGGTTTCTCTATCTAGTCTATTTTTCTTTTACTAAAATATTTCATGGTTGAATATGTGAATATGAGTTACATTGAGTTAACTGCTGAAAGTTCATTATTCTGAATATTATGCATCGCTGAATTTCTTCTATTTAGATCTATTCGAATTTATGTATTGAGTGTTTAAGATTTTACTATGGCTGGAAACTCTGATTTGTAACTTGAGCCATTTGTTGAATTTCGTTAGCTTGAACATTATAAATTTATGATGGTAATCTATATGAGTCTATGTGTATTTTGTTTGTCCAACGATTCAAGGTTTCCATGGCTGAAAACTGCGAACTCCTTTCAGTTGAGTCTTACTGTAATTGCACTATACATTGATATAGATCCCTGCGTAATCCAAGATCAGATGAATGGATTTGGATCTATGTCAGATCCTTTCGTAACTTCGAAGAACCTTTAGCACAGATCTAGAATCCTTCTGATCCTTGTAAATACCACCATCTTGGTATTTTGGTTTAGATTTGAGGTTACACATCTTCTTGTAGAAACACAGATCTGGATTCACAACTTAGGTATTGTGCTCGCATATGCCAATACCTAACCGTGGAGAGAATTTAATTAGTAATCTGCAGTTGTTGTTCTTGTTAGAAAAATTACGATTCTTTACATGCTGAATAAAGTTTTAAAGAATCAAAAAGAATTAATAATGTATGCCGTCAGGATCATACCTCCAGCCATTGATGCTCCTCACACTTCTGTTTGATATCTCTTCCGTCCGATAGACCGAAACAACCGTTCCGTATGGCATTTCCAAACTCTGCTCACTCTGGATTGATGGTGTAAAAACTGAAGAAGATTGAGTTAGCAAGCTTGGGGACCAAACAGAAGTCTTTATAGCTCAGATTCCATCAAGCTTCTTTTGGCTATGTGTCAATTGTTCCACAGATCAAGGTAGAGAACCGTTGAGGGAGTTATGGACCATTCCACTAGCTCTCAACGAGAAATCAGTTATTTCCTTAATGAGTTGAGGAGCTGTTAATATTCGTTAAGAGAGCTTACATTCTCCCACTTGGTCCATACTTCCAATCTTAATATCTCATCTTAAAACCCATTGATAATCTATATTAAAAATAGATACATGAATCATGGCGATAAGTCCTCTTAAGACGAGTATTATCTTCCATGTATTACTATGTATTTATTTCTATTAGAATTTATGTGGCAACAATTTCTTAATGAATAAACCTTATGGTTATTCTTGGTCCTATACAGATGAATTTTCTCAAATTGAATTAAGGTGCACATAAGTATGAGAAAAACATCACAATAATTAATAATTTCATTAAAATAACATTGTCCATACAATGAAAAACTATAGAACGGAATCAAGTCCCATATTCATTACATTATCCTTGAATTTAAATGGTGGCATGCCTTTAGTCAAAGGATCAGTGATCATCAACTTAGTGCTGCTCAATGACCACTTTCTTTTCTTTAACATGTTCCCTTATAGCTAATTACTTAATGTCGATGTGTTTATTTCAACTCCCACTTTTGTTGTTTTTAGCCATAAAAACAGCAGCTGAATTGTCGCAATACATTCTTAATGGCTTAGAGATAGAATCCATAATTCTAAACCCAGAAATGAAACTCTTAAGCTATACACCATGTAAAGTAGCCTCAAAACAAGAGATGAACAAAACAACAAATGCAATGTCAGGTCTTGTGCAGACTTGAGCATACATTAGGCTTCCAACAACAGAAGCATATGGAATGTTCTTCATTTGTTCCCTTTCAAAGTCATTCTTCAGGCATTGGTTCAAATTGAACCTATCACCCTTCACAATGGGAGCTATACTTGGTGGACAATCCTTAATCCGAAATCTCTCTAAAATTTTATCAATATAGGTTTCCTGAGACAGACCCAAGATGCCTCGAAATCTGTCTCTATGGATCTTAATGCCAATGACATAAGATGCCTCACCCATATCCTTCATATTGAAATTTTTAGAGAGAAATTGTTTCACCTCATGCAGCAAACCCTTATCATTGGTTGCCAGCAAAATGTCATCCACATATAAAACAAGAAAACAAACTTTACTCCCACTAACTTTCAGGTATATACATTGATCCATAATGTTTTTTACAAATCCAAACGAAGAAATTACATTATGGAATTTCAAATACCATTGGCGGGATGCTTGTTTTAAACCGTATAAGGATTTCTTGAGCTTGCAAACCAATTGCTCACCATGCTTCCGCTAAAATTGAGGCCTTAAAAAATAAAATTTCATGCTTTACCAATGTAAATTCATGCTTAAAATTGAATAATGACATAAAAATTGCTTGTGGGCTAAATTTTCAATTCAAGCAGATTCAATGATTCTTTATGATAGAATTGAACTTCATGATAAAACTATTAATTCATAATTCATGTGGGTAAGTTATGAATAATTTAATATTTTATCCTAATTAATTATATAAATATAATAAAAATTCCTGTGGGATAAAATTTATTATATTTAATATAATTAATTACAATTAATGTCTAAATATTCTTTATGTGATCCTAATCAATCATAATATATAACATTATTTAATTAGAGATGCTGTGGCTATTCTCTAATCAATAAAAATTATATGGATCACTAGACATTACTAAAATTAACTTGATATTAATCATGCAAATGAAATATATATTCAAGTTGATTAGGAAAAAATCCTAATTGCACCCTATTACAAAACTTTATCTAACATCATGAACTTTTAGAAAAATAGCTAACTTTAAAGATCTCGACAGAGATCCAAAGAATAGTTTCTTGATTTCAATTCTTTTATACATGTGCATAAAACTCAGATAGAAAAGGAATCATATTGTAATTACTGTATAAGAAATAATAGCTGGCAACATGATCGAAAGGCAGTCTATTGGCCTAAGCGGACACCTCTGTGAGTCCGGGTTTGGAATCTATCTGTATCTTTCTTTTGCCCACAAGAATTTACAGTTCCGAGGTCTCTAAATCCTCGCTAATTCTAATAGGCAAATTAAAATGGTGTTTTTGTATGTAGTTATTCAAAAACGAGGCTTAGGTTGCAGCATAAATAGTATCTGGCAGGGCTGGATTCTACACTCACATACATGGATTTTTATGATTGAATTTATAAAATGACAATCTGTAGGAAATAATTATTAATGCAGGTTCATGAAGGAGGATGAACTCTCTATCGGATAACCAGAAGCATGATTGAATTTATAAAATGACAATCTGTAGTAAATAACTATTAATGCAGGTTCATGAAGGAGCATGAAATCTCTATCGGATAACCAGAAGCTGGAAAATATTTTCGCCCACATACATATGTTTTGTGAAAGATATGCACATTATCTATGAAGAAAATATTGCAAGTTCATTTGAGAAACACTCCAGAAAGGCAAAGAAAAGAAATGTATGAGCAATATCACAATGGACGCACAGCACTCCAAACACCCAGGCAGAGATAAAATTATGCTTTGATACCAACTGTTAGAAAAATTACGATTCTTTACATGAGGAATAAAGTTTTAAAGAATCGAAAAGAATTAATAATGTATGCCGTCAGGATCATACCTCCAGCCATTGATGCTGCTCACAGTATGTTGAGGCAATCCACTTCTGTCTGATACCTCTTTCGTCCAATAGACCAAAACAACCGTTCCGCATGGCACTTCCAAACTCTGCTCACTCTGGATTGATGGTGTAAAAACTGAAGGAGATTGGGTTAGCAAGCTTGGGGACCAAACAGAAGTCTTTATAGCCCAGCTTCCATCAAGCTTCTTTTGGCTATGTATCAATTGTTCCACAGATCAAGGTAGAGAACAGTTGAGGAAATTATGGACCATTCCAAGAGCTCTCAATGAGAAATCAGTTATTTCCTTAATCAGTTGAGGAGCTGTTAATATTCTTTAAGAGAGCTTACAGTTCTATGATGATTGTAAATTTGAATTGTTGATCTGTCATATTTAATCCCTAAAACTTTCTGAACGACTCTTTGTCTGTGAAATTCAGTGAATAATTTTAGATACACCGATTGATTTGTATATTATAATTCCTGGAATCAGTTTAAGTACTCAGATCGACTCTGTACTTCAATTACAGAGCTCAATCTAAATGCTCAGATCTACGTTCTACCAATAAAATACAGTGAATAATTCAGTGCACGGATTGAATTGTAATTTTAAATTTTCTTTGATTCATTGCCTTGAATTTACAGAGATCTACTTTTAATTTCAGATTGCATTTACAGAGATCTACTTTTAATTTCAGATCGCATTGCTGCCTTGCATTTACAGAGAGATCTCTAAATTTCAGATCGGGATATTGTTAAATAGATCCCGGGATGATTTTCTTTAATTTTTAGATCGTATTGTTGTTATTTAGTTTCAGGGATTGTTATTAAGTTTCAAGTTGTATCACTGTCTTGTCGTTCCAGAAATTAATTAACTATTCAAGATCGATTTTCAGTCAGTAAATTTCAAGGATTAATTTTCTTCACCGGATCGATTCCTTACTTTTGAACCCGATCGACTCTTGCATTGGATATTCCGTTGGTCATTTAATTAACTTAGATTGTTCTCTGGCAAGTATTATCAGGTCATTATATTCTTTTGCTTTATATATAACCTGGATCGAGCTTCGACCCCAGCTCTTTGGCGGATTCCTTTATTTTTTATTCTTATTTATTTTTTATTTTTTTTATTTTTTTTGGACTTGCATATCCTGACCGTTAGCCCGGTGAACCCATCCCTTGTAATGCCTCCACTATGGATCGATGATCGTAACCAAGTTCTGAGTTAATGTTTTGTTCGAGGTTCTGCAAATTAGACGAAAGATGGAAATCAATAACGGTGTTACAGTAAAATTTCGGATTATAATTTAGGCATCCTTGATTTTATTAACTGCAGTAAATTTTTAATTAGCTTATTCACACCTGGACTTGTAAAAAAAAAAATTCACGATCGAAAAGCAGAACGATAAGATTTAGGTGCACATGCTGATGGAACGATTTATGCTTCAGGATTATTGGAAGAAAATATGTGTTATTTAATTAATGACGTGTTTCGCATTTCTGTTGTTATATCATCGTTCATTGATGAACGCACTTGAATAAATTATGTCTTATTTAATCAATTAAGTGTTTCATATTTCTATTTGATATTTATTTGTATCACTGTCTATCAAATAGCTGACAGACCGCACCCGTTATGCTAGATCTCGGTGAGCTGTTTATCAAATAGCGTGACACCTGGAAGTTACGATCCCTTAACAGCTGAAGTATAGTAGCCACTCTTTTATTTTATAATAATTCCACAGACAAGTTAAATCTTAGAGTGAATGTTTTAGGAGGAATCGACGGATCATTATGTATGTATTAATGCAGAGACAAATTGTAATTCTTATAACTAAGGGGTATTCCCCACTGTATGGATAGGATTGCCGAACCCCAAAATCTGGAAATGATTATCTATTTGACGAATCATTGATGCTTATTATAAGGTTTATATTCAAATGCATAAACCTCTGTTGATGTATATACATAGCTATTACATCAACATATGTAATAGCTATGATAAATGCTAATGAATGTTCATTGATTTAAAGTGGTAGCTTGGATAGATAGTAGGGGTAACATTTGTGTGGTTATTTGAATGGGGTTTCTTGTAATTAAAATGAATATCGGCATGAATTAGAAATGTCCGAATTCTATACATACCAATCGATTATAAGATGATAGCACTATATAAAATTTAAGAATGTACAAGGTATGAAAAAGGGAAAAGTCATATAGGTATATTGTGCTAGAACCTTGTAGTATAACTTAGCTTTATTCGTCATACAGTTGTGATGACCATAGAGAAATAGAAAATATATATATATGGGATAGTAGATTCTTGTTCTATTATCTTAATGTATCAATACATAAATGTGATGAATTAAGTAAAATGAAGAGGACATAGATTTAGGTTATTAGAACGTTTATATACATATATATATATTACATTATCAATTTTTAGTGTCATAAGAATGTAAATTTGCATTCTAGTTATGCAAAGGGAGTTTTGGTTATGATTATAATTACATTTCATAATTATTTCATTATTATATTTTATAATTCAAAATGATGATAATATATAATGCTATTTTTTTTATATATACATCTTACAAAAGCAATTTATGTAATAGTTAAGGAAAAAGAGTTTTTGGTCATTGTTGTTATACTATTATAATTATTTGTACTATAATGTATATTATATTTTAAAATTACAATATTATATATTGTACTTTATAGTAATATAAGTGTAATTTTGGGTAAGAAGATTAACAATAGTTAGGATACAATTCAAAACTCTGATTGTTAATTGCAAAGGCAAGATTATAAATTTCAAGTCAATGATACATATTGTAACATACTCTTTAAGTTGGAAACATTTTGTGTTAAGAAATATTATGATAACTTTTATTGTAAAGTTTATGTTGGACAGGTGTCCAAGGATGACTGTAATATGTACAATATATTATTATTTAATAAATAAAATAGGAGACAAACACCTAAGAGGACTATTGAAAGAGTGGTTATTGATCCATTAGGTGGAATGGAATCTCGGGTAGAAGGCACTGGACAAGTGGCAGCATCATGATGCAACTAACTAGTTGTTGGTATGGGACAACTCCCTTGAAATGTGGTCATAGTGCCCTGAAATATGGGACTAGAGCTTGAGGCTCATTTATTCCAAACTCACCACTAAAAGACCTAGGAAGTCTATATAATAGCCATCAAATATTGAACTGAGGTTCATCACTTTTCCTGACGAGGAAATTTACCTTGGGGTTTTGCTGTGTTTACACCCAAAAGATTTGATGAGGGGATATGCTATGTTGTTGATCATGTTGTGAGTCTACCAAACTCTTATTGAGTTCAGGAGGTTGATGCTGAGTGGAGAAGGCATTTTAATTCAGGAGGTTGATATCGAATGGAGAAGGTATTTTGAGTGCCTTGCTTCTACACAGATTTCACCCATTTATTGGATCAGTAATCAGGCTCGGGGGTTTCACTAGAAGTCAGCAGTTGAGCTGTTTCTTCTGAAGCAAGTTGGGAGGAACAAGCCTCCTTGGGTGTTTGTCGGCCCTATCGTCAGTTATAGGTTCTATTGTCTTATCTATTTTATTTTAAGTTCTGTTATCTATTTTTGTATATTTATAGTTCTGTTGTTTATTTAACTTTCACTGTTTATTTTATAAGTTTATTTTAGTTCCTGTGAAAATTAATAATTCTGTATAAATTTGATTTGATTGAATAAAATAATTTCTGTATTTTTCCCCATGCAAAAATGAACAACATCGTACTCCAGTACAGAAACAGATTAAGATAGATAAGATATGATAGACAAATTGCCATGGTGATGGAAGTACCATTTTATATGTTCTGTTAAATTATCTACTAATATTAATTAGTATTACTTCTGCATTTTACTCACAATACTATTCTTATTTCCATTCTTTTCATCAAAATAGTAAATCTATTTCATAGAAATAATAGAGTTTATATTGGATAAAGAAATCATTTCTGTTCTTTACATTTTTGTTTTCCAAATGTTTATTTTCAAAGAATAACTATAGTTTGTTGTTATTTATCATTATTGTACATATAGGGTAGATAGACAAATAAGAAGTAACATATTAACCTAGGGTTTGCTCATTTTATTTTCAAAACTATTACCAGTCATTATATAACTATAAAACATTGTTATTTCTTCTCAGCATATAGCCAACGATTTGCAATTCTTCTACAGAGTCGAGCTAGTTAAATGAGCTCTCTACATTTCATTATTTTATTAACAATAGACAAACCAAACTTTACATAAAAATCATTACTGTAGGTCGGATAGATAGATTTCAAATATCATCCTGAAATTTTAAGACGTTACAATGTATGTAGGATCAGAGTCAAACAAAATCACAACATTAGTGGATGCCAAAAACATAACAACAAGCATCCTCATTCTTCTATACATTAGGCATAGTCAAACCCTAACCTCTGACAAGTTTTCAAATCAAAAGCACAAACGTTTCATACAAATCGACAATGAGACATTAGGCTGAAGCCATCACATATTTCAACACTTAACTATTGATTTAATAATAGTAGGCAGCGTCTATCATCTTACACACATTGCATACGATTTCCTTTTCTATCTTTTAAACATTCGTGAGCTTATAGTTTAGAAAGAAGCATGATAGCACAGGTATGATTAAAACCTAGTTACATAAACATTACCATTTTACACAGAGGCTATTTTAAACACGATTTATTTCTATTTCATAAACCTACGAGTTACAGATTTTGATCACGGGCCAAGCCCCAAAAATACAAACATAAAAATAGTCACGGCCACATAGTTTGAAAAAAGATCTCTTATATTATCATCTTGACAGAGTCTGAAACCCTACTTAACGAAGGAACGTTTCCCAAGTTCAAAACCAAAAACCCTATACATTAATCAACTATTACATCGACTCTGCAAACTAAGAAAACAACCCAGGCTTTTCAACCACGAATTCCAGAAAAGTTGTTACAACGTTTGCCACGAATCTGCCAGGAGGACCTACGAGGGTTTTCCATCGGGGCTTACCATTTTAATACACGTGCTCCCCATTGCCATCAAACCAGAACTGTGAATACAGAACGATGGCAATACCCGCCACAGGAACTGAATGGACTCAGCAACGATATCACTTGAATGTTGACAAAACAAAGAAACATATTACATAACTAAGAAACGAGGTGACTTACCTTGCATTCAACAGTCGATTGGAATGCTTCTGGCTTCCAAATCCTTCATCCAATGCAGTGAATTTGACATGCAACTGAACCACAACCAATCTCGGAGTCAAACCTCACCACTAACCTATTTTGTCATCGGACGAAAGCCACACGGATTCAATGACTACTCATTTAGAAAAACTCAGGCACTTATATAGTGGTTTCACATTAAAATTACAGAGAATAGAGGCATAATTCCATCCACAACCGCCCAGGGTCGAGCCCTATAAACCAGCGGCCTGTCGGCCTCTTCTCCCAAACGAAAATCACAAAATGAATGCACCAAGGCAAAAATAACGCTAAGGAAAGATTGAGTAGGGTTTTACAAATCTCAACTATCGAGACAATGAGATCAACGATCGAGATTGAACCAGCAAGCTACGATGGTACCAAGGAAGAGATACGATCAAATATTAATCAATAAACTCATTTAATACTAGAACAGTCGGATGGCATATCACCCAGGGTTGAGCTTATAGCTCGATGATGCATCACTCTTTCTTAACACTGTTATCACATGGAGCGAGACATGTAAGAGCCAGCGTAGCAATCACTAACCCACATGGGATCGAATTTAATGCTAAGATCTCACGAAGAATTTCGCCAGACTCTCGACTGCAACAACATTTAATTCATATCAGAACCGAGTTATGGTGACAGCGCAATCCTCGGGATAGTAAAATTGCCATACAACTATATTACAACCACGTTATAAGTTAATAAACCATAGTATGTATATCAACACCATAATACAACAATGCAAAGTTCTATTCATAAGGTAGCATCACGACATTTCATTCATGTCATAAGTATAAGTTTTGTTCTAAGTTCACTTATCACATATACATTGCACATTTGCGCCATAAAGTTTACATATAACATTTCAATAATGTTAGTAGTATAGTTTCCATATGTTATCAAAACAATGGAATCAATATATTTATTATATCAATCATGTATTATAAAACAATACAATGACATAGTATTGTAGGAACTATCATAAGGTTTAACATTTGAACATGCATTACATTATAATAGCTAGGTCACTTTACATTTTAAATAGCTAGGCCACTTGCATAAGGTTAGTATAATGAATACATAACCCTCACACTGTATTGAAAGCTAGGGTTTGACACCAACCCTATGTCATATGCTATTATATCTAACAACATCTTGATTCACAAGTTGACACAACACAAATATCATCACTATAGCATTTCAAAACATATTACTTTACAACTGTCATTTCCAAGAGATTCACTTAATTCTATTGATGACACTATCTTTCATAAGATCAAACTTGTTACAATTTAAGATGGATAAACTAAGCTGTATTATCACTAATCCTACCAACAGTTACAACGAGTTTAGTGTATAACATTGCTAGTGACACATACGAATATTACCATAAAGACGATACAAGTGACGAAGTTAAACCGAAGTTACATACCATCGACATCTTCATGCATGACGGATTATACAATTATCTTAAACATAGAGACGACAAGATGAAGCTTACAACTTGTTTTGTAAAAAATGGAATTACTCTATAACCTTACCTACAGATCTGCGAAAGAAAGAATCCAATGCTTTAGCTTTCAAAGCTAAGTAAACCTAAAGGCACCTGGTAGGAACCCCTTCAGAAATATGCAAACAAATTCATCAGTATTGTTACCATATCTTTACACATAACGAAATAAACATTGTTCCGTCGCATCTTATTTACAACCATGTACATTTTCATGTTTAAAATAAATACGACAATTTTTATGAAGTAGTTATCATCTATTAGTTCACTATTTATCATTCCGCACACAGCATTTATCTTATAAAATAGGCTATATCAAAACAAATTTTATTTTGCGATTTTTGGGATGTTACTTGTGGTATTAGAGCACAAGTTCAAACTCTAGGCCTGATTGAGGCTCATGCACGCAAACAGAAAAATAAATCAGAAAGTTTATGTTACTAGCTTTTGTAATTTTATTTTATTTTTGCACAGAACAGATTGACTTTTAATTCCAGGTATGGAAATACCAGAGGAATCAGCAAAGGACAGATCTCCTCGTAATGAACGTATTAATCATAATAACACTGAAGGAATTTATGTTGAGTTAAACAACCAGTCTTTTGAAATTTTACGCACTGTACAGGATTTGAAATCTTAGTTAAAAGCTGTTAAAGAAGAAAATGAACGGATTCTTAAGGTACAGGAAGAGTTACAATAGAATTTAAAAGGAAACTGTCATAGTGATGAAAGAGGCAGAAAATCAGAATTTAAGGCTAATTATGAAATAATGTCCCACCAACAGAAGACAAGAAATGATAAAAAGAACAGTTACTCATCCTCTAAATCTGATTCAAGTAATGAGGACATGAATTATGACAGCAGTAACAGTGAATGCTGCTCTAAAAAGAGAAAACATAAGCACCATGAACATATTACTGGGGAATTTAAAAAGTTAAACCACCTACTTTTAATGGCGAAAGTGAGAAGGGTGAGACAGCAGAAGCTTCGCTGTCTGGAATGAAAAAGTACTTTAATATTTATGATTACTCTTCTCAACTAAAAGCCAATATGGTTATTTACAATCTGACCAGAAAGGAAAATATCTGGTGGCAGGATCTTAAAAGAATCAAGAGCATAAAAGAAAAAGAAGTAACTTGGACTATGTTTAAAAGTTTGTTTAAAAAGAAGTATTTGTCGGAACAGTACTTTGAAGATAAGTCAAAAGAGTTTTATGATTTAAAGTTGGGTACAATGAACATGAAAAAACTGTGCAACAAGTTTCTTAGCTTGCTGAGGTACGTACCCTACATGGTTGAGGAAAATCCTAAAGTGCAAAGGTTTCTCAGTTGTTTACCTTTTAATATAAAAAATCGTATTGAGTATGATAATCCTTCCACTTTGGAAGAAGCCATAAGGAAGACAAATTTTTGTTTTGACCAAAATAGAAAAAGAGAAGGAACAACTAACTAGAAGAACAGTAAGACTAATCAGTATGATTATAAAAAGAAGAATTTTAATCAGAATGCTGGAGGTTTTAAGAAAAATTTTAATAACATAAATTTTCCTAATAATTATTGGAATAATACATCTTAGAACTCTACTGCTGCAAGAAATGTACCTAATAATAATAATCACAGCAATAACAATAACAATAACAACATGTATGCTGAACAGAAAGGACCCATAAAGTGTTATGAATGTGAAGGACCACATAAGAGTGTTGATTGTCCACGCAACAAGAGGACAGCCAACAACATACATACTATGCAAGTAGAACCTACAGTTGGAGATATCGCAAGAGAAATGCCCAGAATAAATGCAGCGTTGGAGAACCGTCAAACAGACAATCAAACATCCATGGTCGAAATTGAAGGTATGATACAAAATGAGCCTATTTCTATTTTAATAGATCCAGGTGCAAATATAAGTAATATTTCACCTACTTTAGTAAACCGTTGCAAGTTAAAAACAAAGAAATTTGATAATGCATGGTTAGTTCAGCTTGCAACGGGAACTAAAAGAAAGGTTACAGATTTTGTCAAGAATTGTGAAGTATTTTTAAATCAGCTGAAAACACAAGTTAATCTGAATGTTTTACCCTTATGGTCATATGATTTGTTGATAGGCATGGATTGGCTTGAACAACATAGAGTTATACTAAATTGTTATGATAAATCTTTTACATGTATAAATAATGAAGGAAATTCAGAAACAGTAAAAGGAATTCATAGGCAGATTTCAATAAGGTACATTTCTGCCTTACAAGTAAAGAGAGCTGCCAGAAAATGTTGTAAATTGTTTGCTATTAATGTTGTTAATGATGAGCATACATCTAAAGAAGACAAGTTAAAACTAGAGGATATTCCCATCCTTAGGGACTTTCTTTATGTATTCCGGGAAGAAATTCCAGGCTTACCTCCGAAAAGAGAACTTGATTTCACCATTGAG
The DNA here is from genome assembly GCA_027924585.1 of Larix kaempferi. Lineage (NCBI taxonomy): Eukaryota > Viridiplantae > Streptophyta > Pinopsida > Pinales > Pinaceae > Larix > Larix kaempferi. The sequence goes on along the minus strand of BSBM01000229.1, from coordinate 15,124,056 downwards.
TTAGTACCCGGTGCGGTACCAAACTCAAAGGCCCCCTATAGGATGAATATTCTGGAGTTAAATGAGTTAAAATATCAGTTGAAAGAATTAATAGATAAAAACTACATAAGGCCCAGTGTGTCCCCTTGGGGAGCACTAGTAATATTTGTTAAAAAGAATGACGGTACCATGTGTTTGTGCGTTGACTACCGTCATCTTAATAAAATGACAATTAAGAACTGGTATCCCTTACCCCGCATAGATGATCTATTTGATCAAGTACGCGGAGCAGAGATATTCACTAAAATTGACTTAAGGTCAGGTTATGATCAAGTCCGGATAAAAGACGATGACATATTCAAAATTGCATTCAGAATGCGCTATGGACACTATGAGTTCATAGTTGTGCCTTTTGGGCTAACCAACGCACCGACAGTGTTCATGTGTTTAATGAACAATGCTTTGCATAAATATTTGGATAAGTTTGTAGTAGTAGTCATTGATGATAGCTTGGTTTAATAAAAAACTAAAAAAGAGCATGACGAACATCTAAAAATCATTTTACAAGTACTTAGAGATCATCAGCTTTACGCTAAGTTCAGTAAGTGTGATTTCTATAAGGACAAAATTCAGTATTTGGGTCATATAATTTCAAAAGATGGTATTTTTGTTGATCTTGATAAGATAAAAGCAATAAATGAATGGCCTGTCCCTAAAGATGTAACTGATGTACGGTCATTCATGGGAATAATGGGTTATTATAGAAAGTTTATTGAAGGGTTCTCTGGAATTGCTAATCCCATCACTTCTTTGCAGAAGAAAGGGAAGAAATTCGTATGGGATCAAAAGTGTCAAGACAGTTTTAATAAGCTAAAGGAATTGTTAACTAATGCACCCATCTTAAAAATTGCAGATCCTAATAAGGATTTTGTCATACGCATGGATACATGCAATGAAGGACTTGGAGGGGTCTTAAGTCAAAAAGGTCATGCAATTGCTTTTGAGTCAAGGAAGTTAAAAATATATGAAAAGAATTATGCAACGTATGATCTTGAGTTGGCAGCCGTGATACATGCTTTAAAAATGTGGCACCATCACTTGATCGGAAGAAAATTCATTTTAATGACTGATAATAAGGGTTTAAAGTATTTGTTGGATCAAACAAATCTTAACGCAAGGAAAGCTAGGTGGTTAGCCTTCCTTAGCGAGTACGATTTTGAGATCCATCACATTAATGGAAAGGAAAATAAGATTGTTGATGCATTGAGCAGAAATGCTAGATTGAGTTTTGTGGCAGCAATCAGTACTTTTAAAACTGATCTGGAAAATCAGATCGAATAAGGAATTAAGCAAGACAAAAATTACCAAAAAATTACGTGATAAAGTGGCTAAAAATTCATCTGAAAATGTTATAACAGATTACAGAATTAGTGAAAAAGGCTTCTTAACTTATAAAAACAGAATTTATGTGCCTAATTTTTCGAAGGTTAAGTTGCTAATTTTAGAATAAGCTCACAAGAGTCCTTATTCAGGGCATCCTGGTTATCAGAAAATGATAACTATATTAAGAAAGGAGTACTTTTGGCCCAACATGAAGAGTGAAGTTGCTAAATATATAGCTAGATGCTTTGACTGTCAGACTATTAAAGCTGAACATCAACATCCAGTTGGGCTATTGCAGCCCTTACCAATTCCAAAATGGAAATGGGAAATTAGAAGCATTTACTTTATTATAGGTTTGCCTAAAAATCAGAAGTAGAATGACTCAATTATGGTTGTTGTTGATAAACTTAGTAAAGTTGCTTATTTTATTCCTGTTAAAACTACTTTCAAGGCTCTTAACATTGCAGATATTTTCATGAAGCAAATTTTTCGCTTGCATGGAATTCCAAAGGTAATTATTTCAGACCGAGACTCTAAGTTCACTAGTAACTTTTGGACAGCATTGTTTAAAGGATTAAATACCAAGTTAAATTTCAGCACTTCTTTCCACCCACAAACTGATGGTCAAACAGAAAGAGTAAATCAGATTTCGGAAAATATGTTAAGATTGTATGTTAAAGATCAGCCATCTAAGTGGGAAGATTAATTGCACTAAGCAGAATTTGCCTACAATAATAATTATCAAGCATCTGCTAAGTTAAGTCCATTTGAAATTTTGTATGGAAGAAAATATTGTACTCCAATTTTGTGGGATAATCCTGTAGACAGATTGATGTTAGGACTAGATTTATTGAAAGAAATAGAGCTAACCGTGAAATAGGTTCAAGGTAACTTAAAAGTTTCCCAAGATCGGCAGAAAATCTATGCTGATTTGAAACGCATAGAAAGAAAATTTAAGGTAGGAGACCATGTTTTTATAAAGGTAAATCCCAAGAAAAGTTCTTTGAAGCTTGGGAGTTGTGCTAAATTAGCACCAAGGTATTGTGGACCATTCGAAATCCTATCAAGGATACAATTTAAAGATCCACAATGTTTTTCACATTTCTATTTTAAAGAAGTATGTGCACGATACTACTCATGTGCTGAATTGGAATGACATACAGGTGGAAACCGAAGGAGATTTTCAGGTGGAACCGGACTGTATTCTCTACCGGAGGGAAATTATGCTTCGGAATCGCACCATAAGGCAGGTAAAGGTGCAATGGAAGCACCTTAGCCCTAATGAAGCTACTTGGGAACTGGAAAGTAATATGCGGGCAGCATATCCAGTTCTGTTCCGTGAGAAAATTGATGATGAATAAGCAACATCGAGGACGATGTTGAGCTAAAGAGGGGGTGTTTGTAACATACCCTTTAAGCTGGAAAACATTTTGTGTTAAGAAACATTATGATAACTTTTATTGTAAAGTTTATGTTGGATAGGTGTCCAAGGATGACTGTAATTTGCACAATATATTATTATTTAATAAATAAAATAGGAGACAAACACCTAAGAGGAATCTTGAAAGAGTGGTTACTGATCCACTGGGTGGAATGGAATCTGGGGTAGAAGGAAATGGACAAGTGGCAGCATCATGATGCAACTAACTAGTTGTTGGTATGGGACAACTCCCTTGAAATGTGGTCATAGTGCTCTGAAAGATGGGACTGGAGCTTGAGGCTCATTTATTCCAAACTGACCACTAAAAGACCTAGGCAGTCTATATAATAGCCATCAAATATTGAACTGAGGTTTATCACTTTTCCTGATGAGGAAATTTACCTTGGGGTTTTGCTGTGTTTGCACCCAAGAGATTTGATGAGGGGATATGCTATGTTGTTGATCATGTTGTGAGTCTGCCAAAGTCTTATTGAGTTCAGGAGGTTGATGCCGAGTGGAGAAGGCATTTTATTCCAGTAGGTTGATACCGAGTGGAGAAGGTATTTTGATTGCCTTGCTTCTGCACAGATTCCACCCATTTATTGGATCAGTAATCAGGCTTGGGGGTTTCACTAGAAGTCAGTAGTTGATTTGCTTCTTCTGAAGCAGGTTGGGAGGAACATGCATGATGTTAGGACAACACCTCCGCTTGGATTTTGAAAAAATATTAGGGACGCTCCTTCTTTTTATGATTGCCTTTAAATTTTTTCTGCACCTTTTGAGCATCCTGTTACTTAGCCTCAGTATTAAGTTTGCCTTAGAGTTTTTTCCTTTTTAACCAAGTAAACTTAGCTTTTTGACCCACGATGATGGAAGCTTTTAGCTAACCCTCCCGAAATGGCGGAATCTTTCAGCTAACTTCCCTGAAATGGCGGAAGAGTTGGCTTAAGTCGTCTGGAACCGTGGAAGAAGAACCAAATTTAAGCCACAGCGGAAAAGATAACTTAAAGTCTTCGAAGCAATGGAACGTTTAATCAAATAGGACTGCAGTGGAACAAACTCATTAACACCTTTTGCTACAGTGGAAGCTTTCGCATAACTCTTCTACGAGCGTCGGAAACCCTTCGACTCTTCCTTCTCGAAAAAACACGCCTTTTTCCCGTACCAACAAGCCTTGACACTTTTTTGGAAAGGTTTAGATAAATGTCCCGCTAAAGCGAAAGCTTTCATTTAAGTCTCCCGCAGCACATAGCTCTCTCGTGGAAATGCTCGCTCAACTCTTTCGCAACGGCTAAACGATTTTATCTTTTCTTTCTGCATGTGTTGGAAGTTTTAACATGAGCCTCCCGCATTTGATGATCGCATTTATTGAAAAGGTTTCGACATGACCCGACCATATGCAGATTCAATACCTGTTTAATGACTTTCACCCACCGAATTGATGGCCCACACATACCAACTCAAATATTTAGGGGTGAAACCCCGTTCGCATTTCATATTGTTTTAATCACTCAAAGGACTTTCCCATCTCATTTGAACAACCAAGTGCGTTCACTATTGTCTCAAGGCTTAGATTCATCGGCTGCTAGAATATCGTCGGCGTCACACATTTCGTTTACAAGTAAGTGCATTCGCCTATTTAATAGGACATATATGCTTGCTTGAAGTATTGTTTCTTTGCATCATTGGGATGCTCTTTATTACGAAGTTTTCTGGGAACTTTGTCAACCTTCCTATAGCTACCATAGAGTATCACGTTACCCGGTATCACCACCTTAATCACGGCCCCGGTTAACAGTTTGACCTTAAGAAGACGTGCGTTAAGCAACCCTAAACTTAGGCGTAAGAGTTCCCGAGACTCTCGCTTTTGAAAACTGCATCTTTTCATTGCTACCACTTAACCTGTCCGCATTTTCGCACCTAATCAACAGACGTCTCGGCTATAGTATGTTGAATTTTCCCAACCTGGGCATTGGACAGTATCCAAGGGAATAGAGTACCCAGACCTACCTTGATCTTGTAGCCGTTAGTTCCCTTAACCAGCACAAAAAGCCACAGGCATAACCTGATTAATGCCTTCATGTTTTCTTTCTTTGCAAAAGAAACATATTCTTTTTAAGACCATCTACAGGTATCAATTTACTTTTGTAAAACACTATGTCATGCATGCCTATTCATGTCAATTATTGTATAGGATTCCCATTATGGCCGAAAGCAATTGAGAAAAATTCCAGACTAGAGACAACATTTCAGGACACCAGATGCACTACAAACGTGCCTCCAGAAGTAAATTGGGGTGATATCTATCGTATGATAAGGGATCTAGACTTTCCTAAAGCTCTCCTTGAAGAGGAATGCTTATATCAAAATATCAGGAATTCATGTATATCCAAAGCATCCACACGCCCAGAAACCTTCCCATGCTCAGAAGTAATCGGGTGGGTGCTGCAGCATGCCAACCCTGAAACTAGAGTCATAGCAGACAGCATGGGTAATGCATTCACCTCATTCCACCCATCTTACATTGCAACAGCTTACAAACTACCCAAATCACAGCAACGACTAGATGATGCATGGTTGCAGGAGGTCAATATGGATAATCTAGACATAACAAGGAGGATGTTAATCATAGGCAAGCAATTTAGAAGAAGAGACAGTGAGGAATATGAAGTCCAATATTTAAGGCCTCCCTTTAGACTAATTGCTCTAATGCTAAGCAGGATCTTCGGGAGGCCTGACAGGACGATGTTCACGCTGCAGTGGGTCCCTATCATACATTTTGTCACTTTCAAAGGAACAATCTTCAATTGGGATGACATTCTCTCAGACAGCCTGGCATCAGCAGTAACAATAGCTAAAGAAGGGCTGGAGGAAAGAAAGGCAGAATTCTATATGGCTTCATATCTCATAGACTGCATTGTGGCAAAGTGTCTTTTCCCAAGTTGGGGTGCGTGTGGAGTCTGGCCGAAGGTCCAGTATTCCTTGCCTATAAAATATTTTGGGTGCAGAATTATAAGAGAGACTACAAGCTCATCTGCGAGGAGTTTATCATGCCGATTTATGAAATAATTTTCCATGAAGAACCAAATTGTTTGTCGGAGAATGCCATGGAGGCCTTGGAAAAGTATGGCGATTTCTATTTTTCTTTGGAAGGTACCTACATAAGAATGTATGGAGGTTCTAAAGAACCCTATATTCTTCCGAAGTATGCCATAGATTACATAGTCCATAAGGAAATGGTCAGGCAAGTCTTCATTGATGGAATGGGTAACACCTTGTACAAAGCCAAGAAGGCCACCTTTCCCCCCTTACCCTTTTATATTGGAGCCTACAAGTTCGCAGGAATCACAACTGTAAAAGAGTTTGTTGCAGAATTGAAAAGCTTCCACTTTGGAGAAAAGATTTTCCACAGGAACGATCGACAAGGCAAAGTCACGCAGCATTGCAAAGAGCACTCTACTCCCTACGAATATGCCAATTTTTATGATCCTCAGGAAGAACCATATAGGGGAATCAGTAATATGGCCGAGCTGCAGATCTGTCAGGTAAGCAAAGGAGGAGCCATTTCAAGCTCCTAGGCTCTCTCTGAAGTGGAACTGAGGCTCTTGAAACACACAAAGAAGACCCAAGAAGATAAATTAAGAGAAGAAGAGAATTTGAAAATCCAAGCAGCCGAAGCTGAAGCAGAGGCGAAAAGGAAAGAATAGGAAGAAAGAATTAGGCTAGAAACCAATGCTAAGTTGGAAGAAGAAGACAGAATAAAGAAGGAGCAAGAAGCAGTGATGCAAGAGGAAACCACAACAATCCCAGAGGCACCTGAGCTGCCAAAGGAGCCAAGTCAAGGATAGCTCGTGCTATTCAGCGTGCCAGGTGGATGTGCATTTTTGTACTTATGTTTGGAATGATAAAACATTTGTAATTTTGTAGATCCCATTTTGTAAAGCATTTCGAATATTTCTCTTATGTAATATCAAGCACTACAAGACAAAATAGAGGAATCTAAACGGTTAGGGTATAGGTGTCAATTCTGGGCACATTTTGTAAAGCTATATATAGCTAATAAGAAGAGAAGCAAAGGACTTTTGGTAGGTGAAACGCTTTTGCTATTTTGTAAAGGAACTATTTCAGCTGTGTGAAGGGAAATCGTTTTGGCCTGTGAAAGCTATCATGTCATTTTACATGGAGTCTTGTTGATTAAGCTGTTGAACTATTTCTGCAAATTTTTCATACATTTCCTGTGAGATCTTTCCTGGCTTTTATGAATTAATTCTTTGCTGTGGATGGTTTCATATTCTTATGTAAAATTTATGTGTTAATGTGTAATGGAATGTTTATATTTATCTAAGTTACCTTAGATAATCTTTCTTTTTTGTTGTAAATGCCTCTTTCAATTTAACAGCTAACTGTGAATTGTTTTGGTGTATTTTATAGTATTTTACCCATTCTTTAACTCTGCTGCTTATAAGGATAGGTAGATTAGACTAGTTTAGATTAATATATATTTTTTTACCACATGCATTTAGACTAGGGCACATGCACATCATTTTAAATATAAAATACATAACCGGTGGATCGGGCCGCAACCGGTAAAACCAACAAATCTTTAAAAAAGTTACGGTAGCCAGAACCGTTAACCGGACGGATTCCCCACACAAAATGGTGAGTGATCTAATTGGTATTGCTTACTGGGGAGAATCCCTTTCTGCTTGATGCTGCGATATTTGGGCCATCAACAAGGCCTCCTTGTTACACAGAAATCGTCCACCCTGTGAGCATCAACATTCTTTGGCCTGTAGGATCCATTTCAGTGACTCAGATCCATTTTCATCCTTCAGTCATACCAGTCTACCCTATTTTTGTTCCTACCCGCATGTTGCATCACTATAGCATGCATACCCACGAGTTGGATCCCTATAGCCTGCAGGTATCAAGTAAAATGGTAAAAACCACTATTTTATTACTTTTTACTCCCAAAAAGCAGTCATTAGGTGACCTTTGGCTCTCCATCTTCCCAAGTAATGTCTCGATGAGTCCTTTCACCTACCTTTGGGAGGACTATATATTGAGCATATATGGCTTATGGACGGGAGAAAGAAGAGAAGAGTAAAGGCACTCTAGTGGATTTTTTTCCCTATCTTGAGTCTGCACTTATTGATCCTTGTAGTTGTGAACCATTTATGTTCACCTTCCAAACTCCTTTCTAGTTTGAGTTTTCCATTCATGGAGGATTGAAGTGGTGGAGACACAAGTGGATTGATCTATATCTTGGTTCAGATTGGTTGACGGCAAGAGGTCGTATCACTTTGTACTTCTTCTTGTTCATTAATAGAAATACTCATATTCTCGTCCATTCATGGTGTAAATGTCATTTATTATACATTGGGTTGCATTTGCTTATGATATTATGGACCATTGTTATTGATAATGTTAATGTTGTTTATATATCACATGTACTTGTTAGATATTTGTTGTCGAGACTAACTTGCAGATTACAAGTGCTTGGATGTGCGCAGATTGAAAGCTCCAACGGGGATCTACATCAAACGTTGGATCGAGGTTGGTTACATTTCTCCATTGTTTTAACATTGTCATTTATAATAGCATTGTTTTGAGAATTGAGTAGATTTCTGGTAGTCATCTGCCTGTTGTGGTATTCCCAATCCCTAGTGAGTTTTCTCCAATACAAAAATGGCGACTCCGCTAGGGAAAACATCCATGTTTGGGAAAATTTTTGAGCATTAGTCCATATTTAGAGTTGTTGTTTATCGAAGCTCTGTGTCACTGATTGGCTGTTAGGATACACTATAGAAAACTTGCTTTTTCTGAGCCTCTAGACTCTCTGTTTGACCATTTGATGTTTCTCACCCACGGTCTGGCTTAGTTCTGCCCACGTACACCTGCCTCTGTTTACACTACTGCTCGCGGGTACCCATAGGATTTCCTTCGACAGTTGTGTGTAACTCTGGCTTTTGTTGGTTTATGGCTATTGGTTGTTGCTAGGTGAGTTTGGTTGATTCCTGAGTCTTTGTTGGCCTCTTTCTTGACTGTTTCATGCCTTGGTTGTGACCAGATCTCTTCGTTTCTCTTGGTTGAGCCTTCTTGTTTTTTTTACCAATCCTTGGTTTTGACCTCTTGGTTTTTTCCTGTTGAGCTCTTCCTTTTGGCCGAGTCTTGCTGTTTAGGATCTGCTGGGTTGTCTTAGTGATCTTCTTGGCACTTCAATGACTGAATAGTAGGATTTTGCTTGCATTTTTTCATTCCATATATATTGAAAAAATACAAAAATATTGATTTAGTTTTGCATTGTCCTTTCTATTTATAAGAGAAAATACAAAAATATTTTATTTCCATGTACTGCATTTTGCATTGAGTGCTTGTTGCCTTCATTTTAGGTTCTGCTTGTGCATTGAAAAGATAAAAGCTGTATATTTATTTCGGAATTGTTGGTTGATTTTGCATATTAGTGACATTGTTTTATTGGATAGATGAGTCTAGGATTGGATGATGGTGCATATTATTGAGTCTACACATCACTAGTTTCACGACCATATCCCTTGAGTAATCATAACCACTAAAATTAATGCTTAATCATAAAATTGATTAGAATTATTTTATTTATAGGGTACACCAACTAGCATAGGTTTAGAGTCTTGGAATAGATCATTGTGAGTTAACAATCCAAGACTACTGAATGAAACATTAGGTGTTTGACCAGGGAGTGGAGGAATCCATGTTATAGATCAGTGTTCTCAGGAAAGATCTACTCAAACCAGAGTTAAGCATGAGGTCACGGGAGGTTGGTTAAGGAGATATCCCTCTGATACCGGCTGAACATGGGAGATATATCCAGGATTTGTTCGTATCTGGGGGTACCGGAGGTTCGTCCTCTTGTGCTTCGGTCTTAGCTACCCTGCCCATACGACAGGTCCCACCTGCGACTGTCCCCTTGAGCATTGGTTATATTGTGGTAGACATAGTTTCCTTACCTAGGTACCGCACAGGGTACTTGCAGTGGTTATGCTGTTTGTGTCCTGAGCCAGATAGGGATTAGACAGCACAGTTGTGTTCATGCAGTGGACTTGACCATGTCAACACAGTGAAGCCTAGGTGTCTCTATAACTAATTATGTTACCTCTGGCTATAGTTTGGGAGTCTCAAGCCTCTCCTAGGCGAGACATACCAGCTCTAGTGTCGGGAGCTCATTTAGCCACTCTGTCTGTCTGCTCCTGGATGTAGATTCTCTAGGTATGTGCTTTTGATTTACTATTTTTGATCGATATTTGGCCTTTAGGAGACGCTGTGTCTCTCTCTGGAGAGAACGTGGCAGGGAGCCCTACTCTCCGTCGGTCCCGTCATTTGGCTGGTTTAAAGCCAACTTTGGTTACACAACATATTACTAGAGGATGCCTGAGGGCTCCCTCTGAGTCTTCAGATTCTTACACGACTTACGTTGAGGATTACATGGCTACACATCCTGATATCGGGAAAGAACTTTCTACTCCTTCGGGTAGAGTTGAACATACTTTCGATCCCCAGACTCCTCGTGAGGATTGGGGAGGTGATCCACCTGCGACTCAACCTGGTTCTATTTGGCCTAATCCACTTGACCGGGATCCATTTGATCCTTTGAATCCAGACAATTATCTTTACGGGATGCCCGACTTACCTAAGGAGGAAGAACAGGACGAGCATTTCATTCCTTCGTTTCCACGTGATTCTAGATATAGGAGGCTTGAGACTCATGATGATTCTAGCCCTATGGTCAACCCCATTGCACTCTCTTTTGGTATGCCTAGTCACAATACTGTCGAACCTTCCACTATGGTTGGTACTCATGCTGGCACTAGTCAAAGTGTTAGCCATACTATACCCACTGGGGGCACTACCCTAGTTGGGGGCACTACGTTGTCCACCCACTCACATAGTATGGGGACTGGTCCAATTCCTAACCATGCTAATGTTGGAACATGACCACCTCCTAGGAATACTCAACCTAGTCAGAATGTCGTCCGAAACACCACTCGCCATCCACCACCTAGTACACATGTCGCTACTCGTCAAACTAGGAGCACTTTCGCACATGATACGGTTCCTCCCAACCACGGGGGTGGACACATACTGCATAATTTTGCGTCCACTGCTGTCGCTAGTAATAGTAATGTAGGAGGTGGGAATATTTCCTATCCATATGGACATCACACCACCAACCCTGCTACTGGTCACACCCATATTGGACCTAGGAATACTTCTCATGCTTATGGTCATCACATGACTGCTCAAGCTAATCCGAATATTGTGGGTGGGAACATACCATATCATTACGGTCAATACAACATGGTTGCCACTATGAATAGTACATACATGCCCCATACCCATGGTGGAAACCCTTACTACAACATAGTCGGTGCTGGCCACCAGTATCACCCACCACGCCAATATGGTGCTCAAAATGCACATATACCTGCTTACTCTCAAATGGGTCAGGTAGGGGGAGGTTATCCATCTTATGGCCATGGGAAAGCTTATGGGCCGTCAGGTCCTCGATATCAACAGTTTAACCCTCATGGTCAAGCTTTTGGTCCATCGTATAACACAGTTCCTTTCAATCAACCTTTTATGGGAGCTTATAATCAAGCTTTCCAGCCGCAGCTCCCGTTCCTTGCACGCTTAAATCTCCTAGATATTTCGAAGCTCACTAATGATCTGGTGTGTCACGACCCTACTTGGCCCTCGGTCCGTACCAAGCTCCCTTCGGACATTCCAAAGTTTGAAGGGAAAGGTGGTGAGGACCTGGGAGATCATGTCACGACATTTCACCTTTGGTGCTCCTCCAACTCTTTGAATCATGATTCCATTCGATTACGACTATTTCAATGCACCCTCACAGGGGTAGCTGCAAAGTGGTATGTGGAGTTTCCTAGAAACACCTATAGGGGTTTCAATGAGATTGCTTTGGTTTTCTTAGACCATATCCAGTTGCCGGTTCGTTATGATACTGGTACTGAGTTGTTCTCCACCTTCCGTCTGAATAAGGACACACATATTTCTAACCATGTTCAAGAGTGGCATCGACAAAAGAGATTAGTGAAAGCCAACATTCCTCCAGAGTTCCTGTTGGAATGGTTCCTCAAGTCTTTACTCCCATATATTGCTAAGGATGTTTCGATGTCCGATATTATGACTGAGGAACAAGCTATCTTGAAATTCCAGCAATTAGATCTTCTTTATTCTCAGTCTGGCATTTTGTATGACATTATTCCTGATGCACCGAGAACAGGACATGAGCCCACATCAGTTCCTGGACCACATGCCGATGGCATTGTGGGGTCCGCATGCACTTTCCCCATAGACTTGGTAGCTAATCAAATGCAAAATTTGTTGCTAAACTAGTCTGCACCTGGACAGGTTCACACCTTGTCCACTTCCACTCCATCGTCTGATGTACACAATGTGCAATCAACGAAACCGTCGGGTAACTAGCAACCTGATGGTAAGAAAAAGGGGAGAAATAATCGTAGGGGTGGAAACAATGGAAGTAACAATAATAGCAATCATAATACTCCTCGTAAAGAGAATGCCAACCCTCCTCGGGAAGGCAGTAATGTTGGCGAGGATTGTAAACCTAGGCGTAAGGTGAAATTCCCTTGCAAGCTTTGTGGGGAGGATCATCTTACTCACTTATGTCCTCATATTGAAGAAGCATCGAAGCATTTGGCACAGAGCCCAGCTGTGTTGAAGGATCCCCTACCTCATCACCAAAACATCGCTTCGCATGCTCCCACCACTGGTTATGGTACTAATGAAACAACAACGTCTTCTTCCAATACTAGTGGTTATGGATGCAAGAATATGGTTCAGTCGGAGGTTTGTGTTTCTACTCGTCAATGTGATTATGCTGCACCACAACCAAATTTGGGGAATGAGCCTCCCCCTCCTCCTGATAATTCCTTGCATATCGAGAAGCCTTCCATTTTTCCATGGATACCGAAAGGTGTTCTCAAGTGCTCTACGCATAATCCTAATGCTCGAGCTGCCCATAACTACTCCATAGTAGAATATTTGGGCCAAACTCCGTGTGCCATGTCGGCTCTTGAATTTTTCCAAGCTTGTCCTTCTCAGAGGCATGCCCTTTTGAGTGCGTTAGGAGTTCAGGATGGGGGAAGTCCTAGTGTTATCAAGTTTGACATTACTGATGTCCAACCTCGCTTGCCTTAGCACGTGGGTTTTCAAATCCAGGTGGTTTGCCTTAAGAGGTTCGTCTCAAACGTACTATGGTTGATGAAGGTGCTTCTACATCGGTAATGTCGTTGACTTGTTGGAAAGAGCTTGGCTCTTTTCCCCTACTCACGTCTAGAACTACACTCACTGCATTCGATGGTAGATCTTTTATGCCGCATGGAATTATCCCTTCCCTTGTTGTCTCCTTGGGAGGTAAGTCTGTGCCTATTGAAGTCGAAGTGGTTGATGCACCCATCGACTACAACCTTTTACTAGGTCAGAACTGGATGTATGCTATGAAGGCTGTCACGTCTACTATATTTTGAGTTATTTGCTTTCCCATGAAGGCAAGATTGTGACGATCGATCAGCTGGATTATGTTGGCACTCCTTCTACAGCATCTACGGGATCAGTAGTCCCGCAAGTTTCTTATTCTCAGTCGGCAACTGGGAACATAGGTGTTGGAATGTACCCCTCGTTGATGGGAACTTTTAACTATTCTGCACCTGTGAATTTTATTGGAACCATTTCTGATAGTCCGCCTTGTCCTTCGAATAGTATACCATTCCAGACTTCCTATTGTGGTGATCCATGGATTTTTCCATCCGCGGATTCTATGTCTGGAGACATTACGCACGTTGGGATGTTTATGCCCTTATCTGTAGCGGAGCTCACTTATGATCACATCCAACAAACCACTACAGATCCGGATCTTTCTTCTCCCCAGATAGTTGAGAAGAAGATCCCATTATGCTACCAGTTTGGGCAGCCAACTCATATTGCTCTTACGATTGCCTCGATGATACTTTGCCATCTGATGAAGCTATCCTCGAAGCCATGTGTGGTAGTGAGAGGCCTTGGGAAGATATGCACCAGTGATCTTATTTCCTTACCAACCTTGAACTCATTGAGCAGGAGGCGTTTAGGAGGACTCTACCTGAGATGGTTGGTCACCCTGTGGCTCTTTTGCAGTCGCATGATGTTTTCTTGGAGGGGAATATGGCCAGTATTTCCACAACCACTTCGATCAACATCTCCCGCACTCCCAGAAAGATTGAGAATGTTTACGTCGGTGACGATTGCAATCCTGAGGAGATTGCTATTTAGACTGATTTGTTTACTGAACTCCGGGAAGCTTTCACCTGGTCATATGAGGAGATGCCAGGAATAGACCCCCACATTGTTGAACACGAGATTAAAACGTATCCTGATGCTAAACCATTTAGACAATGCTTACGTGTTGTGAACCCTAGGAAGGAAGCTGCTATTAAGGCATAGGTGGAGAAAATACTCAAAGCTAGTTTCATCTACCCCATTCCTCTTACCGAATGGGTGTCAAACCTCGTTCCTGTTCATAAGAAGCAGGGAACGATCCATGTATGCATTGATTTCAGAGATTTGAACCATGCATGTCCGAAAGACAACTTCCCACACCATTCATTGATCAAATATTGGATTCTTGTGCGGGAAGTGAGATTTTGTCATTCATGGATGGATTCTCGGGTTATAATCAGATTCAAATCAAACCCGCGGACTAACATAAAATGGCATTTATTTGTCCATGGGGAAATTTTGCGTACTGGAAAATGCCCTTCGGCCTCAAGAACACCGGAGCTACTTTTTAGCGAGCCATGACCTATTCCTTTCACGATCTTAAGAATATTATGGAAGTTTTCTTGGATGATCTTGCTAACCATTCTTGCAAGAGACTGGACCAACCCAAGCACCTCCGTATTATTCTCGAACGATGTATTCACTACAAAATTCGATTGAATCCAAACAAATGCATCTTCACTGTTAGGACTGGTCGCCTTCTAGGATTCATAGTCTTGAAAGAGGGTATTAGAGTTGATCCTCTCAAAGATGAGGCAATACTTCAATTGCCTCCTCCGCGTAATCTGTTTCAACTTCAGAGCCTCCATGGGAGAGCTACTTTTCTGCGTTGGTTCATAGTTAACTATGCCAGTCTTACTAAAGGTTTCTCATGCCTATTGAAGAAAGACACACCTTTTATCTAGGATGAGTGAGCCCAATAGTCTTTCGATGCCCTTAAGAAAGCTTTGGTATCGGCCCCCGTGCTTAGTCCATCAGAATTTACATGTGATTTCATTCTTTATGTGGCCAGTTTCAAGAGACTATTGGCATAGTCTTAGTTCAGGTAGATGATGCGCTCGTCGTGCATGTTATCTATTATCTTAGTCAAAATTTAGTAGACGCTGAACTAAGGTACACCCACGTAGAAAAGCTGGCACTTGCGACTGTTCATGCAGTCCATCAGTTATGGCATTACATTTTGCTTCGAACAACCACTGTTGTAGCTCATACCAATCCATTTCAGTTTGTGCTATCACGATTCCTTATTGGGGGTAAGTATAATAAATGGATTGCGATCCTTCAGGAATTTGATCTCGAGTTTGCTTCTGCAAAATCAGTGAAATCATTGGTGTTCGCTGAGCTTATGTCAGACCTTCCATGGCTTGATGAGGAGGTCATTCATGAATCTTTCTTTGTGGATGAACACCTATTTCTTATCTTGACCAAGGACCCTTGGTATGGGGATGTCATTAGATATCTCCAAAATTTGAAGTTTCCTCTGCATTATTCACGAGATGAGCGACGGTGTGTGAGACATCACACTAAAGATTATACTATCATCGGTGATAGTTTTCATCGCCGAGGAAAGGATTCCATTCTCCGTCGTTGCTTAACTCATGAAGAAGTGGAACGGGTACTTAATGATTTCCATGCAGGGGCGTGTGGCGGTCACTTATCCGGGCTTGCTACAGCCCAGCGTATTATGCGAACAGGTTATTTTTGGCCTACTATCTTTAAAGATTGTATTAACGCTGTGAAGAGATGTCACCCTTGCGAGGTGTTTTCTCAGAACGTACACTCGCATCCAGCGCCCCTCCATCCGGTCGTCACTGTCGGCCCCTTCACTAAGTGGGGGTTAGATTTCATGGATTGCAAACCAGCTTTGGCTGGGGGGCATCATCATATTATTTTGGCCGTGGATTATTTTTCCAAGTGGGCTAAGGCCATGCCTACCGTTAAAGCCGATGGTGCTACTGCAGCCCATTTCGTGTTGAACCAGATTATCACTCGATTTGGTATCTTGAAAGAGATTGTCACTAACCATGGCAGTCACTTTCAAAATAAGATGATGGAGGATTTGTCTCTCAAGCTTGGGTTTCGTCAGGAACACTCGTCTTCCTACTATCCTCAAGCGAATGGTCAGGTTGAAGCAGTAAATAAGTCTTTAAAGACCATTCTACAATGTACCATCCAACAAAGCAAGACCAATTGGCATATCATGTTATATCCTACTTTGTGGGCTTATCGAACCGTAGTTAAGACTGCCACCAGGTTCTCACCATTCTAGTTAGTTCACGGTGTGGAGTCACTTTTACCGATTGAATGCGAGATCCCTTCGCTCAAGCTATCCATAGAGATCCTCCCTGATACGACGGAGATTGAGCAACGTTTAGTACACCTCGAGCAACTTGACGAGCACCATCGAGATGCCGCTGTGGCCATTAATGTTAACAAGCGTCGTGTCAAGGTTCAATATGATAGGTTTTCCCGTCCTCGGCAATATGCTAAAGGTGACTTGGTACTCTTATATGACCAAGCTAAAGAACCCCTGGGGGTAGGAAAGTTCAATCCCATGTGGCACGGTCCTTACATTGTGAGGCGTGTCCTTGAGAAAGGAGCTTATGAGTTAGAAGATTATGAGGTAATTGTCTTGAAGGAGCCTAGAAATGGGCTCTACCTCAAGCGGTATTATGCTTGAACCTTTGATTTGGGCTGATACTTTTGTACACTATTGCATAGTTTTTCTGTACATAGTCTAGGTTTCATTTTTGGTTGTCGGGTTTGCTGATTAGCCTCTGTTTGATTGAAAAATGTTAGTCGAATGTCCTATGTTCTTAGGTTTTGCGGATGGTGCTAGACGACATATGCAGCAGCTTGCTTTTGCTTCTTGGGTTATCTTTTCACCTGACCATCTAGTTGTGTCCTCAGGAGGTGATTGTCTCGGTCCTACATCTAACAATGTGGCTGAATATAGTGCCGTTATTGAGCTACTTCGGGATGCCATTTCACATGACATCCAGTCTTTAGAAGTCTGCCTGGATTCACAACTAGTTGTGTCTCAACGAAATGGCTAGTACCGTGTACGAGACCCTACATTACTACGAATATTCCTTAAGGTACGACTCTTGGAGAGAAATTTTGTTTCCATTACATATATTCATATTCCAAGAAGTCATAATTATATATCTGATGCATATGCTAACTATGTATTAGATTGGCATTTGTCACATTCATCATGAAGCATCATGAAGCATGTAAATACAAAGACATTCATACATTTGTACCATACACACATATAGTAGAACCGAGAACCAAAGTTGTATATATATATAAATATGTCCAAAAATGGTAGTGTCATACAAGACTAGAGCCCGTAGCCCTCAAAAATATACATATCGATACAAAAAATGATGAGACCCTGGGATATCTACTCCATCCAAGGAGGTCTAGCTGCCGAATCGAAAGGATGTGTCTCATAATAGTACTGTACTGCGTTGGACATCCACTGCAGTAGCCGCACCCACTCACCAGGAACACCCACTACTTGGCACTGCATAACCTCCGGTAGTCGGGCTACCTCTATCAGCAGTACTCGAGCAACCATCCATGATATGTTGCACCGCAACGTCTGTAGTGTGTGCCCTACTGCAGCATCTGCTGCCACCTCATCTCTACCCTGATGGCCATGTCTTGGGAAGCCCTCGGGTCTCACTGGGCCTTTGTATGCGAGCAAACAGTCACCCATTAGCACATGACATTACCACCAAAAAAGATTTTTTGCATTTTAACTATGATAAAAAAATCCATAAAAATTAAAAAAAAAAACACAAAACCAAAAAGAGTACTCATCGATGTCTCCGAAGGCTACACCTGGTGGGAGCAGCATGTCACGGTCCTGTCTGAAGTCTATCCCCGCATAGGGGTAGTCCTCGATAGCGATCACTTGCTGGTTCCACTAGCAGAAGAACTCCTCAGTATATGGTGATGCTAGACAGCCACCACCTTGTCGTGTCAGTATCTCATCCCACCAAGTCAGGGATGGATCTCGGAGACTGTGAGGAGGACATCCACCCTCGGGCTAAGTCCTGGAACCCTCTCAAAGAATAAACTGCAGAGGATGCTACCATACCCAAAGTATTTGGCCTTCCCCTCTTTGCATTCCGTCAGTTGTGTCTTCATGGACACCAGCAGAGTAGTACACCAGTCGAATATAGTAGGCTGCAAGCATTGTGATGCATAGAACATCACCGGTCTGGATGCCTAATGTAGTGCTTTAGATCCCATGATCCGCATCGGAGTTGCCACTATGATCTTTGTGCTCAATATCACTATGAGATTGACTAGCACTTGACTTCCCACCGGTCATGTGTTGACGAGACAATACCATGCTATGTAGTCTTGCATAGTAATCCCACCACCCATGGTCTGTGACCGAAGACTAGCCACTTCCCCTCTATGGGACAACTGATAATGAAATAGATATCCTCTACTTCCAGTGTCCGTGTTTTCCCATTGAGGATGAAGTGTTGAGCATCCGCATCCCAATAGTTGATCAAATGACAGAGTAGTAGGTTTTGGGCCCTTAAGCCCCTGAGACTCCAGTATTTATATAAGCCACATGCTTGCAGTGCTTGTTGTGCTTGCAAATCATTGCGCACAACCTCATCTACCTGGTCATGCTCTCTCTCCCTCCACTCTAGAACCATCCTGGAGTGCAAAGCAAGAGATTTTTAGTCAGTTTCATTCTTAAAAACTTCTTCACAGTCGTACCCGCGGTCTATATTGTAGATAGGTGCGGGTAGACGTGGGCAGTCAGTTTTTTGACTGTGTGTTTGATGCCCTACCTGCGACCCGCATACTTACAGCTCGTAGGTAGCACCGAAGCCATTTAGGGATTGGCCAAACAAAATAACCCACTGAACAAAATTGAAATAAAAGCACTTCAATGAAAGGTATGGCAGTGACCACTAATCTGTTCCGGACAGTTCACTGAACGGTTGTTCGTAGCTCCCACGATCGATGCTTGAAATTTCAGGTGCAAACTTACCACTCAACTCCAAAATGGTGAATAGTGCAAATGAATTGAAAATTATTAAATTTTATTACTATTTATAATTTTCTGGACCCACTTTTCGATAGTTTTGTCCATTTTGGGCCGTTATGAACTAATATCGTGTCATGGAGTAATGTTTTTTCAACAGATTTCTCGGTGAGAGTTGTTCGGATCCATTTCACACTTACAGCAGGTATGTTTCACACCCAACATATAGGTTAGATGCCATTTCCACATGCATTATGCATTTGACCTGTTGACCATTTTCATAAACCCTAGGTGCGACCCTGCTTCGTGACTGACACAGAACCTTCACACTTTTATAGAAGTGTCGTCATGTGGTGGTAGGGATTTCCCGAACATGGGTACCCTAGTTAGAACCCCCTTATGCATTTTGGTGCCCATGCCATTGTTTGTCCTCAGGATTGGGAGTCCTTTGTAGTCACGCCATGACGTTGCGATAAAGACTCATACTCTACTTTGTCTTATGCTGGCCATCTCCCTTAAGGACTCTTCTCAATTATATCATGTTGTGATTGCATTGCACCATCCTGCTTGCTTCTTGAGCCTTGTGCCGGCTCCCGCTTACTCAATTGTTAGCCTAGGGCATGAGCACTTTCCCTATCGAGCCCTGTAGAGCTTATATATTTTCCCTTCACAATTTGATAACCCTTTGACCCTGAGGGAACACACCCTCGAGTGTCCACATCCTGCACGCACTTCCTTACATTGAGCATAGGTATGTTCCACTGCTTGGGACTAGTCTGCTAGCTATTTGACACTCATTCCCTCACTTGTTGTACTATAAGCAATTTTATTCTTTTTCAAACTTTTTCCAAATATGAAAAAGACAAAAAAATCAAATATTCCAATAATCCGGACGAGATTATGGTCATTATTTATTGTTGGCTGCTGTTGTGTCACCTTTGAACAGAGCATCCATTCCACTCTGTACATTATGAGTCGGGACTATAGTTGGGCCTTAGGAGCTGTACTTTTTTCTCAGTTTTCTCCACCGATTGGTTAAGCTTCCAGTCATTATGGAGCCCTCTGTAATGCCTCCTGCATTGCACATTTTATGTCAAGTCTATGCTACCTGACTCTATCCATCTGCTCATGCTCCTGTTCAAAGGAAGTCCTGAAACCAGTGTCAGCCACTCCTCAGATATCTTGACTATTGCATGTCGGCCATCCTTATTGAGTTAGTCTGTTTCACCTGATATCTTCCAAATCTTTCAACATTGTTGGTACCTTGTGCTGGTTGATGCGGGATGCCTTAATGCCCTCCTTCCAACGAGTCTCATTCCGTCAACCTCTACTCATTTATTCCGAGACTTGAGACTTAGAGTTTGGTTGAGTACCTTGAGGCTTACAGTCATTAGTGGCAGGTTCTCTCGCCATCGACAGTTTTGGGAATACATCAATGTCCCTTGATCGATGGATTCATCCTAGTGTTCGACTTCAACCCATTTATTCACACTCTAATGATTGTGCTCTGTTCCTTGATACCCATTTTCATTATCGGTGGGTCATCTCGCATCTGTTAATGGTATACATCAATGATCGGTAATCAGATGATGTCTCATAAGGTTCGACCCCAACTCCTTTATTCACTTGATGGGACTTGCACCGTCAAAGACTTGTGTAGAAGACCCCAGGCGATTGTGGCATTCAGTATGCTACATATGACTTTGACTTTACATCTAAGATATCACCTCTCAGATTTCAGTAGTTTGTACCTCCAGTTTGTACATGTTGTCTTCTTTTCAGTAGAAGACCATATCTTACTGTAGAGGAATCATGGCTATGATCACTTATGACATGTATCTACTTATGTACTGTCTATTCATGGCCATTGTATCAGATTGTTGTACTATACCGACATGTATTCAGAGATACTATTGTATTATGACGAGTGATCCGTTATTTCCACTTGTGTCTCCATAACTCCACTTCTAAGTTTTATAATGTATTTAGGCCATCGTACCACTTTCAGTCTCTGACCTCACACATTACGGGGCATCTATTACACAGAAATATTCTACCCTGTGAGTATCAGCATTCTTTGGCCTGTAGGATCCATTTCAGTGACTCAGATCCATTTTCCTCCTTCAGTGATACCAGTCAACCCTATTTTTGTTCCTACCTGCATGTTGCATCACTATAGCAGGCGTACCCATGAGTTGCATCCCTATAGCCCGCGGGTATCAAGTAAAATGGTAAAAACCACTATTTTATTACTTTTTACTCCCAAAAAGGGGTCATTGGGTGACCTTTGGCTCTCCATCTACCCAAGTAACGTCTCGATGAGTCCTTTCACCTACCTTTAGGAGGACTATATATTGAGCGCATATGGCTTATGGACGGGAGAAAGAAGAGAAGAGTAAAGGCACTCTAGTGGATTTTTTCCCTATCTTGAGTCTACACTTATTGATCCTTGTAGTTGTGAACCATTAATGTTCACCTTCCAAACTCCTTTCTAGTTTGAGTTTGCCATTCATGGAGGATTGAAGTGGTGGAGGCACAAGTGGATTGATCTAGATCTTGATTCAGATTAGTTGCCGGCAAGAGGTCGTATCACTTTGTACTTCTTCTTGTTCATTAATAGAAATACTCATATTATTGTCCATTCATGGTGTAAATGTCATTTATTATACATTGGGTTGCATTTGCTTATGATATTATGGACCATTAATATTGATAATGTTAATGTTATTTATATATCACATGTACTTGTTAGATATTTGTTGCCAAAACTAACTTGTAGATTACAAGTGCTTGGATGTGCGTGGATTGAAATCTCCAATGGGGATATGCATCAAATGTTGGATTGAGGTTGGTTACATTTCTCCATTGTTTTAACATTGTCATTTATAATAGCATTGTTTCGAGAATTGAGTAGATTTCTGGTAGTCATCTATCTGTTGTAGTATTCCCAATCCATGGTGAGTTTTCTCCAATACACTCCTTGGGTGTTTGTCGGCCCTATCTTCAGTTATAGGTTCAATTGTCTTATCTATTTTATTTTAAGTCCTGTTATCTATTTTTGTATATTTACAGTTCTGTTGTTTATTTAACTTTCACTATTTATTTTATAAGTTTATTTCAGTTCCTGTGTAAATTAATAATTCTTTATAAATTTGATTTGATTGAATAAAATAGTTTCTGTATTTTTCCCCATGCAAAAAGGAACAACATCGTACTCCAGTACATAAACAGATTAAGATAGATAAGATATGATAGGAAAACTACCATTGTGATGGAAGTACGATTTTATATGTTGTATTAAATTATCTGCTAATATTAATTAGTATTATCTACTACATTTTACTCACAATACTATTCTTACTTCCATTCTTTTCATCAAAACAGTAAATCTATTTCATAGAAGTAATAGAGTTTATATTGGATAAAGAAATCATTTTTGCTCTTTACATTTTTGTTTTCCAAATGTTTATTTTCAAAGAATAACTATACTTTTGTTGTTATTTATCATTATTGTACATATATGATAGATAGACAATAAGAAGTAACATATTACCAACCTAGGGTTTGCTCATTTTATTTTCAAAACCATTACCAGTCATTATATAACTATAAAACATTGTTATTTCTTCTCGGCATATAGCCAACGATTTGCAATTCTTCTATAGAGTAGAGCTAGTTAAAAGAGCTCTTTGACATTTCATTATTTTATTAACAATAGACAAACCAAAATTTACATCAAAATCATTATTGTAGGTCGGATAGATAGATTTCAAATATCATCCTGAAAGTTTAAGACATTACAATGTCTGTACGATTAGAGTCAAACAAAATCACAACATTAGTGGATGCCAAAAACGTGACAACGAGCATCCTCATTCTTCTAAACATTAGGCATAGTCAAACCCTAACATCTGACAAGTTTTCAAATCAAAAGCACAAATGTTTCATACAAATCGACAATGAGGCATTAGGCCGAAGCCATCACATATTTCAACACTTAACTATTGATTTAATAATAGTAGGTAGCGTCTATCATCTTACACACATTGCATACGATTTCCTTTTCTATCTTTTAAGCATTTGTGATCTTACAGTCTAGAAAGAAGCACGATAACAGGTATGATTAAAACCCAGTTACACAAACATTACCATTTTATACAGAGGTTGTTTTAAACATGATTTAATTCTATTTCATAAACCAACGAGTTACAGATTTTGATCACGGGACAAGCCCCAAAACTACAAACATAAAAACAGTCATGGCCACATAGTTTGCAAAAAGATCTCTCATATTATCATCTTGACAGAGTCTGAAACCCTACTTAACGAAGGAACGTTTCCCAAGTTCAAAACCAAAAACCATGTACATTAATCAACTATTACATCGACTCTGCAAACTAAGAAAACAACCCAGTTTTTTCAACCACGAATTCCAGAACAATTGTTACAACATTTGCCACGAATCTTCCAGGAGGACCTACGAGGGTTTGGCACTAGGGCTTACCATTTTAATACGTGTGCTCCCCATTTCCATCAACCCAGCACTGTGAATACAGAACGATGGCAGTACCTACCACGAGAACTGAATGGAGTCAGCCACGATATCATTTGAATGTTGACAAAACAAAGAAACATATTACATAACTAAGAAACAAGGTGACTTGCCTTGCATTCAACAGTTGATAGGAATGGTTATGGCTTCCAAATCCTTCATCCAACACAGTGAAGTTCACATGCAACTAAACCACAACCAAGCTCGAAGTCAAACCTCACCACTAACCTATTTTGTCACCAGACGAAAGCCACAGAGCTTCAACGACTACTCAGTCAGCAAAACTCAAGCACTTATACAGTGGTTTCACATTAAAATTACAGAGAATAAAAGCACAGTGCCATCCATGACCACCCAAGGTTGAGCCCTGTAAACCAGCAGCCTGTCGGCCTCTTCTCCCAAACGAAAATCACAAAATGAATGCACGAAGGAAAAAATAACGCTAAGGCAAGATTGTCGAGGGTTTTACACATCTCAACTGTCGAGACAATGAGATCAACGATCGAGATTGAGCCAGCAAGCTATGATGGTACCAAGGCAGAGATATTATCAAATATTAATCAATAACCTCATTTAATACCAGAACAGTCGGATGCCATATCATCTAGGGTTGAGCTTATAGCTCGGTGATGCATCACTATTTCTTAACACTGTTATCACATGGATCCAGACACGTAAGAGCCAGCGTAGCAATCACTAACCCACATAGGATCGAATTTAATGCTAAGATCTCATAGAGAATTTTTCCAAAGTCTTGACTGCAACAACATTTAATTCATATCAGAACCGAGTTCTGGTGACACCACAATCCTCGGGATAGTAACGCTGCCATACAACTATATTACAACCACGTTATAAGTTAATAAACAATAGTATGTATATCAACACCATAATACAACAATGCAAAGTTCTATTCATAAGGTAGCATCACGACATTTCATTCATGTCATAAGTATAAGTTTTGTTCTAAGTTCACTTATCACATATACATTGCACATTCGCACCTTAAAGTTTACATATAACATTTAAACAATGTTATTAGTATAGTTTCCATATGTTATCAAAACAATGGAATCGATAAATTTATTATATCAATCATGTATTATAGAACAATACAATGCCATAGTATTGTAGGAACTATCACAAGGTTTAACATTTGAACATGCATTACATTATAATAGCTAGGCCACATTACATTTTAAATAGCTAGGCCACTTGCATAAGGTTAGTATAATGAATACATAACCCTCACACTGTATTGAAAGCTAGGGTTTGACACCCACCCTATGTCATATGCTATTATGTCTAACAGCATCTTGATTCACAAGTTGACACAACACAAATATCATCACTATAGCATTTCAAGGCGTATTACTTTGCAACTGTCATTTCCAGGAGATTCACTTAATTCTATTGATGACACTGTCTTTCATAAGATCAAACTTGTTACAATTTCAGGCGGATAAACTAAGTTGTATTATCACTAATCCTATCAACAGTTACAACGAGTTTAGTGTATAGCATTGCTAGTGACACATACGAATATTACTATAAAGATGATACAAGTGACGAAGTTAAGCCGAAGTTACATACCATCGACATCTTCATGCACGACAGATTATACAATTATCTTAAACATAGAGACGACAAGCTGAAGCTTACAACTTGTTTTGTAAAACCTGGAATTACTCTATAACCTTACATGCAGATCTGCGAAAGAAAGAATCCAATGCTTTAGTTTTCAAAGCTAAGTAAACCCAAGGGCACCCGGTAGGAACCCCTTCAGAAATATGCAAACAAATTCATCAGTATTGTTACTAGATCTTTACACATAACAAAATAAACATTGTTCTATCACATCTTATTTACAACCAAGTACATTTTCATGTTTAAAATAAATACGACAATTTTTATGAAGCAGTTATCATCTATTAGTTCACTATTTATCATTCCACGGATAGCATTTATCATATAAAATAGGCTATATCAATTTTTTTTTTTTTTTTTTGCGATTTTTGGGATGTTACATGATATATAAAATGGTGGACATTATCAAGATGTATTGGGGATACTTTTAATAAGGTATGAGCATTATTAATATATAGTATGGATACTCTTAGTAATACTTAGTGTGATCACTTTAAAGTTATATATATATATATATGAAGTATGGAGATAGGATTTATAAATATATATTATATATATGTGGAAAAGCGTCGTGACACATATACTTAAAGCATAACAAAAAAAGAATCATTTTGAAAGGAGTAGGCCATTTGATATGTTTATTGGTTTTTGAAAATAATAGTTGGTATGTTTTATAGTTAGGAAAGGGAAATGAAAAGTATATATATTAATATATATTTTCTTGTTAAAAGAATTTTCCAACTATGCCCTTATTATGAAAAGAGTTACAATATATGCATATTATTTCAATGAAAAACAGATTGCCAATTAGATCAGTTAAGTTTTGAAAGAATTACGAATTATAAATTTATGGACTATAATTTAGGCATTGATCCATATTGATAAGATTATATTATAAGTATTTTGTTTATGTTGAAAAGAATTGCATTCCATGAAAGGATTGTATTTAAGGACTTTGGAAGGGAAGCACTTTTGAAATGGGAATTATGGTAAATTAGATATGTGCGTAATATAGGAGAGGACCCTATATATATTTTGGTATGCCATTGTGCTTATAAAAGTTGTGAGATGGAAGGGATTGGGGTAGTTAAATAATTGAGTAATGGATTAGTTATTTGGTGTAATTAGAAATAAATGTTATTACTCTTGAAAATTATTGTCATATTCTTTATTGACATTGGGGAAAAATGGGAAATTAGAAATTAGGTTGTAAAATCATAAAAATTTCTAGCTCTTTCAAGTATTATGAAAGTTTTTCACATTTCCCAAAATTTACAATGTTGGCGAGGATACGAATGGTGATAATTGTCTTCTAAGCTAAGTTTATGACATACAATTGCTACGAAGATCGACGTAGAAAAATTGAAGTTGTGATTTTTGCTTCTTCTCCTTCGGCAAGGATACTCCCAACTTCTCGAATAGGTTAGAATTCTTCTTCTCTAAAATTGCTAGTATGAAAGATTGAATGATATTCAAGGTTCATATACTTTGATGATGGGTTATGCGTCAATAATTTTATCAATTGGTTGTAAATGCTTATTTTCTGAAATCAAGGTGATGGCTTCACAAGTATGCACTACTAGTTTGTAATCATGCTTTGAAATGTGAAAAAAGAGAAGTTAAACTTACTTGAATTATAGAATCTTAACTGTGCTTAAGTTAGGAAGAGAAGAAAACCTTACATAACTTTGTTTACAAAAATATGAGATTATACTTTTAGCTATACTAAGTAAATGGCACTCTAGTATTTAATTATACTTTGGATTATGAGAAGAGAGAGGTTGCATGTAAGATTAGTTCAGTAATGGTTAAGGAATGTGTGGAAGAACAAAATTGGGAAGGGTAAATTCTTATTTTGAAATTCGGACATTGTTTTGAACATGTGATAGTTATACGTAATTATAGAGAAGGGAGAAGTTGGAATTGAATATTTTATCCCTTATGTTGAAATATGTCAGTGTTTTTAGTATTTTCGTAAATGATATACTTATAGTTTTGTTGAATTGAAAGAATTTGTTGTAGACGATTTCAATCCTAGTTACAATTAGTGAGTCAAGAGAGAACTGTTGTGGGGATTACTACACTATGAAAGGTATGATTTAGTTATATTACCAATTATGCGGCTTATACTTATATGAGGGTAGAAAAGAAGAAATGAAATTTTATTATCGATTGTGGATATATTGAAGAAATGAATATGAAAGGGAAGTGAAAACTCACCGTGGAAGCACATGAGACTTAACTTTGGGATGAAGTTTTAATAAGAGGGGGTGTATGTAATGCCCGCCTCAGTACCTTAACTGTTTAGAATAATGAGGTACTAGTTTTGAAATGAACCGGCTAAGTAAAACATGAACCATTTAAATTTACTTTGAAAATGCTTGAACGACAGTTATAGAAACTATTACTTTACTTAATAAATGAATGCTCGACTAATTGAGATAGAATGTGTAATGTCCCCTCCTATCATACATTTGATAGAGAGGACGTGATGCTAAAACTGAGCATCTAACCCCATGAACTCTTACATTAGCATTCACATAATATAAAAAGACATATGGAAATGTTTAATTATAAGAAAACACAGTGGAAGTAATTACAGTAACACATCCATCATACATTCATGATATTCATCAAATAAATAATTCGAAATTTAACACAAGAGAATACTTATCTTAACAAAGTAGTCCCAAGCAACTAGCTATGCATCTGCAACGTTCCACCCAACCATAGGCCAGTTGTGCTCATCAACCTCTTGATACAACTGCCACCCCCGAGCTGGGCATGATCTCTACAAGGAATCAGGGAATAGCAGACTCACACATAGCCAAGAATACACCAAGATGAGCCAAACCAATCTACAAGTGGGTTTATCAGGCTGCTAGGAAATGGAAAGGAAGAGTGGCTAAGCTAGTGAGCTCAAGCACAGAGCCAGGGGTAACCTTACAAGATCTATCTAGCTTGGCACCCACAATACCTACACACCCAACAAAAGGAAGTATTCTTTTTCAGTGCTGTACAGTCCCTCAAGCCATACCTTCCCCATCTAGTGCTCTCAGGGTGTGCATAGAAGAGTAGCCAAAGCCTTCTTGATCTTCTTGAGAGGTTATCTCCCCCACTAGTTTTATCAAGCCCTTTCTATCCACTACCACTCCAATCTCTTGCTCACAGATTCAAACCAAAACAAGGATGCACATAACAGTAGAAGTATAAGTGTTGGGCATGAAGAAATGTTTTTACAATGAGATGCCCAAAGATGGGGTTTCTACTAGCCCAGAAAAACGTGGGAAGACCCAAAACTGAAATGGCAATTGGGGATTCAACCCTAGAGAGCAAAAATCATTTTCAGAAAAACGCCCATGGACATTTTGGGGCAAAAACGACCTCTATAAACCCCCAAAACGTGACTCCCTTTCTCCTAGCTGTTGTGCAACACAAAAACGAGCTCCCAGCTTATGGAAAATGTAGGAAGTTGGTGAAAAACGTGATGAGGAAAGACCCAGTAGTTCAGACTGCGTGAGGGAGGAAAGACTGTGGGTTTAGAATGGCTTTGGGCACCATTTCGTGGGTGTTTTCTTGCCCAAGGATACAAAATATGATTTCCCAGGTTGATGGCTTGCCCA
This sequence comes from Larix kaempferi, assembly GCA_027924585.1. Taxonomy (NCBI): domain Eukaryota; kingdom Viridiplantae; phylum Streptophyta; class Pinopsida; order Pinales; family Pinaceae; genus Larix; species Larix kaempferi. The sequence goes on along the minus strand of BSBM01000229.1, from coordinate 15,095,098 downwards.
TGCACGAAATTGGCTTCCATACCTCTTCATTCCCAAGGCATTAACTGCCTCAACCAATTTCTGGAAGAATTAAATGATTGGGTCCATAACCCAAAATGGGTAGTTGGTGGTTTATGGGTTTTCTCATTGACACATAGATTAACACCATTGGCTCAAGGGTTTGAATAATTTCCCTCCCTATTCCTTGTAGAATCATGCCCCCATCTCTTTGTTGCATTGAGTTGTGGGTTTTCATTAAAATTCGTATTTACATGATGTCTTATTTACATTGTGCCTATCTAGCACAAGAACCATAGGCATCTTTTTTTTTTTAATTGCCGATACATAAAACGCTAAATCAATGGTGGGGCCTTGGCCTTGAGCTCCTCACCATGATTAAATACAATATTTACATCATTTACGATTTAATGAAAAGGGGGTCAAAATGGGGACATTACAGAATGACTTATTGTTAGATATGCTCGACTCATTGAGATAGAATGACTAAATGTTAGATATGCTCGACTAATTGAGATAGAATGACTGAATGTTCGATATGCTCGATTGATTGAGATAGAATGACTAAATGTTAGACATGCTCGATTAATTGAGATAGAATGACTTAATGTTAGATATGGTCGACTCATTGAGATAGAATGATTGAATGCTAGATATACTCGACTGATTGAGATAGGATGACTGAATGTTACATATGCTCGACTGACTGAGATATTATGATGGATGATGAAATATTTCATAGTGCAGCGCTACTAATGTGCGCTTGAGTGTGTGTGTGTGTGCAGTGGCAGGTAAGATGATTTATCGACTGAACCATAATGAATTATAGGGGTCGTAAGAATAGAAAGAACACATAGGGGTACGACGACTTACTGTCAACCCTGGATTAGCAATCCATACATGGGTGAAGCCGCTTTAGCTCACTCGGGGAAGCGTATGCCATACGGGAAAGGCCATAAGGATTTGGTCGCGTACGATGAGTTGAGGGGCGCGCAATAAGGAGAGCCTTATCCCTCAACATACCTTAGTATCCAAGGAGCGTAGTTGAGAGATCACGATAACGGTTCCCAATCACTACGTAGTACTCCCCATAAGAAGGAAGAAATGAAACTGTCAGAAGGGCCCGCCGAAGAGGTACCTAGACAAGAACGAGAGGAAGAAAATTAATCAATGGTATAAATGAAAATTTCACATAAGATTTAAGAAATACTTTATTTCATTTTGTTCTATTTTATTAATTTGAATAATTCTATTCAAGATTTTATTTTTTAATTGATTTCATTAATTTGAATTATTCATTTGAATTGATTTTATTCAATATTAAATTTGATTAATTATGCTGTCATTTAAATTATTTTATAAAGAGGAAATTTAAAAATAGATTATCCTTTTAGTAAAAAGAATCATCTTTTAATTCAATCTTAATATTAGGAAAAGAAATAAAAGTAGAAAGCAATAAGTCTAACTAAAAGATTGTTAAGTAAACTAAATGAGAACCAAAAGAGAAGTAGAACTCTTCTACACCTAATTCCCACTGATCTATGGATTTAGGTGCACATTAAAGACATTAAGAAGAGACCTGTGTTTGAGATTATTGGAAATTAAAATATAAAATTAAATTAAATATAAGCATGGACAGACACATGGAACACAAGATTTTGCTATATAATGAGGGAGGAGAAGGAGAGAATGAGATCTCTTGCTCCCTAATGCTAGATGGTCATCATAATCTCGGATTATGTTATGATCCTTGGAGTTGGGATTAACCGGAACGCGGATTGGGAGATACTTTCGGGAGGCTAGCTTGTGTGTTCTTACGACCCCATTAGCTCTGGGGTTCGAGGTGAAGAAGAGTAGCCTTGATACGGTAGGGTGGTCAACCGAGGGTCACTCGGTACTTCGTCAGGAAATTGGATTGGATCATGCGAAAACCACTTCGAGGACTCCATCGATTCACTGGACCAACCATCGAAAACAGGTTTGAAGTATTTATTTTATTTAGTTTGCTAACTCTTGTTGTGTAAAGGATAAATCTGGGTATATAGTTTTTTTTATTGACATTCATGTATTGCAATAGATAGATCTAGATCTGTGGCCTCTATATCTTCATTTGAAAAATCGTATTGGAAGTTCTGCAATTAATTATACTTACATATTTTCAAATTCCGTGGAAGTATTTTATCTTTTTGGGGAACCTGAAATGGTCCCCCTACACAATACTTGTGAATGAACTCTCTGATATGACTTATAAATATTCTTGGTTATAGACAAGGAAATAGCCAATAAGAAGTACAACAAGGCAATATCTTATTTTGTATATTTGGGTAGTAGGATGAGGCAAGAACTAGGGTGTCATTGCCTCCTTCCAGTTGGTGTTGGTAACCACGGGAAGTTGGTACCTCCTAGAATGTAATATTTTTCATTATAAAAGAGCATTCTATGGTTTTATCCCGTTTGGGTTTCCACGTAAAAAAAATTTGTGTTCTGTGTTCTTTGATTTGCGCATATGTGGATGAATTATTTACTTGTGATGGATGCATAATTGATGATCAATATTAAGTTCAAAATAATCTGTTAAAGAATTTAAAATTGTTGATAACTGCGGTAATACTGATTCACCCAGGCCTATCAGTATTAAATCGATTCCAACAATTGGTATTAGAGAGAGTGTCTTTAGTAACAGCTTAACATCTGGAAGATAGATCCATGTGAAGATATGTACAAACAAGAAGGTCTCTCCACCAATAGACAACCAAGTTTTGATGGCACCAATTATACCTTCTTGAAGGTCAGAATGGAAGTTTATCTGTAATCTATAGGAGCATATGTTTGGCAGTCCATTATAGATGGTTACAATGTCCTAGCAGTTACACCAACTAATCCAGCTGAAAGGAGACTATATGAATGTAATGAAAGGGCCATAAATGGATTGTTATGTGGTTTGAAAAATACATAATTGATCAAATTTATGCATTGCGCCTCAGTGAAGGATGTATGTGACAAGATCAAGGGTATCCATGAAGGTGATCTAAGAAAGTAAAGAAGGAAAAGCTAGAAAACTATTTTGGGTTATATGAATCCTTGAAGATGAAGGATGAAGAGAAAATTTATTCATACTTCCCGTGAGTTGACGAGATAGTTAATGCTATCAAAAGTATGGGAGTCACCCTAGAAGAAGAATAAGTTGTACATAATATATTGAGAACATTGTCTTCAAGATTTGATGCAAACATTTCTGTGCTAGAAGACAAACCAAATCTTGTAGACTTGAAGAAGGATGAGCTTCAAGGGATCCTGACAGCATATGAGATGAGAATTGAGAAAGAAAATCCCACTAGCAGAGAAGTAGCTCTTAAAGGCACTGGGAAGGCTAAGCATGAGCATGACAAGGACTCTTGCAATGAATCATATGACAAGGAGTCAAACTTTGTAAGAAAGATGATAAGATGACGAGGTAAGTACACAAACAACTTGCCCTTCAAATGTTTCAAATGTGGAGGAATAGGCCATTTTGTGTCTAAGTGTCCTTACATGGAAGATGGAGACAATGACAGTGAAGATGAATCAAGTTTTCATTAATGAAGGTCAGTGCGCAGACTAGTGACAAAAAACAAGGTTTCAAAGAAGAAGAAGAGTCTATATACTTAGGAAGAAAACAGTATGTCTAAAAAAAGTGACTACGACAAGAAACCAAAAGAAGTACTATTCATGGACTTTATGGAAGAAGAAGAAGGAAACAATGACATAAAGAAGAGTAACTTGTGAGTCAATAAGAATACTCCAGTTGCATATATCAAGCCAATATCACTAGACAAATAATTTTTTAATGGGTCCTTCAATACTCCTTCAAATCCTGTTGCATATATAAAAACTAACAGTCAACATGAAGAAGAAGAGGCTGCAGAAGTTGATTGGGAAGGTGAATTGATCAGTGCTTTAGATGAATTGAAGAACTCAAGGAAGAATAGTAAACTTTTGTAGGAACAATTATCGAATTTTGATGAGTAGGTCATGCAGGAAAAAGAGGTTGAAGAATATCATGAAAGAAAGTAAAAGGATGATGGAGTATGAAGAAAAACTGAACCACACAGTTGACAAGATCAAGACACTTGAAGAAGAAAGATCCATGTTGAAGAATAATCTAGAAGAATTGGAACATAAAAATAGGATGCAGACAAGTCAACTTAAGGTAAAGGACAAGGAGATATATCATCTAGAAGAAAATTGACTAAGATAAAAGGAAAGAAACAAGTGCATATCACAAGTGATGTTCCTATTTGCGCACAGTATGGAAGTGACAAGGAAGAATCTGAAGAAGTAGTGTTGAATAAATTCAAAGGAAACACATATATTCTGAACAAGATTTTGAATGAACAGAGAACGGAAGAAGACAAGTCTAGACTTGGTTATGAGAAAACATCAAGGAAGTTATGCAATAGTGCACATTGTCCGAATCAAGAAAATTTCTTCAAGTTTGACAATTCCTTCAATGATTACAACTCTTCCTATTACACTAACCAAAGAAGGATCAAGAGACTGAAGTGTGCAAGATGAAATCACATAGGTCATATTGCAAAGTATTTCCAAATGAAATGGTATGCATGTGATGGCTTTGGACATAAAGCTCTGTATTATCAAAGAGTAGTAAATTGTCCCGACGAAAGCTTGCTGCGCAATAGAAATCACAATGCAAGAATACATAGTGAAGGAATTCAAGAATAGAATCAGAACATAAGTGCACACGTGAAAACATGGGTAAGTAAATCTACTCAAAAATGCACAGAAGAAGCATACAATCCAAGTACATCTAAACAAGCAAGCAATTGCTGCCCCTCTTGACGATCTCCAAGAAGATTACGTGAGACCCTTGAATTCAACACGATGCATCTTAGAATTCAAGGAGTATGTCATTAAATATTGTGGCGAGAAGGTTTATGTCGTATAAACTATTGAAGTTGCAAAAGGTTATGTTAGATTATTGTTGAACATAGACATGCACACATTTAGTTAATTGCTAAGTTATGTTATGTTAATTGCTGATTCATGTAGAATGCAAAGTATGACACAAGAGGAACATACTTTTGATGGAAATAGAAGAAAAAGTACAAATCGTGTGTCTCCACGGAAACATAGATACATAATCGTATAGTGCATTATATTCAAAACTCTGTGTTTTTACAAAATGCATGATTCTTCCACAAAGGGAATATCAGAAGAGACTCCATGCCGAGTTCAAGAAGGTGAAGTACAAGAAAGCGATTGAAGATGGAAAATTTGGGAATCACAGATTAAGTATATAGCTTCAATTCAAGGTCTAGATCTGATTTTGAATGATGTGCGAGTTGAAGCTCCAATTCCATTGGAACCAATGAGGTACACTTAGAGGTTGGGTGCAAAGGAAGAAGCTATGATGTTGCAGATGATGGTTGTCCAGAATGCTCAGACTGAAGTGATGATAATTCATCCAGAATATGTTGCTATTGCAGCTACACGTTGTCGCCCTAAGGACTCAAATGACTATTTTTTTCAACATGCCCATAATTCACCTGCAACTGAACGTACTAATGTTGGAACTCCATTTCCTCCATTCAGGTCTTCCAGGATCCCATTTCAACTCTCAAGAGAGTAAATTCAGACTACTGTGACTAACAATAAGGCACACACTCTCAAGGGAATTATTCATTCTCTGGTAGAAGGAATCCATTGGCAAGAAAGGTGATAAATCATGAAGCAATGCGACACAGAAGGACAAGAGTGGAAAAGGTGATGATCCAATCATTTTTCATTGAGTTCTTATAGAATTGAATGTATGTTGTTCGTGTGATTGAAATTAAGTTGAAGAGATGTGCATTCAATATCACGCAAGTTAATTAAGGTGGCGCAGTTTCCAAAACTTAATGTTGGAATTAATAAATTTTGGAAAAATTACAAAAAGCGGAAATCCAATTCATTGCTCCATGCGACGAAATGATGTTTCCCAAAAGCTCAAGTACAAATGCGGCGCCTCATTGTTTCCACATGAACTGAGTGTCATATCCTCCTTAATGTTGAGTTGGACGATAGATGAGGAATGTGGCAATTATTTGGTTGTCATGGGAAAGGATGCGATTACAGTAAATGGGACAAGGCTTGATGACAACATAGTAAATGAGAGTGATGGAATGGTCAAATGCAAAATAAAATCAACAAAGGTAGTAAAAGATTGGTTTGGATGAAGTGCAGTTGACATGAAACCGACATGAAGAATGATGAAGTGTTGTGATAGAACAAGAGATCAAGATTCATAAGTAAGATAGCATCTGTACAGGGGAATCACATCATAGATGAAAACAAAGTATAAACTATAGAGAAGGTCCATGCAAAAGAAAGCATGAATACATGGGGAGCCATCCCTATGAGCAGTAAATGAAGCAGAAGAAAGAAGAAATAAGAACCTATAATTGTGCAAGTTATGGAATCTTTTTTCCATTGATGTCAAAGGGGGATGAAAGCACGAATATGAATAACATGATATGAAGCTGAATGCAGCTAAGAATAAACAACATGAAGCTGAAAATCAAGAACATGTAGTAGCATAGCTGTGGAAGAGCGTGAAGTAGATCATTGGAGAAATAACATGAAGACGAGAAGAAAGAGCATGCAGCAACACGATAAGAATGATCTTGAAGCTCACGGTCTACGTAGAATTAACATAAAGCTAATGAACCATTGCCAATAGAATGCACAGATGTCAAAGGTTCAAACTGAAAAAGAACTTAGGGGGAGTAAACATAGTGGGAGTACTGCAAAAAACAAATATTAAGCATGCAACCTAAAGAAGATTATTATGCATAGCTTCATAAGGTGTTGACATCAGTGCCAAAGGGGGATATTGTTAAACTTTGGTTGTCATTGATGTCAACTAATGTCTAAGAGGATTCCAACTGATTAAGTTCGATTCGTTGATGTCAATTGATGTCAAAGTGGATGCAACATTCCTATGGCAGTTTGAAGAAGTATATGGAAGCCACTTTGAAGAATTATATGCACAAGCAACATGGATAAGTATATGGATTCCAATATGAAGAAGTATATCCAGAGTTGTTGTAACATCCCCAAAATTCATAAAAAAATAAAATTTTTTCTATGCAGTCTTTTTGCTATTAAATTCTATGCGGAAGTATAACTATGAATGTTTATCATATTTATTACTGTTTCGACATGTTCTTAATTGCGATGTTTATTTGTTTATGATTGTTGTCATTATTTAAGTGTCTTAACGACATCCAGATGAATATATAATCCTATGTCTGAAATGATATTATAATGTCTAGACTACAACATTATACTTGCGGTAGTTCTTCCAACCAAATAATTATATCATAATCTCATGCATTCAATTATTTTGTACTATAATTACATATGTGGACATTTAATAAATATGACCCGAACTCATTTCTAAATTTGTGGGTTCATTTACTGTTTGTGAGTACTTATGAACTCAGTAGTTGCTTTATCTGTAACCCATGGATTGCTTGATTCTTATGTACAATGATTCATAAAGTAATTATATCGAAGATCCGTATCCATATATCTTATGCCATATGTTGTCTCATATGCATTAATGTTTGATAGTTAGTTTACATGGTTTTGTCGAAAAATGATTCTTATCTATTTATTGAATTTGTATGGTTCTTTTGCTTGGCATGAGAGCTTGGTATAACTGAGGAATTACTTAGCTATAATAGCTAAAATATATTTCAATAATATGTCTAGGTGATATGTAGGCCTTCTCATACAGAAAAATGGGTGGAAGGCATGATACAAAATTAAGGCTTTAAGCCTAGCCATGCATTTTTATGTTACCATGACTTATTATTGTCATTCTCCTAGCTAAAACTTTTGGGTATTCTAACCCTATTGGTATCTATCCAAAAGATGGCGCTTCTAAGGTTTAATATTTAAAGTTTGAAACGTTACAATCATGGTACTTGATGTTTAAATGTTACACCATAACATTGATGTTTTTAACCAAGGTATTAGCGTACTTTATACAAAATGGAGTTCTAAGTGTTTAAACTATATGGAGGTGGATAGAAATCAAAACCATAGTGGTTTCCAACCAAGCTCATTAATGAGCCACGTGAAGGTTGGTGAAAAGAGTTACCATGATGGAGACCATACCATAGTTATTCGTTGTGTTTGGCATTGTAACTTTTGTTTGTTCGACAGTTTGGAGAGCTGAGCTCTCTCGGCCGTAATGGCCTTCAAGAAATCCATGTGTAGCCTAGAAGGCGAAACAACTTCGTAGAGGTAGTGCTCAGGGTTACAAGTTTGACATTGGAGTGTTGTTTGTTTTGGATTCGGTCGTGGAGAGGAGCATCATACTCTGTTACGTTTATTTAAGGTATGATAATGGTTTCAAAATCCTTTCAAACTTTTACATTTTTGTTTTAATATTGAAAAAAGATAAGTCTAATGCCACTTGTGCTTTTGTAATCTCCACAAAATAGCAAAAATTTAAAATTTTTGTCTGTCCCTATAATAGATGCTGATTGAGAATAAAATAGTCGTAAGATAATTTTAATACTAGGAAAATATGTACATGCTTATTGTAGGTAAAAGAAAGTCTACCATTCCTAAATAATCATGGTCTCTCTATATTTTTATATTTTTAATCCTGCGGAAGCAATGTGGAATTAAATATTGATGTATCCTAGTTACGAGTCTACAATTTTCGGTGTGACTGCAATAGCAATTCTTTCATACTATTTTAATGAAATCATATGAATGTGTTATTAATGTTTGAAATGGCACCTTCAGGTGATATGGATTTTGTTGATGAGATGTTGAGTACATGGTGGGACCTCTATCAATCAAGGGGAGGAAAACATACCCCGGCAGGGTTGCCAAGAGGTAAGAGTACTCTTGGGTGTTTTTGGACTTACTTAGCGCTCTTGCTAATGTCATTTTCTCATGATTTGTGTTTGCAGATCGATAGCCTCATCACCAAGGGTTTAAGCTTTCCAAAGGCTAAGCACTTGTGACTAAAGCCTTAGTGGATAATACTACAATATAAATACTAAAACCTAAAAGGAGACCAATGGGGAAATGTTTATGGTCTTTACAAAGGTGTAAGTATTGCCAAGCGAAATCGTGGCTGATCTATAGGATGATATGAAAATTTGGTCCATACTTTGCATTACCATGCTATTTCGTTGTTTAACTAGACGACTCAACCTATAGGTTTTTGTGTGGAAGATTTAGCCTCCACTAGCACAGTGGTTGATGTAGCATTAATGGCACTTTAAATGAAGTGGGTGACAGGATGGAAAAGGGTTTACGATTTGGGGTTTTTCCTTATGCCCAAGGCTTTGCATTCTTGTTTTTGTTTTGGGTTGCGGTTGATTGTTTTTATGGTGGTGGTTTCGTGCCCTGGCCTGAGCTACGCTCATGGTCAATCCACCTTGGCATTTTCTATCTATCTGGTGGCATAGAGATGCTCCTCACTTGCTCAGGTATGAGACACCCTTTTCTCATTGCCATATGAAATGTTTAACTTCCTTGAGCATGCATAACAGGGTTTCCACTGATGTTTGCTTGATTGCGTTGGCAAGTAGTACTAGCTTCAGCGTGGTCTACATTGGGTACTCTGAGTTTTCATCAGCGTGGTCATTGGTAAGTCCAGCTACCTCCCAGGTTGCTTTGCTTCTCGCACTCTTGTGGTGTGTTGTATATTTTCTCTTGGTTTTCATTGGAACAATGCAGAGCCCTTCCTTTGGCTTCGTGCAAGTCGCCTTTTGGCTAGACTAGGTAAATGGATGTAATATTTGAAGTCCGTGGCTCCTATGTAAGACTTATAAGGTTAATGACAATTGTAAATGGGTTTAAGAACTTATGATTTCTCATTCGTAGATGTCTGTATTTGAATAATAAGAACGTCGGGTTCTACTGTAGCAATTTTGTAAAGGTAATGCCCAAGTGGGAAATCTGTATATATAGCGATTGGTGTATATTCTTCAACTGTCGATTTTTCCTAAATAGCGTAGATGCCTTCATTTCAGGTTCAAATATGATATATGTATGGGCTATAAATTAATACTGCATTGATGTCTTTTGGCAACCTCTGTTTTGCAAAAAAAAGAATCGTTGGATTTTGTAGCTTACCCTCGCGTTGATGCTTAATGCTTTTGGGCAGAAGGAAAGGACCCGGGGTTTCGATTTCTGTCTCTTGTCTTGATCTATGTATAAACATTTTATTTTATCTTACTGTTCCTTGTGTGGTTGCATTTTGAGTTGGAAAACAACATGATGCCTACGGGGTTTCGATCCCAGGACCTGCATGTGCTTTTATGCGTTGAACGATTTACATAATAATGCTGTCTGTGAGTCCTAACTTTTAATAATAAAGAAAAACATTTATGATTGGAATCGTTTTACTGTTTAGAAGAAATGAAGATTGAGATGTTTGATACTACGTTTATAACTCGTGATGCTTGGTCTGAAATAATGTTGATTGCAATAGATATGATAATACTTTTCATTTTCTTTTTCTTTTTAAGAATTTAATAATCTATGGAAGTAAGATAAAAACCTTGTACTAAGATTTAATGAACAGGTGATAAAAAGAAATAGAAACAACCACTTGTAAACAACATTTCGTGATAATCCTAACTTTAGAAAATAAATATACGTTTGGCTAGCAAAGGCTAGCTGGCTAGACCTGCTAGACATGCCACTGGATTCTGGGAGGAATCTTGATTTAATACTAATAATGAAAATGATACTAAAATAAGTTTATTTCTGAAAATAAATTTTTTTGAAGGTTTTGTGAGTTTTGCATACCTGCTTATTTCTGTAGCTTCCTCCTGGCTGTAATGACCTGCACACTCAATCAAATAATTAGTGGAAAACTCCTGAACTTTAGCTGACCTGACAAATTGATCCTGGACCAGATAATGTTGGGACTACCATGTTCCTCCCAACCATGATTGTACAACCATTCCTGGTTTAGTATGGATCCCCCCGAGCTAGTTTTGACATGCAAATTGAGAGATAGAGGCCCTAGGTTCAGAGCTAGTTTAGATCTGGAAAATTGATGTGGGAATGCTTCACTTCTTGGAGCAGAGAGGTCCTCTTTTGTTTCCTAAGAGAATTATATAAAAAGATGATCCCCAAACTTTCGGGCATGTCCTCTTTATGTAGGGGAAATCTTGAATTAGGACTGTTGGAATAATTGGTTTCTTTAAATTAAATAACTTAATTTTCAAAAGAATATTTGTTTAATTAATCACTAGTTCTTTTGGAACCATGACTTTTCAACTTGTTTAACTAGAGTGCTTTTGATTTAAGCCTTTTCATAATTGTAATAACAAAGTTTAGATTTTAATTAAATACTTAATGCATCATTGATTTATTAATTAAATGCATAACTATATAAAATAACTATATTTTATAAATAAATAAAACCAACATTATTTTTAAAGTTATTAATAACAACCTTAGCCTTGAGGCTTTTATGCATGTTAACCATAGGAAACTACTATTAGTTAATTTATGCTTTAAGTGGTGATGTTGTATTTTATGTATCTTCACATGATACTTCTTTTTAATCTTTTTAAGGATAGGGTCCACTTCTTTGGACAGTCTTGGTAATCTAGGATAGGCACCTCTAGTCTCTCCCTTTGCATATCAGATTCCCTCATTTTAACATGGTAGTTCCCACAGTACTTGATGATAATAAGATTTATTTAATTAATTCGAATAGTTGTGATAATACACTTAAGTGCTATTCAGAATCCTTCAGACTCAACACTTGAGATCTAGTAACCCCGAGTGCTCTTCAGAGCCTTTTAACTCAACACTCTCACATGGGCGTTACGCTAGTGCAATTCCAGAGCCTCTGCTCAACACTACAGCTAGAATGTGGTTGTGAGGCACATCTAGATTATTTAAGTGGCCTCGGATCCGGTATTCATTTTCTTTCAAGCTTGGAGTGCTCCAGGGCTTATGCCCAACACTCGGTGTACATTAGGGTTTACTCCGAGTACATAAACATTCATTTAGGTACCTCGGGGCTTTCGCCCAGTATGTAGGTAATTTGTGTGTTTCTGAGTCCACGCTCAACACACCACATAAGTCAATTTTGTCATTCACATCACTGCACAGTATGTAATAAAAAGGTCAACTCAGTATATTAGGGTTTTGTACCCATATCAAACATAATCAGAACATTGGGGCTTGCTTGCCCAATATATAATCAAATAATGAAATTCAGTCAGGGTCCATGCCCAATATGTCAGTCTACAAAGAATACATCATAGGTGTTCGGGCCGTGGCCCAATATAACATCATAAAATAGGTAGTCCAAATTTTGGGATATTACATCCCTCCCCCCTTAGAACAACACCGTCCCGGTGTTTCTAGGGACTAGGAATGAAGTCATGAAATAAGGCAGGGTATGCCTCTTTCATGGTGGCCTCATTCTCCCAAGTAGCCTCATCTGGTCATTGCACTTGCAGCTGAGTAATGCTCCTCCTCCTAAGTTGGACCTCTCTCTTGTCTCAAATGTGGAGTGGTTCTGGCGTGAACTCCCCTTCGGGATCCACCTATAATAAGGACCAATCAATAACATGTTTAGAATCGTATACATATTTCTTTATTAATGAAGCATGAAAAACATTATGAGCTTTTATATGGGTTAGTAGGGCTAACTCATAAGATACTGGGCCCTTCTTGGCCAGTATTTCAAAAGGTCCACAAAACCTTGGGGTTAATTTACCGCAACGCCCCAAGCTCAACGAGCTTCGTTTTGCTTTTTATTTTAGAAACACATGTTCCTCGACTTGGTAGTCTTTGTCCTTTCTTTTGTTGTCCACATAACTCTTTTGGTGGTCTTGAGCTTTTTTTAAGTTTAGTTGCACCTTGGAAACTAGTTGTTCCAAGTCTTTTAGTAAATCTAGTCCTAGCATAAGTCTGTCCACCGGACTGTCCCAAGTCACAGGGGTCCAACACTTTTGTCCGTAGAGCACCTCGAAAGGGCTCATTTTGGCCGAGGTTTGATAACATTGTTGTACGCGAATTGTGCAAGGTGTAAATAGTCTTCCCACTTAGTGGGATTGTTCATGACATACATTCTCAGCATAGCCTCAAGAATTTGGTTTACTCATTCCATATGTCCGTCAATTTGGGGGTGGTATGCAGTACTAAATTGTAACTGGGTCTCCAAACCGGAGAATAATGCTCTCTAGAAGTTGCTAGAGAACTTCATGTCTCGATCGAAAATGATTGCTTTGGGTATCCCGTGTAATCGAAATATTTCCTTCAGGAATATTTCTGCGATGTGAACCACTTTGTAGGTGGATTTTACTGGTATGAAGTGGGTTGCTTTAAACAGCTTGTTCACCACTACAAAGATGGAGTCATTTAATTTCTTACTCTTGGGTAAGCCTGTAATGAAGTCCATACATATTACCTCCCATTTCCATTCCGGAATGGGTAAAGGTTGAAGTAATCCGGAGGGTTTTTGATGTTCCGCTTTGACCAATTGGCATTCTTGACATTTTGTGATGAAAATGGCGACTCTAGCCTTCAACTTAGGATAAAAGTAATGTTTCTTTACTGCCGATATCATCTTTTGATATCCGGGGTTCCATGAATAGGGTTTCTGGTGAAATTCCGTGAGGATGTTTGATCTAATGTCTCCACTCTCGGGGATGTAATGTCTCTCTTTCCATCATAGTAGTCCTGACTCGTCTATCTTATACTCTTTCTGTTGTTGAAAGAGTCTGTCTTCCTGAATCTTTGTGAGGATTTCCGTATAATAACAGTCACTCTTACATGTCATTCGAATTCTGTGGTGTAAGTCTGAGTCGGTTTGTCTCACCGTGACCTCGTAAAGCATATGTGCTCAACGACTTAAGGCATCCACAATTTTGTTTTCCTTGCCTTTTATATGTTTTAGTTTGAATTGGTACTCACTAAGGAAGGCCAACCACCTAGCCTTCCTGGCATTTAGGTCGGGCTGATCGAAAAGGTACTTTAAGATCATGTTATCAGTCATCAATAAGAATTTATTTCCCATGAGATAATGACGCCACATTTTCAGAGCGTGGATGATGGCAGCTAGTTTGAGGTCATGAGTAGGGTAGTTCTTCTTATGCTCTTTTAGTTCCCTCGATTCGTAGCATATGGAAAAATTATCTTGCATAAGGACTCCCCTGAGTCCTTCCTTGCTTGCATCTGTGCAAATGACGAAATCCCCATTAGGATCCGCAATACACAGAATCAGTGCACTAATCAGTAGTTGCTTCAGCTTCTAAAAGCTTTCTTCGCACTTAGCCATCCAAATAAACTTGTTTACCTTCCTTTATAAGGAGGTCATGGGACATGCGATACATGAGAAGTTCTCAATGAACTTCCGATAGTAACAGGTCAGACCTAAGAATTATCTTATGTCAAAAACACACGTAGGTGTGCGCCATTCCTTGATAGCCTTGATCTTTTCCGGGTCGACGGCTATTCCCTTTTCGGAAATGATGTTTCCTAAGTATTGGATCTGGGGTTTGTAGAAATTGCACTTAGTAAACTTGGCGTAAAGTTGGTGTTCCCGTAATATACATAACACAATACGGAGGTGTTCCTCGTGTTCTACTTCATTCTTGGAGTAGATCAGAATGTCGTCGATAAAGACTAAGACGAATTTATTGAGGTAGTTACTAAAGATATTGTTCATCATGCACATAAAGTTGGCCGGTGCATTTGTCAACCAAAAGAGCATCACTACAAACTCATAGTGGTCGTAACGGGTTCGAAACGTGGTCTTGTTGATATCCTCATCACGGATCCACACTTGGTGATATCCGGATCGTAAGTCGATCTTTGAGAAGATCTTTGCTCCTCCTACTTGGTCAAACAAGTCGTCGATTCTAGGGAGTGGATAGCGGTTCTTAATGGTCATCTTGTTGAGTTGGTGGTAATCGATGCACATTCGCATCGTTCCATCTTTCTTCTTGATGAAGAGTATCGGTGCGCCCTAAGGGGACACACTTGGTCCGATGTATCCTTTATCTATTAACTCTTGTAACTATATATTGAGCTCCACCAATTCTAGTGTGCTCATGCGGTACGGGGATTTGGAAGCTGGTACTGACCCGGGTGCTAGTTCGATAGAGAAATCTAAGTCTCTCTTGGGTGGTAATCCTGGTATTTCTTTAGGAAATACATCCTTGAATTCTACTAAGATTGGGAAGTCTTCAATCCCTTGTTTGCTTTCAGTTTCTACGTTTCGTATGTTAACAGCAAAGAGCTTATAGCCCTTCCTAATGCATTTCTTTGCTTGTAAGGCAGATATCTATCTTACAGACACTTTCCTAGGGATACCCTGAATCGTCTCCTGGTTCCCTTGGTCGTCCCTACAGAGTAGGGTCTTGTTTGCACAGTCCAGTAGGGCATGGTGTTTTTCTAGCCAATCCATGCCTATAAGTACATCGTACGATCCTAGGGGTAGAATATTTAATTCTATCCTAGTTGGAAAACCGTTTAAGTCTATCTCATAAGTTTTAACTAACTTGGAGACCCTTCGTTTAGTGCCAGTGGCTAGTTGTACCAACCACAGCTTCTCTTGATGCTCTCGGTTCAACTTATAGGTGTCGACTATCTTAGGGAAGATATAACTTCGGCAAGTGCCGGGGTCTATTAGAACTGATACAGAAATGTTAGATATCTTACCCTCAATTTCCACCATGGTTGCTTGGTGATCTACCTGCCGTCCATCAAGAGTGGTGTAAATCCTAGGTGTCTTTGCCATGTCCGCTACGATAGGCTCCGTTTGGATGTTGTGTAAAACCCCATATGTTTTGCTGGAACAATCTTTGTAGTAGTGTGGCCCTTGACATTTCCAACAAGAAACAGTTGGTGGGACTGCTTTTGTCCCTTTGTTGAAAGCTGGCCTGTTGGCTAGTGGTGGGGGTGCACTTGGTCGAGCTTGAGGTCAGTTGAAGCCTCTATTGGGTAGAAAACTGTTGTTATGTTTTTGATAAGGTGGGGGTCTAAAACCCAGTCTGCGGTTGTCTGAGAAGGTTCTAAATCTGTCTCTATTTCTGTTGATTTTGTTGTTCCTTGGCTGTCCCTACTCATAGCACAACCTTGCTTTATGTAGGGTTATATCAAGGGTTTTGGGCATGTCAAATTCTATCTTCTCTCTAAAGTTTGGTGGCAGCCCACCTAAGAACTGCTGAATTTTTACCTTCTCATCCTTAATATAAGGCACATAGTGCAGCAAGTCTAAGAACCGGTTTATAAATGCTTCCATAGTCAGGGAGCCCATTTTTAACTCATTGAATTCTTTTATTTTTTTTTCAAAGAACCTTTCAGACATATACTTGTCCTAGAATATTCTGCTGAAGATATCCCAGTTTATGTCTCTTAATTCTTGCCCCTTAGTGTGTTTCAAGTCCTGCCACCATCTGGCAGCTTTACCATTTAGGTTGTATATGGCGAGTTGGGCTTGCATTTCGCTGGAGTAATTATGAACTTTGAAGTATTTGTTCATCCCTAGCAGCCACTCTTCAGCCTTCTCCCCAGAGTTGATCTCTCCGTCATAGGTTGGGGCTCTTATCTTCTTGAATTCCCCTTGCAGACTGTCATCACTTCTTCTCCTTTTCTTGCAAGGAGATGGTGAACCCTTATCATTGAAAGAGCTCTTACAATCTCTTTCCAATGTTTTAGGTATGTGTTCTCCCTGTTCTTCTCCCTTAGGGAAAGCAGTCCTTTTTGTGTGACTATTTCCCTTTTTGGAGGTGTTGACTGAGAGTGAGGGTTGTCCGAGAGAGTTAGCCTTTGTTAAGGTCTAAAGGAGTGCCTCATTTATGGCCTGCTATTCTCTTCTTTCCCGCATATTTTCATCTCGAAAGCTTCGGAACTCCGCCTGTAGGTTTTTCATAGATTGTCTCCAATCTGAGTTTAATTCGACCACCACCTCTTGTTATCGGGGTGGTGAGTCCAGATTTCCATGAATGCTACTGCCCTGTTCTGCATTCATTCTTCCGGACAGTGCTTGTACCTGAAATGTTATATAAGTGTAGAGGATAGAAAATTTTGTTAGTTTAATCATAAAACAAAATAGAATGTAAATGTATATTTCTACCTGTTGTGTTTCTGCAGCGGATGTGTGTAATGATCCCAATAGGTGACTTAGTTTTTGTAACTGGGATCTGATACCACTTGTAATGTCCCAAAAATAGCAAAAAATTAAAAATTTTGTTCGTCCCTGTAATAGATGTTGATTGAGAATAAAATAGTCGTAAGTTAATTTTAATACTAGGAAAATATGCACATGCTTATTGTAGGTAAAAGAAAGTCTACCATTCCTAAATAATCATGGTCTCTCTAGATTCTTACATTTTCAATCCTGCGCAAGCAATGTGGAATTAAATATTGATGTATCCTGGTTACGAGTCTACAATTGCTGATGTGATTGTAATAGAAATTCTTTCATACTATTTTAATGAAATCATATGAATGTGTTATGAATGTTTGAAATGGCACCTTCAGGTGATATGGCTTTTGTTGATGAGATGTTGAGTACATGGTCGGACCTGTATCAATCAAGGGGAGGAAAACATACCCCGGCAGGGTTACCGAGAGATAAGAGTACTCTTGGGTATTTCTAGACTTACTTAACACTCTTGCTAATGTCATTTTCTCATGATTTGTGTTTGCAGATCGATAGCCTCATGACAATGCTACCCTAGAGGCTTGATCAGTATTTTATCAGCAAGGGTTTAAGTTTTCCAAAGGCTAAGCGCTTGTGACTAAAGCCTTAGTGGATAATACTATAATATAAATACTAAAACCTAAAAGCATACTAATGGGGAAATGTTTATGGTCTTTAAAAAGGTGCAAGTATTACCAAGTGAAATCATGGCTGATCTATAGGATGATATGAAACTTTGGTCCATACTTTGCATTACCATGCTATTTCATTGTTTAACTATATGACTCAAACTATAGGTTTTTGTGTGGAAGATTTAGCCTCCACTAGTGCAGAGGTTGATGCAGCATTAATGGCACTTTAAATGAAGTGGGTGATAGGCTGGAAAAGGGTTTACAATTTGGGGTTTTGCCTTATCCCCAAGGCTCTGCATTCTCATTTTTGTTTTGGTTTGCAGTTCGTTGTTTTTCTGGTGGTGGTTTCATGCCTTGGCTTGAGCTACGCTCATGGTCAGTCCACCTTGGCGTTTGCTGTCTTTTTGGTGGCATAGAGATGCTCCTCACTTAGGTATGAGACACCCTTTGCTCACTGCGCTACGAAATGTTTAACTTCCTTGAGCATGCATAACAGGGTTTCCACTGATGTTTTCTTGATTGCATTGGCAAGTAGTACTAGCTTCAGCGTGGTCTACAGTGGGTACTTTGAGTTTTCATCAACGTGGTCATTGGTAAGTCCAGCTGCCTCCCAGGTTGCTTTCCTTCTCGTACTCCTGTGGTGTGTTGTATATTTTCTCTTGGTTTTCAATGGAACGATGCAGAGCCCTTCCTTTGGTTTCCTGCAAGTCTCCTTCTGGCTGGACTAGGTAAATGGATGTAATATTTGATGTTCGTGGCTCCTATGTAAGACTTAAAAGGTTAATGGCAATTGTAAATGGTTTTAAGAACTTATGATTTCTCATTCGTAGATGTCTATATTTGAATAATTCAAATGCTGGGTTCTACTGTATCAATTTTGTAAAGGTAACGCCCAAGTGGGAAATCTATATATATGGCGATTGGTGTAAATTCTTCAACTATCGATTTTTCCTAAATAGTGTAGACACCTTCATTTCAAGTTCAAATCTGATATACATCTGGGCTATAAATTAACCCTGTGTTGATGCCTTTTGGCAACCTCTTTTTTGAAAAAAAAGAATCGTTGGGTCCTGTAGCTTACCCTTGTGTTGATGCTTAATGCTTTTGGGAAGAAGGAAAGGACTCGGGGTTTCGATTTCTATCTTGTGTCCTGATCTATGTATAAACAATTTATTTGATATTACTGTTCCTTGTGTGGTTGCATTTTGAGTTGGAAAACAACATGATGCCTACGGGGTTTCGATCCCAGGACCTGCATGTCCTTTTGTGCATTGAACGATTTGCATAATAATGTTGTCTGTGAGTCCTAACTTTTAATAATAAAGAAAAACATTGATGATTGGAATCGTTTGACTATTTAGAAGAAATGAAGATGGAGATGTTTGACACTACGTTTATAACTCGTGATGCTTGGTTTGAAATAATGTTGATTGCAGTAGATACGATAATACTTTTCATTTTTTTTTTCTTTTTAAGAATTTAATAATCTATGGAAGGAAGGTAAAAACCCTGTACTAAGATTTAATTAATAGGTGATAACAAGAAATAGAAACAACCACTTATAAACAACATTTCGTGATAATCCTAACTTTAGAAAATAAATATACGTTTGGCTAGCAAAGGCTAGCTGGCTAGACCTGCTAGACACGCCACTGGATTCTGGGAAGAATCTTGATTTAATACTGATAATGAAAATGATACTTAAATAAGTTTATTTCTGAAAATAATTTGTTTTGAAGGTTTGTTAGTTTTGAATACTTGCTTATTTATGTAGCTTGCTCCTAACTATAATGACCTGCACACTTAGTCAAATAATTAGTGGAAAACTGCTGAACTTTAGCTGACCTGATAAATTGATCCTGGACTAGATAACGTTGGGACTACCACATTCCTCCCAACCATGATCCTACAACCGTTCGTGGTTCAATATGGATCCTCCTGAGTTGGTTTTGACATGCAAACTAGGATATTGAGGCCCTAGGTTCACAGCTGGTTCAGATCTGGAAAATTGATGTGGGAATGTTTCACTTCTTGGAGCAGAGAGGTCCTCTTTTGTTTCCTAAGAGAATTATATAAAAAGATGATCTCCAAAATTTCGGGCCTGTCCTCTTTATGTAGGGGAAATCTTGAATTAGGACTATTGGAATAATTGGTTTCTTTAAATTAAATTACTTAATTTTCAAAAGAATATTTGTTTAATTAATCACTAGTTCTTTTGGAACCACGACTTTTCAACTTGTTTAACTAGAGTGCTTATGATTTAAGCCTTTTCATAATTGTAATAACAAAGTTTATATTTTAATTAAATACTTAATGCATCATTGATTTATTAATTAAATGCATAACTATATAAAATAAATATATTTTATAAATAAATAAAACCAACATTATTTTAAAGTTATTAATAATAACCTTAGCCTCGAGGCTTTTATGCATGTTAACCATAGGAAACTATTATTAGTTAATTTATGCTTTAAGTGGTGATGTTGTCTTTTATGTATCTTCACATGATACTTCTTTTTAATCTTTTTAAGGATAGGGTCCACTTCTTTGGACGGTCTCGGTAAACTAGGAGAGGCACCTCTAGTCTCTCCCTTTGCATGTCAGATTCCTTCATTTTAACATGGTAGTTCCCGCATTACTTGATGATAATAAGATTTATTTAATTAATTTGAATAGTTGTGATAATACACTTAAGTGCTATTTCAGAATCCTTCAAACTCAGCAGTTGAGATCTAGTAACCCCGAGTGCTCTTCAGAGCCTCTTAACTCAACACTCTCACATGGGTGTTACGCTATTGCAATTCCAGAGCCTCTGCTAAACACTACAGCTAGAATGTGGTTGTGAGGCACATCTAGATTATTTAAGTGGCCTCGGATCCGGTATTCATTTTCTTTCAAGCTTGGTGTGCGCTAGGGCTTATGCCCAACACTCAGTGTACATCAGGGATTACTCCTAGTACTTAAACATTCATCTAGGTACCTCAGGTATTTCGCCCAGTACGTAGGTAATTTTTGTGTTTCTGAGTCCACGCTCAACACACCACATAAGTCAATTATGTCATTCACATCACTGCACAGTATGTAATAAAAAGGTCAAGTCAGTATATTAGGATTTTGTACCCATATCAAAACATAATCAGAACATTGGAGCTTCCTTGCCCAGTATATAATCAAATAATGAAATTCAGTCAGGGCCCTTGCCCAATATGTCAGTCTACAAAATAATACATCATGGGTGCTGGGGCCATGGCCCGATATAACATCATAAAATAGTTAGTCCAAATTTTGGGATATTACAGCTTTGGAAAGAGGTTACAAGTTGCTTGTTGTCTTACTTCTAAGCTTACGGCTATGATGGAACAAGGAAACCACAGTGGTTTCAATGCCATGGTAAGCCCTCGGTTTGCTGTGAAGTCTCCTCTTCCAACATACTTGATAGAACAGTTCAGCGTTGATGTATGTAAGCCTGTGGGAATTAATAGTTTTTAACAATGGATGAAGGGTTTCGTTCTGCATTTGACATGAAGGTCAAGTCATTCTTGTATCTCTAGTTTCCTGTTGTTTTTATAACTACGTCTCTGTCGAGACTGTTGTATCAATATTTTGAATCCTTAATGTGACTTAGTTTTGGTTTGGGGCCTTTCGTTGAAAATATATAAAAAATTTGTAGGTTTACAGTATGGATTTAATTCAAGCTATATGAGTTTATTAAATGCTATTTTGGTTTAAGCCATTCGGCATTAACATTCTGGAATATGAATTAAATTTGGGTCTAACCCTATCTCAGATCTACGTTGTTTAAATGTCTTTTAGTTCAGAAGAAAATGATGTAAATAACTTTTGTAGCTATAGGGTTTTTTAAAACCCTAAACCCTATTCATAATTAGTTACAGCTGAGCGAGTTTAAAACTCGAACCTATGCTTGCTTCTTTAAAGTGAGTTTAATCTTTTGAAATCCTCTTATTTGTTCTGGCAACAATGCATCCCTATAGGGTGTTATCGAGATTTGTCCTGAAGACTCTTTTTGTAATAACACCGTTTGCTTCCTTGTGTTATCAGTTGATTAAGTTTAATGTTTAAAGTTACCTGAAGGTGTTGAGACCTATTTATACAAGTAATAAGAACCCAGGATGAGTCCTTTTGGCCTCAAAACCCTGCTATTCGATTTTGATAGATTTGTTATAAGATTCTATAATTAACGTTGAAGATTTAATACATTGCTTTATTTCTTAATTCAATACAGGGTTATTGTTCTTTTATTTAATTGTTGTTATTTGTTAACAAGGGAAACCTACAGGGTTTCAACCTTAGATATAGATAGTATTGTTACAGGTTTTGATCCTAACAATTCCTTAAAAATTGTTTGAATATGTAGTTCAATAATTATCTTCTTTGCATAGATGAATGCGTAATCCAGAACTTGATCATTCGAGATGTTGTAACTTAATATGATTTTTTTTTTTAGAAACACATATTTACTAGCGATTGTAATCTCAGGAATCAGTATTACAAGGTGTAATGAATATTTGTATTTCTATATAAACATCTAATATGTTTATATATACATAAACTGTTCTACTAGTTTATCATAACCATTCTGTTTGCGAAAGAACTCTATATGTGTTCTACTTATAGATTAATACTATAGTAGTGACAACAATAAAAAAATATATCATATAAAAAAATATGCAAACTTATTCTTTTACTAAGAATCTCTTTGTCATCTCCAATCTTTATAGATCACTCAAATAACAGAAGAATCTAACAGTTCATAAAATTATTATTCTTAACAGCTAACTGATATCTAACTAACATACAGTCTTCAGAATAGTTCAATAGTTTCAGAAGTGAAATAAAATATAACAAGTAGAACCTAATAACTCGATAGGGTGGAAAAACACCCAAAGAGGCATGTTCCTTCCAACCTTCTCTAGAAAAGTAGCCAAACTTACTTGCTCCTTAGACCCTCGAGCATGTTCACTGAACCACTAGGATGAAGTCTCTGTGTAGAAGCAAGGCACTTAGGTTGTACTTTAGCAATCAATGGAGACTTGCATACAAACCACTCATATGTATTTCATCAATCAATGGAGATTTGCATACATATCACTACCTATGCACTTAGCAGGAACACCTATGCACTCAGCAGGAATAAGACAGTCTTACTCTGCAACTCAAAACATAGCTTCCCCTCATCGAATATCGTGTGTGCTCATTTCTAACACCACAAGGAATAATTTCATCTCCTCTAAGAATGTGTGAGCCTTTGCTAAAATTCGATGGCTATTAAAAGATTGCCTAGGTATTTTAGTAGTCAATTTTGCATTCAATGAGCCATCAGCTCAGTTCCACATCCTTAGGAACATGACCACATTTTAAGGGAGGTTGTCTCATAACAAGAGCTAGTTATTGAGTTCAGATGCTTCCACTTCTCCATTTCCTTCTACCCTAGATTCCATTCCTCCTAGTCGGTCAGTGAACACTCTTTCAACAGTCTCTTTGGGTGAGTGTCTCCTATTTTAATTTATTAAATAATAATAGTATTCATTTATAGTCATCCATGACCACTTGGTCAAATATAAAACTTTACAATAAAAGTTAAAGTAATGTTTTTTTCACAAACATAAAATGTCTCAAGTACTAGGAGATTACAGTTGTATCCAGTTTGAAGAAGTATGTCGAGTTACATCATGCATATCCAATTTGAATAAGTACATAAGGAATACATCATGCATATCTAGTTTGAAGAAGTACATAATGAATGTATCCTACATATGGTACATGCACAAACATCAGTCCACCAAGTCACACTTCTTTAAGGTAAACACCAAAAAGTTGGTTGGACAAAGGTACAAGGGTGCAAGCAAGTCAAGAGAAGATTCTAGAGTGTGTGAGTAGCATGGAACAAGAAATGGTTGAAAAATTGTACAAATCATGGAAAGAGCTCAAGTCTCACCAATAGGAGAAAGATTTTAGTTAAGGAAGTACACACGCGTTCCAAGAAGGGTGTAGTAGTTGAAGTCAGAATATGCGTAAATTCTAGAGTCAATGATACAATAAGTGTGAAAGACCCACAAGTGATGGTACTGCAAGGGTTAAAGTTCCACTAAGTCAATGTTCATGTGTATGCACAAATACCACAAAGCAATGCTACATCAAGAGCACAAGACTACACAAGTGGGGTGAAAGTCACACTAAGTTGAGGACCATTTATGTGCAATATCTACAAGAGATGACACATCAACGGCATAGAATATGACATGTGGCAGAATCATAAACCATGAAGAAAAGAAGAAGGAAAGCCACAACCAACTTGTGGACATACAATCCATGCAAGACATGTATAAATAAGGAAGCAAGTTGGAGATTTGAAGTAAGCTTGATAGAAAGTATGAATATCTTGTAAGTGGAAGATACAGAGATCCAAGTGCGCACAAGCAGAGGAATGGTATATTTGATGGTGCATAGAATGATGTTGTGAAGCTGTGATGGTTGCACAAATACAAAAAGGAAAAATTACAGAAGGATGCACAAGTGTGTGATAATTGAATGACAGTATCACAAATAGCATGTAAACAGTCACATATGTTCTAAGATAGAAGTGCATAGAAAGAACTAAAGTATAGAAGAAGATATGCAGAAGTTTAGCTGATGCATGAGAATTTAGTTGAAGTGTGCGAGGTAAAGAAGTTCTTTAGATGCACAAAAACATAGTAGCAACATAATTATGTATGCGCTTCATGATAAGGATGATCTGAGACAAGTGTGTTAAACCAAATGGACTAATCATATGATGCATTGCAGGTCGCAGATTGTCTGAAAGAATGTGGCACTTAAACCAAATGGAGACATCTCAGAAAGTGTGCAGTTCCATTTGATACTATTGCACCATATCAGAAAAACTAGACATCATTTGTTGCACAATATCAATTGAGAGTGCAGTTGTGAAGTATCAGAACGACACAGTAAATATTGGTGCAAAATGCAATATCAGTTGAAGTAGCACACAGCACAAGAAGTGTGACATCAGTTAAAGTGAAGTATTGAGTGGAATGAGAAGTTGAGTGATGTATGTAGGGAAGTGACAACAATACAAGTGCATACATAAGCTGCACACATCAGAACAACATTAGAAGGTCTAAAGTGTGCATGCATAAGAAGTACATCAAGGCAATATCTTATTTTGTATATCTGGGTGGTAGGACAGGGAAATGAGTAGGGGGTTGTAGCCTCCTTCCAATTAGTGCTAGAGAACACAGGGAGTTTGTGCTTCCTTTAGGTCAGTGCCTGTAAAACTAGGGTATAATAATTTTAAACTAATATACCCATCCATCTTTTAGATAATACATGACCAATATATAATAGTAATAGTAATTAATATTACAACTAATATATAATAATATTATATTAAAATTAACGTTTTATAATAACCGTCAAAATAATTAAATATAATAATAACTAATATCATATCTAATATACCCATCCATATTATAGGTAATACATGACCCAATAACTTTTAGTTGGCATTGTGTATTTAATTTTCTTTCCTTATTTTGGGTGAAAACACTACATTGAACTTCGTCCTTAATGGTAGAGGCAGTTTTTGAGTCCATGTGGGAAAATGTTCTTCACGCTGTAGATGTTATTCACGTAGCAATGTTTCATTGGAACATATCACTTACAATGGAGACATATGGAGTAGGTCGTGGGTAGGACGTTGCAACCTACATATATTAAAAAATAACGCATGGTGGTAGGCAATGATGCCAAACAAGCAATAATGCACTGGCTCCGGCGACCACGATAATTTTACCAATGCACTAGGCTTCGACTCTTCGGATTCAATTCCAATATGTAGCTCTTCAATGCATCATTTCACAATCATCAATAATATACTCCCAAAAATCTCCTCCCACAAATCGATAGGGTTACACATAATTCTTCTACCTAGGAGGAGAATGCTCAGAACAATAGTAATATAATAAGTTAGCAGGGACTCATGAAGAAATGCCCAATTCTTTTGTGCATGAGTATTCCAGCTTCCTTTATTTGACAAGTCGATCCATATTCAGTGGTTCAATTCATTGAAAGCAACAACAACAACTCGAACGCAACAAGGAAACAATAAGGCTCTATGTCTCATTGCAATTTCTCAAGAATCAAGAATGCTGGCTAGTTCAATTTAGAATTCTTATTCCAACTTTGTGTAGGTTGATAGGTGGGTGTGTATGAGCTCAACGCACCAATGGATACGAGGAGAGGTAGTTCTCAGATGAGGTTGGAATACTCCCATGTAACACTTTCATATAACAAAAATAGATTCGATGTTTTTCATATCTCCACCAGAGATCACAAAGCTCTCACATAATCATAAATTAGTCTCCACATATACACAAGGAATGGAGAGGTGTGAACTTACATATTAGTCTTCAAGTATAGGTTCTTCCACCTTGAATCCACAAAAGGCATAAAAGATTTGTGAGTATCCTGAGAGATATGATGAGTTGGTGGGAAAAAATAACTCATGGATCTATATGGAGGGAAACATCTCAAAGGATCGATGCCAGAGGAGATGAGGCCCGAGACCCGAGATTGAGAGGAGGATCCAAGAGCTTTATGCTAAGGCTGGAATATTGTGGCATATGGAGTGAAGTCTGGAAATATATGTCTTGATACATATACAATGAAAAGCTAATTATTATGAAACAAACCAAGCAACACACAAAAATACCTTAGCATAATTGGTCAATAATCCCATCACAATAGGTGAAAAGTAAATGTTTTGCACTGACATTTGTTAGAGATAATGTTTATCTCTTGATGATGTGTTGGAGATTCTCTACCTAATGTGTTGTGTGGTTGAGATATTCTCTCAACCTCTCTTGACTATATTTAGAATAAGTTAAATCTCATCACAACACTCTCGACTCTATATATTGGATTCTCTATGTATTGTAAAAGATAGTGTATTATCATAGAATTAAGTTTTGTATGTTACAATGTCTGCTCTCTCTAATTTCAAGTTGGTATCAGACCTGGACTGAGCATGAATCCCGCAAGGGAGTGCTGAGGACTATGAGAGAGGGGAGCATTGTTTTGTTTGTTGTTTGAGTGAAGATCCACCGAGGATTGAAGACCGTACAGTCTGAACCATTATTGTCGTCTTTGTTTGGAGGCCTGTATTTGGAAGAAATTGTAGCATTACAGTAATAACGGCAGAGGGAAGCACCATGGCCTGAGCCAAAGAGAGGTTGTTGGGCATAGGTGAAGCTATAATCGAGCTGTGATGTGAATTAGGAGCCACTGCGTGAAGAAATTTGTTGGAGAGCTGCCTATGTGTGGAAATCAAATCGTTGTCCAAAAAGAGATCTTGTCGTGAGGAGTGTATTACATGCAAAGAAGGAACCATTGATTGGCTGGAGTTGAAGTCATAGATCAGTACAGAGAGCTATGCGAGAAGGTCACAAGTCTATTTCTTGTGGAGGAGTACGTGATTTGCTATGGAAGATGTGAATGCAAGCAGATTATGGACTGTTTTGAGCATCGGGCAGCTTGTCTCTCTTTTGGGTGAAGTTTGAAAATTACAGTGAAGAGAAGACCAGATCATTGGTTTTATTTATTGCAGTCAATCCTTGTAGCAAGGAAATCTAAATGAAAAATCCGTTGCTGTAAAATCATGTAGTGGAAATCAGTGTTGCTGCCACCAACGTCAATACATTCCAACTGACAGAGACCCAGAACCAATCCCTTGTAGGTGAAGGGAAGGGAATTTGTATGAAGCAAGAGAGACCCAGAGCATTGAAGGTGGAGTGATGAGCCACCCTTGCTGATTGTATTAGATGTACTAGGAGTTTCCCACCTATCTCGTTAAAGGAATCATTGATGTAGGAGACACCTTAGATTGCTGCAAATTGAAATCATTGTCTGCATGGACTTCATCAAATATGTGTGCTTCCAATCCAAAGGAACCTGCGATTGTATATTGAAGAAAATCTAGAGGGAACTGCTACTGCGTTGAAGAGAGGTAAAGATGAAAGTGATGAGCTTGAGGATTGTTGTTCTGAATGATGTGTGATCCATATACGAATTGGGGATCTGCTGCTAAGATCGTGCGAAGGAGAAGACAAACTTGTAAACTATAATTCCTGTGTTAGTTTTTTATTTGGTTGGATGCTTACTTAGTTCAATTGTGTGGATTCCCTTAATGGTATGTAAAAGGTTATGTTCGTCTTCGTCATCAATGAAATTATGATATGCATATGTAATGGGTTTGCAATATTTATGAGCACTTAGTACCTGAATTATTGTAAGGGGTGCATGATTGGTTGTACTCAACATCCCAGAATTTTTTGGTCCAAAATTATAAAGCTTAGCCATAGGCAAGCTGATTTCCCCATGTTGTTGTAAGACCTGTCCCAAATGTTTAGGCATACATGTTGTGGTGCGTAATCACACAGAGTTAACCCTCTTATTCATAGACTAGATGTGTTATCAAGTTGTGGAATAGACCACTGTGAGTAGTACGGGGGTGACATGTGTACTCATAGCCTGAACTTGATGAAGGTCGAAGAAGCAAGAGTCTTCGATTCAGGGGGAAGTTGAGATGGAAGAATCTCAGAGTATGATGGACCAAATTATGATTAAGGGAGAATGTAATCTATTGATGAACCACGTAGGTGAAAAGCATTTCTACAAAATTGGAGGTTATAGCGGCTGAGCACCCATGTATTTCGGTAGATGGTTTTTTTTTCATATGGACATCAATAATCTATTTTATGCAGAGAAAGGTACAGAAGAAGTTCAAATTTGTGAAAGCCTCATGAAGACCAAGACTACTCTACGAGCAGAATAGAGAGAAACATTAAGGGAGGATGTTAGAGATAATGTTTATCTCTTGATGATGTGTTGGAGATTCTCTACCTAATGTGCTGTGTGGTTGAGATATTCTCTCAATATCTCTTGACTATATTTAGAATAAGTTAGATCTCATCACAACACTCTCGACTCTATATATTGGAGTCTCTATGTATTGTAAAAGATAGTCTATTATAATAGAATTCAGTTTTGTATGTTACAATGTCTGCTCTCTCTAATTTCAAGTAACAATTCAATTATCAACTGAGAACAAATTACAATATATAGGTGTAGACAATCATAACAAACCAAATCATAGATCCATGAAGTGTGGATCTCAACCTCTACACGCTAAATATAGAAAGAACACATCAACCCAATCCCTAGCAATCCACCTATCATTTCTACATTATTTCTATCAACATCAGTTTGAGCCATACCTTTCTATTTTGAGTGAAATTTTCCTCTGTCTCCATTCCAGAATTTGCCTCTGTCTCCATTCCATGATTTGCCTCTGTCTCCATTCCATGGTTTGCTTCTGTGCGTATATTGACCTCTTTCCATTAGTGCGAGCTGTGAACCTTGAGCATCCAGGTCATAATTCTTCATCCTCTCTTCTTCTTGAAGGAGAATACCTGTGAGTTCTACAAAATTTGGGGGTTTTTCTCTAGCTACAAGTGCTGAAATAAACACTTTGTAATCTGGTAGTAAACCTTTCAGGGCGATAATTACTTGATCAGTACTATCTACTGCTTCACCTATGGCTTCCAAGTTATCACTCAAATCTTTGAGGCGAGAAATAAAATTACTTACCCCTTCATTTGCTTCCATCTTGATTGACAGTAGTTTGATCTTCAGAAACAATATCGATTTGCATCAGTTGTTTCATATAGGATTTTGAGCATGTCCCATGTCTTCTTGGACGTGTCACAGTTTCTGATGTGAGGAATTATCTTATCTTGCACAGACATTCGCAGTGTCACCTTGGATTTGGCTTCCCTCTTGTTCCAATCTACAAGTAACGTAGGATCTATGGGCCTCAGCTCAGTACCATTTATGATTGTCTAGCCATCGAATAATTCAAGAACAGTTAGGAACTTGAATTTCCAATTGAGGTAGTTCTCTTCATGCAATTTGGAGGACTCAATGATGTATGTATCAGCCAGCGGTTGTTGGGAAACCATTTCAACTAGTCTCTGAGGGTGAATACAAAAAATCAATCAATAAAATTTTTTTCTAGGAAATATAAAATTGACGCTTTACTCCGTTTGCAGTCTGCGCCGAGCCGAAATGCGTAGAGTGACCCCTCTAAGGCACCTATTTTCTTCTCAATGTAGGCGTTGTCGGTGCTCTGGAACTCACAATTCAGGCGCCGTCGATGCTCTGGATCTCATACTGGAGGCTCTGAGAAGACACGGCTTGCAGGCATCAGCAGCACGTGGGTTCCCGTTTCGGTGGGCTTCACTTCCTCGATATCCCGCACAGGTTGCGGTCTCCTTCACACAGGGTTGGCTTCTCTTCATCCTACACCAGCGATTCTCCTTCACCATGAAGCTTCTCTGTAAGTTCAATAATCTCCTGCGCAGTAACCAAGAGATCCTCTCATTCACAACCATGGGCAGTCATCCTTCACCTTCACGTTTTTCAATACTCATGCCCAACACTCACACTCAACTCGGTGGCTGGTGTTAGGATATTCCTATACTCCATCCTAGTGCTTATAGCATTTCTTTCATTTTCATTTTTAGTCATGCATGCAAAATTAGGGTTTTCATGCAATTAGGGTTTGCATGCATCCTGGTCATCAGTACCAGCACCTAGCCCTCAGTAAACTAGCCCCCGGAGCTTCCCTCGTATCAGTTTTAGCTCTCCTAGAGCTTGGTGTGCCCTCCTTTCACCTACTGCATGAGAAGGGCACCTTTCTTCACCTACCAGTCCAGTTTAGTTCAGTTAACTGAGTTCACTCCCTGATTTTAGGCTTAACTCACTCTTAACTGATCTTATCACTCCGATGGACCTCCAATGTGACTAGATAACCTATTTTGGCTCTAGTTAACTCCATCTGCTCCCTCCACTGAGCCTCCTTCACTACATTAGTGCTTCCATGTGTTAGTTACACCAACCACACTCAGTTAGACTCAGTTTGACTCTTGGTTGACCATTACTTGTGCATTGATGACTTCATTGATGTGAAGGTGGACTCCTAGTTATGCTTTGATGACTCTCCACTGATTATGGATCTGTGCATGAAGGCCAATTCGAATTACACCTAGTGATTTTGAATCCTTGACATCGTATATTTACCAATTTACTATTCAAATTAATGTAACATGTGTAATTATTCTGCCTCTATCAGAGCTCCTTTGGATCTATGTTCTATTGCTTCTCTCTTCTTCTATTATTCCTAAATTCTTTCATTGTGAGGTTTACATCATATTTTTGGATCTTATGTGGGCATTTTCACATGCTATCAGAGCCATTTGAGAGTATATTCTACCTCCATTCTCGAGAGTTTTTTGCAGGTATTTCAAAGTTCCAGTAGATTCAACAGTTTCTATTTGTACTTGTTCTAGTAGTCAAGATGAGCAATTCGAATGCTTCTTCTTCTCTGTCTCCTATAATCCTCACTCCCTTCAATTACTTCGAATGGAAGGGTGAGATGAAAATTCACTTGATGCATAAAGGGATTCAAAGATTTGTTTATGAAAGAGATGCCATACCACATGGAGCTGTAGAGAGAGTCAAGCATCTAAACAAATTGGATGAAGCTTTTGGATTCATATGCCTTCATATGTCCAAACATCTATTGTTCCATGTTGAAGGATTGAAGTCTCCAAATGAGTTATGGAGTAAATTGGAGAGTCTTTTTGGCAAACAAGATGGGCTAAGAGGCCATATTCTTGAAAATGAATTGGTTGCCCTACAACCTAGCAATTTTGAGAGCATTCAAGCATTCTTCTCAAAATTTAAAATTTTGGTTTTACAATGCAAGCATTGTGGCATCACTAAAAGTGATGAGCAATTGGTGCTCTCCATTTTGAGCAAACTTGGATCTCAATTTTCTGTCTTTGTATCTACTTTCCATTCTAGGTGAATGTCAATGCCTGGATGGAAGTTTCCTACCTTCGAAGTCTTCATTCAAGCCCTCATTCAAGAACAGAACAAATTGTTTCAAATGGGTGCCATAAATACCTCCAAAGATCTTTCTCTTCTAGCTAGTGAAGCAAGTGGAGTGAATGCAAAAGGGAGGAAAAAAGATAAAGACGAGAAGCCATCAAAATACAAGAATGACAAACAAAAGAGACCAAATTGTTCCTACTGCAAGAGAGGAAACCATCCTGAGAAAGCTTGCATGCACAAGAAAATTGATCTTCTAACCAAGCTTCTTGAACAAAACAAAATTGTTGTTCCAAAAGAAGCAAAGATGTCTGGTTCTGGAAGTGGATTTGATGACTTCCATGCATTGATGGCTGGTTTTTCAAAGTCAAAAGCCCTCCTCATAGATTCTGGAGCCTCCAACCACATGGTTGCCTTTGAAGAATCCTTTTCCTCTTTGGATCTCCAAGATGGGCCTACCATTAACATGGGAGACAACTCTTAGATTTCTACCAAAGGATTGGCTACATTTCATTTTGAGCATGGTAAGTTCAAAACTGTTTTATTTGTTCCTTCTCTAATAGCTAATTTGTTGTCAGTATATCAAATGACTCATACAGGATCACCAAAGCAAGTAATTTTTGGTCCAAACATAGTAGAGATTACAGAAATATCCACTGGAAAGGTTATAGCAAATGGGATTGCTAATCATGCCTCAAAGGCATATGAGTTCCCAAACTTCATGCCTTTCGCTCCGACTATTCCTTCAGATTCTGATGAAGATCACAGTGACTCCTCTTCTAATGAAGAAGAAGATCAAGATCTTGATGTTGAGATCATAGTTCAAGAAGATTCAGATCCAGAACCAACACCTATTCTTAGTCCAGATTCAAGGTAAATATGGGATCACACAGTCCTTGCATCTCCTGAGAACACAGTTGATGATTTATCTATTCACAAAATTACTAGAATTTAGCATCATGCCAACCTTGCATTATGCCATCCACCTCTCCATCATAGATGCAGCATGATGATGGGGTTCTCTCTTCCATCTCTTGAAAAGACTTCTCATGTTCCATTCACTCCAGTTACAGAAAGAGTTCCTGAAAGACTTGCCTCGTCCAACACATTCTCCACACAGTGGGAGGCATATCAAGAGACTAGATCCAGATCTAGCTTCTACTTTGGCTTCTTACAGGGGATCAACTTGCCAAGTCTTTTGCAAAAGTTTTCACTGATGAAAGCTTCTTTCTTTTTTGCATAGTGTGATGGTTCTTTGAGTTATTTACTGTTCTTTTGAGGAGGGTATATTTCCCATGAGGTTTTCCCCATTTCCTTAGTTTATGGACA
Organism: Larix kaempferi; assembly: GCA_027924585.1. Classification (NCBI taxonomy): domain Eukaryota; kingdom Viridiplantae; phylum Streptophyta; class Pinopsida; order Pinales; family Pinaceae; genus Larix; species Larix kaempferi. The sequence goes on along the minus strand of BSBM01000229.1, from coordinate 15,061,972 downwards.
GTTCTTTTTTTTCTATCATTTCTTTGATTGTATGGGTGACCTTTGCTCCTAGTTACTAGGGCCCAGGATGGATTAAGGGGGGGTGTTAGGATATTCCTATACTCCGTCCTAGTCCTTCTAGCATTTCTGTCATTTTCATTTTCAGTCATGCATACAAAATTAGGGTTTGCATGCATCCTAGTCATATGTACCAGCACCTAGCCCTCAACAAACTAGGCCCTAGAGCTTCCTTCAGATCATTTTTAGCTCTCCTAGAGCTTATTGCACCCTCCTTTCACCTACTGCATGAGAAGGGCACCTTTCTTCACCTACCAGTCCAATTTAGTTCAATTAACTGAGTTCACTCCCTGATTTTAGGCTTAACTCACTCTTAACTGATCTTATCACTCTGATGGACCTCCAGTGTGACTAGATAACCTGTTCTAACTCTAGTTAGCTCCATCTTCTCCCTCCATTGAGCCTCCTTCACTACATTAGTGCTTCCATGTGCCAGTTACACCAACTACACTCAGTTAGACTCAATTTGAATCCTGGTTGACCATTACTTGTGCATTGATGAATTCACTGATGAGAAGGTGGACTCCTAGTTATGCTTTGATGACTCTCCACTGATTATGGATCTGTGCATGAAGGCTAATTCGAATTACACCTAGTGAATTTGAATCCTCGGCATTGTATATTTACCAGTTTACTATTCAGATTAATGTAACATGTGTAATTATTCTGCCTCTATGAGAGCTCCTTTGGATCTATGTTCTATTACTTCTCTCTTCTTCTATTATTCCTAAATTCTTTCATTGTGAGGTTTACATCATCTCTTTGGATCTTATGTGGGCATTTTCACAGCTGGCAATCTTAGTTCCTCTCAGCCTCTTACAAAAGTGCTCTGATACCAACTTGAAATTAGAGAGCCGACATTGTTGCATACAAAATTAAATTCTATTATAATAGACTATCATTTACAATTCATAGAGACTCCAATATATAGAGTCGAGAGTGTTGTGATGGGATCTAACTTATTCTAAATATAGTCAAGAGAGGTTGAGAGAATATCTCAACCACACAGCACATTAGGTAGAGAATCTCCAACACATCATCAAGATGTTGGAGATTCTCTACCTAATGTGCTGTGTGGTTGAGATATTCTCTCAACCTCTCTTGACTATATTTAGAATAAGTTAGATCCCATCACAACACTCTCGACTCTATATATTGGAGTCTCTATGTATTGTAAAGGATAGTCTATTATAATAGAATTCAGTTTTGTATGTTACAATGTATGCTCTCTCTAATTTCAAGTACATTAAGCTAGATAGAATAACATAATATTGTGATATATATTTTAGAGAAACATATACATAAATATATCACAACTACACACTTATGAATTAACAAAGAATCATATAACAACTACACATTTACGAATTAACAAAGAATCATTGAGCCTCTAAGTCAAATTAAAATTTAACTTATTCATAAAATTAAGGGTTTAGAGGAGATAAGATTTTTTTAATGTCAAAATTTCCACATATGATAGCTAAGCAAAGGAAATCAAAATACAACTTTATTTTTCCAAACGACCATGAAAAATTAGAAATGTAACAAAATTCAATCCTTTGAAAGATAAATTTTAAAATCAAACCAAAAGATTTCAAATGAGTTAACAACATATTTCATAAAAACTTTAATTCAACTACCCTTACATCATTCAAAGAAGACCAGAGAGAGCACGTTTTTCATTATATTTGTTCTACTACCCCATTCTCACTTCATTGCATCTACTTTATTTCCCATTTTGTATATATTCTTTTATAATTTTTAAAACAGACAAATTTAAAAATGATAAAAAAAAAAAAATAATAATATTTTTTATAAAATCAACATGAGAAGATTATGTCACAACCATATGCATCAAATTCCATAGTAATTAAAACATGTTAAAACTGCTAAAATTGAAATATCCATCATTCTGAAATTGCAAAAAATAATGAATAAAATACCATAAACTAATCTAAATATTAAAAAATAATGAATAAAATACCATAAACTAATCTAAATATTAAGCAGAAACTTTACGGTTAAATATATCAGTCATTCAAACATAGTTAGATTCTTGATCTCTATACATAAAATTGAAAACAAATAATTTTTGTGATGGAAAATAAACCATCTGCTCACTATTTTCTCATAACATAAAAACAACACAGTAGCCAACTAAGTACGCTGCATGTAATCAGATAATACTAATAATTTATTAGGATTCCACCATATATCAAGTTCTGGCGAATATAAAAAGCAAAGTTTTCCAAGAAAAATCAAATGGAGCCATCGCAACTCCGGCATTGAAAATAATTGTGCAGGCGATTGACATAATAATATTAGCTACGCCTTAATACCATACTGCATCCATTGCAGTGGAAGCACTTCACTTGTTTTTGCCGCTGCAGATTATCAACCGGTGCGTCCCTGAGCGGTTCCGACGCTAACTTGCTTTCTAGACTATGATGCAGGGGGTGCGTCCTTGAGCGGATTCAACCTAAAATGCTTTCTTGACTATGATGCAGCAGAATATCATCAGCCTTAACCGGTGCAGAATATCATCAGCCCTTGCGTCCTTACCACTCTCGTGAGGCCATCCATAATATCCTGTATTGGAAAACAAACGAAAAAAATAGTTAGAAATTGAAGCGATAACGTCCAAGTAATAGCGGAAAAAATTAAGTTAATGTTATTTATCACCACCCAGGCTGCAAATGCACAGGTAATCGGTTGCTAGAAGCTTGGGCAGGATCTGGGAAACCATTCTCATACCATTCATTGTTAACCGTCTGATTACTTGGGACTGATTCGGACGAGGAAGGCTTCACTGGATTTGAACGGCAAGGAGGAGGAGGACCATGCTTTCTAGATGATGATGCACAGGGCTTGAGGACCCCTCTTGGTATGAGCTGCAAGAAAGAGGACCATGAGGATGTCGATCTAGAAGTGGTTCTGTAGTCTCTCCTAGGCCTGAGGATTTCTCTAAGTAGCTATTCTTAAGGTTACATGAAAGATCGCCCACGGGAAGAGGCAAGGTGGGATTGAAAATCTGGCCTTCCTGTGGGGGCTTAGATGGGGAACATCATAAAATCCATATTTCTAACAAAGATGCTTCACATTAGGGGATTCAAGGGTTATATTTATACACTGTGGTGTGATAACATTGTGACCTTAATTGAGTTGTGATCTTACTTGAGTTGGGTTAGGTTAGGTCAAGTTACCTTATAATTGCAACCCTAACCGTTTATCTTGGATACCATAGTCAAAATAAGGGGAAGTGTCCAAGCTTTGATATGTATTCCATGGAAAAAAAATTATATTTATATAAAATAATAAAATAATAATAAAATTAAATTACCATAGATATACCATAAATATAGTAGTGGTAAATATTGAAAAGCCTTTGATTTATTGCATCGACAATAAAAAAATGCATTTAGAGTAGAGATAGAGGTGTTAAGTTTGTAGCATTAATGAGTTTAGTTAGAATTCTTCCTTAGTTCTCATACAAAATTTGTAGCTTTAATGAGTAACTAACTAATTAGAAGATTTACTCATTGTTGAGAACTTTGACCATGGAACTTTGCTCTTAAGTGTTTTGGCCCATTTTAAAACAAATCAATAGAATAAGGGATAACTTTACTTGACACGACAAGAGAAACCAACTATAAAGGTTGAGTTTTCCACTTATTAACTCCGTAAAATAAGGGAGAAATTTATTTGACACTACAAGAGAAAGCCAAGTTAGAAAGATTGAGTTTGTCCACTTATTAACTCCCTAAAATAAGGGAGAATTTTATTTGACACGACAAGAGAAACCCACTAGAAAGGTTTTAAAGTTTGTCAACTTATTAAGTAGTAGATATATTAATTGTTTAGTTAAACTTCTTCATTGATGGGAACTTTGACCATGGATTTTTCCCTTTAAGGGTTTTGACCCATTTTAAGAAAAATCAATAATGTTAGGGAGAAATTGTCCACTTATTAACTCCCTCTTAAAAGTAATTATCCAAGGAGTAGTTTAAATAGGTGTAGTCTAAATATTTTAGGTTTTCAACCTTTTTGAGGGTGTTGAATCTATTTATGAAGTCAAAAACACAATTTAAACACTTCCAAATTTGGATTTTACCAAAAATGTTTTTACTCGATTCCGACCAAAACCCACCTTAAAGTCCAAAACTTAGAATAAAAGACTACTATGTTTAAATATTTTACATTTTTTACTTTTTTGGGTAAATTTGTTGGTTTGTTTTGTTCAGGTGAATGCCATATAAAAATTAAAATAATAGAAAAATATAAATAAAACCATAATAATTATTGATCATTTAGCTTATGGTTACCCGCACGAAGCTGGTACCCAAAAAGGCCGCAATAAAAGCACGGAAAAAAACAAGGGCGCGCACGCGCATTCAAACACGTGTACGCGCGCCTGCTTTCAGCAATGCTGAACATCCATATGGTTGAGTTGACTTGGACAAAGGGTGCGCGCACACATTAATAAGACATGTGTGTGCCTGTTTTTTTTATAAAAAAAAATAGAGCACGGGTTTCTTATTGGTTTAACAAACCCGCAAGTGCAGAGCGGCCAAACAAGCACCCTGCGAGCATGTTGTGGAGCACCCAAAGCATCCAACTCGGCATCAATCCGAACTGCCACCACGTTTCCAACATTGCCTCCAGGCAGGTGCTCAATGAACCATGCTTTTGTTGTTTTTTTATTTTGTTTTGTTTTCCATTGCAATTTTAAATTAAAAAAAAATTACAATCAACTAAAAAACCAAAAAATGACCAACACACCACAACCATCATAGCAACCCAATGAAACCGAACCATCAGAAGATAACATCAACATTGAAATGGATAATGAACCTGGTGATGAACCATCTGAAAACCCCGAGGATCAATTACATCAAGATTTAAATGAATTAAGGGTATTAAGCGATGAATTGAAGAGCACCAAGGAACCCTCTCGGGTTTTCCTGGCTTCATCATTGAAAAACATCATTGAATCCATCAACATTGCCCATAGTGAGATCACAAATCTAAGCTAATACAGGGCTCAAATGAGGGAGCACTACTCCACTAGGATATCCAAAGAACAAATTAAAGACCTCAACATCACGAAAGCGCAGTTGTACAGCAAATTCATAGTTCCCACGACAAGACAGCCTCCAGATGTGAGGAAGAGACGGGTTTGCATGGATTGGTGTATTTACCAGTGATGGAGAGATAACTGGAGAAAGAGATGGTTTATGGTGTTTGATAAGCCTCCATGCAATAATTTGGAGGTCCCACAGTATTTTCTTAGGAAATTGTGGGCTCAGTTTGAGCTAGGCTACCATGTCAATTATTTTGACATCACTGAGTTTCAGGGTGTTGGTCTTGGCTCTTCCCAAGATCAGCCTCAATCCGGTCACAACCCACTCAGAGGACCTCCTGCACCCAAGAGAAATCCAAAACCCCCTTCTCAGCCACTTGGGAGCGGCCTAGATGAGATTGATGACTTAGTTAGATGTGCCACACATCATTTGCTTAGCCATACCACATTTGTGGCTATTACTTCACAAAGCCGGGAGGACATCAATGAGACACATACAACTGCACGGTCTATAGGTGGTGGCCGAGACATGCCAGGTATAGGTGAAACCCAGGCGGGGCCATCTAGTTCGACTGAAACAACGACACATCGTTGTTCTCACTATGGTCATTCTTTCCATGGTCCTACATAGCAGCATGCCACAGAGAGCTACATGGACCAAGTTATCCATTGTTTTATTTAATGTTCAAGTATTTATGGTATTTTATTTGATATCGTATTTTTTAATATATTTAAGTTTGAATTACACATTGTTGATTTTATTTGTTTTAACATACAGTTATTCAGGGCCAAGTCTCCATCCTCAAGGTAGGAGGACATCGGTTCCTTTGACCTAGACCGAGCCATGGCAGCAGCAGAGGAGATTGCGGCACCATACACATAGGTAACTTCTTTACTTTGAATAATTAGATTTAGTTATGAGTAATTTGTGTTCAGTAATTACAAATTAATTAGCACTGAGTAACCATTTTTATATTACCATCATTTAAAACTAAAACTAAAATGAATAATTCTCACAAAACATATCTATCATATTATCATCGGATTTTGTGTTTATCATATTGTCTAAATTATTTGAGAGTTATAAATTCATATAATCCAACCAAACAAAAATGAAACCTTATAAAACATGAAAACCTAAGAAAACTAGACATGAGTTCATATTCACTTTAGGCATCCTTTGCTTCTCCACTTTCAACTTCTTTCATTTATGATGCTACTTGTGCTTATGATTGAAAATGTCAATGCTCTTCTTATGCCCGCAATGGGGCTTTTAAATGCCCGCAAGAGGCCTTCTGAATGCCCACACATCTTCCTTGTCCACCTCATCATATTGTCTCTTTCCTCTAAGCTTATGTTTTCCAATTCATCGTTGTAACATACCCAATACTTTAAACATTTTATGTTTGAGGAAAAACATTGTCTTAACTTTTATTGTAAAGTTTTATATTTGACCAAGTGGTCAAGGATGACTGTAATTGCATAGTATTATTATTTAATAAAATAAAATAGGAGACACTCACCCAAAGAGACTGTTGAAAGAGTGTTTACTGACCCACTAGGTGGAATGGAATCTAGGGTAGAAGGAAATGGACAAGTGGCAGCATCATGAACTCTGTAACTAGTTGTTGTTATGGGACAACTCCCTTGATTTGTGGTCAAAGTTCCCTAGAATGTGGAAATGGAGCTTGAGGCTCATTTATTGAAACTGGCCACTAAAAGACCTAGGCATCTTTTATAAGCCATCGAATTGAGCAGAGGCTCACACTTTTTCTGACAAGAAAATTTACCTTGTTGTTCTGCTGTATGCACACAAGACATTCGATGAGGGGAAGCTATGTTTTCAGTTGTAGTGTAAGTCCATTTCACTTCTACGGAGTGAAACAAAAGACATAAGAGGTGACATAAACAAAAAAGAATAATACAAAGTAAAAAGAAAATATGAGACTTAAAATAGAGACTTTAGAGCTTAGGATTAGGTGGCTCAGTGTAATGTCCCCATTCAAATAATTGTATAGAAGACAATCCCCGTCAATCCTACCAAGTTCCCTAGGTTGAATGGGTACATTGGGAACTGTAATAAGGGAGCAAAGAAATAATGTTTACACATTAGAATAGTCCAAGTATTTAATAAATAAGTTGAATAAATGAATCCAAGAGGAATTATAGGTGGAAAATGGTTTTGAGGACATTTGGAGGATGTGGGATCCCCACTAGCTTGGTTTCTCACTGCCACATGGCAAATCTCACTTGGAATTTCGAATCCATGGGAAGGAAAACATTATTGGGTGAGTTGGTAAGGCATACACATGGCATGGAGAATCTTAGGTCGAAATGTGATGGAATAGTAACCTCCATGGAAGAGGAAGAGTCAAATTGGAGACTAGTGGACACTTGGGCTAGATTCCCTAGTCTTATGACAACAATGATGAAGCATCTATGACATCTATAAAAAAATTCAGATCTGACTTCTTACACCTTACCATTATGACATTTCAGCCCCAAAAATAGGCTCGATAAGGGGCTTATGGATTCGGGGGAAGCTAAAGAGACTCCTATTCGAATTTGGGAGAAGATGGAGGGTTGGAAACTAGGAGACAAGTGGCAAATGTGGAATATTTCCTAAGTGGAAATCTCTAGAAGATAATGAGAGGATTTCAAACCTTAGAAGGTTAATGTTGGTTATAAAATGTATAAATCAAGTATGAGAATGGCTTTTGATGATTTGAGAAAAATTGCATTTGTGAAGAGAGATCTAGTGGATGACTAGTTTCTTGCCTTAGCCAATTTCGAGGGTGAAAGATTCCCATCCAAGTTGGTGTTTGGATAGGTCACTCAGGTATTTCATGGAGCTTTAAGGGATTTTTATTTGTAGGTATCATCTACAGGGAAGCTCATGGTTTTTTGTAGTGCAGTACCATCTGTCAACCATTTCCAATTTTGAAGGCATATTCATGCTCCTTGAGGGAGGGCGCTTTTGGTGAGCTCTTGTGCTTCTTGGGAGAGCTTTTCATTATTTATTTTTTATTGTAATAGATTCATATCCTCTGTTCTTCATATTCAGAAAGTCTCAGGTCAAAATACCCAGTGGTTGCATGCAAAAATGTTGATTAATGAGCAAACAATGTCCATTTCCCCACTACATTGATGTATAGCATGATAATGCTAATGGTTTCGAATGAATGGATGATTCTGTGATGAATTTATGATTAATAGAATGCAATGGATGTATTTTACAAGTTTCATGTACTGTACTTGAGCATTTGAAGTATTTTTACTCAGTTTAATTGCATTGGGAGAAGAAATAGTGCCATTTCCCCAAGGGTCGAATTGGTGATTTTTCAGCTGAATGGGAGAGGGTTAGAACAGAGATAATAATCAATCAATGATGCACATGAGACCTTAATAACATCCTTAACACATCGCCTACCTCTGTTCAGAAATTTGAGGGATTTTGGAAGCATTTGGGAGGCCATTTCAGTGTTTACCCAGGGGGGATTTGATGCATAAATTGCTAGTTAAAATACCATACATTAACCAGAATATAAATCAAATTTGCAGAAGTATTTTGAGGGTTATAAACCATCCATGAACCTAATATTCAAGTCTAAATATCATTCGTATACCCTTACAGAAGATTTGGGAGCATTTGGGTTAATTTGGAGGCCAAAACAGCAAAACTAGTCAAGGGTCGAAATTGGGGAAAAAATTGGAAAATTGGTCATTTTAATAAATTTTTGAAAAAGGGACATTATAAGTGGTATCAGAGCATGGTATCGACACCTGATGGTATTAACAAGAATCCAAAAAAATAAACCACCACCCTTTGAATCAGTAGTTGAAGAAGAGATAGTAGAAGAAAAAGAGTTTATTTCTAAAACAATGGATAGAGAGGAGGAGAAAAAATTAAGACATGAGGAATTTATTGAAGCCCTAAAACCATGTTTTGATGGAATTACCATGTTTATGCTAGAGATGAGTAAACAAATGATGAAAAGTTTCGAATTGTTGGGTAGCCAACTTTCAGGAAAAGGGATGATATGAGATAATAGTGGTTCACATTCAGGGGAAAAGATAAAAGGAAGTGAGCATATTTTTTCAAGCACAGGACCACATAATAGACCTAATGAATTCCGAAGCACACAAAGGCATACTGTACCTAAATTTCTCACACCCAAAAAAGAGCCCAATATTGAGGTGGATTATAAGAAACTAGTAAACGATTGGAATGATTTGAATGAAGAGTGTAAAAGAGGTGTGCCACTCAGTGACTACATTGATGCTATACACAAAATTAAAAGGAGGGAATACAATAGGAGTCCATTACAAAACAAAGAATTAAATAGTGCTATTGGAAGAATGTCACTTCCTACTTTTGATGGTTCTTCTCAAAATTCTGTTAACACTTGGGTGCAAAAATTGGATGTATATTTTCAGTTGAATCCTTTGTTGGAAGAGGATGCATTAAAAATGGCCATTTTTTATTTGGAAGGAGATGCCAATGAATGGTGGTTTCATGGGATGAAAACCTTGGGTCATAATCAGGTTAAAACACATGGAGAATTTGTTCATAGAGTACTAGAAAGATTTGAACAACAAGATCCAGAATTGCCTTTCAAAGAACTAGCTCAATTGAAGCAAACTAGGTCCCCTACTGAATATATGTTGGACTTTAAAAAATTATCAGTAATGGTGGCTAATGTCTCTATGGGAAGATTAGTATTGCTTTTCACTGAAGGTTTGGTTGAACCCTTAATAGGTTTGGTCAAATCCCACAAGCCAACTACATTAAAAGATGCAACGAGTTTGACTAGGGATCTCCAAAATGTGCTTTCTAGAACAAGATTTCCTCCCAAACCTAGCTACAAATTTGAAAAGAAACCTTGGCAAAGAGATGGATATGATAAGAAACCTTGGAAAAGGGATGGATATGATAAGAAACCTTTCCAAAGAGATTCATTTGAAAGGAATAAAAAAGAAGGACTAAAGAGGGATGAACTTTGAAAAAAAAACTGTGCTTCACATGCTTCCAACCATGGACACCGGGGCACAAATGTACTAAAGGAAAGGCTCAATACATAGAAGTATTTTTTGATAATGAGGGGTATGACGGGGGCATGTATGAAGATGGACATATTTAAGATCAAGAAGAGGCATATGAGACAGCAGTAGAAGAGGAAAGACAAGAAGAAAATTAGCCTTCACTGGACAAAGCAAGAATGGCACTACTTTTAGCAGTACCTTGCTATCATATTATCCGATGCAAGGGCATGGTACAAGGACAAAGAACTTCAGTTTTGGTAGATGGAGGAGCCACCCATAACTTCATTGATGCAGAGATGGTGGAGAAAATAAAGATACCTATTGAAACATTTGATGGCTTCATGGTTGTCATTGCCGGTCACAACACAATGCAATGCAAAACATGGGTTCCCAAGCTGCAAGTCATCGTAGGTAACTATACTTTTGTTGATATTTTTTATGTGGTTGATGTTGCTGATACTAATGTGGTTTTGGGAGTGCAATGGATGTATTCAATAGGAGAGCATACAGTAAATTATCAAATTCCCGAAATGAAATTCCAAGATTCAAAATGAGTACAAAGAGTTGTGAGAGGGCAACACACTTATCCAAATCAAGTAGTGACTTGCAATAGTATGAGATCGATATTGAGGCATGGGGACATAGAATGGGTTGCTGAATGTCATATTACATCTCCCAAGAAAAATATAAATGTTGTTGAACACCCAAAGGAGATAGAGAGACTTTTGCAAAAATATGAAAAAGTTTTTAGAGACCTTCCACATGGTAGACCACCGGATAGGGGCGTTGAGCATAGCATTATTTTGGAGGAGGGTACTTTACCCATTCAGATGCCACCTTATAGACATCCTAAAAGGTTCAGAGATGAGATTGAAAAAGATATCCAAGAACTCCTAGAGTTGGGACTCATTAGACCAAGCTCTAGCCCTTATGCTTCTTCAGTAGTGCTAGTGAAGAAAAAAGATGGAACATTGAGAATGTGCATAGACTTTAGAGCTTTGAACAAAAAGACTCTCAAGAATAGGTATCCTATTCCTAGGATTGATGAGCTACATGGGGCCAAATGCTTCTCCAAAATTGACCTTAGATCAGGGTATCATCAAATTCAAATGAAAGATGAAGATGTGCAAATGACTGCTTTTCGATGTCATTATGGTCACTTTGAATTTCTTGTCATGCCTTTTGGGTTAACTGATGCTCCAGCCACATTTCAAGCATGCATGAATAGGATATTTTGCAAGCAACTAAGAAGGTTTGTTTTGGTTTTCTTTGATAACATTCTCATTTACAGTAAAACATGGGAAGAGCATTTGCAGCAGTTAGAGATTGTGTTGAAGGTTTTGCAAGAAGAGTCCTTATTTTCTAAGTTGTCAAAGTGTGAATTTTGGATGAAAGAATTACTATAGCTTGGCCACATTATTGGGCAAGAAGGAGTGAAGGTACACATGGAAAAAATCAAGGCTATATTAGAATGGCCATTACAAAAAAAAATCACCAAATTGAGGGGTTTTATTGGCATATACACATACTACCAAAAATTTGTGAAGGGATTCTCCAAGTTGACTTATCCACTCACTTATTTTACTAAGAAGGATGCTTTCAAGTGGGATGAAGAGGATGAAAAGGCCTTCCAAAAAATGAAAAAGGTAATGAGTAGTTGTCCCATACTTGCACTTCTTGATTTTACTAAACCTTTTGTTGTGGAATGTGATGCTTCAGGTGGAGGAATATGGGCTATCCTAAAGCAAAGCCAGCACCCCATAGCCTTTGAGAGCAGAAAGTTGTAGCCTCATGAAAAAATTTACTCCATCTATAATAAAGAAATGCTAACCATTATGCATGCATTGGCCAAATTTAGACAATACTTGGTGGGCAACAAGTTTGTGGTGAAAACTGACCACAATAGTCTAAGACACTTTCTCACCCAAAAGGATCTAAATGAAAGGAAACAAAAGTGGGTAAGAAAAATTTGAGCTTATGATTTTGATATTGAATATGTCAAGGGAAAGAATAATATAGTAGCAGATGCTTTGTCAAGAAGACCTTCTTTTTCTCTCATGGACATTGCCAAGGATTGGAAAAACATACTATTAGTTGAATATACTAAAGACCAATTTGCTTGTGATGTGTTGGATGGAATAAAAGGGGATGATAACTACAGGATTTTGAATGGGCTGATATATTATAAGGGCAGAATTTATTTAGTTCAAAACTCAAAGCTCAAGTATCGAATTTTGCAAGAACCACATGATTCCCCACTAGCGGGCCATCCGGGGACCTTCAAAACTTATAGACAGTTGAGGAAAAGTTTTTTTTGGAAAGGGTTGAAGGAATATTTTCATAAATATGTGAATGACTATAAAGTATGTCAAAAAAAAAAATCAGAACTCACATGTCTAGTTGGGCTATTACAACCATTTCCCATTCCGGAGCAAAAATGGGACAGTATCTCCATGGATTTCATCACCAGTTTGCCTAAATATTCGGGTAAGAATTGCATCTATGTGGTAGTGGATAGGTTGAAAAAATTTGCTCATTTCTTTGCTGTTACATCATCTTTTAGTGCTGCGCAAGTGGCTGATATTTTTTTCAAAGAAATCTTCAGATTGCATGGGCTCCCCAAGAGCATTGTCAGTGACAGAGATAGTAGATTCATGGGTGCCTTTTGGCAAGAAATTTTTAGATTGGAGGGCACTCAATTGAATCCAAGTACCAGCTATCATCCACAAACTAATGGACAAACAAAGAGGGTGAATCAGTGGTTGGAAGAGTACCTAAGAAACTATGCGGGAGAGCAGCAAAAAGCATGGGCAAAATGGCTACAGTTGGGTGAGTTTTGCTACAAAACCACTTATCATATGTCAATAGGGATGTCTCCTTTCAAAGCATTATATGGTTATGATGCACTTACATTTGCTGAAATCATATTTGGTGATAGTAGAGCCCCAAAGGCTAAAGATTGGGTGGAAGAGAGCAAAGACATTTTAAAGCTCTTGAAAGACAATTTACAAGTTGCTCAAAATCAACAAAAACATTATGCTGATAGACATAGGGAATAAAGAACCTTTTAGGTCAATGATTTACTATATTTAAGGTTGTAGCCATATAAGCAAACATCTCTAAAAAAAAATGGAGCAGAAAAATTAAAACCAAGGTACTATGGGCCATACAAGGTAGTGCGGAAGATTAGAGAAGTAGCATATGAACTAGAACTTCTGGAAGGGAGTAAAATCCATAATTTATTCCATGTTTTTTGTCTCAAGAAAGCCCTTGGTCAGCAAATCATCACTTCAGAAATACTTCCTCCTTTGGATGATGAAGGTCAACTCACACTTATTCCATAAAATATTTTGAAGACACGGGAAAGGAGGTTGAGGAGTAAAATTATCAAAGAATATTTAGTACAATGGAAGGACCTACCAAATGAAGATGCCACATGGGAAGAGGAAAATATTTTGCAGCATCCTAATTTGCAATTGCTTGAGGACAAGCAATATTGGGTGGGGAGGATTGTAATGTCCCCATTCAAATAATTGTATAGCAAACAATCCCCATCAATCCTACCAAGTTCCCTAGGTTGAATGGGTACATTGGGAATTGTAATAAGGGAGAAAATGAATAATGTTTACACATTAGAATAGTCCAAGTATTTAATAAATAAGTTGAAGAAATGAATCCAAGAGGAATTATAGGTGGAAAATGGTTTTGAGGACATTTGGAGGATGTGGGACCCCCACTAGCTTGGTTTCTCATTGCCACATGGCAAATCTCACTTGGCATTTCAAATCCATGGGAAGGAAAACATTATTGGGTGAGTTAGTAAGGCATACACATGGCATGTAGAATCTTAGGTCGAAATGTGATGGAATAACAACCTCCATCGAAGAGGAAGAGTCAAATTGGAGACTAGTGGACACTTGGGATAGATTCCCTAGTCTTATGACAACAATGATGAAGCATCTATGACATCTATGACAAAATTCAGATTTGACTTCTTACACTTGACCATTATGACATGTCAGCCCAAAAAATAGGCTCAAGAAGGAGCTCATGGAGTTGGGGGAAGCTAAAGAGACTCTTATTCGGGTCCCTAACAATGAAGGCTTTGTTTAGAGGTCAAGATGTATGGGACATAGTCCAGAATGGTTATGCAAAACCAGCAAATGCAGCAGCATACAACAATATCACACAAGCTGAGAATGATGTCTTGAGGGAACAGAGGAAGAAAAATAGAAAGGCGTTGTTCCACATACATCAAGCAACACATGAATCAATACTCCCAAGAGTAGCAGCAACGAAGTCAGCAAAGGAAGCGTGGGACACACTGGAAACTGCCTATCAAGGTTTGGATAAGGTAAAGACTGCTAAACTTCAGATTCTGAGAAGAGATTTTGAATCACTATCAATGAAAAACACAGAGTCAGCATACTCATTTTATACTCGTGTTATTGGTCTGGTTAATCAAATAAAGTCTTATGGAGAAACTCTAACTGATCAAAGAGTTGTTGAAAAGGTTCTTAGAGTTCTGCCAAAGAAATTTAAATCTTTGGTTCTAATCCTGGAGGAGAATAAAGATATGTCCACATTTACTATTGATGAGTTGCAAGCCTCATTACTCAATCATGAACATAGAATCCGTGGTTCAGATACATCGTCGGAAGGTGCATTTGCAGCATAGTCATCCATAAGCTATGGAAGAGGCAGAGGAAGATCAAACTCTAGAGGTAGAGGACGAAATTTGTTCAGAGGAGGTCACAACATCAGCCCTCAAATGTCACTGGTAGAGGCCAGAATCAGACCCCCAATCAGCCAAGTGGACAAAGGTATGACAAATCAAAAATTCAATGTCATTACTACAAGAAGTATGGACACTTCGCATATGAATGCAAGAAGAAGCAGTATGACCAAGTAAAGAAAACTAAAGCGCAGTGAAGCAGCAACAGTAGTCCTCCGAACAGCTCACTGTTCTTAGCATGCACATCTCCACTGGAATGCAAGATGTCCAAGAACGTCCAAATGACATATGGTATTTAGACTCGGGCTTTAGCAATCATATGATTGGTAATTTAAGTTTATTTTCCAGTCTAGATAAATCAGTTCAAACTAATGTAACACTTGGAAACAACATTCAAGTTATTGTTTTGGGAAAGGGTACTGTTGATATTCTAACAAAACAAGGGGAGCATAAATTCATGCATGATGTTTATTATGTTCAAGGTTTGAAGCATAACTTGATGAGCATAGGACAATTGTTGGAAAAAGGTTACAGAGTTCACATGGCAGGGAATCACTGTGTGATCAAGGACATATATCCTAGCAATTAGTTAATTGCTAAAGTGCAGATGACAAGCAACCGCTTGTTTCCTTTGAGGATAAGACCCATCATAAGAGGAAAAAAAACTGAAGTTGTTCATGAAAGACAGAATGAAAATTCTGGATCTGCGTTCAGCGCAGAGAGCAAAGGAGCAAAAATTCATTGCGCAGAGGAAAAGAAGGACAACGTAATGCAAGCAGTGTTTCAAACAAAAATGAAGGATGAATCCTGGTTATGGCATTTCAGATTTGGACATCTGAATTTTGGTGGGCTGAAGCTACTGCGCACAAAGGACATGGTGAAAGGATTGCCATTGATCGAAAGACCAGAGAGAATTTGTGAAGGCTATATTTTTGGCAAACAGCACAGAAAGACTTTTCTAGTCAGAAAGTCATACAAAGCTCGCGCACCACTTGAAATTGTGCACTCAGATATTTGTGGACCGATGCAAACACCGTCCATGGGAGGATGCAGTTATCTTCTCACATTCATAGATGATTTCACAAGAAAAACATGGTTCTATTTTCTGAAACATAAATATGATGCGTTTAGTTGTTTTCAGCAATTCAAAGCACTCGTGGAGAAGCAGAGTGGTTACAGCATCAAGATATTGAGAATAGATAGAGGTGGTGAGTATGTTTTGAATGATTTCTTAAACTTTTGCAAAAATCATGGCATACAGAAGCAGTTCACTGCACGATATACACCACAAAAGAATGGTATCGCAGAGAGGAAGAACAAAACTATTATGGAGATGGCACGCAGCATGTTGGAAGCCGCGCATCTGTCAAAAGAATACTGGGCTAAAGCAGTGGCAACTATAGTATACGTCATGAATCGATGTCCGATGAAGAGCGTGAAGAACAAAGTTCCACAGGAAGCATGGACATGTATGAAACATAGTGTTTCACATTTGAAATTTTTTGGTTGTGTAGCATACGCACATGTTCCAAATGATCTAAGAAAGAAATTAGACAAAAAGGGATAGAAATTTATTTTTATTGGATATTGTGAAGACACAAAAGCATACAAGTTGTATGATCCTATTGCAAGGAAAGTCATCATCAATCGCGATGTTCAGTTTGTGGAAAATGAAGCATGGGATGGAATTGTGGAGAAGAATGTGAAAATCGTGTCACATGTTGAACATGATGACAACGCAGAAGATGTGGATGAGACTCTACATGTAAATCAGAATTGCGCAACTCCGTCTACTCCAAGGATTGCGCAACATGCTCCAGCACAAGCAACTCCAACTCCATCAAGTAGTTTGTGCGGCTCACGCAGTTCGACACCAGCAACTCCATCAAGGACAAGAAGTCTGTGCGAAATATATGATGCTGGTACATGTAATTCATTTTCATCCTTTGCATTATTTTCTCAAGTTAATGATCCTCTAACATTTGAAGAAGCAATTGAAGAGAAATTTTGGGTGCAAGCCATGGATGAAGAAATAGAATGCATTCAAAAGAATCAAACATGGGAACTGGTTGATGTTCCTAAGGACAAGGATGTCATAAGCGTAAAATGGATTTACAAGACCAAGCAAAATGCTGAAGGAAATGTGTAGAAGCACAAGGCAATATTGGTAGCAAGAGGATTCACTCAGCAGCCTGGCATAGAATTCAATGAAACCTTTGCACCTATAGCGCGAATGGACACTATCAGAACAGTCTTGGCCATCGCAGCAGAAAGGACATTGCCTTTTTATCAAATGGAGGTCAAGTTTGCATTTCTAAATGGTTATTTGGAGGAAGAAGTATATGTTGAGCAACCACAAGCCTATGAAGTTCCAGGACAAGGACACAGAGTGTACAAATTGAAAAATGCACTGTATGGTTTGAAGCAAGCTCCCAGAGGTTGGTACAGTCGCATTGACTCATATCTCATTCAGAATGGATTTCACAGAAGTGAATGTGAGCCAACGCTGTGCACAAAAATCAACCAGGAAGGTAATAAGCTAATTGTCTGCCTGTATGTAGATGATTTAATATTTACTGGTGATTTTGGTATAGAAGAATTTAGAACAGTCGTGGAGAGTGAATTCGAAATGACTAATTTGGGGCTTATGAAGTATTTTTTGGGCATTGAAGTCCAGCAGACTGAAAATGGTATATTTATATCACAGTCGAAGTATGCAAGTGATGTCTTGAACATGTTTAAGATGTTGAATTGCAAGACAGCTCCAACACCAGTGAAAATAGGTTTGAAATTGAGCAAGGATGATGATGGATCCACTGTAGATCCTACATTGTTTAAGAGGCTCATTGGAAGCCTTATGTATCTTACAACAACAAGGCCAGACATCATGTATGGAGTCAGCCTAATCTCAAGATTCATGGAGTCACCAAAAGAATCGCATTGGAAAGCAGGTAAAAGAATTATGAGGTATGTAAGTGGAACAAGAGACTTTGGTATTTTGTATTCAACCTCAAAAAATTGAAAACTCATTGGATACACTGATAGCGATAATGGAGGCAACATGGATGACAGGAAAAGCACATCTGGGAATACATTTCATGTAGGAACAGGTGTTGTATCATGGGATTCAAAGAAATAGCCCATAGTAACTCTCTCTTCACCAGAAGCAGAGTATGTTGAAGCTACAAGCACTGCATGTCAAGCGCGCAGAATGTTAAGTGATTTGTCACAGAACTAGCAAGAACCCACAGTCATTTACTGTGACAACAATTCAGCTATCGCACTGTCAAAGAATCACGTGTTTCACAAAAGAACCAAGCACATCGACACAAGTTATCACTTCATCAGAGAATTGATAAACAACAAGGAAATTTGTTTAGAATTTTGCAAGTCTAAAGATCAAGTTGCAGACATATTTACAAAACCATTGGAAAAGGGCCCATTCCAATTTCTGCGAAGTTGTTTGGGAGTGACAAGTTCAGCACAGTGAACTCTGTCATGAACACAGCATGTTTCAGCTCTGAAATATTTTGTAATATTGTATTTTTGTTTAATGATCCCCAGCCGCTCATAATTAAGGGGGAGTGTTGGAAATATCATAATTATTGAGCTAATAGCGAATCAGATTTACACGGTTCTGTGAGACCCCAATCGGTCATTTTTGTCAATCTACAATGTCTGATAGTCAGTTAGTTTGCATCCAATCCCAGTCAAGGCAAGTTAGTATTTAAGTAGCCGCTCTTGTATTCGGCAAGATCATATTTCTTAGGTAGAAATTAATTGAAGAGTTTATTGCAACCATGTAACTTCGAGGAGAAGCTAAACCTAAGTTTTTGTATAAATAGATATCTCCCACGTAGGATTAAATAGAGATGAAAGAGTGAGAAGAGTGAAGAAGAGAAGAAGTGAAAAACCCATGAAGTGTTTCAAGAGCCCAAGCTCTATGTTAGAAGTGAAAGTTTGAAGTAAATCTCATCTCTTTGTATTATGGCAAAGTTACTCTGTTTTATAGTAATAAATATATAAGTTCTCAAGTTTCATGTATTCATTCTCAAGAATGTTTGTTTATGCATGTCGCGCATCTATTTCATATTTAGTTGTGTAAATGTTGTTTACATTTACGTGCAGTAAGTCAAATAAAAAATTATCAAGTATTTCATGGTGGTGAATGCCCTAGTTTAACTTGCAGTAAGTTTCATGTTTTAAGAAAAAGGTTATTTAAGTTTATGTTGTGCGCACTTAGATAGGTATACAAAGTTAACCATTGTAAAAGTGAAAAGTGTGTGCAAAAGTAATTTGTATGAAGTGCACAAAGTCAAGTTCCGCAAAGTTAGAGAAGTGCGCAATTCATGCAAAGTAAAGTATTATGCAAAGTTAAGAGTTGTGCATTTGGGAAAAGTTCAACTGTGCAGTTAACCTTTGAGTAGTAAGAAAGTGGAATCGCGCAGATGCATTAAAAAGTTGAACAGTAAAATGGTAAAGGTGGATTGCGCATGTAATCTGCATGGGATCATTTTCTAGTAGAGTGTTTTTATAAAGTGGAAGAAAATTAAAGTTAAACATTTGCTAGGTCTAGTGCATGTCCTTAGCAAAGAAAAAGAAATATTCATCTATCCCACAGTGAATTTTTAAATTGACTGGGCCTGTCCCTTTTCAATAGCTTTTATAGGTTGCTAAAATCAATCCAAAGGAAAATAACAAAGACAATTAGAGATAAGGTGAATTTCTTATTTCATTGAGATTATATACACCAAGATATGATCGTTGGTTTCTAGTATTTGTCTTGAACTTCATGATAACTCTTCATAACCCTAATCCTAAAGCATGAGGTTTCTAATCATCGAAAGTAGAAGTGGTGGTGTTTTGTAAATATATATATATATTTTTTAAAGTGAGCTGAAATCAAGAAGTGATGAGCTTCCAAAAGTTGAAGATTTCTTACTGGATAATCAAAACATGTGTCAAGTAAGTTAACAAGTCTTCTACTAAGAGATTAAATGTTCTCTGAATTGGTGATTTTGGATCACAATGAACCAATTGATAGTTTATTACTACCAAAAATATAAACACAAGTAGATGTCTTCTATCAAATGGTTAAGTTTTCTTTAAATTGGTAATGTTTGTATGAACACAAATCACAAATCAAATGTAGATAACTACAGTTTTCTTTAAATTGGTAGTGTTTATAATGATCACAAACTTATAGAAAAATTTGATGTCAAGTAATAAATAGTGGTTTAGGATGACTACAAATTAATGATGATAATTTATAATGACCACAAACCTACTTATAAAAAATTTGATATTACAAATTAAAATGAATTGATATCCAAATAAATACTTTACCTCTAAACTCTTGATGATGCTCTATTATAATGACAAAGCCATTAAAATACTAAAATATCAAAAAACCCTATCCAATTGCACCCTATATAACTCTCTTTCTTGTGATCTTTGGAAGAACAATCTTATAAGTCTATGGAGGATCGTCAAGTACATCAATCTAATCTTGAGAATTCACAATCACAATGGTTATTACGTAATGGGAGGTCACATATAAATTCCAAATGGAATGTGTTTTACAGAGGGTATTACTGAAGGCGTCGCAATGATTCAGGGATACATACATCGATAATGCTATATAATTTACACTAGAGCTAAATAGAAAGATGGTTATGAAAAACCGGTGATTCAACAATATCTATTGAAAGCTCATTGGATCTGGCCTTTTATCCCTCACCTCATTACACACAGAGGAAAGTCATTCCTCCAAGGGTTTTAGCAAATCCTAATACTCCTTAATAGTTGAAAGTCATGCCTCAAGAGTGTGGCAAGGACTACAATCCATTCCTTTAAACGGACAATACACATGTGTACTATTAGAAATTTTGCGGCCATGCGACTTTGTATCAGATCCATGCTAGCCATTGGAAGCCTGCCATCTTGTGTCCCAAAATTTTTAAATCCACTCACGGATCTCTACCTCACAAGAATGACTTTTTAGTTGTAAGAATATGCAGAGAAATTGTAGAGAGAGAAATAGCAGAGAAATTCTATTGAACAAATTCAATTTGAAGTCCTAAAGACATAAATCATGGGGCCAGTATTACATTGTGAAGAGAAAAGAAAATGATACTATTTTGTTTGGATTTGTGTTGGCGATGCTATTGATGTTACATCAACATCTAGTGAGAGGATTCATGGCTGGGATTCCTGGTTACTGCTGAAGGACTTTTTACCCACATCCATTGATTTCTTTAATCTCTGAACTGTACCAACAGATAGTGCCCAACAAGGAATTCACCCTTCTAGGAATTGCCCACCAAGGATCATGGAGTTATCTAAACAAAAACTATCATATCTCCTTCATGCTTTATGTATACCACTTTTGAAATCAACCCACACCACTGTATGCTTTCATGCTCTCTATATACCACTGTTGGAATCAACCCCAATGAAAATAGTTAAGAAAAATAGAGATAAACATAAATTGCATAGATTAAGTTTTTTTTGGATTTCCAGATGACTCTTTATATCTATCTATAATGAATATCTTTTGGATTCGAAGATGACTTTTCATATTCATCTATAATGAATATCTTTGGATAACTCTTCGATATCTTTGGATATCGAAGATGACTTTTCGAAGATAACTCTTCATATTCACCTATAATGAATTTGTAAATATGGATAACTCTTCGCATTATTACTCACCTGTTGTTTGTAAATATGGATAAGTCTTTGGGTCAGCCAATTTAACAGAATGGTTAAATTATAAATTCATTTTTGATGAGTTCTGTTTGGCTTCTGGGATGGTAATCAGCAATGCAAAATCCTCCTTTCTGTATAATTGCAAAGATGAAGGGGTCATCGATTCCTTGAAAGTGGGGTTTCATTATGCCTTTGACGATGGGTTACTACCTGAAAGCCAACCGTTACAAAGTCGAAGATTGGCGGTGGCTGCTCCAGAAAATCGACCGTCGGATTAATGATGAGTTGGTGGGAAAAAATAACTCATGGATCTATATGGAGGGAACCATCTCAAATGCTCGATGCCAGAGGAGAGGAGGCCCGAGATTGAGAGGAGGATCCAAGAGCTTTATACTCAGGCTGGAATATTGTGGGAGCGAAGTCTGGCAATATATGTCTCGATACATATACAATGAACAGCGAATTATCGTTAAACAAACCAAGCAACACACAAAAATCCTAGCATAATTGGTCAATAATCCCATCATAATAGTTGCAAAGTAAATGTTTTGCACTCACATTGACTTTAAGCTAGATAAAATAAGATAATATTATGATATATATTTTAGAGAAACATATATATAAATATATCACAACTACACATTTACTAATTAATAAAGAATTATATTACAACTACACATTTATTAATTAACAAAGAATTATATCACAACTACACATTTACTAATTAATAAAGAATTATATTACAACTACACATTTATTAATTAACAAAGAATTATATCACAACTATACATTTACGAATTAACAAATAATCATTGAATCTCTAAGTCAAATTACAATTTAACTTATTTATAAGATTAAGGATTTAGAGGAGATAAGATTTTTTTAATGTCAAAATTTCCACATATAGTATCTAAGCAAAGGAAATCAAAATACAACTTTATTTTTCCAAACATGAAAAATTAGAAATGTAACAAAATTCAAAATACAACTTTATTTTTCCAAACAACCATGAAAAATTAGAAATGTAACAAAATTACAATTCTTTGAAAGATAAATTTTAAAATCAAACCAAAAGATTTCATATGAATTAACAACATATTTCATAAAAAATTTAATTCAACCACCTTTACATCATTCAAAAAAAACCAGAGAGCAAACTTTTCATAATATTTGTTCTACCACTCCATTTTTACTTCATTGCATCTACTTTATTTCCCAACTTTTTATATATTCTTTTATAATTTTTAAAACAGACACATTTACAAATTATATAAAAAATAAGATAATAATATCTTTTATAAAATCAACATAAGAATCTATTATACCACAACCATATGCATCAAATTGCATAATAATTAAAACATGTTAAAACTGAAATATTCATCACTCTGAAATTGCAAAATTTCAAAAAATAATGAATAAAATACCATAAACTAATCGAAATATTAAGCTGAAACTCTACGATTAAATATATCAGTCATTCAAACATAGTTAGATTCTTGATCTCTATACATAAAATTGAAAACAAATAAATTTTGTGATGGAAAATAAACCGTATGCTCACTATTTTCTCATAGCATAAAAACAACACAGTAGCCAACTAAGTACGCTGCATGTAATCAGATAATACTAATAATTTATTAGGATTCCACCATATATCAAGTTCTGGCGAAAATCAGCCGACTATTACGTTTACGTGGCTCGTCGTAAAAAGCAAAACTTTCCAAGAAAAATAAAAATGGAGCCATCGCAACTCCGGTATTGAAAATAATTGTGCAGCCAATTGACATAATATTAGCTACGCCCTAATACGAAGTAGTTCTTTCATCAACTTCACTACGCCCTAATATTAGCTACGCCCTAATACGAAGTAGTTCAAGTTTTTGCCGATGCAGATTATCAGCCGGTGCGTCCTTGAGCGGATCCGACGCTAAATTGCTTTGTCGACTATGATCCGCGGGTTTTGAGGATCCAGGGGGTGCGTCCTTGAGCGGATTCAACGTTAAAATGCTATCTTGTCTATGATCATCAGCCCTTGCGTCCTTACCACTCTCGTGAGGCCATCCATAATATCCTGTATTGGAAAACCAACGAAAAAATTAGTTAGAAACTGAACGATAACGTCCAACTAATAGCGGAAAAAATAAAAATGGAGCCATCGCAACTCCCGTATTGAAAATAATTGTGCAGCCGATTGAAATAATATTAGATACGCCCTAATACCTTTAAGTTTTTGCCGCTGCAGTTGTTCTTTCATCAACTTCAGTTGCTGTTCAACTTTTTGCCGCTGCAGATTATCAACCGGTGCGTCCTTGAGCGGATTCAACCTTAAACTGCTTTCTTGACTATGATGCAGCAGGGCTTGCTGCAGCCTTAACCGGTGCAGAATATCATCAGCCCTTGCGTCCTTACCACTCTCGTGAGGCCATCCATAATATCCTGTATTGGAAAACAAACGAAAAAAATAGTTAGAAACTGAAGCGATAACGTCCAAGTAATAGCGGAAAAAATTAAGTTAATGTTATTTATCACCATCCAGGCTGCAAATGCCCGCACCATATCCATGTTCAATCCATTCGCCGAGATGCACCGGTAATCGGTTGCTAGAAGCTGGGGCAGGACCTGGGAAACCATTCTCATACCATTCATTGTTGACCGTCTGATTACATGGGACTGATTCGGACGAGGAAGGCTTCACTGGATCTGAACGGCAAGGAGGAGGAGGACCATATGCACCCAGATCGAACCTGAAAATGCTTTCTAGATGATGATGCACAGGGCTTGAGGATCCCTCCTGGTATGGACTGCAAGAAAGAGGACCATTAGGATGCTGATCTAAAAGTGTTTCTGTAGTCTCTCCTGGGCCTGAGGGTTTCTCTAAGTAGCTATTCTTAAGGTTACATGAAAGATCACCGAGGGGAAGAGGCAAGGTGGGATTGAAAATCTGGCCTTTCAGTGGGGGGCTAGATGGGGAAGTATTTGAGTCCAAAATTACATAGTACGCTGAAGGGGAATACTTGCCTGGGCCAGGCAAGTTCTCAGCCTTGCAAAATGACTTCAGGACTCTTCGCAATATCCAATAGAGACCAACGCTTATACAAGTAGCATATAAACTAAGTAGAAAGATTGAGAAAACATCGAACAACATAAAATCCATATTTCTAACAAAGATGCTTAACATTAGAGGACTCAAAGGTTATATTTATATACTCTTGGCGAGAGAGTTATACATTGTGACCTTATTTGAGTTGTGATCTTATTTGAGTAGGGTTAGCTTAAGTTACTTTATAATTGCAACCTTAACCGTTTATCTTGGATACCATTTTCAAAATAAGGGAAAGTGTCTCAGCTTTAATGTGTATTCCATTGAAAAAAAAAATTATATTTATACAAAATAATAAAATTAAACTACCATAGATATACCATAAATATAGTAGTGGTAGATATTGAAAAGCCTTTGATTTATTGCATCAACAATAACAAAATGCATTTAGGGTAGAGATAAACGTGTCAAGTTTGTAGCATTACTGAGTTTAGTTAGAATTCTTCCTTTTTCCAGCTGATTAGTTAGAATTCTTCCTTAGTTCTCATACAAAATTGGTAGCTTTAATGAGTAACTAACTAATTAGAAGATATACTCATTGTTGAGAACATTGACCATGGAACGTTTCCCTTAAGTGTTTTGGCCCATTTTAAAACAAATCAATAGAATAAGGGATAACTTTACTTGACACGACAAGAGAAACCAACTATAAAGGTTGAGTTTTCCACTTATTAACTCCCTAAAATAAGGGAGAACTTTATTTGATACTACAAGAGAAAGCCAAGTTAGAAAGGTTGAATTTGTCCACTTATTAACTCCCTAAAATAAGGGAGAATTTTACTTGACACGGCAAGAGAAAAACCCACTAGAAAGGTTAAGCTTGTCAACTTATTAATTAGTAGATATATTAATTGTTTAGTTAAACTTCTTCAGTTACTCTATGGACTTGTCAACTTATTAATTAGTAGATATATTAATTGTTTAGTTAAACTTCTTATGACCATGGATTTTTCCCTTTAAGGGTTTTGACCCATTTTAAGAAAATCAATCAAAAAAATCAATAATTTAAGAGAGAAATTTATTTGACATTGCAAGAGAAACCCACTAGAAAGGTTTAGTTTGTCCACTTATTAACTCTCTCTTAAAAGTAATTATCCAAGGAGTATTTTAAATAGGTGTAGGGAGTTCAATCTATTCATGAAGTTAGAAATTTATTTGACACGGCAAGAGAAAACCCCACTAGAAAGGTTAAGCTTGTCAACTTATTAATTAGTAGATATATTAATTGTTTAGTTAAACTTCTTCAGTTGTGGACTTGTCAACTTATTAATTAGTAGATATATTAATTGTTTAGTTAAACTTCTTATGACCATGGATTTTTCCCTTTAAGGGTTTTGACCCATTTTAAGAAAATCAATCAAAAAAATCAATAATTTAAGAGAGAAATTTATTTGACATGGCAAGAAAAACCCACTAGAAAGGTTTAGTTTGTCCACTTATTAACTCTCTCTTAAAAGTAATTATCCAATGAGTATTTTAAATAGGTGTAGGGAGTTCAATCTATTCATGAAGTTAAAAACACAATTTAAACACTTCCAAATTTAAATAGACTACTTCGTTTAAATATTTTACATTTTTGACTTTTTTGGGTAAATATTTTGGTTTGTTTTGTATAAAAAAATCTAAGTAAAACCATAATAATTATGAAATTAAAATTGTTCGAAAAAAAGTACAAATCATTGATTATTTAGCTTACACCATATCTTTGTTATTAGAAGTATTTATGATGCTTTGGTGTATTTAGATGATTTTGTACAAGTTTACTTTCTAATCTTATTGAATTTTTATTTGGTTATTTGTTAGAAATCAATAATCTTCAAAACGTTTTTTACATGGGTTAATGTAGAGGTTCAAAACAATTGGGTGGACACATAGGGTTTTATCCTTTTCTTATTTCAATGGGAATGTGCACTTATTGTTTTTTTCTAACACCATTTTTGTTTAAAGAAATTTGGACCCAACTAAATCTCCACACAAACCATTGTCACCATGGAAAATAAGTTACTACACCAATTTTTTAATTTGAAAATAACATACACATGTTTCTAAATACTCATACATTAGTAACATGTGCATGCTCCTCTGTAAAAATAAATTTAAAAATGTTACTATTATGTTATGTCTTTCCCCCGAGCCACTTCCACTTCATTTTTTCATCTCTGAATGCAAGCTTGCTTTTCTAAAGTAGGCCCAATCTTGACAGGAAAAATAGGAGGGGCATTGCCATCATTGGCACTAGCCACTTTGCATAGAGAATCTTTCATTTCCATGTAGATTTAATTTGAAATGGGAGTATATATATATATAATTCATTAATCTATAGATGAACCTAGAAACTTAATTGGAAAACATAGTCACACGGGCGCCACTTCACTTCATTGCATCATTGCTTCCACTAGCCAATTATCTTATATATCCAAATATATATTACCATGATAAAAGAGTACTACTCAAATGGAACTACTGTAATTGAATATAAGGAAACATATGATTGTTTAGATGTTCATTGACCTTAGAACCAACTAACTAGGATTAAGTTTACCGGCTTTCATAGACCTTTCTTCCTATTAATGGGATTGCTTGTACAATGATGTATGCATCCTATAATAAAATGAGATATATACATTCTTGCATTCTAGGACAATAAACATACCATTTTGGAAGTGTAATCCTCTCCAATAAGTTGAAATCTTTCACCTTCACGAACACATAGTTTTCTTCATATTGTAGAGTAACCCATCTTGGATATGATAGTCAACCTTGTTGTCATCTTCTTCTACATGGAATAGGCCTCGTAGCCTCCAAAATACCTCCTTCAAGTTATAATCTTTTGTGTATTCCTCCTTGTATGCATTGTGGTTGAAGGTTTCCATATGCATAAGAGTACCCAAATTTGTGGTCTTGGTTGTAGATGGCCTTGAAAGCATGTCCACCAACTTGTTTGTACTTCCCTTCTTGTATTTGATGATTAGATGGATTTGTTGTAGAAATCTCATCCACCTGTAGTGTTGGGTTTGTTGTAGCTTACTCTAAGGTTGAAAATATTGTAGTGGTTGTTGATCAATGTGAATGATGGTCTCCTTAAACATTATATCTTAATTCAATTTATTAACATATTGGACTAAGGAATAGTGTTCCTTGTCATATGTAGGGTAATTCAGGACTTCTCCTTGGAACATTTCAGAATGCTATGATATTTTCCTTACTCCTTGCATCAAAACTTCCCCTGTATCATATCCATTTGCACATGGCTCCAATTTGAAAGGATTTCACAAGATGGGAAAAGTTATAACTTGCTCCTAACTGATATTCTGTTTGATCTCTTCGAAGGATTTCTATTGATTCTTTCCCCACTAGAAATGTAACGTCCCCTTCCATCATCGAATGCAGGGAAGGAAAACATTAACAACACACCGGGCTTTTGGCAAACTTAGCCCCAATTCTTTTACTCATAAATCTGTAATAATTAAAAGCTCTGTGTACAGATACAAACTCAATAAAACACGGCGGAATTAAACATACCAACACACATAAGCATAGATTCGCATTAGCATACTTATTTCAAACAATTAATAGGCAGAGAATTCAATCCCCTTCTTATGATACTTCATATCGATTTCATTAACATGCAGAATAATCATTCAAATACCACATTGCAGAACACAGATTGTATATAATTTAATCCAAAAAGAATACTTATCTTGCAATGCAATTGTCCAACGACTGGCTACGTGAGAGCAATGTTCCACCCAACCATAGATCTCTGTCCAGCCTGTATTCTTTCAGCTGAGAGATCACCCCTGAGCTGGGCTATGTATCCACTAAGGCTGAACTAGATGGCTCACTCACAGTCAGGGTTTCACTCAAACAACCATGCTAAGCCAACACACAGTTGGGTTTTTCAAGCATGCAATAGAAGATGGAGGAGGATGCTAGTCCCCTAAGCTCAATCCCAGAGCCACATACACTTCAAGCTGGACTCAGCAATTCCATCCTCTGTTCATACATCCACACTTGGATTTCTCACAACTCTGTCACAAATAACCCCAAATCCGTCACTGATTTTCTGGGCTGTTAAAACTGGGTTTTCCCATGGATTTTGGGGTAGCTATTGCTCCCAAATTCGCTCCAATGCTCATACCAATGGATCCCCCATTGGATTTCACTGTCCAATACCCATTCTGGGCGTTTTTGGCTTCCCAAAACGTGGCTTCATTCCAAGTTGCGATTTCTGGTTTTCTCACTCATGGGAGCTCGTTTCTGGATGAATCATGATGCTGGGTTTTTCCACCATCGAATGGGGATGAGGAAGAAGCAACTTCCAAGAGGTAGAGTGACTTCTTGCACAAGAAAACAGAGCTCATTACTGCCCATACGAATTTCTGGGCTGCCCATGCTCCATCAAAGCCATTGACTTAATTCTTCAACCACTTTCTTACAACAGGCATAAATGTCATCTAGGGAAGTCAATGGGTTCTCATAATGACATATGGCAGCCTAGGATTTAGTCCCATAGGCCCCTCACCACTCCCTAGTGGATACACGTGGCCCCTTCTCATTCGTTGACTCCATAGCTAGTCTTGGAAATTTTATTGCATGATGTTTTTGTTTTACATCCTATTACAATTTCCATGGCTTAAGAGTACATGGGCATCAAATATCAATTCTTTCCCTTTTAAAACAAATTTGGGATTTCACTAGCGGGGCCTTGGCCTTGAGCTCCACGCTAGGAAAACATACATTACCTGTACACATTATTTACACTAAATGCTAATACATCCTAAGAGTCAGAATGGGGTATTACAATCCCCTCCCCCTTAGAATAACACTGTCCTCGGTGTTCCAAGACTTAGGCATACATATACAATTTACACATGTCCAAAACTTCAAAAACTTTACAGATCTGCCTTGCATTCTGTTCTTTACTTTGAACTTTCAGGACCAAGTCCTTTGATTTTCACGAGTTGCTCCTGCTGATTCGGATCTTCCAGCTCATCCATAAGTCTAAAAAATTTATGGCTGCTACCCTCTTGAGGTTCTCTTGTTGGGAAGTTGCGGAGGCAATGATCCCCTCCACATTTCCAACACTTCATTGGTTGCTTCATCTTTACTTGCTCAATTTTGTTTGAGTTTTCCCACCTGGAGCATTTCTTAATCGGATGATTGGATGAATGCTTCTTCATTGATCCACTTCTCTTTCCCTTGTTGATTTCCCTCATAATGCTTTTTACCTCTTTCTGCAGACGAACAAAGTCCTGCAAGACCTTGTGGTTCATCTCGTTCTGCTGCTTTTGCATCTTGAGCATCTCTCCAAGATTTTCTTGGGTCTTGGCAATTGTTTGAAGAAGACTTCCAGCCAATTCTAATAGCCCTTGGTCTGCCGCCATGGTCAATGGAAACAACTAACCACACTTTGCTCACTAGCAACACTTGCCTGCACCGGTTGCAACCAATTGATTCAATTTTCACCTGTGAAATTCATCATTACAATGCTCGTTAGGCCAAGCATAACCAAAACATTTAAAAATCAGTTAATGGTTTTTCCCCCAGTTGACATGGATAGTCCATTCTTTACTCATGAGACTTCCACACTTTTTATGCTTGCCCAACATACACATGAATTCCTTCATGTTCATCCATTCACAGGAAATTCATTAATTAACATTCACAATTCACTTTAATTAAACAAACACACTTTTACTTTCAGTCATGCATGCATTCAGCAATTTTCTAATTCTATAAATGCATCAATAAAAAGGAAAGAGAGAGAGCAGTAAGAGTTTTCTCCTCTTAGTCTTGTTCCATTCTGAAACCCACACCACCGCTGTGGTTTTCATGCTCCTGTCCTCTTTCACTTCAACGTGAATGCTTGACCTACCCTTCTTGGCTATGACACGTAGTGTCTATGGTCTATTCCAGACCTCTCAACCATGGAGTTTCTCCACTTGGTTGGCCTAACTCTTGGCTGCTAGGACTCACACAGTTCCACTAGCCCCATCTTTCATTACTGCTCATGCTGAGCTCTTTAGGGTGGTTACATGTCCACATGCATCCTTAAGATGCTTCAAGGTTCTTGCTTCCAACAATACCTGCGTTGGATGTCTTCACTTTATTCCATAGGACCCTTCTTTGCTTTAAAAGCCTTGGATCTCCTATGGGTATAATAACGAATGTTGTGATAACATGCAGGCTACTCCTCAACATCAATTAATCTTGCATGTTTGGCCAGTGCACAGGCTGCTCCACAACATCAATTAATCAATGCTCAACCAGTCACTCCTGGATTTACCAAGCAACTTTTAGTTCTTCCAGAGTCCTTGCTTCCTGCATTGACCAAGGTTTCCAACAAAGAAACAATAATGCATCAGCTCACTGTTACAAGCTTTATGCTTGAAACCTTCATTATTCAAATAAGAAATGAATGAAATTGAATACTTATCTATATTGTGCATTTCCTCTATGGTCCACAGGGTCCTGCTTTTCCTTTATAAGCCTTGGGATCCTCCTGCGGACTAGGATGTTTGGCCAGCACACAGGCTGCTCCAAATCATCAAATAATTAATGCCTTACCAGTACACCTTCATGTCGACTGGGTTTACCAAGAATTTGGTGGTTCCCAACCAGTCCCATACCTAGTTGGCCCTCTCCATTGCCGAGCCAGCACATACGTCTGGGTCATCGGCCAATGGAAGGTAACTGTGCCACCGACCATTACAGGTCAAGGCTCTACTACTCTGCCTTAGGCTTGCATCAGCCTTTCACATGTATCACAATCCCTTAATGCACATAAAAATTCTTCACCCACACAAGGGTGGCACTTCTTCTCTTGTGTAAGCCGGTGGTTCCATTTAGGAATTCTTTAGGTGACTTTTTTAACTGCAGGCTATCATGGCCCCATGATACCCACTCACCCTACACAAGGGTTACCACTGCTCATACAGTCCTCTTGAGTATTCTTTTCTTCACTTTTCCCTTTAATGTGCAGCACTGAATTTCATATGTATAATCTGTCAACACGAAAATGATAGCAAGCTCATTAGTATTGCTGCTCTAGGACTGTAAACATATTTCATAACATTCACTATCCAACCTTGAAACACCAGGAATGCGTCCATTCCCTTAAGGCGTAGTCAATATTTGCATCCCTAACATAACTCAGCACCAGAAAGGCGTGCACTCCTTACTGATGTGAACTATGAAGGTCCTAATCATATTTCAAGCAGTCTGCCATAATGGAAATAAAATCAAAACATGCTCTGCATATTAACTCTAATAATTAGACATGCATGTATGTATATATATATATATCATTCAGGGTTTATGGAACACTTATCCATTTTGCAGATGTTATTTCTCTTCTTTAATGAGGAATGGAGGCTCCTTCTCTGAGTTGACAGTCCCTTGGTTTGCCATCCCAATTCCTTTTGATGTTACATGCCTCTCACATGTCTTACTGACATAATCTTCACCATCTCACTCATATTGTTTACCAATCATGTAGTGCAGATGAGACATGAATACTGTCTTATGGCGTTTCACCTGAAACCCATTTTCAAATCATGGAATCTCTTCCCATGAAGTTTGGCTTCTGCAGGCCCACTCTCATGGTCTTACTGCAATGTGTCTTCCTGGCACACTTATTGAACAGCCAAACAGTTAGCAACATTTAACAATATAATTCACATCCGGTTGTTCCATAACCAATCCATGGCACTAATAATTAAATTCAGTATGAATTTGCAACTCTATCCACTACAGAAATTGGTTTTCTTATCCATGAGGCTATCCTCATATTGTTTGGCTCCTGTAAGTGATGCCACTCTGCCTGTTATAGTCTTATGCCCACTGCCATACATGAGCATCCACTTACAACATGTCCTCCTAACACATTTTCATATAAGCCAAACAGTCATTAGCAATTATTAGCAAAATTTCAATCCCGAAACATTTACAAATCTGAGATTTACAATTGTTCTTACTAACAGAACTTAGAGCTCTCAACCATGAGATTCCTTCTCATAAGCTCTAGATCAAATTTTCAAATCCGTTTCTCACAGAAATTTGATTTGCAATTGTGATATTATTCTCATGAGAATGTTTTCAGATTTGTTTCATGCATACTCAGTTGCAAGGTACACTCACATCACTTATGCAATTTAATGAGACTTTGGGATACTCATTATTTCACAGTCATATCATTCATACAACTCTATCCTTCCACAAAGCATTCTAGCAGCCCATCGATCATGATTGGGCTCTTCATGCACTTACTATTCTGCATTCATAACAGCCCATGAAATGGTCCTAGAATTATCATCAATTCATCATTTCATTCATTATTGATTTTGCAATAACATATGCATCATCCCTATGCATTCATACAATGCATCACAAGAATTATAAAATATCTTAATGCACATCTACTCAATGCTACCTTGCATTGTTTCATGAGTACTATGCATTCAAGCATATTACGATCGAAACATGACTATCTCATATAACTTGTATTACCATAATCAGGACCACCAGTCCTCACTTGCTTTGGTTATTAAGCACATAACCAACATACACATGGGATGATAGAAATTCATATGAATGCATTGAGATTTCTAAACAGTCATAGGGTGTAAGGATCATTTCCTTCACTTACCCACACCTTACCAAGCTTGGTAGGTTAAAAGTCCCAATCGGTATTCAATATCACATGCAAACTAACTCAACATAGCTCAAACATAGTTGAAGAGATCTTACCAAATCCTCTTTCAACATTTATGCAATTTGGCACCAATAATCATTACCTGCATGGTTACCATTAACATTATCTGATGTTACCTGATCAGTTGGCCTCTTACCAAGGTTGCTCAGTTATTTTGCCAACTTTATGATCATAGATTTGTTGCACCATCCTTTCTGCATAAGGTTGTTGGCTTCATGCAACAACTTCCTCAGCACATTTAGCCATGCTCTTTGTTATCTTTGGTCCTACAACACATACCAACATCAATAGTGATTATCAACCATAATATTCTCCATTAGTGGTTCATTGCATATGTAGACTTCATTATTTTACCAATATGCAATATCCCATTCATGCACAAGCATTTCCATATGCACTATGCAATGTTTGTTAAGATGCCATCTAGTGCATATACATCTATATAATCCCTTACATTTTTTTAACATTTTTATGCCATATGACAATTTCATAATTATAAGTATGATAACAAACAGGGGTTTAAGGAATTCTTCCCTTTTCGATCCCTCATCGTAACATGGAATTCCTCTTCCATATCATGCAATTATAGAAATTGCCCATATTGACAGCAAAATTTGTTTGTCAAAAAAGCCGCGGGCACTCTTCTGCACTAAATATCTATGATATATGTAGACCTCATTCAAACTCTGCTCATGCATCATCGTTCCCTGCTGGACAAGCTTTCCAATGCCTATCTTCATGCTCCATTCCGACATCGGGTGCGGGAACTACATCTCTTCAAAAATGACAACTTTCACTCCAATTCTGCACATTTTACACAGTTGCATTTTGGTCCAAAATGCCAACTTTAGCCACCTGCGGAAGAAAATCTATGAGGAATCACAAAAACTTATCTATAGGGAGACATTAGTCCATATAACAAGAAACACTCAGCAATTCATGGATTTCAATTCCGATGCACCATTCATCTTCCATGAATTTCTGGGTTTTACTACTTCTCACTTTTCACATTTTTCCAAAATTCCAAATTTTGGGCCAAAAATGGCTATCTCCCAAATGGTGCATTTCTGGGAAATCTTCGTCTAACGAAAACTGTGCATCTTAATGAGAATATTAAATGTCTAGTTCAGTAATTTCTTTGATTCCCACATCTAGGGTCACTTTCACTGTCTACCAGCTTTTCAAAATCCCGAAAAAGTGGTCCGGAATAGTGCTTTTTGGCCTTCTTGCTTACCCCGACTTCACATCCCTTGGATTTTGGCTCCAAGATTCTGAACTTAACATCGTGCCTACTTTATGGCTGCGCCTAATCAATTTCAGCTCAAACCAACCTTCCGTCAAGCCTCGGGACTCTGTCCTTCAAAAGTCACTATTGTCCATTTTCTGTCAAATCGGAGTGTAATGTGCTCGGGGTCTTCACTGGTTCTTTCATGGCCTTCGTCAATGGCCTCCGAGCCCCACAGGAATCATTCCATTCTGAGCCCGGATGTTCCATTTTTTTTATTTTATTTTTTGGCGTCGTTGCGGGATGGTTCGCCGAACGCTCCCGCAGTTGCGGAGCAATTCGGCGAAGGCTCCCGCAGTTGCGGAGCCATTCGGCGAATGCTCCCGCAGTTGCGGAGTCATTTGGAGAATTCTCCCATAGTTGTGGAGCCATTCGGTGAATGCTCCCGTTGCGGAGCGATTCGCCGAACGCTCCCACAATTGTGGAGCAATTCGCCGAATGCTCCCGTAGTTGCGGAGCGATTCGGTGAATGCTCCCGTAGTTGCGGAGCCATTCGCGGAATGTTTCCATTGCGGAGCGATTCAACGAATGCTCCCGCAGTTACGGAGCCATTCACGGAATGCTTCCGCAGTTTCAGAAAGATTCGCAGAACTCTTCCACAAATTTCGGAAGAGAATTCCGTCTGAAAACTTCCTTTTTACGCCGAACACTTAGAAAAATTTTCTGCTTTTTCGGAGCAGTTTGCCGAATTTTTCCGCGTTGTGGGACAACTCGCGGAATCCTTCCGCAAATTTCGGAAGAGAATTCCGTCCGCAAATTTCGGAAGGGAATTCCTTCCGCAGTTTCGGGGCGACTTCCCAAACTCTTCCGCGTTGCGGAACGATTCGCGCAATCTTTCCACAGTTTCGGGACAACTTCCCGAATTCTTCCCGAAACAGACTTAAACAAAATTTTTGAAAACACTTAGGAAAAAAAATTGAAATCTTTCTTTCACCTCACATTCAACAATCCAACCAATGGATTCACAATTAATCCCCAAGCAGCCAACAAGCATGGGCAAGGAAACTCATGAGTATAAGGGCGTAATTTGCAAGCTTTCCTCACTTCCGAAAACCATCAATCGGCCACACAATGTGGGTTCATTGTAAGTAAAAAAAATCATCATTGAGATATGGGGCTGTAACAGCTGACTGTTCATGCTTTTACTTAGGAATTTAACAAACAGAAATCATATTTGCAACAAAAACAGTATTTCAAGAAAAGAAATTGCACCTTTTCATGTTAAGCATGAAACAACAAAACAACAAAAACAGTATAAGATGGCAGAGGTTGCCCCTCCTTTCTCTCCTCCATGGAGGGAAACAGACAAATACAAAACTGAATGCTACAGCAATGGGGACAAATTAGAGCAAGCATTCAACCTGAAAATGAATTTTCTCCCTCCTTCCTCTATTTCATAGAATGCAATCAATGCAAGCAGCTTTCAAAAATCCCCAAACCATCATGGAAATGATTTCCCATTCCAACAAATAGAAGCCATGCGATCTTGAGGTTTCTTTAATGCATTTTAGTTCCAAATACAAAATGCATGTATGCACAATGATTTATATCTCTATAAAGGGCCCAACAACCGTAGTGTTGAACCTAGAGCTCTGATACCACTCTGTAACGTCCCCTTCCATTATCGAATGCAGGGAAGAAAAACATTAACAACACACAGGGCTTTTGGCAAACTTAGACCCAATTCTTTTACTCATAAATCTGTAATAATTAAAAGCTCTGTGTACAGATACAAACTCAATAAAACACATCGGAATTAAACATAACAACACACGTAAGCATAGATTCACATCAACATACTTATTTCAAGCAATTAATAGGCAGAGAATTCAATCCCCTTCTTATGCTACTTCATATAGATTTCATTAACATGCAGAATAATCATTCAAATACCACATTGCAGAACACAGATTGTATATAATTTAATCCACAAAGAATACTTATCTTGCAACGCAATTGTCCAACGACTGGCTACGTGAGAGCAATGTTCCACCCAACCATAGATCTCTGTCCAGCCTGTATTCTTTCAGCTTAGAGATCACCCCCGAGCTGGGCTGTGTATCCACTAAGGAGGAACTAGATGGCTCACTCACAGTCAGGGTTTCACTCAAACAACCATGCTAAGCCAACACACAGTTGGGTTTTTCAAGCATGCAATAGGAGATGGAGGAGGATGCTAGTCCCCTGAGTTCAATCCCAGAGCCACATACACTTCAAGCTGGACTCAGCAATTCCATCCTCTGTTCATACATCCACACTTGGATTTCTCACAACTCTGTCACAAATAACCCCAAATCCGTCACTGATTTTTTGGGCTGTTAAAACTGGGTTTTTCCATGGATTTTGGGGTATCTATTTCTCCCAAATTCGCCCCAAGGCTCATACCAATGGATCCCCCATTGGATTTCACTGTCCAATACCCATTTTGGGCATTTTTAGCTTCCCAAAATGTGGGTTCATTCCAAGTTGCGATTTCTGGTTTTCTCACTCATGGGAGCTCATTTCTGGATGGATCATGATGCTGGGTTTTTCCACTATCGAATGGGGATGAGGAAGAAGCAACTTCCAAGAGGTAGAGTGACTTCTTGCACAAGAAAACAGAGCTCATTATTGCCCATACAAATTTTTGGGCTGCCCATGCTCCATCAAAGCCATTGACTTAATTCTTCAACCACTTTCTTACAACAGGCATAAATGTCATCTAGGGAAGTCAATGGGTTCTCATAATGACATATGGAAGCCTAGGGTTTAGTCCCATAGCTCCCTCACCACTCCCTAGTGGATACACGTGGCCCCTTCTCATTCGTTGACTCCATAGCCAGTCTTGGAAATTTTATTGCATGATGTTTTTTTTTTACATCCTATTACAATTTCCATGGCTTAAGAGTACATGGGCATCAAATATCAATGCTTGCCCTTTTAAATCAAATTTGGGCTTTCACTAGCGGGGCCTTGGCCTTGAGCTCCACGCTAGGAAAACATACATTACATGTACACATTATTTACATTAAATGCTAATACATCCTAAGAGTCGGAATGGGGTATTACAAGAAACCCTTATTGCTAGCTATTATGGAATGGGGAGAACAGTAATCATCGGAATACTCAATACATATTCCCCCATAGTAATATTGATATGATGTCATTTCCATGATAAATTGATAGTTCCTCCATCTGCAATCATTACTTGAAACTCAAGTGTTGGATATACAAAGCAGTTGAGAGCTTTGGCTAATTTACAATGAATGAAATTATGAGTATTACCATAATCAATCAACACTGTTACCTTTTTCTTTTCAATATATCCTTTCATCTTGAGAGTTTGAGGAGTTTTAATACCAGCCAATGCATGACAGGATATGGTGGGAGTGATCTCTTTGGAATTAGTATCTTATTTTTCTAGATCTTGAGATGGTTCATGTTCTTTTGGTTCTTCTTCTTCACAATCTATGTAGAATAATTTCTTCTCACCACACTTTTGTCCCTTACTATACTTGCTTCCACAATTAAAGCATGAGACTTTTTTTTTTCTTTGCTCTCTTTGTTGAGGTGTCAACCTTTGAGGTGGGTTATAATAAGGAACATTATTCTCTCGGTATGTGTTGGAGTTGGTATTTCTACTAGCGATCGTCATATTTTTACTTTGAACCTTCCTTTGCATCATGAAGGCCTTATCCAAGGATGGTGGTTCAAAGAGATGAACCTCATGTTGAATTTTATCCTTCTAGGTCCCAATAAATAGCTCCAACATATTATCTTTTGAAATGTTCTTCACTCTAAGTCTTAGCTTCTGAAACTACTTGATGTGCTCTGTAATTGGACCTTTTTTCTTGAGATTTATTAATTGGCTAAAGAAGGTGCTTCTATTAATATCCCCATAATGTGCAATCAATTTTTCGATGAATATAGACCAAGATATAATAGAGTCCTATTTATGGTCACAAAGCCATTGGTACCATACAAATTGATCAGGATCTAAATATAATGATGCAATAGTTACCTTTTTCAAAGTTGGAACTTAGTGTATATCAAAGAATTGCTCCATCTGGAATATCCATGTTATTGGATCATTTCCGTCAAACTTTCTCATGTCAATATTGGGAAGTTGGGTACCCCTTGGTGACCATCCCTGATGACTTTCATTACTAAAATCATTTCCTCTTGGAATATTCTTATTCATGGAATGTTTCTTAACATGGAAATTATCTTTATCCTCCTAAGTATCCAGGAACACATCATCACCTATAGGGGGAGTATCCTTTGCATTTTGTATGAGATTAGCAATATTTTTCATATTTCCCATCAAATTCTCCTTTAATTGAGTAAATCAGTTGTTATCATCGAAACTCTCATATTTTCTTCCATTTTATTCAACTTCTCCTCTAAATTAACTAAATAATTTTTTTTACAGACCCTTTAATCATATCTTCCAAATGGGACACTCAAAAAGATAGGTCTTCCCCTTCATTGTACATCGAGGATGGGTCCTCTGGTGGTTTGAGTGTAATGTGATTTTTTAGACTTCCTTTTGGTCGCATTTTGAAATATATATATATATATATATCTCACTCCATAGGTGACGCAAGGCACCTCGACGAGGTTCTTGCTTATCCGTTAACACACAAAGGGCTCACACAGATATTATGCGAATTGGAAATGCCATGGAGTCGGCTTCCTCTATTAAACTGAATGAATATTACAATGTACAAATATAGAGTAAACTATCAAACAAGTCAGACTTAGCCTATTACAATATACAGAAATCATCTGTCTTCAATGTGTTTCTTCTCATTGTGTGTGATCCTCTCCTCCTCTTGGACCTCTGCAACATGCATGAACGAATGAGCTATGAGCGATGAGCGATCCCTTCCCGTGTGCCTTCGCACTGCTCTTCTACCCTACTGTTGCACATCTCGATTTCTACTCCAACACCCGAGACAGTCTTCCTCTCTGTTTGTCGATCTTCCCTGATCACGCAGATCTGTAACTCTACGGCTGTCAGTGCCCTCAGGTTGTGCTGCACAACCTTCCCTTGTCGTGACATCTGGAATGTCTTCAGCCACCTTCATAACTGCCTTAACTTCTCCAACAACCACGAATTCTTGTTGAGTACTTCGCTTGACTTCTACACGTCCTTTTTGATAAGATACATTAATCCATCATGTCGGCTAGACTGTCTGTCAGCTTCTGTACCTCAACCTTTCCTGTTGACTTTACTTCGATAGTTTCCGCCTACCTACTTGGCTTCAACTCGCCAGTCTTTGTAGCTTCTTCATAACCACCTTTGTCGGCATCCCCTATGACTAGAGTGCTCATTATGCTTCGCCCATCTGTCGAAATTCCCATCGATCGGACGGAATTCTGAACTGTTTTGCACCAACGGCCATATCGACTATCTCCTAGTTGATCTTCTCTTGTTGGTTCAACCTACCAACTTATTGCCCTAATTCCAGTCGCCCTGCTTTGACTGTTCATTCACTTGTCAGCCCAATCTGTCGTCATCCAATCTGACTCATCCTCTGCTGTCAGTTAGTTTTGTGTCGACCGATCTCTACACTCTGGCCTATCACCTCTCCTCAGCCAACTGCGTCGATTATACTTTCGACACTTCTTCTGCGGCTTCAACTTTCACTTCTTTTCCACTGCCTCCTATTCTACCAGTTATGCGACGCAACCATCGATCCATCTGATCTCTTCTGGTCTTATGTCTCCTTCACCCTTCTCTACCACTTTGATGTAGTCGGCTTCTTTATGTTAGTGTCACCTCCAACTCGCCTAGTTCTACGACCAGCCTTAGCTCTACTGTGACTTGGCCCCTTGACAGAAGTCTGCTCTTGGTCATTCATTGACCATCTGGACTAACTGTCCCTTTCTTCAATCAGAAGGAAACCACCCTCTATATGTCACTCCTACGGTCACCCTAATTGGCCTCTCATGCGACCAATATTTGTCGACCATCTGTTGTCGACTGCTCTTCTGGTCCTCCAACCGTCTTCGCCGGTGTCAACTCTGGATCACTTTCCACGTCCTGGTCAGTATCACCTTCAACCATTCTCCACTTTGTCGACTATCGGCCATCAGTCACCTCTAGACCGGAAACCTCGCAACTCCACTACTCGTGTTGATTGTCATTGCCCTTACCCTAGAGGTCGTCGACTATCCTCTGGGCATCTTTTGTTGGTCATGTCCGACTACTTCTCTTGGGCTTGGATGCGCCTGCATCAGACTCCCGGAGTATGAAAAGAACTACGTCCTCAGTTCTGAACTCCTATCTCGACTTCCCCTTTCTCCATTTGCGTCGGCTTCGATGCCGGACTTGGTACCAAAAACAAGTCGGTCCATCCCCCATCTCCTCTCGACTCTGTCGAAATCATGTTCGATTCTTCCAGAACTTGTTCATTATGTTACATCCTGGCAGTTTAAATTGTCTGTCCCGACAACTCGTTCCACAGAACCACTCCTTGTGTTGACTTGTTCGAGGTGTTGCTACTCCTCAACAAATTTGTCGAAATGTCCTCGACTTTCCGAACCTTATCTTGGGATTTTTTTCCCACTTTACCTGTTGCATCAGACTCAGTGGCTTACATCTCCTTTGCAAGTTCCTTCTCCATCCGCAGCAGACTCACTACAGCCTTCATGGAACCACCTTCCACCGCAAGTTGACCTCCGATTTAAATCACCTCTTTCGACCATGGATGTTGACTCACATGCATGTCCACTGCTTCCTCGTCTAGGTCCTTCATGGCACTCTCGCCAACCCTTTCCTCCGCACCCACGCATAGGGATTCTTCTGACTTATCAGTCGAATCCCCTTCCTCTACGTGGCTCACTCGCAGACTTTCTGTCCTACCTTTTCCCATAGCGGCTGCTCCACTGTCTTCGTTGAAGTCGGCAACAACACTTCCAATGCTTCATGTCTTAGTCATGTCAGGATTTTCATTGACAACTTCGTCAGCAGCTTCAACGTTCGCTTCATATCCACTCGTGTGAAGGTTGCCTACCTTCACCTCGTTGATCGATTCTTCGATCATAATCGTGGCCTCCTCGACAGTCCTCACACTCAACTATCCTTCCAGCTCGTCGGCGTTCTTCTCATTCGACGGTTCTTCCACAATCCCTACAGGTGACTGCTCCTGGGAGTTCTCAACTGGCTCCCTTTGTGTGGCACTCTCCTCGCACTTGTCAGCCTCCCGCATGTCCAACTCTTTTGCATCTCTTACGCAAGACTTCTCTTTCACTTCCTTGAGTGCTTGCACCTTCAGCTTGATCAGTGCATTTATATCCCTTACCTCCTCGACTGTGAGGCGTTTCTTTAGGGATATGTACTGGTGGATGGGTTCTACACACCCTTGGGCCAGTTCCATGGGTCCAACTTCCCTTACCAGTTTCCTCAGGTTCTTCACAAACCCTTCAGGAAGTGTCCCTTCCTGAGATCTCTGTGTCCGACCATTCTACACAACCTCCTGGAGGACTCCATCTGTCTCTCCATGCTATCTGCAACTCTACCCACGGCCACAACTATGGAGCTACAATGTTCACGGGCTTTGACAATTTGTCTCTGCAACCCGTTCAGGAAACTCTACCTGACCTCCTGTCAGAGTTATCCCCTCACTGATCTTCAGCTCTACCCAACCACAGTTGGAGCTGTTATCCTTCTCCCAATCGCAACCGGACTTCCACAATCGTGCACAAGTCTACCCAATCGCAACTAGAGTTGTTTAACTCACTGGCATGCTTAATACCGCCTGACTCTCTTCTATGCGCAGGACTCACTTCCCGCTCTTGTATAGCTATCTTTCAGCTCTGAGGATCCTATGGTTTTGATACCACCTGACGCAAGGCAGGTTGGTATCGGTGTCTCCTCCAACCGGACTCGCTTCTGGGCTCTAATACCAACTGACGCAAGTCAGGTTGGTATAGGCGTTTTCCTCAACTGGACTTGCTTCCGAGCTCTGATACCAACTGATGCAATTCAGATTGGTATAGGTGTTTTCCTCAACCGGACTTGCTTCCGGGCTCTGATACCAACTGACACAAGGCACCTCGACGAGGTTCTTGCTTATCCATTAACACACAAAACAAACACACAAAGGGCTCACACAGATATTATGCGAACTGGAAATGTCGTGGAGTCGGCTTCCTCTATTAAACTGAATGAATATTAGAATGTACAAATACAGAGTAAACTATCAAACAAATCGGCCTTAGCCTATTACAATATACATAAATGATCTATCTTCTGTGTGTTTCTTCTCACCATGTGTGATCCTCTCCTCCTCTCAGACTTCTGCAACATGCATGAACGAATGAGTTATGAGCGATGAGCGATCCCTTCCCCTGTGCCTTTGCACTGCTCTTCTACCCTACTGTTGCGCATCCCTATGTCTAATCCAACACCCGAGATAGTCTTCCTCTCTGTCCGCCGATCTTCCCTAATCACGTAGATCTGCAACTCTGCGGCTGTCAGTGCCCTCAGGCCGTGCTACACAACCTTCCCTTGTGGTGAAATCTAGCATGTCTTCAGCCACCTTCATAACTGCCTTAACTCCTCCAACAACCACGAATGCCTGTTGAGTACTTCACTTCACTTCGACACATCCTTTTTGACAAGCTACAGTAATACGTCATGTCGGTCATACTGTCTGTCAGCTTCTATACCTCGACTTTTCCTGTCGACTTTAGTTCGACAGTTTCCTCCTGCCTACCTGGATTCAACTCGCCAGTCTCCGCAGCTTCTTCATAACCACCTCTGTCGGCATCCCCTAGGACTAGAGTGCTCATTATGCTTCGCCCATCCATCGGAATTCTCGTCGATCAGACTGAACTCTAAATTTTTTTGCACCAACGGCCATATCGACTATCTCCTGGTCGATCTTCTCTTGTTGGTTCAACCTACCAACTTATTGCCCTGATTCCAGTCGCCCTGCTCTGACTGTTCATTCACTTGTCAGCCCGATCTGTCGTCATCCACTCTGACTCATCCTCTGCTGTCAG
Organism: Larix kaempferi; assembly: GCA_027924585.1. Lineage (NCBI taxonomy): Eukaryota > Viridiplantae > Streptophyta > Pinopsida > Pinales > Pinaceae > Larix > Larix kaempferi. The sequence continues at coordinate 15,018,248 of BSBM01000229.1, read as the reverse complement.
TCGGTTTTGTGTCGACCGATCTCTACACTCTGGCCTATCACCTCTCCTCAACCAACTGTGTCGATTATATTTTCAACACTTCTTCTGCGGCTTCAGCTTTCGCTACTTTTTCGCCGCCTCCTGTTCTACCAGTTCTGCAACGCAACCATCGATCCATCTGATCTCTTTTGGTCTTACGTCGTCTTCACCCTTCTCGACCACTTTGATGTAGTCGGCTTCTTTACGTCGGCGTCACCTCCGACTCACCTAGTTCTATGATTAGCCTCAGCTCTACTGCGACTTGGCCCGCCAATCGAAGTCTGCTCTTGGTCATTCATCGACCATCTGGACTAACTGTCCCTTTCTTCAATCAGAAGGAAACCACCCTCTGTATGTGACTCCTACGGTCACCCTAATTGGCCTCTGATGCAACCAATCTTTGTCGACCATCTGCTGTCGGCTGCTCTTCCGGTCCTCCAACCATCTTCGCCAGTGTCAACTCCCGACTACTTTCCATGTCTTGGTTGGTATCACCTTCGACCATTCTCCACTTTGTTGACTATCGTCCATCAGTCACCTCCGGACCAGAAACCTCGCAACTCCACTACTCATGTCAATTGTCATCACCCTTACCCTAGAGGTCATCGATTATCCTCTGCGTGTCTTTCGTCGGTCATACCCGACTTCTTCTCTTGGGCTTGGATGCCCCTGCATCAATAGGTTTCACCACAATCATATCCTTCTACTCAAGGTTATTAAATTTAAAATGGTGTACCTATTTGAAACCTTGATTGGAAGACTGTTTTATGGCCGAATAACAACTAAGATCAATTTGAAATTTATGCTCCTCTGGGTCTGAAACTTCGGCTTGTTGTATCTTGGTGTTTCCTTTCTCAACTGCCATGAGTCTGAACTAATTCCGATCTACCAATAAGAAGTTATTGCAAATATCCCAACACTTCTTATTTTTTGTCTTTCTAGAAGAGTGAACTTGTACGGTTTTCCTTGTGTCCACTATTCCAGATCTGAGGTTGAAAACCCTAACATAGATACTATGGTTTGTATTCTTCTCATGCAATAGGTATCACTCAATTTGGATCTCTCATGCCTTAGATATGACCTTTTTCCCAAAACAACTCTTTTAGATTAGTTTTTTGGACTAGTCAGAAACCCTAGCACAACGACTATCTCTGAACCTGTAATGTCTCAGAATCTGAAAATTGGACTACCAATAGCTTGAACTTTTTTCGATGTGGTATTTTAGTCTCATTGTATGCATCCTTGTAGAAAAAAAATTATAGTGAAAATTCCAAGATGACTCGTTTTGAAGAAACAAGTCGCGAGGAAATAGCTTTGATACCAAATGTTATGCAACAAATTTCCAAAAAGAGCATGAAAAGAGAAGAAATAGATTAGAAAGAGTAGTCCATGAATTTAATGAAGAAAATAAATGAATAACAAGCCTCTTCGAGGGGAAAACCTCCTTATACAATGTACTAAGTACATAAGACAAGATAAGACAAGATACTCAAATGAAAATATCTCCTTTCTATATATAGGAGATTGAGAGGTACAATTACAGCTCACTTACCCACTAATATAACCATACTAATGATAATTACACGAGGGATTCACTCAGTGAACTTTTTACATAGCACGACCATTCACATGATATTAAAGAATATCCCTAATTTCACTAAATATTGGAAAATGCCTCCTAAAATTGTATTATTGAACCCGCCTTCCAATATACCTTTCCAATTAAGAAAACCCCTAGTTTCACCAGATATTTTACGTATCCATTTATAATACCCCTTTATATCATATTATCAATTTGTAGCAAATAAGATCCCTAATGTATCTTATTATAAGAAAACATGATGCTAAATAAAATAATAGTATAATTCTAATAATGATCCCACAGGGATTTCAGGGGTCAATTTGAAGAGTTGGATAGTGGAATACCCAACGAAATATTAATGGGGAAGGAAAATGTTTAAAAGGAAACCTATTCAAGATATCAATGTAAAAAAGAATGTAAAATACTGATAGTCCAATAGTCAATGAAATTCTTAGAAAATATTAGAAATGCATATGTTTCACACCACATCCTGCCAATCTACCAATTTTATATCATGTAAATACAAGTATATCCATATAGAGCTCATGTTTTCTACAAGCTTAATACATTGGAGGTATGAATTGAGCCCATGATTTGGAGGTTTGAATCCATCCCACAATTTGAAGGTTATTCCTTATCCCACCCAAATAAAATAACCCCTGATATTTATATTACTATGTCAAATTAAAACCCCTCCTTGACCCCTCAATACAAGGCAATATATTTTTGAGGTTTTTAGTAGTATTCAAACCCCCAATATGAATGGACGTGATATGATATTGCCTCGCTAGTGAAGCCCCCATTGATAATTACCACTAATGTACCAAATCCGACATCAAAACTAATGTAATGCAACACAATATAAGGGGAAATGTGCCCCTATTTAGGGATTAACATTATGTATTACCTAAATTAGAGTATGCTAGACCAGATTAAATTTTTATTTACGATCACATGAGACCTTGTAAGATTTGTGGGAGCTAAAGTACTATATAAACTACTTAAAAATTCATATCAAATTTAGTGATTCTATCTTACTTTACATGTCAGTTTTAGTGATCAATCAATCCCTTGTTTCCTCCAAGCTACTTGATCCCTTGCTTCCTTCCTTCTTTTGTGGAAAGCACAAGATGTTTCAGTTGATTTTGTATTTTCACAAACCTTGTGGATGCATGAAATTTACAATTCTTGTATGCGTTATTGTCCCCACATTGAAAATATTTGGAGAAAGTTCATTTTGTTTCTTTTGAAATGCGCACTTCAATATGACCTCCTATAAAATATTTACATGCATTAGTGCAGCAACCATGTCCAGTTAGATGCAGCAACCGTATTGAATAATAAATAAGAATAATATATTTGATGATGATAAATTTACAATAAGATCGCCTTTTATAGGGCTTGAGCAATCATAACGAAGGGTTACGACCTTTCCTAGTAACCTAATAATCTATTAATGTATAAATAATAATATTAATTAAATATTCACAGCATTGCCTTCCCCTTAGGAAAGCTTTGTCCTCAAAGCTTCGATTATCGTTGTCGTCTTTTCATTCTCGTTTTCTGTTGAAACAATGTCATTACTTCCTTTATGTCTTTTTTAGAACTGGTATTAGTTATATGCTTGGTATTTACGCAATAGTTTGTCATCTTCCTTTCATTTGTATCTTGAATTTGTACTCCAGTATGTTTATTATTGTTATCCCATTTTCCTTATACATGAATACGAGGTGTATTTTTGTGACTGACCATATCATGCCTTGTTTTAGAAGTTGCTTGTCCTACGATATTTAGGATGTCATCACGTAATGTTTTCATTTTATTATCCTTATGAGTTATCTCAAGAAGTGGTGTTTCATGAGGCTTCTCACACTCAAAGTCACTTGATAGTGTTAAATTTAGGTTTCTCCAGGGTGGTAGAAGAGTTAAGGTAGAAGATGAATCTACGATATCTGATTCCTTTGACTTGGATTCCTTTGCATATTGTAGGATCCATCTTTTGTCATTGTATGGATAATCCTTATTGTCAATGATAATGGCTTGATTGTCATTATGATCTTGGTTGAGCTCATCTTTATCAAAAATATTATTGGTATTTTGGTCATTCCTACGATATTTAGTCTCCTTGTCTTGTATATTGTCTTGACCAATTTTGTTACTCTCATTTTCCTTGACATAGTGGTACAACATATCTGAGTTACTTATATGGTTTGTATTGAACCTTAGTTTTGGTAACATTTCCATTATGGTATTCTGGTTCTCTGTCATGATGCTCAAGTTCTGTGCCATAGTGCTTATGTTCTGTGTCATCGCACACATCTTGTTATCTAACTCTTTTTGTTTCTCATGCATGATGTCTACTTTGTCATCAAGTTTTCTCCCTAGTACTAGAACAACATCTTCTTTAATTCCTTTCTTAAGTGCCTTGTTATTTTTTGTTTCTTCTATGAATTTTTCTTGGTTGGCAACGAGGCCCTTGATGTCCTTTTCCAATTTCTCAAGTTTGTCTTTTAATTTCGCCTTGGTCTTGGACCTTGTATGCGGAGGTGTGTACTTCGACGCTATTTTGTTTTGTGAGGGTGAAGTGATACTCGAGAGATTTGGGATATTTGTGTGCAGGCTTGATTAATTAATAATAATTATTATTATTAAAATCAAGTGGTAGAAAAAATATATATATAATAGTTATTATTATTTGAAAATAATAATATTATTATATATTATAAAGTTTAGAATATAGAAAAGTTAAATATTATAATTATTTAACTTTATATTTATTTTTTTGAATTTTGTTTTTGGTTAGGGTTAATGTGGTGCTAGTGGAGGCATTGATGGAGTGAGAGGAGGGATTGAAGATGGCGCAAGGAGCAAAGTGGAGGGGAATTGAAGGTGGAAACGTAGGTATGGCAGCAAGCAATGCAACATGGAAGTATGCGAAGGAAGAGGGTTGATCTGGATGGCGACGAGTTGCAGGAAGGAGGGTGGGAGGGATGTCGAGATGTGCATCTTTGAGGCTGAGCGGCTGCACGGGAAGAAGGTTGGGAAACGGCGAAAGAAGGGGTGAGGGAGCCGGGGGTCGAGGGTGGAGTGCGCGGGAGCAGGGCGTGAGCTGATCAGGAGTGAAGGGCGTGGTTGGAGTGGCGTAGGGGCAGCGCAGAGGTGGTGGGGAGGCATGTGCAGGAGTAAGGAAGGAGGCGTAGGGGGAAGATGGAGGGTTTTGGAGGAGCTATCCTAGAGTATGCTGGGCGGGAGATGGAGAGCGGTGGTGGGGCATGGGTGGCGCAGCAGGGCAAGGAGTGGCGATGGGAGTACAGCAGGAGGAATGGAGTTGGAGTAGGGGGAAGGATTGGGGAACGCGACGGGAAGAGGGACGAGTGAAAGAGTGGAGCAGGTGAGGTGGGGAGGGAGTGTGTAGGCGTGGTGACGGGAGTTGGATGAAGTGGGATGAGGGTGTGCGCAGAGGTTTTGGGGAGAAACGTTGAGAAGTGATTTACATGGGGAGTGGAAGTGGAAGAAGAACAAAAGGGGATGAGAGAGGATGCAAGGAAAAATGGAGTGAGGGCATGGAATGAGGAGGAGGGGGAGGCATGCAGAAGGGTGAGTGAGGCAAGTAGGGGAAGTGGCGAGTGCATAGGTGTTGCAGCCATGGTTAGGGTTTTGTGTGGGCGGACTAGTGGAGGGAGGTAGGTGAGACGCAAGGAGAGTGCTACATTTGAAATGTGAGGTGCAGCGTGGAGGTGGGATGTGGAAGGACGCACGCGCAGGTGGCAGCATGGGGAGTGGCGGCTGCAGGATGATGACAATGGAGGGAATTAGACAAGGCGCTATGGGGGTGAGGGAAGAGAGAGGTGCAGGAGCAGAATGCTTGGGGAGAGAGAGAGCGCATGAGATCAAAGGGTGGAGATGAGAGAGGATGACTATCCCAGTTGGAGTGTTGGAGTTGATGCCGAACGCAGCTCTGATACCAAATGCAGCAACCATGTCCGGTTAGATGCAGCAACCGTATCCGGTTGGATGTTAATAGTCGAATCCAACTCTCATATTGAATAATAAATAAGAATAATATATTTCATGATGATAAATTTACAATAAGATCGCCTTTTATACAGCTTGAGCAATCATAACGAAGGGTTACGACCTTTCCTAGTAACCTAATAATCTATTAATGTATAAATAATAATATTAATTAAATATTCACAACAATTAGTCTTTTTTAATCATAAATTTTTTAAACTAACATATGTAACTATGCTTTGTCCGAATTTATGCAAATTGAATGTTTATTACGACTGAAATGTTTTCCCACCTTTGTCTAAATAAAGTGGTGCATTAGTACAAATTTATGGTTCTTAAAGGAATTCATGATTTTCATATTATTTACAAATTTTGTTTTTAAATGTTTGAGAAGTAAAAAAACCTACAGTCTTAATGTTTTTCTTCTTTCCTATCCCTCCTACAACTGTTACATGCCTATTACAAATCCTTAATCCAATATTGAATAAAGTATCATATGCACAAATAATAGTCCTTAAGAACTCATATCCTATATCTTAATCATCGCAACTTCAGATTCCATGGAGTCATTATTTTGTTATGTAGGTTTTGATGACTATGGTATACCATGCCAATATAGTTACATGAATAAAATCATGTCAACCAACAATTTATGGGACAAACCATATAGGTTTTCATTACAATGGCATGGCAGTCTTTTCCATGCTCATTACAAGATTCCCTATCCATGGAAAATCATATCAATCCACAATGTATGTTGATGTTTCTTAGTTCATGACCAACTGTATCGGTATAATCAAGCTTTTCCATTTTAGTGATCTCAAGTTCACTTCTATGGGGTCTATGCATAATTTAGGTCTTAATGCTTGTAGTTGACCACATAAGTCTTTTATTAATATTGTTCTTGTTGTATGGTCCAAATATCTATATGAACTCCAGTTACATATGGATCTCTTCTTACAACATTTCCATTGTTTCTCTTTGATTAACACTACATTTCTTTTTCTTTTTGAAGTTGGGTTGTTGTAAACAACCCAACCCATGGGGATAAACCTATGTACATGAAAAAAATTTCATTGGGATATTTTCATACATGGAAAATGGAGTGATGACCAAACTCAACTTTGCTATGATTGTGAATCATGCAAAGCTAGTGTTTTTCCAAAATTGAAGCATGGTTGGCATAAGTTTTTTTTAACATTGTGATTTTCATATTTCTTGTAGTGGTGTATGTTATTGGATGCGATGCATTAAAAAATGACTTATTAAGGGACAATTATGAATATGATGGAGAAGATAGGAAGATAAATTCCTAGTCTAGTAGGCTAGACCTTTTAGAGTCATTATATTTCTGTGTTAGATCAAACCCTCTTTTAGTTTTTAGGCCAATAAAATAGTTTTTATTTTTTGCATATTTCCTTTCAAGGTTTCTTTACAATTATGCTCTTGTATATTTACATCAATAAATAGTTATTTTATTTGTCTTCCCTTGGCATGTTGTACCTTTTCATGGTTTGGATTTATTTTTTAACATAAATTTTAATGATGCAAATCGGGGGATTGGAGCTATTTATGTTTTAAACAATATATTTAGTCATTTGTTTGTATTGATCCTTACCAACTTTCGGTCTTTCATAAATCAAGTTTTACAACCCAATATATAGTTATCATGTTTATATGGCTTTCCTAAGTTTCTCAACCATACTTGTCTTTAAAATTCTTTGTATTTTTTTCTATGTATTTCTAGCCATTGTGTTGGAATGTTTATTTGCCATTATGTAGTGATTATATTGCTAGGGTTGATTACTAATAGGTATTCATGTTGTACATTGTGAATTTTTTACAGATTAAACAAAACATGATCCCTCTACCAACAAATTTTCAATGTGAGTATATTTAAATCAACAAAGATAGTATGTTCAATGGCAAGATTGTAAGGTTACAAGGGCTTGTTGGCCCAATTTTATGACCGAGGCCAACAAAGGAGAGATAACCCACAAGTTGCTTACAGGAGCTTCCAATGTGTTTGAAATAGCTAACTTTCACAGGAATAAAGGCCCTGCTGCCTTATGAATTTGCTCTCAAAAGATAGTCTCTCAAACTACTTATCTGAATGCCTAAAACTGCAATTAAAATACTAAGATGCAAATCAATCTAATCTATGATGCAATTTAAAAAAAAGATGAAAAACAAAAAATTTAGTAGCTCCTAAACTGTAAACAACAGTTTAGTAGCTCCTAAAAATCCCATAGGTTCAACTACAAAATAAAATCGAAAACTCTAACTAATATATTCTAACCAATATATTGAAAGTTTAAATAAACAATTAAACGTTTGAAGCACATCAATATCATAAGATTAAAAATAACCTTTTACATATTGTTTACACATCAAATTTGCAGTCATCTAAGATGATCAATTGAGTAAAGAATATTAATTTATAAAAGAGCATAAGATCTCTCAGCAAACTTCTATTCAACAGTAAAAAATAAAATCTTACAGATCCCAATCAAGTACTAAGATGATTGCACAATCACTAATCTCTGGTCTCAAATTATGCCTAGGTAGAAACAACACATGGCTTTCATCGATATCCAGAAATAGTAGCAGAGAAGATTACTGATTCTTCTTCTGGAATAAACATTACAGAAAAATGAATATCCACAGTTTCCAGGTAAATACCTTCAGAAACTGCAGAGCTCTCTTCCCTCTCGCAGCGTCTCCCCTCCTATCTATAAACATAAAGATTTATAAACAGAAACAGAACTGAGAATAACAAAGTCCTCTCTATTCTGCGGAGAAACCCCCCTGTTCATAAATCAAACTATTGCTCCTTTTATAGTCTATGAGAGTTGGTGCTGAGACTTCAATGTCAACCTGAAACCATTCGACTCTCCTGAATGTTCTCGAATTCCACGAACTGACCGCCATCTGCTTCGTCATATTTTAATGAATCTGGTTCCCTTTGATGAGTTCACCTTCCACGATGCTGCTTTGCGAATGATCCAGTTCCTTTATTCTAAAACAGGTAAAGTTATCTTTACACTTGTCAGAGTAATTATTGATTCACTAGAAATTGATGCTTTAGGGGTCATAAACAAGTAGCAAATGGAAGTATATTGACGTAGAGGCTTTATTCTTCCATGGGCATGGGTGTAATTTGTTTAACTCCTCCATCGCTTTAGAAATTCTTCTCTCCATAATCTTTTGAAACCTGCACTGAAAAAATACCAAAAAAAATTGTGCAAATAAATATCAATCGAGAAAGGAAAACAATAGTTCATCCGTAATAAGAATCAAATTATTCTGAATAGTAAAATAATAAGATGGGTAAAGAAATTTCCCCTTCTTCGTAACAGCCTTCAGTTGGGTTAACCGGATCATGCATTAGTGATTAACTGCTCCTTATGCTGACCGTATACTTCTATCTTTATCGTGGAATTGCAACAGAAGGACCATAAATATATCGCCAAATTCAAGGTCAATTCGCTGCTTGCTTGAAATCTGGATGCCTATCATAAGGATTAACGCAGTCTTGGAGATATTTCTGGAGCTGATTCGGCATAGTAATTTCTTTTATTTTATCATTGAACCATCGTTTATTTCCAATTTCATCCTGTTCTTCAATTTGGTGAAAAAGTGGAGATAAGAGTGGAGAACATCAAACAACCTTTAATCTTTCAATGTATTGGTGTACATGGGCTCCTCGTTCTTAGGAATTATCTACAGTTTGTTGAGAATCTAATAATGAAGACTGCACTCTTCATCGGTGATATACAATTTTAACCAAAACAAACTTGAACAGATCATTCAACCAGGAGTGATTCCCTCCATTAATCTCTGAGATCTGGTATTGTTTTTATAGCACCGCTTGGGCATTTATTTACCAACTTATTAATCAATGTACATGGTTGTTCCCAAACAAACTCGTAACCTGGCACTTTAAGATAACCGCAAAGCTGGAAGCTCGTAAAGCTGATCTCTTTGATGACGCGTGACTTACTCGAATTTACTTCATGGACAGAAGACCTTGGATTCCCCTCCGAATTCCCTTGGTGGCTCGCTTAACTCCCATTTGCTATGACACATAATCGTTTTTGTGCTGGCAGGTTAATGGCACATTAACTTACATGTATGCAATTTTGAGAATCTCGTGGCAACAACTCAGAAGTTAGGTCCTTATTGTTCTGCGTTTTAACCCCTCCTTTTTTTTATTTTGTTATCCCTGTATTATCTACAAATGGCAAAATTCATTTAATCAAATTCATCAGGTATCTTATGCAAATTTGTAATTCACCATGTTAAGAACTATGTCTGAAGATATTTGTAATTCCTGGTGATAATTTTTTTAATTATAATGTAACGCCATTCCATTTACATTTGTAGAGGTAAAAATAACAAAAATGTATCCATTTTACGTAGGTCCATGCTCATCATTGAATTGGCATATTACCATTTTGTAATAGCATTCTTTCTCGTAAATCCTGCAACAAAATAAATTTATAATTAGACCATCTTCCAACCAATATGACATACATTTATTCCCTGCAAATTGGATTGATAAACCAACGATTTTGACAGAATGTAAATGGGCTACGATTTCATTCGATCCATGTTAATAATATTATGGCATTGACCTTTAGCGAACCGGTGATGTAGTAATTCTTAGCCACTTAAATGTTTGAAGTGCTAGTCTCGTAAAATTTAATGGAAAATTATACTACTCCATGAGCTTAACTCCATGCCACTTTAACTCTTAGCATAAAAAAATACAATATGAAAAAGGCATGGAAATATTTTAATGAAATAATAGTCCAATGATAAAAAGAGCCTATGAGAATAGCTTTTACCAAATATGATGTAAATACTTGTGATTTCAAAATTCTCATTTGCCTTTTTATATATTATATAATTTTGGCCCATATTCACGTTGGTGAAATTATGTGTTGAATTGAAATAAGAATTAGAATAATGGCAACCAAAAGAGTGTATTGAAGTTTTAATGATTTATTTTATATTTCCAAAACTTTACATGAGTTAAGAATAAAAAATGAAAATAAAAGTAATGAAGGAACACTTTTACTTACTATTAGGGAGTTTGGTTAAGTTGCTATTATATATCATTAATAATATTAGAGATATGAAAATCAATAATCATTAATGATAAACCATGAAACAATTTAGCCAAGTTGAAAAGGTAGAGAAGTACTCTATGTTACAAGATTATCTTATTTGCACTTAAGTTAAGGAGTCATCCAAAATGAGAACCCGAGATATGCAAATGTTGTTCAATCACTGGAAAACTTAGAGACCCACACGACAAGAATCATCCAAATGACCAAATCCTTAAAGGCGAAAACCGAGTAAGAAAAACTAAAAGAAACTAAAGACTAAATATTTACAAAAATACTAATGGGGGCCCCTTTATTTTTGCAAAATAAAGGGGGGTTGTTGGTGTGCCAATAGGGCTCTATTCATTTTTGGAGCATGTGATACCCTTGGTTTTGGCTTGGAATATATTAAATCAAAATATGTAAATGATGTAAATATTATAGTATGGATTCCTAGTATGATGTTGTTTGTGCACATGAAATTAAGTTGAATAGATATGCATTCAATATCATGTGAGTCGATGAAGTTGGTGGAGTTGCTAAAACTTAATGTTGGAATTAATAAATTTGGGAAAAAGTACAAAAAGCAGAAATCCAATTCATTGCTCCATGCAACGAAATGATGTTTCCCAAAAGCTCAAGTACAAATGTGACCCCTCATTGTTTCCGTACGAACTGAGTGTCATATCTGCCTTAATGTCGAGCTGGCCGATAGATGAAGAACGTGCCAAATATTTGGTTTTCATGGAAAGGGATGCGATTACAGTAAATTACTAAATGCGATAAGGATTGATGACAACACAATAAATGTGATGGATGGAACGGTCAGACACAGAATAAAATCAACAAAAGTAGTAAGACATTGGTTTTGGCGAAGTGCCGTTGGCATGAAAATCGACGCGAAGAATGATGACGTGTTGTTATAAGAACATGATATCAAGATACATAAGTAATATATCATCTGTATAGGGGAAGCACATCAGAGATGAAAATAAATCATACTATAGAGAATATCAACGAAGAAGAAAGCATGAAGACATGGGGAGTCATCCCCATGAGCAACAAATGAAGCATAAGAAAGATGAAAGAAGAACCTATAATTGTGCAAGTTATGGCATCTGTTTTCCATTGATGTCAAATGGGGATGGAAGCATGAAGCTGAAGAACATGAAATGAATATGAAGCGAACTAAGAAGAAACAACATGAAGCTGAAAAGAAAGAGCATGTAGCAATAAATTTGTGGAAGAGCGTGAAGCAGATCATTGGAGAAATAGCATGAAGCCGAGAAGAAAGGGCATGCAACAACATGATAATAATGATCTTGAAGCATGTAGTCTACACGGAAGTAACATAAATCTAATGAAGCATTGGCAACAAAATACATAGATGTCAAAGGTTCAAACTGATAAAGAACTCAGGGGGAGTACTGCGACAAACAAAGATGAAACATGCAACCTAAGGAAGACGATTATGAATAGATTTATAAGGTGTTGACATCAATGCCAAATGGGGAATATTGTTGAAGTTTGGTTGTCATTGATGTCAGCTTATAATGTCAAATAGGATGCCAACTGATTCAGTTTGAGTCATTGATGTCAATTGATGCCAAAGTGGATGCAACATTCCTATGGCAGTTTGAAAAAGTAAATGGAAGCCACCTTGAAGAAGTTTATCCACAAGCAAGAAGAAGTATATGGATTCCCATATGAAGAAGTATATACAGAGTTGCATCCAGTCTAAAGAAGTATGTCAAGAGGTATATCATGCATATCCAGTTTGAAAAAGTATGTCCAGAGGTACATCATGATATCCATTTTGAAGAAGTACATAAGGAATACATCATGCATATCTATTTTGAAGAAGTACATAACAAATGTATCCTACATATGGTACATGCACAGACATTAGTGCACCAAGTCACACTTCTTCAAGGTAAAAGCCAAAAATTTTATTGGAGAAAGGTACAAGGGTGAAAGAAAGCCAAGAGAATATTCTAGAGTGCGCCAGTAGCATGGAACAAAAAATGGTTGAACAATTGTACAAATCCTGGAAAGCATGCAAGTCTCACCAATCGAAGAAATCTTTCAGTTAAGGAAGTGCACACATGTTCCAAGAAGGGTGTATAAATTGAAGTCAGAATATGTGTAAATTCAATAGTCAATGATACAACAAGTGTGCAAGACCCACAAGTGATGGTAATACAAGGGTTAAAGTTCCACTAAGTCAAGGTTCATGCATGTGAAAATACCACAAAGCAATGGTACATCAAGAGTGCAAGACTACACCGCTGGGGTGAAAGTCCCACTAATTTGAGGACCATGTATGCGCAATATCAACAATAGATGACACATCAACAAAGCAAAATATGGCATGTGGCAGAAGAATAATCTGTGAAGCAAAGAAGAAGGAAAGCCACAACCAATTTGTGGACATACAATCCATGCAGGACATGTATAAATAAGGAAGCAAGTTGAAGATTTGAAGTAAGCTTGATAGAAAGTATGAAGATATTGCAAGTAGAAGATATAGATTTGTATTTGGGGCATCAAGGGCTCGAGGAATTAGAACAATAATGATCTAGCAGAGAGACAAGTGTGCACAAGCATAGGAATGGTATAGTTGATGGTGCACTGAATGATGCTGTGAAGCTGTGATGGTTGTGCAAATACATAAAGGAAAAATGTAATGTCCCTTATTAGGAATTTTATTAAAATTGCAATTTTCCACTTTTTTTCCCTTGTTCGACCTTTGACTAGTTTTGATCTCTAGGTCCCAAATTTGCCCCAAATGATCCCAAATCTTCTGAGAAGGTGTATGAATGACATTAGAACATAAATATGTATTTCAAGGATTCCTTTGGACCTTTAAAATACTTCTGCAAATCCTCTTTCAATTCTGATCAATGTAGGTAACTTTACTAGTGATTTTCCTTTGACTAGTATTGGTCTCTAGGTCTCAAATTGACTCCAAATGCCTTCAAATCTTCAAGGAAGGTGTATGAATGATATTATAACTTGAATATGATGTTTATGGATGACATATGGCCACCAAAAGACCTCTGCAAACTCTCTTAATATTCTGGACCAATTATGCAATTTTACTAGTAATTTGGGGTTCAAATCCCCCTGGGGTAAACAATGAAAATGGCTTCCCAAATGCCTCCAAACCCACTCAAATTTATGAACAGAGGTATTTAATGTGTTAAGTATGTTATTAAAGTCTCATATGCACCATTAATGGATTATTACAACTGTTCTCACCCTCTCCCATTCAACTGCAAAAATCCCCAATTCGACCCTTGGGGAAATGGCACTATTTCACCTCCCAATACAACTACACTGAGTAAAAATGCTTCAAATGCTCAAGTACAGTACATGAAACTTGTAGAAGACATCCATGGCAGTATATTTATCACAAATATATCAGAGAATCATCCATTCATTCGAAATAATCATCAATACATTGGCTCACAACAAGGTAGTGGGGAAATGACATTGTTCTTCCATTAAAATTGAGATTTATACATTTCTACTTGGAATTTCGACCTGAAACTTTTTGGAGATGAAGAACAGAGTATTTAATTCATATTACAAAATAAATGGGTCATTAAAATCTTCCCCAAAGAGTACAATAGCTCACCAAAAACGCCCTCCCTCAAGGATCAAGAATATGCCATCAAAACTGGAAATGGTTGAAGGAGTGAGATGCAATAGAAGAAACCATGAGCTGCCCTGTAGCTTACACCTGCAAATAAAGACTCCATTAAAGCTCCAAATGAAAGGTCTGAATGGCCTTTCCAATTACCAACTTGGATGGGAATCTTTCACCCTCGAAATTGGCTAAGGCAAGAAACTAGTCATCCACTAGCTCTCCCTCTTCACAAATGCAATTGCAAATTCTACAAATGATCAAAATCCGGTTTCATTCTTTGTTATTGAAATTTATAAACTTCTAATGTCCTCCATGGGTCGAATTCATTCCAAGAGACTCATGCCAACTCATGTTGGGAAGAGATTCCAAAGAACGCCACTTGTACAACAATTCCTAGTCTCCCACTTCCACCAAATCACATGTGGAAGCATCTTAGCTGCCCTAACACCCTTGAGCGCCCTCTTGGAGTCTATTTTTAGCCCTGACATGTCATATATGTCATATGTCAGCCTTCAGGTCTGATTTGTGTCATAGGTGTCATAGCATCTTCATCATTGTTGTCATAGAGCTAGGGAATCTAGCCCAAGTGTCTCACTAGCTCCAAATTGCCTCTTCCTCTTCCATGGGAGTTACTCTTCCTCTATATTTCGACCTTGGATGAGTCATGCAATGAATAATACCTTTTGGACTCCCCCCAAGTATGTTACCATTAACCTTGAATTCGAATTGGTGAGAGAATGATGCCAAGTGTAGTGGGGAAATCTAGCCATATGTGGGTCCCACTTCCTCCATGTGTCTTCATGATGAAATGCCACTTTGATTTTCACTTGTATATATTTATTTAGCTCCTTTATTAAATATTTATGCCATTCTAATGTTCAAACATCATTTATTATCCCCATTATTCCAAATCCCAAAGCTTCCACCACAAACCTAGGAAACTAGTAATTTTCCTCCTTGGCAATTATTTGACCTTTAGCATCAATTTGACAAACTCTAATGAATAGGGCCAATGTGATTAGGCCATTGTGACCCAATACCAAATTTGGGACATGACAAATCCTCCCTTCCCAATATTGCTTGTCCTCAAGCAATTTTAAACATGGGTGTTGAAGAACCTGCTTTCTGTATAATTCTTTGAAGTTGCCATTGAATTGCCCAACCTTGAGTCTTTGAGTTTCCATGAAGATTTTAGAGAGGAACCACCATGATTGCTGCTGCACTACTCTGATAAAAATCACTTTATTAAGTGGGGAAATCCATATCCCATACTGCTTGTTTCCCCAAAAAATTTGAAACCAATGAGATAAAAATTATTCCAGGGTCCCATTGCTTGTATTGCACCCCAATAATTAAGAGTGCTCTCCAACCCACACCATTAGTTAAGAGGATTCCTGGATCCCATTTTCTTGTATGCATCCTTCCAAACATCATGAGTACCAAATATATATCATCAAAGTACATAACAACATAATGAAAATGTACATCAAAGATATGCTTAATCAAAGAGTCATGAAGGTGCTTATACCTCCAAGCAAGTAGACCACCATTTTCCAAGTGCATACAAGCTTCAAGTGACCAATCAAATCTGCTCCAATGACATAGGTGAGGATCCCATGTCCTATAATGCTGCTCCAAAAGGATGTGATATGCATCAAAATATTCAACCATGTATTCTTTCATCCAAGAAGTGAATGAAGAATCTCCACTAAAATATGAACCAAATAATGAGCAGAAAAAACAAGGAGACTTCAAATGACTCAAAGAAGTCTCACCCATACATCCATGAATGTGAGAATCATAAAGATGTAACAAAGTATGTGGCTGCCAACAAAAATGTTCTCCCATCATAAATCTATTCACCCAAGTGTTGGATGAAGTTCCTCTAACATAAAATGAACCCAGTGTTGAGCAAGAAAAACCATGAGTCTTCAAGTGACTCAAATCCATATCATAGGTACATCCATGTAGATGTGAATCATCATAAAGTGACAAATGATGCTGCTGCAAATGTGAATAAGAATGTGCTCCAACCATGTCATCATAAAAGTTAAATCTAGGAGTTCCATGCTCCTCATGTGGCACCATCAAAAAGAACCCTTTCACCCATACTTCATTGAGACTAATGTTGCAAAACATGGAATTGTAGGAAGTAGGAGAATGAACTAACTCACCCAAATGATCAAAAAGTGCAGAAGTTTCATCATGGGAAGGATCCATATGGGTAGTATCATGCAGCTCCTTCAAAAGTGTGAACTCTTTGTCATAGTTTGGTTCCAATGTAGAGGAATCATGCTCTTCTTTAAAAATTGCATAACCTTCATCAAGAGGCAATTCAAATTCCTCTTCCACCACATCAAGTGTTTGGATCTCTTCAAGTTCATCTTCAAACACATCAAGAACATTCAAATTTTCACATTTCTCATGATCCACCATGTCATGAGAATCCTCCAAACAATCTACCATTTGACAATCTGAAACATAGGAGGAAAAATAAGTATCTTGCAACTTTTTTAGAAGTTGCTCATTTTGAATTGTGAGCTTATGAATATCCTCATTATTCTTCAAGTATGCATCATGTAACAATTCATTAAGCTCAAACAAATGGTTTCTATCAAAAAGCAAAGACATGAAATTACCTTTGATGTGGCACATTGCTCTTTGAATCTTCTCCATGTCTTCAAGGAAGGATGTTTCCTCCAATGAAGTAGCTCTCCAACAAGAATTTGACACCAATGCTTGAGTGTCATGGAGAATGCTGAGGGACTCTTGGATCTTCTTTTCATTCATCTTTAAGGACCCTTCAAGAAAATGAGGCTCTTGCAAATGAACCTCCTCATCTTCTTCATTTTTTCTTGGACCAACTTCATGAAGCTCAAGTGGTGATGGGGAAGTTGATCTTGGTTCTTCTTCAACTGCTGCAAGGTCTCCATTATCATGCTTAATGGAACTTGGGCTTGCAGCAACACTTTCAAAAGTGATCTCTATGTCACCAACATAGAGGTGTGAGCACCCATCAATAGGTACTCCTT
Organism: Larix kaempferi; assembly: GCA_027924585.1. Classification (NCBI taxonomy): domain Eukaryota; kingdom Viridiplantae; phylum Streptophyta; class Pinopsida; order Pinales; family Pinaceae; genus Larix; species Larix kaempferi. The sequence continues at coordinate 15,000,839 of BSBM01000229.1, read as the reverse complement.
CATAGTTTAAGCATCCATCAGTAGATGCTCTTTGGTTCATGTCTAAGCTAGAAGGTGTCTCGAAATGATCTTCCATATTTTCAATAGAATATTCTTCACTATCTTGTGATGTCTCTTCCTTTTGCTCCTTCAAGCAAGCTGTTGCATTTTGCCCCTTGGTTTCCTTAAAATCAATAATTTTTTCCACAAGTTCGATAGAAAACAATTCGAATCCTTCCTTAATTTGCTTGGTCATATCTTCAAATATTGTTTTCATAATTTTTATATGCTCCTCACCATCATATGAGGCTCCCTTTTCATCCCTAGTCATAGTTCCCTCAAAAAATTTGCTCTTCTTCTCCTACTTTTTTTTTTTTCCTCTTCAACAAAAGCACTTTTGGTTTCAATATATAATGGTGGTACCTAAATTCTTTTCCTCATAGATATTATACCACATCAGGTGCCAAGATCATGCTCTGATACCACTGTAATGTCCCTTATTAGGAATTTTATTAAAATTGCAATTTTCCACTTTTTTTCCCTTGTTCGACCTTTGACTAGTTTTGATCTCTAGGTCCCAAATTTGCCCCAAATGATCCCAAATCTTCTGAGAAGGTGTATGAATGACATTAGAACATAAATATGTATTTCAGGGATTCCTTTGGACCTTTAAAATACTTCTGCAAATCCTCTTTCAATTCTGATCAATGTAGGTAACTTTACTAGTGATTTTCCTTTGACTAGTATTGGTCTCTAGGTCTCAAATTGACTCCAAATGCCTTCAAATCTTCAAGGAAGGTGTATTAATGATATTATAACTTGAATATGATGTTTATGGATGACATATGTCCACCAAAAGACCTCTGCAAACTCTCTTAATATTCTGGACCAATTATGCAATTTTACTAGTAATTTGGGGTTCAAATCCCCCTGGGGTAAACAATGAAAATGGCTTCCCAAATGCCTCCAAACCCACTCAAATTTATGAACAGAGGTATTTAATGTGTTAAGTATGTTATTAAAGTCTCATATGCACCATTAATGGATTATTACAACTGTTCTCACCCTCTCCCATTCAACTGCAAAAATCCCCAATTCGACCCTTGGGGAAATGGCACTATTTCACCTCCCAATACAACTACACTGAGTAAAAATGCTTCAAATGCTCAAGTACAGTACATGAAACTTGTAGAAGACATCCATGGCAGTATATTTATCACAAATATATCAGAGAATCATCCATTCATTCGAAATAATCATCAATACATTGGCTCACAACAAGGTAGTGGGGAAATGACATTGTTCTTCCATTAAAATTGAGATTTATACATTTCTACTTGGAATTTCGACCTGAAACTTTTTGGAGATGAAGAACAGAGTATTTAATTCATATTACAAAATAAATGGGTCATTAAAAGCTTCCCCAAAGAGTACAATAGCTCACCAAAAACGCCCTCCCTCAAGGATCAAGAATATGCCATCAAAACTGGAAATGGTTGAAGGAGTGAGCTGCAATAGAAGAAACCATGAGCTGCCCTGTAGCTTACACCTGCAAATAAAGACTCCATTAAAGCTCCAAATGAAAGGTCTGAATGGCCTTTCCAATTACCAACTTGGATGGGAATCTTTCACCCTCGAAATTGGCTAAGGCAAGAAACTAGTCATCCACTAGCTCTCCCTCTTCACAAATGCAATTGCAAATTCTAAAAATGATCAAAAGCCGGTTTCATTCTTGTTATTGAAATTTATAAACTTCTAATGTCCTCCATGGGTCGAATTCATTCCAAGAGACTCATGCCAACTCATGTTGGGAAGAGATTCCAAAGAACGCCACTTGTACAACAATTCCTAGTCTCCCACTTCCACCAAATCACATGTGGAAGCATCTTAGCTGCCCTAACACCCTTGAGCGCCCTCTTGGAGTCTATTTTTAGCCCTGACATGTCATATATGTCATATGTCATCCTTCAGGTCTGATTTGTGTCATAGGTGTCATAGCATCTTCATCATTGTTGTCATAGAGCTAGGGAATCTAGCCCAAGTGTCTCACTAGCTCCAAATTGCCTCTTCCTCTTCCATGGGAGTTACTCTTCCTCTATATTTCGACCTTGGATGAGTCATGCAATGAATAATACCTTTTGGACTCCCCCCAAGTATGTTACCATTAACCTTGAATTCGAATTGGTGAGAGAATGATGCCAAGTGTAGTGGGGAAATCTAGCCATATGTGGGTCCCACTTCCTCCATGTGTCTTCATGATGAAATGCCACTTTGATTTTCACTTGTATATATTTATTTAGCTCCTTTATTAAATATTTATGCCATTCTAATGTTCAAACATCATTTATTATCCCCATTATTCCAAATCCCAAAGCTTCCACCACAAACCTAGGAAACTAGTAATTTTCCTCCTTGGCAATTATTTGACCTTTAGCATCAATTTGACAAACTCTAATGAATAGGGCCAATGTGATTAGGCCATTGTGACCCAATACCAAATTTGGGACATGACAAAAAATTACAGAAGGATGTGCAAGTGCGTGATGATTGAGTGACAATATCACAGAAAGCACGTAGACACTCACAGATGTTCTAAGATAGAAGCATAGAGACAGAACTAAAGTATATCGGAAGATACATAGAAGTTTGGCAGATGCATGAGAATTAAGTTGAAGTGTGCGAAGTAAATAAATTCTTCAGATGCACAAAAACATAGTAGCAATAGAATTAAGTATGCGCTTCATGATGAGGATGATTTGAGACAAGTGCGTTAAATCAAAAGGATGAATCTTATGATGCACTACAAGTCACACATTTTCTGAAAGAATGTGGCACTTAAACCAAACAAACACATCTTAGAGAGTGTGAAGTTCCATCTGATACTATTGCACCACATCATAACAGCTAGTCATCAATTGTTGCATAGTATCAATTGAGAGTGCATTTGTGTAGTAACATAATGACACAATAAATATGGGTGCAGACTGCAGTATTAGTTGAAGTAGCACACATCACAAGAAGTGTGACATTAGTTAAAGCGAAGTATTGAGTGGAATGAGAAGTTGAGTGATGTATGAAGGGAAGTGACAACAATACGACTTCATAAAGAAGGTGCGCACAACAGAACGAACATTAGAAGGTCTAAAGTGTGCGCGCATAAGAATTACATCAAGGAAATATATTATTTTGTATATATGGGTGGTAGGACAGGGCAAGGAGCAGTGGGTTGTAGCTTCCTTCCAGTTGGTGCTGGAGAATGTACAAAGAGTTGGTGCTTCCTTCAGGTCGATGCCTGTAAAACTAGGGGGTTGGTGCCTCCTTCCAGTCGGTGCCTGTAAAACTAGGGGGTTGGTGCCTCCTTCCAGTCGGTTCTGGTAAACAAAGGAAGTTAGTGCTTCCTCAAATGTAATATTTTTCTTTATAAAAGAGCATTCTGTGGTTTTCTCCTGTTTGGGTTTCCACGTAAAAATTCGGTGTGTTTATTGTTCATTGATTTGTGCATATGTGGATGAATGCTTTACTTGTGATGGATGCATAATTTATGATCAATATTAAGTTTAGAAGAATCTATTAAAGAAGCTAAAATTGTTCATAACTGCGTTAATACCGATTCAGCCCCCCACTTAGTAATAAATTAATTCCAACAAAACTCAAGCGTGTCTTGTGACTCTTGCACACACTTCCGAATTTGAGTGAGAATAGTATTGTAAAAAATGATAGTGTTGTCAATAAAGGAGAGAAGTAGAGTGTTCAGTAACTCTACCAAACTATTTTATCTAGCCATGTGATTAAAAATATTCACTCAAATGGAGAAGGGATTCTTACAACTCCACTCTTGTACAACCAAATTCAACACTTGAAGTAGTTGACTTAGAAAAATAATGGGTGTAGGTTCAACTGAGAATACACCCAATTACAATTTTGCTCAATTCAAATTACTTTAAATGAAAACTTAAAAATTATTGTTTGCAAGTGCAAAATTTGAAGCTGAAATGAAGAAGGAATGCTATACCTAGATTGTTGTCAAGGCCTCTACCACCAAATTTATGCTTCTAGTTGCTCCTCACAATCATTAGGGTCTTTGTAATAACATTAATTCATCTCTTCTCTGGATGTCATGGGAAGCACTCCTCAAGCAAAGAGTAAATGCACACCCTATCTCTGTAGATAAATTCTCAATATTTGTCAAATAAGTATGTCTACTTCAATATCATATGTATCTCTATGCATATACCTCTGGACTAAAAATATCATTTTTGTGGCTCTAATGGTATGACATACCATAGAGGAGATGATTTTGCTATCAAAACACATGTCAACGAATAAGACACAACAAGGAGTAAGTAAACTAGGAATTAGCTACGCAATTAACCTTGGACGAGTAGGAGCTCCAAAAGGGAAAATGATGGTGACATCAAGCTTGAGCGATGATGTCTCTCAAGATGTCGACCAAAGGATGAGGTAGGGAAGAAAGTGATATTAATGAATCCTATATCAATTCATGGAACTAGAGGCATCTCCTGTTTTGTCACAAAACTTATGTTATGTTGTATTTATCTCTCACACATGGTAAATTTCAAAGAAAGATGGCTTCCTTTATAGCTAAAGAGTATAATTCAAAGGTCAAACTCAAGCGATGGTATAGCATTCAATGTATTCCAATGATGGGTAGTCAGTGCATTATGAAATCTAATAACCCTTGATTAAAAAATCTTTAAAAGCATTGAAATTTTTAGCTAAAGCTTCTAGAGGGGGCTTGTGGTTCAATTCTATAGAACATAACCTTCAAGTACTAGTTGCCTTGAAAATAACCCGAGATTGGAAATAACAAAGTAATAAACCTGAATTCGACATTCCATTTCTCTAATGGAGAAGAAGTATTATAAAAGCAATTGTACCTCTCTCACCCCACCACTATCTAACGAGTAGCACTACACATTGAAACTCTACATTTTGGTAGAATTTCAACGCACAACAACTCATAGATTTACAAAGTCAATATAGAGATAAAAACTTGGCACTCCTTCTAGCTACTATGTGGATTCCTTGTCTTTCAGTTCAAGCTTTAATGCTTGTTCAAGCATGTCACATTCAAAATTGCAAAGGAGAGCCTCAACAACTTGTCAAAATTTTACACATAATAGTTGATGGAAACTATGATTTGGGAATCCACTTCAAGAATTTTGTAGGAAAAAAATTGGGCACCTTGTACACCTATGTCAATACCATGGGCATGAAGGCCTATCCCTTCCAAATACTCTTGAAGAAATAAACTGGAAAATGAAATTGATATCACTCATACAATTTGCACTACTACAAGTAGGGGTCTTTTGAGACGTTAATTTAAGACATTTGTCTCTAACATCTCAAACTTCTCATCCTTTTTATTTATGTGGACTCCACTAACCAAAAAATTAGTCATGTGAATACAATAATGCGACTATAATTTTGGCCAATTGATTACTTCACATAACGAACATTTTCGGCCTCCTCCTGCCAGTATTGTTCATGAATGCTTCTCTAGTATTGTTCATGAATGCTCCTCTCAGTCCTCATTCAAATCGTAGTGTCCCGGGAAGAGGCGAGGTGTGGCCATGGTTACCTGGCACATAATAATGCAGAAGTGACCAATCAGTTGGACTTGTTCCCTTCCTCCTTCAGCAATATTTGCACGGCGGGGACAAGTTCATGCATATTAGGTTGATTTTCTCAAGCCTAGCTGATTTCTTCAGGGTTTTACACTTTCTAACCTTGATCCATTTCTGTTAAAAAGGATGGGTGCATTAAACCAAGGTTTAATATGTGAATCAATGCAATCCATTTGTGGTTTACACTCTATGTCATACTAGGAGTTTGATTCGAGGGCTTAGATGGAGTTTGGATTGAAATGATTGGGTTGAAAGCCACATTTTGCTGGAAGCAAGAGATAACCAACCTAAAATAGCACGAGTCGTTGTGACTCTTTGCAAGAGACATTACAACCCAGTGAGTTGGAAAATGAATCATATTATATGGTGAGGATCGATATGGAAATGAATCATATATTTGGGTTTTCTAGATTTTGGGATTTTAGGGTATGGATGGATTTCATAATAGCAGTGGTAACACGGTGCCTATGTTTCTCACCCTGTCATATGGCATGGTGGAAGAGAGCTCCATGGAATCGATTGTGCTTGCATGAATCCCCCAGATTAATATCTTTTAAAGAGGTATTTTGAATGCATATTTTGTGGAAGTAGATTTCAAGACCCTGAAACCCTTGACAAAGCAATATTTCAAGAACCCAATAACAGAGCATCTTTGTGTCCATTTTTTGTTTCCTAATAGTTTGATGAGAACCGCAAGAGATCATTGACAACAGAAAGGGAATGGCCTTCAATTATATGTGCCTCCATCTATGGATCTTTGTTTTTCTTTGTTTTTTAAGTAGGGTTTTTTCAAATTTTCTTTAGCATTTTTTGGGGTTAATTATTCACAATTCTGATCTATACGATTTTAGTTATGGTGGCCACTATCATGAGTAGAATAGAGATGTATAATCCAACACTAAACCTTTGTTGTAGGATTTCTATTCATGTTCTTGTGATTACAAGCCAATATATGAAGAGTGGTGATGGGTATTATGTGCTACATTTAAAAACATTTTTTAGCAGTCCAAGTCTCAACTAGATATAATGGCATGGACAAGTTTTCATGTAAGTTAATTTAAATGAAAATATGAATAGGGTATTTGGGAGAGATTGAAGAAAATAAGTTTGAAGTGCAGAATAAGCATTCAAAGGAATACAGTCTGAGTATTCTTTTGTTTCTAATATATTCCACTTTCACTAATCACTAGGTTTGAGTTGGCACCATTGGGGTTGTGAAAACATTATTGTTGTTTGCATTCTAGTTGGTTGTTTTGTGAAGAAGAATCTAGTTATCTCTATATAAAATTTAGAAAATAGACCATAATTGAAATTCCACAACACTGAGTTTTAGTGAAGCAAGTTGGCTATCAATCCCTTGCTTACTAATCAGAGGGCCTAAAAGATGTTCTCTCACAATTCTCTACTAAATTTTTACGGTTTAAGTCAAGAAAAATCTCATTCTCAATATACTTGTCAAGTAATGTTGAATATAATACATGAAAAAAAGAAAAAATATGCAGTGTACAATATGTGCAAGATTCAATATAGAATGACGGAATCACATTTCCCTGTTGCCAGAGATCTAAATTAGCAAGAGATTCGAAGAGACTAATATTAGGAGTTAATTAATCATATGGCAAAGGATTTCTTTGAAATGGGTTTCATGTGAAGAAAAATGGAGAGTAGAACATGGAAATAGCTGTTGATCTATACTCTAGTATTTCATCAAAGTGAAGCAGTACTACATCATACAAAAATTATAAAATAGTGATAAGTCATAGATATGTCATAGGGAAAGATATGTTTATGACTTCAGCACCAAAACATAAAATCCTTTAGGTCGTTTGAATGAAAGCTAGGACTTCTTTAGAACACTAACTATATAGTTGCAAAAAATTGAATTTTTTTAGACATGCATATGCTCATCTTCTATATGTCTATCATAATGATTGCAGGGTGCTCCTCCTCCTGATCTAACACAAGATTTAGAACCCACATATTTGTAGTAAAAAAAGGGTACCTAACTTGCTTCAGTGAACCGTGAAGCAGGTGGAACTTCGCGCAATCCCCCAGTCCACAGCACAAGTCCTGTAGTGCGCTGCTCGCCAGTATGAACCGTGCATCACCCGGTTGTGGAAACTTGATTCCGCAACCTCCCCATAACTTCTCCTCAGGTGAGACCTCATTCTGCTCACAGACTATTCCTGAAAGGGCCGATGAAAAGGGTTTTTGTTGGTTCCCTGAACCGTGCAAAACCTGGGTCTATTTTGAATAGTTAAAGAACACTATACGAGCCAACACTAGTGATCAGGGCATGCATTTTATCAGTAATGCAGTTCTAACATTGACACAAGAATTCATCATTCATCATCATAAAATAAATGCTTATCTTCCTCAGGTGAATGACAGTATATAATATTTTAACAAGATTCTGGAGACTTGATTGACTAAGTTGTTTTTTTTTTTATAAAATGAGATGACTAGGATGAGCATGTACTTGCGATATTATGGGCCTATTGAAATACTTTGAAAAAATTGCATAAGTATACTCCATTCCACTTGGTCTATGGGTGTAAGGTTGTGGTTTCCACTGATTTTTTTTTTCTAGTCTTTATATTGCCCATTCTACTCACATGACAGAGGAGGAGTTAGTTGAAGAATACTCAACATAATTGCTACAATTGGAAGAGTCCAATTTTTTATCAAAATTTTAGACAATGATGGAGAAAGCAAGACAGAAAGCATGGCATGATCATCACATCAGAAATGATCATTTTACCAAAGGTGATTTGGTGCTTCTCTATGATAATACATATCTTAATAATCTAGGTAAACTTCAAATGCATTGGCTTGGTCCATTTATAGTGGTAGAATTGAGAGAGTTTGGTGTTTTCCATCATGCGCAACTTGATGGTGTCCTCAGAACAAGATGGGTAAATGACACTTTCCTGAAGCCATATGTTCCCACTCACTGAATCCACTTTTGGGGCACTCCTGCTACAACGAGTGGGGTAGAGTAAGTTTTAGGTTTATGTTTTATTTTTTGTTACATTATGAGTCTATTAGTTAGTCGAGTTGGTTAGTTTGTTCATGCTAGCATACCAAGAATTCCAACAGTGTACAACCAATGTTATTTTTATGTTGTGTTTGTTGGTTCAAATTAGAGAAAACACATGTTGTCAAGGTAGCACTATCTCATCGTTCATTTTCCAGCCATTGAACATTGAGATTATAAAATTGTCAAGAATAAGTAAGGTCTATAATCTGGATCGAATTCGATGTTTGAGTGTTGTCCATCAGTGGGGATTTAATCACTTGAATGAAATTTCTAGTGGGTAAGAGTATTTAAGGATGATTAGACATGTTAAACGGTCACTATGTGTCAAATCGTTGTCAATAATTCTTGCATTAATAACTAAAAGATCTGGTATCTTTAGCATGATTCATTAAATGAACCCGTCAAGTCTTGTAATTAACGTTTCCTAGTGGTTGGGAGTCCCTGATTCTACTTAAGTTCTCACTTGGTTGTTACTTTGGTTGTGGCTTCCCTTTTGGCTCTTGCTTTTTCCCATTTTGTAAACATCTTAGTGGCTACAATAACGTACTTGCATTGGGTTCATTTGGCAGGTACAAATGGTCTGATGAAGTCGTTTTCCTAGTGTTTAAAGGATTTTATTGGTAAGATGAGAGTTATCTCATGATGATCTCTATGTTGGGGTTTGGTTCCATCCTTTTGAAATTGTTCACATTTTCTTACTTTTCTGAAACAATCCTTGAATAGTGTGGGCCACTAGAGACCCACAAATAAAATATCCAAATCTATTTCATTTTGTGAGAAATGTCCTCTGGTTGTTGTGAGCCTATGTCACTACCTATTCTACCTCTACTGGTGGTATAAATCTTCGCATTATCCCATCCACATCTATCCTATATAATCTTCCTGGTATGAGATTAAAACTTAGTGCTTTTTGTGCCAATATTATTCTTTGTGCAACACTTAGACCCTTGGGTGTCTATCTGTTTTATATAAAATGTAGTATGTCTTCTAGTATACCAATGCACCAGGCTTCGACTCTTCGGCTTCAATCGCAATATACAGCTCTTCAATGCATCAATTCACAATCATCAATAATATACTCCCAAAAAGCTCCTCCCACAAATTGCTAGGGTTACACATAATTCTTCTACCTAGGAGGAGAATGCTCAGAACAATAGTAATATAATAAGTTGGCAGGGACTCATGAAGAAATGCTCAATTCTTTTGTGCATGAGTATTCCAGCTTCCTTTATTTGACAAGTCGATCCATATTCAGTGGTTCAATTCATTGCAAGCAACAACAACAACTCTAACGCAACAAGGAAACAATAAGTCTCTATGTCTCATTGCGATTTCTCAAGAATCAAGAATGCTGGCTAGTTCAATTTAGAATTCTTATTCCAACTTTGTGTAGGTTGATAGGTGGGTGTGTATGAGATCAACGCACCAATGGATACGAGGAGAGGTAGTTCTCAGATGAGGTTGGAATACACCCATGTAACACTTTCATATAACAGAAATAGATTTGAGGTTTTTCATATCTCCACCAGAGATCACAAAGCTCCCACACAATCATAAATTCGTCTCCACATACACACAAGGAATGGAAAGGTGTGAACTTACATATTAGTCTTCAAGTATAGGTTCTTCCACCATGAATCCACAAAATGCATAAAATATTTGTGAGTATCCTGAGAGATATGATGAGCTGGTGGGAAAAAATAACTCATGGATCTATATGGAGGGAACCATCTCAAAGGCTCGATGCTAGAGGAGATGAGGCCCGAGACCTGAGATTGAGAGGAGGATCCAAGAGCTTTATACTAAGGATGGAATATTGTGGGATATGGAGCGAAGTCTGGAAATATATGTCTTGATACATATACAATGAAAAGCTAATTATTATGAAACAAACCAAGCAACACACAAAAATCCCTTAGCATAATTGGTCAATAATCCCATCACAATAGGTGAAAAGTAAATGTTTTGCACTGACATTTGTTAGAGATAATGTTTATCTCTTGATGATGTGTTGGAGATTCTCTACCTAATGTGTTGTGTGGTTGAGATATTCTCTCAACCTCTCTTGACTATATTTAGAATAAGTTAGATCTCATCACAACACTCTCGACTCTATATATTGGAGTCTCTATGTATTGTAAAAGATAGTGTATTATAATAGAATTCAGTTTTGTATGTTATAATGTCTGCTCTCTCTAATTTCAAGTTGGTATCAGACCTGGACTGAGCATGAATCCCGCAAGGGAGTGCTGAGGACTATGAGAGAGGGGAGCATTGTTATGTTTGTTGTTTGAGTGAAGATCCACTGAGGATTGAAGACTGTATAGTCTGAACCATTATTGTCGTTTTTGTGTGGAGGCCTATATTTGGAAGAAATTGTAGCATTACAGTAATCACGGCAGAGGGAAGCACCACGGCCTGAGCCAAAGAGAGGCTGTTGGGAATAGGTGAAGCGACAACTGAGCTGCGACGTGAATTAGGAGCCACTGTGTGAAGAAATCTGTTAGAGAGCTGCCTATGTGTGGAAATCAAATCACTGTCCAAAAAGAGATCTTGTTGTGAGGAGTGTATTACATGCAAAGAAGGAACTGTTGATTGGCTGGAGTTGAAGTCACAGATCAGTACAGAGAGCTATGAGAGAAGGTCACAAGTCTATTTCTTGTGTAGGAGTACATGATTTGCTATGGAAGATGTGAATGCAAGCAGATTGTGGACTGTTTTGAGCGTCGGGCAGCTTGTCTCCCTTTTGGGTGAAGTTTGAAAATTACAGTGAAGAGAAGACCAGATCATTGGTTTTATTTATTGTAGTCAATCCTTGTAGCAAGGAAATCTAAATGAAAAAGCCGTTGCTGTAAAATCGTGTAGTGGAAATCAGTGATGTTGCCACCGGCGTCAATACATTCCAATTGACAGAGACTCAGAACCGATCCTGTGTAGGTGAAGGGAAGGGTGTTTGTATGAAGCAAGAGAGACCCAGAGCATTGAAGGTGGAGTGATGAGCCACCCTTGCTGATTGTATTAGATGTACTAGGAGTTGCCCACCTATCTCGTTAAAGGAATCATTGCTGTAGGAGACACCTCAGATTGCTGCAAATTGAAATCGTTGTCTGTGTGGACTTCATCAAATTTGTGTGCTTCCAATCCAAAGGAACCTGCGATTGTATATTGAAGAAAATCTAGAGGGAATTGCTGCTGCATTGAAGAGAGGTAAAGATGAAAGTGATGAGCTTGAGGATTGTTGTTCTGAATGCTATGTGATTCGTATACAAATTGGGGATCTGCTGCTAAGATCCTGCGAAGGAGAAGACAAACTTGTAAACTATAATTCTTGTGTCAGTTTTTTGTTTGGTTGGATGCTTACTTAGTTCAATTGTGTGGATTCCCTTAATGGTATGTAAAAGGTTATGTTCATCTTCGTCATCAATGAAATTATGAGATGCATATGTAATGGGTTTGCAATATTTATGAGCACTTAGTACCTGAATTATTGTAAGGGGTGCATGATTGGTTGTACCCGACATCCCATAATTTTTTGGTCCTAAATTATAAAGCTTAGCCATATGCAAGCTGATTTCCCCATGTTGTTGTAAGACCTGTCCCAAATGTTTAGGCATACATGTTGTGGTGCATAATCGCACAGAGTTAACCCTCTTATTCATAGAAAGGATGTGTTATCAAGTTGTGGAATAGACCACTGTGACCAGTACGGGGGTGACATGTGTACTCATAGCCTGAACTTGATGAAGGTCGAAGACGCAAGAGTCTTCGATTCAGGGGGAAGTTGAGATGGAAAAATCTTAGAGTATGATGGACCAAATTATGATTAAGGGAGAATGTAATATATTGATGAACCACGTAGGTGAAAAGCATTTCTACAAAACTGGCGGTTACAGCAGCTGAGCACCCATGTATTTCGGTAGATGGTTTGTTTTTTATATGGACATCAATAATCTATTTTATGCAGAGAAAGGTACAGAAGAAGTTCAAAGTTGTGAAAGCCTCATGAAGACCAAGACTACTCTATGAGCATAATAGAGAGAAACATTAAGGGAAGATGTTAGAGATAATGTTTATCTCTTGATGATGTGTTGGAGATTCTCTACCTAATGTGCTGTGTGGTTGAGATATTCTCTCAAGCTCTATTGACTATATTAAGAATAAGTTAGATCTCATCATAGCACTCTCGACTCTATATATTGGAGCCTTTATGTATTGTAAAATATAGTCTATTATAATAGAATTCAATTTTGTATGTTACAATGTCTACTCTCTCTAATTTCAAGTAACAATTCAATTATCAATTGAGAACAAATTACAATATATAGGTGTAGACAATCATAACAAACCAAATCATAGATCCATAAGTGTGGATCTCAACCTCTACATGCTAAATATAGAAAGAACACATCAACCCAATCCCTAGCAATCCGCCTATCATTTCTACATTATTTCTATCAACATCAGTCTAAGCCATACCTTTATATTTTGAGTGAAATTTGCCTCTCTCTCCATTCCACGATTTGCCTTTGTCTCCATTCCATGATTTACCTGTGTCTCCATTCCATGGTTTTCTTCTGTGCGTATATCGACCTCTTGCCATCAGTGCGAGCTATTAACCTTGAGCATCCAGGTCATAATTCTTCATCCTCTCTTCTTCTTGAAGGAGAATACCTTTGAGTTCTACAAAATTTGGGGGTTTTTCTCTCGCTGCAAGTGCTAAAATAAACACTTTGTAATCTGGCAGTAACCCTTTTAGGGCGATAATTACTTGATCAGTACTATCTACTGCTTCACCTATGGCTGCCAAGTTATCACTCAAATATTTGATGCGAGAAATAAACTTACTTACCCCTTCATTTGCTTCCATCTTGATTGACAATAGTTTGATCTTTAGAAACAATATCGATTTGCATCAGTTGTTTCATATAGGCTTTTGAGCATGTCCCATGTCTTCTTAGACGTGTCACAATTTCTGATGTGAGGAATTATCTTATCTTGCATAGACATTTGCGGTGTCACCTTGGATTTGGCTTCCTTCTTGTTCCAATCTACAAGTAACGTAGGATCTGTGGGCTTCAGCTCAGTACCATTTATGATTGTCTAGCCACCGAATAATTCAAGAACAGTCTGCAACTTGAATTTCCAATTGATGTAGTTCTCTCCATGCAATTTGGAGGACTCACTGATGTATGTATCAGCTAGCGGTTGTTGGGAAACCATTTCAACTGGTCTCTGAGGGAGAATACAAAAAAACAATCAGTAAAAAAAATTCTAGGAAATATAAAATCGGTGCTTTACTCCTTTTGCAGTCTGCGTCGGGCTGAAACGCGTAGAGCGACCCCTCTAAGGTGCCTTTTTTCTTCTCAATGTAGGCGTTGTTGGTGCTCTGGAACTCACAATTCAGGCATTGTCAGTGCTCTGGATCTCACACTGGAGGCACCGAGAAGACACGGCTTGCAGGCAGCAGCAGCACGTGGGTTCCCCTTTCAGCGGGCTTCACTTCCTCGATATCCAGCACAAGTTGCGGTCTCCTTCACACAGGGTTTGCTTCTCTTCGTCCTACACCAGCGATTCTCCTTCACTAGGAAGCTTCTCTTTAAGTTCAATAATCTCCTGCCCAGTAACCAAGAGAGCCTCTCACTCACAACCATGGGCAGTCATCCTTCACCTTCACATTTTTCAATACTCATGCCCAACACTCACACTCAACTCGGTGGCTGGTGTTAGGATATTCCTATACTCCATCCTAGTCCTTCTAGAATTTCTGTCATTTTCATTTTTAGTCATGCATGCAAAATTAGGGTTTGCATGCAATTAGGGTTTACATGCATCCTAGTCATCAGTACCAGCACCTAGCCCTCAGCAAACTAGCCCCCGGAGCTTCCTTCATATCAATTTTAGCTCTCCTAGAGCTTAATGTCCCCTCCTTTCACCTACTGCATGAGAAGGGTGCCTTTCTTCACCTACCAGTCAAGTTTAGTTCAATTAACTGAGTTCACTCCCTGATTTTAGGCTTAACTCACTCTTAACTGATCTTATCACTCTGATGGACCTCCAGTGTGACTAGATAAACTGTTTTGACTCCAGTTAGCTCCATCTTCTCCCTCCACTGAGCCTCCTTCACTACATTAGTGCTTCCATGTGCCAGTTACACCAACCACACTCAGTTTGACTCCCAGTTGACCATTACTTGTGCATTGATGACTTCACTGATGTGAAGGTGGACTCCTAGTTATGCTTTGATGACTCTCCACTGATTATGGATCTGTGCATGAAGGCCAATTCGAATTACACCTAGTGAATTCAAATCCTCGGCATTGTATATTTACCAGTTTACTATTCAGATTAATGTAACATGTGCAATTATTCTGCCTCTATCAGAGCTCCTTTGGATCTATGTTATATTGCTTCTCTCTTCTTCTATTATTCCTAAATTCTTTCATTGTGAGGTTTACATCATCTTTTTGGATCTTATGTGGGCATTTTCACATGCTATCAGAGCCATTTGAGAGTATATTCTACCTCCATTCTTGAGAGTTTTTTGTAGGTATTTCGAAGTTCCAGCAGATTCAACAGTTTCTATTTGCACTTGTTCCAGCAGTCAAGATGAGCAATTCGAATGCTTCTTCTTCTCTTTCTCCTATAATCCTCACTCCCTTCAATTACTTCGAATGGAAGGGTGAGATGAGAATTCACTTGATGCATAAAGGGCTTCACAGATTGGTTTATGAAAGAGATGCCATACCACATGCAGTTGTAGAGAGAGTCAAGCATATAAACAAATTGGATGAATCTTTTGGATTCATATGCCTTCATACGTCCAAAGATCTAGTGTTCCATGTTGAAGGATTGCAGTCTCCAAATGAGTTATGGAGTAAATTGGAGAGTCTTTTTGGCAAACAAGATGGGCTAAGAGGCCATATTCTTGAAAATGAATTGGTTGCCGTACGACCTAGCAATTTCGAGAGCATTCAAGCATTCTTCTCAAAATTTAAAAATTAGGTTTTACAATGGAAGCATTGTGGCATCACTAAAAGTGATGAGCAATTGGTGCTCTCCATTTTGAGCAAACTTGGATCTCAATTTTCTGTCTGTGTATCTACTTTACATTCTGGGTGAATGTCAATCCCTGGATGGAAGTTTCCTACCTTAGAAGTCTTCATTCAATCCCTCATTCAAGAACAGGACAAATTGTTTCAAATGGGTGCCATAAACACCTCCAAAGATCTTGCTCTTCTAGCTGGTGAAGCAAGTGGAGTGAATGCAAAAGGGAGGAAAAAAGATAAATACAAGAAGCCATCAAAATACAAGAATGATAAACAAAAGAGACCAAATTGTTCCTACTGCAAGAGAAGAAACCATCCTGAGAAAGCTTGCATGCACAAGAAAATTGATCTTTTAACCAAGCTTCTTGAAAAAAACAAAATTGTTGTTCCAAAAGAAGCAAAGATGTCTGATTCTGGAAGTGGATCTGATGATTTCCATGCATTGATGGCTGGTTTTTCAAAGTCAAAAGTCCTCCTCATAGATTCTGGAGCCTCCAACCACATGGTTGCCTTTGAAGAATCCTTTTCCTCTTTGGATCTCCAAGATGGGCCTACCATTCACATGGGAGACAACTCTTAGATTTCTGCCAAAGGATTGGCTACAGCTCATTTGGAGCATGGTAAGTTCAAAAATGTTTTATTTGTTCCTTCTCTAACAGATAATTTGTTGTCAGTATATCAAATGACTCATACAGGATCACCAAAGCAAGTAATTTTTGGTCCAAACACAGTAGAGATTACAGAAATCTCCACTGGAAAGGTTATAGCAAATGGGATTGCTAATCATGCCTCAAAGGCATATGAGTTCTCAAACTTCATGCCTTTCTCTCCAACTATTCCTTCAGATTCTGATGAAGATCACAGTGACTCCTCTTCTAATGTAGAAGAAGATCAAGATCTTGATGTTGAGATCATAGTTCAAGAAGATTCAGATCCAGAACCAACACCTATTCTCAGCCCAGATTCAAGGTCAATATGGGCTCACATAGTCCTTGCTACTATTGAGAACACAGTTGATGATTTATCTGTTCACAGAATTACTAGACTTTAGCATCATGCCAACCTTGAATTATGCAATCCACCTCTCCATCACAGATGCAGCATGATGATGGGGTTCTCTCTTCCATCTCTTGGGAAGAATTCTCATGTTGCATTCGCTCCAGTTACAGAAAGAGTTACTGAAAGACTTGCTTCGTCCAACATATTCTCCACATAGTGGGAGGCATATCAAGAGACTAGATCCAGATCTAACTTCTACTTTGGCTTCCTACAGGGGATCAGCTTGCCAAGTCTTTTGCAAAAGTTTTCAATGATGAAAGCTTCTTTCTTTTCTGCATAGTGTGATGGTTCTTTGAGTTATTTACTGTTCTTTTGAGGGGGGTATTTTTCCCATGAGGTTTTCCCCATTTCCTCAGTTTATGGACAGTTCTTTTTTTTCTATCATTTCTTTGATTGTATGGGTGACCTTTGGTCCTAGTTACTAGGGCCTGGGATGGATTAAGGGGGGGTGTTAGGATATTCCTGTACTTTGTCCTAGTCCTTCTAGCATTTTTGTCATTTTCATTTTTTAGTCATGCATGCAAAATTAGGGTTTGCATGCATCCTAGTCATCAGTACCAGCACCTAGCCCTCAGCAAACTAGGCCCCGGAGCTTCCTTCAGATCATTTTTAGCTCTCCTAGAGCTTAGTGCAAGGGCGCCTTTCTTCACCTACCAGTCTAGTTTAGTTCAGTTAACTGAGTTCAGTCCCTAATTTTAGGATTAACTCACTCTTAATTGATCTTATCACTCTGATGGACCTCCAGTGTGACTAGATAACTTGTTCTGACTCCAATTTGCTCCATCTGCACCCTCCACTAAGCCTCCTTCACTACATTAGTGCTTCCATGTGCCAGTTACACCAACTACACTCACTTAGACTCAATTTGAATCCTGGTTGACCATTACTTGTGCATTGATGACTTCACTGATGAGAAGGTGGACTCCTAGTTATGCTTTGATGACTCTCCACTGATTATGGATTTGTGCATGAAGGCCAATTCAACTTACACCTAGTGAATTCGAATCCTCGGCATTGTATATTTACCAGTTTACTATTCAGATTAATGTAACATGTGTAATTATTCTGCCTCTATGAGAGCTCCTTTGGATCTATGTTCTATTGTTTCTCTCTTCTTCTATTATTCCTAAATTCTTTCATTGCGAGGTTTACATCATCTCTTTGGATCTTATGTGGGCATTTTCACAGCTGGCGATCTTAGTTCCTCTCAGCCTCTTACAACGGTGCTCTGATACCAACTTGAAATTAGAGAGAGTCGACATTGTTACATACAAAACTGAATTCTATTATAATAGACTATCTTTTACAATACATAGACTCCAATATATAGAGTCGTGAGTGTTGTGATGGGATCTAACTTATTCTAAATATAGTCAAGAGAGGTTGAGAGAATATCTCAACCACACAGCACATTAGGTAGAGAATCTCCAACACATCATCAAGAGATAAACATTATCTCTAACTCTTGATGATGTGTTGGAGATTCTCTACCTAATGTGCTGTGTGGTTGAGATATTCTCTCAACCTCTCTTGACTATATTTAGAATAAGTTAGATCCCATCACAACATTCTTGATTCTATATATTGGAGTTTCTATGTATTGTGAAGGATAGTCTCTTATAATATAATTCAGTTTTGTATGTTACAATGTATGCTCTCTCTAATTTCAAGTACATTAAGCTAGATAGATTAACATAATATTGTGATATATATTTTAGAGAAACATATACATAAATATATCACAACTACACACTTATGAATTAACAAAGAATCATATCACAACTACACATTTACGAATTAACAAAGAATCATTGAGCCTCTAAGTCAAATTAAAATTTAACTTATTCATAAGATTAAGGGTTTAGAGGAGAATATTTTTTTACTGTCAAAATTTCCACATATGATAGCTAAGCAAAGGAAATCAAAATACAACTTTATTTTTCCAAACAACCATGAAAAATTAGAAATGTAACAAAATTCAATCCTTTGAAAGATAAATTTTAAAATCAAACCAAAAGATTTCAAATGTGTTAACAACATATTTCATAAAAACTTTAATTCAACTACCCTTACATCATTCAAAAAAGACCAGAGAGCAAGCTTTTCATTATATTTGTTCTACTACCCCCATTTTCACTTCATTACATCTACTATATTTCCCATTTTTTATATATTCTTTTATAATTTTTAAAACAGACAAATTTAAAAATAATAAAAAAATAAAATAACAATATTTTTTATAAAATCGAGAAGATTATGTCACGACCATATGCATTGAATTCCATAGTAATTAAAACATGTTAAAACTGCTAAAATTGAAATATCCATCATTCTGAAATTGCAAAAAATAATGAATAAAATACCATAAACTAATCGAAATATTAAGCAGAAACTCTACGGTTAAATATATCAGTCATTCAAACATAGTTAGACTCTTGATCTCTATACATAAAATTGAAAACAAATAATTTTTGTGATGGAAAATAAACCATATGCTCACTATTTTCTCATAACATAAAAACAACACAGTAGCCAACTAAGTAGGCTGCATGTAATCAGATAATACTAATAATTTATTAGGATTCCACCATATATCAAGTTCTGGCGAATATAAAAAGCAAAATTTTCCAAGAAAAATCAAATGGAGCCATCGCAACTCCCGCATTGAAAATAATTGTGCAGCCGATTGACATAATAATATTAGCTACGCCTTAATACCATACTGCATCCATTGCAGTGGAAGCACTTCACTTGTTTTTGCCGCTGCAGATTATCAACCGGTGCGTCCCTGAGCGGATCCGACGCTAAATTGCTTTCTAGACTATGATGCAGGTGGTGCGTCCTTGAGCGGATTCAACCTTAAAATGCTTTCTTGACTATGATGCAGCAAAATATCATCAGCCTCAACCGGTGCAGAATATCATCAGCCCTTGCGTCCTTACCACTCTCGTGAGGCCATCCATAATATCCTGTATTGGAAAACAAACGAAAAAAATAGTTAGAAACTGAAGCGATAAAGTCCAAGTAATAGCGGAAAAAATTAAGTTAATGTTATTTATCACCACCCAGGCTGCAAATGCACCGGTAATCGGTTGCTAGAAGCTTGGGCAGGATCTGGGAAACCATTCTCATACCATTCATTGTTAACCGTCTGATTACTTGGGACTGATTCGGACGAGGAAGGCTGTACTGGATCTGACGTTAAATTGGTTTCTAAACTATTTGGATATGTACTCCTCATGTGAACGGCAAGGAGTAGGAGGACCCAGATCGAACCTGAAAATGCTTTCTAGATGATGATGCACAGGGCTTGAGGATCCCTCCTGGTATGAACTGCAAGAAAGAGGACCATGAGGATGCCGATCTAGAAGTGGTTCTGTAGTCTCTCCTAGGCCTGAGGATTTCTCTAAGTAGCTATTCTTAAGGTTACATGAAAGATTGCCCAGGGGAAGAGGCAAGGTGGGATTGAAAATCTGGCCTTCCAATGGGGGCTTAGATGGGGAACATCATAAAATCGATATTTCTAACAAAGATGCTTCACATTAGAGGATTCAAGGGTTATATTTATACACTCTGGTGTACACCAAAACATTGTGACCTTAATTGAGTTGTGATCTTAGTTGAGCTGGGTTAGGTTAGGTCAAGTTACCTAATAATTGCAACCCTAACTGTTTATCTTGGATACCATAGTCAAAATAAGGGAAAGTGTCCAAGCTTGGATATGTATTCCATGGAAAAAAAATTATATTTATATAAAATAATAAAATTAAATTACCATAGATTTACCATAAATATAGTAGTGGTAAATATTGAAAAGCCTTTGATTTATTGCATCGACAATAACAAAATGCATTTAGAGTAGAGATAGAGGTGTCAATTTTGTAGCATTAATGAGTTTAGTTAGAATTCTTCCTTATTTCTCATACAAAATTTGTAGCTTTAATGAGTAACTAACTAATTAGAAGATATACTCATTGTTGAGAACTTTGACCATGGAACTTTGCTCATAAGTGTTTTGGCCCATTTTAAAACAAATCAATAGAATAAGGGATAACTTTACTTGATACGACAAGAGAAACCAACTATAAAGGTTGAGTTTTCCACTTATTAACTCCCTAAAATAAGGGAGAAATTTATTTGACACTACAAGAGAAAGCCAAGTTAGAAAGGTTGAGTTTGTCCACTTATTAACTCCCTAAAATAAGGGAGAATTTTATTTGACACGACAAGAGAAACCCACTAGAAAGGTTTTAAAGTTTGTCAATTTATTAAGTAGTAGATATATTAATTGTTTAGTTAAACTTCTTCATTGATGGGAACTTTGACCGTGGATTTTTCCCTTTAAGGGTTTTGACCCATTTTAAGAAAAATCAATAATGTAAGGGAGAAATTGTCCACTTATTAACTCCCCCTTAAGAGTAATTATCCAATGAGTAGTTTAATTAGTTGTAGTCTAAATATTCTAGGTTTTCAACCTTTTTGAGGGTGTTGAATCTATTTATGAAAGTCAAAAACACAATTTAAACACTTCCAAATTTGGATTTTACCAAAAACTTTTTTACTCGATTCCGACCAAAACCCACCTTAAAGTCCAAAACCTAGAATAAACGATTACTACGTTTAAATATTTTACATTTTTTACTTTTTTGGGTAAATTTGCTGGTTTGTTTTGTTCAGAGACTCGTGAATGCCATATAAAAATTAAAATAATAGAAAAATATAAATAAAATCATAATAATTATTGATCATTTAGCTTATGGGTACTCGCACGAAGTTGGTACCCAAAAAGGCCGCAATAGAAGCGCGGAAAAAAACAAGGGCACGCACGTGCATTCAAACATGTGTACGCGCCCCTGCTTTCGGCAATGTTGAACATCCATGTGGTTGAGTTGACTTGGACAAAGGGTGTGTGCACGCGTTAATAAGACATGCATGTGCCTGTTTTTTTTATAAAAAAAACAGAGCATGGGTTTCTTATTAGTTTAAAAAACCCGCAAGTGCAGAGCGGCCAAACAAGCACCCTGCGAGCATGTTGTGGAGCACCCAAAGCGTCCAAATCGGCATTAATCCGAACCACCACCACGTTGCCGACGTTGCCTCCAGGTAGGTGCTCAATGAACCATGCTTTTGTTGTTTTTTTTGTTTTTTGTTTTGTTTTCCATTGAAATTTTAAATTAAAAAAAATTACAATCAACTAAAAAACAAAAAAATGACCAACACACCACAACCATCATAGCAACCCAATGAAACCGAACAATCAGAAGGTAACATCAACATTGAAATGGACAATGAACATGGTGATGAACCATCTGAAAACCCTGAGGATCAATTACATCAAGATTTAAACGAATTAAGGGTATCAAGCGATGAATTGAAGAGCACCAAGGAACCCTCTCGGGTTTCCCTGGCTTCATCATTGAAAAACATCATTGAATCCATCAACATTGCCCATAGTGAGATCACAAATCTAATCCAATACAGGGCTCGACTGAGGGAGCACTACTCCACTGGGATATCCAAAGAACAAATTAAAGACCTCAACATCACGAAAGCACAATTGTATAGCAAATTCATAGTTCCCACGACAAGATAGCCTCCAGATGTGAGGAAGAGACGGGTGTGCATGGACTGGTGTATTTACTAGCGATGGAGAGATAACTGGAGAAAGAGATGGTTTATGGTGTTTGACAAGCCCCCATGCAATAATTTGGAGGTCCCACAGTATTTTCTTAGGAAATTGTGGGCTCAGTTTGAGTTAGGCTACCATGTCAATTATTTTGACATCACTGAGTTTCAGGGTGTTGGTCTTGGCTCTGCCCAAGATCAACCTCAATCCGGTCACAACCCACTCAGAGGACCTCTTGCACCCTGGAGAAATTCAAAACCCCTCCTTAGCCACTTGGGAGTGGCCTAGATGAGATTGATGACTTAGTTAGACGTGCCACACGTCATTTGCTTAGCCATACCACATTTGTGGCTATTAATTCACAGAGATGGGAGGACATCGATGAGACACATACAACTACACGGTCTATAGGTGGTGGCCGAGACATGCCAGGTACAGGTGGAACCTAGGTGGGGCCATCTAGTTCGACTAGAACAACGACATATTGTTGTTTTCACTATGGTCATTCTTTCCATGGTCCTACACAGCAGCATGCCACAGAGAGCTACATGGACCAAGTTATCCATTGTTTTATTTAATGTTCTTGTATTTATTGTATTTTATTTGATATCGTATTTTTTAATATATTTAAATTTGAATTACACATTGTTGATTTTATTTGTTTTAACATACAGTTATTCAGGGCCAAGTCTCCATCCTAAAGGTGGGAGGACATGGGTTCCTTTGACCTAGACCGAGCCATGGCAGCAGTAGAGGAGATTGCGGCACCATACACATAGGTAACTTCTTTACTTGAATAATTAGATTCAGTTATGAGTAATTTGTGTTCAGTAATTACAAATTAATTAGCACTGAGTAACCATTTTTTATATTACCATCATTTAAAACTAAAACTAAAATGAATAATTCTCACAAAACATGTCTATCATATTATCATTGGATTTTGTGTTTATCATATTGTCTAAATTATTTGAGAGTTATAAATTCATATAATCCAACCAAACCAAAATGAAACCTTATAAAACATGAAAACCTAAGAAAACTAGACATGAGTTCATGTTCACTTTAGGCATCCTTTGCTTCTCCACTTTCAACTTCTTTCATTTATGATGCTACTTGTGCTTATGATTGAAAATGTCAATGCTCTTCTTCTCTCACTCTCTCAATTTTCCCCTCTTTCTCTCTCACTCTCTCACTTTACCTGTCTCTCCCTCTCTCCTTCTTGATCTCCCCCTACCTCCATCTCACTCTATTCCTCTATCTATCTATCTCTCCGACAAATATCTCCATCTCCCTCCCTCCTGAAGTCTCTCTCTCTCACCCTCTTTACATCTCTCTCTCTCTCTCTCTCTCTTTCTCTCTCTCCACCTCTAACTTACTCACTCTCTCTCTCCCTTGACCTACCACTCTTCCCCACCTTCTCCTCTCTCTCTCTCTCTCTTTATCTCCATGTATAAGTCCCTCCCTCTTTTCCTCTTACTCACTCATTCTCTCCCTCCCCCTGGACCTATCACTTCACCATCACTTGACATCATTCTCTTTATCCATTTACAAGTCTCTCCCTCTCCTCCCCCCTCCAAAGATACATCCAGGCGTGCACATGTGCATTAAAAGCATGTTCAATTCTACTCTGTTGATCATGTCAAAGGCCCCAACTCCATAAGGCCTAAAAAATAGTTCCCATAGTGGGTGCTTCAAAGAATGACCGCAAGGTCTTTTTTATTATGCCCGCAATGGGGATTTTAAATGCCTGCAAGGGGCCTTCCAAATGCCCACACATCTTCCTTGTCCACCTCATCATATTGTCTCTTTCCTCTAAGCTTATGTTTTCCAATTCATCGTTGTAACATACCCAATACTTTAGACATTTTATGTTTGAGTAAAAACATTGTCTTAACTTTTATTGTAAAGTTTTATATTTGACCAAGTGGTCAAGGATGACTGTAATTGCATAATATTATTATTTAATAAAATAAAATAGGAGACACTCACCCAAAGAGACTGTTGAAAGAGTGTTTACTGACCCACTAGGTGGAATGGAATCTGGGGTAGAAGGAAATGGACAAGAGGTAGCATCATGAACACTGTAACTAGTTGTTGTTATGGGACAACTCCCTTGATTTGTGGTCAAAGTTCCCTGGAATGTGGAAATGGAGCTTGAGGCTCATTTATTGAAACTGACCACTAAAAGACCTAGGCATATTTTATAAGCCATATAATTGAACAGAGGCTCACACTTTTTCTGATGAGAAAATTTACCTTGTGGTTTTGTTGAATGCACACAAGAGATTCGATGAGGGGAAGCTATGCTTTCAGTTGTAGTGTAAGTCTATTTCACTTTTGCGGAGTGAAACAGAAGACATAAGAGGTGCCGTAAACAAAAAAGAATAATACAAAGTAAAAGTAAATATGAGACTTAAACTAGAGACTTTAGAGCTTAGGATTAGGTGGCTCAGTGTAATGTCCCCATTCAAATAATTGTATAGAAGACAATCCCCATCAATCCTACCAAGTTCCCTAGGTTGAATGGGTACATTGGGAATTGTAATAAGGGAGCAAAGAAATAATGTTTACACTTTAGAATAGTCCAAGTATTTAATAAATAAGTTGAATAAATGAATCCAAGAGGAATTATAGGTGGAAAATGGTTTTGAGGACATTTGGAGGATGTGGGACCCCCACTAGCTTGGTTTCTCACTGCCACATGGAAAATCTCACTTGGAATTTCGAATCAATGGGAAGGAAAAAATTATTGGGTGAGTTGGTAAGGCATACACATGGCATGGAGCATCTTAGGTCGAAATGTGATGGAATAGTAACCTCCATGGAATAGGAAAAGTCAAATTGGAGACTAGTGGACACTTGGGCTAGATTCCCTAGTCTTATGACAACAATGATGAAGCATCTATGACATCTATGACAAAATTCATATCTAACTTCTTACACCTGACAATTATGACATGTCATCCCCAAAAATAGGCTCAAGAATGGGCTCATGGATTCGAGGGAAGCTAAAGAGACTCCTATTCGAATTTGGGAGAAGATGGAGGGTTGGAAACTAGGAGACAAGTGGCAAATGTGGAATATTTCCTAAGTGGAAATCTCTAGAAGATAATGAGAGGATTTCAAACCTTAGAAGGTTAATTTTGGTTATAAAATGTATAAATCAAGTATGAGAATGGCTTTTGATGATTTGAGAAAAATTGCATTTGTGAAGAGAGATCTAGTGGATGACTAGTTTCTTGCCTTAGCCAATTTCGAGGGTGAAAGATTCCCATCCAAGTTGGTGTTTGGATAGGTCACTCAGGTCTTTCATGGAGCTTTAAGGGATTTTTATTTTTAGGTATCAGATACAAGGCAGCTCATGGTTTTGTGTAGTGCAGTACCATCTGTCAACCATTTCAAGTTTTGAAGGCATATTCATGCTCCTTGAGGGAGGGTGTTTTTGGTGAGCTCTTGTGCTTCTTGGGAGAGATTTTAATTATGTATTTTTGATTGTAATAGATTCATATCCTATTTTCTTCATATTCATAAAGTCTGAGGTCAAAATACCCAGTGGTTGCATGCAAAAATGTTGATTAATGAGCAAACAATGTCCATTTCCCCACTGCATTGATGTATATCATAATAATGCTGATGGTTTCGAATGAATGGATGATTCTCTGATGAATTTATGATTAATAGAATTCCATGGATGTATTTTACAAGTTTCATGTACTGTACTTGAGCATTTGAAGTGTTTTTACTCTGTTTAATTGCATTGGGAGAAGAAATAGTGCCATTTCCCCAAGGGTCGAATTGGTGATTTTTCAGCTGAATGGGAGAGGGTTGGAACATAGATAATAATCAATAAATGATGCAAATGAGGCCTTAATAACATACTTAACTCATCCCCTACCTTTGTTCATAAATTTGAGATATTTTGGAAGCATTTGGGAGGCCATTTCAGTGTTTACCCAAGGGGGATTTGATGCATAAATTGCTAGTTAAAATACCATACATTAACCAGAATATAAATCAAATTTGCAGAAGTATTTTGAGGGTTATAAATAATCCATGAACCTAATATTCAAGTCTAAATATAATTCATATACCATTATAGAATATTTGGAAGCATTTGGGTTAATTTGGAGGCCAAAACAACAAAACTAGTCAAGGGTCGAAATTGGGGAAAAAATGGAAAATTGGTCATTTTAATAAATTTTTGAAAAATGGACATTAAAAGTGGTATCAGAGAATGGTATCGGCACTTGATAGTATTAACAAGAAGCCAAACAAATAAACCACCACCCTTTGAATCAGTAGTTGAAGAAGAGATAGTAGAAGAAAAATAGTTTTTTTCTAAAACAATGGGTAGAGAGGAGGAAAAATTAAGACATAAGGAGGAATTTATTGAAGCCTTAAAACCATGTTTTGATGGAATTACCATGGTTATGCTAGATATGAGTAAACAAATGATGAAAAGTTTCGAATTGTTGGGTAGCCAACTTTCAGGTAAATGGATGATATGAGATAACATTGGTTCACATTCAGGGGAAAAGATAAAAGGGAGTGAGCATATTTTTTCAAGCACATGACCACATAATAGATCTGATGAATTCCAAAGCACACAAAGGCATACTGTACCTAAATTTCTCACACCCAAAGAAGAGCCCAATATTGAGGTGGATTATAAGAAACTAGTAAATGATTGGAATGATTTGAATGAAGAGTGTAAAAGAGGTGTACCACTCAGTGACTACATTGATATTATACAAAAAATTAAAAGGAGGGAATACAATAGGAGTCCATTACAAAACAAAGAGTTAAATAGTGCTATTGGAAGAATGTCACTTCCTGCTTTTGATGGTTCTTCTCAAAATTCTTCTAACACTTGGGTGCAAAAATTGGATGTATATTTTCAGTTGAATCCTATGTTGGAAGAGGATGCATTAAAAATGGCCATTTTTCATTTGGAAGGAGATGCCAATGAATGGTGGTTTCATGGCATGAAAAACTTGGGTCATAATCAAGTTAAAACATATGGAGAATTTGTTGATAGGGTACTAGAAAGATTTGAACAACAAGATCCAGAATTGCCTTTCAAAGAACTAGCTCAATTGAAGCAAACTGGGTCCCCTACTGAATATTTGTTGGACTTTAAAAAATTATCAGTCAAGGTGGCTAATGTCTCTATGAGAAGATTAGTATTGCTGTTCACTGAAGTTTTGGTTGAACCCTTAATAGGTTTGGTCAAATCCCACAAGCCAACTACATTAAAAGATGCAATGAGCTTGACTAGGGATCTCCAAAATGTGCTTTCTAGAATAAGATTTCCTCCCAAGCCTAGCTACAAATTTGAAAAGAAACCTTGGCAAAGCGATGGATATGATAAGAAACCTTGGCAAAGAGAGTCATTTGAAAGGAATAAAAAGAAGGACTAAACAAGGATGAACTTTGAAAAAATAAACTGTGCTTTACATGCTTCCAACCATGGACACCGGGGCACAAATGTACTAAAGGAAAGGCTCAATACATAGAAGTATTTTATGATAATGAGGGGTATGATGGGGGCATGTATGAAGAGGGACATATTTCAGGTCAAGAAGAGGCATATGAGACAGTAGTAGAAGAGAAAAGACAAGAAGAAAATCAACCTTCACCAGACAAACCAAGAATGGCAATACTTTCAGCAGTACTTTGCTATCATACTATCCGATGCAAGGGTATGGTACACGGACAAAGAAATTCAGTTTTGGTAGATGGGGGAGCCACCCATAAATTCATTGATGCAGAGATGGTGTAGAAAAGAAAGATACCTATTGAACCATTTGATGGATTCATGGTTGTCATTCCTGGTCACAACAAAATGCAATGCAAAACAGGGGTTCCCAAGCTGCAAGTCACCGTAGGTAACTATACTTTTGTTGATAGTTTTTATGTGGTTGATGTTGCTGATACTAATGTGGTTTTGGGAGTGCAATGGATGTATTCAATAGGAGAGCATACAGTAAATTATCGAATTCCTGAAATGAAATTCCAAGATTCAAAATGAGTACAAAGAGTTGTGAGAGGGCAACACACTTCCAAATCAAGTAGTGACTTGCAATAGCATGAGATCTATATTGAGGCATGGAGACATAGAATGGGTTGCTGAATGTCATATTACATCTCCCAAGCAAAATATAAATGTTGTTGAACACCCAAAGGAGATAGAAAGACTTTTGCAAAAATATGAAAAAGTTTTTAGAGACCTTCCACATGGTAGACCACCGGATAGGGGGGTCGAGCATAGCATTATTTTGGAGGGTACTTCACCCATTCAAATACCACCTTATAGACATCCTAAAAGGTTTAGAGATGAGATTGAAAAAGATATCCAAGAACTCCTAGAGTTGGGACTCATTAGACCAAGCTCTAGCCCTTATGCTTTTTTAGTAGTGCTAGTGAAGAAAAAAGATGGAACATTGAGAATGTGCATAGACTTTAGAGCTTTGAACAAAAAGACTCTCAAGAATAGGTATTCTATTTCTAGGATTGATGAGCTCATGGATGAGCTAAATGGGGCCAAATACTTCTCCAAAATTGACCTTAGATCAGGGTATCATCAAATTCAAATGAAAGATGAAGATGTGCAAAAGACTGCTTTTCGATGTCATTATGGTTACTTTGAATTTTTTGTCATGCCTTTTGGGTTAAGTAATTCTCCAGCCACATTTCAAGCATGCATGAATAGGATATTTTGCAAGCAACTAAGAAGGTTTGTTTTGGTTTTCTTTGATGACATTCTCATTTACAGTCAAACATGGGAAGAGCATTTGCAGCAGTTAGAGATTGTGTTGAAGGTTTTGCAAGAAGAGTCCTTATTTGCTAAGTTGTCAAAGTGTGAATTTGGGATGAAAGAATTACTATATCTTGGGCACATTATTGGGAAAGAAGGAGTGAAGGTACACATGGAAAAAATTAGGCCTATATTAGAATGGCCATCACCAAAAAAAATCATCGAATTAAGGGGTTTTATTGGCATATGCACATACTACCGAAAATTTGTGAAGGGATTCTCCAAGTTGACTTCTCCACTCACTTATTTGACTAAGAAGGATGCTTTCAAGTGGGATGAAGAGGATGAAAAGGCCTTCCAAAAAATGAAAGAGGTAATGAGTAGTTGTCCCATACTTGCACTTCCTGATTTTACTAAACCTTTTGTTGTGGAATGTGATGCTTCAGGTGGAGGAATATGGGATATCCTAAAGCAAAGCCAACACCCCATAGCCTTTAAGAGTAGAAAGTTGCAGCCTCATGAAAAAATTTACTCCATTTATGATAAATAAATGCTAGCCATTATGCATGCATTGGCCAAATTTAGACAATACTTGGTGGGCATCAAGTTTGTGGTGAAAACTGATCACAATAGTCTAAGACACTTTCTCACCCAAAAAGATCTAAATGAAAGGAAACAAAAGTGGGTAAGAAAAATCTAAGCTTATGATTTTGATATTGAATATGTCAAGGGAAAGAATAATATAGTAGCAGATGCTTTGTCAAGAAGACCATCCTTTTCTCTCATGGACATTGCCAAGGATTGGAAAAACATGCTACTAGTTGAATATGCTAAAGACCAATTTGCTTGTGATGTGTTGGATGGAATCAAAGGGGATGATAACTACAGGATTTTGAATGGGTTGCTATATTATAAGGGCGGAATTTATTTAGTTGAGAACTCAAAGATCAAGTACCGAATTTTGCAAGAAGCACATGGTTCCCCACTAGTGGGCCATCCGAGGATCTTCAAAACTTATAGACAGTTGAGGCAAAGTTTTTTTGGAAAGGGTTGAAGAAAGATGTTCAGAAATATGTGAATGAATGTAAAGTATGTCAACAAAACAAATCAGAACGCACATGTCTAGTTGGGCTATTACAACCATTGCCCATTCCGGAGCAAAAATGGGACAGTATCTCCATGGATTTCATCACCGGTTTGCCTAAATATTCGGGGTAACAATTGCATCTATGTGGTAGTGGATAGGTTAACAAAATTTGCTCATTTCTTTGTTGTTACATCATCTTTTAGTACTGCACAAGTGGCTGATATTTTTTTCAAAGAAATCTTCAGATTGCATGGGCTCCCCAAGAGCATTGTCAGTGATAGAGATAGTAGATTCATGGGTTCCTTTTGGAAAGAAATTTTTAGATTGGTGGGCACTCAATTGACTCCAAGTACCAGCTATCATCCACAAACTGATGGACAAATAGAGAGGGTGAATCAGTGGCTGGAAGGGTACCTAAGAAACTATGTGGGAGAGCAGCAAAAAGCATGGGCAAAATGGCTACACTTGGGTGAGTTTTGCTACAACACCACTTATCATATGTCAATAGGGATGTCTCCTTTCAAAGCATTATATGGTTATGATGCACTTACATTTTCTAAAATCATATTTGGTGATAGTAGAGCCCCAAAGGCTAAAGATTGGGTGGAAGAGAGCCAAGACATTTTAAAGCTCTTGAAAGATAATTTATAGGTTGCTCAAAATCAACAAAAACAATATGCTGATAGACATAGGGAATAAAGAACCTTTCAGGTCAATGATTTAATATATTTAAGGTTGCAGCCATATAAGCAAACATCTCTAAAAAAAATGGAGCAGAAAAATTAAAACCAAGGTACTATGGGCCATACAAGGTAGTGCGGAAGATTGGAGAAGTAGCATATGAACTAGAACTTCCGAAAGGGAGTAAAATTCATAATTTATTCCATGTTTCTTGTCTCAAGAAATCCCTTGGTCAGTAAATCATCACTTCAAAAATACTTCCTCCTTTGGATGATGAAGGTCATCTCACACTTATTCCAGAAAAGATTTTGAAGACACGGGAAAGGAGGTTGAGGAGTAAAATTATCAAAGAATATTTAGTACAATGGAAGGACCTACCAAATGAAGATGCCACATGGGAAGAGGAGAATATTTTGCAGAATCCTAATTTGCAATTGCTTGAGGACAAGCAATATTGGGTGGGGAGGACTGTAATGTCCCCATTCAAATAATTGTATAGCAGACAATCCCCATCAATCCTACCAAGTTCCCTAGGTTGAATGGGTACATTGGGAATTGTAATAAGGGAGAAAAGGAATAATGTTACACATTAGAATAGTCCAAGTATTTAATAAATAAGTTGAATAAATGAATCCAAGAGGAATTATAGGTGGAAAATGGTTTTGAGGAAATTTGGAGGATGTGGGACACCCACTAGCTTGGTTTCTCACTGCCACATGGCAAATCTCACTTGGCATTTCGAATCCATGGGAAGGAAAATATTATTGGGTGAGTTGGTAAGGCATACACATGGCATGTAGCATATTAGGTCGAAATGTGATGGAATAGCAACCTCCATGGAAGAGGAAGAGTCAAATTGGAGACTAGTGGACACTTGGGCTAGATTCCCTAGTCTTATGACAACAATGATGAAGCATCTATGACATCTATGACAAAATTCAGATCTGAATTCTTACACCTGACCATTATGACATGTCAGCCCCAAAAATAGGCTCACGAAGGAGCTCATGGAATTGGGGGAAGCTAAAGAGACTCTTATTCGAATATTGGTCCCTAACAATGAAGGCTTTGTTTAGAGGTCAAGATGTATGGGACATAGTCCAAAATGGTTATGCAAAACCAACAAATGCAGTAGCATACAACAATATCACACAAGCTGAGAATGATGTCTTGAGGGAACAAAGGAAGAAAGATGGAAAGGCGTTGTTCCACATACATCAAGCAACACATGAATCAATACTCCCAAGATTAGGAGCAACGCAGTCAACAAAGGAAGTGTGGGACACACTGGAAACTGCCTATCAAGGTTTGGACAAGGTAAAGACTACTAAACTTTAGATTCTGAGAAGAGATTTTGAATCACTGTCAATTAAAAACACAGAGTCAGTAGACTCATTTTATACTCGTGTTATTGGTTTGGTTAATCAAATAAAGTCTTATGGAGAAACTTTAACTGATCAAAGAATTGTTGAAAATGTTCTTAGAGTTCTGCTAAAGAAATTTGAATCTTTGGTTTTAATACTGGAGGAGAACAAAGATATGTCCACATTTACTATTGATGAGTTGCAAGCTTCATTACTCAATCATGAACATAGAATCAGCGGTTCAGATACATCGCTGGAAGGTGCATTTGCAGCACAGTCATCCATAAGCTGTGGAAGAGACATAGGAAGATCAAACTCCAGAGGTAGAGGACAAAGTTCGTTTAGAGGAGGTGGCAACATCATCCCTATGCATGTCACTGGTAGAGGCCAGAATTAGATCCCCAATCAGCCAAGTGGACAAAGGTATGACAAATAAAAAATTCAATGTCATTACTGCAAGAAGTATGGACACTTCGCATATGAATGCAGGAAGAAGTAGTATGACCAAGGAAAGCAAAGTGAAGCGCAGTCAAGCAGCAACAGCAATGCTCCGAACAACTCACTGTTCTTAGCATGCACATCTCCACTGGAATGCAATGTTGTCCAAGAATGTCCAAATGACATATGGTATTTAGACTCAGGCTATAGCAATCATATGATTGGTAATTTAAGTTTATTTTCCAGTCTAGATAAATCAGTTCAAACTGATGTAACACTTGGAAACAACATTCAAGTTATTGTTTTGGGAAAGGGTACTGTTGATATTCTAACAAAACAGGGGGAGCATAAATTCATGCATGATGTTTATTATGTTCAAGGTTTGAAGCATAACCTGATGAGCATAGGACAGTTGTTGGAAAAAGGTTACAGATTTCACATGGTAGGGAATCACTGTGTGATCAAGGACATATATCCCAGCAATCAGTTAATTGCTAAAGTGCAGATGAAAAGAAACCACTTGTTTCCTTTGAGGATAAGACCCATCATAAGAGGAAAAACAACTGAAGTTGTTCATGATAGACAGAATGAAAATTCTGGATCTGCGTTCAGTGCAGAGAGCAAAGGAGCAGAAATTCATTACGCAGAGGAAAAGAAGGACAACGCAATGCAAGCAGTGTTTCAAATAGAAATGAAGGATGAATCCTGGTTATGGCATTTCAGATTTGGACATCTGAATTTTGGTGGGCTGAAGCTCCTGCACACAAAGGACATGGTGAAAGGATTTCCATTGATCGAAAGACCAGAGAGAATTTGTGAAGGTTGTATTTTTGGCAAACAGCATAGAGAGACTTTTCCAGTTGGAAAGTCATACAAAGCTCGCGCACCACTTGAAATTGTGCACTCAGGTATTTGTGGACCGATGTAAACACTGCCCATGGGAGGATGCAGTTATCTTCTCACATTCATAGATGATTTCACAAGAAAAGCATGGTTCTATTTTATGAAACATAAATCTGATGCGTTTAGTTGTTTTCAGCAGTTCAAGGCACTCGTGGAGAAGTAGAGTTGTTACAACATCAAGATATTGAGAACAGATAGAGGTGGTGAGTATGTTTTGAATGATTTCTTAAACTTTTGCAAAAATCATGCCATACAGAAGCAATTCACTGCGCAATATACACCACAGCAGAATGGTATCGCAGAGAGGAAGAACAAAACCATTATGGAGATGGCAGGCAGCATGTTGGAAGTCGTGCATCTGTCAAAAGAATACTGGGCTAAAGTAGTGGTAACTGTAGTATACGTCATGAATCGATGTCCGACGAAGAGCGTGAAGAACAAAGTTCCACAGGAAGCATGGACAGGTATGAAACATAGTGTTTCACATTTGAAAGTTTTTAGTTGTGTAGCATATACACATGTTCCAGATGATCTAAGAAAGAAATTAGACAAAAAGGGATAGAAATTTATTTTTATTGGATATTGTGAAGACACAAAAGCATACAAGTTGTATGATCCTATTGCAAGGAAAGTCATCATCAGTCACGATGTTCAGTTTGTGGAAAATGAAGCATGGGATGGAATTGTGGAGAAGAATGTGAAAATCGTGTCACATGTTGAACATGATGACAATGCAGAAGATGTGGATGAGACTCCGCATGTAAATCAGAATTGCGCAACTCTGTCTACTCCAAGGATTGCGCAACATGCTCCAGCACAAGCAACTCCAACACAAGGCCCAGCTCAAGCTACTCTAACAAGCACACTAAGTGCGCAACAAACTCCATCAATCAGTTCATGCAGCTCGCGCAGTTCCACACCAACAACTCCATCAAGGACAAGAAGTCTGTGCAAAATATATGATGCTGGTACACCTAATTCATTTTCATCCTTTGCATTATTTTCTCAAGTTAATGATCTTCTAACATTTGAAGAAGCAGTTGAAGAGAAATTTTTGGCACAAGCCATGGATGAAGAAATAGAATGCATTGAGAAGAATCAAACATGGGAACTGGTTGATGTTCTTAAGGACAAGGATGTCATAAGCATAAAATGGATTTACAAGACCAAGCAAGATGCTGAAGGAAATGTGCAAGAAGCACAAGGCAAGATTGGTAGCAAGAGAATTCATTCAGCAGCCTCGCATAGACTTCAATGAAACCTTTGTACCTATAGCGGGAATGGACACTATCAGAACAGTCTTGGCCATCGCAGCAGAAAAGACATTGCCTGTTTATCAAATGGAGGTCAAGTTTGCATTTGTAAATGGTTATTTGGAGGAAGAAGTATATGTTGAGCAACCACAAGGCTATGAAGTTCCAGGATAAGGACACAGAGTGTACAGACTGAAAAATGCAATGTATGGTTTGAAGCAAGCTCCCAGAGGTTGGTACAGTTGCATTGACTCATATCTCATTCAGAATGGATTTCATAGAAGTGAATGTGAGCCAACGCTGTACACAAAAATCAACCAGCAATGTAACAAGCTAATTGTCTACCTGTATGTAGATGATTTAATATTTACTGGTGATTTTGGTATAGAAGAATTTAGAATAGTCATGGAGAGTGAATTCGAAATGACTAATTTGGGGTTTATGAAGTATTTTCTGGGCATTGAAGTCCAACAAACTGAAAATGGTATATTTATATCACAGTCGAAGTATGCAAGTGATGTCTTGAACATGTTCAAGATGTTGAATTGCAAGACAGCTCCAACACTAGTGAAAATAGGTTTGAAATTGAGCAAGGATGATGATGGATCCACTGTAGATCCTACACTATTTAAAAGGCTCATTGGAATCCTTATGTATCTTTTAGCAACATGGCCATACATCATGTATGGAGTCAGCTTGATTTCAAGATTCATGGAGTCACCAAAAGAATCGCATTGGAAAGCAGGTAGAATAATTCTGTGGTATGTAAGTGGAACAAAAGACTTTGGTATTTTGTATTCAACCT
This sequence comes from Larix kaempferi, assembly GCA_027924585.1. Taxonomy (NCBI): domain Eukaryota; kingdom Viridiplantae; phylum Streptophyta; class Pinopsida; order Pinales; family Pinaceae; genus Larix; species Larix kaempferi. The sequence goes on along the minus strand of BSBM01000229.1, from coordinate 14,965,150 downwards.
CAAAAAATTTAAGACTCATTGGATACACTGACAGCGATAATGGAGGCAACATGGATGACATGAAAAGCACATCTGGGATTCATGTAGGAACAGGTGTTGTATCATGGGCTTGAAAGAAACAACCTATAGTAACTCTCTCTTCACCAGAAGCAGAGTATGTTGCAGCTACAAGCATTGCATATCAAGTAGTTTGGATGCGCAAAATTTTAAGTGATTTGTCACAGAACCAGCAAGAACCCACAGTCATTTACTGTGACAACAATTCAACTATCGCACTGTAAAAGAATCATGTGTTTCACAAGAGAACCAAGCACATCGACACAAGTTATCACTTCATCAGAGAATTGATAAACAACAAGGAAATCTGTTTAGAATTTTGCAAGTCTAAAGATCAAGTTGTAGACATATTTACAAAACCATTGGAAAAGGACCCATTCCAATTTTTGCGATGTTGTTTGGGAGTGACAAGTTCTGCACAGTGAACTCTGTCATGAACACAACATGTTTCAGCTTTGAAATATTTTGTAATATTGTATTTTTGTTTAATGATCCCCAACTGCTCATAATTAAGGGGGAGTGTTGGAAATATCATAATTAATGAGCTGATAGTGTATCAGATTTACGCGGCTCTGTCAGACCCCAATCGATCATTTTTGTCAATCTACAATGTCTGACAGTCAGTCAGTTTGCAGCCAATCTCAGTCATGACAAGTTAGTATTTAAGTAGCTGCTCTTGTATTCGGCAAGATCATATTTCTTAGGTAGAAATTAATTGAAGAGTTTATTGCAACCCTGTAACTTCGAGGAGAAGCTAAACCTAAGTTTTTGTATAAATAGATATCTCCAAAACCCATGAAGTGTTTCAAGAGCCCAAGCTCTGTGTAAGAAGTGAAAGTTTGAAGTAAATCTCATCTCTTTGTATTGCAACAAAGTTACTCTGTTTTACAGTGGTAAATATATAAGTTCTCAAGTTTCATGTATTCATTCTCAAGAATGTTTGTTTATGCATGCTGCGCATCTATTTCATATTTAGTTGTGTAAATGTTGTTTACATTTACGTGCGGTAAATCAAATCAAGAAGTTTCAAGTATTTCACGGTGGTGCCCTAGTTTAACCCGCAGTAAGTTTCATGTTTTAAGACAAAGGTTATTTAAGTTTGTGTTGTGTAGGTATACAAAGTTAACCGCGCAGTTAATCTTTGTAAAAGTGAAAAGTGTGTGCAAAAGTAATTTGTATGAAGTGCGCAAAGCAAAGTTAGAGAAGTGCGCAATTCATGCAAAGTAAAGTATTATCCAAAGTTAAGAGTTGTGCATTTGGGCAAAGTTCAACTGCGCAGTTAACCTTTGAGCAATAAGAAAGTGGAATCGCACAAATGGTTAAGTTTTCTTTAAATTGGTAATGTTTGTATGATCACAAATCACAAATCAAATGTAGATAACTAAAGTTTTCTTTAAATTGGTAGTGTTTATAATGATCACAAACTTATAGAAAATTTTTATGTCAAGTAATAAATAGTGGTTTAGAATGACTACAAATTAATGATAATAATTTATAATGACCACAAACCTAGTTATAAAAAATTTGATATTACAAATTAAAATGAATTAATATCCAAATAAATACATTACCTCTAAACTCTTGATGATGCTCTATTATAATGACAAAGCCATTAAAATACTAAAATATCAAAAAACCTTATCCAATTGCACCCTATATAAGTCTCTTTCTTGTGATCTTTGGAAGAACAATCTTATAAGTCTATGGAGGATCGTCAAGTACATCAATCTAATCTTGAGAATTCACAATCACAATGGTGTTTACCTAATGGGAGGTCACATATCAATTCCAAATGGAATGTGTTTTACAGAGGGTATTACTGAAGGCGTCGCAATGATTTAGGCATACATACATCGATAATGCTATATAATTTACACTAGAGCTAAATAGAAAGATGGTTATGAAAAACAGGTGATTCAACAATATCTATTGAAAGCTCATTGGATCTGGCCTTTTATCCCTCACCTCAAAGATGGTTATGAAAAACAGGTGATTCAACAATATCTATTCAAAGCTCATTGGATCTGGCCTTTTATCCCTCACCTCATTAGACACAGAGGAAAGTCATTCCTCCAAGGATTTTAGCAAATCCTAATACTCCTTAACAGTTGAAAGTCATGCCTCAAGAGTGTGGCAAGGACTACAATCCATTCCTTTAAACGGACAGTACACATATGTACTATTAGAAATTTTGCGGCCATGCGACTTTGTATCAAATCCATGCTAGCCATTGGAAGTCTGCCATCTTGTGTCCCAAAAATTTTAAATCCACTCACGGATCTCTACCTCGCAAGAATGACTTTTTAGTTGTAAGAAATTGTAGAGAGAGTAATAGCAGAGAAATTCTATTGAACAAATTCAATTTGAAGTCCTAAAGACATAAATCATGGGGCAAGTATTACATTGTGAAGAGAAAAGAAAATGATACTATTTTGTTTGGATTTGTGTTGGCGATGCTATTGATGTTACATCAACATCTAGTGAGAGGATTCATGGCTGGGATTCCTGGTTAGGTACTGCTGAACCACTGCTGCTGAAGGACTTTTTACCCACATCCATTGATTTCTTTAATCTCTGAACTGTACCAACAGATAGTGCCCAACAAGTAATTCGCCCTTCGAGGAATTGCCCACCAAGGATCATGGAGTTATCTAAACAAAAACTATCATATCTCCTTCATGCTTTCTGTATACCACTGTTGAAATCAACCCACACCACTGTATGCTTTCATGCTCTCTATATACCACTGTTGGAATCAACCCCAATGAAAATAGTAAAGAAAAATAGAGATAAACATAAATTGCATAGATTAAGTTTTTTTTGGATTTCAAGATGACTCTTTATATCTATCTATAATGAATATCTTTTGGACTCTAAGATGACTTTTCATATTCATCTATAATGAATATCTTTGGACTCTAAGATAACTCTTCATATTCACCTATAATGAATTTGTAAATATGGATAACTCTTCGCATTATTAGTCACCTCTTGTTTGTAAATATGGATAAGTCTTTGGGTCAGCCAATTTAACAGAATGGTTAAATTATAAATTCATTTTTGATGAGTTCTGTTTGGTTTCTGGGATGGTAATCAGCAATGCAAAATCCTCCTTTCTGTATAATTGCAAAGATGAAGGGGTCATCGATTCCTTGAAAGTGGTGTTTCATTATGCCTTTGACCACATTAATACAAATTTCAAGTATTTGGGTTACTACCTGAAAGCCAACCGTTACAAAGTCGAAGATTGGCGGTGGCTGCTCCAGAAAATCGACCGTCGGATTAATGATGAGTTGGTGCGAAAAAATAACTCATGGATCTATATGGAGGGAACCATCTCAAATGCTCGATGCCAGAGGAGAGGAGGCCCGAGATTGAGAGGAGGATCCAAGAGCTTTATACTTAGGCTGGAATATTGTGGGAGCGAAGTCTGGCAATATATGTCTTGATACATATACAATGAACAACGAATTATTGTGAAACAAACCAAGCAACACAAAAATCGTAGCATAGTTGGTCAATAATCCCATCACAATAGTTGCAAAGTAAATGTTTTGCACTCATATTGACTTTAAGCTAGATAAAATAAGATAATATTGTGATATATATTTTAGAGAAACATATATATATAAATATATCACTACACATTTACTCATTAATAAAGAATTATATTACAACTACACATTTACCAATTAACAAAGAATTATATCACAACTATACATTTACGAATTAACAAATAATCATTGAGCCTCTAAGTCAAATTACAATTTAACTTATTTATAAGATTAAGGATTTAGAGATAAGATTTTTTTAATGTCAAAATTTCCACATATGATAGCTAACAAAAGAAATCAAAATACAACTTTAGTTTTCCAAACAACCATGAAAAATTAGAAATGTAACAAAATTACAATTCTTTGAAAGATAAATTTTAAAATCAAACCAAAAGATTTCAAATGAATTAACAACATATTTCATAAAAAATTTAATTCAACTACCTTTACATCATTAAAAAAAAACTAAAAAGCAAGCTTTTCATAATATTTGTTCTACTACTCCATTTTTACTTCATTGCATCTACTTTATTTCCCAACTTTTTATATATTCTTTTATAATTTTTAAAACAAACAAATTTACAAATTATATAAAAAATAAAATAATAATATCTTTTATAAAATCAACATAAGAAGATTATGCCACAACCATATGCATCAAATTGCATAATAATTAAAACATGTTAAAACTGAAATATTCATCATTCTGAAATTGCAAAAAATAATGAATAGAATACTATAAACTAATCGAAATATTAAGCTGAAACTCTAGAAAACAAATAAATTTTGTGATGGAAAATAAACCATATGCTCACTATTTTCTCATAACATAAAAACAACACAGTAGCCAACTAAGTACGCTGCATGTAATCAGATAATACTAATAATTTATGAGGATTCCACCATATATCAAGTTCTGGCGAAAATCAGCCGACTATTACGTTGACGTGGCTCGTCGTAAAAAGCAAAACTTTCCAAGAAAAATAAAAATGGAGCCATCGCAACTCCCGTATTGAAAATAATTGTTCAGCCAATTGACTAAGTACCAGCTACGCCCTAATACCTTTACGTGATAAATTATACTGCATCCATTGCACTGGAAGTACGAAGTAGTTCTTTCATCAACTTCACTTGTTTTTGCCGCTGCAGATTATCAGCCGGTGCGTCCTTGAGCGGATCCGACGCTAAATTGCTTTGTAGACTATGATCCGCGGGGTTTGAGGATCCAGGGGGTGCGTCCTTGAGCGGATTCAACCTTAAAATGCTTTCTTGTCTATGATCATCAGCCCTTGCGTCCTTACCACTCTCGTGAGGCCATCCATAATATCCTGTATTGGAAAACGAACGAAAAAATTAGTTAGAAACTGAACGATAACGTCCAAGTAATAGCGGAAAAAATAAAAATGGAGCCATCGCAACTCCCGTATTGAAAATAATTGTGCAGCCGATTGACATAATACCTTTAAGTTTTTGCCGCTGCAGTTGTTCTTTCATCAACTTCAGTTGCTGTTCAACTTTTTGCCGCTGCAGATTATCAACCGGTGCGTCCCTGAGCGGATTCAACCTTAAAATGCTTTCTTGTCTATGATCATCAGCCCTTGCGTCCTTACCACTCTCGTGAGGCCATCCATAATATCCTGTATTGGAAAACGAACGAAAAAATTAGTTAGAAACTGAACAATAACGTCCAAGTAATAGCGGAAAAAATAAAAATGGAGCCATCGCAACTCCCGTATTGAAAATAATTGTGCAGCCGATTGACATAATACCTTTAAGTTTTTGCCGCTGCAGTTGTTCTTTCATCAACTTCAGTTGTTGTTCAACTTTTTGCCGCTGCAGATTATCAACCGGTGCGTCCCTGAGCGGATCCGACGCTAAATTGCTTTCTAGACTATGATCCGCTGGGTTTGAGGATCCAGGGGGTGCGTCCTTGAGCGGATTCAACCTTAAACTGCTTTCTTGACTATGATGCAGGGGTTGCTGCAGCCTTAACCGGTGCAGAATATCATCAGCCCTTGCGTCCTTACCACTCTCGTGAGGCCATCCATAATATCCTGTATTGGAAAACAAACGAAAAAAATAGTTAGAAACTGAAGCGATAACGTCCAAGTAATAGCGGAAAAAATTAAGTTAATGTTATTTATGACCACCCAGGCTGCAAATGCCCGCACCATATCCATGTTCACTCCATTCGCCGAGATGCACCGGTAATCGGTTGCTAGAAGCTGGGGCAGGACCTGGGAAACCATTCTCATACCATTCATTGTTAACCGTCTGATTACATGGGACTGATTCGGACGAGGAAGGCTTCACTAGATCTGAACGGCAAGGAGGAGGAGGACCATATGCACCCAGATCGAACCTGAAAATGCTTTCTAGATGATGATGCACAGGGCTTGAGGATCCCCCCTGGTATGGACTGCAAGAAAGAGGACCATTAGGATGCTGATCTAAAAGTGGTTCTGTAGTCTCTCCTGGGCCTGAGGATTTCTCTAAGTAGCTATTCTTAAGGTTACATGAAAGATCACCGAGGGGAAGAGGCAAGGTGGGATTGAAAATCTGGCCTTCCAATGGGGGGCTAGATGGGGAAGTATTTGAGTCCAAAATTACATAGTACGCTGAAGGGGAATACTTGCCTGGGCCAGGCAAGTTCTCAGCCTTGCAAAATGACTTCAGGACTCTTCGCAATATCCAATAGAGACCAACGCTTATACAAGTAGCATATAAACTAAGTAGAAAGATTGAGAAAACATCTAACAACATAAAATCCATATTTCTAACAAAGATGCTTAACATTAGAGGACTCAAAGGTTATATTTATATACTCTCCTTTGAGAGTTATACATTGTGACTTTATTTGAGTTGTGATCTTATTTGAGTATGGTTAGCTTAAGTTCCTTTATAATTGTGTGAGAGTTATACATTGTGACTTTATTTGAGTTGTGATCTTATTTGAGTAGGGTTAGCTTAAGTTTCTTTATAATTGCAACGGTTTATCTTGGATACCATTCTCAAAATAAGGGGAAGTGTCTGAGCTTTAATGTGTATTCTATTGAAAAAAAATTTATATTTATACAAAATAATAAAATTAAACTACCATAGATATACCATAAATATAGTAGTGGTAGATATTGAAAAGCCTTTGATTTATTGCATCAACAATAACAAAATGCATTTAGGGTAGAGATAAACGTGTCAAGTTTGTAGCATTCCTGAGTTTAGTTAGAATTCTTCCTTTTTCCAGCTAATTAGTTAAAATTCTTCCTTAGTTCTCATACAAAATTGGTAGCTTTAATGAGTAACTAACTAATTAGAAGATATACTCATTGTTGAGAACTTTGACAATGAAACAAATCAATAGAATAAGGGATAACTTTACTTGACACGACAAGAGAAACCAACTATAAAGGTTGAGTTTTCCACTTATTAACTCCCTAAAATAAGGGAGAACTTGATTTGATACTACAAGAGAAAGCCAAGTTAGAAAGGTTGAGTTTGTCCACTTATTAACTCCCTAAAATAAGGGAGAACTTTAGTTGATACTACAAGAAAAAGCCAAGTTAGAAAGGTTGAGTTTGTCCACTTATTAACTCCCTAAAATAAGGGAGAATTTTATTTGACATGGCAAAAGAAACCCACTAGAAAGGTTAAGCTTGTCAACTTATTAATTAGTAGATATATTAATTGTTTAGTTAAACTTCTTCCGTTACTCTATGGACTTGTCAACTTATTAATTAGTAGATATATTAATTGTTTAGTTAAACTTCTTATGACCATGGATTTTTCCCTTTAAGGGTTTTGACCCATTTTAAGAAAATCAATCAAAAAAAAAATAATTTAAGGGAGAAATTTATTTGACACAGCAAGAGAAACCCACTAGAAAGGTTTAGTTTGTCCACTTATTAACTCTCTCTTAAAAGTAATTATCCAAGGAGTATTTTAAATAGGTTTAGGGTGTTGAATCTATTCATGAAGTCAAAAGCACAATTTAAACACTTCCAAATTTAAATAGACTACTCCGTTTAAATATTTTACATTTTTGACTTTTTTGGGTAAATATTCTGGTTTGTTTTGTATAAAAAAATCTAAGTAAAACCATAATAATTATAAAATTAAAATTGTTCGAAAACAAGTGCAAATCATTGATTATTTAGCTTACATCATATCTTTGTTATTAGAAGTATTTATGATGCTTTCAGGTGTATTTAGATGATTTTGTACAAGTTTACTTTCTAATCTTATTGAATTTTTATTTGGTTATTTGTTAGAAATCAATAATCTTCAAAACGTTTTTTACATGGGTTAATGTAGAGGTTCAAAACAATTGGGTGGACACATAGGGTTTTATCCTTTTCTTATTGCAATGGGAATGTGCACGTATTGTTTTTTTCTAACACCATTTTTGTTTAAATAAATTTGGACCCAACTAAATCTCCACACAAACCATTGTCACCATGGAAAATAAGTTACCACACCAATTTTTTAATTCGAAAATAACATACACATGTTTCTAAATACACATACATTAGTAACATGTGCATGCTCCACTGTAAAAATAAATTTAAAAATCTTACTATTATTTTATGTCTTTCCCTCGAGCCACTTCCACTTCATTTTTTCATCTCTGAATGCAAGCTTGCTTTTCTAAAGTAGGCCCAATCTTGACAGGACAAATAGGAGGGGCATTGCCATCATTGGCACTAGCCACTTTGCATAGAGAAGCTTTCATTTCCATGTAGATTTAATTTGAAATGCGAGTTTATATATATATATATTTATATAATTCATTAATCTATAGATGAACCTAGAAACTTAATTGGAAAACATAGTAACACGGGCGCCACTTCACTTCATTGCATCATTGCTTCCACTAGCCAATTATCTTATATATCCAAATATATATTACCATGATAAGAGAGTACTACTCAAATGGAACTACTATAATTGAATATAAGGAAACATATGATTGTATAGATGTTCATTGACCTTAGAACCAACTAACTAGGATTAAGTTTACCGGCTTTCATAGACGTTTCTTCCTATTAATGGGATTGCTTGTACAATGATGTATGCATCCTATAATAAAATGAGATATATACATTCTTGCATTCTAGGACAATAAACATACCATTTTGGAAGTGTAATACTCTCCAATAAGTTGAAATATCTCACCTTCAGGAACACATAGTTTTCTTCATATTGTAGAGTAACCCATCTTGGATATGATAGTCAACCTTTTTGTTATCTTCTTCTACATGGAATAGGCCTCGTAGCCTCCAAAATACCTCCTTCAAGTTATCATCTTTTGTGTATTCCTCCTTGTATGCATTGTGGTTGAAGGTTTCCATATGCATAAGAGTACCCAAATTTGTGGTCTTGGTTGTAGATGGCCTTGAAAGCATGTCCACCAACTTGTTTGTACTTCCCTTCTTGTATTTGATGATTAGATGGATTTGTTGTAGAAATCTCATCGACCTGTAGTGTTGGGTTTGTTGTAGCTTACTCTAAGGTTGAAAATATTGTAGTGGTTGTTGATCAATGTGAATGATGGTCTCCTTAAACATTATATCGTAATTCAATTTATTAACATATTGGAACAAGGAATAGTGTTCCTTGTCATATGTAGGGTAATTCAGGACTTCTCCTTGGAACATTTCAGATGCTATGATATTGCCCTTACTCCTTGCGTCAAAAATTCTCCTGTATCATATCCATTTGCACATGGCTCCAATTTGAAAGGATTTCACAAGATGGGAAAAGTTATAACTTGCTCCTAACTGATATTCTGTTTGATCTCTTCGAAGGATTTCTATTGATTCTTTCCCCACTAGAAACCCTTGTTGCTAGCTATTATGGAATGGAGAGAATAGTAATCATCGGAATACTCAATACATATTCCCCCATAGTAATATTGATATGATGTCATTTCCATGATAAATTGATAGTTCCTCCATCTGCAATCATTACTTGAAACTCAAGTGTTGGATATACAAAGCAATTGAGAGCTTTGGCTAATTTACAATGAATGAAATTATGAGTATTACCATAATCAATCAACACTGTTACCTTTTTCTTTTTGATATATCCTTTGATCTTGAGAGTTTGAGGAGTTTTAATACCATCCAATGCATGACAGGATATGGTGGGAGTGATCTCTTCGGAATTAGTATCTTATTTTTCTTGATCTTGAGACGGTTCATGTTCTTTTGGTTCTTCTTCTTCACAATCTATGTAGAATAATTTCTTCTCACCACACTTATGTCCCTTACTATACTTGCTTCCACAATTAAAGCATGAGACTTTTTTTTTCTTTCCTCTTTTTGTTGAGGTGTTAACCTTTGAGGTGGGTTAGAATAAGGAACATTATTCTCTCAGTATGTGTTGGAGTTGGTATTTCTACTAGCGATCATCATATTTTTACTTTGAACCTTCCTTTCCATCATGAAGGCCTTCTCCAAGGATGGTGGTTGAAAGAGACGAACCTCATGTTGAATTTTATCCTTCAAGGTGTCAATAAATAGCTCCAACATATTATCTTTTGAAATGTTCTTCACTCTAAGTCTTAGCTTCTGAAACTGCTTGATGTGCTCCGTAATTGGACCTTTTTTCTTGAGATTTATTAATTGGCTAAAGAAGGTGTTTCTATTAATATCCCCATAATGTGCAATCAATTCTTCAGTGAATATAGACCAAAATATAATAGAGTCCTATTTATGGTCACAAAGCCATTGGTACCATACAAATTGATCAGGATCTAAATATAATGATGCAATAGTTACCTTTTTAAATGTTGGAACTTAGTGTATATCAAAGAATTGCTCCATCTAGAATATCCATGTTATTGGATCATTTCCATCAAACTTTCTCATGTCAATATTGGGAAGTTGGGTACCCCTTGGTGACCATCCCTGATGACTTTCATTACTAGAATCATTTCCTCTTGGAATATTCTTATTCATGGAATGTTTCTTAACATGGAAATTATCTTTATCCTCCTAAGTATCCAGGAACACATCATCACCTATAGGGGGAGTATCCCTTGCATTTTGTATGAGATTAGCAATATTTTTCATATTTCCCATCAAATTCTCCTTTAATTGAGTAAATCAGTTGTTATCATCTAAACTCTCATATTTTCATCCATTTTATTCAACTTCTCCTCTAAATTAACTAAATAATTCTTTTTACAGACCCTTTAATCATATCTTCCAACTAGGACACTCCAAAAGATAGGTCTTCCCTTTCATTGTACATCGGGGATGGGTCCTCTGGTGGTTTGAGTGCAGTGTGATTTTTTACACTTCCTTTTGGTGGCATTTTGAAAAATATAAATATATATATAAATATATATATATATATATATATATCACTCCATAGGTGACGCAAGGCGCCTCGACGGGGTTCTTGCTTATCTGTTAACACACAAAGCAAACACACAAAGGGCTCACACAGATATTATGCGAACTGGAAATGCCGTGGAGTTGGATTCCTCTATTAAAGTGAATGAATATTACAATGTACAAATATAGAGTAAACTATCAAACAAGTCGGCCTTAACCTGTTACAATATAAAGAAATCATCTGTCTTTAGTGTGTTTCTTCTCATCGTGTGTGATCCTTTCCTCCTCTCAGAATTCTGCAACATGCATGAACGAATGAGCTATGAGAGACGAGCGATCCCTTCCCATGTGCCTTCACACTGCTCTTCTACCCTACTGTTGTGCATCCCGATGTCTACTCCAACACCCAAGACAGTCTTTCTCTCTATCTGCAGATCTTCCCTGATCACGCAGATTTGTAACTCTGCGGCTGTCAGCGCCCTCAGGCCGTGCTGCACAACCTTCCCTTGTGGCGACATCTGGCATGTCTTCATCCACCTTCATAAATTCCTTAACTTCTCCAACAACCACGAATTCCTATTGAGTACTTCACTTGACTTCCACGCGTCCTTTTTGACAAGATACAGTAATCCGTCATGTCGGCCATACTGTCTGTCAGCTTCTGTACCTCAACCTTTCCTGTCGACTTTACTTCGACAGTTTTCGCCTACCTACCTGGCTTCAACTCACCAGTCTCCATAGCTTCTTCATAACCACCTCTGTCGGCATCGCCTATGACTAGAGTGCTCATTATGCTTCGCCCATCCGTCGGAATTCCCGTCGATCGGACTGAATTCTGAATTGTTTTGCACCAATGGCCATATCGACTATCTTCTAGTCGATCCTCTCTTGTTGGTTCAACCTACCAACTTATCGCCCTGATTCTAGTCGCCCTGCTCTGACTGTTCATTCACTTGTCAGCCCGATATGTCGTTGTCCACTCCGACTCATCCTCTACTGTCAATTAGTTTTGTGTCGACTGATCTCTACACTCTGGCCTATTGCCTCTCCTCAGCCAACTGTCTCAATTATACTTTCGACACTTCTTGTGCGGCTTCAGCTTTCGCTTCTTTTCCGTTGCCTCCTATTCTACCAGTTCTATGACGCAACCATCGATCCATCTGATCTCTTTTGGTCTTACATCGTCTTCACCCTTCTCGACCACTTTGATGTAGTCGGCTTCTTTATGTCAGTGTCACCTCCAACTTGCCTAGTTCTATGACTAGCCTTAGCTCTACTGCGACTTGGCCCCTCGACCGAAGTCTGCTCTTGGTCATTCATCGACCATCTGGACTAACTATCCCTTTCTTCAATCAGATGGAAACCACCCTCTGTATGTGACTCCTACGGTCACCCTAATTGGCCTCTGATGCGACCAATCTTTGTTGACCCTCTGCTGTCGACTACTCTTCCGGTCCTCCAACCATCTTTGCCGGTGTCAACTCCCAACTGCTTTCCACATCCTGGTCGGTATCACCTTCGACCATTCTCCACTTTGTTGACTATCAGCCATCAGTCACCTGTGGACCGGAAACCTCGCAACTCCACTACTCATGTTGATTGTCATCGCCCTTACCCTAGAGGCCGTCGACTATCCTCTGGGCATCTTCTATTGGTCATGCCCGACTGCTTCTCTTGGGATTGGATGCGCCTGCATTAGACTCCCGAGGTACGAAAAGAACTACGTCCTCGGTTATGAACTCCTATCTTGACTTCCCCTTTCTCCATTTGCGTCAGCTTCGATGCCGGACTTGGTACCAAAAACAAGTTGGTCCATCCCCATCTCCTCTCGACTCTATCAAACTCATGTTCGATTCTTCCAGAACTTGTTTGTTCTGTTCCATCCTGGTGGTTTAAATTGTCTGTCCCGACAACTCGTTCCGCAGACCCACTCCTTGTGTTGACTTGTTTGGGGTGTTGCTACTCCTCAACAACTTTGTCGAAATGTCCTTGACTTTTCGAACGTTATCTTGGGATTTTCTTCCCACTTTACCTATCGCATCAGACTCGGTGGCTTGCATCTCCTCTGCAAGTTCCTTCTCCGTCCGCAGCAAACTCACTACCGCCTTCATGGAACCACCTTCCACCGCAAGTTGACCTCCGACTTGCATCACCTCTTCCAACCATGGATGTCGACTCACATGCATGTCGACTACTTCCTCGTCTAGGTCCTTCATGGCATTCTCGCCAACCCTTTCCTCTGCACCCACGCATAGGGATTCTTCCGACTTATCAGTCGAAGCCCCTTCCTCTATGCGGCTCACTGGAAGACTTTCTGTCCTACCTTTTCCCACAGCGGCTGCTCCATTGTCTTCGTTGAAGTCGGCAACAACACTTCCACCGCTTCTTGTCTTAGTCATGTCGGGATTTTCATCGACAACTTCGTCAATAGCTTCGACGTCTGCTTTATATCCACTCGTGTGAAGGTCGCCTACCTTCACCTCATCAATCGATTCTTCGACTGAAATCGTGGCCTCCTCGACAGTCCTCACACTCAACTGTCCTTCCAGCTCATCGGCGTTCTTCTCGTCCGACAGTTCTTCCACAATCCCTGTAGGTGACTGCTCCTGGGAGTTCTCAACTGGCTCCCTTTGTGTGGCACTCTCCTTGCACTTGTCGGCCTCCCGCATGTCTGACTCTTTCACAACTCTTACGCAAGATTGCTCTTGCACTTCCTTGAGTGCTTGCACCTTCAACTCGATCAGTGCATTTATAGCCCTTGGCTCTTCGACTATGAGGCGTTTCTTCTTCACGAGTTTCTTTAGGGATATGTCCTGGTGGATGGGTTCTGCACACCCTGGGGCCAGTTCCATGGCTCCAACTTCCCTTACCAGTTTCCTCAGGTTCTTCACAAACCCTTCAGGAAGTGTCCCTTCCTGAGATCTCTGCGTCGATTCACATCCGACCATTCTACACAACCTCCTGAAGGACTCCATCTGTTTGTCCATTCTATCTGCAACTCTACCCATGGCCACAACTATGGAGCTACAATGTTCATGGGCTTCGACAGCTTGTCTCTGCAACCTGTTCAGGAAACTCTACCCGACCTCATGTCAGAGTTATCCCCTCACTGATCTTTTACTGATCTTTAGCTCTAACCAACCACAATTGGAGCTGTTATCCTTCGCCCAATCGCAACCGGACTTCCACAATCATGCACAACTCAACCCAACCACAACTGGATTTGTTTAACGCACTTGCAGGCTTAATACCTCCTAACGCTCTTCTGCGCACAGGACTCACTTCCTGCTCTTGTATAGCTATCCTTCAGCTCTCAAGATCCTATGGTTCTAATACCACCTGACGCAAGACAGGTTGGTATAGGCGTCTCCTCCAACCGGACTCGCTTTTGGCCTCTGAGACCAACTGACTCAAGTCAGGTTGGTATAGGCATTTTCCTCAACTGGACTCGCTTCCGGGCTCTGATACCAACTGATGCAAGTCAGATTGGTATAGGCGTTTTCCTCAACCGGACTCGCTTTCGGGCTCTGATACCAATTGAAGAAAGGTGCCTCGACGAGGTTCTTGCTTATCCATTAACACACAAAGCAAACACACAAAGGGCTCACACAGATATTATGCGAACTGGAAATGCCGTGGAGTCGGCTTCCTCTATTAAACTGAATAAATATTACAATGTACAAATACAGATTAAACTATGAAACAAGTCGGCCTTAGCCTGTTACAATATACAGAAATGATCTATCTTCAGTGTGTTTCTTCTCACCGTGTGTGATCCTCTCCTCCTCTCAGACTTCTGCAACATGCATGAACGAATGAGTTATGAGCAACGAGCGATCCCTTCCCCTGTACCTTCGCACTGCTCTTCTACCCTACTATTGCGCATCCCGATGTCTACTCCAACACTCGAGACAGTATTCCTCTCTATCCGCTGATCTTCCCTGATCACACAGATCTGCAACTCTGCGTCTGTCAGCGCCCTCAGGCCATGCTACACAACCTTCCCTTGTGGAGACATCTGGCATGTCTTCAGCCACCTTCATAACTGCCTTAACTTCTCCAACAACCACGAATTCCTATTGAGTACTTCGCTTGACTTCTACACGTCCTTTTTGACAAGCTACAGTAATCCGTCATGTCGTCGATACTGTCTGTCAACTTCTGTACCTCGACTTTTCCTGTCGACTTTACTTCGACAGTTTTCGCCTACCTACCTGGCTTCAACTCACCAGTATTCGCAGCTTCTTCATAACCACCTCTGTTGGCATCCCGTATGACTAGAGTGCTCATTATGCTTCGCCCATCCATCGGAATTCTCGTCGATCGGACTGAACTCTGAATTGTTTTGCACCAACGGCCATATCGACTATCTCCTAGTCGATCTTCTCTTGTTGGTTCAACCTACCAACTTATCGCCCTGATTCCAGTTGCCCTGCTTTGACTGTTCATTCACTTGTTGGCTCGATCTGTCATCATCCACTCCGACTCATCCTCTGCTGTCAGTCGATTTTGTTTCGACCGATCTCTACACTCTGGCCTATCGCCTCTCCTCAGGAAAGTATGTCGATTATACTTTCGACACTTCTTCTGCGGCTTTAGCTTTCGCTTCTTTTCCGCCGCCTCATGTTTTTCCAGTTCTGCGACGCAACCATCGATCCATCTGATCTCTTTTGGTCTTACATCATTTCACCCTTCTCGACCACTTTGATGTAGTCGACTTCTTTACATCGACGTCACCTCCGGCTCGCCTAGTTCTACGACTAGCCTTAGCTCTACTACGACTTGGCCCGCTGACCAAAGTCTGCTCTTGGTCATTCATCGACCATCTAGACTAACTGTCCCTTTCTTCAATCAGAAGGAAAACGCCCTCTATATGTGACTGCTACAGTCACTGTAATTGGCCTTTGACGCGACCAATCTTTGTCGACCATCTGCTGTCGGCTGCTCTTCGGTTCCTCCAACCTTCTTCGCCAGTGTCAACTACCGACCGCTTTCCATGTCCTAGTCGGTATCACCTCTGGACCGGAAACCTCGCAACTCCACCACTCATGTCAACTATCATCACCCTTACCCTAGAGGTCATCGACTATCCTCTGGGCGTCTTCTGTCAGTCATACCCGACTTCTTCTCTTGGGCTTGGATTCCCCTGCATCAATAGGTTTCACCACAATCATATCCTTCTACTCAAGGTTATTAAATTTAAAATGGTGTACCTATTTCAAACCTTGATTGGAAGATTGTTTTATGGCCGAATAGAAACTGAGATCAATTTGAAATTTATGCTCCTCTAGGTCTGAAACTTCGGCTTGTTGTATCTTGGTGTTTCCTTTTTCAAGTGCCATGGGTCTGAACTAATTCCGATCTACCAGTAAGAAGTTATTGCAAATCTCCCAACACTTCTTATTTTTTGTCTTTCTAGAAGAGCGAACTTGTACAGTTTTCCATGTGTCCACTATTCCAGATCTGAGGTTGAAAACCCTAACATAGATACTATAGTTTATATTCTTCTCATGCAATAGGTATCACTCAATTTGGATCTCGCATGCCTTAAATATGACCTTTTTTCCCAGAACAACTCTTTTAGATTAGTTTTTTGTACTAGTAAGAAACCCTAGCACAACGACTATCTCTGAACCTGTAATGTCTCAGAATATTAAAATTGGACTACCAATAGCTTGAACTTTTTTCGAGGTGGTATTTTAGTCTCATTGTATGCATCCTTGTAGAAAAAAAATTATAGTGAAAATTCCAAGATGACTCGTTTTAAAGAAATAAGTCACGAGGAAATAGCTTTGATACCAAATGTTATGCAACAAATTTCCAAAAAGAGCATGAAAAGAGAAGAAATAGATTAGAAAGAGTAGTCCATGAATTTAATGAAGAAAATAAATGAATAACAAGCCTCTTCGAGGGGAAAACCTCCTTATACAATGTACTAAGTACACAAGACAAGATAAGACAAGATGCTCAAATGAAAATATCTCCTTTCTATATATAGGAGATTGAGAGGTACAATCACAGCTCACTTACCCACTAATATAACCATCCTAATGATAATTACACGAGGGGTTCACTCAGTGAACTTGTTACATAGCACGACCATTCACATGATATTAAAGAATATCCCTAATTTCACTAAATATTGGAAAATCCCTCCTAAAATTGTATTATTGAACCCCCCTCCCAATATACCTTTCCAATTAAGAAAACCCCTAGTTTCACCAAATATTGTAGGTATCCATTTTTAATACCCCTTTATATCATATTATCAATTTGTAGCAAACAAGATCCCTAATGTATCTTAGTATAAGAAAACATGATGCTAAATAAAATAATAGTATAATGCTAATAATGATCCCACAAGGATTTCAGGGGTCAATTTGAAGAGTTGGATAGTGGAATACCCAACGAAATATTAATGGGGAAGGAAAATGTTTAAAAGGAAACCTATTCAAGATATCATTGTAAAAAAGAATGTAAAATACTGATATTCCAATAGTCAATGAAATTCTTAGAAAATATTAGAAATGCATATGTTTCACAACACATCCTGCCAATCTACCAATTTTATATCATGTAAATACAAGTATATCCATATAGAGCTCATGTTTTCCACAAGTTTAATAAATTGGAGGTATGAATTGAGCCCATGATTTGGAGGTTTGAATCCATCCCACAATTTGAAGGTTATTCCTTATCCCACCCAAATAAAATAACCCCTGATATTTATATTACTATGTCAAATTAAACCCCCCCCTTGACCCCTTGATACAAGGCAATATATTTTTGAGTTTTTTAGGAGTATTCAAACCCCCAATATGAATGGACATGATATGATATTGCCTCGCTAGTGAAGCCCCCGTGGATAATTACCACTAATGTACCAAATCCGACATCAAAACTAATGTAATGCACCACAATATAGGGGGAAATGTGCCCCTATTTAGGGATTAACATTATGTATTACCTAAATTAGAGTATGCTAGACCAGATTAAATTTTTATTTATGATCACATGAGACCTTGTAAGATTTGTGGGAGCTAAAGTACTATATAAACTACTTAAAATTCATATAAAATTTAGTGATTCTATCTTACTTTACATGTCAGTTTTACTGATCAATCGATCCCTTGTTTCCTCCAAGCTACTTGATCCTTTGCTTCCTTCCTTCTTTTGTGGAAAGCACAAGATGTTTCATGGTTGATTTTGTATTTTCACAAACCTTGTGGATGCATGAAATTTACAATTCTTGTATGCGTTATTGTCCCCACATTGAAAATATTTTGAGAAAGTTGATTTTGTTTCTTTTGAAATGCGCACTTCAATATGACCTCCTATAAAAGATTTACATGCATTAGTGTAGCAACCATGTCCAGTTAGATGCAGCAGCCGTATTGAATAATAAATAAGAATAATATATTTGATGATGATAAATTTACAATAAGATCGCCTTTTATAGGGCTTGAGAAATCATAACGAAGGGTTACGACCTTTCCTAGTAACCTAATAATCTATTAATGTATAAATAATAATATTAATTAAATATTCATAGCATTGCCTTCCCCTTAGGAAATCTTTGTCCTCAAAGCTTCGATTATCATTGTCGTCTTTTCATTCTCGTTTTGTGTTGAAACAATGTCATTACTTCCTTTATGTCTTTTTTAGAAGTGGTATTAGTTATATGCTTGGTATTTACGCAATAGTTTGTCATCTTCCTTTCATTTGTATCTTGAATTTGTACTCCAGTATGTTTATTATTGTTATCCCATTTTCCTTGTACATGAATACGAGGAGTATTTTTGTGACTGACCATATCAAGCCTTGTTTTAGAAGTCGCTTGTCCTACGATATTTAGGATGTCATCACATAATGTTTTCATTTTATTATCCTTACGAGTTATCTCAAGAAGTGGCGTTTCGTGAGGCTTCTCACACTCAAAGTCACTTGATAGTGTTACATTTAGGTTTCTCCAGGGTGGTAGAAGAGTTAAGGTAGAAGATGAATCTACAATATCTGATTCCTTTGAGTTGGATTCCTTTCCATATTGTAGGATCCATCTTTTGTCATTGTATGGATCATCCTTATTGTCAATGATACTGGCTTGACTCTCATTATGATCTTGGTTGAGCTCATCTTTATCAAAAATATTATTGGTATTTTGGTCATCCCTACGATATTTAGTCTCCTTGTCTTGTTTATTGTCTTGACCAATTTTGTTACTCTCATTTTTCTTGACATAGTGGTCCAACATATTTGAATTACTCATATGGTTTGTATTGAAGCTTAGTTTTTGTAACATTTCCATTATGGTATTCTAGTTCTGTGTCATGATGCTCAAGTTTTGTGCCATGGTGCTTATGTTCTGTGTCATCGCACACATCTTGTTATCTAACTCTTTTTGTTTCTCGTGCTTGATGTCTACTTTGTCATCAAGTTTTCTTCCTAGTACTAGAACAACATCTTCTTTAATTCCTTTCTTAAGTGCCTTGTTATTTTTCGTTTCTTCTTTGAATTTTTCTTGGTTGGCAACGAGGCCCTTGATGTCCTTTTCCAATTTCTCAAGTTTGTCTTTTAATTTCGCCTTGGTCTTGGACCTTGTATGCAGAGGTGTGTACTTCGACGCTATTTTGGTTTGTGAGGGTGAAGTGATACTCGAGAGATTTGGGAGATTTGTGTGCAGGCTTGATTAATTAATAATAATAATTATTATTAAAATTAAGTGGTAGAAAAAAAAATATAATAGTTATTATTATTTGAAAATGATAATATTATTATATATTATAAAGTTTAGAATATAGAAAAGTTAAATATTATAATTATTTAACTTTATCTTTTTTTTTTTGAATTTTGTTTTTCGTTAGGGTTAACGTGACACTAGTGGAGGCGTTGATGGAGTGAGAGGAGGGAGTGAAGATGGCGCAAGGAGAAAAGTGGAGGGGAATCGAAGGTGGAAACGTAGGTATGGAGTGGAGCAGTGGTGGGGCGTGGGTGGCACAGCAGGGCAGGGAGTGGCGATGGGAGTATAGCAGGAGGAATGGAGTTGGAGTAGGGGGAAGTATTGGGGAATGCGACATGAAGAGGGACGAGTGAAAGAGTGGAGTAGGTGGGGTGGGGAGGGAGTGTGTAGGCATGGTGACGGGAGTGGGATGAAGTGGGATGAGGGTGTGTGCAGAGGTGTTGGGGAGCAACGTTGAGAAGTGATTTACATGGGGAGTGGAAGTGGAAGAAGCACAAAAGGGGATGAGAGAGGACGCAAGGAACGATGGAGTGAGGGCATGGAACGAGGAGGAGGGGGAGGCATGTAGAAGGGCGAGTGAGGCAAGTAGGGGAAGTGGCGAGTGCGTAGGTGTTGCAGCCATGGTTAGGGTTTTGTGTGGGCTGACTAGTGGAGGGAGGTAGGTGAGACGCGAGGAGAGTGCTGCATTTTAAATGTGAGGTGCAGCGTGGAGGTGGGGTATGGAAGGACGCATGCCTAGGTGGAAGCATGGGGAGTGGCGACTGTGGGATGATGACAGTGGAGGGAATGAGAGAAAGTGCTACGGGGGTGAGGGAAGAGAGAAGTGCAGGAGCAGAATGCTCGGGGAGAGAGAGAGCGCATGAGATCGAAGCGTGGAGATGAGAGTGGACGACGATCCCAGTTGGAGTGTTGGAGTTGATGCCAAACGCAGCTCTGATACCAAATGCAGCAACCGTGTCCGGTTAGATGCAGCAATCGTATCCGGTTGGATGTTAATAGTCGAATCCAACTCTCATATTGAATAATAAATAAGAATAATATATTTGATGATGATAAATTTACAATAAGATCACCTTCTACAGGGCTTGAGCAATCATAACGAAGGGTTACGACCTTTCCTAGTAACCTAATAATCTATTAATGTATAAATAATAATATTAATTAAATATTCACAACAATTAGTCTTTTTTAATCATAAATTGTTTAAACTGACACATGTAACTATGCTTTGTCCCAATTTATGCAAATTGAATGTTTATTACGACTAAAATGTTTTCCCACCTTTTTCTAAATAAAGTGGTGCATTAGTACAGATTTATGGTTCTTAAAGGAATTCATGATTTTCATATTATTTACAAATTTTGTTTTTAAATGTTTGAGAAGTAAAAAAACCTACAGTCTTAATGTTTTTCTGCTTTCCTATCCCTCCTACAACTGTTGCATGCCTATTACAAATCCTTAATCCAATATTGAATAAAGTATCATATGCACAAATAATAGTCCTTAAGAACTCATATCCTATATCTTAATCATCGCAACTTCAGATTCCATGGAGTCATTATTTTGTTATGTAGGTTTTGATGACTATGGTATACCATGCCAAGATAGTGACATGAATAAAATCATGTCAACCAACAATTTATGGGACAAACCATATAGGTTTTCATTACAATGGCATGGCAGTCTTTTCCATGCTCATTACAAGATTCCCTATCCATGGAAAATCATATCAATCCACAATGTATGTTGATGTTTCTTAGTTCATGAACCAACTACATCGGTATAATCAAGCTTTTCCATTTTAGTGATCTCAAGTTCACTTCTATGGGGACTATGCATAATTTAGGTCTTAATGCTTGTAGTTGACCACATAAGTCTTTTATTAATATTGCTCTTGTTGTATGGTCCAAATATCTATATGAGACTCCAGTTACATATGGATCTCTTCTTACCACATTTCCATTGTTTCTCTTTGATTAACACTACATTTCTTTTTCTTTTTGAAGTTGCGTTGTTGTAAACAACCCAACCTGTGGGGATAAATCTATGTAAATGAAACATTTTTCACTGGGATATTTTCATACATGGAAAATGGAGTGATGACCAAACTCAACTTTGTTATGATTGTGAATCATGCAAAGCTAGTGTTTTTCCAAAATTGAAGCATGGCTGGCATAAGTTTTTTTTAACATTGTGATTTTCATATTTCTTGTAGTGGTGTATGTTATTGGATGCGATGCATTAAAAAATGACTTATTAAGGGACAATTATGAGTATCATGGAAAAGTTAGGAAGATAAATTCCTAGTCTAGTAGGCTAGACCTTTTAGAGTCATTATATTTTTGTGTTAGATCAAACCCTCTTTTAGTTTTTAGGCCAATAAAATAGTTTTTATTTTTTGCATATTTCCTTTCGAGGTTTCTTTACAATTATGCTCTTGTATATTTACATCAATAAATAGTTATTTTATTTGTCTTCCCTTGGCATGTTGTACCTTTTCATGGTTTGGATATATTTTTTAACATAAATTTTAATGATGCAAATCGGGGGATTGGAGCTATTTATGTTTTAAACAATAATATTTAGTCATTTGTTTGTATTGATCCTTACCAACTTTCGGTCTTTCATAAATCAAGTTTAACCCAATATATAGTTATCATGTTTATATGGCTTTCCTAAGATTCTCTACCGTACTTGTCTTTAAAATTCTTTGTATTTTTTTCTATGTATTTCTATCCATTGTGTTGGAATGTTTATTTGCTAGTATGTAGTAATTATATTGCTAGGGTTGATTACTAATAGGTATTCATGTTGTACATTGTGAATTCTTTATAGATTGAACAAATCATGATCCCTCTACCAACAAGGTCTTCAATGTGAGTATATTTAAATCAGCAAAGATAGTAAGTTCAATGGCAAGATTGTAAGGTTACAAGGGCTTGTTGGCCCGATTTTATGACCGAGGCCAACAAAGGAGAGATAGCCCACAGGTTGCTTACAGCAGCTTCCGATGTGTTTGAAATAGCTAACTCTCACAGGAATAAAGTCCCTACTGCCTTATGAATTTGCTCTCAAAAGAGAGTCTCTCAAACTACTTATCTGAATGCCTAAAAGTGCAATTAAAATCCTAAGATGCAAATTAATCTAATCTATGATGCAATTTAAAAAAAGCTGAAAAACAGAAAATTTAGTAGCTCCTAAACTGTAAACAACAGTTTAGTAGCTCCTAAAAATCCCATAGGTTCAACTACAAAATAAAATCGAAAATTGTAACTAATATATTCTAACTATCCTTATCAGGAGCAAACTTGAAAGTTGACATGTAAAAGAATAATTTCAGTTTAGTAGTTTATTTAAAAACAAAGTTTAAATAAACAATTAAACGTTTGAAGCACATCAATATCATAAGATTAAAAATAACCTTTTACATATTGTTTACACATCAAATTTGCAGTCATCTAACATGATCAATTGAGTAAAGAATATTAATTTATAAAAGAGCATAAAATCTCTCAGCAAACTTCTATTCAAATGTAAAAAATAAAATCTTACAGATCCCAATCAAGTACGAAGATGATTGCACAATCACTAATCTCTGGTCTCAAATTATGCCTGGGTAGAAACAACACAAGGCTTCCATTGATATCCAGAAATAGTAGCAGAGAAGATTACTGATTCTTCTTCTGGAATAAACATTACAGAAAAATGAATATCCATAGTTCCCAGGTAAAGACCTTCAGAAACTGCAGAGCTCTCTTCCCTCTGGCAGCGTCTCCCCTCCTATCAATAAACATAAAGATTTATAAACAGAAACAGAACTGAGAATAACAAAGTCCTCTCTATTTTGCTGAGAAACCCCCCTGTTCATAAATCAAACTATTGCTCCTTTTATAGTCTATGAGAGTTGGTGCTGAGACTTCAATGTCAACCTGAAACCATTGGACTCTCCTGAATGTTCTCGAATTCCACGAAGTGACCGCCATCTGCTTCGTCATATTTTAATGAATCTGGTTCCCTTTGATGAGTTCACCTTCCACGATGCTGCTTTGCGAATGATCCAGTTCCTTTATTCTAAAACAGGTAAAGTTATCTTTACACTTGTCAGAGTAATTATTCATTCTGTAGAAATTGATGCTTTCGGCGTCATAAACACGCAGCAAATGGAAGTATATTGACGCAGAGTTTTTATTCTTCCATGGGCACGGGTTTAATTTGTTTAACTCCTCCATCGCTTTAGAAATTCTTCTCTCCATAATCTTTTGAAACCTGCACTGAAAAAATACAAATAAAAATTGTGCAAATAAATATCAATCGAGAAAGGAAAACAATAGTTCATCCGTAATAAGAATCAAATTATTCTGAATAGTAAAATAATAAGATGGGTAAAGAAAATTCCCCTTCTTCGTAACAGCCTTCAGTTGGGTTAACCGGATCATGCATTAGTGAATAACTGCTCCTTATGCTGACCGTATATTTCTGTCTTTATCGTGGAATTGCAACAGAAGGACAATAAATATATCGCCAAAGTCAAGGTCAATTCGCTGCTTGCTTGAAATCTGGATGCCTATCATAAGGGTTAACGCAGTCTTGGAGATATTTCTGGAGCTGATTCGGCATAGTAATTTCTTTTATTTTATCATTGAACTATCGTTTATTCCCAATTTCATCTTGTTCTTCAATTTGGTGAAAAAGTGGAGATAAGAGTGGAGAACGTCAAACAACCTTTAATCTTTCAATGTATTGGTGTACATGGGCTCCTCGTTCTTAGGAATTATCTACAGTTTGTTGAGAATCTAATAATGAAGACTGCACTCTTCATCGGTGATATACAATTTTAACCAAAACAAACTTGAACAGATCATTCAACCAGGAGTGATTCCCTCCATTAATCTCTGAGATCTGGTATTGTTTTTATAGCACCGCCTGGGCATTTATTACCAACTTATTAATCAATGTACATGGTTGTTCCCAAACAAACTCGTAACCTGGCACTTTAAGATACCCACACTTTGATGAAGCGTGACTTACTCGAATTTACTTAACTCCCATCCCTTGGATTCCCCTCCGAATCCCTTTGGTGGCGCGCTTAACTCCCATTTGCTATGACAAATAATCGTTTTTCTGCTGGCAGGTTAATGACACATTAACTTACATCTATGCAATTTTGAGAATCTCGTGGCAACAACTCAGAAGTTAGGTCCTTATTGTTCTGCGTTTTAACCCCTCCTTTTTTTTAATTTTGTTATCCCTGTATTATCTACAAATGGCAAAATTCATTTAATCAAATTCATCAGGTATCTTATGCAAATTTGTAATTCACGATGTTAAGAACTATGTCTGAACATATTTGTAATTCCTGGTGATAATTTTTTTAATTATAATGTAACGCCATTCCATTTACATTTGTAGCGGTCAAAATAACAAAAATGTATCCATTTTACGTAGGTCCATGCTCATCATTGAATTGGCATATTACCATTTTGTAATAGCATTCTTTCTCGTAAATCCTGCAACAAAATAAATTTATAATTAGACCATCTTCCAACGAATATGACATACATTTATTCCCTGCAAATTGGATTGATAAACCAACGATTTTGACAGAATGTAAATGGGCTACGATTTCATTCGATCCATGTTAATAATATTATGGCATTGACCTTTAGCGAACCGGTGATGTAGTAATTCTTAGCCACTTAAATGTTTGAAGTGCTAGTCTCGTAAAATTTAATGGAAAATTATACTACTCCATGAGCTTAACTCCATGCCACTTTAACTCTTGCATAAAAAATACAATATGAAAAAGGCATGGAAATATTTTAATGAAATAATAGTCCAATGATAAAAAGAGCCTATGAGCATAGCTTTTACCAAATATGATGTAAATACTTGTGATTTCAAAATTCTCATTTGCCTTTTTATATATTATATAATTTTGGCCCATATTCACGTTGGTGAAATTATGTGTTGAATTGAAATAAGGATTAGAATAATGGCAACCAAAAGAGTGTATTGAAGTTTTAATGATTTATTTTATATTTCCAAAACTTTACATGAGTTAAGAATAAAAAATGAAAATAAAAGTAATGAAGGAACACTTTTACTTACTATTAGGGAGTTTGGTTAAGTTGCTATTATATATCATTAATAATATTAGAGATATGAAAATCAATAATCATTAATGATAAACCATGAAACAATTTAGCCAAGTTGAAAAGGTAGAGAAGTACTCTATGTTACAAGATTATCTTATTTGCACTTAAGTTAAGGAGTCATCCAAAATGAGAACCCGAGATATGCAAATGTTGTTCAATCACTGGAAAACTTAGAGACCCACACGACAAGAATCATCCAAATGACCAAATCCTTAAAGGCGAAAACCGAGTAAGAAAAACTAAAAGAAACTAAAGACTAAATATTTACAAAAATACTAATGGGGGCCCCTTTATTTTTGCAAAATAAAGGGGGGTTGTTGGTGTGCCAATAGGGCTCTATTCATTTTTGGAGCCTGTGATACCCTTGGTTTTGGCTTGGAATATATTAAATCAAAATATGTAAATGATGTAAATATTATAGTATGGATTCCTAGTATGATGTTGTTTGTGCACATGAAATTAAGTTGAATAGATATGCATTCAATATCATGTGAGTCGATGAAGTTGGTGGAGTTGCTAAAACTTAATGTTGGAATTAATAAATTTGGGAAAAAGTACAAAAAGCAGAAATCCAATTCATTGCTCCATGCAACGAAATGATGTTTCCCAAAAGCTCAAGTACAAATGTGACCCCTCATTGTTTCCGTACGAACTGAGTGTCATATCTGCCTTAATGTCGAGCTGGCCGATAGATGAAGAACGTGCCAAATATTTGGTTTTCATGGAAAGGGATGTGATTACAGTAAATTACTAAATGCGATAAGGATTGATGACAACACAATAAATGTGATGGATGGAACGGTCAGACACAGAATAAAATCAACAAAAGTAGTAAGATATTGGTTTTGGCGAAGTGCCGTTGGCATGAAAATCGACGCGAAGAATGATGACGTGTTGTTATCAGAACATGATATCAAGATACATAAGTAATATATCATCTGTATAGGGGAAGCACATCAGAGATGAAAATAAATCATACTATAGAAAATATCAACGAAGAAGAAAGCATGAAGACATGGGGAGTCATCCCCATGAGCAACAAATGAAGCATAAGAAAGATGAAAGAAGAACCTATAATTGTGCAAGTTATGGCATCTGTTTTCCATTGATGTCAAATGGGGATGGAAGCATGAAGCTGAAGAACATGAAATGAATATGAAGCGAACTAAGAAGAAACAACATGAAGCTGAAAAGAAAGAGCATGTAGCAATAAATTTGTGGAAGAGCGTGAAGCAGATCATTGGAGAAATAGCATGAAGCCGAGAAGAAAGGGCATGCAACAACATGATAATAATGATCTTGAAGCATGTAGTCTACACAGAAGTAACATAAATCTAATGAAGCATTGGCAACAAAATACATAGATGTCAAAGGTTCAAACTGATAAAGAACTCAGGGGGAGTACTGCGACAAACAAAGATGAAACATGCAACCTAAGGAAGACGATTATGAATAGATTTATAAGGTGTTGAAATCAATGCCAAATGGGGAATATTGTTGAAGTTTGGTTGTCATTGATGTCAACTTATAATGTCAAATAGGATGCCAACTGATTCAATTTGATTCATTGATGTCAATTGATGCCAAAGTGGATGCAACATTCCTATGGCAGTTTGAAAAAGTAAATGGAAGCCACTTTGAAGAAGTTTATCCACAAGCAAGAAGAAGTATATGAATTCCCATATGAAGAAGTATATACAGAGTTGCATCCAGTCTAAAGAAGTATGTCAAGAGGTATATCATGCATATCCAGTTTGAAAAAGTATGTCCAGAGGTACATCATGATATCCATTTTGAAGAAGTACATAAGGAATACATCATGCATATCTATTTTGAAGAAGTACATAACAAATGTATCCTACATATGGTACATGCACAGACATTAGTGCACCAAGTCACACTTCTTCAAGGTAAAAGCCAAAAATTTTATTGGAGAAAGGTACAAGGGTGAAAGAAAGCCAAGAGAATATTCTAGAGTGCGCCAGTAGCATGGAACAAAAAATGGTTGAACAATTGTACAAATCCTGGAAAGCATGCAAGTCTCACCAATCGAAGAAATCTTTCAGGTAAGGAAGTGCACACATGTTCCAAGAAGGGTGTATAAATTGAAGTCAGAATATGTGTAAATTCAATAGTCAATGATACAACAAGTGCGCAAGACCCACAAGTGATGGTAATACAAGGGTTAAAGTTCCACTAAGTCAAGGTTCATGCATGTGAAAATACCACAAAGCAATGGTACATCAAGAGTGCAAGACTACACCGCTGGGGTGAAAGTCCCACTAAGTTGAGGACCATGTATGCGCAATATCAACAATAGATGACACATCAACAAAGAAAAATATGGCATGTGGCAGAAGAATAATCTGTGAAGCAAAGAAGAAGGAAAGCCACAACCAATTTGTGGACATACAATCCATGCAGGACATGTATAAATAAGGAAGCAAGTTGAAGATTTGAAGTAAGCTTGATAGAAAGTATGAAGATATTGCAAGTAGAAGATATAGATTTGTATTTGGGGCATCAAGGGCTCGAGGAATTAGAACAATAATGATCTAGCAGAGAGACAAGTGTGCACAAGCATAGGAATGGTATAGTTGATGGTGCACTGAATGATGCTGTGAAGTTGTGCAAATACATAAAGGAAAAATTACAGAAGGATGTGCAAGTGCGTGATGATTGAGTGACAATATCACAGAAAGCACGTAGACACTCACAGATGTTCTAATATAGAAGCACAGAGACAGAACTAAAGTATATCGGAAGATACATAGAAGTTTGGCAGATGCATGAGAATTAAGTTGAAGTGTGCGAAGTAAATAAATTCTTCAGATGCACAAAAACATAGTAGCAATAGAATTAAGTATGCGCTTCATGATGAGGATGATCTGAGACAAGTGCGTTAAATCAAAAGGATGAATCTTATGATGCACTACAAGTCACACATTTTCTGAAAGAATGTGGCACTTAAACCAAACAAACACATCTTAGAGAGTGTGAAGTTCCATCTGATACTATTGCACCACATCATAACAGCTAGTCATCAATTGTTGCATA